>CM038047.1:113372111-114622111 GCA_021397845.1 Areca catechu | reverse complement strand
GGATACATGCCGTGGGAACTTCTGATCGGAGCTCCGGCGTCGCTAGCCGCCGGATCCCAAATTTTTCACGATTTTGGAGAAATGGAGGAAGCTCTCAAAAACACGCCGAAAGAGAGCAAGAAGGAGGTATAAAAATTATCTCTGGATGCCAACCGAAGGGGAGAGCAAGGGTCTTGAGTTTTGCGCGAAGGGGTGGTGGGATTAAATCAAAATAAATCAAGACAGCAGACGCCCTGTTTCGGTTTCAGAAACTCAAACGTCTCAGGCGTGAAGACGACGGTTCAATAGGTGAACCGGCAAATGACCAAAAAGCCCTTCGGTCCAAGGGCAAAGCAGGGTCAATTTGGTTCAGGCCAAAACCAAGTCAAACGAAGTCCAAATCGAACGAAACTGGACTCAAAACGAAGCTAAGAACGAACCCTATCTTTCTACAGCCCAACCTCACTGATTTGAGTTGAAATCAACTTGCAACCGACTAAAACAAAAATCAATTAGACTTAGAAACATTCATCAAACCATTTGATGAACATGGGTTCAATCCTGGTCAGCCAAGAACATATTCCTGGTTGATCCAGAGAAGACCCGATCAACCCAAGACCGGGTCAATCAGAAGAAAACTCAACCAAAAATCGTGACAAAATACCGAAACGATTCCCAATCGAATCGGTTCCTGATCAGATAGAAATCCTTTGTGGCGTGTGACCTCATAGGTTCGAACCTAAACGGTAGTACTGGGACACTTCCAGTACCAGCACAAGATACCACCTAGCAATGGGTCTCGGCGTCCGGATAGGTCGAAGATGCGGGAGCATTCCATCGAACCTCTGGCATATGGTTACCGCATAATTCATCCCTTTGACCTCCAATGCTCAGGATGACCTAGGGTTGAACTGCCAACCCCAGCTATGTCAATCCACTACGTGTCTCAATCTCGCATGTCCAGTGACTCTTCACTGGGACCACCCCGGCCGAGGATTTGCTAAATTGAGAGACTGCGAGACATTCAATCCAAACCATTTGGACAGGTCAATTCCATCTTGGTCCACTACTGCTCCACAAGTACTTGCCTATACCCAGAGACCTTCCGTCACCGGATTAAAATCCGGGTAGTCCGGCACCAAAGCACAGGGAGATGCTTGCAAGCTACCAAGTGACCTCAGGTCAGAGGGACACTTATGCCCATATCCATTCGCGAGCGATCCTTAGGCAGATAAGGTGCTACGCGGAGTCACGTCTAATGAGATATCAAATATCTCACTTGCAGATCACATCAGTGTCACCACACTCCTTTGGTCAAGAGGACAACCAAACAATGCGAACCACAACAGCCTATGCTTGATATGTTGCTATCCAGGTACAACATATCATTTGGCTGAGAACCCTGTTTAAGGATCACTCGATATATCCTCTCTATATCGATGTAATAGTAGTCCTAAGGACATCATCACTAAAGAATTCATTATAGGAAGATGTAAAGTGATGAGAAGCCAGAATAACTTTTATTCATTATAAAAATTACATAACAATTGACTCAACCATCTACAACCTAGATGATTGGCTTTGGGATACAATTCCCAACAAACTCCCACTTAGACTAAAGCCAATCAGAACAGTATCGAATACCCATCTTCCATTTATAACTGTCGAATTCTTTAATTCCGATGGCTTTGGTAAAGTGGTCGGCCGGATTTTCCTTTCCATCGATCTTCTGAAGGTCGATGTCACCTCGTTCCACGATTTCTCGTACAAGGTGAAAGCGCCGCAGAATATGCTTGGTGCGCTGATGTGCCTTCGGTTCTTTGGCTTGAGCAATCGCCCCTGAGCTGTCACAATGCAGAGGAATAGAATGCTCCAGGGAAGGTGCCACTCCCAGCTCGCCTATGAACTTCCGCAACCAGACAGCCTCTTTTGCTGCATCAGATGCGGCAATATACTCTGCTTCACAAACCGAGTCTGCAACAGTATGCTGCTTGGAACTTTTCCAGCAGATAGCTCCACCATTCAGGATAAAAACAAATCCTGACACACTCTTGCTGTCATCATGATCTGACATAAAACTGGAGTCAGTATAGCCCTCTAGTTTTAGGTCAGAATCTCCATAGAGTAGCCATTGATCTTTAGTATTTCGCAAATACTTAAGGATGGTCTTTACCACCTTCCAATGTGCTTCTCCTGGGTTAGATTGGTATCTACTCACTACCCCTAGTGAGTATGCCACATCAGGTCTAGTACACAACATAGCATACATAATAGAACCCACTGCCGAAGCATATGGTATTCTACTCATATGCTCTCTTTCCTCAGGGGTTGTCGCACAATCCTTTTTGGAAAGAGTAATTCCATGGCCTATCGGGAGATAGCCTTTCTTGAAATTTTCCATGCTAAACTTTTTTAACACGGTGTCAATGTATGTCGATTGGGACAATCCCAGAAGCCTCTTTGATCTATCTCTATAGATTTTCATACCTAATATGAATGAGGCTTCTCCCATATCATTCATGGAGAATTGTGATGAAAGCCAAATTTTTATTCCCTGTAATGCAGGAACGTCATTCCCGATTAAGAGAATATCGTCCACATACAATACAAGAAATACAACTACAGAACCATTAGCCCATTTATATATGCAAGGTTCTTCTCTGTTCCTAACGAAGCCATACGATTTGATACACTTATCAAACCGCATGTTCCAACTCCGAGATGCTTGCTTTAGCCCATAGATAGACTTCTGAAGTCTACACACTTTTGACTCGTCTATGGAAGTGAACCCTTCAGGTTGTGTCATATACACTTCCTCCTCCAGCTCTCCATTTAGGAAGGCTGTTCGGACATCCATTTGCCAGATCTCATAGTCAAAATGTGCAGCTAAAGCTAGCATAATCCGAATGGATTTCAGCATTGCCACAGGAGAAAATGTCTCGTCATAGTCAATACCATAACGTTGACGATACCCCTTGGCAACCAGACGGGCTTTATAGGTCTCTACCTTCCTGTCTGCGCCTCTTTTCCTTTTGAAGATCCATTTGCACCCAATGGGTTTTATCCCTTCAGGTGCATCAACCAATGTCCATACATGGTTGATTTCCATGGACTCCATTTCGGATTTCATGGCTCCAAGCCATAACTCAGAATCAGACCTTTGCATTGCATCCATATAGGTGATCGGATCCTCGTTGTTCTCATCGAGTTCAACAGGATCGCCATCCTGGATTAGATATCCAAAATATCTATCCGGTGGACGCGATACTCTATCGGATCTCCTTAATGATTGCACAATAGGCTCAGGATTTGATCTTTCCAAATCAGGTTCAATAGCAGCCTGTGTGTGCCCAGGTTCTTCTACTTGTAGAACTTCATCAAGTTCTATCTTAGAAGCTACAGTTCCTTTAATAAGGAACTCCTTTTCTAAAAAGATAGCTCTAAGTCTGACGAACACCTTTTGTTCATCAGGCAAGTAAAAGTAGTATCCTTTGGATTCTTTTGGATAACCAACAAAAAAACATTTTTCAGACCTTGGCCCTAGTTTATCTGTTTCCAAATGCATGACATATGCCGGACACCCCCAGACACGAAAACGTGAAAGGGTTGGCTTACGTCCTGTCCATATTTCATATGGAGTTTTGTCAACGAATTTACTAGGAACATTATTAAGAAGTTGACATGCAGTCTCCAATGCATATCCCCAGAAAAACATAGGCAAAGTAGCAAACACCATCATAGATCGAACCATGTCCAACAAGGTCCGATTTCTCCTTTCAGACACTCCATTTAACTGAGGTGTCATAGGAGGAGACCATTGAGAGAGAATCCCATTCTCCTCAAGATATGTCAAAAACTCACCTGAAAGGTATTCACCACCTCGATCTGATCGAAGTATTTTGATTTCCTTTCTGGTTTGTTTTTCAACTTCATTACGATATCGTTTGAACATTTCAAACGAATCAGACTTATGTCTCATGAGATAGACATAACCAAACCTCGAAAGGTCGTCTGTAAAAGTAATGAAATATCTAAAACCTCCTTTAGCACAGATAGACATAGGTCCACATACATCCGTATGTACAAGACCTAGGATATCTGAGGCTCGCTCACCTTTTCCTTTAAAAGGTGATTTGGTCATCTTTCCAATAAGACAAGATTCACAAGTTGGCAGTGATTCACAATCACTGACATCTAGGAGGCCATCTCCTATTAACTTGTTAATCCTATTTTTATTGATGTGACCTAGCCTACAGTGCCAAAGATAGGCTTCATTGACATCATCTATTCTAGGGCGTTTACTAGAACTTGTACTCATTACAATAACAGGCTGTGATAGTAAATATATGCCATTAACTAAGCTTCCATTCATGATAGTCTTACCATTCAAAATGATAGAACAAACGTTTTTCTTTATTGAAAATTCAAAATTTTCATTGGCCAGAAGGCCTATAGAAATAACATTAAGCATGAAAGAAGGACTATAATGACAGTCACTTAGAGTGACATTACAAGACTCATAAGACAACTCCAGAACACCCAACGCCAGAACTGGAACAGCATTTCCATTCCCTACGTTCAGGTACCTCTCGCCATCTTCGAATCTTCTACTAACTCGAAGTCCCTGTAAAGAATTACAGATATGAATAGGACTTCCGGTATCTAATACCCAGCTAGTAGTATCACAAATAGTAAAGTTAGGATATATCATATATATACCTGGTGCAGCAACAGCTTGCTGCTTCTTCTTCTTCGGCCTGTTCGGGTCAAGTGAAGCGATGTAAAGAGGACAATTCCTCTTCCAATGACCCTGCTTCTTGCAAAAGAAGCACTCTGCCTTGCTCTGGTCTAACTTCTTCTTGGTCTGACTTGGACCAGGAGCAGACTGTACCTTCTTGCTCTTCTTCTTCTTCTTTTTCTTAAAGGGTCGAGGAGCACCTGCCGAGGAACCTCCTACATAATTCACCAGCCCTTTGTTGAGCTGGTGGTCCTTTTCATAGGCTTGCAGTAAACCTAACATCTCATGATACTTTACTACCGGCCTATTCAATCTCCAGTGATCGAGAAAGGACACGTAGGAGGGAGGCAGGGAGTTCAGGATCGCATCTTTCCCCAACTGTTCGTGAAGGGGACAGCCGAGCTTGCCCAGGCGCTCGAACAACTCGATCATGTTCATAACATGATCAGTCACAGAAGCACCTTCACGTATACGCGTGTTATAGATGGCGCTGGAGATACGGTATCTCTCAGCGTCATCAGGAGTGCCAAAAGACTCCTTCAACCTTTGAAGGATATCCTCAGGCTGGGCCTCCTCAAACCTGCGACTGAACTCATCGTTCATCGCAGCCAGCATAATACATCGGACAGTGGTCCGATCAGAGATCCACTTCTGGTAAGTGTCTCTAACCGGTCCCCGAGTATTGGCAGCGGGAACTACAGGTGCCTGATCCGTCAGAACGTACAAGATCCGTTCATGCTCAAGGACTATCCTCAATCTTCGATACCAGCTATCGAGTTGGGTCCAATCAATTTTTCATTGTCCAACAATGGACGGAGCGACAGATTGGTGGACATCTGAAAGAAAAATATGACCAAAATTAGTTTATGTAATTTTCAAAACCCTAAAGACTTGGACTTTAGTCAAAAAGGTTCTCCCACTAACTTTTCAGAATAGGAGCCTCTACCTCCAATTCCGTGAAGTCAAAATTCAAAGTGGGTACTAGAATCCAATAGACCACGTACAAGCCCGTCTAGGGTACGGCTCACCCATACGTGTCTAAAGGTAGGTTCTTTTAACCAATTGCTACCCTTAGCAATTTCTAGTAATCTATTTTGCCCCAAGATGCACTGTAATCGACCTAGGGGCCTCCTATTACGGGCTCTCGGTTAGGTCCAACCATTAACATGCCGAATTCAGTGTTTCCAACCAACAAATGACCAAGCCCGTCTAAGGTACGGCTCACCCGATCACTGTTGAGAAGGTCACACTCAACCTTCATATTAGGGAGAGTAATCCCAATAGCGTGATATACACCCGTTCTATGGAACTGCCGATGCATACCCAACTAATGGACATATTACAAACCCACTTAATGGGAGGCAAAGACCTTGTTAACTCCTTAACTAGGCCTTTTTAAGGACCTAATAATTTAGAGGATTTTAAAATTTGTGACATATAAAAAAATCATGAACCTTGATCCATAAACTCCCACTAAATCTTAGAAGGGTTTATGGTTAGGTTCATGGGCACCTAAATCAGTCAGACTGATAACCTTAAATGGCATGGGTTGATCTAACTCAATAATCTTTTCTAAATCAAATCAGGTTAGCCAATTTGGCCAGGTAAGTGCGGTCGAGGCATGAGTTACGGCATTAACCACTTTCCTTAGACACCAATTACAAGAACTGGCCAGGAAAGGGTACCCTCAAAGCCAAGGACCATAAGGCTGCTTACCTTAGACACCAAATTGGTTTACCGTCATCAATTAGATTAGAAAAAATGAGTTAGGTTAGCCACTGAGCCAGATTAGATCCATTTAGATGAATGGACTCAAGCTTCTAACTAATTAGAAACTAGGAAAAGATAATCCTTAATCAACTTTGGATTAAAATTATTTTTAGAGTTCATTCAACTAAACCTAGGTCTAACCCAATTAGGATCTAATCCTAGCCCAACCAATTAACCCATTTGGCTTATCAAATGACTTAAGGTTTTATAAACCCTAATTTGCATTTATCATTTAAATATTTCAAATAATTCATAATTATAAGAGATCAAGCCAATTATTTAATTAAAAAAATTTTAATTAAATCTTGTAAAACTCCTTTTACAATTAATTCTTATTTACATTTAACATATCAAAAAATAAAAATAATACATGCCATCATTAATTCTTAATTAAAACAATTTTAATTAAAAATTAAATAATTCAACTAATTACCAAATTAGTTAATTAAACAATTTTAATTAACTAAAAACATGCAAATATAATTTTAAATCGAACCTGGCTCTGATACCATTTGAAGGAAGATTTTTTTTTTTTTTTTTTTGTGTGCCTACACTAAGCAGAGGATAGGAACAGGTAGATGTTTTAAAACAATTCTAATTAATCGCGGAAAAACCTGTCCCAAAACCAGGATCAAAAATATATATTTGCATAGAGAACATAAAAGTGCATGGCATATATATTTTTTTTATAATTTTTAGACATGTATAAATGCATATAAAAATTAATAAGGAACTTATTCCAGGCTGGAATAAGGGAGGAATGGGGTGGAATAGCTATTCCCGCTATTCCACCCGTCTTCAACCTCGGTCCAGAGATACCTTACCGTGGAGCAATGTTCAGACGCCGACTGCAGAGCGCATAGGCCTCCAAACTCCGAGCTCCTAGGTCCGCTGGAATCCTTGCTTGACCGGCTACAAGGTGATGAAATCGGATCTCCAGGTCTCCGGCGTTTTCCACTTCGAATCGGGGCTCCAAAGGTCGTCCACGGCCACGGTTGCAGCAGGGGGTTTGAAGATCAAACTTTGATTACCTTGCACTGGAGCGATGACCTGCTCCCAAGATCTCAGGCGAAATCCCTCTAGAGGGGATACACGCCGTGGGAACTTCTGATCGGAGCTCCGGTGTCGCTAGCCGCCGGATCCCAAGTTTTTCATGGTTTTGGAGAAATGGAGGAAGCTCTCAAAAACACGCCGAAAGAGAGCAAGAAGGGGGTATAAAAATTATCTCTGGATGCCAACAGAAGGGGAGAGCAAGGGTCTTGAGTTTTGCGCGAAGGGGTGGTGGGATTAAATCAAAATAAATCAAGACAGCAGACGCCCTGTTTCGGTTTCAGAAACTCAAACATCTCAGGCATGAAGACGACGGTTCAATAGGTGAACCGGCAAATGACCAAAAAGCCCTTCGGTCCAAGGGCAAAGCAGGGTCAATTTGGTTCAGGCCAAAACCCAGTCAAACGAAGTCCAAATCGAACGAAACTGGACTCGAAACGAAGCTAAGAACGAACCCTATCTTTCTACAGTCCAACCTCACTGATTTGAGTTGAAATCGACTTGCAACCGACTAAAACAAAAATCAATTGGACTTAGAAACATTCATCAATCCATTTGATGAACATGGGTTCAATCCTAGTCAGCCAGGAACATATTCCTGGTTGATCCAGAGAAGACCCGATCAACCCAAGACCGGGTCAATCAGAAGAAAACTCGACCAAAAATTATGACAAAATACCGAAACGATTCCCAATCGAATCGGTTCCTGATCAGATAGAAATCCTCTGTGGCGTGTGACCTCATAGGTTCGAACCTAAATGGTAGTACTGGGACACTTCCAGTACCAGCACAAGATACCACCTAGCAATGGGTCTCGGCGTCCGGATAGGTCGAAGATGCGGGAGCATTCCATCGAACCTCTGGCATATGGTTACCGCATAATTCATCCCTTTGACCTCCAATGCTCAGGATGACCTAGGGTTGAACTGCCAACCCTAGCTATGTCAATCCACTACGTGTCTCAATCTCGCATGTCCAGTGACTCTTCACTGGGACCACCTCGGCCGAGGATTTGCTAAATTGAGAGACTGCGAGACATTCAATCCAAACCATTTGGACAGGTCAATTCCATCTTGGTCCACTACTGCTCCACAAGTACTTGCCTGTACCCAGAGACCTTCCGTCACCGGATTAAAATCCGGGTAGTCCGGCACCAAAGCACAGGGAGATGCTTGCAAGCTACCAAAGTGACCTCAGGTCAGAGGGACACTTATGCCCATATCCATTCGCGAGCGATCCTTAGGCAGATAAGGTGCTACGCGGAGTCACGTCTAATGAGATATCAAATATCCCACTTGCAGATCACATCAGTGTCACCACACTCCTTTGGTCAAGAGGACAACCAAACAATGCGAACCACAACAGCCTATGCTTGATATGTTGCTATCCAGGTACAACATATCATTTGGCTGAGAACCCTGTTTAAGGACCACTCGATATATCCTCTCTATATCGATGTAATAGTAGTCCTAAGGACATCATCACTAAAGAATTCATTATAGGAAGATGTAAAGTGATGAGAAGCCAGAATAACTTTTATTCATTATAAAAATTACATAACAATTGACTCAACCATCTATAACCTAGATGATTGGCTTTGGGATACAATTCCCAACAAACTCCCACTTAGACTAAAGCCAATCAGAACAGTATCGAATACCCATCTTCCATTTATAACTGTCGAATTCTTTAATTCCGATGGCTTTGGTAAAGGGGTCGGCCGGATTTTCCTTTCCATCGATCTTCTGAAGGTCGATGTCACCTCGTTCCACGATTTCTCGTACAAGGTGAAAGCGCCGCAGAATATGCTTGGTGCGCTGATGTGCCTTCGGTTCTTTGGCTTGAGCAATCGCCCCTGAGCTGTCACAATGCAGAGGAATAGAATGCTCCAGGGAAGGTGCCACTCCCAGCTCGCCTATGAACTTCCGCAACCAGACAGCCTCTTTTGCTGCATCAGATGCGGCAATATACTCTGCTTCACAAACCGAGTCTGCAACAGTATGCTGCTTGGAACTTTTCCAGCAGATAGCTCCACCATTCAGAATAAAAACAAATCCTGACACACTCTTGCTGTCATCATGATCTGACATAAAACTGGAGTCAGTATAGCCCTCTAGTTTTAGGTCAAAATCTCCATAGAGTAGCCATTGATCTTTAGTATTTCGCAAATACTTAAGGATGGTCTTTACCACCTTCCAATATGCTTCTCCTGGGTTAGATTGGTATCTACTCACTATCCCTAGTGAGTATGCCACATCAGGTCTAGTACACAACATAGCATACATAATAGAACCCACTGCCGAAGCATATGGTATTCTACTCATATGCTCTCTTTCCTCAGGGGTTGTCGCACAATCCTTTTTAGAAAGAGTAATTCCATGGCCTATCGGGAGATAGCCTTTCTTGAAATTTTCCATGCTAAACTTTTTTAACACGGTGTCAATGTATGTCGATTGGGACAATCCCAGAAGCCTCTTTAATCTATCTCTATAGATTTTCATACCTAATATGAATGAGGCTTCTCCCATATCTTTCATGGAGAATTGTGATGAAAGCCAAATTTTTATTCCCTGTAATGCAGGAACGTCATTCCCGATTAAGAGAATATCGTCCACATACAATACAAGAAATACAACTACAGAACCATTAGCCCATTTATATATGCAAGGTTCTTCTCTGTTCCTAACGAAGCCATACGATTTGATACACTTATCAAACCGCATGTTCCAACTCCGAGATGCTTGCTTTAGCCCATAGATAGACTTCTAAAGTCTACACACTTTTGACTCGTCTATGGAAGTGAACCCTTCAGGTTGTGTCATATACACTTCCTCCTCCAGCTCTCCATTTAGGAAGGCTGTTCGGACATCCATTTGCCAGATCTCATAGTCAAAATGTGTAGCTAAAGCTAGCATAATCCGAATGGATTTCAGCATTGCCACAGGAGAAAATGTCTCGTCATAGTCAATACCATAACGTTGACGATACCCCTTGGCAACCAGACGGGCTTTATAGGTCTCTACCTTCCCGTCTGCGCCTCTTTTCCTTTTGAAGATCCATTTGCACCCAATGGGTTTTATCCCTTCAGGTGCATCAACCAATGTCCATACATGGTTGATTTCCATGGACTCCATTTCGGATTTCATGGCTCCAAGCCATAACTCAGAATCAGACCTTTGCATTGCATCCATATAGGTGATCGGATCCTCATTGTTCTCATCGAGTTCAACAGGATCGCCATCCTGGATTAGATATCCAAAATATCTATCCGGTGGACGCGATACTCTATCGGATCTCCTTAATGATTGCACAATAGGCTCAGGATTTGATCTTACCAAATCAGGTTCAATAGCAGCCTGTGTGTGCCCAGGTTCTTCTACTTGTAGAACTTCATCAAGTTCTATCTTAGAAGCTATAGTTCCTTTAATAAGGAACTCCTTTTCTAAAAAGATAGCTCTAAGTCTGACGAACACCTTTTGTTCATCAGGCAAGTAAAAGTAGTATCCTTTGGATTCTTTTGGATAACCAACAAAAAAACATTTTTCAGACCTTGGCCCTAGTTTATCTGTTTCCAAACGCATGACATAAGCCGGACACCCCCAGACACGAAAACGTGAAAGGGTTGGCTTACGTCCTGTCCATATTTCATATGGAGTTTTGTCAACGGATTTACTAGGAACATTATTAAGAAGTTGACATGCAGTCTCCAATGCATATCCCCAGAAAAACATAGGCAAAGTAGCAAACACCATCATAGATCGAACCATGTCCAACAAGGTCCGATTTCTCCTTTCAGACACTCCATTTAACCTAGGTGTCATAGGAGGAGTCCATTGAGAGAGAATCCCATTCTCCTCAAGATATGTCAAAAACTCACCTGAAAGGTATTCACCACCTCGATCTGATCGAAGTATTTTGATTTCCTTTCTGGTTTGTTTTTCAACTTCATTACGATATCGTTTGAACATTTCAAACGAATCAGACTTATGTCTCATGAGATAGACATAACCAAACCTCGAAAGGTCGTCTGTAAAAGTAATGAAATATCTAAAACCTCCTTTAGCACAGATAGACATAGGTCCACATACATCCGTATGTACAAGACCTAGGATATCTGAGGCTCGCTCACCTTTTCCTTTAAAAGGTGATTTGGTCATCTTTCCAATAAGACAAGATTCACAAGTTGGCAGTGATTCACAATCACTGACATCTAGGAGGCCATCTCCTATTAACTTGTTAATCCTATTTTTATTGATGTGACCTAGCCTACAGTGCCAAAGATAGGCTTCATTGACATCATCTATTCTAGGGCGTTTACTAGAACTTGTACTCATTACAATAACAGGCTGTGATAGTAAATATATGCCATTAACTAAGCTTCCATTCATGATAGTCTTACCATTCAAAATGATAGAACAAACGTTTTTCTTTATTGAAAATTCAAAATTTTCATTGGCCAGAAGGCCTACAGAAATAACATTAAGCATGAAAGAAGGACTATAATGACAGTCACTTAGAGTGACATTACAAGACTCATAAGACAACTCCAGAACACCCAACGCCAGAACTGGAACAGCATTTCCATTCCCTACGTTCAGGTACCTCTCGCCATCTTCGAATCTTCTACTAACTCGAAGTCCCTGTAAAGAATTACAGATATGAATAGGACTTCCGGTATCTAATACCCAGCTAGTAGTATCACAAATAGTAAAGTTAGGATATATCATATATATACCTGGTGCAGCAACAGCTTGCTGCTTCTTCTTCTTCGGCCTGTTCGGGTCAAGTGAAGCGATGTAAAGAGGACAATTCCTCTTCCAATGACCCTGCTTCTTGCAAAAGAAGCACTCTGCCTTGCTCTGGTCTAACTTCTTCTTGGTCTGACTTGGACCAGGAGCAGACTGTACCTTCTTGCTCTTCTTCTTCTTCTTTTTCTTAAAGGGTCGAGGAGCACCTGCCGAGGAACCTCCTACATAATTCACCAGCCCTTTGTTGAGCTGGTGGTCCTTTTCATAGGCTTGCAGTAAACCTAACATCTCATGATAGTTTACTACCGACCTATTCAATCTCCAGTGATCGAGAAAGGACACGTAGGAGGGAGGCAGGGAGTTCAGGATCGCATCTTTCCCCAACTGTTCGTGAAGGGGACAGCCGAGCTTGCCCAGGCGCTCGAACAACTCGATCATGTTCATAACATGATCAGTCACAGAAGCACCTTCACGCATACGCGTGTTATAGATGGCGCTGGAGATACGGTATCTCTCAGCGTCATCAGGAGTGCCAAAAGACTCCTTCAACCTTTGAAGGATATCCTCAGGCTGGGCCTCCTCAAACCTGCGACTGAACTCATCATTCATCGCAGCCAGCATAATACATCGGACAGTGGTCCAATCAGAGATCCACTTCTGGTAAGTGTCTCTAACCGGTCCCCGAGTATTGGCAGCGGGAACTACAGGTGCCTGATCCGTCAGAACGTACAAGATCCGTTCATGCTCAAGGACTATCCTCAATCTTCGATACCAGCTATCGAGGTTGGGTCCAATCAATTTTTCATTGTCCAACAATGGACGGAGCGACAGATTGGTGGACATCTGAAAGAAAAATATGACCAAAATTAGTTTATGTAATTTTCAAAACCCTAAAGACTTGGACTTTAGTCAAAAAGGTTCTCCCACTAACTTTTCAGAATAGGAGCCTCTACCTCCAATTCCGTGAAGTCAAAATTCAAAGTGGGTACTAGAATCCAATAGACCACGTACAAGCCCGTCTAGGGTACGGCTCACCCATACGTGTCTAAAGGTAGGTTCTTTTAACCAATTGCTACCCTTAGCAATTTCTAGTAATCTATTTTGCCCCAAGATGCACTGTAATCGACCTAGGGGCCTCCTATTACGGGCTCTCGGTTAGGTCCAACCATTAACATGCCGAATTCAGTGTTTCCAACCAACAAATGACCAAGCCCGTCTAAGGTACGGCTCACCCGATCACTGTTGAGAAGGTCACACTCAACCTTCATATTAGGGAGAGTAATCCCAATAGCGTGATATACACCCGTTCTATGGAACTGCCGATGCATACCCAACTAATGGACATATTACAAACCCACTTAATGGGAGGCAAAGACCTTGTTAACTCCTTAACTAGGCCTTTTTAAGGACCTAATAATTTAGAGGATTTTAAAATTTGTGACATATAAAAAAATCATGAACCTTGATCCATAAACTCCCACTAAATCTTAGAAGGGTTTATGGTTAGGTTCATGGGCACCTAAATCAGTCAGACTGATAACCTTAAATGGCATGGGTTGATCTAACTCAATAATCTTTTCTAAATCAAATCAGGTTAGCCAATTTGGCCAGGTAAGTGCGGTCGAGGCATGAGTTACGGCATTAACCACTTTTCTTAGACACCAATTACAAGAACTGGCCAGGAAAGGGTACCCTCAAAGCCAAGGACCATAAGGCTGCTTACCTTAGACACCAAATTGGTTTACCGTCATCAATTAGATTAGAAAAATTGAGTTAGGTTAGCCACTGAGCCAGATTAGATCCATTTAGATGAATGGACTCAAGCTTCTAACTAATTAGAAACTAGGAAAAGATAATCCTTAATCAACTTTTGATTAAAATTATTTTTAGAGTTCATTCAACTAAACCTAGGTCTAACCCAATTAGGATCTAATCCTAGCCCAACCAATTAACCCATTTGGCTTATCAAATGACTTAAGGTTTTATAAACCCTAATTTGCATTTATCATTTAAATATTTCAAATAATTCATAATTATAAGAGATCAAGCCAATTATTTAATTAAAACAATTTTAATTAAATCTTGTAAAACTCCTTTTACAATTAATTCTTATTTACATTTAACATATCAAAATATAAAAATAATACATGCCATCATTAATTCTTAATTAAAACAATTTTAATTAAAAATTAAATAATTCAACTAATTACCAAATTAGTTAATTAGACAATTTTAATTAACTAAAAACATGCAAATATAATTTTAAATCGAACCTGGCTCTGATACCATTTGAAGGAAGATTTTTTTTTTTTTTTTTTTGTGCCTACACTAAGCAGAGGATAGGAACAGGTAGATGTTTTAAAACAATTCTAATTAATCGTGGAAAAACCTGTCCCAAAACCAGGATCAAAAATATATATTTGCATAGAGAACATAAAAGTGCATGGCATATATATTTTTTTTTATAATTTTTAGACATGTATAAATGCATATAAAAATTAATAAGGAACTTATTCCAGGTTGGAATAAGGGAGGAATGGGGTGGAATAGCTATTCCTGCTATTCCACCCGTCTTCAACCTCGGTCCAGAGATACCTTACCGTGGAGCAATGTTCAGACGCCGACTGCAGAGCGCACAGGCCTCCAAACTCCGAGCTCCTAGGTCCGCTGGAATCCTTGCTTGACCGGCTACAAGGTGATGAAATCGGATCTCCAGGTCTCCAGCATTTTCCACTTCAAATCGGGGCTCCAAAGGTCGTCCACGGCCATGGTTGCAGCAGGGGGTTTGAAGATCAAACTTTGATTACCTTGCACTGGAGCGATGACCTGCTCCCAGGATCTCAGGCGAAATCCCTCTAGAGGGGATACACGCCGTGGGAACTTCTGATCGGAGCTCCGGCGTCGCTAGCCGCCGGATCCCAAGTTTTTCACGGTTTTGGAGAAATGGAGGAAGCTCTCAAAAACACGCCGAAAGAGAGCAAGAAGGGGGTATAAAAATTATCTCTGGATGCCAACCGAAGGGGAGAGCAAGGGTCTTGAGTTTTGCGCGAAGGGGTGGTGGGATTAAATCGAAATAAATCAAGACAGCAGACGCCCTGTTTCGGTTTCAGAAACTCAAACGTCTCAGGCGTGAAGATGACGGTTCAATAGGTGAACCGGCAAATGACCAAAAAGCCCTTCGGTCCAAGGGCAAAGCAGGGTCAATTTGGTTCAGGCCAAAACCCAGTCAAACGAAGTCCAAATCGAACGAAACTGGACTCAAAACGAAGCTAAGAACGAACCCTATCTTTCTACAGTCCAACCTCACTGATTTGAGTTGAAATCAACTTGCAACCGACTAAAACAAAAATCAATTGGACTTAGAAACATTCATCAAACCATTTGATGAACATGGGTTCAATCCTAGTCAGCCAGGAACATATTCCTGGTTGATCCAGAGAAGACCCGATCAACCCAAGACCGGGTCAATCAGAAGAAAACTCGACAAAAAACCGTGACAAAATATCGAAACGATTCCCAATCGAATCGGTTCCTGATTAGATAGAAATCCTCTATGGCGTGTGACCTCATAGGTTCGAACCTAAACGGTAGTACTGGGACACTTCCAGTACCAGCACAAGATACCACCTAGCAATGGGTCTCGGCGTCCGGATAGGTCGAAGATGCGGGAGCATTCCATCGAACCTCTGGCATATGGTTACCGCATAATTCATCCCTTTGACCTCCAATGCTCAGGATGACCTAGGGTTGAACTGCCAACCCCAGCTATGTCAATCCACTACGTGTCTCAATCTCGCATGTCCAGTGACTCTTCACTGGGACCACCCCGGCCGAGGATTTGCTAAATTGAGAGACTGCGAGACATTCAATCCAAACCATTTGGACAGGTCAATTCCATCTTGGTCCACTACTGCTCCACAAGTACTTGCCTGTACCCAGAGACCTTCCGTCACCGGATTAAAATCCGGGTAGTCCGGCACCAAAGCACAGGGAGATGCTTGCAAGCTACCAAAGTGACCTCAGGTCAGAGGGACACTTATGCCCATATCCATTCGCGAGCGATCCTTAGGCAGATAAGGTGCTACGTGGAGTCACGTCTAATGAGATATCAAATATCCCACTTGCAGATCACATCAGTGTCACCACACTCCTTTGGTCAAGAGGACAACCAAACAATGCGAACCACAACAGCCTATGCTTGATATGTTGCTATCCAGGTACAACATATCATTTGGCTGAGAACCCTGTTTAAGGACCACTCGATATATCCTCTCTATATCGATGTAATAGTAGTCCTAAGGACATCATCACTAAAGAATTCATTATAGGAAGATGTAAAGTGATGAGAAGCCAGAATAACTTTTATTCATTATAAAAATTACATAACAATTGACTCAACCATCTACAACCTAGATGATTGGCTTTGGGATACAATTCCCAACAATTAGGTCTGTGTGACCCATTTTAGAATTCTTGACCTAATTTCTTCAAAATTAAGGAAAAATTATCTAGAAAACCTCCATCATCAATTTAAGGACAAAAACCACCATATCTAGTATATTTCTAGGGTTAGGAGTCCTTTTGGTGAACTTTTGAACCTTTTTCCTTGATCCTTGCTTAAGCCGATTCGAGCAGACAAGGTTCTGGCTGAGCCGACTTGGCTGTCAGGGTAATGCTTTTTTTAAAACCCGTAGGCCCCAAACTAGGGCACATTTCTTTCCTATTGAACCCTAGCCGAATAGGAGAAATACCCTTCCAACCCCTTGGGACCACACCTTTTCTCTCTCTCTCCACTAGATCCTCAATCCATGGCTCCAAAGAAAGCATCTGGTCGACGTGGAAAATGGAAGGCCCCAAGCTCTAGCACAGTGCAAAGAAGAACAAAGGCTCATCATGAGGAGCCGACTCTTTGTGAAGCTCAAAATGAACCTCAAGATTAGTCCCCAGCACCTCAAAGATAGATTATTTAGATAGGAAATCGACCTATAACATCCGAAAGAAAGGTGATTTTCAAATTTCTTGAGGAATAGAGTTTCTGAATAGGGGATTGGTTCGCATTTCAGGGTTGGGAGTTCTTTAGTTTCTTGGATCTACCTACTTACCCTGCTCTAGTAAGAAGTTTCTTTAAGAATCTAACCTTGGGGGCAGATCAAATAACATCTTCTATTAAGGGGGTAGATATCACTATAGATGAAGAAGTTTTGAGTAGGGTACTTCATCTCCCCACTGCTAGTAAATGTCACTTAGTTTTGAAGAACAAATAGGCAACCTTAAGAACAATTTTAGAAAGGAAAAATGTCAGTGGAATTGTGAATTTGTAGGAAAATCAACTATCTTTAGAAATGAAGCTACTTCACAATTTCATCAGCAGAATCTACTTGCCCAGAACAGGTCATTTTGACTGGGTAAGTGAAAGAGACATGGTATTCATGAGTTATCTTATTGAGGGGGAGCAGATCAACCTCCCATTTATTATGTTATCTTAGATGAGAGATGCTGCTAGGAAGGCCAGAGCATGCCTTCCTTATGGCATGGTGTTTATACTAATTTTTAGAGATTATGGAGTGGGCCTTACAGATGAGGATGCCAGACCATTGCTTCATACTAACAGGTATTCTGACAAGTCTCTTCACCGTATGGATGACCACAAGATCGATGGTCAGTGGGTGAAGAAGACCTCAGGTCAGAGGATAGTGCATCACTCTTCTGATGATGAGGAGGTTGAGCCTGATGCTGCTACTACTACTGCTAGAGAGGAGGACTCAGATGAGGAGGCAGGCATTGAGTCTATTGATAGCTCTAATAATCATGATGACTCTATAGATGAGGAGGCTGAGGGACATGTTGAGATGGGTAGACATCCTGGCAGTTTGAGGACTCCACCAAGGCCATCTATTGTTCCTTTTGCACCTTTGACTTCGGCTGGTCCTACTTAGACTGCTATTACACTCGAGTAGCTCACTCATTTTATTGAGACCCTGACTGGCACATTCAGATCGATGTTTGGCGATCTTCGCCATATACTTGAGGGAGGCCTACTAGAGTTTCACACTGAGATGAGAGAGCTTACACTAAGGATGGAGTCAGTGGAGATGAGTTAAAGGATGCAGGATGACTATAGGACAGATCTTACACAGCTACGTTCTAACTTCGGTAGACTTCGGGGAGTGATAGATTTCTTTGCTAGAGACCAGGCTGTAGCATTGCATCATATTTAGCAGGAGGTACACAGGATGGGGACAGAGTTGAGGGCTGTTCTACTTCTAGTCATTGGAGTGCGATCTGGATCTGGAGCTTCTACTTTGAGACAGCCACCTCCATAGCCTTCACCCACACCTAGACAGCCTCCACCACATACTAGACAGCCACCTCCATCACCTAGGACTGGACTAGCATCTAGGACTAGAACTTCTAGAGAACCTCCCTGACCTATCAGGAGATCTAGAACTTATGCTACCAAAACCTTAGATGTAGGTTCTAGTAGTGATGAAAGTAACCAATGATGTAGGATCTTTTTGGTTAATGTTATTCATTTTGTTGTATCACTTTTTGTATGCTTTTGTATGACCTTGTAACATCTAATGATGTAATGTATCTTATGCTACCGAAACCTTAGATGTAGGTTCTAGTAGTGATGAAAGTAAACAATGATGTAGGATCTTTTTGGTTAATGTTATGCATTTTGTTGTATAACTTTTTGTATGCTTTTGTATGACCTTGTAACATCTAATGATGTAATGTATCTTTTTGATGCAATGATATATACATTTTCCACTCAATGTATAATGGTTGTCATTCATTTTATGTGATGTATCTAAAGCTTGAACTCAACAATTTATATCAAATAATTAATATTGAAAAATAAAGAATGTTAATAAGAATATGAAGAAAATAAAGAGAAGGTGAAATTATCTTAAAACATCTTAATATTCTTGCACTATTTCAAAGATCATTGATTGGTATTCTCATAGAGCATGTTTATATATGGAAAAATAAAAACTTCATGAAAGATATTTTTGTTGATGACAAAAAGTGGGAGTAGTAATAATGATGTGCATGGAAAATACAACTTCTTGGAAAACATTTTATGGGAGAAGTAAGTTATTTATGCATGGAATTTAATGGAACTTAGCTCTGATACATTTCGGATGCTCTGATACATTTTGATACTGAATTAATGGAAATAAGCTATGATACTTTTTGATACTTAATTGGCTCTGATATGTTGTAAAGCAAAAGTACATCTTTGATAAATATTAGCTCTGATACATTTTGATAATATTGGATGTATCAATATTGGCTCTGATATATTTTGATACTTTCTTGATACATACCTAATACATGTTGATATTTATTGACACATATCAATTTAAACTATATACAAGTCACTTTGATATTTCCAAGTGTCATATATACATAATTGTAAAGTTTTTCCATGCCCAGTGTTTTGTCGTCATCAAAAAGGAAAAGATTGTTGACCCCTGGAATGATTTTGATGATAACAAAATATTGGAACATGAATTTGATACTAACAATCATTCTTCCTACAATTTTGAAATCATTGTAATGAATCAAGTTTTTCATAGAAAATGATCATGTATTGAAGAGCCCACGAAAATTTAAATATATATTCTTGTGAAAAAGGGCAAATTCTATGTAATTTTATTGTTTAAATTTCTTAGATTAAGTTTAAAAGAAGTTTGAAAGTGTTTAGAAGTTGTTAGAAGAAGTTTGAAGAAGTTTGGAAGTCTTTTGGACAAAGATCACTCAAGCTGACTCAAAGCATAGAGCCGACTCATTGTTCTGGCACGATACAAGCTTTTTTGATACTCTGCCAACTGAGCCGACTCAATGAAGTTAGAGCTGACTTATCTAAAGTACCAAAATTACAGTTTAGAGAAACCAGACAACCGAGTTGATTCTATGAGCAACCAAGCCGACTCTTCCAGAGTGAGTGAATTTTAGTTCTGAGAAAACTAGTCAGGTGAGCCGACTCGACTAAGAAGAGCCGACTCGACCAGAGTTCAGTTTCTGCATGTCTGAGAATCCGAGCCGACTCGATCCAATCGAGCCGACTTGAATCCTAGTTTCTGAAGTGCAACGACTAGTTCCAGATTAAAGTTTTTGAATCCAAAAAGTGCTCTAATGGCTAGTTCTCATTTTCCAAGGCACTCCAATGGCTATTTTTAGCTGGGAATAGCTAGGGGAGCTATAAATGATGGATTTGAATAAGTTTTGAAGAAGTTATAATGAGTGCATTGAATATTCAAAGGAGCATTCAAGCTAAAGATCAAGACTTCATCAAACTCCTATCATTTACTGAAGAAGTTTGAAAGCCTTAAAGAGTATTAAAGGAGCAATCAAGAAGGCTTTTCAAAGAGCTTTAACTGCAACCATCCGACAAAGTTTGGTTTGTCTTTAGTGTTGCTTCATTTATAACTTTGTTTTGAATTGTTCCAAGTACAGTAGGGGCTATAGCTTGGGTATTGTTTAAGGTTTTTGGTGAGCATTGAAAATCAAGTTTGGGTTGTTAGTGAGCCCGGAAAAACTAACGTTGTATTGGGTTCTTGGTGATCTCGGTGTAAAACCAAGATTGGGTTTTGGTTTGTGAGCCTGGTGCAAAACAAATTAGCTATATTCAGTGGTGAATATAATGGAAATCTCAAGTGGTATCTTGGATAATGGACATAGGACCTGGGTTGCTCCGAACCACTATAAAACTTGTGGTGTTTGTGCTTGCTTCTGATTGTGTTCATTTATTTGCTTCCGCATTTAACACCTAACTCACTTCACTCACCACACTAAGTGTCACAAGGGCACATATTTGTGAAAAAAGTTTTATACCATATTATTCACCCCCCTCTTGGGTAAGCCAACTGGGCAACAGTGTCATTATAGGTTAACTCCTAAATACTTCTAATAATTGGATCATCATCAAAATAGTGAACGATCCATCAAAATTGGTGCAAAGATCGCATTCCTTTTTGGTAGATGAGTCTTGAGTCTATAGTATGGGGATACTAGAGCAAGAGTGTAGGTGGTTGTTAGAAAACAATGGTACTGAGCATGACCAAAGAATGAGAAGTCACATAGATGTCTACTCACTTATCAGTGACTTCTCAAGCTATAATTATTGAGTAGTTCCTTGACCTATGGTGCAATAATTACTCACAGTAGGGTTGCTATAGTTTGACAAGTACATAAACATAGTCCCTACTATATGGGGCCTTATGGCATATGTTGGTTGTAGTTGGTTCATTATAGGAGTTTGGAGTGTGCTTATAGAAGATCTATCGGCCTTAATAGTTTAAGGAATAGTCCTATGCGACCTAATAAGCTGAGCCTTTGAGTCTGTGGCCATAGTAGCATGATAATGAAAATGAGTTTCCATGAAAATCATGATTGAGCTCGAGCCGATTAAGTCTTACATATAATGGATGTTTAGGATTGACGAGAATTTATGATCTACATCCTATTAAAACATTTGATAAAAAAACTTGATTATATGGTAACTACATCTAGGATTTCATCGTTTGATTCTACTGAGTTGCCACCAGATATTGCTAGATATTATTGGTGGATTGAGAAATTTTACTTAGATCATTTTTAGGTCAACGATCCATGTTAGGATTTGAGCAAAATTTGCTCTAGTCCATTGAAAGAGTTTCGATGATACTATGATAGAGATCACAGTGTATCTCACTACTAGATAGAGTGTAACCTGAGGGGTCACATATAATAGAGGCTTGACCTGATCAAGGCTTGGATCGAATTTAGAAATTACTAAATTTGTAAGAGTTATAAATTTAGTAGTTGCTAATCTTGGTACCTACCAATTTTGGTACCTACTAATTTTAGCACTAGAAAGGTAATTGCAAGAGTTACAATATTAATGGACTTAATTAAACTTTGGATCAAGTTCTAATTAATTCAAATGAGATTTAATTTAATAGGGTTTGACTTAATTAGATTTAAGAATCCAAGTTGGACTTGGATTTCAATCCTATTTAGAATAGGGTTGATAGCCTTCTTGAATTTATTTTGAATCATGCTTCAATTTGATTCGATTTGAACCAAATTTAATCCAAATAAAATAAGACACCTAAACCTAATTGGATTAAGCTTAATTACTCTCTGTATCTCATGGAATTGTCTCTATCTCTTTATCTAGATATGTTCTATCCTTATCTCAAGTTCTTATCTAAATTAGGTTCAATTAGGATAGGATTTATCAGTTTTATGGCATTGGCTTTTGTTTTGTGTGACAAAATAAAGAGGACAAAAAGTCATGCACACATTATTTCTCGTCAAAAAACTTTCTCATTGATAATATGATTTTATCACCCACTTTGACTTGAATTTGATTCATGTTCAGTTGAGATGGAGTCATATATCTAGTTGGTGTGAGATGGATTGATGTTTGTGTGACAAATATTAAAAGAAGAAAAATTTTGGTCCTGTGCTAGTTCCTTGTTTATCGTATCGCATTGCTGCATCATTGCTTCTCTACCGCATCCTTCATCTTTCTTCTTGTAATTCCATGCCTAAACCTTTAAGATCAAAGACTTTAGAGATAGAAGAAAGGGAGGAGAAAGAGTTTCCATCTCCTTAGGTGTCTTGGAAGTTATTCCATTCGATTGCGTGAAGGGTTTGCACAAAGGCTGCAGCCTTATTTCTTTTAGGTTATTTTGAAGGGAGTTCCAGATCCAAGCTGGAGGAGAGGCTTACAAGGAGCTAAAACTTCGAGGGCCTCGAGAAGTTGATTAGCATCATCCCTGCATAGATACTAGCAAAGGCTGGGCACATGCACAGCTTCAGACAAATCCCATGAATCTGTAGGATCCAATCTGATCGTGGTTAAAGGAAGGAATAACGATCAAGGCAAGTTGATTGATTTTCTCTTCTCATTTTTAGTATATTTTAGATTTGAGTTTATATGATAAATTTCTAATTAGCATGTTAGATTGATCTTTGAGTATATTTTTATTTAATTTTTGCATGCTAATATGAAATAGTTTCATAGCTCGCTTATGTCAGGATTTTTGAATCCCTGAAATTCAGCATCCTTGCACCTGTACTTCTTTTAATGGTATCAGAGCTAGGTTAATCTAACATGCTAGATTAGATTTAGATATTAAATTTTAATTTAATTTCATTTATGATATGACCCTTTTTGTTAAGTCTTAGATTGAGTGCATCCTATGGCCATTTGGTCATAAGAGGAAGCAGGGTTTAAAGTCCCTTTGTTTTATTCGATAGGATTCTCTTATGACATGTTAGGGTGCCATTATGATTCGACTCATAAAGAAAAACCATGAAAATGATTTTTAAAATTAGGTTTTAAATATGAAATTGGTCATATGAGATGTCTATTAATCGGTTTGATCTAAAACAGCATGTATGAAATACATGAACTAAAGTTTAGATCTGAAAAATAATTCTAGATCATAAACCATTAATTTCATGCACTTAAACTTAATATAAAAGTCATTTTTAGAATCTAAATTTTTAATTGTGAATGAGGGTATGGGTAGAATAACTTGGTCTTGTAATTAGACTATACCTTAGGGTGTTGATTTGATCAGGTTAGAACCCTATTTTTAATTTTGAGTAGCTGATGAAATCCAATCAATAGTTGATTAGGGTTAGATCAAAGGGATTCAAATTGAGCTTAGATGTAGTTTAGTTACATTGATTTATACTTGATGTGAATTGATTAATTAAGAACTAATTTGGCTCAATGGAGAGCCTAAATCACTAGGCTAACCTATTTGATTCTTATTGACTAATAGTTGTCTAATGTAAGTTTTGATCATAGTTTTTAATTGGGACTAACTCTTACTTGGCCAACTTCATTGGTGTTTAAGTAAAGAGAAAAAAGGTAAAACCCTCTCATTGATCTTACTTGGCTAATTTGGTCGACTAAGTTTTGATTAGATTGTATGTTGATTCAAGTTTACTCATGCCATCTAGGTTCGTCAGACATGAGATGTGCTAACCATAACTAGGTTAGTTAGACATGAAATGTGCTAACCTAAACCAATTAGTGAGACATGAGATGTGCTGACCTAATCCTGCTTAGTTAGACATGAGATGGGTTGACCTAAACTAGGTTTGTTAGACTGAGATGTGCTGATCTAATCCAGCTTAGTTAGACATGAGATGTGTTTACTTAAACTAGGTTAATCAGATTGAGATATGCTGACCAATTTAGATGAGACCTAAACCTAAACCTCCTCATAATTATTAAGTCAATAGGTCTTCCACCGTTACTGAGATACAGCCATCTCTCGAGTGTTGATTATTCTTAGTTGGATGCAGTGGTTTAGTTGCATCAAGGGGGTGAAACCACTCTATTAACATGAGATGTTGCGGGATGATGATGGGGCCCAAAAACTGATGGGGGATGAAAATAAAATGATGAATGGAGAGTTTTAGCAAGCTAACCAGCAAGAAAACTTGAACAATTAATTATCAAATAAATGGTCTAAATTAATCCAGAAAAGAATCTTTATAAGGAGACTAGTTGATCTAAATTACAATACTCGAAATGTAGATCTAGTTCAAAATAGAGATTAGGATCTTCATGGCAAGGAAACCATCACTACTAGGACAAGTTAACCTTCAAATAATCAGATCTAATGAAGCTTAGGAAGAGTTTTCCTACCAACAATGATGGCTAATTATTTGGTAGAAGAAGGAGCTCTCTTCACTCAAGGATTGAGGTCTAAACCATAAGACTAGCACTCCCTACCTTTAGGACTCACCTTGGCCATGATCCTTGGCTTGGAGACCTTCATCTTGAACTTGGAAAGTCAGAGAAAACCTGCATCAAATCAGAGATTAGGCATGGAAGGAGAATTCAAAATTGGAATGGAAACAAGAAGAAGAAGAAAGGGAAAACAAGGAAGTAGAAACCGGCACCTTCAAGGAATGATGCTTGGATCTTGGATCAAGCAAGGAGCACTCCACCTTTCAAGCACTCCACCTTTCAAGCACTCAAAGGACCTCTCACTCCCTTCTCAAACATGAATTTAAACACTCCAACTTAAAGGACTAAATCACTCCAACTAGAAGAACTAAATCACTCTATACAAGAAGAACTCAAGATAGAACTCAACATGAAGAAAACCTTCATTAATTCTCAAAATTTTTCATACATGGAATGCCTTACAAGGGTAGCCTTGGACCCTATTTATAGCCTTAGGGGTTGTCCAAAGTGAGGAGGGGAGGTGGAGTTAGGTTAGCTAACCATTGCTAGTTAAATCCAACTCCTTTGGTTACATAGTTGCAACAAGAAACAACTTCTAGGTAAGAGGTTGTAACAACTTGCTATGTGGCACCTAGGTGGCTTTGACATGGCTTCTAGTCACTGATGTGGAGCCCTAGGTGTCATGTGATGTGGCATCCCACTTGGCAAGTTGGTTGGGGCGTTGTTGGGTGAGTGAGGAGTGGTCCCATGCTTCCCCTCAAAATGCTTGATGTGTTGTTTCTCATGTCTCCCAAAATGTGTCCCATATGAAGAATAAAATGGGCTTCAAGAGGTGGCATCATGGGCTTCAAAAGGTGGTATCTTGACTTGCTTGGGCTTTGACTTGGGCATGCTTGAAGTTGGTCTTGATCTGGATTGAGTCGACTCAAGGGACTGGCGGCCTTCTTTCATGAGTCGGCTCATGAATTGGTCTTTCTCTTCAAGGGTTTGGTGGGCTTCATTCCAAGGTTCTCATTAATCCTAAGTATACTATTTTAGCTAAAAAAAATATCAAGATAATTAGTTAAAAAATATTTTTTTCTTGTTGATGTCCTATCAGGTTGGGCCCAATAATTATTAGATAAGGGACCTAATAATGGCTTCGCTTTCATATTGAATGGTGGGTTGGGCTTAACTAAGGAGTGTGGATAATAACTGTTAGGTAAGCCCACATGACTTAAAGATCGAGTAGCTATAACATGTTTGAGAAGCATTGGACAAGATTTGTCTACTAATTAGTTTGCATGTTACTAATAACTTTAGGTGAGGTACATATAGATTAGTGAGATTGCAGTACCCACTAGGAACCCTAGTTGCATAGGGATTTTCACATCTCCATTGAGGAGTATGTAAGATCCAAGAAAATAGTAAGAGTTCTTATTTGTTTCTTTATGTTTCTAGAATAAATAATTGATTGACTACAACATCTAATTAGAATCTTTTTTCTCTTTAGATAATCATGATAGCTTCAATTCTCTTAGCCCAAAATCTTGAGTCTAACCATTTGATCGAATCCAATCACAAGGACTGATCTAAAGTTTTAGGGTATGTCTTATACCAAGATATAGAAGGGACCTTAAAGAGTTCAAGGGATCCAATATGCCTGGAAATCTTGAAAAAAGGGTTGACACACCTTTAGAAGGTATGTTAGAGATGCTCATTGTTGAAACAAACCTAACAGTTTCTTCTACTTCTAGTTAGGTAATAGACTTTGGTTCTAGTACATATTTGTGCACTTTAATGTAGGGTCTAGTAGAATGTAGAAGGTTGAGAAAATGTGAAGTGATTTTTTAGTTAGGCAATAATGCAAGAGTTTCTACTGTTATTGTTGGTACCTATCCTCAATTACTATTAGGATTTTGTTTAATACTTAGTGACTGTTACTATGTACCTGTTACTAGCAAAATAATTGATTTGTATCTGTTTAAATACATGAAGAATATAGTTTTAGTTTCAATAAGAACCACTGCTCCATTTATTTGGAAAATAACTTGGTTGAATTTGGCTTTATATTGATAGTCTCTACCATTTACATGCTGATGAGTTAGTTAATGTAAATGAGCAATTGGTGAGTGCCATAGGTTAGAAAAGACTTAGAGATGATATCCTTCACTCATTGAATTCTGATTCATTTCTAGTTTATGAAGCCTACCTTTAAGGCAAGATGGATAAGTTACCCTTTATGGGACAAAGGGAGAGGGCCACTAAGGTACTTGCCCTGGTATATGCTGATATGTGTGGGCCATTTGATGTGCATGCTAGGGATAGTTATCAATACTTCATAACCTTTATCAAGGATTACTCATGGTATAAGTATATATTTCTTATGAAATACAAGTCTGAAGTATTTGAAAAGTTTAAAAAATTCAGGCATAAAATAGAGAAATGAACAAGAAAACCCCTTAAGGTTCTCTGATCAGACCAGGAAGGGGAACACCTAAGTGAAAAATTTTTGGATAATCTCAAGGACAACGATATAGTCTCATAATGGACTCTGCCTAGTATGCCTCAGCTCAATGGGGTATCAAAAAGAAGAAATAGGACCCCATTGGATATGGTCCAGTCCATGATGAGCTTCACTTATTTATCCTAATATATTTGGAAAAATGCCCTACTTACTATAACTTATATATTGAATAGGGCTCCCTCTAAATTCGTTCCTACCTTACCATATAAGATGTGGCATAGTAAGAAACTTAGTCTTGGTCACTTCAGGATTTAGGGATGTCCGATCCATGTCAAAATTCAATAGGTGGCTAAGTTAGAGGCTAGGTCTACTAGAGCCCATTTTATAGGGTATCTTAAAGAGTCATTAGGATGCTATTTTTTACTTCCCAGAGGATCATAATGTGATTGTGAGCCAAAATGCCATATTCTTGAAAAAATAGTTTATCCAAGATTGTGGTGGTGGAAGGCAAATTGAGCTCAAGGAGAAGGTTTCTATTAAGCAGTGGGCTATAGAACCTATTGAACATATTCTAGCTATGCTAGTTAGTGTAGCTCCAACTCCACCTCGTAGGTCTAGCAAGATTTTTTATCCTCCTGAAAGGTACTTAGGTATGCTTATAGAGAATGTAGAGGAAGTATTCCTCATGAGAGATAGGGATCAAGTAGTTGATCCTAAGACCTATGATGAGGCGATGTCAGACATTGACTCAGAAAAATGGTTGAGTGTAATAAAGTTAGAAATTGACTCAATGCACTCAACCAGGTTTGGACCTTAGTGGATCCACCATAGTGTATTGTACCCATTGGGTGTAAATAGATCTATAAATGGAAGATAGGTGTAGATGGTAAGGTAAAGACCTTTAAAGCAAGGCTAGTGGTGAAAGGGTATAATTAGTGTGAAGCCACTGACTATCAAGATACCTTTTTAGCCATGCTGAAATCCATCAATACATTGCATGCGATTGCAGTATTTTATGATTATGAGATTTGGTAGATGGATATAGAAATGGTGTTCCTTAATAGATATCTTAAGGAAGATATCTTTATAGAGTAGTCCTTGGATTTCACTTCCAATGATAAAAATCATAAAATTTGTAAGCTGCATAGGTCCATTTAGGGGCTAAAGCAAGCTCGTTGGAGTTGGAGCACTCATTTCAATGATGTGATCAAATCATTTGATTTCATCTAAAATGAGGAGGAGCCTTATGTGTACAAGAAGGTCAGTTGGAGGGCCATGATATTTTTCATATTGTACATGGATGACATCCTTCTTATTGGGAATGATATTTCCATGTTGATCTTGGTCAAGAGCTGGTTGTTGAAGGAATTCTCAATGAAAGACCTAGATGATGTATCTTACATTTTGAAAATTGCAGTCTATAGAGATAGACTAAATATAATACTTGGCCTATCATTAAAAATGTACATAAAGGAGTACCAAAAAGATTCAGCATGAAAAACTCTAAGAGAGGACTTCTATCCTTTAGACATGGCATTAGTCTCTTTAAGAAGATGTGTCCTTGTACACTTGAGGAGATTTAGCAAATGAGCAACATCTTTTATGCTTCAACAATTGGAAGCCTCATGTATGCTATGTTGTGTACAGAACTTGACATAACCCTTGCTATAAGTGTTACGTTCAGGTATCTATCGAATCCAGGTGAAGAGCATTGGACTGCTGTGAAGAACTTCCTTAAGTACTTAAGATAGACTAAGGATTTGTTCTTGGTCTTTGGAGAAAATTCAAAATTACGGATAAAGGGTTACACTGATTTAGGCTTTACATTTGATCATGATGATAGAAAGTCTACATTAGGTTATGTTTCTTTGCAATGGTAGTTCTACTAGCTAGAAGAGTTTAAAGCAGCCCATCATTGTAGATTCAATAATGGAAGCTAAATACATCGCCTCTTTGAAAGATGCAAAGGAGGCATTCTGGTATAAGAAGTTTATTATAAAGCTTGGAGTGATGCCATCAGATACCATCCCCTTGTATTGTGATAACAATAGTGCCATAGCCCTTGCTAAGGAGCCGAAGTTGTTGTCCAGAGAGTAACCCAAGAGGGGGGGGGGGGGGTGAATTGGGTCTTTAAAAAAAATTTAAAGCTATGCTTGATAAAACTAGTAGCAAACTTCACAAGACAAGATATGCAATTCAATTCAACAAGGTACTAAGATGCAATGCTCTAAAGTAATATGCAGTGGAAATTAAAAGCAATAAGCAAGAATGTAAAGAGCAAGGAGGGAGAGAACAAGCAATCACAAATACAACAAGCTATGGTGGTTCGATGCCAACCATGCACCTACATCCACTCCCCAAGATTTCCTTGGAAATTCACTATAATCAAACGATTACAGCCGATTAGTTTTCCGGGCTCACTAATCAAAACCCAACTTGTTTTACAAGGCTCACAAGTCACAACCTCACTTGGTTTTCCGGGCTAACCAAGAACCTAATTGGTTTTCACAAGGCTAACCAAAAACCTCCCTTGGTTTTCCGGGCTAACTAAGAACCTTAGTGGTTTTGTGAGCTAACCACCAACCTAAGTGGTTTTCAAGGCTTACCAATAACCTCACTTGGTTTTTCAATAGGCTAACTAATAACCTTTACAAGATATAAAGTTTTAGAAACAAAGAACCAATATAAGCTTTCAATAGAAAAGCAAATAAAATAATATAGCTCGATGTAGTGCTGCTTTGCTCTTGATGAAACCTTTTTAATGCCCAAGTATGAATGATCTTCAATGCTCTTGATGGCTTTGAATGCTTGGAAGGCTTCCTTTTGGCTTGAGAGTGGTTGAACCTTGAATGAATAGGAGTTAAGGCTCTTCTCTCTTCTTTTCTTTCAAAACTCTTTTTGGATATTCAATACATTACTTCTTGATTTGATTTGGAGCCTATTTATACCTTCCCAAGGCCTCAAAATCGAGATATAGTCGTTACACTAAAAAAACTAGCCGTTAAGACCATTTGGGACGAGTTCTGCATTTGAAAAAACTAGCCGTTACTGTTGCCAGAATTCCATGTGTCGACACTTCCTCAGTTGAGTCGATACATAAGGTCGACATATGTTCTTCTTGAGTCGACATATAGTTCCAAATGCTCCATTCAGAATCTCTGGAAATCTCAGTTGAGTCGACACCTTGAGTCGACACATTGCATCCATGAGTCGACACTTCAACTGTTGCTTCAACTTCTGGAAGTTCTGTGGCTTGAAAGTCTCAGGCGATGTGTTGATCCATATGTTGACACTTTGAGTTGACACATAAGCTCCATGTGTCGACACTTGATCTGTGCCATTTGAAACTTTGGTGCATACCAGCCTGAGTCGACACTCTAACATCATGTGTCGATACATCATGTCATGTGTCGACACCTTGAGTCGACACATCCTTGAAAAAATCACAAAAACTGCTGGTTCATTCAACCATCTCATAATGTGTCCAAGTCTTGTATTGTGCAATCATTCCATTCAAACTTGGTTCTTCAACACAATTGGACTTCTTCAAATTTTGTGAGCATCATTTCAATGAAAACACACTTAAAGAAAATCATTAGTCCTCAAATTATACTTAACTATTTTGCTTATCATCAAAATCAATTAGTGGAGTCAACAATCTTCCCCTTTTTGATTATAACAAAATCCTTAAGTATAAATTGCTTCAAAGGTAAGGCTTTAAGAGAATTGTTTAAGGTACACAATATTGAAAGCATCAAATATATCAATCATTACTTACATTAATGATATAATCATTTAGACCACAAGTAAGAGAATTAGAGCTTGTTGCAAGATTAGAAAGTATCAGAACTTTGATATACATTTAAATTCATAGAGTGCATTTATCATGATACTTTATAAAGAAATTTTAGCAATCAACAAAGCTCCCCCTGAATTAATGATTTATAACAACATTTGTAAAAAATCTTTTCAAAACATTGAAAGAGGGGTTTTAAGAATTAAACTCACTTTGAATTTGAGCAAAAAGTAAAGCTTCCCCTTTCTTAAGAAACTTTGTAAGTGATTTTCAGGTTTTTCAAAAATCCTTAAAGTTAAAAGTTACTCCCCCTTTAGTTTTGAGAGTAAAAACACATTTATACTTAATTCTCACTAAATTACTCCCCCTTTTTGTTATCATTAAAAAGGTAGGAAAATACATATAAGATATATTATAGAGTTTATAAATTCATTTTTAAAACTACTCACTTTTTTTCTTTAGGAAATACATTCAATAAAGAGTGAAGATATAGAATTATAAGAGCAATTCAAGATATAATTTTCAATCTCATTAAGCATAAAGACAAGAGGAATCAAAAAATTTTTCATATATGTCAGGAACTTGTACATCAAGTACACAACAAAGGTAAAAGTACATATAAGCATAAATGTAAACTATCTAGAAGTATAAAACTATCTAGAAGTATATCAATATCCTAATCCTCATCCATCGAGTCATCGAAAGATGAACTGATCTTGATCGGTCCGATATCAGAAGAAGATCGAGCTAGCAGCCATCATGATCGAAGATCTTGAAGTCTGGTCCTGGTCGGCCGAGGAGGGGTATGGCATCCACGCCCTCTACGACGAATATAGGTTCGACCTCTGATTGAAGTAGTAGAAGTAGGAGCTACATCCTCCACAGGAACTGAACTGATCGGATCAATCAACTCAGCAACAATTAGAGCAGGAGTGCGATCAAAAGTAGCACCGAAATCAAGATACTGAAAGCTGGGTGTGTAGAACCCAAGCTCTCGAGTGACTGACGATGTATGAAGGGCAGGAGTATCAAAAGTAGGTATAATAATTGATGATACGGGCATATCAAGAACAACAGTATCAGCTGTAGAAAGTATCGGTGTATCTACAATAGATGTATCAAGTGTGGGTGTCTGAATGATAGGTGTATGAATGTCAGGGGAATCAACAGTAGGTAAACCAGTAACAGGTATATCAATAACAAGACTAAGAATAGGAATAGGAACTGGAGAGTGATCAACCGATCTGGAAGGAGAGGATGGATCAAGAATCGGAACAGGTGAGAAGGATGGGTCAACAACAGGGCTCGCAGGCATGTCATCTGTCACCTCCGTAACTGGCTCTGATGTAGGATCAGCAATGTCAAAACGGTTTGAGTTAGTCTCCACGTCTTCATCAATATCTCCAACAATAGTATCTCTATCTCCATCTCTAACTCTAGTCTCAACACCAGTATCGATATCAGCAAAAACATCCGCTGGTGCTGAAGTAGGTACATCAACAAAAGCAGGAACATTGTCTGCAACAGGAGCACTCGTAGAAGATCAAGACAGTACTAAGAGAATAACTGAAATGCCATCACTAAGACCAATGTGGCTCTCTCTCATCTCATTAATAAACACGTCAAGACGCTGCCTCATGATAAATTCATCGATCTCTATGTGTCTGACTCTGTCCTCTAGAGTATCTGAAACACCAGGAGTCTCCGTCTGCACTGGCTATGGCTAGGCAGATATAGAAGGATCAGATTGAGCTGGTTATGCTGCCGTCTCAGGCTGAGTTTCACTAGGTCCAGCCTCACCTGAAAGAATTTGCTCCTCCTCTACTGTATCCTCATCAATGTTAGTTGCATCCTCGGCCTGTCCTGATATCCTCCATGTCCACTGGCCTCGGACTAAGTAATAACCCATGCGATGCAATGACCTGATGTCATATACGTCGGTATGGATCAAAGTGCGATAAGGCTCATCCTGAAAACTAACTCCATACTCCCTGAAAAGTACTATCAACCCCATGCCATAAGGCAAGCAGAGCCGCTGACTAGACGATGCCTTAGTAATCTGATGAACCATCAGAATAGGAAGACAAATCAGCCTCTATTGAATCAGTGAGACCATCACCAGCAACTCCCTCTTAGTGATATAGTCAAATCGACCGGTCTTCGGTAGAAGAATCCGGGCAACTAAATGATGTAGCAGTCTCATCTCTGCGGATAGTCTCGATGCTGGAACAGTGGCTCCATCGGGTAAGATGTCAGACTAAAAAATGCACTAGAGACCACTAACTTGGTCCATCAAGATATCAATAACTGATCCAGTCATGGGTATATCCCATACTCTACTCAAAATCTCTGAAGTGATGGGGATATCCCATCCTCTGACCTGAGCAATCTAGCCATCAGACCCTCGGGCAAGTGAACCGTAGACTCTCTCATCAGCCCTGGATAGTATCTCTCGTTAAGCGAACAGAAAGTAACCAATCCAGCATATCTAATCCAATCTCCAATTCTGAAATATTGCTGGTCTAAGAAAGTTAAGTCCACTCGGTGTCCTCCAACCACTGTCTTGGAGCTCATCCGGCTAGAAGGTGCAAACAACGGTCGTGCAGGCAGATCCGGAGCTCTAGACTCGTGTCGTGCCTTCGTTCTTCGCTCTTCTTCATGCTGTGACTGACGTGGTCAGCGAACGACTTGTTTGCGAGGACCCATTATCAAGAATCAAAGATTTGGCAAAGTTTTTGATGGAAGAAAGAGGGTTTCTAGGGTTTAGGACCTAAGAAGATTTCCAACAAAAATGGCTACCAAAGTCTCAAATCCAAGAAATTGGTGGGTAAAAGCAAGGAAATGAGAGGATGAATAGGATGGATACCTGGAATCGATGTGTCAGCTCGGAGGAGAAAGAAATTTGGGGGAAAAACAGTTCGGAAACCCCTTAAATCTCAATTTTCCGTCGGTCATGTGTCGTCTCACGCATGTGTTGACACATTTTGGTGTCGACTCATGATGTGTCGACACATCCACTTAAAAACTGAAAAATCAGAAATTTCTTTAAATGATCAAAATCAATTCAAATAACATGTTTTTAGAGTCAAATTAACAATGATTAATCATGATTTACCATTAATAGGGTTGAATAGATTTAATTTGAGTCAAATTGGGGGAAGGATTTAATCAAATGGATTGATGACCCCGAGCTCTCTTCTAATTATATAGAATCGATCTTTCAGTAGAAGTTTAGTCAGAATATTAGCTAATTGAAATTTAGTACAGATAAATTTAAACAAAACATCATTGTTTTCTATATGATCTTTAATAAAATGATGCCTAATTTCAATGTGCTTACTCCTAGAGTGTTGAACAGGATTTTTAGTCAAGCAAATAGCACTGATATTATCACACTTAATAAGAGTTCTAGTCAACTTGATTCCAAAATCTTTAAGTTATTGCTTAATCTACAAGATTTGAACACAACAACTCCCTGCTGCAATATACTCAGCCTCAACTGTAGATAGTGCAACCGAAGTTTGTTTCTTGCTAAACCATGAGATTAAGTTAATCCTAAGAAATTGGCAAGTTTCACTAGTACTCTTTCTATCTAATCTACAACCAGCAAAGTCTGCATCAGAATATCCAATCAATTCAGTAAAAAAATTTTTAGCATACCACAAACCAATACTAATAGTATTAGACAGACATCTAATAATGCGCTTAACAGTCATAAGATGTGATTCTTTAGGTTCAGACTGATATCTAGCACACATGCAAACACTGAATATAATATCTGGTCTACTAGCAGTCAGATACAGTAAAGAGCCTATCATGCCTCTGTATAATTTCTGATCTATAGATTTACCATGCTCATCTTTATCAAGTTTACATGAGGGGCTCATAGGCATACCTATTGGTTTAGTAGTCTCCATCCCAAACATTTTGATAATTTCTCTTGTGTACCTAGCTTGGTTGATGAAGATACCATCCGAAGTTTGCTTGATCTGGAGTCCGAGAAAGAAATTTAGCTCTCTCATCATGCTCATCTCGAACTCACCCTGTATTAACTTAGCAAACACTCGACAAAGAATTTCATTAGTAGCACCAAAAATAATATCATCAACATATATTTGTACTACTAATAAGTCATTATTTTTTTTTCAAAAATAGTGTTTTGTCAACATTTCCTCTAGAAAACTCATTTTCAATAAGAAATTTCCTTAACTTTTCTTACCATTCTCTAGGTGCTTGCTTCAATCCATAAAGTGCTTTGTGTAATTTGAAAACATGATCAGGATGTGCATGATTTTCAAATCTAGGTGGTTGTTCAACAAAAATCTTTTCATTTATAAAACCATTTAAGAAAGCACTTTTAACATCCATTTGAAATAATTTGAAGTTCATAAAATAGGCAAAAGCTAAAAGCAGTCTAATTGCTTCAAGTCTAGCCACAAGAGCAAAAGTTTCATCAAAGTCAATCCCTTCCTCCTGATTGTTGCCTTTAGCAACTAGCCTAGCTTTATTTCTAATAACAACACCATTTTCATCTAATTTATTCCTAAATACCCATTTAGTGCCAATGATTGAAACATTAGATGGTCTTTCTACAAGTATCCAAACATTATTTCTATCAAATTGGATTAATTCTCCTTGCATAGCATTGATCCAATTAGAGTCTTTTTTAGCTTCTTCAAAACATTTAGGTTCTACTTGAGATACAAAAGCAATATAATCATATTCATTTCTAATAGAAGCTTGAGTTCTTATCCCTTTCAATGGATCACCTAAGATTAATTCCTTAGGGTGTCCATGAGCATACCTCCATTCCTTAGGTAGATCTTGATGCATTGGAGTGTCATCTTCTTTCTCATCCTTGTCTTGTTCTTTATTTGGTTGAGCTTGATCATTCAGTGTCAGCTTCTGAAGTTTGTCAGTACCTGCACATTTATCAGATGTATCCTCTTTTCTCGAGGACTTGTTAGAACATTCTTCAAATACAACATGTACTGACTCTTCTACAACCAAAGTCCGTTTGTTGAATACTTTGTATGCCCTGCTTGATGTAGAGTATCCTAAGAAGATACCTTCATCAGACTTGGCATCAAACTTTCCTAGATGATCTTTTCCATTGTTCAAAATAAAACATTCACAACCAAAAACTCAAAAATATTTCAAAGTTGGTTTTCTTTGGTTCCAAAGCTCATATGGAGTTTTCTTTAAAATATGGCATATCAAAACTCGATTCAAAATATAACAGGCTATATTTATAGCTTCAGCCCAAAAATATCTTGGCAAATCATTTTCACAAAGCATAGTGCATGCCATTTTTTTTAAAGTATGATTTTTCTTTCTACTACCCCATTCTACTGAGGTGTCCTAGGTGCTGAAAAGTTGTGTTCTATGCCTTTTTCATTGCAAAAGTTTTCAAAATCTTGATTTTCAAATTCGGTTCCATGATCACTACGAATACAAACGACTGAAACACCTTTTTCATTTGAAACTTTTCTATAAAACTTTATGAATATAGAAAATGATTCATCTTTTTATGCTAAAACGAAAATCCAAGTTTATCTCAAAAAATCATCCACAATGACTAATCCATATCTCTTGCCTCTTAGACTTGATGCTCTAGTTGGTCTAAAGAGATCTATATGAAGTAGTTCAAGTGGCCTACTAGTAGTTACAAATCCTTTTGGTTTGAAAGAAGTTTTGACTTGTTTTCCAAATTGACATCCTTGGCAAATTCTATCTTTTTCAACACAAATTTCAGGTAAATCTCTAACTAAATTCTTTTTACTAAGTTTTGAAATGAGATACATACTAGCATGCCCTAACCTTCTATGCCATAACTAACTAGTCTCTTTCTTAGTAGAATTCATTGCAAGAAGGCATTCACCATTAGGTAAAGATAGATCATCAAGATCTACTAAATAAATATTTTCATGCCTTTTTTCAATAAATTGTACTCCATTTGCATCTAGACTAGTAATCATGAAATATGATGATTTGAAAACTACTTGAAATCCTTTATCGCAAAACTGACTAATGCTCAAAAGATTATGCTTTGAACCATCTACTAACAGTACAATACTAATACTATTGGAAGGAGTTATGTGAACCTTACCAATACCAATGATTTTTCCTTTACTATTATCACCGAAGGTCACACTTCCTCCATTCAAAGCTTTAAGAGAAGTGAATTGATTCACATCTCCAATCATGTGCCTTGAGCAACCATTGTCAAGATACCAAACTTGTTTGTTTTTCTTGGTTGCAAGACACACCTGCAATATGATCAAGCATTGACTTTAGGTACCCATGCTAACTTGGGTCCTTTCGGGTTAGTATTCAAAATGGTTCCTTTTGGAACCCACACTTTACCAAAAGACATGATTTTTCTAAAATTACATTGATATGATTTATGACCTAATTTTCTACAAGTAAAACAAGTAATACTAGATGATGCAGGCACAAAACAGTTTTTGAAATACTTTTGTTGCTTTTGTAGTTTATATCCTAAACCTGCCTTGTTAAAAACAGCTCTTTGATTGTTTAACAGTAAATTCAACTTTTCTAAACTATAAGTAAATTTGTCAACAAAAGGTTTTAATTTTTTAAGTTCATTTTTGTGTTTAGCATTTTCAAGTTCTAAATCCTTATTTTTCTTTAAAAGCTCATTGTTAGATGCAATTTATTTAGGCCTTTTTAAAACTTCATTTTTCATAACTAAAGCATTATTTTTCTTTTCCAAAACATCTAGTTTAGTTTTCCAAGAACTAACATCATTAAGTAAAGAATTATTTTCTAAGGAGAAACTGTTTGCATGTTTTTTGAATTTCTTATTTTCAGATAAAACTAACTTGTAATCATGCATCAATTCTTCGAAAGCATTTCTTAGTTCATCAAAGGTAAAATCAATTTCTGAGTCAGAACATACCTCTTCATTGTCCTGATATGCCATGAAGAAGAGATTTGCAATTTCTGTCCGCTCTTCTTCTGAACTGGAGTCTTCGCTATCACTCCACGTGGCCATCATTGCTTTCTTCCTTAGTTTCTTCCTTGATTTCTTGAGAAGAGGACAATCAAATTTGTAATGTCCCGGCTTCTTGCACTCGAAGCATATCGGTACTTCCTTCTCCTTTTCTTTTTCCTTTTCTTTTCCCTTTTCTCTCTCTTTTTCTTTTTCCTTTCCCTTTTCCTTGGATGGAAATTTCTTCTTGTAGAAAAACTTCCTCCTCTTCATGAATCTTCTAAACTTACGAGCAAGGAGGGCTTCTTCACCTTCTTCTTCTTCTTCATCTTCGGACTCATCGATCGAGGATTCTTCTTGAATATTTGACTTGAAAGCGATCCCCTTCTTCTTCTTGTCTATGTCCATTGATTTTTGTTTTAGATTGAGCTCATAAGTCATGAACGACCCCACTAGCTGCTCAAGAGGTAGCTTGTCCACATCCTTTGCTTCTTGAATTGCAGTCACCTTTGGATCCCACGACGTTCGTAGTGACCTAAGAATTTTATTCACAAGATCAGCATTATATATGACTTTACCAAGACTTCTCATAACAATTAAAATATATGTAAAACGTGTATATATATCAGTGATAGATTCATTTGGTTCCATCCAGAACATCTCATATGTGTGCACTAACATATTGACTTTAGTATTTTTCACTTGATCGGTACCCTCATGGGTAACTTCAAGTATGTCCCATATTTTTTTGGTGGACATGCATGTAGATATCCTATTAAACTCACTAGGATCTAATGCACAATACAAGAGATTCATTACCTTAGCATTGATCTCGGATTGTTTAATATCATTTTCATCCCAATCCTCTTCAAGTTTTGGGATGGAAACACCATTAATCACCATCGAAGGAATATGAGGACCCTTGTCAACTAGTTTCCACAAATTATAATCTATAGAATGCATATAAATTCTCATCCTAGTTTTTCAATAAGTATAATTTGTTCTATTGAAAAATGGAGGCCTATTTGAGGCTTGTCCCTCAACTACACTAGTACCAAATGGGGCTGCCATAGATCTTTACTCAAGACGGTAAAGCCTATACACTGAGAACAGGGCTTTGATACCACTTGTTTCCCAGAGAGCAACCCAAGAGGGGGGTGGGTGAATTGGGTTTTTTTTTAAAAAATAAAGCCAAGCTTGATAAAATAAGTAGCAAACTTCACAAGACAAGATATGCAATTCAATTCAACAAGGTACTAAGATGCAATGCTCTAAAGTAATAGTGCAGCAAAAATTAAAAGCAATAAGCAAGAATGTAAAGAGCAAGGAGGGAGAGAACAAGCAATCACAAACATAACAAGCTATAGTGGTTCGGTGCCAACCATGCACCTACATCCACTCCCTAAGATCTCCTTTGGAATTCACTACAATCAAACGATTACAACCGATTAGTTTTTCGGGCTCACTAATCAAAACCCAACTTGTTTTACAAGGCTCACAAGTCACAACCTCACTTGGTTTTCCGGGCTAACCAAGAACCTAATTGATTTTCATAAGGCTAACCAAAAACCTCCCTTGGTTTTCCGGGCTAACCAAGAACCTTAGTGGTTTTGCGGGCCAACCACCAACTTAAGTAGTTTTCAAGGCTTACCAGTAACCTCACTTGGTTTTCCAATAGGCTAACCAATAACCTTTACAAGATATAAAGTTTTAAAAACAAAGAACCAATATAAGCTTTCAATAGAAAAGAAAATAAAACAATGTAGCTCGATGTAGTGCTGCTTTGCTCTTGATGAAGCCTTTTGAATGCCCAAGTATGAATGATCTTCAATGCTCTTGATGGCTTTGAATTCTTGGAAGGCTTCCTTTTGGATTGAGAGTGGTTGAACCTTGAATGAATAGGAGTTAAGTCTCTTCTCTCTTCTTTTCTTTCAAAACTCTTTTTGGATATTCAATACATTACTTCTTGATTTGATTTGGAGCCTATTTATACCTTCCCAAGGCCTCAAAATTAAGATATAGCCGTTACACTCAAAAAATTAGCCGTTAAGACCATTTGGGATGAGTTCTGCATTTGAAAAAACTAGCCGTTACTGTTGCCAGAATACCATGTGTCGACACTTCCTTAGTTGAGTCGACACATAAGGTCGACACATGTTCTTCTTGAGTCAACACATAATTCAAAATGCTCCATCCAGGATCTCTAGAAATCTCAGTTGAGTCGACACATTCTCAATTGAGTCGATACCTTGAGTCGACACATTTGATCCATGAGTCGATACTTCAACTATTGCTTCAACTTCTGCAAGTTTTGTGGCTTGAAAGTCTCAGGTGATTTGTTGATCCATGTGTTGACACTTTGAGTCGACACATAAGCTCCATGTGTCGACACTTAATTTGTGCCATTTGAAATTTTGGTGCGTACCAGCCTGAGTTGACACATCATGTCATGTGTCGACACCTTGAGTTGACACATCCTTGAAAAAATCGTAGAAACTGCTGGTTCATTCAACCATCTCATAATGTGTCCAAGTCTTGTATTGTGCAATCATTCCATTCAAACTTGGTTCTTCAATACAATTGGGCTTCTTCAAATTTTGTGAGCATCCTTTCAATGAAAACATACTTAAAGCAAATCGTTAGTCCTCAAATTATACTTAACTATTTTGCTTATCATCAAAATCAATTAGTGGAGTCAACATAAGTCTCACTAGAAGTCCAAGAACATCAAGCAGCGGTTCCATATTATACGTTATTACCTCGAGAAGAAGTATAGTGAGGTGAAGAGAGTTAACTCCATGGATAACGTGGCAGACCTGCTAATGAAGTAGTTGATCCAGTAGAAGATTGAAGCCCACCTTGAGAAGATGGGACTTAGGTATGTGGCTAATTAGCTTTCATATAAGTGGGAGATTGTTGATATGTATGCCTTAGAAGCCAATTTGGCTAATATATTGTAACATTTTGGGTCATCATTTGCGCTTAATCAAATTTGTATTATAAAATTAGACTTTTTTATTCAAGTTTATGTATCTATAAATCATCCATAGAGTTAATGATAATGATACATATTCATAAGAGTTGAGAATTTAAGATATGCATCATTATAAGTTAACTCCTAAATGCTCCCGATCGTTAAATCATCATAGGGACGGTGATCGATCTATTAATATCAATGTATGAATCGCTTCCCTTTTAGATAGGTGAGTCTCGAGTCTATAGTATGGGAATACTAGAGTGAGAGTATATGTAGTTGTTAAAAAATAACGATACTGAGAATGACCAAAGAATGAGAAGTTACATGGATGTCTACTCACTCATCAGTAATTTTTCAAGCTATAATTGTGTGAGTAATTTCTTGACTTGCATTGCCTCAGTCACTCACAGTAGGGTTGCTATAGTTTGACAAGCACATAAACATGATCCCTAGTAATATGGAGCCTTATGGTATATGTTTGTTGTAGTAGGTTTGCTATAGGAGTTGGGAGTGCCTACAGAGGATCTATCGATCTTTGTAGTTAAGGAGTAGTTTTATGCGACCTAATAGGCTGAGCCCTTGAGTCTATGGCCACAATAGCATGATAATGAAAAGAAGTTTTTATGGAAATCATGATTGGGCTCAAGCCAATTAATTCTAGCATATGACAAATGCTTAGGATTTGATAAGATTCCATAACCTGCATCCTATGGGACTTTTGATAGAGGAACATGATTACATGGTAACTATATCTAGGAGTTCATCCTTCTATTCTACTGAGTTGCCATTATGTACTGCTAGGTATTACTAGTGGATTGTGAAAATTCATTGTTGGAAATTATGTTCCAAAGCCAATCATCTAGGTTGTAGATGGTTGTGCAACTCATGTATATGTATATGAATTATTGAATTGAATAAAAAGTTTATTCTAGTTGTTCATCACATGTCATCTTCCTAATTGAACTCTTGTGTGATGATGTTCTTTGAGCTACCTTGTATGCGATGTAGAGAGGATGTGTCGTGTAGTTCATAAATTGGTTCATGACCAAAGGATACACTATTTCAGGATAATGGTGTATCGAGAGTAGGTCATTGATATCATATTTGTTGGTTGTCCTCTTGACCAAGTAGCATGGAGATGCTGGTATGACATCAGGTGTTGTATTTTGATACTTCACTGAACGTGACTCTCATGCGAGATTCTCTTTTTATCAAAGAGGAGTTTTGCATTAGAATGTGGACATGAATTATTCCTCTGACTTAAAATCATTATGGCAGCTTGCAAGCAACTCACTATGCTTAGGTGCCGGACTACTCAGATTTCTAATCCGGTGATGGAAGGTTGTTGGGTATAGTCAAGTACTTGTGTAGAAATAGTAGGATCGAGATAGGATTGATCTCTTCAAATGGTTTGGATTGAATGCTTAATATACCTCAATTGAGAAAGACCTTGGCCAGGGCATTCCTTGTAATGAGTTACAAGGATTCTTTGTTTGAGACATATTGAGATGGGCTGATTAGGGTTGGGCAGTTTAACCCTAAGCCATCCGAAGCATTAGGAGATTAAAGGAATAAGTTCATTGATATTCCATATTCGACAGGTTCGTGTTGCTCCATAATTTTCAACCTATCCGAATGCCGGGTGTTATTGCTAGATGGCAACTTTGGCTAGTTTTGAAAATGTTCCTGTGCTACCGGTTTAATGTTTGAACCTATGGGATCACACACTGAGGGTTTCTTATTGCTTTGTTGGCATGCGAACGATTGAAAATCATTTCAGACTCATTTGACAAGGTGTTGTCAAACCTGTGTTCGAGCCAACTCATTTGGATGAGTCAACTCGAGTCGAGTCGACTCGACCTATGGTACCGATTTAGTGTTTGAACCTATGGGGTCACACACCGATGGTTTCTTCTTGCTTTGTTAGCATGCAAATGATCAGAAATCATTTCAGACTTGTTTGACAAGGTGTTGTCAAACCTGTGTTCGAGCTGACTCATTTGGATGAGTCAACTCGACTCGAGTCGACTCAAATGGTCGAGTCGACTCATTTGTTAGACTGTTGTAAATCGAAAACTGCTCCATTTAATTCTACAGTTGTTGTGGGCATTTAATGGATGTGTTTATGGGTTTTATGATCTGCTGTTGTTGAATTCCAAAGGACTTCATAACCTCCCTGGAATTTCAAGAGACCCCAAAACTGCTCATTAATCTCTCATTATGTCTTCTTAATTATTTTGAGGGCTACTATTATAAAAGCAAGGGCTAAAGAAGGTGAATGGTTCACGTTCAACATTCCATACTCTAGATTTGGATCAAAGTTGAGACTCTGCCCAGAAAATTTTTAAGATAGAGATCTTGCTTGATCCTTGAGAGATTGCGAGATTTGATCTCTGGGATAGAGTGAGTTTGGGTTTTGGGATTCTTGTGTGTATACCTTCTGTTAAAGGTTTGGGACAAAGTGTTGGGAAGGGGTTCTCAAGTGTTTTTGTTCTAGCACTGCTGCAGCAACAGCCCTTCAAGGAGTTGAAGGAGTCCGCACATCTTCAAGTGGTTGAAGAAAGAGTGCTGCTGCCATCAGTGTTTCCAGTGAGGCTAGCACCTCGAAGGAAGGAGAAGAAACCGTGCTACATAGTGTGTACCACCCGTAGAGGCGGTACGTGCGTGCTGCTTACAGAGTAGGATTTTTTTTTCACAGGTTGGAGCCACCTTTGTGATTGCGATTGAAAGACAGGGATTTTGTTACAACCTTTGGTGAACGTCACTAAGGTATGTCTTTATTTTATGTATGATATAATTATCATTACTGCATCATTGTTTGATTTTTGGAATTATTCTATTTTTCATCTAATGTTTGCATGATTTCATATTTACATTACCAAATTGATTTAGAAACCCTTTAAGTGCTTGGTTGGAGTTTTCTTGATCAAGATCCATGTCTTCATCACAAATGTCACAAAATTGAAATCATCTAAATTATTTGGTCCATAAAAAAATTAAGTTATGAGATAGCCTAAGTCTTAGCCTTCCATTAAGTTGGATTGGCAATGAGTCCATAAGTTGGGTGATCATCGACAGTTCCAAAGAATGGATGGTCATCAGGCGAGTGGGATTGCCATTCAACATATGATGGCTTAATGCGACTTCTTAACACGTGGTCAGGTGGGCCGGCCAAAGTCGAGCTTGATCATGGATTAGTTAGAAGCATTGAATTTGATCATGTTAATGGTTAGACCTAACTAGGACCTTCAATAGGAGGCCCAAAGGTCGATTGTGAGGATCCCTGGGGCAAAATGAATACTAAGAATTGCTTGGAGAAGCGATTGGTATTGTATCTACCTTTAGATGCATTTGGATTGGCTAGCCAAAGTCGGGCTCATATGTAGTCTATTGGATCCTAGTACCTGCTAAAGGATAAATGTTATTCTTTGAATTGGAGTGTAGAGGCTACCAGTATGAATAAAATAGTGGAAGAAACCTTTAGACTAAAATCCATGTCTTTAGGATTTTTAAAATAATTCATATATTGATAGGTCTTGTTCTTCTTTTTTAGATAATGTCGACCACTTTATCGCTTTGGTTATTATTATATAATGATAAACTATTTGGACCTAACTTCGATAGCTGGTATCGAAAACTCAGGATAGTCCTGGAGTATAAGCGGATCCTCTATGTGATAAGGGATCTAGCACCTGAAATCTTAGCCCCCAATGCTCGTGGCACTGTCAGGGACACTTACCAGAAGTGGATCTCTAACTGCACCACAGTGCATTGCATTATGTTGGCTATGATGAAGGACGAGTTTAGTCACAAGTTCGAGGAGGCCCAGCTAGAAGAGATTCTTCAAAAGTTGAAGGAGTCTTTTGGCACTCTGGATGATATGAAGAGATACCGGATCTCTTCCGCCATCTATAATATGCATATGCATGATGGAGCTTCGGTGACTGATCATGTAATGTACATGATCGAGTTATTTGAATGTTTGGGCAAACTCGGATGTCCTTTGCACGAGCAGCTCAGCAAAGACGCAATTTTGAATTCTTTGCCCCCTTCCTACCAGGTCTTTGTTGATAATTTTAGAATGAATAGGCCTGTAGTAAACTATCATAAGATGTTAGGGTCGCTGCAGACTTATGAGAAAGACCACAATCTCAACAAGGGATTAGTGAATCTGGTGGGAGGTTTTGGAGTAGGACATCGTCCCTTAAGAAAAGGGAAGAAGAAGAAAAAGAATAAGAAGGTGCTTAATGCTGGGCCAAGTCATACAAGGAGGGTAAAGGCTGACAAGAGTAAGGCAGAGTGCTTCTTTTACAAGAAGCTGAGTCATTGGAAGCGGAATTGTTCTACGTACCTTGCTACTCTAGATCCGAACAAACAAGGAAAGGAAAGCAGCAAGGTATTGTTGGTCAAGATATTTATATGATAAATCCTTGTAGTTTCTCTATTTGTGATTCTACTAGCTGGGTATTAGATTCTAGAATTCCTTACCATATTTGCAATTCTTTGCAGGGACTTCAAGTTAGTAGGAGATTTGGAAGCGGTGAGAGGTTTCTGAACATTGGGAACGGAAGTCAAGCTCTAGCATTGGGAACTATTTCTTTGTATTTCGAATCTTGTACTGTCATTCTTAATGAATGTCATTTTTATCCTTCTTTTTTAGTAAATATCATTTCTGTAGGCCTGTTGGCCAATGATGGTTATGAATTATTAATAAAGAAAGATATTTACTACATCACTTTGAATGATTCTAATATGATGAATGGATAATTGAAGAATGGCATATATATACTATCTCAGCCTGTTACTGTATTGTACACTGCTAATTAACGTCCTAGAATATATAAGGTCAGTGATATTTATCTCTGACACTGTAGGCTTGGTCATATAAATAAGAACAGGAGAAATAAGTTAGTGGAAGGTCTCCTAGATATCACTGAGAGTGAATCTTTACCAACTTGTAAATCTTGTCTTCTTGAAAAAGAGGTGGATATAGTTATTTCATTACATTTATAGGCGATCTTTTGAGATATGGTTATGTCTATCTCATGAAACATAAATCTGAGTCATTTGAAATATTCAAACATTATCATAATGAAGTTGAAAAATAAACTGGAAAGTTTTTTAAAACTCTTCGATCAGATCAAGGTGGTGAATATCTTTCTAGTAAGTTTCTGACTTATCTAGAAAAGAATGGGATTCTCTCTCAATGGACTCCTCCGGGGATACCTCAGTTAAACAATGTGTCTGAAAGAAGGAATCAAACTCTGTTGGACATGGTTTTATCCGTGATGGGCTTAGCTAGTCTGCCTCAATCCTTTTAGAGATTTGCTCTTAAGTCAACATCCTACCTTCTGAATAGAGTTCCAAGTAAGTCCATTGATAAAACACCATATGAGATATGGTCTGGATGGAAGCCAACTCTCTCTCACCTTCAGGTTTGGGGGTGTCCGACTTATATCAGATATTTAGAGATGGATAAACTAGGCACTAAGTCTGATAGGTGTCTTTTTGTTGGGTATCCTAAAGAATCCAAAGGGTACTATTTCTATCTGCCTAAGAAACAAAAGTTGTTTGTCGGTCTTAGAGCAACCTTTTTAGAAAGGGAGTACCTTGGTGAAGGCACTCAAGCTGCTGAGGTTAAACTTGGAGAAGTTCAACAGATAGAAAAACCTTCTCACTCTAAGATAACTATAGAATCGAATTTGATTAGATCAGATCCAGAACCCATAGTGCAGCCATTAAGGAGATCTAGTAGAGTACCATGTCAACTGAATAGATACTACGGTTTCTTAGTCCAAGATGGTGATCCTGTTGAACTTGATGAGAACAACAAGGATCCGATCACCTGTATGGATGCAATGACAAGATCTGATTCTGAGTCATGGCTGGGAGCCATGAAACCCGAAATGGAGTCTATGGAAATCAACAATGTATGGACATTGGTTGATCTACTTGAAGGGATAAAATCCATTGGGTGTAAATGGATCTTCAAGCGGAAGTGGGGCGCAGATGGGCAGGTGGAGACCTATAAAGCCTATCTGGTTGCTAAGGGGTATCGTCAGCTGATGGGGACATCAAAACCCATCCAGGTTTTCCCTTTCTTTTTCAGATTTTTTTATTTTAGTTTAAGTTTTTATCCCACTATTCCAGCTATTCTTGTTATTCTAGATTTATTCTAGACTTATCCCCGTTTTATCCCTTTGCTATTCTGGTCATCTTCAACCTCCCAGAACTCCATTTTTTCAAGTTTTTTTTTCCCGTTTGTCGTGGATCCGCAATGCCCGACCTCCAGCGCCACCCCCGATGGCCGTCCACCTTCTCCCAGTGTCGATCTCCTTGTGGGAACGCCGGCGAATCCCACGAACCGCCCATAGCCGTTCCCCCCCATGTGGCTCCTCCCATGGCCGTCCCACCTTGCGGCTTTGCCCCCATGCCGCGGCCCTCTCCCCCAGGCCACCATTCGCCCCTGCTGCTTTGCCGGGCTGTGCCGCGCCCCTCTCTCCCACAGGATCTCCTCAGGGTTCCTAATGCCAAAGACAATGACTTCTTTCTCGCCAAAAAGAAGGGTCTGGGTATCCTTCACCATGATATCGTGATGCTTCCACTCCCCATGCACAGCATAATACATAAACATGTATGTCATGTAGCCAGTGCTGGTGAAGGGATCATTGACGGCAACGAGCTCAACATCACTGCTATGGAGCGCGACCCTGGCAACCAAACACCCGATCCTTCCAAACCCATTGATACTGATCTTGATCTTCTTAGCCATTGCAATCGGAGATGAGAGAAAGAGAGATGCTGAGTAGAGAGGAAGAGCGAGTGGGAAGCAAGACACCACAATGCCTGCAACCAGGAACACCTCCGACCAAGTCTTCCCCATCTGCCCCTGTTCCACGATCACAAAGAAAAAGTTTTTTGCATGGATCTCAGAGCATCATAAAACACTGCATGGATCTCAGGGTAGTATGCTTCTCAGAGCAAGAGTTTTTCTATGCAGATCTCAGAGCAGAGGAGGAGTTCAAATTCGAATTCAAATTCAAATTTGAATGGATCCATAATTTTTTCCACAAATGCCACCCCTTTTCTTTCCTTATTTTATTATTATTATTTTTTATTTTTGAATTTAAATTTTAAATGGCTTGGTGTCTATAAAATAGGCTCCAATCCTTCTTGTAAAAAGAATTGAGTAATGAAATTTTTTTTCAAGAAGAGTGATTCTTTTACCTCCATGAGGAGAGGGTGCGAGGCCCAATCCCAGGACATGATATGAGGTCATGCCCAGTTATCCCCGTCCCATTCCATCTTCTTATCCCCTCATGATCTTTGAGACCCAACCTAGCGCTTCCAAGTATCGAAGAAGGTGTAATGCCTTGGAGGTGAGAAGTCTCTTCGTTAGGGTGAGTCACAAAGTTCATGAGATCCAGATCCGTGTCTTCCATCCCCATTTTTTCCTTCGCCTCCCCTAGAAAAAAAATCCAAAAAAATTAGAATACCCTATTTAGGTGACTTCTAGGCTCACCGATCGATCCTAGCTCCTAGCCTCTATTATCCAGCATCATCAGCATTATGGTATTGACTATGATGAGACATTTTTTCCTGTGGCAATGCTCAAATCCATTCAGATTATGCTTGTTTTAGCAGCATATTTAGATTATGAAATCTAGCAAATGGATGTTTGAATAGTTTTTTAAAATGGTGAGCTGGAAGAGGAGGTGTATATGATACAGCCTGAAGGGTTCACATCTACAGATGAGTCTAAAGTGTGCAAGCTTCAAAGGTCCATCTATGGACTGAAGCAGGCTTCTCGGAGTTGGAACATACATTTTGATAAATATATCAAGACGTATGGCTTCATTAAGAACGGAGAGGAACCTTGTATATATAAGTGGACAAATGGTTATGTAGTTGTATTTCTTGTTTTGTTTATGGATGACATTCTCCTGATCGGGAATGACATTCCAGCATTACAAGAAATAAATGACTGGCTTTCATCTCAATTCTCTATGAAAGACTTGGGTGAAGCCTCATTCATACTGGGTATGAAGATCTATAGAGATAGATCTAAGAGGCTTCTGGGACTGTCCCAATCTATGTACATAGATACTGTGCTAAAGCGGTTCAACATGTAGAATCCCAAAATGGGCTATCTTCTGATAGGTCATGGAATTACTTTTTCCAAGAAGGATTGTATGACAACTCTCGAGCAAAGAGAGCGTATGAGTAGGATTCCATATGCTTCGGCAGTGGGTTCTATTATGTATGCTATGCTTTATACTAGACCAGACATGGCATACTCACTAGGGGTAGTGAGCAGATACAAGTCTGACCCAGGTAAAGCTCATTAGAAAGTTGTTAAGAACATCCTTAAGTATTTGAGAAATACTAAGGACCAGTGGCTTATTTATGGAGATTCTAACTTAAAACTTATGGGGTACACCGACTCCAGTTTTCAGTCAGATAAAGATGATAGTAAGAGTGTGTTTGGTTTTGTGTTTACCCTTATTGGTGGAGCTATTTGCTGGAAAAATTCCAAGCAGCGTACAGTGGCTGATTCTATTTGCGAGGTAGAATATATTGCAGCATCGAATGCAGCAAATGAGGATGTGTGGTTGCGGATGTTCCTAGGCGAGCTGGGAGTGGCACTTTCCTTGGATGGTCCTATTTCGGTGTATTATGACAGCACTGGAGCCATAGCTCAAGCCAAAGAGCCAAAGTCACATCAACAGACCAAGCATATTCTGCATCGCTATCACCTTGTCCGAGAGATTATTGAACGAGGTGACATCGAGCTTCTGAAGATCGATGGTAAGAAGAAATTAGCCGACCCCTTCACTAAAGCCATTGGAATTCAAGAGTTCGATGACTGCAAATGAAAGATGGAAATTAGATTCTGTTCCGATTGGCTTTAGTCCAGGTGGGAGTTGTTAGGAATTATGTCTCAAAGCCAATCATCTAGGTTGTAGATGGTTATGCAACTCATGTATATGTATATGAATTATTGAAATGAATAAAAAGTTTATTCTGGTTGTTCATCACATGTCATCTTCCTAATTGAACTCTTGTGTGATGATGTCCTTGGAGCTACCTTGTATGCGATGTAGAGAGGATGCATTGTGTAGTTCATAAATTGGTTCGTGACCAAAGGATACGCTGTTTCAAGATGATGGTGTATCGAGAGTAGGTCGTTGAGTCATATATGTTGGTTGTCCTCTTAACCAAGTAGCATAGAGATTCTGGTATGACATCAGGTATTGTGTTTTGACACTTCACTGAACGTAACTCTCATGCGAGATTCTCTTTCTGCCGAAGAGGAGTCTTGCATTAGAATGTGGACATGAATTATTCCTCCGACTTAAGATCACTATGGCAGCTTGCAAGCAACTTACTATGATTAGGTGCCGGACTACCCGGATTTCTAATTCAATGACGGAAGGTTGCTTGGTACAGTCAAGTACTTGTATAGTGATAGTAGGATCCAGATAGGATTGATCTCTCCAAATAATCTGGATTGAATGCTTAATATGCCTTAATTGAGAAAGACCTTGGCCAGGGCATTCCTTGTAAGGAGTTCAAGGATTCTTTGTTTGAGACATATTGAGATGGACTGATTAGGGTTGGGCAGTTTAACCCTAAGCCATCCGGAGCATTAAGAGATTAAAGGAATAAGTTCACTGATATTCCATATTCAACAGGTTCGTGTTGCTTCGCAACTTTCAACCTATCTAGACATCGGGTGTCATTGCTACATGGCGACTTTGGTTGGTACTGGAAATGTTCCTGTGCTATTGGTTTAGTGTTTGAACCTATGAGGTCACATATCGAGGGTTTTTTCTTGCTTTGTTGGCATGCGAACGATTGGAAATCATTTCGGACTTGTTTGATAAGGTGTTATCAAACCTGTGTTTGATCCGACTCATTTGGATGTGTTGCCCAGAGAGCAACCCAAGAATGGGGGGTGAATTGGGTCTCTAAAAAATTTAAAGCTAAGCTTGATAAAACTAGTAGCAAACTTCACAAGACAATATATGCAATTAAATTCAACAAGGTACTAAAATTAAAGTGCAATGCTCTAATGTAAAAGTGCAGTGAAAATTATAAACAATAAGCAATAAAGTAAAGAGCAAGGAGGGAGAGAACAAGCAATCACAAACACAACAATCTATAGTGGTTCGGTGCCAACAATGTACTTACATCCACTCCCCAAGATCCCCTTAGGAATTCACTATAATCCAATGATTACAGCCGATTAATTTTCTGGGCTCACTAATCAAAACCTAACTTGTTTTTACATGGTTCACAAGTCACAACCTCGCTTGGTTTTATGGGCTAACCAAGAACCTAATTAGTTTTCACAAGGCTGACCAAAAACCTCCCTTGGTTTTCCGGGCTAACTAAGAACCTTAGTGGTTTTGCAGGCTAACCACCAACCTAATTGGTTTTCAAGGCTTACCAATAACCTCACTTGGTTTTCCAATAGGCTAACCAATAACCTTTACAAGATAAATGATTGAGAAATAAAGAACCAATGTAAGCTTTCAATAAAAAGCAAATAAATCAATGTAGCTCCATGTAGTGTTGCTTTGCTATTATTGAAGCCTTTTGAATACCCAAGATTGAATGATCTTCAATGCACTTGATAGCTTTGAATACTTGGAAGGCTTCCCTTTGCTTGAGAGTGGTTGAGCTTTGAATGAATAGGAGTTAAGGCTCTTTTCTCTTTAAACTCTTTTTGGATATTCAATTCCTTGCTTCTTGATTTGATTTGGAGCCTTTATATATCTTCCCAAGTCCCCAAAATCAAAATCTAGCCGTTATACTTGAAAAACTAGCTGTTGGAGGGCATTTGGGAGAGTTCCGCGCTTGAAAAAACTAGCTGTTACTGTTGTCAGAACTCCATGTGTCGACACTTCCTCTTCATGTGTCGACACATTAGGTCGACACATGTTCTTCTTAAGTCGACACAAGTTCAAAATGTTCTATTCAGATTCTCTGGAAAAATCAGCTGAGTTGACACATTCTCAGTTGAGTCGACACATTAGGTCCGTGTGTCGACACATCAACTGTTCCTTCAACTTTTGCAAGTTCTGTGACTTGAAATTCTCAGGCGATGTGTTGATCCATGTGTTGACACCTTGAGTCGACACATAAGGTCCATGTGTCGACACATCATCTATGCCATTTGAAACTTCACTGCGTGCCGGTCTGAGTCGACACACCATCTTCATGTGTCGACACATCATGTCATGTGTCGACACCTTGAGTCCACACATCATCAAAAAAGGTGTAGAAATTGCTGAACTTGTGCTGGAACATGTTTTCATTTACCTTAGTCATCCATTCAACTAACTCTTTGAGTGTCCAAGTCTTGTTATGTTCATTCATTCCATTCAAACTTGGTTCTTCAACACAATTGGGCTTCTTCAAATTTTGTGAGCATCCTTTCATTGAAAACACACTTAAAGCAAATCATTAGTCCTCAAATTATACTTAACTATTTTGCTTATCATCAAAATCAATTAGTGGAGTCAACAATCTCTCCCTTTTTGATGATGACAAAACCCTTAAGTATAAATTGCTTTAAAAGTAAAGCTTTAAGAGAATTGATCAAGATGCATAATATTGAAAGCATTAAGTGTCAATCATTACTTAAAATTATAATCATTCAAAATATAGGTGATAGAATTTGAGCTTGTTTCAAAGATAGAGAGTATCAGAACTTAGCCAGAACTTTGATATTCATTTAAATGCAATAAAAACATGTATCATGATACTCTTACAATGAATGTTTCAGCAATTAACAAAGCTTCCCCTGAATTAATGATTCATAACAAAATTTGAGAGAATCTTTTCAAAAACATTGAAAGAGGGGTTTTGAGAATCAAATTTACTTTGACAAAAGGTGAAGCTCTCCCTTTTATAAATTTAGGTTTTCAAAAAGTAAAAGCTACTCCCCCTTTAGTTTGGAGAAGTAAACACATTTATACTTAAATAACATCATGAATTACTCCCCCTTTTTGTTATCATTAAAAAGGTAGGAAGTAAGGTAAATGAATTAAACAAGACAAAGTATAGTCATTGAATGTATAAAAGCAATTCAAGACATCAAAGATATAGAAATAAGAAAACACAAGGTTTTTCATATATGTCAAGAACTTGTACATCAAGTACACAACAAAGATAAAAGTACATGTAAGCAAGAGAGTAAACTGTCTAGAAATATAAAACTATCAAGAAATACATCAATATCCTAATCCTCATCCATCGAGTCATCAGAAGATGAATCGATCTCGATCGATCTGGTATCAGTGAAAGATCGAGCTCGCAGCCATCATGGTCAATGATCTCGAAGTCTGGTCCTGGTCGGCTGAGGAGGGGTACGACGTCCATGTCCTTTGTGATGAATATAGGTTCGACCTCTGGCTGAAGCAATAAAGGTAGAAGCTACGTCCTCCGCAGGAACTGAACTGATCGGGTGAATCATCTCAGCAACAGCTGGAGTAGGAGTACGATCAAAAGTGGGACCTGAATCGAGATGCTAAAAGCCGGGTGTATAGAACCCAAGCTCTCGAATGACTGATGAAGTATGAAGGGTAGGACTATCAAAAATAGGTGTAACAGCTGATGATACAGGTGTATCAAGAACAATAGTATCAGCTGTAGAAAGTGATGTATGTACAATAGATGTATCAAGTGTGGGTGTCTGAATGATAGGTGTATGAATGTCAGGAGAACCAATAGTAGGCAGATCAGTAATAGGTAGGTCAATAACAGGACTAAGAATAGGAATCAGAACTGGAACTGAAGTGTGATCAAGCGATCTGGAAGGAGAGGATGGATCAGGTATCGGAGCAGGTTAGAAGGATGGATCAACAAGTCTCGCAGCCACATCATCCGTCACCTCCATAACTGGCTCTGACATAAGATCATCAATATCAAACCGGTAGGAGTCAGTCACCTCATCTCCATCAATATCTCCAGCAGTAGTATCTCTAACTCCATCTCCAATAGTAGTCTCAGCACCAGTATCAATATCACCAATGTCATCAGCTGGTGCTGGAGCAGGTACATCAACAAGAGCAGGAACTGTGTCTGTAGCAGGAGCACTCGTAGAAGCTCTGGACAGTGCTGAGAGAAAAGCCGAAATACCATCACTGAGACCAATGTGGCTCTCTCTCGTCTCAACAATAAAGATGTCTAGATGCTGCCTCATGATGAAAACATCGATCTCTATGCGTTTGACTCTATCCTCTAGAGTATCTGAAATACCAGGAGTCTCCGTCTGCTCTGGCTGTGGCTATGGTTGGGCAGATGTAGAAGGATCTGACTGAGCTGGCTATGCTACCATCTCAGGCTGTGTCTCGCTCGGTCCAGCCTCATCGAAAAAAATCCGCTCCTCCTCTGCTCTGTCCTCATCAATGTCAGCTGCATCCTCGACCTGTCTTGATGTCCTCTGTGTCCACTGGCCTCGGACTAAGTGATAACCCATGCGATGCAATGACCTGATGTCATAGACATCGGTATGGATCAAAGTACGATAAGGCTCATCCTGGAAGCTGACTCCATACTCTTTGAATAGTACTATCAAACCCATGCCATACGGCAAGTAGAGCCGCTGGCTAGACTCCGCCTCAGTAATCTGATGGATCATCAGAATAGGAAGACAAATTGATGTCCGCTGAATTAGGGAGACCATCACGAGCAGCTCTCACTCAGCAATGTAGTCAAATCGATCGGTCTTCGGCAGAAGAATCTGGGCAACTATGTGATGTAGCAGTCTCATCTCCGCAGACAGTCTCGAAACAGGAACAGTGGCTCCATCTAGTAAGATATCGAACTCAAAAATACACTGGAGCCCACTAACTCTATCCAACAGACTGTCCATAACTGATCCAGTCATGGGTATATCCCATACCCTGCTCAAAATCTCTGCTGAAATTGGAATATCCTGTCCCCTGACCTAAGCAATCCAGCCATCTGATCCACGGGCAAGTGATCCACAGAACTCTCTCATCAGCCCGGGATAGTATCTCTCGCTGAGCGAAGAGAAGGTGCCAAACCAGCATGTCGGATCCACTCTCCTATCCGAAAATGTTGCTGGTCGAAGAAAGAGAAGTCCACTCGGCATCCTCTAACCACTGTCTTGGAGCTCATCCAACTAGAAGGTGCAAACAACTATCGTGCTGGCGATCCGGAGCCCTAGACTCATGTCGTGCCTTCGTTCTTTGCTCTTCTTCATGCTGTGACTGACGCGGTTGGCGAACAACTTGTTTGCGAGGATCCTTTGTCAATAAACAAGGTTTAGGCAATGTTTTTGGTGGAAATACGGAGTTTCTAGGGTTTAGGAGCTAAAACCTAAGAGGATTTCCAACAAAAATGGCTACCAAAGTCTCAAATCCAAGAAATCCACGGCTAAAAAACAAGAAATGAGAGGATGAACAGTATGGATACCTGGAAATGAGGTGTCGGCTCGGAGGAGAATGAATTGTGGAAGAAAAATGGTTCAGAAACCCTTAAAATCTTAGTTTCCCATCGGGCATGTGTCGACTCATGCATGTGTCGACACATGATGTGTCGACTCATGATGTATCGACACATCGACTTAAAAACTGGAAAAATTGGAATTTCACTGAATGATCAAAATCAATTGAAGTAACATATATTTGGAGTCAAATCATCAATGATTAATCACGATTTATCAAAAAATAAGGTTGAATAGATCTAATTTGAGTCAAATTTGGAGAAAAGATTTAATCAAAGGGATTGATGATCCCGAGCTCTCTTCTAATCATACATAATCGATCTTCCAAGAGAGGTTTAGTTAAAATATCAGCTAATTAAAATTCAGTACATATAAATTCAAGCAAAATATCATTGTTTTCAACATGATCTCTAATAAAGTGATGTCTAATTTCAATGTGCTTGCTCCTAGAGTGTTGAACATGATTTTTAGTAAAGCAAATAGCACTGGTATTATCATATTTGATAGGAGTTCTAGCCAACTTGATTCCAAAGTTTTCAAGTTGTTGCTTAATACACAAGATTTGAGCACAACAACTTTCTACTGCAATATACTTAGCCTCAGCTGTGGATAGTGCAACTGAAGTTTGTTTCTTGCTAAACCATGAGATTAAGTTAACCCCAAGAAATTAGCAAGTTCCGCTAGTACTTTTTCTATCTAATCTACAACCAGCAAAGTCTGCATCAGAATATCCAATCAATTCAGCAGAAGAATTTTTAGCATACCACAAACCAATACTAATAGTACCAGACAGATATCTAATAATGCGCTTAACAACCATAAGATGTGATTCCTTAGGTTCAGACTGATATTTAGCACATGTAAACACTGAACATAATATCTGGTCTACTAGCAGTAAGATATAGTAAAGAGCCTATCATGCCTTTATATAATTTCTGATCCACAGATTTACCATTTTCATCTTTGTCTAGTTTACATGAGGGGCTCATAGGCATATCTATTGACTTAGTAGTCTCCATCTCAAATTTTTTGATAATTTCTCTTGTGTACTTAGCTTGGTTGATGAAGATACCATCTGAAGTTTGCTTGATCTGGAGTCCGAGAAAGAAGTTGAATTCTCCCATCATGCTTATCTCAAACTCACCCTGCATAAGCTTAGCAAACTCTTGACAAAGAGTTTCATTAGTAGCACCAAAAATGATGTTTTCAACATATATTTGTACTACTAATAAATTATTGTCTTTCCTTTTCAAAAATAGTGTTTTGTCAACATTTTCTCTAGAAAACTCATTTTCAATAAGAAATTTGCTTAACCTTTCATACCATGCTCTAGGTGCTTGCTTTAATCCATAAAGTGCTTGTGTAATTTGAAAACATGATCAGGATGTGCATGATTTTCAAATCCGGATGGTTGTTTAACAAAAACTTTTTCATTTATAAAACTATTTAAGAAAGCACTCTTAACATCCATTTGAAATAATTTGAAGTTCATGAACATGAAAAAGCTAACAATAGTCTAATTGCTTTAAGTCTAGCAACAGGAGCAAAAGTTTCATCAAAGTTAATCCCTTCCTCCTGATTGTAGCCTTTAGCAACTAGCCTAGCTTTATTTCTAATGACAAAACCATTTTCATCTAATTTATTCCTAAATATCCATTTAGTACCAATAATTGAAACATTAGATGGTCTGTTTACAAGTGTCCAAACATTATTCTGTCAAATTGTATTAGTTCTTTTTGCATAGCATTGATCAAATTAGAGTCTTTTTCAGCTTCTTCAAAGATTTAGGTTCTACTTGAGATACAAAAGCTATGTAATCACATTCATTTCTAATAAAAGCTCTAGTTCTTACTCCTTTAGATGGATCACCTAAGATTAATTCCTTAGGATGTCCATGAGCATACCTCCACTCCTTAGGTAGATCATGATGCACTGGAGTGTCATCTTCTTTCTCACCTTTGTCCTGATTCTCTTCATTTGGTTGAGCTTGATCATCCAGTGTCAGCTTCTGAAGTTTGTCAGCACCTGCACATTCATCAAGTGTATCCTCTTTTCTCGAGGACTTGTTCGAACATTCTTCAAATACAACATGTGCTGACTCTTCTATAACTAAAGTCCGTTTGTTAAATACTCTGTATGCCCTGCTTGATGTAGAGTATCCTAAGAAGATATCTTCATCAGACTTGGCATCGAACTTCCCTAGATGATCTTTTCCATTATTCAAAATAAAACATTTACAACCAAAAACTCGAAAATATTTTAAAGTTGGTTTTCTTTGGTTCCAAAGCTCATATGGAGTTTTCTTTAACATAGGGTGTATCAAAACTTGATTCAAAACATAATAGGCTGTATTTATAGCTTCAGTCCAAAAATACCTTGGCAAATTGTTTTCACAAAGCATAGTGCGTGCCATTTCTTCTAAAGTATGATTTTTCCTTTCTACTACCCTATTCTGCTGAGGTGTCCTAGGTGTAGAGAAATTGTGTTCTATACCTTTTTCATTATAAAAGTTTTCGAAATGTTGATTTTCAAATTCGGTTCCATGATCACTATGAATACAAACGACTGAAACACCTTTTTCGTTTGAAACTTTTCTATAAAACTTTATAAATACGGAAAAAGATTCATCTTTTTGTGTTAAAAAGAAAATCCAAGTAAATCTCAAAAAATCATCCACAATAACTAATCCATATCTCTTGCCTCCTAGACTTGATGTTCTAGTTGGTTCAAAGATATCCATATGGAGTAATTCAAGTGGTCTGCTAGTAGTTACAAATCCTTCTGGTTTAAAAGAAGTTTTGACTTGTTTTACAAATTGACATGCTTGAAAAATTCTATCTTTTTCAAAACTGATTTCAAGTAAATCTCTAACTAAATTCTTTTTGCAGAGTTTTGAAATAAGGTACACACTAGCATGCCTTAACTTTTTATGCCACAACCAACTAGTCTCTTCTTTGGTAAAATTCATTGCAACAAGGCATTCTCCACTAGGTAAAGATAGATCATCAAGATCTACAAGATAAATATTTCCATACCTTTTTCCAATGAATTGTACTCCATTTAAATCTGGACTAGAAATCATGCAATATGATGATTTGAAAACTACTTGAAAACCTTTATCGCAAAACTGACTAATACTTAAGAGATTATGCTTTAAACCATCTACTAGAAGTACATTACTAATATTATTAGAAGGAGTTATGTGAACCTTACCAATTCCAATGATTTTATCATTATCACCAAAGGTCACACTCCCTCTATTCAAAGCTTCAAGAGAAGTGAATTGCTTCACATCTCCAGTCATGTGCCTTGAGCAACCACTATCAAGATACCAAATTCATTTATTTTCCTTGGTTACAAGACATACCTGCAATAAGATCAAGCTTTGTTTTTAGGTACCCAAGCTAACTTGGGTCCTTTCGGGTTAGCATTCAAAATGGTTCCTTTTAGAACCCACACTTTACCAAAAGATATGATTTTTCTAAAATTGCAATGATATGATTTATGACCTATTTTTTTGCAAGTAAAACAAGTGATATTGGATGATAAGGCACAAAAAAGTTTTTGAAATACTTTTGTTGCTTTTGGGGTTTATATCCTAGACCTGCCTTGTTGAAAACTACTCTTTGATTGTTTAGAAGTAAATTCAGCTTTTCTGAACTAAAGGTGAACTTATCAATAAAAGGTTTGATTTTTTCAAGTTCATTTTTGTATTTTTCATTTTCAAGTTCCAAATCCTTGTTTTTCTTTAAAAGATCATTGTTAGAAACAACATGTTTAGGTCTTTTTAGAACTTCATATTCTATAGCTAAAGCATTATTCTTCTTTTCCAAAACATCTAGCTTAGTTTTCAAAGAACTAACATCATTAAGTAAAGAATTATTTTCTAATGAGAAACTATTAGCATGCTTTTTTAATTTCTTATTTTTAGATATTACTAACTTATAATCATGCGTCAATTCTTCAAAAGCACTTCTAAGCTCATCAAAAGTAAAATCAACTTCAGAGTCAGAACATATCTCTTCGTTATCCTGATGTGCCATGAAGCAGAGATTTGCAATTTCAGTCTACTCTTCTTCTGAACTGGAGTCTTCACTATCACTCCACGTGGCCATCATTGCTTTCTTTCTTAGTTTCTTCCTTGATTTCTTGAGGAGAGGACAATCAAATTTGTAGTGCCCGGGCTTCTTGCACTCGAAACATATAGGTACTTCCTTCTCCTTTTCTTTTTCTTTCTTTTTTTCTTTATCTTTTCCCTTTTCCTTGGATTGAAATTTCTTTTTGTAGGGAAACTTCCTTCTCTTCATGAATCTTCTAAATTTTTGGGCAAGGATGGCTTCTTCACCTTCTTCTTCTTCATCATCATCGAACTCATCAATCGAGGATTCTTCTTGAACATTTGATTTAAAAGTGATCCCCTTCTTCTTTTTATCCAAGTCCATTGATTTCTGTTTCAAGTTAAGCTTATAGGTCATGAGTGATCCTACTAACTGCTCAAGTGGAAGCTTGTCCACATCTTTTGCCTCTTGAATTGCGGTCACCTTTGGATCCCACGACATCGGCAGTGACCTAAGAATTTTATTCACAAGATCAGCATTAGATATGACTTTACCAAGACTCCTCATAGCATTTACAATATTTGTAAAACGAGTATACATATCAGTAATAGATTCATTTGGTTCCATCTGGAACATCTCATATGTGTGCACTAACATATTGACCTTAGTGTTCTTCACTTGATCGGTACCCTCATGGGTAACTTCAAGTGTGTCCCATATTTTTTTGGCGAACATGCATATAGATATCCTATTGAACTCACTAGGATCTAATGCACAATACAAGAAATTCATTGCCTTAGCATTGATCTTGGATTGTTTAATGTCATTTTCATCCCAATCCTCTTCAAGTTTTGGGATGGAAACACCATTAACCACCACCGAAGGAACATGAGGACCTTTATCAACTACTTTCCACAAATTGTAATCTATAGAATGCATATAAATTCTCATCCTAGTTTTCCAATAAGTGTAATTTGCACCATTGAAAAATGGAGGTCTGTTTGAGGCTTGTCCCTCAACTACACTAGTACCAATTAGGGTTGCCATAGATTTTTACTCAAGGCGGTAAAGCTTATATACTGAGAACAAGGCTCTGATACCACTTGTCACCCAGAGAGCAACCCAAGAGGGGGGGTGAATTGGGTCTCTAAAAAAATTAAAGCTAAGCTTGATAAAACTACTAGCAAACTTCACAAGACAAGATATGCAATTCAATTCAACAAGGTACTAAAATTAAAGTGCAATGCTCTAATATAAAAGTGCAGTATAAATTATAAGCAATAAGCAATAAAGTAAAGAGCAAGGAGGGAGAGAACAAGCAATCACAAACATAACAATCTATAGTAGTTCGGTGCCAACAATGCACCTACATCCACTCCCCAAGATCCTCTTGGGAATTCACTATAATCCAATGATTACAGTCGATTAGTTTTTCAGGCTCACTAATCAAAACCCGACTTATTTTTACAAGGCTCACAAGTCACAACCTCACTTGGTTTTACGGGCTAACCAAGAACCTAATTGGTTTTCACAAGGTTGACCAAAAACCTCCCTTGGTTTTCTGGGTTAACCAAGAACCTTAGTGGTTTTGCGGGCTAACCACCAACCAATTGGTTTTCAAGGCTTACCAATAACCTCACTTGGTTTTTCAATAGGCTAACCAATAACCTTTACAAGATAAAAGATCGAGAAATAAAGAACCAATGTAAGTTTTCAATAAAAAGCAAATAAGTCGATGTAGCTCGATGTAGTGTTGCTTTGCTCTTGTTGAAGCCTTTTGAATGCCCAAGATTGAATGATCTTCAATGCACTTGATAGCTTTGATTGCTTGGAAGGCTTCCCTTAGCTTGAGAGTGGTTGAGCTTTGAATGAATAGGAGTTAAGGCTCTTTGCTCTTCTTTTCTCTTTAAACTCTTTTTGGATATTCAATTCCTTGCTTCTTGATTTGATTTGGAGTCTTTATATATCTTCCCAAGTCCCCAAAACCGAAATCTAGCCATTATACTTGAAAACCTAGCCGTTGGAGGGCATTTGGGAGAGTTTTGCACTTGAAAAAACTAGCCGTTACTGTTGTCAGAACTCCATTTGTCGACACTTCCTCTTCATGTGTCGACACAATAGGTTGACACATGTTCTTCTTGAGTCGACACAAGTTCAAAATGTTCTATTCAGATTCTTTGAAAAAATCAGCTGAGTCGACACATTCTCAGTTGAGTCGACATATTGAGTCGACACATTAGGTCCGTATGTCGGCCATCAACTATTCCTTCAACTTCTGTAGGTTCTGTGGCTTGAAATTCTCAGGCGATGTGTTGATCCATGTGTTGATACCTTGAGTCGACACATAAGGTCCATGTGTCGATACATTATCTGTGCCATTTGAAATTTCACCGCATGCCGGTCTGAGTCGACACACCATCTTCATGTGTCGACATATCATGTCATGTGTCGACACCTTGAGTCGATACATCATCAAAAAAGGTACAGAAATTGCTGAACTTGTGCTGGAACATGTTTTCATTTACCTTAGTCATCCATTCAACCAACTCTTTGAGTGTCCAAGTCTTGTTTTGTTCATTCATTCCATTCAAACTTGGTTCTTCAACACAATTTGGCTTCTTCAAATTTTATGAGCATCCTTTCATTGAAAACATACTTAAAGCAAATCATTAGTCCTCAAATTATACTTAACTATTTTGCTTATCATCAAAATCAATTAGTGGAGTCAACAGGATGAGTCGACTCGAATGGTTGAGTCAACTCGTTTGTTGGACTGCTATAAACTAAAAACTGCTCCATTTAATTATGCAATTGTTGTGGGCATTTAATGGATGTGTTTATGGATTTTATGATTTGCAATTGCTGAATTCCAAAGGACTTCATAACCTCCTTGGAATCTCAAGAGACCCCAAAACTGCTCATTAATCTCTAATTATGTCCTCTTAATAGTTTTGAGGGCTGTTGTTATAAAAGCAAGGGCTGAAGAAGGTGAATGGTTCACGTTCAACATTCCATACTCTAGATTTGGATCAAAGTTGAGACTCTGCCCAGAAAATTTCTGAGATAGAGGTCTTGCTTGATCCTTGAGAGATTATGAGATTTGATCTTCGGGATAGAGTGAGTTTGGATTTTGGGATTCCTGTGTGTATACCTTCTATTGAAGGTTTGTGACAGAGCGTTGGGAAGGGGTTCTCAAGTGTCTTTGTTCCAGCACTGCTACAGCAACATCCCTTTAAGGAGTTGAAGGAGCCGCACATCTTCAAGGGGTTGAAGAAAGAGTCGTTGTTGCCATCAGTGTTTCCGATGAGGCTAGCACCTCAAAGGAAGGAGAAGAAACTGTGCTACACAGTGTGTACCATCCGTAGAGGCGGTATGCATATGCTACTTGTAGAACAGGATTGTTTTCCATAGGTTGGAGCCGCCCTTGGGATTTGACTGAGAGCCAGGGATTTTGTTACAACCTTTGGTGAACGTCACTAAGGTATGTCTTTATTTTATGTATGACATAATTATCATTACTGTATCATTGTGTGATTTCTGGAATGGTTCTTTTTTTTATATAATGTTTGCATGATTTCATATTTACATTACTCTAGATACATCAAGATCCTGGTAGGGACTTGTGTTAATTAGATTAACATCTACAGATAAAATGGTTTTATAATTTTTCACTGCTGCATGCCCTTAGAAAAGTTTTAAAATGTATGTATCACCCCTTAGAAACAGTTTCTTACACTCATTTGAATCATTTTCGGATCAATGATTCATGATAGGATTGAGCTAGAATATTTTTAATCTATCGAAAGAGTTTCAATGATATTATGATAGAGATTATAGTTATATCACTACAAGATAGAATGGAACTTGATGGGTCACATACAATAGAGGCTTGACCTAGTCAAGGCTTGTATCAAATTTAGAAACTGCTAAATTTATAAGGATTACAAATTTTAGCAACTACTAATTTTAGCAGTTGCTAATTCTGGCACCTACTAATTTTAGCACCAGAGACTTAATTACAAGAGTTGTAATATTAATGGACTTAATTAGATTTTGGATCAAGTTTAATTAATTTGAATTATATTTAATTTAACTGGGCTTAACTTGATTGGGTTTAAGAATCCAAGTTAGACTTGGATTTCAATCCTATTTGGAATAGGGTTGATATAGCCTTTTAAAATTTGATTTGAATAAGGCTCAAATTTGATTCAATTTGAACTAAATTAAATTCAAATAAAATAGGGCACCTAAACTAATTGGATTGGACTTAATCACTCTCTAAATCTCATGGAATTAGAGTTTGTATGAATTTTGTGTAGCATGGAAGGAAGGGTGTGCACAGAATTAAGAGAAGGCTTGCAATAATTTTGGCACCCCTTCTCTCTTGGTCTCTATCTCTTTATCTAGATACATTCTATCCTTATCTCAAGTTCTTATCTAAACTAGGTTTAGTTAGAATAGGACTTATCAGTTTGGGGGCATTGACTTTTGTTTTGTGTGACAAAATAAAGAGGAAAAAAAGTCATGCACACATTATTTCTTGTCGGAAACCTTTCTTAACACCAATTTGACTTTATCACCTAGTTTGACTTGATTTTGATTCATGTTTAGTTGAGATGGAGTCTTGTCTAATGAGGCTTATCTCTAGTTGGCATGAGATGGATTGATTTTGTGCAACAAACATTAAAAGGAAAAAAAAATATTATATTAAACATATAAACATTAAAATGATTGCTAATTAGCTTAATTTGATTAAGCAAGGAGGTTTAGGTCAAGTCTAATTGAATTGGATTCAACTGGGTTTCACCCGAATGATTATTTGATGACCTAATTGCTAAGGGTTTTCAATCTTTATTTAATTCAGTTTTAAACACAACAAATTTCTGATTTAATTGTGACTTAATTAAGTCTAATTGGACCTAAATAGGATTGGGTTTAGATTAATTAAATGGGCCCAAACCAATTTTTTATTTGGAATAGGATTTGGATTAAACAATAATCCTAAACAACCAAAACTCCTTGTGCTACTTTGTTCTTCATGCCAAATAATTTTTTGCATGATGAATCTTCATGCCATTTTGTGATTAGCACACTCCCTCTTTCTATTATAATTATGATTAAGGTTATTTAAACTTAAAAGGTTTTTAAAGTTTAAATAAGTTAGAGTTTTAAAAGGTTTTAAACTCTAGACCTTATCCTAATCCAGATAGGACTCCTAATCTTATCTAACTTCTCTCCTTCTCCATGCCTAATTAAAATGTCATTTTCTTTGGGGCATGCAAAAAAAAAAGAGAGCTCTTTTACCATGAGAGAGGAAGAGAAATTATCAAAAAAAATATGAGGAAGTTGGCATGGAAAAGGTTTGGGCGAGGGAGTTGTTTTTTGGCACTAGGGAAAAAGAGAAAGAAAGAAAGGAAGAAAGAAAATTAAAAAAAATTGTTTTATTTTTTCTTTTCTTCCATAATCTATTCCTCCTCATCCTCCATCTCCTCATCTTCTTGGAGGGTCCAAGAGGATTCAGAGAAGGTCTTCAGATTAACCATCCACAACCTTCACGCGGAGCTAGCACTCTAGGGAAGGTGATCCCTCGGGGCTTTATGTGGACTATTTGTAGAGGCCAGACACCCTATGCGGCTACGAGACAATATGCAGACCATCTACCATGCACTATCAGTAGTGGATTCATTGGCCCATGATCAGGTATGGGATTTGATCATGTATATGCCCATAGATTAGATCTACGACATACGTTGATGAGATCGATGGATGCTAATTTTATTTTTCAATATTTACATCTATCATATCTTATTTTGATCATGTAGTAGGTTTTTTAGAATTATTATAATGCATATTTTATGGAATAAAATTATTTTAATTAATTATTTTTTTGTTGTATTTAAAAAAATCATGCATGAAACCCTACCCTAGTTTTCCAATAGTGGCATCAGAACAAGTCAAATTTTGACATGATTTGATAAGATATAGAACTAAAGCTTGACCTGAGTAATTGGTTCAGATTGGGTTGATCACCATGGCCATTTGATCATAGGAGTGAAGTAAGGTTTAAAGGCCTCATCCCATTCGATGGGATCTCTAATGGCTTGTAGGGATGCCGCTTGTAGTTATATCCCATGAACAAGCAAGGTGAAAAGATAATTTTATTGAAATTATTTCAATAATTTAGATCTAATTCTTAGTAGTTTAATCTTAATTATTTTCCTATTATTGATCTAAAATTAAGTTATTTACATTAGGTTTTATGTTTAGAATATAAATTATAAATTTAATTTCAGCAATTGCACTATAGTATGTAGTCTAGATCTAAAATTATTTTATTTGCATGTGATATGGCAATAGTGTTGACGTGGAGTATGCGTCAGATCCAGTTGGCCGCCAGGAAGTGCCACACGGCGTTATCTCCAGGCCCTCCTGCCAGGTGACTTGGATAGCAGTCAAGCCGACCTCGATCCGAGCTCGGCACCTCTGCCACTTCGCCAGGTGCCGACCCAGGCGGGTCCACCTTGGCCGAAGTGGCCCTGTCTCTACCCCTGCTCCTCCGCCAGGTGGCGCCCCTAGATGGGCCCACTTCGCCGGAGTAAAGCCAGGCTCTCCCTGCTCCTTTGCCAGGTGGCACCCCCAGATAGGTCCACCTCGATCAAAGTCGAGCTGGCCTCTACCACTTTGCCAGGTGTCGACCCAGGCAGGGTCCACCTCGGCTGAAGTGGCCCTATCCTTGCTCCTCCGCTAGGGAGCACCCCCAGATGGGCCTACCTCACCGGAGTCGAGCCGGGCTCTCCCTGCTCCTTCGCCAGGTGGCACCCCTAGATGGGTCCACCTCAATCAAAGTCGAGCTAGCCTCTGCTACTTCGCCAGGTGTCGACCTAGGCGGGGTCCACCTCGTTTGAAGTGGCCCTGTCTCTGCCCCTGCTCCTCTGCCAGGTGGCACCCCTAGATAGGCCCACCTCGCCGGAGTCGAGCCGGGCTCTCCCTGCCACTTCGCTAGGTGTCAACCCAGGCGGGGTCCACCTCGTTTGAAGTGGCCCTATCTCTGCCCCTGCACCTTCGCCAGGTGGTGCCCCCAGATGGGCCCACCTCGTCAGAGTTGAGCCGGGCTCTCCCTGCTCCTTCGCCAGGTGGCACCCCTAGATGGGTCCACCTCGATCTAAGTCAAGCTGACCTTTGCCACTTCGCTAGGTGTCGACCCAGGTGGGGTCCACCTCGACCGAATTCAGCCTTCGCGGAGCACAGAAGAACCGGGGGTGCTCGCCTCGAGGAGGACATAAATTAATTCTGACCTACAGTGAGATTTAACAAATGTGATTGGAGGAATTTTTTGGACACACTGATGTTGATGGATGATAGAGGATTGTTTCATACAAGTCTAGGCCTGTTTCTATTCGAATTCTAATTCTGATTTGATTGGGAATCTACTTTATTGAAGTTTTATTTAAAGAAGACCCTAGGCGGGAAGCAGAGGGTGAAGCAGCTAGCCATAGCATAATTTTCTTTTCTCTTCTTTTGTAATTAGTTTAGGTTAAAAGAGAGGGAGAGAGGAGAAAGAAAAAGAATTCTTTAGGGGATGGGATGCGATGACAAAGCCCCAAATCTCAAGAAGATGTATCTAGGAACCATGCTTGATTGAGATGAATATTGTAGAGAAGTACAAGTTTCTGTACTTAAATTTTTGTATTTATTTTTCTACTTTATGTAATTAAGGTGAATATTATAGAGAATTACAAGTTTCTGTACTTAAATTCTTATATTTATTTTTCTACTTTATATAATTAAATAAAGATTTTAATTTCTTTTAAACTCTTTTCTATTTGATTTCCTAAAATTAATTATCTATATGTGGGATAGATCCTGATCCTGACACGATATTGTCCATGCTTAACATATATAATTGATTCTAGAATTTTTATTCATATATTTTATTAGGATCTATTCAACTCAATTGTTGGATAGCCTATACTTATGGGATAAGCCATGATCTTAACAAGATATGGTTTATACTTGCAAGATAGCCTATACTAGAACTTAGTTTGTAAGATTCCAAAATAATATGTACTTTGATTATTTAGATTAGAACAAATACATGATTTATGTTTATGATTACCTGAAAACCTAAAGATATCTTTTTATCATATAAAACTCTTGATTTTATATTTAATTTAAATTTATTAATTTTAATTAAACCATCATCTACCTTTAAAAAATCTAAATATTTATTTCTTTCTTTACTTTCTTCATGAAATAATTATCCTTGATTTCTGAGAATACGATCCCTACTCACTCTAGCTATAGTAGTGAGTTAGGTTTTTATTTTTGACCACCCATAATAGTGATCAAATTTTGACCCCATTGCCTGGGATCTAAGTATAATTATTTGATAAAAAATAGTAAAAAATATATTTTTTTTTATTTAGTCATTGCTCTCTTTAGTTTTTCTGCCTTCTTTATTTTAGTTGCTTTGTTTTTTTAGATTTTCTTCCATTCTTGTTAGCATAAAAAAATTTTACTTCTTTTCACAAGTTAACTCCTAACCTAATTAACATTCTCTTTCAATTTAACTACCTTAAATAGTCCCAAAAAAAATATCTTCTCATAATACTTAATTTATTTAAAGAAATAAATAATAAACCTTAAAAACTTCCTAACTTTTTTGGATATTGTTGTCAACCTTACCACTGTGGCCTGCAGCTGTGAGTTGGCGCCAAACTGTGGTCCCCTTTACTGCAGAATCTCGATGCTCCCGGACCTGCAAAAATGAGGTTACAGACCCGGGCAAGGGATCCCGGTGGGGGTACTCCGACGGTCAAGTTAGAGAGCGGTAAAGTGGAACAGATCCAATAAGATGGATCCCTGTCGGGGCTCTGTGTTTAGAGGAATCTTTGATGAGAAGATGAGTGAGAATGAGAGGGATCAGTGCTCTGGTTCGTTGGGCCCGCTCTTGCGAGTTCCTCTGGAGCTCCTGTCGTAGGATTGCCTCCTCTTCTCGTGCGTGTGTTTGTCCTCTCGATTGCTTACCTTCATTCTTGCCCCCTCATCCCCTTTTCTAGGTCACTGGTTGCTGGATACCTTCGTGCCTCTCGCCCTTCTCCTTGGGAGGCTCTGGAGGTCAGTGACGCTTCGTGACCGTTCTCCTAGGTCATCCCTCTTTACGGTCGGGAGTTAAGTGGTGAGCCGGTCTCATCTGCCATGCAGTCATGAAAGGGGGAACATGGTGGGGTCCCGATCCTTGTGAAGGCACCCTCGGGCCTGAGGCATTGACCGTGACCCACCCTTTTTGGAGTACCGGGTTACCGGGTGCTGGATTCGGTACCTCGAGCAGGGTGCCCCTTCTAAACTGGTGCCAATGAGGTTCCGCGTACCGTTACAGGCCTACGGGCACCGTACTTGATGCTCCATCCTCAGCGGCCTCCTCGGGGCTTGCACCCCCGGTTCTTCCATGCTCCATGGAGAAGGTTGACTTCGATCGAGGTGGACCTCTCTTGGGTCGACAGCTGGTGAAGTGGCAGAGGCCAGCTCAACTTTGACCGAGGTGGACCCATCTAGAAGTGCCACCTGGCGAAGAAGCAGGGAGAGCCTGGCTCGACTCCAATGAGGTGGGTCCATCTGGGGGTGCCTCCTGGTGGAGGAGCAGGGGCAAAGATAGGGCCACTTCAAATGAGGTGGACCCTGCCTGGGTCGACACTTGGTGAAGTTGCAGGGAGAGCCCGGCTCGACTCCGACGAGGTGGGCCCATCTGGGGTGCTACCTGGCGGAAGAGTAGGGGCAGAGACAGGGCACTTCAAACGAGGTGGACCCCACCTGGGTCAACACCTGACGAAGTGGCATAGGCCAGCTCGACTTTGGCCAAGGTGGACCCATCTGGGGGTGCCACCTGGCGAAGGAGCAGGGAGAGTCCGGCTCAACTCTGGCGAGGTGGGCCTATCTGGGGGTGCCACCTGGTGGAGGAGCAGGGACAGGGCCACTTCAACCAAGGTGGACCCTACCTGGGTCGACACCTGGCAAAGTAGCAGAGGCCAGCTTGACTTCGGCCGAGGTAGACCTATCTGGGGGTGCTACCTGGCGAAGGAGCAGGGAGAGCCCGGCTTGACTCTGGCGAGGTGGGCCCATCTAGGGGTGCCACCTGGCGGAGGACCAGGGGCAGAGACAGGGCCACTTCGACCGAGGTGGACCCTGCCTGGGTCGGCACCTGGCGAAGTGGCAGAGGTGCCAAGCTCAGTTCGAGGTCGGCTTGACTGTTAGCCAAGTCACCTGACAGGAGGGCCCGGAGATGACACTGCATGGCACTTCCTGGCGGCCAACTGGATCTGACGCATACTCCACGTCAGTGCTATTGCCATATCAGTTGCCCCCCATTCTCAAGTCCCATCGGAGCACCGTTATAGGGACGTGGGAGTTAATTCGGAGATGACATGGGAGGACAAAAATCCTGCATAATAAATGCCGAGATCGCTGCCGCTCTGCTCGTTGTGCCCAAGATCCAATGCATGGGCACCATGTCTGTGCATTCAGTGGGTCATAATTATGTCATGCCGGTCTCGAGAGGTTTCCAGTAAACTGAAGCATCGTCATTGGGCATCTTCATACGTGGCGCTCATCCGATGGCATTGGCAAAAAAAGGAGCAGTACGGCCGCTGTTGATTGGTTTGAAAAGAGAGGAGACTTTCTGGAAACGAGGTCTTTTGGCTTTTTCACACCTCGCTAGCGGTTGCAGTGGCCCCTCTTCTTCTCTCGGGTCACCATTCTTCCACCACAACATCCCGGTGAGTGCCCTGTGACCCCCATTTCCTTTATCTGCTTCTTCTCGAGTCTTAGTCCTTCCAAAGCAGGCCTTTCCTTTCCTTCTTTGTCTTGATGGCTCCTTTGGGTCATCATCGCTGTCCCTCTTCTAACCAGGACGAGGCCGTCCATCTCGGTCTAGGACTCCATCGCCCTCCTCTTCGGAGGATGATGTTCCCATCGATGTCCGGCGGCGGTGGCAGCCGGGCGGCATAACCATCGGAGTCCCTAGGGCTCTTATGATGGGGGACAAGTATCGAATGATGCATTTCTAGGAATTAGAGGGACTAAACGAAAATGAAACAGATAAACATGCAGCTATTCTACGTAAAAGGAACAGGACTACATGAAAGGAACATAATGAAATAAACTAGACTAGAAAAGACTCTATCAAAATAACTAAAAAAGGGATCTTCATGGTTAGGAAACAACACAGATTAGGGTTAACTTACTCACTATTTCAGATTTGAAGGAAGATTAAGATGGTTATCTGGCGTTAATATTTTGAAATGAGGAAAAGGACACTCAAGAAGAAGTACTAAATGACTAAGAGATTACTCTAGGTTTCAAGGCACTCCGTATTTGAATCTTTGGCATAGTAGACCTTCATCTTGGAGACCATGAGACCCGGGGATCCTGCACAAATAGATGGAATCATTAAATGGTTAAGAAGGAAGGTTGGAGGAATGGAAATGGAAAATTAGGAATAGACGAAGAGGTTTAGGCTTGGAATGAAGTAGATCCAATTTGGCGCCCATAGCTTGAATCTGTTTGCTTGTTGGTGTGGGGAACTCCATTGTAGATGATCTCCTTTGGAAGGTGGGATGGACGAATTTGGAGAAGCTTGAAGAGGGTTCTTCAAGGGTGGCCGAATGGGATCGGAAGAGGGATTAGTAGCTTGTTTGGTTAAGTATCCTAGGTCTCACACCTACCTTCTCTCAAGGGTCTTTGGCTAGCAAAGGAAGAAAGCTTTCTTAAGAAAAAAATTTCATTTCATTCATCATCCCCATTACAAGAGAACTTAGGAGCTTTTATAGACTTTAAGCTTTCTTTCAAAATTCAAACTACACCTCCTTTCATGGAGAAAATCAAGGGGTGTCCCATGAAGAGAGGAGGGCCCTTTCAAATTTGAAATTCTTACTTACAAGGGAGAAAATCAAGGCATCCCAAAGAAGATGGAATGGCTCTTGCAAGGTGGTGTCCCATGAAGAGTGGAGCTTCATTTGATTTTTTCTTGGGTGGGAATCCATGGTTGACTTGTCTTGGTGATGTGGCATGTTCTCTCCTCCAAGTGGCATGACTTGTCTTCCAAGGTGGCATGGTTCAATGATGATGTGGTGCTCCAAGCAGTTGGTGAAGCTGGTTGCACTTAATCTGGCTTAATTGAAACCCAACTTTAAGTAGCTTTTGAACCCAACTTAATACAAAGCCTAATTGAACTCTAATTGGACCCAAATTAAAATAAAATAGAACTCAATTATTCAAATAAAATAAATACAGGACTCAAAGACTTATTACAGGACTTAAATTCCTAGTCTTCTAACCATAAAGGGCTTGGCATTAGTTGAAGCCTCTTCTTGAGCCTGGTGCCCACACCATCGCAGGGTTCCTCCCACCATTCATGCTGTTCCCGTCTCTGCCCTTCCCTCTCCGGTGGGAGAGACTTCTTCCGGTCCCTCTGGCTTCATTTCAATGATGACTGGGGATGACCTCTCCTAGATTCGGGACATGTATGGGGTCCTAGACTCCATCCAGCTTTTACTCCTAGGGCCGAGGGATTGAGTGACTTCGAGCGGCCCTGATAGAATCGCCTTCTACGAAGACTTCCTCGTTGGGGTTCTTCATTTTCCTCTCCATCTGTTCTTCCTTTCTTTCCTTAGCCATTTTCGACTTGTTCCTACCTAGTTGGCTCCCAATGCCATCAGGGTTATCTTTGCCTTCATAGTTTTCTGCCACTTCCATGGCTTCGTTGCCCGTTTTTCACTATTTAGGGTCCTTTTCATCCTGAAGTGGTACTCCATCGACGATGGCTGGTGGTACCTTTCTTCCTGGACCAGGTGCCTCTGGTTCGACCTCCCTACATCGATCAAGGGGTGGAAGAACCGGTTCTTCTTCGCTTTGGTTAGGGATGTCGACTAGGTCTGGAGTGAGCCGGATCGGTCTCCAAACCGAAATTCTCAGGTCGAGCCGGTGGATCAGGAGGTCTATTCCTAGTTATTGGGCGATGTAGTCCCCTCCCATGATGTTCTACTCTCAGAGAAGAACTTGTTCGAGGCAGGGATCAGCACAATACGGACGATTGGTGGGCCTCTACTCTCCTTTTTCTTTTTCTCTTCTCCCTCTTTTTTTTTTTGAATCATCCGACATTCTGACCTTTTCCTTTCTTCAGAGATTAAGTTCTTTATAGAAAGTCTAATGGAAGGGGCCTAGAAGAGGAATGCCCCTGAAGGAGCCCTGGAGGCCCCACCGAAGAGGGCCCGAACAGAGATGAGCTAGGGGCCCAGGCCCACTCCAGTTCATGCTGGGCCCAGGGCGATGCGTTCGGCCCCCAGGCCATCTCAGCAGCGGATGCCCATCACATACATCATCGAGATCGATGCGGGCGGGGAGGTGGAGCGACCGGCACCTCCCTTGGTTATTGCTGCACTAGCTAGCATGCCAGTGGTGGCATCGTCAACTGCACTAGTAGCTGCACCTTCGATCGCAGCTCTGCCCAGTGGGGGCACTCCAGCTTAGTCCCCCCCGAGCCTTAGCATGTACTGCCTGTTCTTAACGGGGGCTCCTCCGTCATCTGCAACCAGGGTCTCGCAGAGAAGATGATGGAGTACATGGCTCGGCCCCGGGACCGCCGCCTGAGGGGCGACTGGGACTACGCGGATGCTCTGCTCGGGATCCTCCCCCTGCTCTTTATGGTAAGCTTCTAGCCCTTCTTTTTAATATTCCAGTTGGATCCTCCTAGAACCTCAACTCTTTCTTCAATGCAGATCGGAACCGATGTGATTCTACTCCGGAACTTCCTCTCCACCTCGGCAAAGAAGGAAGCCGAGAAGGAGCAGAAACTGGGCAAGCTAGTGGATGAAGTGAAGGATCTCATGGATAAGGGCCTTGAGTTGAGGGGGAGGAACAAGACCCGCTGGGAGGACCTGGCCCATTCCGAAGGGTGGGTCAAGGAACTCGAGGCCTCTCTTTCTGAGGAGAGGATCTCGAGTTAGTGCTGGGCTGAGGACGACGTGGCCAAGATCTCCCACCTCAGGGGGCAGTCCCGGTCACTGGAGCGCTAGGTCGAGGACGTCCTAGAAGAGTTGGCGGTGGCCAAATAGAAGACCTCCTACGTCAACAGGCTACTGGCAACCTCGCAGAAAGAGACATAGAAGGCCATGCTGAAGTTCCGGGCCTCTGAAGAGTTTGAGAAGGAGTTGCATGAGGCTATCGTGGATTCCTTTTTGAAGGGCTACGAGGTCTGCCGGGGAAAGGTGGCTACCCAGTTTCCCGAACTTGACCTAACCGGGGTCATCCTTGGCAGCCCCAGTGGACAGCTTGAAGGAGGAGGAGCAATGTCGGGAGCCACTGGCGAGGAGGCTTCCTGGCAGCCTCCTGAGGATGCAGCCGGCAGCGCAGAGGCCTCCCAACCGGAGGAGGGATCGGCAGCAGCGGAGTGACTTCGAGTCCTCCATTTTATGTTCTAGTATAGGATTACTTTTTTGTTTTTTTTGGATCACCCGGTCTATTGGGACCCTCTCACTTGTAAGAAACCTTACATTAGAAATGGAAGTTTACCTTTCTTCACTATTTCTTGCCTTAAACTTTCATTTTGCTGCTTGCTGATATTGTGTTTGATTGTTATATTGCTGCTTGTCATTGTCTTTTGTGGGAGCCCAAAGCCTACAAATCCGACTTGCAGCTTGACTTGGGCCCTCGATTTAAAACAAGGTTCTGGAGACCCCCAGGCTTCGGGAAGGGACTCCTGGGGCTTCTGGCTTGCACTTTGAAAATCTTTGGCATCAGAACTTAGGCCACCAGGGCATCCTTCGGACTGAGCTCCGGGATCTTGCAGTACTGGGACTTAGGTCGCCAGAACATCCTCCAGACTGAACTTTGGGATCCCGTGGACTCTGTGCCACCTTCTGGATTGAACTCTGGGGCCTGGAACTGGGTTTCGCTCGACACTCCAAACTAAACTTCGAGATCTCGTGGGGGAACTGGGTTCCGTGCCACCTTCCGGATTGAACTCCGACACCTCATGTCAAAACTGGGTTCCGTTCGGCTTTCTAGACTGAACTATGAGATCTCATGGACTCCGTGCCTCCTTCTGGACTGAACTTTAGGGCTTGGAACTGGGTTCCGCTCGGTGCTCTAGACTGAACTCTAGGATCTCGTGGGGGAACTGAGTTTCGTGCCACCTTTCGGATTGAACTTCTGTGCCTCGTGTCGAAATTGGGTTCCATTCGGCTTTCCGGACTGAACTCTGGGATCTCCTGGACTCCTTGCTATCTTCTGGATTGAACTCTGTGGCTTGGAACTGGGTTGTGCTCGTCGCTCCAGACTGAACACCAGGATCTCATGGGGGAACTGGGTTCCGTGCCTCCTTCCGGACTGAACTCCGGTGCCTAATGCCAGAACTGGGTTCCGTTTGGCTTTCCAGACTGAACTTTGGGATCTCGTGGACTCCGTGCCACCTTCTGGACTGAACTCTGGGGCCTAGAACTAGGTTCCACTTGGTGCTCCAGACTGAACTCCGGGATTTCATGGGGGAGCTGGGTTCCGCACCACCTTCCGGACTGAACTCCAGGACTTTGCATGTCTCATGGACTGCTTCGCGGAATCTTTGCCTTGCCCTCGTTTGCTAGACTTAAGGCCATGCAATGCTGGTCCTACGAGATTGAAACAAATATTGCACAAAGAAAGAATTTCATTATTAATATTCAGGAAGTCTTACATCATTGGTAATACATAATTAAGTTCGTGGAGTTCCATGTCTGTGGAAATCGATCCCCGTCAAGCTCGGCTAGATATTAGGTGCCATGAGGGAGTGCTTCGACCACATGATAGGGACCTTCCTAGTTTAGAGAGAGATTTCCACATTTTTGAGATTAGGAGGCCTCGGCACGATGCAACACCAGATCTCCCGGGCGCAAGGACTTCGACCTTACCTTGGAGTTGTAGTATCTGGCCACCCATTGCCGGTAGGTCGCCATCTAGACCCGTGCCTTGTCCCTCATTTCCTTGAGGAGATCCAGGTTGAGCAGCAGCCGTGCTGGGTTCTTGGCTTCATCATATTGTTCCACGTGCAGTGTCGGTAGGCTAAGCTCCATCGGGATCTCTGCTTCCGCTCCAAAGACAAGGTTGAAGGGAGTTTCATCGATGGCCATCCTTGGGGTTGTGTTGTATGCCCATAGGACGCTGCGAAGTTCTTCAGCCCATCGCTCTTTGGCTTGATCCAACCTGGTCTAGAGCCCTTACAGGATGGTCCGATGGGTAAATTTGGCTTCCCCATTGGTCTAGGGATGCGCTACCGAGGTGAAACGATGATGTATTCCGAGGTCGTTGCAGAACTCCTTGAATTCCTGGCAGTCGAACTGACGTCCGTTGTCGATGATGATAGTGTGCGGGGGTCCGAAGCAACATATGATCGACTTCCAAAGGAACTTACTAACATTCACCTCTGTGATCCAGGCTAATGACTCGGCCTCGACCCACTTGGTGAAGTAGTCGATGGCGATAATCAAGAACTTATGCTGCCCAGACACGGGAGGAAAGGGACCGAGGATGTCCATGCCACTTGGGAGAGCGGCATGGCCGGTTGGTGCTGCATGATAGCATGACATTGGCAGCGGTCACACCTTTTAATGAAATTGGCCGCATCCTCTCTCATCGTCTCCTAGAAGTATCCTTGATGGAGGGCCTTGTACACCAAAGTCTTGCCCCCCACATGGTTCCCGCAGTGGCCCTCGTGAATTTCCTGGAGCACGAGTGAATCCTCCGTGGGCCTTAGACATTTGAGGAGCGGGTAGGAGTATGACCTCCAGTAGAGCAGTCCGTCCATCAGCATGAAATGCGCGGCCTTCCTCTTGATGAGGTTGGCTTCTATCCGATCCCCGGGCAAGATGTCATCGGTGATGTACTTGACGTACTTGTCCATCCAGTGGGCTCCGGGGTGACCTGCTGGATCTCCCTTGGGACTTCATAGCTCGGGGCTTGGAGATGTTCGATATGGATGCGGCCCAACGACGAGTCTGGCAGGGTTGCTAGGCGAGAGAGGGCATCAGCAAGGGCATTTTCATTGCACTGAATGTGGGAGATGATGAAGCGCTTGAAACCTGCCATGCTCGCATGCACTAATTCCAGATACTTCAACATTTGAGGATCCCGTGCCTCATATTCGCTTGAGACCTGCCCGATGACCAGCTATAAGTTGGTGAAGACCCTCAGGTTGGTCACACTGAGCTCATGGGAGACCCTCAGTCCCGCGAGGAGAGCTTCGTATTCTGCCTGGTTGTTGGTGGCGACAAACTGGAGGTAGATCGCGCATTCAGCTATGACTCCCTCATTGTTGGCGAGGATGTGGCCAGCCCTGCTCCCATCGAAGTTAGAGGCTCCATCCATGTGTAGACCCATATCTCCTCCGGTTCAGACCCTGGTTGTTGACTCTAGGGGTTCTCTTCCTGCCCCTCACTTAAGCCTGCACACTTAACTAGAAAGTCAGCTAGTACTTGCACCTTCATGGCCGATCGCGGTCGATAGGCGATGTCGAACTTGCTGAGCTTCAATGCTCACTTCGCAAGGCATCCAGATGTGTCAAGTTGACCGAGCATGGCCTTCAACGGCTGGTCCGTTAGGACCATAAAGGGGTGTGTTTGGAAATAAGGCCTGAGGCACTGGGCAGACATTATTAGCATAAAAATCAACTTCTCGAATCAAGAGTACCTGAGCTCCGCATCATGGAGGAGCTTGCTTGTATAGTACACAGGTCTCTGGATTCTTTTATCATCCATCTGGACTAAGACCGAGCTGACGGCCTCTGAAGTGACCGCCAGATACAAGAGGAGCTCCTCTCCCTTTTCTGGCCGGGAGAGCGGTGGTGGTGATGCCAGGGTCTTCTTCAGCTTCTCAAACACCTCCTGGCATTCCTTCATCTAGGAGAAGTCATGCATCTTCCTCAGCACCTTGAAGAAGGGCTGGCAACGATCAGCGGATCGCGAGATAAACCAGCTCAGGGCCGTTACCCGGTCGGTGAGCCACTGGACTTGCTTTTTGGAGGTGGGCGGCTCCATGTCAAGGATCGCCTGAACCTTTTCTAGGTTGGCTTCTATCCCTCTTTGGGTCACCATGAAGCTGAGGAACTTCCCCGCTGCCACACTAAAGGTGCACTTCGCTGGGTTCAGCTTCATTTGGTGGACGTGAAGATTGTGGAAGGTCTCCCCCAGGTCATTGACGTGGTCCGAGGTCGGCTTGCTCATCACCAACATATCATCCACGTATACCTAAATGTTGTAGCCAATTTGGTCTTTGAAGACCTTGTTGATCAGCTGCTGGTACGTGGCACCGACATTCTTTTGGCCAAAGGAAATCATCTTATAGCAGTAGGTCCCGTGATCCGTGATGAAGGCAGTGTGCTCCTCGTCTTTTGGGTGCATCCGGATCTGATTGTACCCGGAGAAGGCATCCATGAAGGATAGAAGGTGGTGACCCGAAGTGGCATCCATAAGCTGGTCGATCTTCGGGAGGGGGAAGATATCTTTCGGGCAAGCTCGGTTGAGGTCGGTGTAGTCCACACAGATCCTCCACTTGCCGTTGTTCTTCTTTACCATCACCACGTTCGCTAGCCAACTGGATATTGTACCTCCCGCACGAAGCCAGCAGTGAGAAGCTTCTCCACCTCTTCATTGATCTCCTTCTGCCTTTCTACAGCAAAGCTCCTCTTCTTCTACCTAACTGGATGACACTTGGGATCGATCTTCAACTGGTGGGTGATGACGTCTGGGGGAATACCCAGCATGTCCGTCACAGACCAGGTGAATACATCTATGTTTGCCCAAAGGAAGTCTAGCAAGCGAGCCCGCTCATCCTCTGGGAGTTGGGCTCCTATCTGCACCATTCTTTATGGGTCTGAGGCAAGGGGATATGTCAGTAAGCACTCCACTAGGCCACCCCTGGGATCCTGTGCCCTTTGGTCGAGGTCATCGACATTGGAGTTGAGCTCGGTACTCTGGGTGCCTGGGATAGCCTGCAGGCAATGCTGAATGGGCTGAACTACTCCCCTCATCTCTCCCACCCCAAAAATAGTCGGAAACTGCACCAACAATCTTTTGGTGGAAATGACTGCATCAAGCTGGTTGAGCCCTGGGCTGGCCAAAATGGCATTGAATGGTGATGGGGTCGGACAACGATGAAGGTTATCATGATCGTGCTCTATCAGGGTGGAGTCCCGGTGGTAATAGGGAGAGTGATCTCCCTCTCGATTCCCATAGAGTCTCCAGGGAAACCTACGAGAGGGGTGTGCACCGGCCTTAACCGATCACGGGATAAATTCATCTGGGAGAAAGCATCATAGAAAAGTATGTCGATAGAGCTCCCACTATCAACCATAATCCGATGTACAGGATGCTTAGCGATGGTCATTTCGACCACCACCACATCATTATTTACATTTTCACTTTCATTTTCACCTCCCTTTCCCTTTTCAAAGGGGAGTACACTTTCTAGATCTCCTCCCTCCCGGGCTCTCTTTGACACGTGCCCTATCCTCCAAGAAATCATGCCCACCGGCTTCTCCGTTGGGTGGTTATCTACTGTAGGAACGGGGGGAAGGGCCGCAAGTGGCTGGTCCTCCATTGGGGCTTCCCTTCTCATGAACTTCTTGAGATAGCCCCTTCTGATGAGGTCCTCGATCTCCCTCTTTAGGTTACGGCACTCCTCTATATCATGGCCGTGGTCACGATGGAATTGGTAGTGCTTCGTCTTGTCATGATGAAACTTTGGATTCTGAGGAGGAGGTTGGCAGAGGTATCCCTCGCCCTCAATCTCCATGAGGATCTTGGTTCTTGGAGCAAGGAGGGGAGTAAAGGTCCATTCCAGAGCAGGACCATTCTTTGACTTGGCCCTGATCGAAAGTTTGCGGGCGGCCCGGGCCTGCGGGTCCCCTGAACGTTCTTCGAGGGGGGCCTCTACGAAGGCTTCCCATCCAGCTCTCTCTTGGTATAGTCAGCATCCTTAGGTTGGATGTACTTGTGGATGCGGAGGAGGAGTTTGGAGTACGTCTTGTACAGTTTTTTGTCCAATGAGTATGTCAGACAGGAGGTCTTGAGCTCTCGCTTCAGCACCAACATGGCGATGGGCTCATCCAGGCTATAGATCTCCAGGGCGGCAGTCTTGAAGCGGGTTACATAGTTCCGCAGTAGCTCCTGGTCTTGCTGGTGGATGGAGAAGGGGCTGTCCACTTCTCTTAGAACCTTTCGACAAGCATCGAAGTGTGCCATAAACTTTCCTTCCAACTGCTGGAAGGAGTTGATAGATTCAGGCTCGAGGTGGGTGAACCAAGCTCGAGCGGCCTTTTGGAGGGTGGCAGGGAAGGCGATGCACAGAAGGGCATCCATCGCCCCGTGGATTCTCATGAGAGCCTTATAGCTCTCTAGATGGTCCAGGGGGTCAGTGGTCCCATCGTAGGGATCCACCTAAGGTATACGGAATCGACTCCTCTTGGATCTCCAAGGAGAAGGGTGGTCGGGCGTTATAGCCTGCTGGCTCACCGGGGGAGCCCTGCATGTTGGCAAACCGGTGGGAGAGCTCCTCCAGTTTGCACTCTTGCTCTTCGAGGTGCCTCTCAGCTAGACGCCTGATGGCCCCGTCAGTGGAACCTTCCACCAAGGCAGCTGGAGAAGAATGCACTGATTGGTCACGGTGATGGTCCTTGCCGCGGTGGTGCTTGCTACGCTTGGCAGTATCATTATTTTCCATCGGGGATCGGCTCTCATGGTCCACTGACCCAAAATGATTTCTCTTTGCGAAAGTCTGGTGACTCCCACGGGGATTAGTTGCTGCCTACGGGTGGGACGGCCAGTCCTGGATGGAGCGCAGGCTTCCGCGAGGACCCGTGGCTTGGGCTGTGGGGGTCCCTGGCTGGGGTTGAGTCACTAAGGAGTGCTGTCGATGCTGCAGCTGCCTCACGACCATGGTCAGTGTCTGCAATTGTTAGACGATGGCAGCATACTGATCATCCACTGAGAGCAGCTGAGAAGGTGGAACAGGAGGAGCAGGGAGTTCCCTTTTCGGGCTTTGAGGGCCTGGGGAAGAGGGAACCTCCCCTGCCTGGCTGGTGGGGGCTTCATATCTACGAGTCACCACCATACTTGGAATCGAGCTACTCTAGAGCTCGAGGGGGGGCTTACTCGTCTAGGGGCCTTGTCCCCCCTACCTAGTGTGCCAATCTGTTGTCGACCTTACTGCTGTGGCTTGCAGCTATGAGTTGGTGCTGAACTGTGGTCTCCTTTACTGCATAATCTTGATGCTCCTAGACCTGCAAAAATGAGGTTACAGACCCGGGCTGGGGATCCCGGTGGGGGTACTCCGATGGTCAAGTTAGAGAGCGGTAAAGTGGAACAGATCCACTAAGATGGATCCCTACTGGGGCTCCGTGGTGCGGGCACCAGACTCAGAAGAAGACTTCAGGGCTCCATCTGGATCTCTGATTGACCTTGCCCGAAGAATTAGGGTTTTCTGGTTTTGTATTAAGGGTTGACTTGGTCAACTCAATTTTAGTCTTGAGTCTGTATTTCCCTGTAATTTAGATTTTGTTGAGTCATGTTGACTCAGTACAAGTCCTAGTAGTGGTCTAGGTCTTCTCCAGGTTGGTGCCACTTTTTTTTTAGTCAAGTCAATGTCCAGGATGCCACATTTTTTCTGCCAGGCCCAAGCAAGTGGGCGCCACACTCCCAGCCACACGCCAGAGTCCCAGAGGCACCACATCTCCATCCAGTGTCTTTGGTCCCTACACTACAAGAAGTAAGTTCCTTTTTTTTCTTGCACCACTTGGGAGAGAAATCCATCAAGATACCTCAATCCAAGGAGGAGCCAATTTCTTTCCAGATAAACCAAAGCCAGGATGGCAAGAATTTTTCTTGAAGAGAGGATCAAGGAGGTGCCCCACAATGTTCCATAAAAATCCAAGTTATAAAAGGGAAGAGAGCATGTCTTGGGGAGGAATTCAAGGAGGTTTCCAAAAGTTTCCAAAAGTGCCAAAGCCATGAAAGGAAGAAGCCTAAACTTGTGGAGCAAGACTAGGAGGTGTCCAAAAGAGCCAAACCATGAAGGGAAAATCCTTGATTCATGGAGAGATACTAGAAGACACCCCCATAACCTGCCATTTGGAGCTGATTTTCAAGTTTTCTTGGAGTTTTTGGGCTGCCCACTCATGGAAGGAGTCTTGGGAAGAGAATTTGATGCCTAAAGTGTGGGTTAGTCCTATTAGTCCCACATGGGAAATGTATAAAATTTTATTTCTTTGTTATGTCTATATATTCAACTCTATGTAACTCTTGAATTTATTGATGAATGAAATCAATTTCTGTGTGAGCAACTTTGTGTTTGTCTCTTCCGTACTTGTATTCAGGTGTTGAGCTCCGTGAGGGAGTAAATCCGGGTTCCCTAGGAACCTTGAGGAGGTGTGAGATCTCCAACCCCAAAACCCTACCAAAATCCTAGGTTAGCCACTTCAATTCCAAACCCTAGCCGCCCATCATCTTCTTCATTCCATCAATCATCCAAACCCTAATCTACCTCATCATCTCACGGCCCCTCTCTTCCAAGTAGAGGCCGACCACCAACATCTAGGTCTAGATCGGCTACTTCGAATACAGAGCAAATCCCAGAGGAAGTCAGATCAGCATCCAGGAATCAGGATTTCAGCAACATCAATTTTTTTCAAGTTCTTCTTATCTGGTAAATCCTTTCTTTGAGTATCTAGTTCCTTAACTTGTTCTTCTTCTTTCCCAGATCCTGAGTTCAGGAGAAGCCAACTTTGCCAAAGGGCCAGTATTGGAGGATCCATTGCGAAGATATCCGAATCCGAGGATCCAACAATCTGCTCGAGAGAGTCCTTCCACCAAACTCTGTGAAGATCACTGCCTGGTACATAACCCTTCCCTTCTCTTTATTTTTGTCCTGTTGAAAGTTCAGAGCGAAACCCTAGGTCTGGAAGTTTCTCAACCCCCAGCGATCCTTTACTTCTGAACTACTCTGATAATCTAGTTTCTTTGAATTGTGCTTTCAATTATTATATAGTTTCTTTCAATTTAGTTTAACTTTTCTTTGAGTCAAAGCCGACTTCTGAAAATATAAAAAAAAAATAAAAATAAAAATATACATTAATTTTAATTTGCTTCCACATCGCATCATCTTTTTTGTTCTGCATCACTCCGTGCTTAGAGAAATCTTTGATGAGAAGATGAGTGAGAATGAGAGGGATCAGCGCTCTAGTTCTTGTAACCGGGCTCGTTGGGCCCACTCTTGCGAGTTCCTTTGGAGCTCTTGTCGTAGGATTTCCTCCTCTTCCCGTGCGCGTGTTTGTCCTCTCGATTGCTTACCTTCATTCTTGCTCCCTCGTCCCCTTTTCTAGGTCACCGGTTGCTGGATACCTTCATGCCTCTCGCCCTCCTCCTTGGGAGGCTTTGGAGGTCAATGACACTTCGCGATCGTTCTCCTTGGTCATCCCTCTTTATAGTCGGGAGTTAAGTGGTGAGCCAGTCTCGTCTGTCGTGCAGTCAAGAAAGGGGGAACCTGGTAGGGTCCCGATCCTTGTGAAGGCACCCTTGGGCCTGAGGCATTGACCGTGACCCATCCTTTTTGGAGTACCGGGTTACCGGGTGCTGGATTTGATACCTCGAGCAGGGTGTCCCTTCTAAACTGGTGCCAACGAGGTTCCACGTGCCATTACATGCTTGGAGGCACCGTACTGGATGTGCCGCCTGTGCACGCCTTCCTCAGCGGCCTCCTCGGGGATTGTGCACCCAGTTCTTCCATGCTCCGTGGAGAAGGCTGACTTCGGTCGAGGTGGACCCCTCCTGGGTCGATACTTGGAGAAGTGGCAGAGGCCAGCTCGACTTCGGTCGAGGTGGACCCATCTAGGGGTGCCACCTGGCGAAGGAGCAGTGAGAGCCCGGCTCAACTCCGGTGAGGTGGGCCCATCTAGGGGCGCCACCTGGCGGAGGAGCTGGGGCAGAGATAGGGCCACTTCAAACGAGGTGGACCCCACCTGGGTCGACACCTAGCAAAGTGGCATGGGGAGCCTGGCTCGACTCCAGCAAGGTGGGCCCATCTGGGGGTGCCACCTGGCAGAGGAGTAGGGGTAGAGACAGGGCCACTTCAAACAAGGTGGACCCCACCTGAGTCGACACCTGGCGAAGTAGCAGAGGCTAGCTCGACTTCGACCGAGGTGGACCCATCTCGGGGTGCCACCTGGTGAAGGAGTAGGGAGAGCCCGGCTCGACTTCGATGAGTTGGGCCCATCTGGGAGTGCCACCTGGTGGAGGAGCAGGGACAGGGCCACTTCGGCCGAGGTGGACCCCACCTGGGTCGACACCTAGCGAAGTGGCAGAGGCCAGCTCGACTTCAGCCGAGGTGGACCCATCTGGGGGTGCCACCTAGCGAAGGAGTAGGGAGAGCCCGGCTTGACTCCGACGAGGTGGGCCCATCTGTGGGTGCCACCTGGCGGAGGAGTAGGGGCAGAGACAGGGCCACTTTGACTGAGGTGGACCCCACCTGGGTCAGCACCTGGCAAAGTGGCAGAGGTGCCGAGCTCGATCCGAGGTCGGGTTGACCGCTAGCCATGTCACCTGGCAGGATGTTCCGGAGATGATGCCGCGTGGCACTTCCCGGCGGCCAACTGGACCTGATGCATACTCCATGTTAGCATTATTGCCATATTAGATACCTTGTTTGATTTAAATTGCATTGTCATAAGACACCTTAAAGGCATAAACCACTAAACAACATAAGATGAGGATTTATTATCCTTTCTTAGCCTACAATCTACCACCCTTCATACTGCATAACCTAAACCTTTAATTTAAAATCAATTAGACATTGGCCATAGGATAATCCAGCTCACTAGAACAAGGCTTCCAGAAGAATTGGACCGAGTCAAGATTAGTTGGTCGACTGGTGTCTAGGAAAGGGGTCCAAGGATGATGCATCCTTGAAGGAAGGTGGTTTTTAATTGATTCTGTTGACTAACCTAGCCAATTTATTTAATATCTAAGGAAAGCAATAGGGGGACCCCCACCAACTTTATCCTTACCTGTCTAATTGATTAGTTTTTGACTTGGAAGGCTTCAAGGTGACCTTGGCAATTAGGAGTTATCTAGAGATAGGTTAACCCTAGGATAGAGAGTCCATTGTTTGATAACTTATTTACTAGAAAAATTTTAATCTAATTAAAACACTCTTCTCTATCATCTTTAGATGTAGGACTCCTTAGATTTTCATCTTTAGAGCTCTTCTCTCTCTTTCTTTCTTCTTTTTTCTCTCCTCTTAATAATAATAATAATAATAATAATAATAATAATAATAATAATAACAAAATATATATACTTTCCTACTAAGATAAAATGATGATTGGTCAGATGTAGTCTAAATCATACAAGATTATAAGATCATTAAGGAAGAATGGATTCCATTGAACAACCCAAAAGCCTAATGGATTATTGTTACCTACATTCCAAACCCTATAGGATTAGTGGTACATGATTGACTATGTCCAACTATTTAGAATCAGATCCCCAGCTAACAATTTTATAAATAGATAGCAATCGATTGATATGCAATCTAAATTCATGAGATTCGAAGATGCATACAATTATACAAGAGAGCCTGAAGAGACTAAAATGGCATCTTTGATCCATAGGATTATAGAAGTCATAGAATGTAAAGGATATACCCAATTAAACTATGTGCCAATATTTATATGCATGGCATGTGGCACACCAGTTCATGTTGTAGAGAAGTATCCTTACTTGATGCATCCAACCCAAAATGGGTTTACATAGGAGAGTGTAGCCAATGACATATATATAACTGAACCTTATGCACCAGCCTATAATATAGGGTTGGGACAAACCCCAATTTTATGCAATATTAGGAGCCTATATTTTTGATCAGCCCTACCACAGGCCAAACCAAATAGTGAACAATCAACAAGGTTTAGATCTTGAGAAAGGAATCAATACATTAGAAAAAGGTCCAGAAACTTTGACTAAATCCCAAGCTGATCTCAATGTTATAGTTCATAGCACTAACGCTACCTTGAATAACTTTATGCATACCATAGGTGAATATATAACTTCCAACACCTTGGCTATTACTCGTTTGGAGATGCAATTGAGTCAGTTGGCCATGGTTGTTAGTGAAAAAGAGTTACCTAGTCAGCACAAGAGTGATCCTAAGGGATAATATCTAGTTGAAGATTTTAATATCACTGTAACTATCCTTGAACAATCGATTATAACTCTCAAAAACAAATTGGTCATAAAGCAACCCTGTATAATTAAAAGGACTAACCTAGATAATTTGACTAAGGTAGAAACATATAAAGCAAATTCAAAATAGAGAGACAAACCACTTCCATCATCACCCTACTTACATATGGCCCGATACTCTAATGCCCCAGAATCGTCCGTTATTGTTAATGGGAAGGGAGAACAAATAGGTGCAATGATACAACTAATTGAGACTTCCCAAGGATCACAAATGCATAATACATAGAGGAAGATATACATCAAATTTCTCCTCATGATTCGTTAAACCCTGGTCTAGCTGACTTTGAGATGGATGACTTTGATGTAGATGGATGTACCCTAGAAATAAAAGACCTAGTAGAAATACCCTATCCCAACACTACCTTACTTTGGATTAATGATGGGGAACTAATATGCATGCAATTTTTTTTGTATATTTTACATGTTGAGTTAGGTGATTAATTCCCAAATTTCAGATCAAAATTATTTGTAGGGAATTTTGTATGAATTTTTGAAGATCAACATGCAGATTAGGACCTAGAAAAGTAGCAAAGAAGGACCGCCGGGGCTGAGAAGCCTCGGTTAGGGCAAGTTCTCCTACAATAAAACTACTGGAGGTAGAGGGGTGTACCTGACAATGTCTGTAAAGATCACAGCGAAGGGGTCTCTCGTTCCTCGATGGATGCGGCCTGGAAAACCGAGCCAAAGACCCGCGGATACCCGGCTTTCTGCTCGGTGATCCGATTGAGGCTTGGCTGGAGTCGTTGGATTCGTAGGAACTCAGGGACCTGCAAACGACCTGTCAGGGGTTAGAAAGCTCACAAAGGAACAAGAAAACAAAGTAAAAATAGCAAGGGAAGGCTTCTTTTGGAGTGGGCATCCAGGGATCTGGAGGGTTTGTTGGCAGCAGGAAGATGATTGCAAACACCGGGAAGAAGAACTCTCACAAACCCCTTTATGCACACAGCAGGGTATCACACCACTCAATAGAAGAACTCAAGGTTTTCATTCATCAAAAATTCTCCATCATACAAGAGGTTAGGGTCCCTTAAATAGACCCTTAACCTTGGGCTCCAAGTAAGGGTACATAAGTCTTTACATAAGAATCCTTTTCCCTCTCAAACCCTAGCTAGAAAATAAGGAAATATTAGGTAGAAAAATCCCTAAAAATTTTCTTGACTTGGTCAAGACTCCAAGGATGCCTAGGGGGCGTGTTGGGCTTCTAGGAGCAGCAAAAGGCCGGCCCAAAGGGGCTCGTGTGCATGGATTTGGGCCTCTGGAAGCTGGGGTGGCCTGGTAGCCAGGTAGCAGGAATATTCCCTGGTATCTTGCTTCTTAGGGGCTTGGGCTTGGCACCTGGGCTTGATTTCTTTGGGCTAGGATGCAGATGGACCTTTGGAATCATGGATGCCCTTATCTATGAGTATACTTTGGCATCTGGAAGGGAATCTGGGCATCTGGAGGGCATCTACAAGAAATCAGGGTTTTCTGAATTTTCCTCCTGGGGTCTTCAAATCTTCAAGCTAGGTTGGACTTGGGCTATACTTCCATGTCTTCAATCTAGTTGGACTTGGTCTTCACTTGTATGATATAGTCTTGAATCTTCAGTATGCTTGGACAGGACTCAAAAAAAAAAATTAGCTCAACATGAGCTGACTAGCATTGGACTGGACTAGCTCAACATGAGCTGACTAGTACAGAACTGAAATAACAACTAAAAATACTCAAATAACAACTAAAATAGACTCAGATGAGCTAAGCCCTTATTACAGATGGACTCATAAATTATTGATCAATTTACAGAGGGTTGAAAAACCTCTATCTTATTCTGGTGCCTCCGGTGTCCCCACCAATTCTCCCGGGGTGGGAGGAACTCGACCCTGTCGAGTGAAGGTCAGACTGGCTCACATATCTCTCGAGAAGGTCTGGGTTGAGGCATTGCAAATCCTCTCGAGAAATCCACGAATCGTCCGACTCTGGCCGGCCTTGCCATCGGACCAGGAAGCATTGATAGTCATGGCCCTGGGTCGTGATGGCTTGATCGTCCAGGATACGCTCGATCCGTTCTCCTCTCTCAGGCCAAATTTGTTTGTGGACACTCTAGGTTAGGGTCACTCATAATGAAAAGGAATAGGTCCAAAGGCCTCACTAGGTAGCACTGCGGTTCCCTATACTCAACCAGGTCTGTAATATTGAAGGTAGAACTAATGCCCAAATCCGAAGGCAAGTCTAACACCTAGGCATTTGATCCAACCTTTTCTATCACTTTAAAAAGTTCGGCTCTGCGAGCATGAAGCTTCTTTTAGGCCTAAGCCTAACCAAGATAAAATCCACTACATCAAATTTTTTTGATCCATCTTCGGGAATTAGCCAGTTGTTTTAACATTAGTGCGGGTGGTGAACATGCTAGGCACATGCAGACTCCTAACAAGATGATGCAAAGGACTCAAACCTACACCTAACAGACTCGACTGAAGAGGCTTATTAGGTCTTAACTACCACTTGGGCATGGGGGCATAAGTTGTGGTTGATGGATGACATGCAGAAGAAAATTTGCTAGTAACTCCTAATAAGTGCTAGAGGGTCTGCCAAAAGTAGGTAGCAAATGGGATGGGCTCTATGGATCCTTGCAACCTAGTAACCTCAACAAAATATAACCTAATAGTTCTAGACACATGAGAAAACTCAGGAAAGGGTAGAAATAGGAAGTGGGTTCAGAATTACTCTGGTAGGGTGGAGAAAAAGGTTCTGGGTTAGTTGGATAAAGTAGAATCAAAGAAGGCATGTCAGGGACTAATCCTAGACTAATGAGGTTAACCTTATGGGGTTGCGATATATCTACGGGGTTTGTATAATGGAAGGATGGGTTATTAATCTCAGGAAAGAGGTCTTTAATGGGAACTATAGGAGGAGACTCATCCTGAGGGTACTGATTCAAAGAGATCAGGTCCTTAATAAATTCTTCTGGTTCTTGTATTTTAGGACTAGACTCTATAATTTGGCTCTCCTCTATGGTTTCCTCAGGTAGGGCTCTAGTAGCAGTACCTAGGTTCTCTTCCTCTATTTGTTCTTCCATTATAGCTTTAGGTTGGATATGGTCAAGGTCAACTAGCTCTGGGTTGGTTTTTACCTGGGCATCTACTGGGTCAGCTAATTCTAGGTCTACTAAAGGTGTCTCCTCTTCTCCCTCATACTCATCCACTAGGCTCACATCAGCTTCATACACTTCCGCGTTAATGTAAGCCTTGTGAATCTCAGGAATGGTTGGAGAAGGTCGGCTAGTAGGAAATTGGTTAGGTTCTGGTCTCTGATTATGGGTACTACTAGTAGGTTCAGGTTGTATAAGGGGTAGTGGCTCACTACTGGGTTCGTATTTAGGGATACTAATCCTATGGGGTTCAAGTTGACTAGGGGAAGCATGACTAGTACTAGGTTGATACTTAGGGGTTATGGGTTCTCTAGGCTCATAGGACAAGGGTGCAGATCTATGGGTCATGGGATTATAGGATCTGGGGTCATAGCATTTTGGGTCAGCTCTATGATCAGGTTCTAAGGATGGATCATGGTATGGGGTCCTCCTGAGGTTGGGCTCCCTATATGGGTCAGGATATTGGGTCCTCCTAGGGTTGGACTCCCTATATGGGTCAGAATACTGGGTTCTCCTAGGGTTGGACTCCCTATATGGGTCAGAATATTGGTTCTCCTAGGGTTGGACTCCCTATATGGGTCAGAATATTGGGTGTTGGGTCTACTAGGCTTATAGGGTGTGGGTGCATAGGATTTATGATCATGGGATCTAGAGTCATAGGATCTAGGTTCATAGGTTCTGGATTCATAGGTTCTAGGTTCATAGGATTTGGAGTCATAAGATCTATAGGTTGTGGGTATACTAGGCTTAGAGGATGTGGGTAAATAGGATCTATCTTCCTGGTCTACAAAATCCTGATTGGGTCTTCTAGGACTAACCTTAGGGATTGGGTCAGGATGATGGGTTCTCCTAGGTTCAGCCTCAAGGTATGGATCAGGTTTTGGGGTCCTCCTAGGTTGAGGGGAATCAGGATCTGGCTCAGACTGTGACCCATGGTTTTTTTCTGGGGTCCCTACCCGGACTTTTAACTGATCAAACCTATTGGCAAGATGGTTAATTCTATCATTGGTTTGAATAGGAGACTGAGTTAACTGGGTCATCTGGGTAGTTATCTGGGTAGTTATGTGGGTAGCCATTTGGGCCATTTGATCAGCTAGGGCTTTTATTCGAGATTGTAAATTTTCCATGGATTCAGACATTTGTGAAGGAGGTGGGTGATATGAAACTCCTGATCTAGTGCTCATGCAAGACTCGATCAGACCGACTATAGCTGACTAGACCTGGAGTCCAAACTAGATGCTCAATCAGGGTGGCAAACTAGCCTATAGTAACCCTGTACTCAGCCAAGCAGGTGTAAGGGAGTGTTAGGTCCCTGATTGCCAATCCTAGACACCAATCAGAGATTGGCCAGGTAGGCGGACCAGCACACAAGCCCTTCGAGATTGAATCCCTAAACCACCGTTCTAGACACTGAGCACAAGGCACACACAGGTTAACTTGACACAGTGATCTAACACTAGCCCGGACCCGACCAGTTGGTGTCCCTAGCCCACTAGGGCAAATTAAGTCTAATTAATTTTAGGTTAAGGCTTGGGACCGAATGCAAGGGATGTGGTTTTGGGCTAAGGAGAGGTGATCAAATCCTCCCCCTATCTGATATAGCAAGAGTGCCCTTAAAAGTAAATTATGCAATGATGGCAGGCAGATGAGGATGCAAATTAGGATTTAGATATATTTTTTGGTATTTTTGGAGAATATGTAATTTTTTTGGTATTTTTTAAAATAGAAGAAAACTTGCAAATCATGGCCTAATATGCTGAAAATATACTAAAATTAAAAATATGCAAAAACTGCTAAACAAAATCCTAAAACTTCCAAACTTGTCTTGTTGAAAAAATAGAGCCAAAATTTGCAGGATGTATTTCGGCTTGAAGAAAATTCACAGGCCATAATAAAATCTACAAAAATCTTAAACTACTGTGAATCATGATGAATCCAGAAAAATAAATTTCAGGATTTTTGGAGTTTTTATCAGTGAGAAATAATTAAAATAACAGAGTATATATGGACTGAAAAATTGCAGAAAACAAGCCCTAATCTAAGCTCTGATACCAAATGATGGGGAACTAATATGCATGCAATTTTTTTTATATGTTTTACATGTTGAGTTAGGTGATTAATTCCAAAATTTTAGATCAAAATTATTTGTAGGGAATTTTGTATGAATTTTTGAAAATCAGCATGCAGATTAGGACCTAGAAAAGTAGCAAAGAAGGACCGCCGGGGCTGAGAAGCCTCGGTTAGGGCAAGTTCTCCTACAATAAAACTACTGGAGGTAGAGGGGTGTACCTGACAATGTCTGTAAAGATCGCAGCGAAGGGATCTCTCGTTCCTCGACGGATGCGGCCTGGAAAACCGAGCCAAAGACCCACGGATACCCGGCTTTCTGCTCGGTGATCCGATTGAGGCTTGGCTGGAGTCGTTGGATTCGTAGGAACTCAGGGACCTGCAAACGACCTGTCAGGGGTTAGAAAGCTCACAAAGGAACAAGAAAATAAAGTAAAAACAGCAAGGGAAGGCTTCTTTTGGAGTGGGCGTCCAGGGATCTGGAGGGTTTGTTGGCAGCAGGAAGATGATTGCAAACACCGGGAAGAAGAACTCTCACAAACCCCTTTATGCACACAGCAGGGTATCACACCACTCAATAGAAGAACTCAAGGTTTTCATTTATCAAAAATTCTTCATCATACAAGAGGTTAGGGCCCCTTAAATAGATCCTTAACCTTGGGCTCCAAGTAAGGGTACATAAGTCCTTACATAAGAATCCTTTTCCCTCTCAAACCCTAGCTAGAAAATAAGGAAATATTAGGTAGAAAAATCCCTAAAATTTTTTTGACTTGGTCAAGACTCCAAGGACGCCTAGGGGGCGTGTTGGGCTTCTAGGAGCAGCAAAAGGCCGGCCCAAAGGGGCTCGTGTGCATGGGTTTGGGCCTCTGGAAGCTGGGGTGGCCTGGTAGCCAGGTAGTAGGAATATTCCCTAGTATCTTGCTTCTTAGGGGCTTGGGCTTGGCACCTGGGCTTGATTTCTTTGGGCTAGGATGCAGATGGACCTTTGGAATCATGGATGCCCTTATCTATGAGTATACTTTGGCATCTGGAAGGGAATCTGGGCATCTGGAGGGCATCTGCAAGAAATCAGGGTTTTCTGAATTTTCCTCCTGGGGTCTTCAAATCTTCAAGCTAGGTTGGACTTGGGCTATACTTCCATATCTTCAATCTAGTTGGACTTGGTCTTCACTTGTATGATATAGTCTTGAGTCTTCAGTATGCTTGGACAGGACTCAAAAAAAATAAAATTAGCTCAACATGAGCTGACTAGCATTGGACTGGATTAGCTCAACATGAGCTGACTAGTACAGAACTGAAATAACAACTAAAAATACTCAAATAATAACTAAAATGGACTCAGATGAGCTAAGCCCTTATTACAGATGGACTCATAAATTATTGATCAATTTACAGAGGGTTGAAAAACCTCTATCTTATTCTGGTGCCTCCGGTGTCCCCACCAATTCTCCCGGGGTGGAGGAACTCGACCCTGTCGAGTGAAGGTCAGACTGGCTCACATATCTCTCGAGAAGGTCTGGGTTGAGGCGTTGCAAGTCCTCTCGAGAAATCCACGAATCGTCCGACTCTGGCCGGCCTTGCCATCAGACCAGGAAGCATTGATAGTCATGGCCCTGGGTCGTGATGGCTTGATCGTCCAGGATACGCTCGATCCGTTCTCCTCTCTCAGGCCAAATTTGTTTGTGGACACTCTAGGTTAGGGTCACTCATAATGAAAAGGAATAGGTCCAAAGGCCTCACTAGGTAGCACTGCCGGTTCCCTATACTCAACCAGGTCTGTAATATTGAAGGTAGAACTAATGCCCAAATCCGAAGGCAAGTCTAACACCTAGGCATTTGATCCAACCTTTTCTATCACTTTAAAAGTTCGGCTCTGCGAGCATGAAGCTTCTTTTAGGCCTAAGCCTAACCAAGATAAAATCCACTACATCAAATTTTTTTGATCCATCTTCGGGAATTAGCCAGTTGTTTTAACATTAGTGCGGGTGGTGAACATGCTAGGCACATGCAGACTCCTAACAAGATGATGCAAAGGACTCAAACCTACACCTAACAGACTCGACTGAAGAGGCTTATTAGGTCTTAACTACCACTTGGGCATGGGGGCATAAGTTGTGGTTGATGGATGACATGCAGAAGAAAATTTGCTAGTAACTCCTAATAAGTGCCAGAGGGTCTGCCAAAAGTAGGTAGCAAATGGGATGGGCTCTATGGATCCTTGCAACCTAGTAACCTCAACAAAATATAACCTAATAGTTCTAGACACATGAGAAAACTCAGGAAAGGGTAGAAAATAGGAAGTGGGTTCAGAATTACTCTGGTAGGGTGGAGAAAAAGGTTCTGGGTTAGTTGGATAAAGTAGAATCAAAGAAGGCATGTCAGGGACTAATCCTAGACTAATGAGGTTAACCTTATGGGGTTGCGATATATCTACGGGGTTTGTATAATGGAAGGATGGGTTATTAATCTCAGGAAAGAGGTCTTTAATGGGAACTATAGGAGGAGACTCATCCTGAGGGTACTGATTCAAAGAGATCAGGTCCTTAATAAATTCTTCTGGTTCTTGTATTTTAGGACTAGACTCTATAATTTGGCTCTCCTCTATGGTTTCCTCAGGTAGGGCTCTAGTAGCAGTACCTAGGTTCTCTTCCTCTATTTGTTCTTCCATTATAGCTTTAGGTTGGATATGGTCAAGGTCAACTAGCTCTGGGTTGGTTTCTACCTGGGCATCTACTGGGTCAGCTAATTCTAGGTCTACTAAAGGTGTCTCCTCTTCTCCCTCATACTCATCCACTAGGCTCACATCAGCTTCATACACTTCCGCGTTAATGTAAGCCTTGTGAATCTCAGGAATGGTTGGAGAAGGTCGGCTAGCAGGAAATTGGTTAGGTTCTGGTCTCTGATTATGGGTACTACTAGTAGGTTCAGGTTGTATAAGGGGTAGTGGCTCACTACTGGGTTCGTATTTAGGGATACTAATCCTATGGGGTTCAAGTTGACTAGGGAAGCATGACTAGTACTAGGTTGATACTTAGGGGTTATGGGTTCTCTAGGCTCATAGGACAAGGGTGCAGATCTATGGGTCATGGGATTATAGGATCTGGGGTCATAGCATTTTGGGTCAGCTCTATGATCAGGTTCTAAGGATGGATCATGGTATGGGGTCCTCCTGAGGTTGGGCTCCCTATATGGGTCAGGATATTGGGTCCTCCTAGGTTGGACTCCCTATATGGGTCAGAATACTGGGTTCTCCTAGGGTTGGACTCCCTATATGGGTCAGAATATTGGGTTCTCCTAGGGTTGGACTCCCTATATGGGTCAGAATATTGGGTGTTGGGTCTACTAGGCTTATAGGGTGTGGGTGCATAGGATTTATGATCATGGGATCTAGAGTCATAGGATCTAGGTTCATAGGTTCTGGATTCATAGGTTCTAGGTTCATAGGATTTGGAGTCATAAGATCTATAGGTTGTGGGTATACTAGGCTTAGAGGATGTGGGTAAATAGGATCTATCTTCCTGGTCTACAAAATCCTGATTGGGTCTTCTAGGACTAACCTTAGGGATTGGGTCAGGATGATGGGTTCTCCTAGGTTCAGCCTCAAGGTATGGATCAGGGTTTGGGGTCCTCCTAGGTTGAGGGGAATCAGGATCTGGCTCAGACTGTGACCCATGGTTTTTTTCTGGGGTCCCTACCCGGACTTTTAACTGATCAAACCTATTGGCAAGATGGTTAATTCTATCATTGGTTTGAATAGGAGACTGAGTTAACTGGGTCATCTGGGTAGTTATCTGGGTAGTTATGTGGGTAGCCATTTGGGCCATTTGATCAGCTAGGGCTTTTATTCGAGATTGTAAATTTTCCATGGATTCAGACATTTGTGAAGGAGGTGGGTGATATGAAACTCCTGATCTAGTGCTCATGCAAGACTCGATCAGACCGACTATAGCTGACTAGACCTGGAGTCCAAACTAGATGCTCAATCAGGGTGGCAAACTAGCCTATAGTAACCCTGTACTCAGCCAAGCAGGTGTAAGGGGAGTGTTAGGTCCCTGATTGCCAATCCTAGACACCAATCAGAGATTGGCCAGGTAGGCGGACCAGCACACAAGCCCTTCGAGATTGAATCCCTAAACCACCGTTCTAGACACTGAGCACAAGGCACACACAGGTTAACTTGACACAGTGATCTAACACTAGCCCGGACCCGACCAGTTGTGTCCCTAGCCCACTAGGGCAAATTAAGTCTAATTAATTTTAGGTTAAGGCTTGGGACCGAATGCAAGGGATGTGGTTTTGGGCTAAGGAGAGGTGATCAAATCCTCCCCCTATCTGATATAGCAAGAGTGCCCTTAAAAGTAAATTATGCAATGATGGCAGGCAGATGAGGATGCAAATTAGGATTTAGATATATTTTTTGGTATTTTTGGAGAATATGTAATTTTTTTGGTATTTTTTAAATAGAAGAAAACTTTCAAATCATGGCCTAATATGCTGAAAATATACTAAAATTAAAAATATGCAAAAACTGCTAAACAAAAACCTAAAACTTCCAACTTGTCTTGTTGAAAAATAGAGCCAAAACTTGCAGGATGTATTTCGGCTTGAAGAAAATTCACAGGCCATAATAAAATCTACAAAAATCTTAAAACTACTGTGAATCATGATGAATCCAGAAAAATAAATTTCAGGATTTTTGGAGTTTTTATCAGTGAGAAATAATTAAAATAACAGAGTATATATGGACTGAAAAATTGCAGAAAACAAGCCCTAATCTAAGCTCTGATACCAAATGATGGGGAACTAATATGCATGCAATTTTTTTTGTATGTTTTACATGTTGAGTTAGGTGATTAATTCCAAAATTTTAGATCAAAATTATTTGTAGGGAATTTTGTATGAATTTTTGAAAATCAGCATGCAGATTAGGACCTAGAAAAGTAGCAAAGAAGGACCGCCGGGGCTGAGAAGCCTCGGTTAGGGCAAGTTCTCCTACAATAAAACTACTGGAGGTAGAGGGGTGTACCTGACAATGTCTGTAAAGATCGCAGCGAAGGGATCTCTCGTTCCTCGACGGATGCGGCCTGGAAAACCGAGCCAAAGACCCACGGATACCCGGCTTTCTGCTCGGTGATCCGATTGAGGCTTGGCTGGAGTCGTTGGATTCGTAGGAACTCAGGGACCTGCAAACGACCTGTCAGGGGTTAGAAAGCTCACAAAGGAACAAGAAAATAAAGTAAAAACAGCAAGGGAAGGCTTCTTTTGGAGTGGGCGTGCAGGGATCTGGAGGGTTTGTTGGCAGCAGGAAGATGATTGTAAACACCGGGAAGAAGAACTCTCACAAACCCCTTTATGCACACAGCAGGGTATCACACCACTCAATAGAAGAACTCAAGGTTTTCATTTATCAAAAATTCTTCATCATACAAGAGGTTAGGGCCCCTTAAATAGATCCTTAACCTTGGGCTCCAAGTAAGGGTACATAAGTCTTTACATAAGAATCCTTTTCCCTCTCAAACCCTAGCTAGAAAATAAGGAAATATTAGGTAGAAAAATCCCTAAAAATTTTCTTGACTTGGTCAAGACTCCAAGGACGCCTAGGGGGACGTGTTGGGCTTCTAGGAGCAGCAAAAGGCCGGCCCAAAGGGGCTCGTGTGCATGGGTTTGGGCCTCTGGAAGCTGGGGTGGCCTGGTAGCCAGGTAGTAGGAATATTCCCTGGTATCTTGCTTCTTAGGGGCTTGGGCTTGGCACCTGGGCTTGATTTCTTTGGGCTAGGATGTAGATGGACCTTTGGAATCATGGATGCCCTTATCTATGAGTATACTTTGGCATCTGGAAGGGAATCTGGGCATCTGGAGGGCATCTGCAAGAAATCAGGGTTTTCTGAATTTTCCTCCTGGGGTCTTCAAATCTTCAAGCTAGGTTGGACTTGGGCTATACTTCCATATCTTCAATCTAGTTGGACTTGGTCTTCACTTGTATGATATAGTCTTGAGTCTTCAGTATGCTTGGACAGGACTCAAAAAAAATAAAATTAGCTCAACATGAGCTGACTAGCATTGGACTGGATTAGCTCAACATGAGCTGACTAGTACAGAACTGAAATAACAACTAAAAATACTCAAATAATAACTAAAATGGACTCAGATGAGCTAAGCCCTTATTACAGATGGACTCATAAATTATTGATCAATTTACAGAGGGTTGAAAACCTCTATCTTATTATGGTGCCTCCGGTGTCCCTACCAATTCTCCCGGGGTGGGAGGAACTCGACCCTGTCGAGTGAAGGTCAGACTGGCTCACATATCTCTCGAGAAGGTCTGGGTTGAGGCGTTGCAAGTCCTCTCGAGAAATCCACGAATCGTCCGACTCTGGCCGGCCTTGCCATCAGACCAGGAAGCATTGATAGTCATGGCCCTGGGTCGTGATGGCTTGATCGTCCAGGATACGCTCGATCCGTTCTCCTCTCTCAGGCCAAATTTGTTTGTGGACACTCTAGGTTAGGGTCACTCATAATGAAAAGGAATAGGTCCAAAGGCCTCACTAGGTAGCACTGCCGGTTCCCTATACTCAACCAGGTCTGTAATATTGAAGGTAGAACTAATGCCCAAATCCGAAGGCAAGTCTAACACCTAGGCATTTGATCCAACCTTTTCTATCACTTTAAAAAGTTCGGCTCTGTGAGCATGAAGCTTCTTTTAGGCCTAAGCCTAACCAAGATAAAATCCACTACATCAAATTTTTTTGATCCATCTTCGGGAATTAGCCAGTTGTTTTAACATTAGTGCGGGTGGTGAACATGCTAGGCACATGCAGACTCCTAACAAGATGATGCAAAGGACTCAAACCTACACCTAACAGACTCGATTGAAGAGGCTTATTAGGTCTTAACTACCACTTGGGCATGGGGGCATAAGTTGTGGTTGATGGATGACATGCAGAAGAAAATTTGCTAGTAACTCCTAATAAGTGCCAGAGGGTCTGCCAAAAGTAGGTAGCAAATGGGATGGGCTCTATGGATCCTTGCAACCTAGTAACCTCAACAAAATATAACCTAATAGTTCTAGACACATGAGAAAACTCAGGAAAGGGTAGAAAATAGGAAGTGGGTTCAGAATTACTCTGGTAGGGTGGAGAAAAAGGTTCTGGGTTAGTTGGATAAAGTAGAATCAAAGAAGGCATGTCAGGGACTAATCCTAGACTAATGAGGTTAACCTTATGGGTTGCGATATATCTACGGGGTTTGTATAATGGAAGGATGGGTTATTAATCTCAGGAAAGAGGTCTTTAATGGGAACTATAGGAGGAGACTCATCCTGAGGGTACTGATTCAAAGAGATCAGGTCCTTAATAAATTCTTCTGGTTCTTGTATTTTAGGACTAGACTCTATAATTTGGCTCTCCTCTATGGTTTCCTCAGGTAGGGCTCTAGTAGCAGTACCTAGGTTCTCTTCCTCTATTTGTTCTTCCATTATAGCTTTAGGTTGGATATGGTCAAGGTCAACTAGCTCTGGGTTGGTGGTGTGGGCACCAGAATCAGGAAGAGACTCAAACCAATTCAAGTCAAATCCGAGTCCTTATGGTTGGATGAGTAAAAGAAAGTCCTGTAATTTTTTTCTTTCTTTAATTTTGAGTCCAAATAATTATGTAATTCGAGTCCATTTCAATTTTATGTTGGGACTAGTCCAGCCTGATTAATCTTGTATTTGAGAGTTGGGTCCAAATGAGTCAAGTCCAATCCATGAAGAATCAAACCAAACCTCCATGAAGAATCAAACCAAACCATATTTGAAGACTAAAGAAGACTCAAGACTTATACTCCAAAGCAAGACCAAAGCCACCTCAAGTGGGGACCACATGCCACATGACACATGCCACCTCATCATCCAAGGTTGCTGCCACATCACACATACCACCTCACCATCCAAGGTTGCTGCCACATCACACATGCCACCTCACCATCCAAGGTTGCCACCCAAGAGAAGAAAAGGGGAATTTGAATTTGAATTGGCTACAACCTCCTCCACAACTTCCTCCACTACTCATGGGATGCCCCATATTTTTCTCCACAAATTTTTCTCCATGATATTTGGTGTAGTTTGAATTCAAAATGGCTTAATAGTCTATAAAAGACTCTTAGTCTTCTTGTAAAGAAAAGGATGGAAAAGAAAAAATAAAAATTTTCTTCTATGTGAGTTCTATGTGCCTAAGTGGTAGTTCTAAATTCCTCTCCCTATCCCACGCCAACCCTACTTTCTCCTCCTCCATCTCCAACGCCTAAGACACTCTCCTTCTTCTCCAATCTCAAGCTAGCTCTTCAATATTCAAGGTTGATCAAGAAGACCATCACAAGGAGGCCGGCCAAATCCATTTCAAGTGATCTACCATGGCGCCAAGATTATTCTTCAACAATGCTTCCTCGACTCTTCTTTAGTTTCTCCATTTCATGACTAACGTATTTTACCAAGTTCCTAATCTCAAGGTTTCTTTGTTGTAGGGTTCTCCGGGATTCCGAACTCAAGAGGAAGGAATTACTTGCCATAATCCAGAAAACAAGAAGGGCCCTCAATTTGTAGTATGGTCTTGTCATTTGGGAGGTCTCTTCATGAGTGATCTTGATCTACTTGAAAGATTAATGCTAGGTATGTTCTAGTATCGATTAGGTCTGAAATATTAAATTTGCCTAGCTTAACTTGTGTGGTTCGAATCTTATTCCTATTTCTTTGTTATTTTGATAGTCTTATTAATTAGGTTTACATTTGATCGTTCGAGTTCTCTTCATTAGACCTCCTTTGATACTATATGCTGAACTAATCATATGCAAATAAGAAATTGCTAAGTTAATCTTTGCTAATCTCCTTTAGGGTTGCATAGTTGCATTCTCATCTTGCATGTCCCCACCATTCTTGGTATCAGAGCATGGTAGAATAAGTTCCTGATTGCGTAGCATTAAGTCCTTGAAGTACTTGGATCGGGGGCGTTACCAGGCTGTCCGGTCTTAGGAGAAAGTAGGGTTTAAACACCCTCTCTTCCCATTCCACGGGGATCTCCTAAGGCGTGTCGGGGTGCCATTGTGATTGACCCGTGAAAAAGAAAGCCAAAGGACTTTTTAGATTTCATTTGTGAATTTTGTATTGGTCACGTTCTGTTTTTCTGCTTGCTGTATTTTCTGTAGGCTGACTGTAATCCGCCTGCAACTCCAAAGGAAAGTATCACATTCCTCGTTGGAATATTTTTTTTCCTATTCCATTTTAAGTTGTTTATCACCGTTTTAAATTTCAATCTGAGAAAAAATTACAAAAAAAATGAAAATTCCTGCAGTCCATCAGTGTAATTAAGGTTTCTGTTTTGTTCTGTTCCTTTTCATTATCTTCATTTCAGAATCTGCCTAGAATAGTACAGATTTTATTTTGAAATTTTGTTTCATCTGGTATGTCATCTATAAGTTAGGAGTTTTCTGTGATTTTTTTAGATTTTTTTGATATTTGTTTCTGCACTTGTCAATACCATATTTAAACTGCAACACACTACTTCTGCACCTGAAATTTGAAATTTGCATGCATCTCATGACAAATCAAATTAAGGGCATGAAATTGACATAGGGTCAGGATTTCATCACCTGTCCCTAGCCCAAAAATCACCAAATTGCATATCGATCCAATCCCTAACTAAAATTGATTAGACATTAATTGCCCTAGTGGGTTAGGGACATCAATTTGGTCGAGCCCGGGTTATTGTCAACTCATTGTGTCAACTAGTCTTGTGTGTGCCCTATTACTTGGTGTCTAGAATTGGGACTAAGGGCTTGGGTGCTGATCCGTCTATCGGGCCAATTCCACCGGGCCTAGGTAGGCCAGAGACAGGATCTCACACTCCCCTTGTTCTAAAACCTGGCCAAGTATAGAGTTACTACAATCTAGCTTGCCACCTTGATTAGGCAACTAGCTTGGAACTCTAGGTCCAGTTCAATTCAATTGGAAAAGCTTGTGCAACCCATTTCTTCATCTATTATTGAAAGCTGGTGTCAAGGATAGAGGTTAAGTGGCTCAAGCCAAAGCGGTTCTTGTGGTTTTTAATTAGGACCCAGTGAAAGCTGGGGGAACCTCCCACAGACCCACCTCCTGACTGGCCAGAGGAAGAGAGTAGATGTTGATTTGATTGTATCTAGTCAACTCAGTTTATTTGGACTAACCGGTTTAGAAAACTCGTAGTTCGGGTCTGAGTCTAATTGTTTGCATGACAACTAGGTCAGGCACACCTTACCACCCTTCACAAGCCCAACCTAGTTCATCCATGGATACTAGTATGGAAAGCCTTATGAGATCTATGATCGAGAAGATGGACCGTTTGGATGCTAGGTTTGACTAGTTCGAGGAAAGGATAGGAACCCTAGAGGAATCTAGGTTGACCCCAACTGAACCACCTTCACCCAGATTACCTTCAGTTCGCCCTAGAGCCCAACGACAGGAACATACACCTGATCCAATTCATAGAAGGCCACATCAGGATTATATTGATCACACTCCGGAGCCAAATCCTAGAAGATCTCGCCATGATACTTTTGATCAGGATGATCGGGCCTTAAGGAATATACGTCTAGATGCACCAACCTTTGAGGGAAGCCTAGATCCTAAGGTGTACATAGACTGGGAAGCTGACATGGACCAATATTTTGACTGGTATGATATGTCTGAAGAGAGAAGATTCAAGTTTGCCAAAATCAGACTAGTCCGTCAGGCTAGGTTGTATTGGGGAAATGTCGAACGCATAGCTAGGCAGAGGGGAGACTTACCTATAGTGACCTGGAGAGACATGAAGAGAAAGCTTAGAGAGAAATATTTGCCTATGTCTTATCAGCAAAGGTTGTTAGATCAGTGGCAACGATTGACACAAGGAAATAAGACCGTTTCTGAGTACGTTGCTAAATTTGATGAGTTTGTAATGCGATGCAACGTAGTCGAGTCTGAGGCAGCCACATTGTCGAGGTTTAGATCAGGATTGAATGAAGATATAAAAGGGGAACTGTTTTTGAGAGAAGTCCATGATTTAGATCAGGCATACCAAGTTGCCATGGACTATGAGAGGTTTCAAAGGAGAGCTACATTTAGGCGACCTGAGCCCATTAGGTTTAATCCTCCTGTTAGTCAACCTAGTTCAGTCCCTGGTACAACCAATAGACCAAGATCCAGCTCGAATCCAACCCCTAGGACCAACCCTGCCATTCCCCCAATTCCTAGAGAAGACAAAGGAAAGAGCCCTGAAGTTCGAGGTGAGAGGGAGCGAGTTTGCTATAAGTGTCGTAAACCAGGTCATTTCGTGAGCCAATGTCCCTCTAGAGCTTTACATATAGGGGAGGCAGAAGAAGGTGAATCAGAACCCCTGGAGAATGTTGAAGAGGAGGTTTATGAAGCAGGGGATTGCTTGGCTGATGAGTATGAAGGAGATGAAGAAAATGTAGACTCATCAGATGTGTTAGGAGTTGTGAGATGTATCATGACACAGACCAAGGAGCAGGAAGACTGGCGTAGGACTAGCATCCTACACACATTTGTCAAAATAGGAGAAAAGGTCTGTAAGATCGTGATCGATAGTGGAAGCTGTGTCAATGCCATTTCCACTAGTGCAGCCAAGAGTCTAGGATTACCCACTGAACCACATCCCAATCCATATAAGGTATCCTGGATCGATTCCACTTCTATCCCAATCAAGCAGAGATGTCAAGTCCGAATCCAACTTCAGTCCTATCAGGAACGAATCTGGTGTGATGTACTCCCTATGGGAGTAAGTAGCATCATCCTAGGTAGGCCATGGCTGTTTGACCATGATGTGACAATTTTTGGTCGATCAAATTCCTGTGCTTTCAATTTCAATGGCAAGAAAATTGTCATTCATTCAACCCAGCCTAAGGACAACACCAAAAGAGGAGTTAGCAGCCTGAAAGAAAAAAGGACTGGATTAAATTTGATAGGTGCAAGAGAATTAGAAAAAGACATTAATGAGGGAGCACCTATTTGGATGGTAGCTGCTAAGGAAACTATGGACCACACCCCTGTAGAACACCCTCAAGAGGTGGTCCAATTATTGAAAGACTTTGAAGACGTGTTTTCCGAGGATCTTCCCGACAATCTTCCACCTTTAAGGGACATACAGCATGCCATAGATTTAGTTCCTGGCGCGACTTTACCTAATTTGCCTCATTATAGGATGAATCCAACTGAACATCAAGAGTTACAAAGGCAAGTTAGTGAACTTCTTAGAAAGGGGTTTGTTAGAGAAAGTTTAAGCCCTTGTGCAGTCCCTGCCTTGTTAACCCCTAAAAAAGATGGTACCTGGAGGATGTGTGTAGACAGCCGTGCCATCAACAAGATTACTGTCAAATATAGGTTTCCAATCCCAAGACTGGATGATATGTTAGATATGATAGCCGGATCAACAATTTTCTCCAAGATAGACTTAAAGAGTGGCTATCACCAAGTTAGGGTTAGGCCTGGAGATGAATGGAAGACCGCTTTTAAGACTAAAGATGGATTATATGAGTGGTTAGTCATGCCGTTCGGTCTGTCCAATGCACCCAGCACCTTTATGAGAATTATGAATCAGGTGTTGAAAACTTTCATCGGGAAATTTGTGGTGGTCTACTTTGATGACATTCTTATTTATAGCAAGACTAAGGCAGACCATTTAACCCACCTAAGACAAGTTTGCCAAGTCCTTAGAAAGGATAGCCTCTATGCCAATATCAAGAAGTGTGATTTCTTAACACATAGAGTTATCTTTCTAGGATTCGTAGTAACATCTGAAGGAGTGTCCGCTGACCCTGCGAAAATTAAGTCAATAGTAGAGTGGCCTGTACCCAAGAGTATCCATGATGTCCGTAGTTTTCACGGTTTAGCCACCTTCTATAGGAGATTCATTAGAGGGTTCAGTACGATAGTGGCTCCAATCACTGATTGTATTAGGAAGGGAACTTTTGAATGGACTAAAGCAGCAGACAAAGCCTTCCTAACAATTAAGGAAAAAATGACACACGCACCCGTCTTGAGGTTACCCGATTTTACCAAAGTGTTCGAGGTTGCTTGTGATGCTTCTGGGGTAGGAATTGGAGGTGTCTTGAGTCAAGAGAATCACCCAGTAGCATATTTCAGTGAGAAGTTAAATGAAGCGAGACTAAGGTATTCCACCTATGATAGGGAGCTGTATGCGGTAGTTCAGGCATTACGTTATTGGAGGCATTATCTTCTACCACAAGAGTTTGTCCTATTTTCTGACCATGAAGCTCTTAGGTTCCTTAGTTCTCAGAAGAAATTGAACCCTAGGCACGGGAAATGGGTAGAGTTCATACAAGCTTATACGTTCGTACTGAAACATCGTGCCGGAACTGAAAATAGGGTTGCTGATGCATTGAGTCGTCGTTCAATGTTGTTGAATTTTGTGAGCACTGAGGTAGTAGGGTTTGAAAGATTAAAAGAGGAATATCCTACATGCCCTGATTTTGGTGACATCTATCGATCCCTTCAACAAGGACCATCTAGTGAGCATAGTGATTATACCATTTTAGATGGATACCTTTTCAGAGGAAATCAGTTGTGTATTCCCAAGACCTCTGTTAGGGAATTTCTGATCTGGGAAGTTCATGCTGGGGGCTTAGCAGGACATTTTGGTAGGAATAAGACCATCTTAGCAATAGAAGACCAATTCTTTTGGCCTGGTCTCAAAAGAAATGTGGCCCAGATTGTAGCTCAGTGCCGTATCTGTGCTGTTGCAAAACAGCAAAGACAGAACACCGGTCTGTACACACCCTTACCTGTCCCTGATTGTCCATGGCAGGATATCAGCATGGATTTTGTAGTAGGCCTCCCTAAGACGTCTAGGAAGTATGATTCTGTCTTTGTGGTTGTCGATCGTTTCTCCAAGATGGCTCACTTCATTCCTTGTTCTCAAACTTTAGATGCTTCGAAGGTGGCCAAGCTTTTTCTCGATCAGGTCGTTAGGCTTCATGGTTTACCCAAAACCATTGTGTCCGATAGAGATGTCAAATTTACTAGCTATTTCTGGAAAACCCTCTGGCACATGCTCGGTACCAAGCTGAAATTCTCTACTGCCTATCATCCTCAAACCAATGGCCAGACTGAGGTAGTAAACTGAAGCTTAGGAAATCTGTTGAGATGCTTAGTTGGTGACAACCTAGGAAACTGGGACCTATTACTTTCTCGTCCTGAATTTGCCTATAACAGCTCAGTTAATAGGTCTATTGGGAAAAGTCCATTCGAAGTGGTCCATGGATACAGACCTAGGAAGCCTTTAGACCTAGCTCCTTTACCCACACATGCACGGGTGTCCGAGTCTGCCGAGTCATATGCACAGCATATTAGGGAATTGCATAAGGAGATTAGCCAAAAGATTCAAATGAGCAATGAACTCTATCAGCATATGACTAATTCACATAAACGATTAAAAGAATTTAATGAAGGGGACTCCGTCATGATCAAACTTAAACCTGAAAGGTTTCCGCCGGGAACTATGAAGAAACTCCATGCCCGGGGAGCCGGACCTTTCAAAATAATAAAGAAAATTGGACCAAATGCTTATGTATTAGAATTACCACCAAGTTATGGCATTAGTTCAACATTTAATGTTTCAGACTTAAAAGAATACAAAGAACCTGCATTGATACCTAGTGAGCTTTTTGGTCCTAATGTTTCTTTTGAGAGTGAAACACCAAATGAGTGTCCACCACCAAGTGTTCCTGAGAGAAAGGAGAGAATTGAAAGGATCTTGGATGACCAGATCATTACTACTAGAAATAAAGGCTACCAACGTTATCTGGTTAGATGGCAAGGATGTCCTGAATCTGAAGACTCCTGGATTTCCCGAGAGGACCTACAACAAATCGACCCGGATGCATTAGAAACTTATCAAGCCAACCCTCACTCGATAGGGTCGAGTTCCTCCCACCCCGGGAGAATTGGTGTGGGCACCAGAATCAGGAAGAGACTCCAACCAATTCAAGTCAAATCCGAGTCCTTATGGTTGGATGAGTAAAAGAAAGTCCTGTAATTTTTTTCTTTCTTTAATTTTGAGTCCAAATAATTATGTAATTCGAGTCCATTTCAATTTTATGTTGGGACTAGTCCAGCCTGATTAATCTTGTATTTGAGAGTTGGGTCCAAATGAGTCAAGTCCAATCCATGAAGAATCAAACCAAACCTCCATGAAGAATCAAACCAAACCATATTTGAAGACTAAAGAAGACTCAAGACTTATACTCCAAAGCAAGACCAAAGCCACCTCAAGTGGGGACCACATGCCACATGACACATGCCACCTCATCATCCAAGGTTGCTGCCACATCACACATACCACCTCACCATCCAAGGTTGCTGCCACATCACACATGCCACCTCACCATCCAAGGTTGCCACCCAAGAGAAGAAAAGGGGAATTTGAATTTGAATTGGCTACAACCTCCTCCACAACTTCCTCCACTACTCATGGGATGCCCCATATTTTTCTCCACAAATTTTTCTCCATGATATTTGGTGTAGTTTGAATTCAAAATGGCTTAATAGTCTATAAAAGACTCTTAGTCTTCTTGTAAAGAAAAGGATGGAAAAGAAAAAATAAAAATTTTCTTCTATGTGAGTTCTATGTGCCTAAGTGGTAGTTCTAAATTCCTCTCCCTATCCCACGCCAACCCTACTTTCTCCTCCTCCATCTCCAACGCCTAAGACACTCTCCTTCTTCTCCAATCTCAAGCTAGCTCTTCAATATTCAAGGTTGATCAAGAAGACCATCACAAGGAGGCCGGCCAAATCCATTTCAAGTGATCTACCATGGCGCCAAGATTATTCTTCAACAATGCTTCCTCGACTCTTCTTTAGTTTCTCCATTTCATGACTAACGTATTTTACCAAGTTCCTAATCTCAAGGTTTCTTTGTTGTAGGGTTCTCCGGGATTCTGAACTCAAGAGGAAGGAATTACTTGCCATAATCCAGAAAACAAGAAGGGCCCTCAATTTGTAGTATGGTCTTGTCATTTGGGAGGTCTCTTCATAAGTGATCTTGATCTACTTGAAAGATTAATGCTAGGTATGTTCTAGTATCGATTAGGTCTGAAATATTAAATTTGCCTAGCTTAACTTGTGTGGTTCGAATCTTATTCCTATTTCTTTGTTATTTTGATAGTCTTATTAATTAGGTTTACATTTGATCGTTCGAGTTCTCTTCATTAGACCTCCTTTGATACTATATGCTGAACTAATCATATGCAAATAAGAAATTGCTAAGTTAATCTTTGCTAATCTCCTTTAGGGTTGCATAGTTGCATTCTCATCTTGCATGTCCCCACCAGTTGGTTTCTACCTGGGCATCTACTGGGTCAGCTAATTCTAGGTCTACTAAAGGTGTCTCCTCTTCTCCTCATACTCATCCACTAGGCTCACATCAGCTTCATACACTTCCACGTTAATGTAAGCCTTGTGAATCTCAGGAATGGTTGGAGAAGGTCGGCTAGCAGGAAATTGGTTAGGTTCTGGTCTCTGATTATGGGTACTACTAGTAGGTTCAGGTTGTATAAGGGGTAGTGGCTCACTACTGGGTTCGTATTTAGGGATACTAATCCTATGGGGTTCAAGTTGACTAGGGGAAGCATGACTAGTACTAGGTTGATACTTAGGGGTTATGGGTTCTCTAGGCTCATAGGACAAGGGTGCAGATCTATGGGTCATGGGATTATAGGATCTGGGGTCATAGCATTTTGGGTCAGCTCTATGATCAGGTTCTAAGGATGGATCATGGTATGGGGTCCTCCTGAGGTTGGGCTCCCTATATGGGTCAGGATATTGGGTCCTCCTAGGGTTGGACTCCCTATATGGGTCAGAATACTGGGTTCTCCTAGGGTTGGACTCCCTATATGGGTCAGAATATTGGGTTCTCCTAGGGTTGGACTCCCTATATGGGTCAGAATATTGGGTGTTGGGTCTACTAGGCTTATAGGGTGTGGGTGCATAGGATTTATGATCATGGGATCTAGAGTCATAGGATCTAGGTTCATAGGTTCTGGATTCATAGGTTCTAGGTTCATAGGATTTGGAGTCATAAGATCTATAGGTTGTTGGTATACTAGGCTTAGAGGATGTGGGTAAATAGGATCTATCTTCCTGGTCTACAAAATCCTGATTGGGTCTTCTAGGACTAACCTTAGGGATTGGGTCAGGATGATGGGTTCTCCTAGGTTCAGCCTCAAGGTATGGATCAGGGTTTGGGGTCCTCCTAGGTTGAGGGGAATCAGGATCTGGCTCAGACTGTGACCCATGGCTTTTTTCTGGGGTCCCTACCCGGACTTTTAACTGATCAAACCTATTGGCAAGATGGTTAATTCTATCATTGGTTTGAATACGAGACTGAGTTAACTGGGTCATCTGGGTAGTTATCTGGGTAGTTATGTGGGTAGCCATTTGGGCCATTTGATCAGCTAGGGCTTTTATTCGAGATTGTAAATTTTCCATGGATTCAGACATTTGTGAAGGAGGTGGGTGATATGAAACTCCTGATCTAGTGCTCATGCAAGACTCGATCAGACCGACTATAGCTGACTAGACCTGGAGTCCAAACTAGATGCTCAATCAGGGTGGCAAACTAGCCTATAGTAACCCTGTACTCAGCCAAGCAGGTGTAAGGGGAGTGTTAGGTCCCTGATTGCCAATCCTAGACACCAATCAGAGATTGGCCAGGTAGGCGGACCAGCACACAAGCCCTTCGAGATTGAATCCCTAAACCACCGTTCTAGACACTGAGCACAAGGCACACACAGGTTAACTTGACACAGTGATCTAACACTAGCCCGGACCCGACCAATTGGTGTCCCTAGCCCACTAGGGCAAATTAAGTCTAATTAATTTTAGGTTAAGGCTTGGGACCGAATGCAAGGGATGTGGTTTTGGGCTAAGGAGAGGTGATCAAATCCTCCCCCTATCTGATATAGCAAGAGTGCCCTTAAAAGTAAATTATGCAATGATGGCAGGCAGATGAGGATGCAAATTAGGATTTAGATATATTTTTTGGTATTTTTGGAGAATATGTAATTTTTTGGGTATTTTTTAAAATAGAAGAAAACTTGCAAATCATGGCCTAATATGCTGAAAATATACTAAAATTAAAAAATATGCAAAAACTGCTAAACAAAACCTAAAACTTCCAAACTTGTCTTGTTGAAAAAATAGAGCCAAAAATTTGCAGGATGTATTTCGGCTTGAAGAAAATTCACAGGCCATAATAAAATCTACAAAAATCTTAAAACTACTGTGAATCATGATGAATCCAGAAAAATAAATTTCAGGATTTTTGGAGTTTTTATCAGTGAGAAATAATTAAAATAACAGAGTATATATGGACTGAAAAATTGCAGAAAACAAGCCCTAATCTAAGCTCTGATACCAAATGATGGGGAACTAATATGCATGCAATTTTTTTTGTATGTTTTACATGTTGAGTTAGGTGATTAATTCCAAAATCTCAGATCAAAATTATTTGTAGGGAATTTTGTATGAATTTTTGAAAATCAGCATGCAGATTAGGACCTAGAAAAGTAGCAAAGAAGGACCGCCGGGGCTGAGAAGCCTCGGTTAGGGCAAGTTCTCCTACAATAAAACTACTGGAGGTAGAGGGGTGTACCTAACAATGTCTGTAAAGATCGCAGCGAAGGGATCTCTCGTTCCTCGACGGATGCAGCCTGGAAAACCGAGCCAAAGACCCGGATACCCGGCTTTCTGCTCGGTGATCCGATTGAGGCTTGGCTGGAGTCGTTGGATTCGTAGGAACTCAGGGACCTGCAAACGACCTGTCAGGGGTTAGAAAGCTCACAAAGGAACAAGAAAATAAAGTAAAAACATCAAGGGAAGGCTTCTTTTGGAGTGGGCGTCCAGGGATCTGGAGGGTTTGTTGGCAGCAGGAAGATGATTGCAAACACCGGGAAGAAGAACTCTCACAAACCCCTTTATGCACACAGCAGGGTATCACACCACTCAATAGAAGAACTCAAGGTTTTCATTTATCAAAAATTCTTCATCATACAAGAGGTTAGGGCCCCTTAAATAGATCCTTAACCTTGGGCTCCAAGTAAGGGTACATAAGTCTTTACATAAGAATCCTTTTCCCTCTCAAACCCTAGCTAGAAAATAAGGAAATATTAGGTAGAAAAATCCCTAAAAATTTTCTTGACTTGGTCAAGACTCCAAGGACGCCTAGGGGGCGTGTTGGGCTTCTAGGAGCAGCAAAAGGCCGGCCCAAAGGGGCTCGTGTGCATGGGTTTGGGCCTCTGGAAGTTGGGGTGGCCTGGTAGCCAGGTAGCAGGAATATTCCCTGGTATCTTGCTTCTTAGGGGCTTGGGCTTGGCACCTGGGCTTGATTTCTTTGGGCTAGGATGCAGATGGACCTTTGGAATCATGGATGCCCTTATCTATGAGTATACTTTGGCATCTGGAAGGGAATCTGGGCATCTGGAGGGCATCTGCAAGAAATCAGGGTTTTCTGAATTTTCCTCCTGGGGTCTTCAAATCTTCAAGCTAGGTTGGACTTGGGCTATACTTCCATATCTTCAATCTAGTTGGACTTGGTCTTCACTTGTATGATATAGTCTTGAGTCTTCAGTATGCTTGGACAGGACTCAAAAAAAATAAAATTAGCTCAACATGAGCTGACTAGCATTGGACTGGATTAGCTCAACATGAGCTGACTAGTACAGAACTGAAATAACAACTAAAATACTCAATAATAACTAAAATGGACTCAGATGAGCTAAGCCCTTATTACAGATGGACTCATAAATTATTGATCAATTTACAGAGGGTTGAAAAACCTCTATCTTATTCTGGTGCCTCCGGTGTCCCCACCAATTCTCCAGGGATGGGAGGAACTCGACCCTGTCGAGTGAAGGTCAGACTGGCTCACATATCTCTCGAGAAGGTCTGGGTTGAGGCGTTGCAAGTCCTCTCGAGAAATCCACGAATCGTCCGACTCTGGCCGGCCTTGCCATCAGACCAGGAAGCATTGATAGTCATGGCCCTGGGTCGTGATGGCTTGATCGTCCAGGATACGCTCGATCCGTTCTCCTCTCTCAGGCCAAATTTGTTTGTGGACACTCTAGGTTAGGGTCACTCATAATGAAAAGGAATAGGTCCAAAGGCCTCACTAGGTAGCACTGCCGGTTCCCTATACTCAACCAGGTCTGTAATATTGAAGGTAGAACTAATGCCCAAATCCGAAGGCAAGTCTAACACCTAGGCATTTGATCCAACCTTTTCTATCACTTTAAAAAGTTTGGCTCTGCGAGCATGAAGCTTCTTTTAGGCCTAAGCCTAACCAAGATAAAATCCACTACATCAAATTTTTTTGATCCATCTTCGGGAATTAGCCAGTTGTTTTAACATTAGTGCGGGTGGTGAACATGCTAGGCACATGCAGACTCCTAACAAGATGATGCAAAGGACTCAAACCTACACCTAACAGACTCGACTGAAGAGGCTTATTAGGTCTTAACTACCACTTGGGCATGGGGGCATAAGTCGTGGTTGATGGATGACATGCAGAAGAAAATTTGCTAGTAACTCCTAATAAGTGCCAGAGGGTCTGCCAAAAGTAGGTAGCAAATGGGATGGGCTCTATGGATCCTTGCAACCTAGTAACCTCAACAAAATATAACCTAATAGTTCTAGACACATGAGAAACTCAGGAAAGGGTAGAAAATAGGAAGTGGGTTCAGAATTACTCTGGTAGGGTGGAGAAAAAGGTTCTGGGTTAGTTGGATAAAGTAGAATCAAAGAAGGCATGTCAGGGACTAATCCTAGACTAATGAGGTTAACCTTATGGGGTTGCGATATATCTACGGGGTTTGTATAATGGAAGGATGGGTTATTAATCTCAGGAAAGAGGTCTTTAATGGGAACTATAGGAGGAGACTCATCCTGAGGGTACTGATTCAAAGAGATCAGGTCCTTAATAAATTCTTCTGGTTCTTGTATTTTAGGACTAGACTCTATAATTTGGCTCTCCTCTATGGTTTCCTCAGGTAGGGCTCTAGTAGCAGTACCTAGGTTCTCTTCCTCTATTTGTTCTTCCATTATAGCTTTAGGTTGGATATGGTCAAGGTCAACTAGCTCTGGGTTGGTTTCTACCTGGGCATCTACTGGGTCAGCTAATTCTAGGTCTACTAAAGGTGTCTCCTCTTCTCCCTCATACTCATCCACTAGGCTCACATCAGCTTCATACACTTCCGCGTTAATGTAAGCCTTGTGAATCTCAGGAATGGTTGGAGAAGGTCGGCTAGCAGGAAATTGGTTAGGTTCTGGTCTCTGATTATGGGTACTACTAGTAGGTTCAGGTTGTATAAGGGGTAGTGGCTCACTACTGGGTTCGTATTTAGGGATACTAATCCTATGGGGTTCAAGTTGACTAGGGGAAGCATGACTAGTACTAGGTTGATACTTAGGGGTTATGGGTTCTCTAGGCTCATAGGACAAGGGTGCAGATCTATGGGTCATGGGATTATAGGATCTGGGGTCATAGCATTTTGGGTCAGCTCTATGATCAGGTTCTAAGGATGGATCATGGTATGGGGTCCTCCTGAGGTTGGGCTCCCTATATGGGTCAGGATATTGGGTCCTCCTAGGGTTGGACTCCCTATATGGGTCAGAATACTGGGTTCTCCTAGGGTTGGACTCCCTATATGGGTCAGAATATTGGGTTCTCCTAGGGTTGGACTCCCTATATGGGTCAGAATATTGGGTGTTGGGTCTACTAGGCTTATAGGGTGTGGGTGCATAGGATTTATGATCATGGGATCTAGAGTCATAGGATCTAGGTTCATAGGTTCTGGATTCATAGGTTCTGGATTCATAGGTTCTAGGTTCATAGGATTTGGAGTCATAAGATCTATAGGTTGTGGGTATACTAGGCTTAGAGGATGTGGGTAAATAGGATCTATCTTCCTGGTCTACAAAATCCTGATTGGGTCTTCTAGGACTAACCTTAGGGATTGGGTCAGGATGATGGGTTCTCCTAGGTTCAGCCTCAAGGTATGGATCAGGGTTTGGGGTTCTCCTAGGTTGAGGGGAATCAGGATCTGGCTCAGACTGTGACCCATGGTTTTTTTCTGGGGTCCCTACCCGGACTTTTAACTGATCAAACCTATTGGCAAGATGGTTAATTCTATCATTGGTTTGAATATGAGACTGAGTTAACTGGGTCATCTGGGTAGTTATCTGGGTAGTTATGTGGGTAGCCATTTGGGCCATTTGATCAGCTAGGGCTTTTATTCGAGATTGTAAATTTTCCATGGATTCAGACATTTGTGAAGGAGGTGGGTGATATGAAACTCCTGATCTAGTGCTCATGCAAGACTCGATCAGACCGACTATAGCTGACTAGACCTGGAGTCCAAACTAGATGCTCAATCAGGGTGGCAAACTAGCCTATAGTAACCCTGTACTCAGCCAAGCAGGTGTAAGGGGAGTGTTAGGTCCCTGATTGCCAATCCTAGACACCAATCAGAGATTGGCCAGGTAGGCGGACCAGCACACAAGCCCTTCGAGATTGAATCCCTAAACCACCGTTCTAGACACTGAGCACAAGGCACACACAGGTTAACTTGACACCGTGATCTAACACTAGCCCGGACCCGACCAGTTGGTGTCCCTAGCCCACTAGGGCAAATTAAGTCTAATTAATTTTAGGTTAAGGCTTGGGACCGAATGCAAGGGATGTGGTTTTGGGCTAAGGAGAGGTGATCAAATCCTCCCCCTATCTGATATAGCAAGAGTGCCCTTAAAAGTAAATTATGCAATGATGGCAGGCAGATGAGGATGCAAATTAGGATTTAGATATATTTTTTGGTATTTTTGGAGAATATGTAATTTTTTGGTATTTTTTAAATAGAAGAAAACTTGCAAATCATGGCCTAATATGCTGAAAATATACTAAAATTAAAAAATATGCAAAAACTGCTAAACAAAAACCTAAAACTTCCAAACTTGTCTTGTTGAAAAAATAGAGCCAAAAATTTGCAGGATGTATTTCGGCTTGAAGAAAATTCACAGGCCATAATAAAATCTACAAAAATCTTAAAACTACTGTGAATCATGATGAATCCAGAAAAATAAATTTCAGGATTTTTGGAGTTTTTATCAGTGAGAAATAATTAAAATAACAGAGTATATATGGACTAAAAATTGCAGAAAACAAGCCCTAATCTAAGCTCTGATACCAAATGATGGGGAACTAATATGCATGCAATTTTTTTGTATGTTTTACATGTTGAGATAGGTGATTAATTCCAAAATTTCAGATCAAAATTATTTGTAGGGAATTTTGTATGAATTTTTGAAAATCAGCATGCAGATTAGGACCTAGAAAAGTAGCAAAGAAGGACCGCCGGGGCTGAGAAGCCTCGGTTAGGGCATGTTCTCCTACAATAAAACTACTGGAGGTAGAGGGGTGTACCTGACAATGTCTGTAAAGATCGCAGCGAAGGGATCTCTCGTTCCTCGACGGATGCGGCCTGGAAAACCGAGCCAAAGACCCACGGATACCCGGCTTTCTGCTCGGTGATCCGATTGAGGCTTGGCTGGAGTCGTTGGATTCGTAGGAACTCAGGGACCTGCAAACGACCTGTCAGGGGTTAGAAAGCTCACAAAGGAACAAGAAAATAAAGTAAAAATAGCAAGGGAAGGCTTCTTTTGGAGTGGGCGTCCAGGGATCTGGAGGGTTGTTGGCAGCAGGAAGATGATTGCAAACACCGGGAAGAAGAACTCTCACAAACCCCTTTATGCACACAGCAGGGTATCACACCACTCAATAGAAGAACTCAAGGTTTTCATTTATCAAAAATTCTTCATCATACAAGAGGTTAGGGCCCCTTAAATAGATCCTTAACCTTGGGCTCCAAGTAAGGGTACATAAGTCTTTACATAAGAATCCTTTTCCCTCTCAAACCCTAGCTAGAAAATAAGGAAATATTAGGTAGAAAAATCCCTAAAAATTTTCTTGACTTGGTCAAGACTCCAAGGACGCCTAGGGGGGCGTGTTGGGCTTCTAGGAGCAGCAAAAGGCCGGCCCAAAGGGGCTCGTGTGCATGGGTTTGGGCCTCTGGAAGCTGGGGTGGCCTGGTAGCCAGGTAGCAGGAATATTCCCTGGTATCTTGCTTCTTAGGGGCTTGGGCTTGGCACCTGGGCTTGATTTCTTTGGGCTAGGATGCAGATGGACCTTTGGAATCATGGATGCCCTTATCTATGAGTATACTTTGGCATCTGGAAGGGAATCTGGGCATCTGGAGGGCATCTGCAAGAAATCAGGGTTTTCTGAATTTTCCTCCTGGGGTCTTCAAATCTTCAAGCTAGGTTGGACTTGGGCTATACTTCCATATCTTCAATCTAGTTGGACTTGGTCTTCACTTGTATGATATAGTCTTGAGTCTTCAGTATGCTTGGACAGGACTCAAAAAAAATAAAATTAGCTCAACATGAGCTGACTAGCATTGGACTAGATTAGCTCAACATGAGCTGACTAGTACAGAACTGAAATAACAACTAAAAATACTCAAATAATAACTAAAATGGACTCAGATGAGCTAAGCCCTTATTACAGATGGACTCATAAATTATTGATCAATTTACAGAGGGTTGAAAAACCTCTATCTTATTCTGGTGCCTCCGGTGTCCCCACCAATTCTCCCGGGGTGGGAGGAACTTGACCCTGTCGAGTGAAGGTCAGACTGGCTCACATATCTCTCGAGAAGGTCTGGGTTGAGGCGTTGCAAGTCCTCTCGAGAAATCCATGAATCGTCCGACTCTGGCCGGCCTTGCCATCAGACCAGGAAGCATTGATAGTCATGGCCCTGGGTCGTGATGGCTTGATCGTCCAGGATACGCTCGATCCGTTCTCCTCTCTCAGGCCAAATTTGTTTGTGGACACTCTAGGTTAGGGTCACTCATAATGAAAAGGAATAGGTCCAAAGGCCTCACTAGGTAGCACTGCCGGTTCCCTATACTCAACCAGGTCTGTAATATTGAAGGTAGAACTAATGCCCAAATCCGAAGGCAAGTCTAACACCTAGGCATTTGATCCAACCTTTTCTATCACTTTAAAAAGTTCGGCTCTGCGAGCATGAAGCTTCTTTTAGGCCTAAGCCTAACCAAGATAAAATCCACTACATCAAATTTTTTGATCCATCTTCGGGAATTAGCCAGTTGTTTTAACATTAGTGCGGGTGGTGAACATGCTAGGCACATGCAGACTCCTAACAAGATGATGCAAAGGACTCAAACCTACACCTAACAGACTCGACTGAAGAGGCTTATTAGGTCTTAACTACCACTTGGGCATGGGGGCATAAGTCGTGGTTGATGGATGACATGCAGAAGAAAATTTGCTAGTAACTCCTAATAAGTGCCAGAGGGTCTGCCAAAAGTAGGTAGCAAATGGGATGGGCTCTATGGATCCTTGCAACCTAGTAACCTCAACAAATATAACCTAATAGTTCTAGACACATGAGAAAACTCAGGAAAGGGTAGAAAATAGGAAGTGGGTTCAGAATTACTCTGGTAGGGTGGAGAAAAAGGTTCTGGGTTAGTTGGATAAAGTAGAATCAAAGAAGGCATGTCAGGGACTAATCCTAGACTAATGAGGTTAACCTTATGGGGTTGCGATATATCTACGGGGTTTGTATAATGGAAGGATGGGTTATTAATCTCAGGAAAGAGGTCTTTAATGGGAACTATAGGAGGAGACTCATCCTGAGGGTACTGATTCAAAGAGATCAGGTCCTTAATAAATTCTTCTGGTTCTTGTATTTTAGGACTAGACTCTATAATTTGGCTCTCCTCTATGGTTTCCTCAGGTAGGGCTCTAGTAGCAGTACCTAGGTTCTCTTCCTCTATTTGTTCTTCCATTATAGCTTTAGGTTGGATATGGTCAAGGTCAACTAGCTCTGGGTTGGTTTCTACCTGGGCATCTACTGGGTCAGCTAATTCTAGGTCTACTAAAGGTGTCTCCTCTTCTCCCTCATACTCATCCACTAGGCTCACATCAGCTTCATACACTTCCGCGTTAATGTAAGCCTTGTGAATCTCAGGAATGGTTGGAGAAGGTCGGCTAGCAGGAAATTGGTTAGGTTCTGGTCTCTGATTATGGGTACTACTAGTAGGTTCAGGTTGTATAAGGGGTAGTGGCTCACTACTGGGTTCGTATTTAGGGATACTAATCCTATGGGGTTCAAGTTGACTAGGGGAAGCATGACTAGTACTAGGTTGATACTTAGGGGTTATGGGTTCTCTAGGCTCATAGGACAAGGGTGCAGATCTATGGGTCATGGGATTATAGGATCTGGGGTCATAGCATTTTGGGTCAGCTCTATGATCAGGTTCTAAGGATGGATCATGGTATGGGGTCCTCCTGAGGTTGGGCTCCCTATATGGGTCAGGATATTGGGTCCTCCTAGGGTTGGACTCCCTATATGGGTCAGAATACTGGGTTCTCCTAGGGTTGGACTCCCTATATGGGTCAGAATATTGGGTTCTCCTAGGGTTGGACTCCCTATATGGGTCAGAATATTGGGTGTTGGGTCTACTAGGCTTATAGGGTGTGGGTGCATAGGATTTATGATCATGGGATCTAGAGTCATAGGATCTAGGTTCATAGGTTCTGGATTCATAGGTTCTGGATTCATAGGTTCTAGGTTCATAGGATTTGGAGTCATAAGATCTATAGGTTGTGGGTATACTAGGCTTAGAGGATGTGGGTAAATAGGATCTATCTTCCTGGTCTACAAAATCCTGATTGGGTCTTCTAGGACTAACCTTAGGGATTGGGTCAGGATGATGGGTTCTCCTAGGTTCAGCCTCAAGGTATGGATCAGGGTTTGGGGTCCTCCTAGGTTGAGGGGAATCAGGATCTGGCTCAGACTGTGACCCATGGTTTTTTTCTGGGGTCCCTACCCGGACTTTTAACTGATCAAACCTATTGGCAAGATGGTTAATTCTATCATTGGTTTGAATAGGAGACTGAGTTAACTGGGTCATCTGGGTAGTTATCTGGGTAGTTATGTGGGTAGCCATTTGGGCCATTTGATCAGCTAGGGCTTTTATTCGAGATTGTAAATTTTCCATGGATTCAGACATTTGTGAAGGAGGTGGGTGATATGAAACTCCTGATCTAGTGCTCATGCAAGACTCGATCAGACCGACTATAGCTGACTAGACCTGGAGTCCAAACTAGATGCTCAATCAGGGTGGCAAACTAGCCTATAGTAACCCTGTACTCAGCCAAGCAGGTGTAAGGGGAGTGTTAGTTCCCTGATTGCCAATCCTAGACACCAATCAGAGATTGGCCAGGTAGGCGGACCAGCACACAAGCCCTTCGAGATTGAATCCCTAAACCACCGTTCTAGACACTGAGCACAAGGCACACACAGGTTAACTTGACACAGTGATCTAACACTAGCCCGGACCCGACCAGTTGGTGTCCCTAGCCCACTAGGGCAAATTAAGTCTAATTAATTTTAGGTTAAGGCTTGGGACCGAATGCAAGGGATGTGGTTTGGGCTAAGGAGAGGTGATCAAATCCTCCCCCTATCTGATATAGCAAGAGTGCCCTTAAAAGTAAATTATGCAATGATGGCAGGCAGATGAGGATGCAAATTAGGATTTAGATATATTTTTTGGTATTTTTGGAGAATATGTAATTTTTTTGGTATTTTTTAAAATAGAAGAAAACTTGCAAATCATGGCCTAATATGCTGAAAATATACTAAAATTAAAAAATATGCAAAAACTGCTAAACAAAAACCTAAAACTTCCAAACTTGTCTTGTTGAAAAAATAGAGCCAAAAATTGCAGGATGTATTTCGGCTTGAAGAAAATTCACAGGCCATAATAAAATCTACAAAAATCTTAAAACTACTGTGAATCATGATGAATCCAGAAAAATAAATTTCAAGATTTTTGGAGTTTTTATCAGTGAGAAATAATTAAAATAACAGAGTATATATGGACTGAAAAATTGCAGAAAACAAGCCCTAATCTAAGCTCTGATACCAAATGATGGGGAACTAATATGCATGCAATTTTTTTGTATGTTTTACATGTTGAGTTAGGTGATTAATTCCAAAATTCAGATCAAAATTATTTGCAGGGAATTTTGTATGAATTTTTGAAAATCAGCATGCAGATTAGGACCTAGAAAAGTAGCAAAGAAGGACCGCCGGGGCTGAGAAGCCTCGGTTAGGGCAAGTTCTCCTACAATAAAACTACTGGAGGTAGAGGGGTGTACCTGACAATGTCTGTAAAGATCGCAGCGAAGGGATCTCTCGTTCCTCGACGGATGCGGCCTGGAAAAACCGAGCCAAAGACCCACGGATACCCGGCTTTCTGCTCGGTGATCCGATTGAGGCTTGGCTGGAGTCGTTGGATTCGTAGGAACTCAGGGACCTGCAAATGACCTGTCAGGGGTTAGAAAGCTCACAAAGGAACAAGAAAATAAAGTAAAAACAGCAAGGGAAGGCTTCTTTTGGATGTGGGCGTCCAGGGATCTGGAGGGTTTGTTGGCAGCAGGAAGATGATTGCAAACACCGGGAAGAAGAACTCTCCAAACCCCTTTAGCACACAGCAGGGTATCACACCACTCAATAGAAGAACTCAAGGTTTTCATTTATCAAAAATTCTTCATCATACAAGAGGTTAGGGCCCCTTAAATAGATCCTTAACCTTGGGCTCCAAGTAAGGGTACATAAGTCTTTACATAAGAATCCTTTTCCCTCTCAACCCTAGCTAGAAAATAAGAAAATATTAGGTAGAAAAATCCCTAAAAATTTTCTTGACTTGGTCAAGACTCCAAGGACGCCTAGGGGGGCGTGTTGGGCTTCTAGGAGCAGCAAAAGGCTGGCCAAAGGGGCTCGTGTGCATGGTTTTGGGCCTCTGGAAGCTGGGGTGGCCTGGTAGCCAGGTAGCAGGAATATTCCCTGGTATCTTGCTTCTTAGGGGCTTGGGCTTGGCACCTGGGCTTGATTTCTTGGGCTAGGATGCAGATGGACCTTTGGAATCATGGATGCCCTTATCTATGAGTATACTTTGCATCTGGAAGGGAATCTGGGCATCTGGAGGGCATCTGCAAGAAATCAGGGTTTTCTGAATTTTCCTCCTGGGGTCTTCAAATCTTCAAGCTAGGTTGGACTTGGGCTATACTTCCATGTCTTCGATCTAGTTGGACTTGGTCTTCACTTGTATGATATAGTCTTGAGTCTTCAGTATGCTTGGACAGGACTCAAAAAAAATAAAATTAGCTCAACATGAGCTGACTAGCATTGGACTGGATTAGCTCAAATGAGCTGACTAGTACAGAACTGAAATAACAACTAAAAATACTCAATAATAACTAAAATGGACTCAGATGAGCTAAGCCCTTATACAGATGGACTCATAAATTATTGATCAATTTACAGAGGGTTGAAAAACCTCTATCTTATTCTGGTGCCTCCGGTGTCCCCACCATTAAGAAATACGAGCCACCATCTAAACCCCTAATAGTTTTCTTATCAGAATCACCACATGACCCAGAACTAAAATCACTTCCTGTCGCATCTACGGATACCTTACCAGGAATATATAATTAGGAAGCCTAAATTATAGGTATTCTAAAAGCACATAAAGAAGCTATTGGATGGGATATTGCATATATGAGGGATAACAACTTCAAAATTTTTATATATGATTTCTTTGCATTTGGCACTACTTTCAAGGACTGCCTCCAAAATTTATCTTCCATATTAACATGAGGTATGGAGATAGAATTAAAATTAATTTTAAAAAAATATCAGGATATAAATCAGAAAGGGACTACATCAAGACCTAAATTATTAGTTGAACCCTTCATAACACTGGTTGAACCTTTGCCTATGAAGGAAGAGGCATCAAAAGAGGATTCTAAAATAATCCCTCTATACATTAAGCGCATTGAGTACATAGATCTAGGTCCATTAGATCCCTAACTTGTACTTAAGTTATACCTAGATCTCTTTATCAAAAAAGAGTTGTTAGTTATCAAGGAAATAAGCCACTTAATGGTCCCACGCAGGAAGTACGCTGAAGCTAAACCTGAATCACGTGAAAAATTGCAAACCATATCAAGACTCAGGTTGGAATAGGATGAGACTACTTGAGGTATAGCTAAAGACGTTAAACTTAGTGCTTGTTAGGAGGCAACCCAATCTTTTTATTGATTTTTACTTTCATGATTTTTATTTTTGTAGGAATAACGAACCACTTCTTATAAATGCACCTTGCAATATACGATGCATATTTGGTCCAGGTGGTATCTCTCCCTGTCTTACTTTCATGTCTCAATTTTTCTTTACTTCATTGAGGACAATGAAAATTAAGTTGGGGGTAAAGGAAAACATTTGAAAATTTAAATTGAAAAAAAAAAAAAAAAAAAAACATTTTGAAAGTACTTTGAAACTTTTTTAAATTTTGAAAAAATGTGTAGACAATTTTTTTATAATATATACATTAAAGAAAGACTTGAACAAAAGACTAGAAAAATATAAAAGTTAGAAAGTATTTGCTAATAACTGTAATGAGTCAACTAAACTAGCTAGTCAGGCTTTTAGTTGCCTACTTAGGTTATCTAAAGACTATTAGCACTTCCATTGCTTATGCACACTGACTAGATAAAGTAGATATTAGTTGTAAAGTCAATTGAAGATTCAATTATTACTGAAAAATTAGTAATTGATATACATCCCATTAAAGAAACTCAAATTTGAGAAAAGAGCTACTTGCTAAAAAAAAGGAATATGTTCTAAACATGGTTTCTACTGAGTAATCGGCACCTTCACCTAAGTAAGCATTATCATTCATGTCAAAAAGTGAGTAGTGAGAAGTTGTTGTTTTATTATTAAAAAAAAGACAAGTTCTAAATATTAGTTTTTATCGAGTAACCCGGCACCTTTGCCTAAGTAAGCATTGTTGTTTGCATCAAAAAATGGGAGTGTGAAGATGCTACTTATTATTCAAAAAAAACTTCAGGTGGTGTGAAAGCTATCTCAGTTCATGTGCTTAATTTTAGGGTGTATAGAAAATTGACCAAAGTAGGTGATAGGCAAAGATACAATTATTCTTTACAAGTTAGTACTAAAATATTAAGTTAGCATCACAAACCAAGTACCGTAGACCTTTGGATGAATTCTAAAGAAGTTTCTAATAATTCTGATTGCAAAATTTACTTTGAAAACTCATACTTAGTAATACTAGCTAACTTCTTTCAACTTAATCCTAGATCTAACTTTGTAAAGGAAGATCTCAATGACACATGGTTATAAATTAATTACATTGCTAAGGGACTAGCAATGAATAAGTTGGTGGGTATGATAACTCTATTAAATATCCCAATTCAAGTATTAAAATAAATATTAATTGATCTATATTTCTTAGAAATTGATTACTTATATTAGTGTAGTATAGAATAAATATTAAGGGACTAGCAATGAATAAGTTGGGGGTATAATAAGACTATTAAATATCCCAATTCAAGTATTAAATAAATATTAATTGATCTATATTTTTTAAAAATTGATACTTATATTAGTGTAGTATAGAAAAGAAGTCCATGGATGGAAAGAGCTCAATTTTTGAAATCTAATGGCACATATGATACTCAAATAGGAGTTCAAATGGATCCAAAATTAAGAAAAAATAATATAATCAAATTTAGCATGAATTTTGATGTAGTCGATCAATGGTGGACTGGCCGATCAATCTATAGAAGTAGGGCATGATCCATGATAGCCATGAACCCTAGTCTACAAGGCTAATCCATGAACTCCCTCCATGTTGTTTTTCGGGCATCCGAGCACTTGTCACTGGCCATCCACTATCTAAGAGCTCGCCCATGGTTGGAAGATACACCAAAATCCCACCTCTCATCGAAGAAGAAAACATTGGATAGTCATCTTTCAAGCTAGCCACCATCTTCTTCCTTTGATTGGCTGCCCAACACCACCTCCACCTCACCATTCCATGCTATCGGAGAACCGGTTGGAGAAGCCCATCATTATGCTTTTCCCTTCCTCTACTATCACCGATCCAGCACAACTCCCAAGCCATCAACACCACTAGTTTGAGACACTCCCTTGACCTCTAGACATTGCTTCCATGCAGCTTCCACATTGCCCATAGCCATGCCAAGAAGCCTATAGTCCACCCGTCGCTCCTCCTTTCTTTGACCTTTTTCTCAGTTGCCATTGCCATCCACCAATCGCTACCTACTGCTCGAAGCTGCCGCTCACCATTCTTTCCATCACAAAGCTCCTCATCGTCCTCGATTGGAGATGCTGCCATTGCCTTACCATTGATGCCTCCCATGCCAAAAGTTGTATCAAAGAAGAGCATGCATAGGGAATAATGGTCCAGGCTTCAGTCTTTGTGTGGCTTTCAACTTGCTCCCAACAAGCATTCGATGCAGGAGTTAATGCAGCTCAGAGGTCTTCACATGCTAGTCTTTGGAGTCACAACTGGCAGGGATGCTGCAATGGCTTGATCCAAGAGGGAAAAGTAATACAGACTCGTTGAGGTTTCCTAAGTGCACTTAATGCCATGATTTGCAGCATCTCAAAGTCCATGAGCAACAGAAACTCCAATCCACATAGCCACAAATTATTCTGGACCTATAGTGAGATTTGACAAACATGATTGGAGAATTTTAGACACATTGATGTGATGGACAATAGATGATTGTTTCATGCAAGTCTAGGCCTATTCTATTCGAATTCTAATTAGTTTGATTGGGAATCTACGTCACCAAAGGTTATTTAAGATGACCCTAGGTAGGAAACAGAGGTGAAGTAGCTAGCCATAGCATAATTTTTTTTCTTTTCTATGTGTAATTAGTTTAGGCTAAAAAAAGAGGGAGAGAGGAGAAAGAAAAAGAATTCTTCAGGGGACTAGGTGCTATGATAGAGCCCAAATCTCCAAGAAGATGTATCCAGGAGCCATGCTTGATTGAGGGGTAGTTTGTAGGAAAGTACAAGTTTTCGTACTTAAGTTTTTGTATTTATTTTTCATGAATTGAAAAAGCAATTAATGTATGCTCGATGGAGAGGGTGGTTGGTCCACAGCCACTTATGTAGAGACACTAATATAAGGATGTGGGTCCTCATTAGGCTATGAGTTTACTGAACTAATCCAATAAGAGAACATCAAATGAATGTTTTACTTATTTGTCAAAAGAATATTCTCTTAGTGGGAGTTGTGCATGTGATCCTTAGACCTTAGACTACCATAGTATGTTGTGCACATGAACCTATTTTGGTGCATACTCATTCATGATAATTAAGTCATGTATGGGGTGCTTCTAGATATGGTGGATTATGTATGAAGGTACTGAATAAGTCAACAAAAATTGATCACTCCTAGTAAGGGAGAAGTTTTCCCATGTGATCTCTTCGAATGATGACTCAGGAAGTCTTTGATCAAAGCACAATGAGATTATATAGGATTTCTAATCTTTCATCGATTGAGTCTTCATTATCGAATTAAGATTTGAAAGGATTAAGTGCTAAGGCTTGACATTTATCCATGCCCACCACTTAATCGGGATCAAGGGAGATCGAAATATTGAATTGCATGATAACTTTCCACTAAAGGGTATTTTGGTAATTTTTATTAAATTTCTCATCTTCCGGGTAGGCATGACACGTTGCTAGATATCAATCATACATTGTAGGTTTTCATGAATTAAATTGATTGGACTCATGAGTCAATTTGGAAGCTGGTTCAAATTGGCAACTTAGGTTAGCTCAATTTGACCTATTTAGGTAAATCAAGTTTGATTGGATTGAATTAGCTTGGACCTTGACCTACTGTTAGCTAGATATGGAAACCAAAGGGTCACACATATTAGGAAATTGGCCAAAGAAGTCAATTTTATTTTATTAGGATCATGGGATCCTAATTGGCTAGCTAATTGCATACTAGCATATGTTGGCTAGCCCAATTCCTAACCCAATTGGATTGGATCAGCTTGCTTGCTATTTGGGCTAACCAATTTAAGTGAAACTTAAATTAGGTTATGTTCTAATTATGATAGCATTTGTCTGATTTTATCTATATTTATTTGGCCTTATCTTGGATTTATGGAAGAGTCCTACTAGGATTGGACTCTTGGAACCCAAGATAGTTTTATGCCAAAATAAATATGCGCAGAAAGACGAAGAGTCCTTTTGCCAGTAAATCACAATTACCAGATAAACTCTAAGGTTCTTTCCCTTATCTCCACCCCTAAATGAGTGGGCTTTGACTGGTCAAAAGGGAAATATGGCGTAAAGAAAAGAGGCACGCATATTGAAGGGTCGCATCCCTTTAATATGGCACAAATTCAAGGAGCTAGAGTCCTTTTGTTTGAAGGCTCTTAATTTCTTTGATATGTCTCTTAGAATTGCACGCCCCTTAGCTTATTTTTGACTAGTAATATGGAGAAAATCTCTAGAAAATCAAAGAGACATTTATATGTCTCTTGGCGCATGAAAGGATTTTTCATGATAAGTCTATTCATCCAAAAGACTTCTACTTGAAAGGTCTTATCAAGGGGCTTAGAAAGAGACTTATCGGGTGCCTCATCCCTCTCTACAAATCAGGGCATCAGTTCATCATCGAATTCTGATCCAAAGAAATCTACTTTCTATTTTCTTTTCCATCTTAAGACAAGGCTTGCCCTTTTAAGAAAGGCTTGCCCTTTTAAGAAAGGCTTGTTCTTTTAAGACAAGGCCTGTCTATTTAATACAACGCCCTATGAAGAAAATCAGGATGGGTATTCGGATTCTAAGAGAGGTTTAGAGAGGTTTCTGAGTGCCCTACAGTAAGGTAGGGGTTCTAGCAAATGGAGAAAGTTTGAAAAGCTGCTAGAAGAGTCATAGTCAAATAAGCAAGCTTGGTAGGAGTGCTTCCTTGGTTTTGTTCCTATGTGGATCACCTCTGGAGGCCATACATTTGTGTGCCTTGTAAAAATAAGGAGTATAGCACTCAAAGTATTTCTCTATAACTCTAAAATTATGATTTATTAATTGTTATGATCAAGTTGACCTAGGATTTTGGGTTCCGATTGATTAGGATTTCAAATGAAAAATTTTTAAACCCAATCTTCCACTATGTCCAGCAGGGATCCCAATAGTGGTATCAGAGCCACCTTGATGCATGCAATTAGTAATCTCTTTAGTGTTGATTGCTTGCTTTGCTATGAATCGATGTATGATTAGTTCATATTACATATGAGATATGTTATATCCTAGTAACTACTTCGGATTGGGTTAGTCACCATGGCCATCTAGTCATAGGAGTTAATTAGGATTTAAAGGCCCTCTCTTCTCATTCAATGGGATCTCCTATGGCATGTAGGGGTGACACTATGGCCTTATCCTATGAATAAGTGAGGTGAATAGATTGCTATTATAATCATGCTCATGTTATGCATATTAGGGTTAACATGCTTGTTTACTGGAATTAATTAGGATGTGTTTGACACCATATAAGCCCTCATAAAAATTATATTTAGTCATAATATAAGTTAATCATGATGCAAATTTGATTAGGGTTTGATCAGCCAATTGATGTCTAAGTAAGTTGTTCTAGGAAGGTAAAGGGAATGAGGTTTTTAATTGGTTCCATTGTCTGACCTGGCCAATTTAATTGGTGTCTAAATTAATTTGGTCACATCTAAACCTTAAATTAGAAATGCTAATTGATTAAGCACATTACAAATTACCTTCCTTCATGCTAAGCCGAATTTGTATTAAAACTATGGTAGGTTTGTTGAGCAAATTCAAGGCTTACCACTAGGGTTTGATATAAAGTTTGACTTGGTGCATTTTATGCTTTATAGTATGCTTGATAATGTTACTTTGTTGAGCAAACTCAAGGGTGACATTATTCAATCATGACTATATAAAATGAGGGGTTTGACTAAACTAAGACCTTATGATTTGTTGTGCAAATACAAGGCTATAAGTGTCTTAGAGGCAAGTGTTATGTTAAGAATTACAAAGGATGTAATTGGAAAGGAATTTTCTACCCTTGAACTTATAAATGTTTGTTGTGCAAATACAAGGCATTTATAAGGAATTGGGATCTCAACCTCACTAAAGAAACTAGATATTGGTTTCTCGTCTACCATAGTTGAGGGTTATGGTATTCGAATAAAATAGTGGAAGACATAATTAGATTTCAAGTCCTTATCTAATTGTGTTTATCATCTTGAGTAGTCTGCTTATGTATTGTTCTTGTTTGTTTGAAGATTTAAATTTTGGCTTTTACTCTTTCACTACCGGGCATCCTGAATGCCAATAAATTGACTGGACCAAACTACATGGATTGGTTGAGAAAATTGAGAATAGTACTTGCTTAGGAAAAAGTATCTTACATCCTTGATTCTCCAGACCCAGATTTGGTTGGAGAAGATGCTACAGAGGAGGAAAAGGACACTTATAGAATGTGGCAGAAAGATAGCTTAACGATCAAGTGTATCATGTTAGCCTTGATGAGCAACGAATTATAGAGGCAACATGAAGATCTGGAACTGCAGTCCATACAGCACAATTTCAAAGAGCTGTATGGAGAGCATAGTAGGACTGCTAGATATGAAATATTGAAGTAGTTATTCTAGGCATGTATGAGTGAGGGCTTGCCCGTACAGGTCCATGTTCTCAAGATGATTGACTTAATCACCCGATTAGGTCAATTAGGCTTTGTCATGCATGGAGAGCTTAATCAGGATTTGATCCTACAATCACTCTCAGATTTCTTCTTCTCTCAGTTTGTCATGAACTACCACATGAACAAACTGAACATTTCATTACCAGAGCTGCTTAATATGCTTAAGATAGTTGAGAGCCATTTCAAAAGAGATAAGGCTCATCATCTTCTTTTAGTTGATGGAAAGAAGTAAGGGTAATGGAGAAGGGTTTAAAAAGTAAGTTGAACCTAAAGAAGAGCATCAATAAGAGGAAAAAGGCAAGGAAGCCTTCAAATGATGGATCTTGTTTCTTTTGTGGCAAGAAGGGACATTGGAAGAAGAATTGCAAGACGTACCTTGCAGGTTTGAAGCAGGATGCCAGTGGAGCATCAAGAGGTTTGTTTATGATATAAACAAACTTATCATTAAGTTCTTCAACTTCTGATTCATGGGTATTGGATACCGCATGTGGGTCTCAATCTGTAAGTCATTGCAAGGATTACTGAGACCTAGAAGTTTGAAGAAAGGTGACTTTAAGCTTTATGGAACGAGTGGTGCCCATTCATGCAGAAGCTGTTGGAACCTACATGTTATTGTTTCCTTCAAGCAAGATATTAGAATTAAAAGATTGTTATTACATTCCAAGTGTTGTTAGAAATATTATTTCTATACCTTTGTTATTAAGACAAAATTATGAAATAAAAGTTAAGAGAAATGGATGTTCCATTTTTCATTCTAATGACTTCTTTGGAATGGATAATTTTGTGAATGGTCTTTTAATTCTATTGCTTAATGATGAAGTGTTGCTTGTAGAAAACAAAAAGGAAGAGAAATGATACCAATGAAATATTCCTTTGGCATTGCTAATTAGGTCATATAAGTGAGTCAAGGATTAACAAGTTATATAAAGATGATTTCTTTGGCCCTTATGATTATAAATCATTAGAAACTTGTAAATCTTGCCTCATGGGAAAAATAACCAAGTCTCCATTCACTAGACATGGAGAAGGGCAATTGAGTTGTTAGGGTTAATACATTCAGATGTATGGACCTATGTTAACTCAGGCTAGAGGAGGATAATCTTATTTCATCATATTCATTAATGATTTATCTAGGTTTGGACATGTGTATCTTATGAAACATAAATCCGAAGCCTTTGATAAATTTAAAAAATATCAAAGTATGGTTGAGAAATAATTGAAAAAAAGTTTTAAAGTCCTTCAGTCTGATTGAGGAGGAGAATACTTAGCTAAAGAATTTCTTAATCATCTTCAGGAAAATGGTATTCTCTCTGAATGGATCCCTCCATATACACCACAATTAAATGGTGTAGCAGAAAGGAGGAATCGTATCCTGTTTGACATGGTAAGGCCATGATGTGCTTCACAGATCTTCTAATATTCTTTTAGAGATATGCCCTAGAAACTACTGCATATATATTAAACAGAGTACCATCAAAATCAGTACCTAGCACTCCATATGAATTATGAAATGGCAAGAAACCAAGTCTTAAACATCTTAAGATTTAGGATTGTCCAGCTTATGTTAAAAGGAATTTGGACATAAGCTAAGTGCTAGGGCTGAGAAATATTGGTTTATTGGTTATTCTTAAGAGGGTATTGGATACCTATTCTATCATCCTACTAAACAAAAGTTTTTGTTAGTAGGCATGCCATACTCTTGGAAAAATAATTTATCCAAGAAGAAGGTAATGGGAGAATAATTGAATTGAGTGAAATTCAAGATGAATAAACTCAAGTTCCTCAACCAGAAGTACCAATTGATCAGGTCCACCACAACACTCATCTCCTCTTTATAGGTTAAAGAGAGTGGGGCAAGCACCTCTAAGATATGGTTTTATGATTTGAAACAATAATGAAACTAGCATCATTGAAGATGATGACCCACTGACCTATACGGAAGCAGTCATAAGTAAGGACTCTGATAAATGGCTCAATGCCATTAAATCTGAAAAGGACTCCATGGATGACAACCAAGTTTGGACCTTGGTTGATCCACCTGAGGGAATAGTCCCAATAGGGTGCAAATGGATCTTCAAGCGGAAGATTGGAGCAGATGGGCAAATAGAAACCTACAAGGCTAGGTTGGTGGTGAAAGGTTTCAAGTAAAAACATGGTATCGACTATGATGAAATATTTTTGCCAGTTGCCATGCTTAAGTCTACTAGGATTATGCTTGCTATTGCTGCATACTATGATTATGAGATCTGGCAGATGGATGTTAAGACTGCATTCCTCAATGAAAATCTTGAGGAAGAAGTCTATATGTCATAGCCAAAGGGTTTTGTTTCATGTGGGAGACTAAACCAAGTATGTAAGCTTAGGAAATCTATGTATGGATTGAAGCAAGCATCAAGGAGGTGGAATTTTCATTTCGATGAAACTATTAAGGAATTTAGTTTCATCAAGAATATGGATGAGCCATGTTTGTATAAGAAGACAAGTGGGAGTGGCATTGTCTTTTTGGTCTTGTATGTCGATGACATACTTATCATTGGAAATGATTTTCCAATGATACAGTTGGTTAAAACATGGCTGTCAAAATAATTTTTCATGAAGGATTTAATACAAGCATCCTAAATTCTAGGAATAAAGATCTATAGAGATAGATCTAAAAGGATGCTAGGTTTATCCCAATCCAGGTACATAGACTTAATATTGAAGAGATTCAATATAAAGGAAAGTAAGAAAGGTTACTTTTCCATGAGTCAAGGCATACACCTATCTAAAAGGATGTAACCTAAGACTCTAGAAAAAAGAGATAGGATGAATAAGATCCCTTATGCATCGATAGTGGGATCAATAATGTATGCAATGCTGTGTACCTGACCTGATGTTGCTTATGCTTTAGGCATAGTAAGCAGGTTCCGGGCTGATCTAGGGGAGGATCATTGGAAAGCTGTAAAAAATATTCTTAAGCACCTGAGAAGGACTAAAGATGTTTTTCTAATATATGGTGGATCAGAGTTGAAGCTAGAAGGCTATGTAGATTTTAGTTTCCAATCTGATCTAGATGATAGTAAATCCATGTTAGGGTATGTTATTACTCTGAATGGAGGAGCAGTGAGTTGGAAGAGTACCAAGTAGCCAATTGTAGCTGCTCAGTTACTGAGGCAGAATGCATAGCTTCTAGTGAAGCCTCTAAGGAAGCTATGTGGATGAAGAAATTCATCATAGAATTGAATGTGATTCTTGTAATATAGCAACCAGAATCATTTTATTGTAATAACAGTGGAGAGATTGCACAAGCTAAGGAATTAAGGTCTCACCATAAGTCCAAGCACATCCTGAGATGCTTCCACCTCATTCAAGAAATCATTAAAAGAAATGATAGACTGAGTCGAGACAAAGAACAACATAGCAGACCCATTCACTAAAGCACTTTCACTACAATAGTTAGATTGCCATCTAGATTGTATGGGTATTAAATATAAGGATGATTGGCTTTAGTGCAAGTGGGAGATTAAAAGAATTATGCCCTAAAATTCAATTGTAGTTATTGTATTAGTGGCATTTTTGTATTCTCCCAACTCAAGATTGATATTAATAAAGTCAATTTTTGATTCATCATATGCTGTATCTTATATTTTATTATAAGATTATGATGAACCCCATAGGTTAGAGCAATGAAATTAGGGTTATGATGGAGATCATAATGGTGAGACCTAAGTTCCTATAAATCCTAATCTAAAATATTCCTAGTTGTTGGATCATCGATTCGGAGATCGATGAATCTGGAAAGACTAGCATATCTATGTATGCTCGATGAATCTGGTCTCACAGCCACTTATGTAGGGACACTAATACAAGGATGTTGGTGCTCATTAGGCTATTAGTTCACTGAACTGATCCGATAAGAGAACATCAAATGGAAGTCTTACTTATCAAAAGAATGTTCTCGTAGTGGGAGTTGTGTATGTGATCCTTAGACCTGAGACTACCATAATATCTTATGCACATGAATCCATGTTTTGGTACATACTCATTCATGGCAATTAAGTCATGTACGGGGTGCTTCTGGATATGGTGGATTATGTATGAAGGTAATGAGTAGGTCAACAAGGAATCGATCATTCCTAGTAAGGGAAAAAGGGAAAAAGTTATCTTGTGTGATCTCTTTGAATGATGACTCAAGAAGTCTTTGATCAAAGCATGATGAGATTAGATAAGATTTCTAATCATTCATCAATCGAGTCTGTATTATCAAATCGAGATTTGAAAGAATTAAGTATTAGGGTTTGACATTTATCCATGCCCACACTTAATCGGGATAAGGGGGATCGAAGGATTGAGTTACGTGGTAACTTTCCACTGAAGGGTATTTTGATAATTTTCATCAAATTTCTCATCTTTTAAGTAGACATAACATATTGCTAGACATCAATCATGTCATGTAGGTTTTCATGAATCAAATTGATTGGACACATGAGTCAATTCAGAAGCTAGTTTGAATTAGAAACTTAGGTCAGCTCAATTTAACCTAATTAGGTCAATCGAGTTTGATTGGATCAAATTGGCTTGGACCTAGAATTACTATGGCTAGATGTGGAATCCAAAGGGTTACACACATTAGGGAATTGGCCAAGGAAGTCAATTATATTTTTATTAGGATCATGGGATCCTAATTGGCTAGCTAATTGACATACTAGCATATGTTGGCTAGCCCAACTGCTAACCCAATTGGATTGTGTCAGCTTGCTTGCTATTTGGGCAGACCACTTTGTGGGACTTAATTTGGTGTCATTAGGTATTTTTGATGATCTAGATCATGGGCTTACTTATCAAAGAGTCCTATGGATTGGATCTTGACCTAGATAACCAAAATATGCACATGAACCATGTTTTGGTAAATCATTTACATAAGTCTACGGTGCTTCTTATGTGGAATGATGGGTTGAGTAGTCAAAAGGACATATTGTAAGAAAAAGGGAAAAGTTCTTGTTGGACGAATGATGACCAGAGTCTTTGATCAAGCTGATGAATTAGATAAGATCTAATCACACACGAGCTTATTTCAAATCGAGATTGAAAAATTGTATAGACATTTATATACACTTGGGATAAGGATCAAGATAGTTATTAACTTTCCACTGAAGGGTATTTTGAAATTATCAATTCTCATCTTTAAGTAGACATCATATCTGATCATATTCATTTTTTCAAAGAATCAATTCAATTTTCTCTTCATGTCAGAAATTGTCCTTTTAAGATAGGCCTATCTATTTAAGACAAGGCTAGGAAGAAAATTAGAGGGATCAATTTTGAGCGAGTTTAGAGAGATCTGAATGCCAAGGAGGGTAAATTTTTTAGGGAATCATGGGAGGGAAGTCCTAATGGATAGGCTAAATTAGACAACTAGCATATGTTGGCTAGCCCAACTGCTAACCCAATTGGATTGTGTCAGCTTGCTTGCTGGCAGGGCGACCATTTAAGTGGCTTAAAATTTGGTTATGTCCTAATTCCTATGATAGTATGATAGTTTTGATTGATTATGATCTAGATTTAGATTTGGGCCTTATCTTTGATTTATGGAAGAGTCCTATTAGGATTGGACTCTTGGTACCTAGATATTTTTATGCCAAAATAAATGTGCACAAAAGAACCAAGAGTCTTTCTGCTAGTAAATCATAATTACCAAGTAAACTCTAAGGTTCTTTCCCTTATCTTCGTGCCCAAATGAGTGGGCTTTGACTAGTCAAAAGAGACATATGGTGTACAGAAAAGAGGCACGCATATTGAAGGGTCGCGTCCCTTCAATATGGCACGAATTCATGGAGCCAGAGTCTTTCCATTTGAAGGCTCTTATTTTTTTGATATGCCTCTTGGAATCACACACCCCCTAGCTTATTTTTGACTAGTAATATGCCACATGGCATATGGAGAAAATTGCTAGAAAATAAAAGAGACATTTATATATCTCTTGGTGCATTAAAGGATTTTTCATGATAAGTCTATTCATCCAAAAGACTCCTTCTACTTGAAGGGTCTTATCAAGGGGCTTAGAAAGAGACTTATCAGGTTCTCATCCCTCTCTATAAATAGGCATCAGTTATCTGATGCCAGGTATTCTATTTTAATTCAAAGAAATCCACTTTCAATTTTCTCTTCCATGTCAAGACAAAGCTTGTCCTTTTAAGATAAGGCCTATCTATTTAAGACAAGGCCCTAGGAAGAAAATTAGGAGGGGTATTCAGATTTTGAGCGAGGGTTTAGAGAGGTATCTGAATGCCCTACAGGAGGGTAGGAATTCCAGTAAAGGGAGAAAGTCCAAAAGGCTACCGAAAAAGTCCTAGTCAAATAAGCAAGCTTGGTAGGAGTGCTTCCTTGGTTCGGTTCCTGGTGGATCATCTCTGGAGGGCATATACTTGTGTGCCTTATGGAAATAAGGAGTATAGTGCTCTAGGTATTCCTCTATAACCCTAAAATTATGACTTATTTATTGTTATGATCAAGTTGACCTAGGGTTTAGGGTTCCGACTGATTAGGATTTAAAATGAAAAATTTTTAAACCCAGTCTTCTACTACGTCCAACGTGGATCCCAACAATGATCCCTACTCATCCTAGCTATAGTAGTGAGATAGATTTTTATTTTTGATCATCTATGATAGCGATTAATATGGACCTTAAAGAAGTTGATTTAATAACTAAAAGTTATTTAGGATTAGGTCAAAGAGTCTCTATGTCAATTCTATAGTGATAGGTTGATCAAGTTTATATTATCAAATAGATCTAATTCTAGCTCAGTGTTTAGACCTGAGTCCCTAGGCTAGCCTAATTGAAATTAATGAACCAATTGATTTCTAAGGTAAGTTTTGCAATCAATTATGGTTATTAATTAGAGATACCTCTTACCTGGCCAACTTGTTGGTATCTAAGGAAAGAGGTTAATGGCAGAACCCTTCCATTGATCTCACTTATTTGGTCAATTTGGTTAATCAGATTTTGATTAGATAGCTCATCAATTTGGGCAACCCATGCCAGTAAGGTTGATTAGTTTGATTGATCTAGGTATCCTTGGATCAATTTATATTCAACTCTCATCATAGACTTGGTAAGGTTAGTGGAAGGATTATTTATTGGTCCATATCTTCTTCTCTTTTCTCTACTTAATCTAATTAAACCCTCTAAAATTATTAGGTCTATAAAATGATAAAATTATGGAGATAATTGAGTCATAGCCTCCAATTAAAAGAGTGGTAATGGGTCCAATAGTTAAGATGATCATTGGATGTCCAAAGACCTAGTGCTCATCTGGCTATTAGAATTATCATTCATATTATGATGACTTAGTCACTTCTTTCTAAACAATGGTCGATGGGCTAGCTAAAGTTAGGCTTGGCCATCATTGGCTAGAAGCACTCAGTCCTGCCATATTAATGGTTGGACCTAACTAGGGCTTCCAATGGTAGCCTAAAGGCTTACTGATAGTTCCTGGGATAAAATTATTACTAGAAATTATTTGGAGAAATGATTGGTTAAGAACCTACATTTAGATGTACATGGATGAGCCTGTCAAAGTTAGGCTCATGTACAATCTATTGGATTCTGGTACTCACTAAGAAATTAGTTAATTCCTTAAATTAAAGATAGGGGCTACCAATTTAATCAAAATAGTGAGAGAACCTAATGCGGGACACCCGAGAGCCTTGCCACTTCAGCAGCCACATGGGATCCCAGTCACAGTAAGCACCATCTATTCAATCAAGGTAGTCCAGGATTTTCTTGAAGTCATCTAAGCACAAAGAAAAGCAGATCAGCACCTGTTATGGTGGATGTTGGCCGCCTAAGAAAAATGGAAGGAATTATATGGCATCTCATGTCTCATATGGTGCCCCCTGTTTCATGCAAGCCAGAAGAGGAAGAAACTTGGCACCTAGATTTGAAGTGGTCCCATCCCTATTTTATGTAATCATTCCAGGCAAAAGAAGCAAGCAAGCAAGAGTCCCAGATTTTCTTCTCCCTTTATTGCTATGTATAATCCACAAATATAGAAAATTTGTGGCACCTCCTTTTCATGTAAATCCACCCATAAGGTAGCATGTTATTGCCCCCCCTCTCTTTCCTTTTCATTCCATGTAATCCAAGGGTTAGGGTCAATTACAAAAAAGACCCCTTTCATGTATGAAGAATAATGATGGATGAATAAAATTTCTTGAGTTATGTGTGAAGGATCTGTGTGATCCCTGATTTTCTGTGTAAGGGCATCTGTGTGAGCCCAGGGTATCTGTGTGATCCCTATTGCGAGGGCATCTATGTGAGCTCGGGGTATCACACAGATCTTCAAAGTGGAGATCCATCTGCTTCACATCCCTTCGTGCTGATTCGCCACCCACTAGAGCTTCTCCCAGTTACCGCTGCTAACCACTGGCTACCGTCTTAATCGTGCCACCGTCTCCTCTTAGCACTGACACCGGCAAACCCTCCACCAGCCTCTCTGTTCCCTACTGTCGATCCATGAGGAAGGAGAAAGGGAAGCACACGAACGTGAAAGCTGCACGATCTTCAAAGCACACGCTTCTCAAAGCTGCATAACTCTCAGAGATTGTGAAGTTGCATGGATCTCATAGTTGTAATAATTTCAAAACTACATGATTCTCAGAGCAGAGCTAAAAGAAAAGAACCTAGCCTAAGGGCCTCTTTGATTTGCTTGGATTCGGCTCCACCAAAGTCCTTGCTGACCCAAACTCGACGGAGCCGAGTTCTCCCCACTCCAGGAAAATGATGGGGACCCGAGAGCCCAGCCACTTCAGTAGCCATATGGGATCCCAGTCATAGTAAGCACCATCTATTCAATCAAGGTAGTCCAGGATTTTCTTGAAGTCATCTAAGCATAGAAGGAAGCAAATCAGCACCCCTTATGGTAGATGTTGGCCGCCTAAGAAAAATGGAAGGAATTATATGGCATCTCATGTCTTATATGGTGCCCCCCTTTTTCATGCAAGCCAGAAGAGGAAGAAACTTGGTGCCCAGATTTGAAGTGGTCCCATCCCTATTTTATGCAATCATTCCAGGCAAAAGAAGCAAGCTAGCAAGAGTCCTAGATTTTCTTCTCCCTTTATTGCTTTGTATAACCCACAAATATAGAAAATTTGTGGCGCCTCCCTTTCAATTTAAATCCACCCATAAGGCAGCATGTTACTGCCCTCCTTCTCTTTGCTTTTCATTCCATGTAATCCAACGGGTGGGGTCAATTATAAAAAGACCCCTTTCATGTATGAAGAAAAATGATGGATGAATAAAATTTCTTGAGTTCTGTGTGAAGGATCTGTGTGATCGCAGGGTATCTGTGTGATCCCTGATTTTCTTTATGAAGGCATCTTTGTGAGCCCAGGGTATCTGTGTGATCCCTATTGTGAGGGCATTTATGTGAGCCCAGGGTATCTGTGTGATCCCTATTGTGAGAGCATCTGTGAGCCCAGGGTATTTGTGTGATCCCTATTATTCCTAAGGGTATTTGTGTGTTCCCTTCCCCGTTCTTTTCAGGATATCTGTGTGATCTATAAGGCATCTGTGTGAGCCCTTTGCTTTGTGCTTATCCTCCTAAGGGAATCTGTGTGAACCCTAGTTATCTTTCTAAACCCTGCACCCTCTTCTTTCTTCCCCTTAGCAAGCCCTAATCCCTTGGTGACTTCTATGCTCGCCAGTGATCCGAACCCCGATCTCTATCCCACATCAGAACCTTTAGAGTAAAGTTTGTCTTTAAGATTAAATAATTCATATACTAATTAGGTCTCATTCTCGTTTTAGAGTAATATGGCCATCACTTTATTGCTTGATTCATTATTAAATAATGAAAAGCTGATGGGATCCAATTTCAATAGTTGGTATCAAAACTAAAGATCATCTTGGAGTATGAACAGATCTTGTACATGCTGATAGATCTGGCACCTGTTGAGCCAGCTCAAAATGTTCATGGTGCAGCCCGAGGAACTTAGAAGTGGCTTAATGATCGAACCATGATCTGATGCATAATACAGGCATCGATGAATGATAAACTGAATCACAAGTTTGAGGATACTTATCTAAAAAACATGCTTCAAGTATTGAAAGAATCCTTCAGCACTCGTGATGATGTTGAATGGTACAGAACATCTTGTACCATCTTCAACACTAGTATGAGGGAAGGGGTGTCGATCATTGATCATGTATTATATATGATCTAACTGATCGAGCACCTAAGAAAACTTAGGTTTTCCCTGCATGAGTAGCTGGAGAAGGATGCAATCCTAAATTTCTTGTTGAAGTCCTACCTTGACTTCCTTGATCATTATAGAATGATTAAGCCTATAGTCAACTACCGTGGTCTACTGGGGTTGCTACAGGCTTATAAAAAGAATCATTAGCTCTAAAAGAAATCGATAAATGTAGTGAGAGGATCTACTTTGACAAGATGTCATCCCTTTAAGAAAGAGAAGAAGAAAAATAAGAAAAAGGTGTATAGTACTTTGGTGACTCAACCATGTTAGATCAAGAAGTTCAAGTCCAACCAGACTCAAGATGAATGCTTTTACTATAAGATGTAGTGATATTGGAAGAGGAATTGTCCTCTTTATATTGCCTCACTGGACCCGAATAGGTCAAGGAAGAAAAAGAACTAGCATGAGATTGCTGGACAAGGTACCTATATGATAACACCTTGTAGTTTTTTTCATTTATGATACTACTACCTAGGTATTAGATACCGGAAGCCCTATTAATATTTATAATTCGTTACAGGGACTTTAGGTCAGTAGAAGATTCAAAGATGGTGATAAATTTTTGAATGTTGGAGATGGAAGATCTGTTCCAGTTCTAACTTTAGGAATAGTCAAGCTTGTTTTTGATACTAGTATCATTATTTTAAGTGATTATCACTATTATCCAAGTTTTATGATGAATATGATCTCTGTAGGCCTTTTGACTAAAAATGGTTAATGTTTATCAATAAAAAGTAATTATTGTGATATTATTATGAATGGTGTTACTGTAATGTGTTGATAACTGATGAATGACATTTATATATCATCATACCTTATAAACGTAATGTACACATCCAACAAATGCCACAAGATAGAAAATATGTCTGATGTCTACCTTTTGCATTGTAGGCTAGGTCATATCAACAAGAATGGGATGAACAGGTTATCTAAAGAGGGAATCCTCAAGGTTAATAATTTTGAATCATTGCCAACCTATGAATCCTGTCTTCTTAGAAAGATGACTAAGTCACCTCTGTAAAAGGTGAAAGAGACACTGAGATTTTAAGTCTAATACATAGTGATATATATGGACCCATGAACACTTTAGCCATGGGTGGATATCACTACTTCATCATGTTTACTAATGACCTATCGAGGTATGGGTATATCTACTTAATGAGATATAAGTCTGAATCATTTTAAATATTCAAATGATTTCATAATGAAATAGATAAATAAACTTGCAAGTATATCAAAACCCTTCAATCTGATCGAGAAGGTGAATATCTTACCAGTGAGTTTATCATATATTTAGAAGAGGATAAAATTCTCTCATAATGGATACCTGTTGCCCAACATAGCAACCTAAGAGGGGGGTGAATTAGATTTTTTAAAAATTAAACAAAGTATGTGTTGAACTAATATGTTTGTGTAATATGTGAATGTGTAGAATGTGATCTAAATGCAGTGCTTTAAAGAATATAGAGCAATGCCAGAGAAAGAGATGAGAAAGCAAACCACACACACAAACACAAGAATTTTATAGTGGTTCGGTGCACTCCAAGCACCTACATCCACTCCCCAAGCTATCTCTTAAAAAACTCACTATAATCTACCAAAGATTATAGCTAACTTGTTTTCAAGAGCTCACAAGTCAAACCCATAGTTGGTTTTTACACTTAGGCTCACCAACAACCTTTTCCTCAAGCTAACCCTAGGCTTAAATTCCAATTCATGGCTTAGAAGGGCCTAACCCCTAGTTTTAATAGCCTTGAAACTAGTTATAGCAAATAAGATAAAAGGTAAAGATTTGAGCATAAGAGAAAGCTCTCAAAAGAGCAAAAATAATGTCGATGAAGCTCTTCTTGAATGTTTGAGTTATCTTCTTCTTCTTGGAAGCTTTTAATGAACACTTTTGGATATTGATTTGAAGGCTCAATAGCTAGAATAAAGGCATTTTCACTTGGAATCTTCTTTTTAGCTCTCTCTTATCTTTTCAATAGCTTTCTAAGATGATAGAAATTGTCTCTTATGTCTTTTATGTATTTAATGAGTTTGGTGAGAGATAAATACAATAAAAACTTTAAAAAAACTATTTATGACCATTGGAGAAGAGAAACTAGCCGTTATGGACCGTTTGAATCAATTCTGAACTTCTAAAAATATAGCCATTAATGTTGTCAGAACCTATGAGTTGATACTAGGGTCGACACTTGGATCAACACCAGGTATAATTCTTGAAATACATGGTTCTGCTTTATTTCTGGTCTCAGGCTATAAGTGGATCTATGAGTCGACACTTGAACTTGTTAGTCGACACTTGAGTTAGCACTTGACAAAAAAATCCAAGAATGACACTATTATGTAACTTTCATGTCTCAGGCCATGAGTCGATCTGTGAGTCAACTTGTGAGTCAACACTTGGATCAACACTTCACTTGAGTCCAAAAAATAATGTTCTGTCCATTTTTGTTCTCAGGCCTTGAGTCGACCTGTGAGTCGATACTTGGGTCGATACTTGGCATGCCGGCAAAATCTCTGCGTTCTAGTCTTCAAAAGTGTGACACTAGGCTTCATGTGTTGATACTTGAGTCGACACTAAGGTGACACTTGATCTGTGCCAATTCCAAATTATGTGCCAAGCTCCGAAACTCTAAAATTTGTCTAATAAACTTCCAGTTTCTTCTTTATAATGACCAAATTGATCAGTTTCTTAGCTTTCCAAGGAGAGAAGACTTCTTAAACTTTGAAATTCATCTTGCATTAATGTAAATGACTTTGATATTTTTGTGTAAAGAATTTGATGTACTTGTAACCTAGAATTTACAACTCCAATTGAAACATTAGTACGAATCATATACTAAATATTTTGTTATTCATCAAAATCAAGGGCCAAAGCTAACAATCTCTCCCTTTTTGATGATGACAAAACTTTGAGTATATAAGCATTTGAGTTCAAATTTGGCTATTGTATTAAGCTTTCTAGTAAGCATATATTCAAAGGCATTGTAAATCAAACAAGTTTGTCAAACAAGCTTCACATTTGTTAGCATATCAAAGTTCATAAAGATATTTAGATGAAGATGTAGGATTTTGTGTGGTGCTCCCAATCTTTGAAGAGACTTGGGAGGCCATGACAGGGATGTATGAGGCGATCCCTGGGAGCTTGGAGGCATTCCAAGTAGTTTCTAGAGGTATTTCGAAGGTCCTAGAGGTGTTCCAAGGGATTCATGATGTATTCATGGATGTCTAGGACATGTTTGGGAGCTTGAGGTTTATAAGTTCCTAAGACCCTTTGAGTCATGTTGGGTCAGGGGGCTTGACCCAGGGTTGAGAGAACATGTGAGACATGAATGTAAATGGGCTCGGAGTTTGAGTATTTTCTCATTGACTTATTTGGGAGAGTTTTTTAAGAGATTGCATTATAACCCTTTTGGATTATGGGGTTTGAGTCCTAGCTTAGTTGGTTGGTTGGTTAGTTGGTTGGTTGTAACCACTTAGGAAGCCTAACTAACTAAGAAGTCCTAACCACCCAAGAACAAGAAGTCTAACCGCCCAACAAGACCTAAAACCGCCCACCCCATATATAAAAAAAGAGGGGGAGGCCGATGGTTTTGGTGAGAGAGAGAGAGAAGGCTTGCATGCTTGGGGCTTGGTGCATGAGAGACTTCTTAGGTGCGTGCATGAGGGGCTGCTTGCGTGGGGCTTGTTAGCATGGAGTTTCTTATTCTTGGGAAGAGGCACCATTTTGTAACAAGAGCAAAGGTTTTCTTCTCCATGGAATAAAGAAACAATCTCTCTTTTCTATATATCTCTTTCATCTCTTCTCCTGCCTCTCTATGCAAATTGAATCCAAGAAAAGATTGTTTGCTGATTTCTTGAATCAAGAAGGCTGATTCTTGATCTCTCCCTCATTGCTTCCATGGTATAAGTGTTGATCCGGATCCCCAACAAGTGGTATCAAGCCTTGTTTGAGCAATGGGAGAGGAGGATTCAAGGAAGAAGGAGATGCTGCTCCCTGGTTTGTTCCCAAGAAAGAGGAAGATGCCAACCTTGAAACTGGCTCTATTGCACCCGTCTGTATGTGTTGCGGATTTCTACCCCAGGATTTCTTCGAGGTATTTTGAAATCCAGCCTTTTGAGTTGTTCTTCATGGCTTGATCAACCATGAATAGTGATAGCAAGGTGGAGTTTGAGAAATTTAATGGAAAGGAAGGCTTCTCTAAATGGAAGGTTTGGGTGGAGGATTTGTTGATGCAGAGTTTTTTGGATGTGGCTTTGAAGGAAAAGCCAGAGGGGATGATGGATCAGGATTGGTTATCTTTGTAGAAGAGGGCGTGTGCAGCCATCAGAGGGTGTTTGACTGATGCGGCATTGTACAGCATCCTTGAGGAGAAGACACAGAAGGATCTATGGTCCAAATTGCATGCCATGTATATGGAGAAAAATATGTGCAATAAGCTGATGTTGAAGATGCAATTGTATAGCCTTTGGATGTAGGAAGGTGGAGATGTTGTTCTTCATGTTCAGAGGTGTGACCAAGTTTGCAATGATTTGCTGACCCTTGGGGTGAAGATGGAGGAGGAAAACAAGTCCCTACTCTTGCTATGCTTGTTGCCGAGTTCTTATGATCCACTTGTCACTACTTTGCTGTATGGGAAGGAGATGCTGATGTATGAAGACATAGTATCAATGCTAAGGTCTAATGAGCAAAGGGGGAAGATGATGATGGAGGGAGTACCTCAGGAGGGCCTCACAGTAGGAGAGAGGACCGGGAGAGGGAAGGAAGGCAGCAAACATAAGGGACGGTCCAAGTCCTAAAAGGGCAAGAGAGAATTCAAGTGCTATTGGTGTGGTGTAGCAGAGCACTTTAAGCGAGATGTCTACTTAGAAAGAAGTGTAGGGATGGAGAAAGAAAAAGCCCAGATTTCTAAGGTTCAGTTGCTAGATTAAAGGAAGAGTTGGATGAGCTCTTGGTTATTTTGGAGGAGCCTACGGGGGGTAGTGTTTCCGAAATGGTCTCGAAGGGGTTCGTGGGATGCGAAGGGTTTGAGGAGGCAGCGACGGAGTATGAAGTGTAGCGGTAGGCTCAGCAGGGCAGCATTGAGTGGTTGGCCTCAGGATTTCATTTTATGGCATCAGGGAGACTTCAATCTCAAGTGGAGCACCAGGGAGAGGTGGCTTCATGGGTGGAGTAGGATTCGATACGAGGTTAGAGCGGAGGGGTGCGTTGGGAGGAGTCACATCCTAGAACCAGCACCAGGGATGCACCGAGACAGGTGGAGCAGTGTGCACAAGTAGTGAGGCATGGCTCTGAGAAAATAGTGTCAGGTAGAGCTCCAGTTATAGCGAGTGTCGGCACAGGTTCGTTGCAGTCTCTCCTAGGAGGTCCAAGAAAAAGACTGATGCAACTACTAGGCAGAAGGAAGGCTACAATGGTGGTGCTAGGGTATGAGCAAGGATCTTCAGTGGGGGAGGCGGTCATCCCAAAGGCCTCAAAGGGAGCTCAGCACCTGAAGGGTGTTGGAAGAGGTAAGGAGATCGGCATAAGGGGCTGCTAGGACATGCAGTTATAGTGGGGTTGTGTAGGAGGACATTGCCAGGTTCGTCAAAGCTTGGAACCACCAAGGTGGAGATTGTAGGGTTTTGTGTGGTGCTTCCAAGCTTTGGAGAGACTTGGGAGGCCATGGTAAGGATCTTTGAGATGATCCCTGGGAGCTTGGAGGCGTGCCAAATAGTTTCTGGAGGTGTTATAGAGGTCCTGGAGGTGTTCCAGGGGGTTCATGTGTATTCATGGGTGTCTAGGATATATTTAGGAGCTTGAGGTTTATAAGTTCCTAAGGTCCTTTAAGTCATGTTGGGTCAGGGGGCTTGATCCAGGTTTGAGAGAACATGTGAAACATGGGTGAACATGAGCTCCGGGTTTGAGTGTTTTCTCATTGACTTATTAGGAAAAGTTTTTTGAGAGATTGTATTATAACCCTTTTAGATTATGGGATTTGAGTCCTAGCTTAGTTGGTTGGTTGTAACCACTTAGGAGCCTAACTAACTAAAGAGTCCTAACCACCCGAGAACAAGAAGTCTAACCACCCAACAAGACCTAAAACCCCCACCCCATATATAAAGAAAGAGGGGGAGGCAGACGGTTTTGGTGAGAGAGAGAGAAGGCTTGCATGCTAGGGGCTTGGTGCATGAGAGACTTCTTGGGTGCGTGCATGAGGGGCTTGTTAGCATGGAGTTTCTTGTTCTTGGGAAGAGGCACCATTTTGTAACAAGAGCAAGGGTTGTCTTCTCCATGTAATAAAGAAACAATCTCTCTTTTCTATATATCTCTTTCATCTCTTCTTCTACCTCTCTTTGCAAATTGAATCCAAGAAAATGTTGTTTGTTGATTTCTTGAATCAAGAAGGCTGATTCTTGATCTCTCCCTTGTTGCTTCCATGGTATAAGTGCTGATCCAGATCCCCAACAGAGGATGTGTCAATTTTTTGGTTCATACAATAATATTTCAAAGTTAGTGAGTCAAACAAAATGATATTTTCTCCCCCTTTTGATGGGGATCCAGGGCAGGTCCGGGTATTTTTTCCATTTTTTCTTTTTTTTTCCATATTTTTTATTTTTACTTATTCTTGCTATTCCACCTATTCCCTCTATTCCAGTTTTATCCTGATCTTATTCCCACCTTATTCCAATCTTATTCCATCCTCTTCTCGTGATTTTAAAAAATTTTCAAAACCCTAGCCCACCACCCTGCCTGTCCTAGATCCGGGCTGCCCGACCCCCGGCCGCCCCCGTTGGCCCCGCCCTCAACAAAAATCCGGTGCCGCTGCCCATGCCCGTGGGAAGAAGCAAGAAGAAGAAAGCCCTCCCTCCAAAGATGAACTAGAAGATGAAGATATTGCTTTAGTTGTGAGGAGATTTAAGAAATTTATGGGTAGAAGAAAAGTAAGACATTGGAGAAAATTTTATAGAAAGGGGGAACAAAGCAAAGAGAAGGAAAAAGAAAAAGATAAAGATAAAGAGCAACAGCTCATCTGCTATAAATGCAAGAAACCAGGGCATTTTCAATTAGACTGTCCAACATTGAAGAAAGAATTCAAAAAGAAGAAGAAAGCAATGGTTGTAACTTGGAGCGATAGCAAGGAATCTACATCAAATGATGACGAAGAGACCACAAAAATAGCTAACATATGTTTAATGGATCTTGAAGATGAGGTAATGTCTCCTAAACCCAATGATGAATTTACATTTGAAGAATTGAACGATGCATTTCATGAGTTATTATCTGAATACAAAAAGGATAGTTTGAAAATAAAGTCTTTAAAATATAACAATGATGCTTTATTAAAATAAGAAGATGAAATTATGGAAAAGAATAAGATTTTGCAAAACGATCTGAATAGTATTTCTGAAAAACATAAAGTTTTGCAAAGTGAAAAGAATGACTATCTTGAAAAGAATAAAGCTTTACACGAAGAAAACACATGTTTGTAAAATGAAGTTGAAAAACTTAAGCCTTTAGTTGAAAAATTAACTTTGAGTTCAAATAAGCTTGAGTTGATTTTGAAAGATCAAAGGAATTCAAATAACAAAGCTGGTATTGGTTATAATCCTTTGCATACAAATAGAATTTCTGCTACAAAATTTATAGCTTCAAAATCTTATGTACCTAAGTTTTCAACTCAAATATCTCATGCAGCTAGAGTTTCAACATTTGCATCCTTTAAAAAATCAAGAGTTGTTTGTTATTCATGCAATGGGGTTGGTCACAAGTCTTTTGAATGTTACATGAAAAAGAAAAATAAAATTGATGCAGAACAAAAAAGATGATGATGCGATGCGGAAGTAAATTAAAATTAATGTATTTTTTTTTAATATATTTTCAGAAGTCGGCTTTGACTCAAAGGAAAGATAAACTAATGTTGAAAGAAACTAAGAAATGACAGAGAGCACAATTAAAAGGAGTGGATTATCAGAGTAACTCAAAAGTAGGATCGCTGGGGATTGAGAAACCCCCAGATCTAGGGTTTGCTCTGAGTTTCAACGAAACAGACAAAGTGAGAAGGGAAGGTTCTTGTTACCTAGCAGTGATATCTCTCGTTGCTTCAATTGGAGGACACTCTCGAGCAGATTGTAGGATCCTTGGAGACGGGGTATCTTCGCAATGGATCCTCAGATTATAGTCCTCTGGCAAGGTTGGCCTCCTTCTCGAACTCAGGATCTGGAAGAAGAAGAACAAAAGAAGAACCAGAAACTCAAAGAAAGACACTGACCTGAGGACTTAATGAAGATTGTTGGATGTAGAAGTTCCGGAGATCTTGATACTGATCTGACTCTCATTTGAACTGGCTCTGTAGTTGAAACAGTTGATCTGAACCTGGATGCTGGTGACCGGCTTCGATGTGGAAGAGAGGGGCCGTGGGATGAAGATGGAAAATTAGGGTTTGGTGGTGGTGGAGTAGAGATGGGTGGACTAAGCTAGGGTTTTGGGGTTGGAGATCTCACACCTCCTCAAGGTTCCTAGGGAACCCGGATTTACTCCCTCACGGAGCTCAACACCTGAATACAAGTGAGGAAGAGAGAAACACAAAGTTGCTCACAAAGAAATTGATTTCATTCATCATTTTTAATTCAAAAGTTACATAGAGTTGAATATATAGACATAACAAAGAAATAAAATTTCATACACTTCCCATGTGGGACTAATAGGACTAACCCACACTTTAGGTATCAAATTCTCTTCCCAAGACTCCTTCCATGAGTGGGCAGCCCAAAAACTCCAAGAAAACTTGAAAATCAGCTCCAAATGGCATGTTATGGGGGTGTCTCCTAGTATCTCTCCATGAATCAAGGATTTTCCCTTCATGGTTTGGCTCTTTTGGACACCTCCTAGTCTTGCTCCACAAGTTTAGGCTTCTTCCTTTCATGGCTTTGGCACTTTAGGAAACTTTTGGGTGCCTCCTTGATTTTCTCCCCAAGACATGCTCTCTTCCCTTTTATAACTTGGATTTTTATGGAACATTGTGGGGCACCTCGTTGATCCTCTCTTCAAGAAAAATTCTTGCCATCCTGGCTTGGGTTTATCTGGAAAGAAGTTGGCTCCTCCTTGGATTGAGGTATCTTGATGGATTTCTCCCCCAAGTGGTGCAAGAAAAAAGAACCTGCTTACTTGAGGCGTGGGGACCAAGGTACACTGGATGGAGATGTGGCAGGGAGTGTGGCACCCACTTGTAGCTAGAAAATGTGGTGCCCTATGGCAAAGGGAATGACACCTACCTGGGCCTTGGACTTGGACTGAGTCAACATTACCCAACAAAAATTGAAATGACAAAATTACAGACTCAAAATTGAGTTGATCAGGTCAACCCTTATCACAAAACCAGAAAACCCTAATTCTTCGGGCAAGGTCAATCAGAGATCCAGATGGAGCCCTGAAGTCTTCTTCTGAGTCTGGTGCCCGCACCAATTCTCCTGGGGTGGGAGGAACTCGACCTTGTCGAGTAAGGCTCAAGTTGACTCTGGTATCTCTCCAAGAGGTTCGGATCCAAATCTTGTAGTTCTTCTCGGGAGATCCAAGAGTCATCAGAGTCTAGGCCTTCCTTGCCAGCAGACCAAGTATCTTTGGTATCCTCGATTACGAGTAGAGATAACCTGATCATCCAGGATCTTTTCAATTTGCTCTTTCCTCATAGGCCAGTTTGTTGGTGGACACACAGGGTCGGGATCACTCTCAATAACAGGATTAGGTTCAAAAGTCTCACTGGGAATCACAGCTGGCTCCCTGTACTCTACTAGGTCTGTAATGTTGAAAGTAGAGCTATTGCCTAGTTATGGAGGCAACTCAAGCACATAGGAATTGGATCCTACTCACTTCACTACTCTAAATGGTCCAGCTCCTCTAGCATGTAACATTCTAACGGTTCCAGGAGAAAACCGCTCAGGCCTTAACCTAATCATTACATAGTCTCTCTCTCAACAAAAGTTTTGACTCGTCTTTGAGAATCAGCCAACTTCTTATAAGTTTCATTACTTAAAGTTATTTTGGCATGAATTTCTTTATGCAAGTCCTTTACATGCTATGCAAGTGCATCAAGAGACTTGTGTGTGTGGGCTAATAGTGAAATCAGATCAAGTGGTGTGTGAGGCTTATATCCATGAACAATTTCAAAGGGACTCTAGCCTATAGACCTATTGATCGAAACATTGAATGCAATTTCAGCCCTGGACAAAATACAAATCCCAATTCCTGGTGCTCTCAATCAAACCAAAATCTGAGCCAAAGCCTAGTAAAGGGTCAAGAAAACTAAACTAGACTGACGACACGTTCCTAAAGAATGGACTTTATTACAAAGGAACCCTAGGTCTAAACCTAACAAACTAAGGCTCTCTAGGTTTGACCTTGGGTCGGAGGAGGGCATGCAGAGCATGAAAACTTATTATGGATGCCTAGTAGGTGCCATAAGGTCTTCCAGAAGTAGGTGGCAAACCTAATAGGTTCTGACACATGGTTCACTCTAAAGGCTTCGACAAAGTATACTTGGATGGTGTAAGAAGCATTGGAAGTCCTAGAGAAAGGGAGGATATATGAGGTGGAGTCTCGAATTACCTGTTGACTAAAGGTGGTGACCTGAAGGTTTGAATGGTGATCTATGAGTGTCAACTGGTCATCCTTACGAAAGGAATAGTTTGCTACTCCCAGGAATGGATCAAGAGATGGTTCGGGAAGTAGCCTAGGACATGTGATTGCAATAGTTAAGGTTTGTTCTCTAAGCAAATAATGATCCACTTTCTCAAGAACTGGATTAGAGAATGATTCATGGGAGGGCCTATGGATGATGACCTCAAGACTTGAAATTTGACCTATGGGTGCGGAAAGGTATACTCTATTGAAGGTTAGGTCAGTCATGCGAAGGAAGGGGTCTGGGGTCATAAGGAGGACTTCTATAGGACTGGGTGAATCAATCCGCTCAAGACAAGGATGTTCAACTGAGATTACGGGAGAGACCTTAGTGGCTGAGCATGGGACAAGGTCCAATTGTAAGAGGCTTGATTCAGTCATCCTAAGGAGAGGATCTACCATAGGGTGGGCAAACTTAAACAGTTTAGTGCAAAGATCTTCAATTGGTACTTGGGGAATGACTGTCATTAGAGGATACGCACTGATATCTCGGGCTAACACTATGAGTTCTTCCTGGGGGTATTTGACTAAAGGAACCTTGTTCTCACAAATCTCTTGAATTTCTAAACTAGGTCCTACCACTTGGTTGCTTTCCAAGGTCTCCTCAGGTAAGGAACCAATAGTATCGATGTCACATTCTTCAAGTTCTTCCCCCTCATATTCATCAACTAGACTCAAGCCAGCATCATATACTTCCTCGATGCCATCTTCAATGGGTTTCGGGTCAGTGGTAATCGGGTCAACTAATTCTGGGCTTGTCATACCTAACCCTTCTTCCTCATTGGTAGGCTTGGGTTCTCCCTCATTAATGTCATTCTTAGGATTCTTACCACTTAGCTGAGCACAAGCCAGTCCTATGCATGGGCACTAACTAGATTTATGGCCTCTTTCTCCACAAAACAAACATTCTTGCGATATAGGAACCTGGGTCACACTGGGTTTCAAGCTAGTAGAGACCTTACTTGGGCATGGGTGTGGATCTAAATGGTTTGATCTAGAAGACTTGAGTTGTTGAGTGACTAGTCTAGAATATTGTAAGGACCTCTCATAGACACGATCCACATTATAGATATCATGGTTAGGCTTCCTAAGGTTATGCTCGGGATCACGGTATAAGGTCCTCCTAGGCTCCTAGCATGGATGAGGTTGGGGCCTATTAAATTTTGGATCAGGGATCCAATTTTGATGTCTACGTTTCTCAAGTACTTGGACTTGATCCCTAAGCTGGGTAAAATTCTCATGGACTTGTTCTTTACACTGGGTAATAGTAGCAGTCAAATCCTGGCTCAATTTGTTCATACTTTCAGTAAGAGCTCTAACCATGGCCTCTAAATCAGGTTGGGTTTGACCAGGTTGGTAGGGTACTCCATTCCGGGTAGACATGATGAAATAAGCAAACACACAAAATGAGACTCAACTGAATCAACTACGGGCTAACTAGACCTAGAGCCCAAACTAGATGCCCAATCAGACTGGCAAGCTATCCTGTAGTAACTCGGGACTTAGCCAGGCAGGTGTAAGGGGAGTGTTAGGTCCCTAATTGCCAATCCTAGACACCAATCAGTGATTGGCCAGGTAGGCGGACCAGCACACAAGTCCTTCGGGACGTAGTCCCTGAACCACCGTTCTAGACACTGAGTACAAAGCACATACAGAGTAACTAGACAAACTGACTCAATACTAGCCTTGACCCGACTTGTTGATGTCCCTAGCCCACTAGGGCAAATTAAGTCTAATAAATTTTAAAATTAGGCTTAGGATCGAATGAGTGGGTGGTGGTTTTGGGCTAAGGAGAGGTTATCAACTCCTCCCCTTATCTTAGATGCTCAAATGCCCTTAGGATGAATTAGGAGATGTTCACTCAAAATAATTGCATTACAGAACACAAAAATAGAGTTGCAGTAATTTAACTCTCAGAAATTTCACAGAAACTAATAAATCACAGAAAAATAATGTAAAATAGCTTCAATTATATGGTTCCAGAAAAATAAAAATCATGCAATTTGGACTTAGCTGCACTGAGAAATAATTCCTGCAACAGGGCAGTTACAGACTGAAAACAGGGTGCTTCCCCCGTTTACAATTCCTGCTACGAAGTTGTAACCCAACGGATCCCCTACACGCCCTAGGAACACCCCATGGAATGGGAAGAGGAGGTTTGCACCTCGCTTCATTCCTAGGACCGGACGTCCTGGGGAGTCTACTTCGAGCAGACAAAGTAAAAGGAGAGAGACTTAAAACAAGCAAGCAAAACAGAAACCCTAGACCGTGCTCTGATACCAAAATTGATGCAGCACGAAAGCTCTGATACCAAAAATGATACAGAACAAAAAAGATGATGATGCGATGCGGAAGTAAATTAAAATTAATATATATATTTTTTAATATATTTTCAGAAGTCGGCTTTGACTCAAAGGAAAGATAAACTAATGTTGAAAGAAACTAAGAAATGACAGAGAGCACAATTAAAAGGAGTGGATTATCAGAGTAACTCAAAAGTAGGATCGCTGGGGATTGAGAAACCCCCAGATCTAGGGTTTGCTCTGAGTTTCAATGAAACAGACAAAGTGAGAAGGGAAGGTTCTTGTTACCTAGCAGTGATATCTCTCGTTGCTTCAATTGGAGGACACTCTCGAGCAGATTGTAGGATCCTTGGAGACGGGGTATCTTCGCAATGGATCCTCAGATTGTAGTCCTATGGCAAGGTTGGCCTCCTTCTCGAACTCAGGATCTGGAAGAAGAAGAACAAAAGAAGAACCAGAAACTCAAAGAAAGACACTGACATGAGGACTTAATGAAGATTGTTGGATATAGAAGTTCCGGAGATCTTAATACTGATCTGACTCTCATTTGAACTGGCTCTGTAGTTGAAACAGTTGATCTGAACCTGGATGCAAGTGACCGGCTTCGATATGGAAGAGAGGGGCCGTGGGATGAAGATGGAAAATTAGGGTTTGGTGGTGGTGGAGTAGAGATGGGTGGACTAAGCTAGGGTTTTGGGGTTGGAGATCTCACACCTCCTCAAGGTTCCTAGGGAACCCGGATTTACTCCCTCATGGAGCTCAACACCTGAATACAAGTGCGGAAGAGAGAAACACAAAGTTGCTCACAAAGAAATTGATTTCATTCATTATTTTTAATTCAAGAGTTACATAGAGTTGAATATATAGACATAACAAAGAAATAAAATTTCATACACTTCCCATGTGGGACTAATAGGACTAACCCACACTTTAGGCATCAAATTCTCTTCCCAAGACTCCTTCCATGAGTGGGCAGTCCAAAAACTCCAAGAAAACTTGAAAATCAGCTCCAAATGGCATGTTATGGGGGTGTCTCCTAGTATCTCTCCATGAATCAAGGATTTTCCCTTCATGGTTTGGCTCTTTTGGACACCTCCTAGTCTTGCTCCACAAGTTTCGGCTTCTTCCTTTCATGGCTTTGGCACTTTAGGAAACTTTTGGGTGCCTCCTTGATTTTCTCCCCAAGACATGCTCTCTTCCCTTTTATAACTTGGATTTTTATGGAACATTGTGGGGCACCTCGTTGATCCTCTCTTCAAAAAAAATTCTTGCCATCTTGGCTTGGGTTTATCTGGAAAGAAGTTGGCTCCTCCTTGGATTGAGGTATCTTGATGGATTTCTCCCCTAAGTGGTGCAAGAAAAAAGAACCTGCTTACTTGAGGCGTGGGGACCAAGGTACACTGGATGGAGATGTGGCATGGAGTGTGGCACCCACTTGTAGCTGGAAAATGTGGTGCCCTATGGCAAAGGGAATGACACCTACCTGGGCCTTGGACTTGGACTGAGTCAACATGACCCAACAAAAATTGAAATGACAAAATTACAGACTCAAAATTGAGTTGATCAGGTCAACCCTTATCACAAAACCAGAAAACCCTAATTCTTCGGGCAAGGTCAATCAGAGATCCAGATGGAGCCCTGAAGTCTTCTTCTGAGTCTGGTGCCCGCACCAAAAAGTAAGATTAGAAAAATTTGGGTTCCCAAAGGTACCACTCCGGCTATCTTGCAAGGACCCAAGAAAGCTTGGGTACCTAAAAGAAGTCCTTGATTATTTTGCAAGAATGTCTTGCAGCCCAGAATATAAAGAAAAGATAGTATTTGGATAGTGGCTGTTCAAGACATATGACGGGTGACAAAGAACAATTCATCACCCTAGAAATGAAGGATGGAGGAATGGTCACTTTTGGTGACAATGGTAAGGGGAAGATAATTGGCATCAGTAAGATCATAATTATCCCTTTTACATTCATTAAAAATGTATTACTAGTTGACAAATTGAAGCACAATTTATTAAGTATAAGTCAATTATGTGATGAGGCTTCAATGTTGTCTTTGAATCTGCAATGTGCATTGTAACTCACTCACTTGATTCTAGCACCAAGCTCATTGGTCATAGACTTGAAAACATAATATGTGGTAGACTTAAATGATCTAGCCATGTCTAGTAGTACAAGTCTTATGGCAATGAACGCTAAAACCAAGGAGTCTAGCTTACTTTGGCATAGGAGACTAGGTCATGCTAGCATGCATACAATAGCTAAATTGATTTCTAAAGATCTAGTTAGAGATTTACCAAGATTCAAAGTTGATTTTGAACATGTTTGTGATGCATGTCAATTTGGTAAACAAATTAAGAAGAGTTTTAAATCGAAAAATATGGATACTACTTCTAGACTTCTTGAACTACTATACATGGACCTATTTGGACTAACTAGGATCACAAGCCTGGTGGTCTAAAATATGGACTTATAATAATAGATGATTTTTTGAGATTTTCTTGGATCTTATTTATCTCATATAAAGATGAAGCTTTTAAATTTTTTCAAAAAAATTATAAGAAAGTTTCAAATCAGAAAAATCTTTCAGTTATTCTATTAGAAGTGATCACGGCATAGAATTTGAAAATCAATATTTTGATGAATATTGCACTGAGCACGGCGTTGATCACAACTTCTCCGCTCCTAGAACACCATAGCAAAATGGTGTTGTAGAAAAGAAGAATAGGTATTAGAAGGGATGGCCCGAACTGTGTTGTGAGAAGGCAATCTTCCAAGATACTTTTAGACAGAAGCTGTGAACATTGCATGCTATATTTTGAATCATGTTTTGATAAGACTAATTTAAAAAAAAACCCCTATGACTTTGGAATGATAGAAAACCTAACATTCATTATTTTTATGTTTTTGATTGTAAATGCTTTGTGTTGAACAATGGAAAGGATAACCTAGAAAAATTTGATACTATATCTGATGAAGCATTTTTTCTTGGTTATTCAATATCTAACAAAGCTTATAGAGTATTTAATAAAAAACATTGATTGTTGAAGAATCTATTCATGTTATCTTTGATGAATCTAACCCCTCACCTTCTAGAAAAGAAGAGTACATTGATAATGATACAGGTACAATCGACAAAGCTATGGAGGACATGAGCCTAAAGGACAAACAAACACAAGAAGGGGAAGAAATGGTAAGTAAAGATCATGGAGATTTACTAAGAGAATGGATGTATGTAACTTCACACCCTAAAGATTTAATTATTGGTGATCCCTCACAAGGTGTTAGGACTAGGTCATCACTTAGAGAAGCACAAGATTACCTAGCATTTGTTTCACAAGTAGAACCACATAGTATAGAAGAAGCTGAAAATGACCCTAGTTGGATGATGGCAATGCATGAAGAACTTAACCAATTTGAAAGAAATAATGTATGGACCTTAGTGACTAGACCATCAGATTATCCTGTCATAGGAACTAAATGGGTTTATAAAAATAGGTTAGATGAAAAAGGCCAAGTAATTAAAAGTAAAGCTAGATTAGAGACTAAAGGATATAATCAAGAAGAAGGAATAGATTTTGATGAAACCTATGCACTTGTAGCAAGATTAGAATCCATTAGATTATTGCTTGCATTTGCTTGCTACATGGATTTTAAATTGTTTCAAATGGATGTAAAAAGTATATTTTTGAATGGTTTTATTTCAGAAGAAGTTTTTGTAGAACAACCACCAGGATTTGAAAATCACGCTCTTCCAAATCATGTTTTCAAACTTAATAAAGCATTGTATGGTTTAAAACAAGCACCTAGAGTATGGTATGATAGATTGAGTAAGTTCTTACTTGAAAATGATTATGTTAGAAGAAATGTAGACACTACTTTGTTCATTAAAAGAAAAGCAAATGACATGTTAGTTGTACAAATTTATGTAGATGATATTATTTTTGCTACAACTAATGAAGACTTCTGTAGAGAATTTGCTGAGCATATGCAGGGTCAATTTGAAATGAGCCTGATGGATGAACTGACCTACTTTCTTGGACTCCAAATTAAGCAAACAAAGGAAGAAATATTTATCAACCAAGCAAACTACATCAAGGAAATCATTAAGAAGTTTGGTATGGAGTCAGTCAAAGAAATTGGCACACCCATAAGCCCCTCCTGCAGACTTGATAAAGATGAAGATGGAAACAATATTAATCAAAAGCTTTATAGAGGTATGATTGGATCACTATTGTATTTAACTGCTAGTAGGCCTGATATCTTGTTCAGTGTATGTATATATGCTTGATTTCAATCAAACCCTAAAGAATCACATATACTTACTATCAAAATAATCATAAAATATCTTAAAAGAACAAGCAATCTAGGTCTATGGTATTCTAAGCAATCTTCATTAAATTTAATTACATTTTTTGATGCTGATTATGGTGGATGTAAAATTGATAGAAAAAGTACTAGCGGTACTTGTCAATTTCTAGGGTTGAACTTAATTTCATGGCATTGTAAGAAACAGAACTCTGTAGCACTGTCCACTGCTAAGGTAGAGTATGTAGCTATAGGGAGTTGTTGTGCACAAGTGTTATAGATTAAGCAATAACTAGAAGACTTTGATGTTATTCAAATAAAAACTCCTATCAAATGTGATAACGCATGTGCTATTAATCTAACAAACAATCAAATTCAGCATTCTAGAACAAAACATATAAAAATTAGACATCACTTTATTAGGGATCATGTACAAAATGAAAATATTGAGCTTGAATTTATTTCAACAGAAAATCAATTAACTGACATTTTCACTAAACCTCTTAATGAAGATAGATTTCAAATGATTAGAGGAGAATTAGGGTTGTGTGACCCATTTTAGAAATTCTTTGACCTAATTTCTTCAAAATTAAGGAAAATTATTTAGAAAATCTTCTTAACTAATTTGAAATAGATAACCACCTTATTTAGTGTGTTTCTAGGGCTAGATACCATTTTATTGGGTTTTTAGAGCTTTTTTGTTGATCCTTGCTCGAGCTGACTAGGTTCTAGCCAAGCTGACTCGAATGTTGGGATGACCTTTTTTATATATCCCGTAGGACCCAAACCTAGGGCATATTTTTCCTACTGAACCCTAGCCAAGCAATAGAAAAACCCTTTCCAAAACTTGGGACCACATATCTACCCTACTTTCCTTAGATCCACTCAATCCACCTTCTCCCACCTCTAATTCCTGCGATTGGCACTAAGAATGGCAGTTCGAAAGAGGGCTAGACGTGTGGATTCATGCACCCAAAGGGAAAGAAGAACCAAGCACCGTGAAGATGAGTCGACCCAAGCCCAAGAGCAAGAAGAGCAGAGAAATATGTCTCCACCACCACCTAAGCAAGTAATTTCTATGGCCAATCATCCCGTAACAAGTCGGAGAAAAGTTGTTTTTACATTCCTTGAGAATTTGGGACTGAGAATCAGTGAGTGGATTGACAATCAGGGTTGGAGTCATTTTTGTTCTTTGGATACACCTACATATCCCAATTTAGCAAGCCGCTTCTTTAATAATTTATCTTTTGGAGAGTATCTCATTGAGTCTACAGTCAAAGGAGTTAGAATGGTAGTTGATGAGGACAAGCTTAGTAGTGTATTATAGATGCCCAAAAATGGACTACAGTACTTAGTTTTAAAAGATAAGCAGAAGACTCTTAGAACAATTTTGGAAAGAAGAAATGTGGATGGAATTGTTAATGTACAGGCAAATATGTTATCTTTGGAGATGAGGTTCTTGCACAATATGATCAATAGAATCTTTCTACCCAGGACCAGCCACTTTGACTGGGTTAGTGAGCGTGACATGGTTTTTATGAGGCATATGATTGAGGGGGAGGCCCTCAATCTTCCTTTTATCATATTAGTATAGATTAGAGAGGCAGCAAGGAGAGCAAAGGCCTGCCTACCCTATGGCATGGTGTTTACTCTACTTTTTTAGGAGTTTGGGATTGATTTGATAGGGGAGGACGGACGTCCACTTCACCACATAGACCCTTACTTAGTGAAGTCCCTCCATCAGATAGGTTATCACCAAGTAGAAGGAGTTTGGATGAAGAAGATGTCTGGTCAGAGAGTGGCACATGACTCTGACTCAGATGATGAGGATGAGGCTGCACAGGTTGCTGAGACTGCTACTGCTGATAGAGATGTTAAGGATGATGGAGATGATGATGATGATGATATGCATTCTACTGATGAGGAGAATCTGGGATTGATTGGAGCTACTGGACAGACTGGCAACCCCAGGACACTGCCTGCACCATCAGCTAGACCTGCACCTAGACCATTGACTTCCATGGATATCTTTGAGTAGCTCACTTGCTTTGCTGACACCCTGACAGCTACCATCAGATCCATGTTTGACGAGCTTCGTCAAATAGTGGACCATGGGCTTCAGGAATTTAGAGGATAGATGAGAGAACTTACCTTGAGGATGGAGTCAGTTGAGGCATGATAGCAGATGCAGGATGAGCATAATGTAAATATCAAAGACCTACATTCATATATTGGATGATTTAGAGGAGCAGCAGATGCATTTTCTACCCAGCAGACTAATACACTACATAGTATACAGTAGGAAGTTTAGGGGATTACCATTAAGCTTCGAACTATTTGGGTATTTTTGTCTAGATTGTAATCTATAGCTACAGCTTTTGGAGCATCAGCTTCTAGGCAGCCACCTGCTTAGTCTTCACCTCCTCCCTATGCCAGTCAACCATCACCTCTTGCCACAAAGCCTCCTCCACCACCTACAGTTGTGCCTAGCATACCTTTTGATGACATTAAAGTTGAGCCTACTCCTATTAGTTCCAAACCTAAAGCCAGGCCAAAACAAAAATCCACTAGACCTAAGGCTCCTACAAAGACTAGATTTAGAGATCTTAGGTTCAAACCATTAAAAACTAAGACCTCTTCCACTGTTCTAGAGATAGGTTCTTCTTCTAGTGAGGAAGAAGATTAGTACTTCTTTCTTTATGTTGGATGTATCTTGAATCTTTTTGATGATTGTATCTTGTATCTTTTTGATGGTTGTATCAAAGACTTGAATATATATATATATGTATCTTTCGCACTTTGTTCTAAATATCTTTCTAACTATTCTATGATGCTTATAACTTGAACAAGAACATAAAAGATTAATAAGAATTTCAAAATTGTAATGAAAAGGTGAAATTATCTTAAATCTTATTAATTTTCTTATTCTATTTCAAAAGTCATTAATTTCTTTTTGAACCTTTTTTATCGCTAACAAAAAGGGGGAGTGATATTGATGTGCATGGAAAATTCAAAGAACATAAAATAGAGGGAGAAGATAATAGTTTGAAAGCATGGACAAATAGAAACTCATTAAAAGTGCAAAGAAATGAATGAAACAGGAGGAGTTATCCAAATTATTCAAAATTTGCTCTGATACATCTTCATTAGTCTCTAATAGCTCTGATACATTTTGCTAGCTTTTATACTTTTTCCTACCTTAGCTCTGACACATTTTGCTAGCTCTGATACATTTTGCTATCCAATTCACCTTGGTACATTATTGACTTCCATACTTTTTGAGCAAAAATAGCTTTTGATAAATATTATCTTTGATACACATTGGATCTATTACAAAAGCTCTGATAATTTTGATAAGCCCTGATACTTTCTGATACATTCTTGACACTAGTTGATACATATGGATATACATTAATCTTAAAATCATACATAAGTTACCTTGATACGTTTAAATGTTCATATACTCATAATTGTAAAGTTTATTTTTCCATGCCCAATGTTTTATCATCATCAAAAAGGGGGAGATTGTTGACCCCTGGAATGATTTTGATGATAACAAAACATTGGAGCATGCACTTAATAATAACTATTCTTAAGTATTTTATAAGTTTTTATAGGATGATTTGAATGAACAACCATTCTTCCTACAGTTCTGAAGTTACTGATGTATGACAAGGTTTTTTTTTTTGAAAAGTTTCATGTAGTAAAGAGCCCAAAGAAAAATCACTTGTGTATTCATAAAAAAGGGCCAATTCAATGTAATTTTCAAATTTAAATTACTTAGTTTAGGCTTTGAAGAAGTTTGATAACATTTGAAGTTAGTTGGAAGACTTTAGAAGAATTTTGAGGAAGCTTGGAAGGGTTTTTGGCAAAACTAGTCACTCGAGCCGACTCCAAGCAAAAGAGCTTGGCTCTTGGTTCTAGCACAGCACTATGTTCTCTGGCATGCAGATAACCTAAATGACTCAAGAGTGAAGAGTCGACTCAGGCATAGTTCAAATTTTGAAGTACTGAGAATTCGAGCTGACTCAAGAAAAGTCGATCCAACTCGTCCAAAGTGAAATTCCTCAGACACAACTGAGCTGACTCATGTGCAGACGAGCCGACTCTTCTAGAGTAATGAGAAAACTAGTTCTAAGAAAACCAGCCATCCGAGCTGACTCAACTGAGAAGAGCTGACTTGACTTGAGTGAAGATTCAGCAGGTCTGAGCATCCGAGCCGACTCGATCCATCCAAGCCGACTCGAGCACCTATTCCAGGCACGTATTGGCTAGCTCCAGAACTATCTTTTTGATTCCAAAAAGTGCTCCAACGGTCATTTTTTGAATCCCAATGGTCTACAATGGTTATATCCACTTGGAATCAATTCAAGATACTATATAAGGGATTTGAACAACTTTTGAAGGAGTTAATGAAAAGTTAATGAGTTTTTAAGAGAACATTCAAGAGAGCTTTCAAAAGAAGAACTCAAGACTTCACCAACTCCCATCAGATTCTTGAGTCATTAATTAAGAAAGATAAGAAGCCTTAAAGAGCATTCAAGGAAGGAATCAAGAAGGCTTCTCAAGAGCTACAACTGCAACCACCCAACAATGATCAGTTTGTCATTAGTGTTGCTCTGTTTTTTAACTTTTTTATTTGAGTTGTTCTAAGTATAGCAGGGGTTTGTTCAGTTTTTGGTAAGCCTTTGAAAATCAAGTGTGGGTTGTTAGTGAGCTTGGGAAAACTAACATTGTATTGGATTCTTGGTGATCCCAGTGAAAAACTAAGAGTTTATGTTGTTGTTTATGATCTCGGTGCAAAACAAACTAGCTATATTCCATGGTGAATATAGTGGAAATCCCAAGTGGTATCATGGGTAGTGGATGTAGAAGCTGGGTTGCTCTGAACTACTATAATTTGCTTATTTTGTGCTTGTGTTGTTTATGATCTTTATTTGCTTCCATATTTGATTCTTATCTTACATCACTCACCACACTAAGAATTCTAAAAAGAGCACATACTTGAAAAAATTCTTAATTACTCAATTTACCCCCCCTCTTGGGTTGGCCACCTGGGCAACAGCCTCCCTTCCTCTCTGAAACCTGAGAAGAAGCTTCATCTGCGCATAATACCTCAACACAAGTTCCCTTCTCCAAAGCCCCATGATGTACCCTCACGATCCAAGAAGTCTCCACGGTCTAAGAACCAAGAAGTCATCTCGCACGGACTCGCTCACGTGCTCCCTTCTTTGCTCTCTTGGAACCATCCAAGCCCTCACACCCAAGACCTCTCATGGACCAAGACCCTAAAGGGTCGGCCACTCTTGGAAGCCTCATGCTCCAACCTTCATGCATGCCCACCCTCTTCTTAAATAGATGGCCATGTAGTTATCTTAGTCTTGGAGTCAACTTCTTGGGCAGTTACAACTCCTCACATGGTTGGGCTTAGACATTTTGATAGGTCCAATAAAAAACTAGTTAGAACACCTCACATGGTTGGGCTTCCTAATTGGTTACAACCAACAAACTAACCAACCAACCTCTTGGACCCAACCCCATAACCTACTTGGGTTATGTTACAACCTCTCAAAAAATTCTTCCCAATAAATCAATGTGAAAAAACTCTCAACCCTAGGTCAAGCTCCCTGACCCAACTTGACTCTAGGGCCCTGAAAACTTATAAACTAGCTCCCAAACCTATCCATGAACACCCATGAACCTCCTGGAATACCTCCAGGACCTTTGGAACACCTCTAGAAACCACTTGGCATGCTTCCAAGCTCCCAAGGATTGCCTCCAGCATCCCTACCATGGCCTCCAAAGTCTCTCCAAGGCTTGGGAGCACCACGTAAAATCCTACAATCTTCACCTTGGTGCCCCCAATCCTTAACAAACCTGGCAATGTCCTCCTGCATAACCCTACTGTAATTGCGTGTCTTAACAGCTCCTTATGCAAATCTCCTTGCCTCTACCAACACCCTTCATTTGCTACGTGCCCTTGGAGGCCTTTGGGATGATTGCTTCCATAGTTGAAGACCCTTGCTTGTATCCTTACACTATGATTGTAGCCTTCCTTTTGCTTGGCAACTGCATCAGTCTTTTCCTTGGACTTTCCTGGAGAGACCATAGCAAACCTAAGCCAGCACTCACTGTAACTAGAGCTCTACCTGACACCAACTTCTCAGAGCCATGCCAATCTCTGCACACTCGGCTCCACTTGGCTAAGTGCACCCCTGGTGCTCGTGCTAGAATTTGGCCAGTATCCCTACACCTCCTGCTCTGAACTCGTGTCAAATCTTGCTTCACTCGTGAAGCCACCTCTTCTAGGTGCTCCACCTAAAACTGAAGCCCCCTGATGCCATAAAAAGAAACCCCAAGGCCAACAACTCAATGCTGTCCTGTTGAGCATTCCCTACACCTCGTACCTTGTCGCTGCCTCCTCAACTCTTCGCATCCCATGAACCCCTTCGAGACCGTTTTAGATACACTACCTCCCACAGTCTCCTTCGAAACAAAGAGTTCATCCCAACTCTTCCTCTGACCCAGTGATGAAACCTGAGAAATTTGGGCTTTTCCTTTCTCCATCATTGACAAGCTCCACGTGATTGTCTGCACCTATCTTGTTGTCTCCAGAGTTGACATCTTCCTATCGAAGCCACCTAGCCTTCCCAGCTGGAACATCAACCCGTGCTCCATAGCTCTTGAGACTCAAGCTCCACCGCACTCCTGACCTCATACTGATGTCTTCCTGCTCTGTCCCTGTGACTGCAACACCAACCTGTGCTTCCGCAGTAAACCCAGACAGCTGTGCAAACCTAACACCAATGTCAGGCCTCTTTTGCAAAGACTCCTTCTTCCTTGAATCCTCCTCTCCCACCTTCAAACCCGTGGCTCTGATACTAATTATTGAGATTCCTAGGCACTGATACCACTTTGTGGGAGATCTAGATCAGTGCCTATACACAATGGAAACAGCGAGGGAAAGATTATGAACCAACCTTCTTGATCAAGAACTAGCAACAACCTATTCTTGGATTCAATATCATGCAACAAAGGAGATATAGAGAAGAGATGTATGTAGGAGAAAAAGAGAGATTGCTTTATTCCTTTCTTTGGACAAGAACCTTATTACAAGACAACAAGACCCACGTCATCTCTTATGAAATCCCAGAAACCTCTCGCCATCCTGCATGTCTTCTCTCTTGCAGAACTCATGCCTCAAGAATCCACGTACGACCACGCATGGATAATACCTCAATGTGCATCCCTTCCTCTCTGAAATCCAAGAAGAAGCTCCACCTGCAGACAATACCACAACACAGGTTCCCTTCTCCAAAGCCCCGTGATGTACCCTCATGGTCCAAGAAGTCTCCACGGTCCAAGAACCAAGAAGTCATCCCGCATGGACTCCCTCATGTGCTCCCTTCTTTTCGCTCTTGGAACAGTCCAAGCCCTCATGCCCAAGATCTCTCATGGACCAAGACCCCAAAGGGTTGGCCACTCTTGGAAGCCTCATGCTCCAACCTTCATGCACGCCCACCCTCTTCTTAAATAGATGGCCGTGCGGTGTTCTTATTCTTGGAGTCAACTTCTTGGGTGGTTACAACTCCTCACATGGTTGGGCTTAGACTTCTTGATAGGTCCAATAACAAACTGGTTAGAACACCTCACATGGTTGGGCTTTCTAATTGGTTACAACCAACCAACCTCCTGGACCTGACCCCATAACTGAATTGGGTTATGTTATAATCTCTCAAAAATCTCTCCCCAACAAATTAATGTAAGAAAACCCTCAACCCTAGGTCAAGCTCCCTGACCCAACTTAACTCTATGGCCCTGGAAACTTATAAACCAGCTCCCAAACCTATCCATGAACACCCATACACCTCCTAAAATACCTCTAGGACCTCTGGAACACCTATAGAAATCGCTTGGCATGCCTCCAAGCTCCCAGGCATTGCCTCCAGCATCCCTGCCATGGCCTTCCAAGTCTCTCCAAGGCTTGGGAGCACCACGTAAAACCCTACATCTTGAGCAACTGCTATCAAGGTACCACAATCTTTTTTTCTCCTTGATTGCAAGACACACCTACAAAATCAAATCAATTAGAGACTTTAGGTACCCAAGATATCTTTGGTCCTTTAGGGTTAGTTGATGTGATTCCTTTCGCAACCCAAACTTTTCTAACACTATTTAGCTTTCTTCTATCACACATGCAAGATTTATGTTCTAGCTTACCACAAGAATAACATGTAATGCTATAAGATGCAGAAACAAAGAAATTCTTAAAATATTTTTGTTATTTTTGAGGTTTGAAACCTAGACCTACTTTGTTAAAAACCACTCTTTGGCTATTCAGAAGCATATTGAGTTTTTCGAAACTATAGGTAAACTTTTCAACAAAATGTTTCACTTTTTCAAGATCTTCTTTGTATTTCTTATTTTCTTGAAAAAGTTTTTTGTTTTGTTTGATAAGTTTCTCATTTGTTACAAAAACTTTATCCTTTCTCAAAACATCTTTTTCTTTCAAAAGATCTTCCTTTTCATTTTTCAAATAAGTAATTTGATCATTCAATTATTTGTTTTCTTGAAGTAGGCTATCATTGTCTTTCAAAAACTTATCATTTATTTTAGACAGCTCAAAGTTTTGCTTTTTCAATTCTTTGTTTTTCATTTTAAGTTTTTAATACTCTATAACAAATTCATTAAAGACATCACGTAATTCTTCAAAGATAAAATCACTTTCGGGTTCAGACCTTACCTCTTCTTCATTTGCCATAAAGTGAATGTTGGCAACCTCTTACTACTCTTCATTGGAGCTTGAGTCTTTACTCTCACTCCAAGTCACCATCATCAGTTTCTGTTATCCAGGTGGCTTACTCAAGAGGGGGGGTGAATTGGATATTTACAAAATTATTGCAAGTATGTGCTCCTTTTTAAGTTCTTAGTATGGTATGTGCTATGAATTAAGTTAACTACTGTGGAAGCAAGTAAGAACAGGATACACAATCACAAACACAGCAAATTTTATAGTGGTTTGGAGTAACCATGCTCCAACATCTATTATCTAAGATACTACTTGGGATTTCCACTATATTCACCCTCAGAATATAGCCGGATTGTTTTCACGGGCTTACAATCCAAAACCCAAATTTGGTTTTATCCCGAGTTAACCAAAAACCCAACACAAAGTTAGTTTTGAATGAGATCACTAACAACCCACTACACTTGGTTTTTAAGGCTCACCAATAACCTAACAAACTCCAAGTTATATCCCCTTGCTATACTTGGTACAACTCAAATGAAGAGTTAAAAGAATAAAGCAACAATATGACAAATCGAAGTTGTCGGATGGTTGTAGTTGCAGCACTTGAGAAGCCTTCTTGATTGCACTTTGAATGCTCTTCAAGGCTTCTTAGCTTCTTCAATAAATGCCTCAAGATTCTGATAAAAGTTGGTGAAGTCTTGAGTGCTTGCTTTGAATGCTCTTTAGTAAGTTCTTTTGAGTGTTCAGTGAAAGCTCTTTAATTTCTCATTCCTTTCTCATTAAATTCTCCAAAAGTGGTTGATATCACTTATAAATACTCTGATGCAGAATGCCAGATCTGGTACCAATAAGATGATGCGGAACGATACGATACGGTGTAAGATGATTTAATTTTAGTCTAAGATGTTTTGAAGAGCAATGATCATAGCAGTAAGCAACTAAACATAACAGACTAAAGAAATTAAAGAAAGTAACTAACTACTTACCTACAATCTGATCTGCAAGCTATAAAGAATAAGGACCCGATGGCTAGGAAACCATCTAAGATTAGGTTATTCCATGCTTCAACTATCAAATCTAATGAGAAAGGATTGGTTGCTTATCCTTCTCTTTGACTCGGGATAGATCGGCTGCTTGGTCGCTCAGATCTCATAGCAGGATGAAGATCGAGACTCTAGATTTCAGATCTACCGTCAGATCTTGGTTCAGAAGCAAAAGATCCATCCTCTAAAGTCCTTGAACACCTAGGATCTGTAGAGAAGGCAGCAAACAAAACTTTAAGAATGAAATAAATCGGTTCAAAATGGAAAAAAAAAATGAAGGGTTGGTTGCGTAGAGCTTGAAGAAGATCGGTAGCAGCTTGATGAATCCGGCAGAACCTCCACTAAAGGACCTCACCGCCTTGAGCTCTCAAAGACCTCCCCACCTTGAGCTCTTAAGGACCTCCCTGCCCTTAGAGAAAATCACTAAAGCCTAACCTAGCTTTGTGGAAGAAAAATTGCAGAATTTCATTTCATGAATCAATAATTAATTACAAGGGGTATAGGGTCCTATTTATAGGGTTCTTCACACATGAAGATATCATATGACTTCTTTAAATTCCAATTACATTTAAATTTAAATACTCCTTGGCTTCTTGGCTTCCTCCTTGAATTTGAAATTTGAATTGGCTTGGGTGACAACTTGAGAGGGATGAAAGCTTCTTAAAGGGCGACACTTGAGAGGGATGAAAGCTTCTTAAAAATGTGCACTAATCCTTCTTAATTGGCATGAAATCTGATTTTTAATCTCTTGATCAGCAATAAGGGATAAGAAATAGCTTCAAAGGTTTGAATCCTTCATCTGAATTTGAATTTGGATGAAGATATCTCCTCCTTTGAATTTAAAAGTAGATAGAAGATAACTCCTCCCTTTGAATTTTGGATGTAGATAGAAGATAACTCCTCCTTTGAATTTTGGATGAACCTGCACTTATCTTGGACTTTTCCTCCCATTTAAACATTGAATGAACCATGGGTGGGCGTCATCTAGAGTGGACGACAAGAGAGAATGAGGGGGGGTGCCAGATGACAAGCAGAGTCCTTCTACTTTACTCCTCTCAATTAGCGCCTCCTTGAAATCTCAAATGGGTGATGAAAATATATGGAATGGGCGCCTCTCTTGGATAAGGATGACATTCAAATTATCTTCTTGTCTTGATGTCTGGATGTCTCAATGTCAGGATGTTTGGATATCCGGATGTCTGGATGTCTAGATGTCTGGATGTCCGAATGTTTGGTGAAAAATTTGGACAACCCTTTTTTAACCTAGAATTGATCTACTAAGGTAATGATGACTTGGGTCTTGGGTACTTATGATACCCCTTAACTTATTCAAGCACTAATTACAAGACTCAAATTGGATAATTCACCAAACAAAGCAAATTAATGCTATTTACAAGACTCTTAAACCAATTGATGGACTCAATGGACTCAATTGGTAACTCAATAACCCTAATTAACTAAATTACACTCAATTTGATCAAATTACAACTCAATTTGAACTAATTACAAACTCAAAACAACCAGGACTCAAGTGCTCTTTGTAAAGAACACATGGACTTACTCATTGATGATCCAAATTGAATTGGAAAAGGTTTGCTTCCTCTTCCTGGCTCTTGTGTCCTCACCAATTCTCCCAAGATGGGAGGAACTTGATCCCGTTGAGTATGAGTCAATTCATCTCTGGTAATGTTCTAGCAAGTCAGGGTTCAACTTTTGAAGATCCTCTCTAGTGATCCAAGAATCCTCAGACTCAGGTCTCCCTTGCCAATGAACCATATATCTTTGGTAGTTCTTATTTCTAGTAGTTATGATCTTATCATCCATGTATGTTCAATCTTTTCTCTCCTCTCTAGTGGTTGGTGGACATTCTGGGATAGGGTCACTCTCAAAGGTGGGATCAGGCTCAAATGGCTCACTTGGTATCATCATTGGTTCCTTAAACTCGACTAGATAAGATATATTGAAGGTCGGACTAATACCTAACTCAGATGGTAATTCTAGCATATAAGCATTAGGTCCAATCTTCTTTATAATCCTATATGGTCCAGCACTTCGGGCATGTAATTTTTTCATGGTTCCGATTGGAAATCGTTCAGGTCGTAACCTGATCATGATAAAGTCTCCTTCGTTAAACTCTTTAAATCTCTTATGTAAGTTAGCCTCGTGCTCATATGATTCATTGCTCTTTTTAATTTTGTTACTGATTTCTTTATGCAATGCTTTGACATGTTGTGCAAATGACTCTATGAATTCTGGGACTCAGACTGATACTTGTCAAAAAATAGACTCAACTATGTAATCCTATTGAGAGAAATTTTATTGGACTCTTAGGGTCTAAACCTAACAGACGATTGATTCTCTAGGTTTGACCCTGGTCTGGTATGCACATGAAAAGTTACCATGGATCCCTAGCAAATGCCATAAGGTCTTCCAAAAGTAGGTAGCAAAAGGATGGGCTTTAAGGGCTCATGCAACCTGATAATCTCTTCAAAATGAAACCTAATGCCTCTAGAAGCATGGTAAGGGAAGGGTAGGAAATAGGAATCGGAGTCTTGGGGTAACTTAGGGGAAGCATGAAATAGACCTTGGTTACTCAGGATGACCTTAAGATTTGAATATTGATCTATTGGTGTAAGATCTATGGTAGGCAGGATGCTTCTAGGTGGCGGAAGGTCATCTGGAAGGTCTTCATGAAGTTCATCTTGAAAGTCTTTCAAAATAATATCGACCTCCTGGGGTTATTCCTCAGGGACTTGAAGGAGGTCTTGTGTCAAGGCTAAAGGATTGGGTTCTTCCTGAGGGCATTGAGTTATGGGAACCAAGTCCTCACTAATTTCCTGTTGTTCTGATGTTTCAGGACTAGGCTCAACAATCTTTTCTTTTCCAAGGATTTTCTCAGGTAAGGTACTAGAGTTGTCCTCCTCGAAGTCTTCTCATTCGTATTCATCCATCAGGTTTTCTCCAGCTTCATATATTTCCACTACGTTTCAGCTTGAGTAACCTTCTGGTCAATTAACTCTGAGTTTATAATAGATATTTCCTCTTCAGGGTCATTCTTAGGAACAAATAGGGTCACAGGAGTGGGTCGGCTCAGATTAGGGTTTAGTCGGCTTTGATGAAAATTGGGTTGACTCTGTTGTAGAATGGGTCGACTCGGGTGGACTAGGCTAGATCTTGATTTTTGATAAGGGGCACTAATCCAGATGGGTTCTGGCCAATAAATTCTGGGTCTAGGGAAAGTCGGTTTAGGTGAACCAAGATTAGTCCAGGCCCTACAGGTTCTTTCCAGGTTGTCGAGTCGCTTATCAAGTTGGTCACACCTATTGTCCATTAGGGCATATTGTTCATTGAAGGTCCTCAGTAAAATCTCTATAGTGGACTCCATGATCAGATTGGGGTGGGTTTGGCCTACTCTAGTGGTCATGCAATGCAAACATTACAAAACAACCTAAGTCTGGGGTCCTAGACCTAAGGGCCAATATAGTGTTTAGTCAAGGTAATAACCAAGACTGTAGTAATTTCTTGATTGGCCAGGTAAGAGGTGGGGTGGTGGGAGGCTCCCCTCAATTTTCTGAGGTCCTAATTAAAGAACCACCAGTCCGCTTAGGGCGTTTGCCTCTGGACCTCTAGCCTTAGACACCAAGTCTCAGAAGCACACACAGAAGTGACTACTATAATGGGTTAACACGTATATAAAACCTGACCTGTTGCTGTCCCTAGCTTTAAGTGCTACTCGATTTTAATTAAGGCTTAGGCTATGCAAATGGTGTTGGTTATTTTGGGCTAAGGAAAGGGTCTCAATCCTTCCCTTATGTTATATTGCTTGCCCTTAAGTGTATTCAAGTAAACACATGAGCTCACCTGGCTGGTTCTTCAGAATCGAGATTTTCAGCACTCTAGAAGAGTCGGCTCTTTAATGCTCAAGTTGGCTCAGTTGTTAGTTTGAGAAAATTCTCACTCTGGTCGAGTCGGCTCGGATAGCTTGAGTTGGCTTAAATTCTCAGAACTTCAGAATTGAACTCTGCCCGAGTCAGCTCTTCTGACTCTAGTTGACTCAAATGTCTACATGCCAAACTTCGAGTCGACTTAACAGTCTTGAGTCAGCTCTTGAGACTTAGTTCCTCAAATGTTCAAATTTCTTCAAACTTCTTCCAGTGACTTCAAAATAGCTCAAAAACTTCCCAACTCCTTTAAGTATTGATCTTGAGAGAATTAAGCTAGAAAACTACATAGAAGTGGCCCTTTTTTGTGAATACATAATAATTTTTCTAAGGGCTCTTCTTACATTGCATTTCAACAAAAATTAACTTGACATTCTATAATGTTGTAGGGAGGAAGGTTGTTCAATGAAAACATCCTACAAAAGCTTTAAGAATACTTGAAAGAGATAGTTAGTAATTAAATGCATGCTTTAATGTTTGGTTTTCATCAAAATCATTCCAGGGGTCAACAATCTCCCCAGTTTTGATGATGACAAAACATTGGGCATGGAAAAACTTAAAAAAAAACTTGTGTATGAAATTTAAATTGAGATATATTCATGTGTATCAACAAGTATCATGAAAGTATTGATAGTATCAGGGCTTATGAATAGAGTATCAAATCTTTTGAATTAGATCTAATGAGTATCAGAGTTAATATCTATCAAAGCTGCTTTTGCTTAAAATAAGTTGAAGTCAAGAATGTATCAGAGATTAAAAAAATATTAAGACACAATGTATCAGAGTTTAGAAAAATCAAGATGTAATGTATTAGAGCACAATATTTTAGAGCTTAGGCAAAAATTATCAAGACAAAATGTATCAGAGCTTGGTTATCAAAGAATATTAGACTATTATAGCAGGATTGTATTAAAGCTTTTATTAAAGAAAATTATGAACAACAGGGATGACTCCCCCTATTTCACTCAATCCAAGCATAGTTTCAATAGATTTTGCCAAAATATTTTTCAAGTTTTACATGCACATACAATTACTCCCCCTTTTTGTCATTAGTCAAAAAGGTGTTTAGAAGCAAATTACATTATCTTTTTAAATAGAACGAGAACATTGATAACATAATTTCACTTTCTCATACAATTTTTTCAATTGAAATTCTTCATTAACACTCTGATGAGGTGTTTCTCTCCCTTATTAGATTAATTAAAGAGATTAATCATTAAGATCATTCAAAGAAACAATAAGATATAACAATAAGAGAGCTCATCATCAAAGTACACAAAGATTTGTAAAAGAAAGTATTTCATTACTTTGAAGGCAAGTAAAATACATCCAAAAGATATATCAAAAAGAAACAATACCAAGATACAAACTAGTCATCTTCCTTACTAGAGGAAGATCCAATGTCTAAAATAACAGATGAGGTTTTGATTTTCATAGGTTTAAATCTAAGATCCCTATTTCTAGTCCTAGTAGGGGCCTTAGAAGCTTTAGGTTTTGCCTTAGCCCTAGATTTAGGTTTAGGTCTAGTAGGTGTTGGCTCTATTTTAACATTAGAAGGTGGCACACTAGGTTCTACTGGAGCTGGTATAGCAGGCTGTGAAGAGATAGGTGTGGGATTAAATAATCTAGGTGGTACAAAAGGTGGTGCCTGAGTTGGTGGTGGAGAAGGTGAATGTGCTGGTGGCTGCCTGGAGGAAGATGCTCTGAATGTCTCGACAGTAGATGATAATCTAGATAAAAAGACCCAAACCATCTGCAGCTCTTTCTTCAGTCCTTCAACTCCCTTCTGAATACACTACATCTCAGCTACCTGCTGAGCACTGAAAGAATCAGCAGCTCCTCTCAATCTGGCAAAGTTTGCCTACAGCTCTCTAATAGTAGAATGAATGTCCTCTTGTGGATGCGGTTTGCTCTCCACTGCCTCCATCTGGTAGTCAACTATGCTAGCTGTGCCCTGATCTCCTGTAAACCAGTGTCAACTATTTGACTAAGGTCGCCAAACATCAAAGTAAATGAGCTCATCAGGGTCTCAGAAAGTAGTCTAATCTACTGGGCTATGAATGCTTGTGAAGTTGATGGTGTTGAAGTACAAGGTCCTGGAGCATGTCCAATAGAAGGTGCTGGGGGTGTCTTGGGACTGTCAGGCTCTTTTTGTGTCTGACCATGCTTATCAGTCTCAACCTATATACCATCATCTCCTCTGGCTGTAGTGGTCTCAGTATCATCAGCTGGATGCCCTGGCTTATCATCCTCATTCTCGTCATCATTCAAAGAGGTAGCAACCCTTTGCCCAAATATCCTTTTAGACCAGATTCCTTCAAACATATGGTAACCCATCCTTTTAAGGGATTTCATCGAATAGGTCTCCGTGTGGTGTAACAGTCTACCATCCTCTCCTGTTAAGTCCAATCCAGCCTCCTAAAATAGATGTGTGAAGACTATTCTGTATGGCAAGCAAGCCTTTACCTTTCTTGCTACCTCTCTCATCTGTACAAGCATGATGTAAGGTAGATTGAGGGCCTCTCCTTCAATCAAATATCTCATGAACACTAGGTCCCATTCGCTTATCTAGTCAAAGTGATCGGTCCTAGGAAAGAAAATTCGACTGATAATATTATGCAGCAATCTCATTTCCAATGAGAGCATATTTGCCTGCACATTCTTGATTGTGTCCACATATGCTCTTTCCAATATTAATCTAAAAGCCCTTTGCTTGTTCTTCAGTACCAAGTGATTTACACCCTCATTTGGTATTTGTAAAATGTTGCTTAATTTTTCTTCATCTACAATCAGTCTTACCCCTTTTACTATTGACTCAATGTGGTATTTCCCTAGGGTAAGATTCTCAAAGAATGCTTTCACCAAATTTGGGTAGGTAGGGGTGTCTAAAGAATAGAAAAATGTCCAGCCCTAGTTTTGAATCCATTCCCCTATCCTTACACCTAATTCATCCAAAAATGAGAATACAATTCTTCTACCACTAGTGACAGGTCTGTTAGCCATCGAAATTACCTGCCTTGGGGGTGAAGGTGACTCATTCTCAATTTCTTTCTCTTGCTGCCTTCGAGCTGACTCTTCTTCTTCTCTTCTCTTACTTCTTCTTTCACATTGAGCACTAGAGTCGACAGCCTGATGATGCTTCCTCACTGCATGTTTTGGAGCCATTCAGAAAATAATGGGGGAAAGAGGTTGAATCTCAAGAAAAATGGGAAGGGAGAGTGGTCCCAAAGATTTTGGAAGGGTTTCTAGAGGTTTGGCTAGGATTTAACAGTGAAAATAAGCCCTAAATTGGTCTTATGAGTTTTATATAAAAAGCCCTAACTCGATAATCGAGTCGACTTGGCCAAAGGCATGTCTGCTCAAGTCAGCTCGAGCAAAAATGCTCGAAAAGGCTCTATAATGCTACCAAAAAGAATCCTAAGGGTAGTAGCACTCTAGATAAGGTGGTCATTGTCCTTAAATTGATGTTGGAGGTCTTTTAGATAATTTTTCTTAATTTTAGAAGAAATTAGGTCAAAAAATCTAAAAAAGATCACACGGCCCTAATTCACTTCTAATCATTTTAAATCTTTCTTCATTTAATGGCTTAGTAAAGATGTCAGCAAGTTGGTTTTTAGTTGGAATGAATTCAAGTTCAATATTTCCATTTTGTACATGATCTCTAATGAAATGATGTCTAATTTCAATATGCTTTGTTCTTGAATGCTGAATAGGATTTCTTATAAGATTGATAACACTTATATTATCACATTTGATAGGAATTTTATTTTGAATAACACCATAGTCTTCTAGTTGTTGTTTAATCCATAACACTTGAGCACAATGACTCCTTGCAGCTACATACTCTATCTCAGCAGTAGATAGTGCTATGGAATTTTGTTTCTTATAGTGCCATGAAATTAAGTTCAACCCTAGAAACTGGCAAGTACCACTAGTACTTTTTCTGTCAATTTTACATCCACCATAATCAGCATCAGAAAAGCCAATTAAATTTAATGAAGATTGTTTTGAATACCAAAGACCAAGATCACTTATTCTTTTAAGATATTTTATGATTCTTTTAATAGAAATCAAATATGATTCTTTAGGATTAGATTGGAATCTAACACATATGCATACAATGAACAAGATATCAGGCCTACTAGTAGTTAAGTACAATAGTGATTCGATCATACCTTATGTTGCCGCGTCAACTCCTGGACCGGGGAATGGGATGGCTGGATCGACTGAGGTGCTCCTCTCCCGGGCGAACCTGCACAAAGTCCCCAAGGGCGCCGATGGTGTTCCGGTGGGGAACCCTCCGATGATTAAGTTAGCAAGAGGCTGAGGGCAACAGAATGGAGGAATCGAAGGAACAACGGTGTATGGAGAGGGAAGAGTTCTCCTACCTCAAACGGGGTCCCCCAGGTACCTTATATAGGCACGGAACGGTCCAAAATCTATTAGGGGAGAGGATGAGAAAGATCGATCTGCCCATAGGAGAATCTGGAGAGTGGCCACGTGGCACATAGATACAGCGACACCATGAAGTAGTAAAGCAGGGCCGTTGCGATGGAGAATTCTGCCGTAACAGAAAGATACTTCTGGAGTACTCTGGATGTCAAGGCCTACCTGTCGGACGTCAGCTATGAGGCGGTCAGTCGTTGTGTTGAAGGCCAAGCTTTTGAAGGAGAATGGCAGACCGGACCCCAGCAGGAGAGGGCCGTTCGGACCACGACTCTAGTGGGTTGGATCCTAGTGGAGGACGGCGGGCCGGACCCCAGTAGGAGAGGGCCATTTGGATCTCAACTCTAGTGGGTCGGATCCTGGCGGAGGACGGCGTGCCGGACCCCAGCAGGAGAGGGTCGCTCGGACCTCGACTCCGATGGGTCGGACCTTGGCGGAGGACGGCGGGCCGGACCCTAGCAGGAGAGGGTCGTTCGGACCTCCACTCCAGTGGGTCGGACCCTAGTGGAGGATGACGGGCTGGACCCCTGCAGGAGAGGGTCGTTCGGACCTCGACTCTGACGGGTCAGACCCCGATGAGTCGGACCCCGACGGATGATGGCGGGCCAGACCCCAATAGAAGAGGGTTGTTCGGACCTCGACTCCAGTGGGTCGGACCCTGGTGGACGACGGCCGACCGGACCCCAGTAGGAGAGGGTCGTTCGAACCTCGACTCCAGTTGGTCGGACCCTTCTTGATCGGAGCGGTCAGATCAGACTGCAAAATTAGGCCAGTTCTGATAGGGTATGAGCTGTCATGGTACAGTAGTTGTCCCCCTTGCCCTTATGCTTTGAGCGAGTCCTCAGGCTCGAAGGGCGAGGGCATTAAATGGCATTAAGTGTGCCAGCCTTTCAAATGATGGCGAGTTCGATTCGGCAATCCGTGTTCGTCCGCCTCCCGCCCCGATTCTTGCCCCCCAGGACAGATGGCAACGCCTGATTGGCAGGGTGTGGCAGAGTAGTTATGGCTGGTACAGCATGTGATGGTGTCCATCCAAATTTTCGAAGCGACATGGGACACATGGCACCATCAGAGCGGTGGATGCGCTCGTCGAAGTAGCCCATCCACCATTGTTTCGCCTATCACGTGGATCGTGACCGGTTACGATCTGGCGCATCCTTTTGGATTCCTGTCAAATCTGGAAACCGAAGCGACAGCCGTCGAAGCTCGGCATGTGGGGGTGCATTGGGACGCGACCCCTGGATACCTATAAAAGGAGGGGGGAATCGCTCCGGAGTCACTTGCTGCTGCTTTGTGTTGGAAGAGAGAATCGCCTCGTCCCCCCTCCGTGCTGCTTTTAGGCTTTCTTAGAGACCCAGGAACCAGGTTAGTCCCGTCTTCGTCTTCTCCCATCTTCTTCTTCCTCCTCTACAGCTAGTCTTAGGATGGCTGTAGCTCGTAGCCATAGGGAGCCTAGCCCGTTTGATATTTCGTTGACCATGACCCAAGAGAGGGTCGAGACCCTCAGGACCATATACATTATACCATCCATCCTTCACCTGACCGTCCCTAGCCGAGAGGGTAGGATAAATGGACCCTTGAACCTAGGAGCCCTTCCTATGTATGAAGACCACTTGAAGGCCGGTCTTCGGTTCCCAATCCACGACTTCTTCGTCCGAGTCTTCGATACCTTTAGGATCATGCCCTCCCCGCTGACGCCGAATAGCATTCGAGTGCTGTGCGGCTTCGTGGTCCTATGTCGAGAGGCCGACATAGAGCCTAGGGTGTCCCTTTTTTCAAATTTCTTTCTATTAAAGTAGGACTTCCGGAGTCAGGAATGGTGGATGTTCAGTCCCTGTCCTAACTGGAAGATCCTAGGGGGGCTTCCATCCGCTATTCATGGATGGAAGTCCAGGTTCTTCTTCATAGATAGCCAGGAGCCGTGGGGCTTCGAGGCAGCTTAGAGGGAGCCGAGGCTAGATGCCTTTCATGGGAGGAAGGTCTCGAGGGCCGACGAGGCCGACTTCCATAGGTTGGATGGCAAAGATCCAAAATTCATTACCTTTCTGCTCTTTGAGGATAGCCTCCACCGGCCAGGTTCAGCCGACAGCCGACGCTATGTAGGACGAGAGTTATGTATAGAGAGATCGACTTTCACCCTTTTCTTCTTTACTCCTTGTCAGCTTTGCGATTGTTGCTAACCCTACTTTTATTGTCGACAGGTGGAAAAATGAAGCTAGATAGGGCTGTTCTCTAGGAACGATCGGCACAGAGGAGAGCGGTCCGGATCGCGGAGCAGATGCAGCAAGAACCGAGGAAGCGGGCAGCATAACCAGTGCCCGAAAGGCCGAAGAAGCAATGGACGGTGGAGTCGTCTGTTTCGGTGGTGTTGATCGACTTAGGGGACGACATGCCCCTGACCGAACAACAAAAGATGATTGCATCCGAGCGGTCATCTTCAGCAAGATGGCCGGCCGCCCAAGCAGAAGGGAGGCATTCAATGTCAGCAGGGACGGTGGCGGCCCCTGCGCCCCCACCGTCAGAAATGACCACGATGGTCCCCCGGCCGACTCAGAGAGCCCCTGCGGGTGAAGGGCCGTTGGTTGCAGGTGATAGGGTCACCTGGGCCCTCAGGGAGGAAGAAGAGCACGTGCTGTGGCGCGCGGCTGAGGAGGCAAGGGAGCAGCTTCAACGGACCATCTCCGATACTGACAAGCAGTCCATGAGCGAGGAAGCCAATAGTTTACTCCACCATCTCTTGGGGGTAAGCTTTTTCTATTCCTGCTTTCACCGTAAGTTTTACACTGCAACTTTCTTAACCATACTTGTTCATCGGCAGCTTGTCAGAAATTGCCTTCTGATGGACCAAGGGCTGGGCGAGCTGCTACACACAAAAGAGCAGCTAACCTACAGGGCCAAGGTGGCGAGGGACACTGCCTGGGCATCGCTGATGGCCTCCAAGGAAGAGGTGACCGGCCTGAAGGCTGCGGCAGCCGAGGTGTCCCCCTTGCGGGCCGAGCTGGAGGCCGAAAAGAAGAAGACAGAAAACTTGCTTGCCCAAAATGCTGATCAGGAGGCCTGGCTAAAGGGGAAGAAGAAAAAGATCAAATCCCTGGCACGTCGGCTGAAGGTTGAGGAGGGTCGCCTGGTCGATCTCAACGTCCGCGTGAAGGGGTACCAGACTTCGATGAAAAGGTACAAGGGCCTGCTGAACTCGGCCCAAGACTTGTTGAATATGGTCGGTGCAAAGGCCATCATGGAATATAAGGCCTCCAAGGACTTTGAGGAGGAAATGAACGAAGCTGGGATGGTCGGCTTCGACTACGGGTATGATGAGTGCTTGGGGAAGGTTAGTGCCACCTTCCTAGAGCTCGACCTTGCCTTCCTCCAACTGTCGAAGCCAGCAGAGGTAGGAACTTCTGAAGGGATGGACCCAATTGCCGAAGCAGCTGAAGTCCCAGCGGGAATCGTTGCGGAGGCAACTGGAGCAGACGTCCCAGCTAATGCCAAGGCTGAGGTGGCCGAAGGGGCCGAAGTGGTTGCTATTATACCCTCCGAAGGTCAGGCCTAGGTGGTTGTAAAGGTCTGACCTTCAGCCTATGTAAAAGTCTTTTTGAACTAATGAAGAAAACTTTTTCCTCACTATCTTGCCTTCTTTTTATACTGTTCTCTACTTTGCTTTCTGAAATTTTGTTAAGTATGGGCCAGTTGGCAATTTAGAGCGAGTGGTCGGACCTTCTAGGTGAGTATTGAGCGAACCAGAATGAACTAAATCCTCTTAGGACTTTTACTCCAAGTACTGGCCCATCGACAACTAGCTCAAGAGATTTATCCTAAGTGTTGGTCCGTCGGCTTCCGGACGCTGAAGCAGTTGAGGCAGCGGTCGGATGTCAGCTCAGGCCAGAGCAACTAGCTCAGGAGATTTATCCTAAGTGTTGGTCCGTCGGTTTCCGGACGCTGAAGCAGTTGAGGCAGCCGTCGGATGTCAGCTCAGGCCGGAGCAACTAGCTTAGGAGATTTATCCTAAGTGTTGGTCCGTCGGCTTCCGGATGCTGAAGCAGTTGAGGCAGCGGTCAGATGTCAGCTCAGGCCGGAGCAACTAGCTTAGGAGATTTATTCTAAGTGTTGGTCCGTCAGCTTCCAGATTGGGCTGTCATAGCTCCTTTACTATCCAGAGTCGGACTTTTGGAAATGGGTTGCCCTAGAGCCTTTACCGACTAGAGTCGGACTTTCGGAAGTGGGCTGTCCTAGAGCCTTTGTCGTTCGGAGTCGGACTTTCAGAAGTGGGCTGTCCTAGAACCTTTGCCGACCGGAGTCGGACTTTCGGAAGTGGGCTGCCCTAGAGCCTTTGCAGACCGGAGTCAGACTTTCAAAAGTGGGCTGCCCTAGAGCCTTTACTGACCGGGGTCGGACTTTCGTAAGTGGGCTGCCCTAGAGCCTTTGTCGACTGGGGTCAGACTTTCAGAAGTGGGCTACCCTAGAGCCATTGCCGACTGGGGTCAGACTTTCGGAAGTGGGCTGCCCTAGAGCCTTTGTCGACCGAAGTCGGACTTTCGGAAGTGGGCTGCCCTAGAGCCTTTGCTGACCGGAGTCGGACTTTCGGAAGTGGGCTGCCCTAGAGCCTTTGCGGACCGGAGTCGGACTTTCAGAAGTGGGCTGCCCTAGAGCCTTTGCCGACTAGAGTCAGACTTTTAGAAGTGGGCTGCCCTAGAGCCTTTGGCGATCGAAGTCGAACTTTCGAAAGTGGGCAGCCCTAGATCCTTTGCCGACCAGAGTCGGACTTTCGGAAGTGGGCTACCCTAAAGCCTTTGCAGACCGAAGTCAGACCTTCGGAAGTGGTTCGTAGAAGAAATGTGAACTTCATTGGTAATATTTGTGGAGATTGTCTACATTCCACCGACGCGCCAACTGTCGTCCGTCCAAAAATCCTAGCTGATAAGTGCTGGCTCGAACCACTTCGGAGACCCGATATGGTCCTTCCCAATTTGGAGAAAGCTTGCCTTGTTCTGTCGGCCTCGAAATTTCGGCCCTCCGCAAGACCAAATCTCTGACTCGAAAAGCTCGCACCTTGACTCACGAGTTATAGTACTTTGCCATCTTTTGGCGGCATACCGCCATCTTCATGCTTGCCCGAAGCCTTGTTTGCTCAAGTAAGTCCAGGTCAGCCCTTCGTTGCTTGGAGTTGGCTGGCTCAACATAGCGATCGATCCGGAGGGATTGGAGAGAAATTTTGATAGGGATGACGGCTTCACTTCCGTAAGTGAGGTTGAACAAAGTTTCGCCGGTGGATGCTCTGGCAGTCATCCGATATGCCCATAACACAAAATGGAGTTCTTCCACCCAAAGCCCTTTTGCTTCATTGAGATGGGTCTTTGGCCCATACAGGATCGTCCTGTTGGTGACTTCGGCCTCACAGTTGCACTGTGGGTGGCCGACCGAGGTAAGTCGGTGAGAGATTTGGTATTGCTGACAGAAGTCTTGGAACTTGGAGTTATCAAATTGCCTTCCATTGTCCGTGATAATTGTCTGAGGAATGTCGAATCAGAAGATGATATTGTTCCAGACGAAGTTCTCCACCTTAGGCTCCGTTATCTGTGCTAGTGGTTCGGCTTCCACCCACTTGGTGAAATAGTCGATAACCACAAGCAAAAATTTTCTTTGTCCGGAGGCCGGGGAAAGGGTCCCAGAATATCCATTCCCCACTGCGCAAATGGCCATGGGGTGGTGATCGGAGTCAGCTCGCTGGCGGGCCTCCTTTGAATGATGGAGTACCTCTGGCATGCATCGCATCTTCGGACAAAGTCCGATGCATCCTTCTTAATGCTGGGCCAGTAATATCCCTGCTAGATGATCTTGTAAGCCAGGGATCTCCCTGCAAGGTGGTCGCCACAAATACCTTCATGGACTTCTTTGAGGGCATAGTCGGCATCAGCCGGCCCCAAACACTTCAATAGTGGCTGTGAGAATGATCGCTTATACAAAGCATCATCAAGGACAACGTACTTGGAGGCTATCAGGCGTATCCGTTTGGCCTCTACCGGATCCTCAGGAAGGGTTCCCTTGGCTAAGAAAGTAAAGATTGGGTCCATCCAAGAGGCTTCATGTTCCACCTGATGGATCTCTGTCGGCTCTTCGGCAATGCTGGGATGTCCCAAATACTCCATAAAGGTTCGGTCAGAAGTCCCGCTGGCGGCCATAGCTAGCCTTGAGAGAGCATCCGTCCAAGAGTTTTGCAGACAAGGTATGTGAAGGATTTCAAAAAATTTGAACTGGGAGATGAGGCTTTGTACCTGGTTTAAATACTTTGCCAGGGTCAGATCCCTGGCCTCAAATTCCCCCTTTACTTGGTTGACCACCAGCTGGGAATCAGAGAATACTCTGAGTCAGCTGATGCCCAGCTCATGGGCGATCCGCAGCCCCGCGAGGAGGGCTTCATATTCCACTTGATTGTTTGATACCTGAAATAATAAGTGCAAAGTATACTCCTGGTTCACCCCGTCCAGCTCGGCCAGAATCAGCCCGGCTCCGGAGCCTGAAAGGTTGGATGCTCCGTCCACATGGAGAGTCCAGGCTGGTTCTGCTTCATAAATAGCATCCACTTTGGGTATTTCGGCCATCCGAGGGGGCATCTCCTACTTCCACGTACATTCTGCAATGAAGTCAGCAATTACCTGAGCCTTCAGGGCAGATCACGGCTAGAAGGAGATGTCGAATTCTCCTAACTTGATGGCCCATTTAGCGAGCTGACCGGATGTGTCTGGGCTTCGAAGAATCGCCTCGAGAGGTTGGTTGGTTAGCACTACGCTCGGATGTGCTTGGAAGTATGGCCAGAGCCGCTTAGCCGATGTGACCAAGGAGTATATTAATTTTTGCATCTTGGGGTACCTCGTTTCAGTGTCATGGAGGACTTTGCTGATGTAATAGATGGGCTTCTACTGTCCGTCCTCTCCGACTCACACGAGGATGGTGCAAACTACCTCGTCCGATGCCAAAAGGTAGAGATATAAGGGCTCCCCTCTGCCAGCTTGGCCAGTAGTAGAGGGTTCTTCAAGTACTCCTTCAATGCCTTGAAAGCCGCCCGACATTTATCTGTCCAAACAAACCCCTCCGACTGGCGCAGGGTCTTGAAGAATGGCAGGGACCTTTCAACCGACTGGGAGATAAAACGGCTGAGAGAGGCAATCCGGCCGGTGAGCTCTTGGACCTGCTTTTTGTTGGTCAGGTGCGCAATCTCCGTGATGGCTCTTATCTTGTTAGGATTCACTTCAATTCCCCTCTATGTAACTAGAAAACCAAGGAATTTACTAGAGGTTACCCCAAAGGTGCATTTAGTGGGGTTCAGCTTCATTCGATGGCACCTAAGTGCGTCAAAGGATTCTTGCAGGTCCTTGATGTGGTCAGCCTTACGGAGACTCTTCACTATCATGTCGTCTATGTAAGCCTCCATGTTTCTCCCCAGTTGTCCTTCGAACACCCAGTTGATCAGCTGTTGAAAGGTGGCGCCGGCATTCTTCAAGCCGAAAGGCATCATCCGATAGCAGTATAGGCCTTTGTCAGTGATAAAGGTGGTCTTCTCCTCATCTTCTAGATGCATCTTTATTTGGTTGTATCCAGAAAAGGCATCCATAAAGTTGAGAAGTTGATGGCCGGTCATGGCATCCACCAGCTGATCAATCTTGGGTACTGGGAAGCTATCCTTCGGACAAGCCTTATTGAGGTCGGTGTAGTCCACACAAATCCTCCATTTCCCATTGGACTTCTTCACCATGACCACATTCGCCAGCCATTCAGGATAATGGACCTCCCTGATGAAGCCGGCATCACGAAGCTTCTTCACTTCCTCATCAATAGCTTTCTATCTTTTGGCAGCAAAGCTTCTCATTTTTTGTCGGATAGGTCGGTAGGCCGGATCGACCTTGAGTTGGTGAGTAATAACCTCCGACTGTATCCCAGGCATGTCCGACGCTGACCAGGCAAAGACTTTGGCGTTTCTCCTTAGGAAGCTGATCAGCTCCATCTTAAGTTCCTCACTGAGAGAGCCCCCAATCTGAAGGACTTTAGCGGGATCATCCTCTCAGAGTGGGACAAATAGAATCTTCTCCCCCGGCTGACCGAGGCCGTCGGCTTCAGCCCTTGGGTCAAGTTGCTCCATAGTGGAATGACCTTTTGACTATTGATTCAAAATAGTCAAGCACTACCTAGCCATCCGACGGTCCCCCGTCATGACTTCGATCCCGTTCCTGGTTAGGAACTTGGCCAACATATGGTAAGTAGAAACAATGGCTCTGAATTTGTTGAGGGCCAGTCGGCCTAGAATAGCATTGTAAGGTGAGGTTGTCCATACGACCACAAAGTTGATGAGGAGGGTTTTCTGGAGAGGCTCCGTCCCAATTGTCATAGGGAGAACTATTTCACCCTCCGCTCCGACGGAGTTGCCCTCGAAGCCTATCAGTGGTGCGGGGGATTCCAGCAACATGGATCTGGACAAGCTCATTCTCACAAATGCATCATACAGTAATACCTCTATCGAGCATCCATTATCAACAAGTATTCTCCTTACATCGTAATTGGCAATGACAGTCGACACGACTACAGGATCATTCTCAAAGATATGATTTTCCAGGAGATCTTCATCAGAAAAGATAATGGCATTGGAGCCCCGGGACCTCTTAGCGACATCCATCCTGCCTTCCTGGCTTCCTCCGGACCATCGGTGCAGCATGCCGATGTCTCCACCAGTTGGTCTTTGATTGGGGAGCTCCACCTCCTCCGGAGGGTTTCTAGCATTTGATGCTTCTGCCTGGTCCCGATGGGATCGGACGTACTTGTACAAGTACCACCTCTGGATGAGATCTTCGATGGCGTCCTTCAGCTACAGGCACTCCTCGGTACTGTGCCCACGGTCCCTGTGGAAGCGGCAGAACTTATCCTTGTTCCTTAAGGCAGGAGGGCCCCTCATTGGCTGAGGTCTTTGCAGAAAGGTCTCATTCTCGATCTCCATCAGGATCTTCTTATCTCGGTAGGGACAGAGGCGTGTAAGTCTCGAACCTTCGGGGAAAGTCCCTGGGCTTCGGACTTCGGCGTTGGGCCGATCGCCGACTGTCGTTCGGAGGTCAGACTTCGGGAGTTTTGTCGCTCCGCTTCTTTGGGGCCGACCTTCCTTCAGCTTGGCATCGGCCGGCGGCTTGTTCTTCCGCCAGGCCATACTTCTATGCTTTGGCTAGCAAATCACTGTAGCTTGCTGGATGCTTCTTGTCCAGGGAAAAGGTCAGCTTGGACGAGCGGAACCCTCGCTTGAAGGCTGACATCGCTATAACTTCGTTCAGGTCCGGGACTTCCATGGCCGCCGAGTTGAAACGGGCCATGAAATCCCGGAGGGTCTCTCCCTCCCTTTGCAGCACGAGGAAGAGGCAGTCGGTAGTCCTCGGGGTCCGACTGCAAGTCTTGAAATGGGAAAGAAAAGGGGATTCGAGTTGGGAGAAGGAGTGGATCGTACCTGGCCGGATGGTGGAGAACCACATCTGGGCTGTCTTCTTGAGGGTCATGGGGAATGCAATGCAGTGGAGGGCATCGGAGGTGCCTTGGACCATCATGTGGGCTTTGTACATGCCTAGATGGTCCATTAGATCGGTGGTACCATCATAGGGGTCCACCTGGGAGATCTTGAAGTGGCGAGGAATCATCTCCGCCAGAATTTCTTAGAGAATGGGGGACAGGAGTTGTATACCTGTCCCCCTTCGACATTCTGCCAGAGGGAAACTTCATCAATGCGCTCCTCCATGCGTATAATCTTGCTGCCATAGTCCTTCGGAGGTTCGGTGGTAGGTCGACCGCCGGAGGGAATGGACTCGATGTAAGAAGGCGAAGCAGACCTCACCCTTTTGCCATCGGCACGATCTCCCAAGGACCTTCGGGGGTCCGCGGTGGCGTGGGAACCATGCTGGGGGATCTCTGGCCGTCGGCCTCCTGCAGCAGCCATCCGAGGGTTAGAGTAGGAATCAGCTGATAGCTATTGCCGGTTATCGGCTGCTTCCTGGAATCGCTGAACCGCAGCCTTAAGTGTCTCAATGCGGTTCACCAAAGTTTAGAATTGCTGCATCCCCAAAGTGATGGTAGGCTTTGTAGCAGTGGTGGTGGTAGCAACGAAATCATTCTCTCTGAGAGGCTCCTCATACTTGGAAGGAGAGGTATCTCTCCTAGCAGTGGCATTTGGAGCTCTTCCCTTAGCCATTTTTTCATTGAGGTGATGGATTCCTCCTTTTAGAAGAAAGTAGCCCTTCCTCTAGTGCCAATCTATTGCCACGTCAACTCCTGGATCGGGGACTGTGATGGCTGGATCGGCTGAGGTGCGCCTCTCCTAGGCGAACCTACACAAAGTCTCCAAGGACGCCGGTGGTGTTCCGGCAGGGAACCCTCCGATGCTTAAGTTAGCAAGAGGTTGAGGGCAATGGAATGGAGGAATCGAAGGAACAACGGCGTATGGAGAAGGAAGAGTTCTCCTACCTCAAACGGGATCCCCCAGGTACCTTATATAGGCACGGAACAATCCAAAATCTGTTAGGGGAGAGGATGAGAGATCGATCTGCCCCTAGGAGAATCTGGAGAGTGGCCACGTGGCACGTAGATACAGCGACACCATGAAGTTGTAGAGCAGGGCCGTTGCGATGGAGAATTCTGCCGTAACAAAAAGATACTTCTGGAGTACTCTGGATGTCAAGGCCTACCCATTGGACGTCGGCTATGAGGCGGTCGGTCGTCGGGTCGAAGGCCAAACTTTCGAAGGAGAATGGCAGACCGGACCCTAACAGGAGAGGGCCGTTCGGACCTCAACTCCAGTGGGTCAGATCCTAGCAGAGGACGGCGGGCCAGATCCCAGCAGGAGAGGGTCATTCGGACCTTGACTCTGGTGGTTCGGACCTCAACTCCGGTGGGTTCGACCTTGGTGGAGGACGGTGGGCCGGATCCCAACAGGAGAGGGTCATTCGGACCTCGACTCCAGTGGGTCGGACCCTGGCGGAGGACGGCGGGCCGGACCCCAACAGGAGAGGGTCATTTGGACCTCGACTCTAGTGGGTCGGACCCTGGCGGAGGACGGCGGGCCGGACCCCAGCAGGAGAGGGTCGTTCGGCCCTCGACTCCGGTGGGTCAGACCCTGGCGGAGGACGACGGGCCGGACCCTAGCAGGAGAGGGTTGTTCGGACCTTGACTCTAGTGGGTCAGACCTCGGTGGAGGATGACAGGCTGGACCTTAGCAGGAGAGGGTCGTTCGGACCTCTACTCCAGTGGGTCAGACCCTGGCGGAGGATGATGGGCCAGATCCTAGCAGGAGAGGGTCGTTCGGACCTCGACTCCGGTGGGTCGGACCCTTCTTGATCGGAGCGGTCAGATCAGACTGCAAAATTGGGCCGGTTCTGATAGGGGATGAGCCGTCATGGTATAACACCTAGATAAAGCATTTGATGAATGTTGTTGCCATGTTCATCTTTGTCTAATCTGCATGTAGGTCTCATGGGTGTGCTAATTTTTTTGGATGACTCCATACCAAACTTCTTAACGATTTTCTTGATGTACTTTGCTTGGTTGATAAAAATTTCTTTCTTTGTTTGCTTAGTTTGGAGTCCAAGAAAGTAGGTCAGTTCACCCATTAAGCTCATCTCAAATTCACCCTGCATTAACTCAGCAAATTCTTTACAAAGATTCTTATTAGTTGCACCAAAAATAATATCATCTACATAAATCTGTACAACTAACATATCATTCTCTTTCTTCTTGATAAACAAAGTTATATCTACATTATCTCTAACAAAATTATTTTCAAGTAAGAATTTGATCAATCTATCATGCTAGACTCTAGGTGCTTGTTTCAATCCATACAATGCTTTATTAAGTTTGAAAACATGATTTAGAAAATTATGACTTTTGAAACCTGGTGGTTGTTCTACAAAAACTTCTTCAGATATAAAATCATTAAAAAATGTACTCTTTACATCCATTTAAAATAATTTGTAATTCATGTAGCAAGCAAATGCGAGTAATAATCTTATGGCTTCTAGTCTTGCTACGGGTATGATAGAAAACTGCCCTAAAAGCCAATCATTATGAGGGCCTTTTTGTAAACTTCCAGCTCATGTATGACATACTTTCATATTAATAAAAGCATTTGATTCATCGTATACTGCCATATCATGATTTTTATTAATTATGACGAATCTCATAGAGTAGGGCAATGGAATTAGGATTATGATGGAGTTCATAATAGTGAGACCTAATTTCTTATAAACCCTAATCTAGAATGTTCCTAGTCGTTGGACCATCGATTCGGGGATCGATGAATCTGGAAAGACTAGCTTATCCTATGTATGCTCAGTTGATGAGGGTGGTTGATCTCACAACCACTTGTATAGAGACACTAATACTAGGATAAGGGTGCTCATCAGGGTATGAGTACACTGGACTGATCCACACCGGGATTATCTTATGGAAGTCTTACTACTTGTCAAAAGATAGATCCCAGAGTAGAAGTTATGCATGTGATCTTTAGACCTTAGGTCACCATGGTTCCTTGTGCACACTAAGCCATACTTTGGTTCATACTCTTCATGCCATTGTGACATGTACAGGATGTTCTAGGTATGGTGGAAGGTGTACGAAGGATGTGAGTGGACCAACAAGAAATCGATCATTCCTAGTAAGAGAAATTGTTATCCCATGCAATCTCTTTGATGAGTGACTCAAGGAGCCTTTGATCAAAGTAGGATGAGATTAGTAGAATCTAATCAGTCATCAACTGAGTCCTCATGATCGAGTTGAGATTCGATATGATTAAGTGTTAGGGTTTGACATTTATCCATACCTATCACTTAATCGGGATAATGGGAGATCGAAAGATTGAATTGCATGGTAACTTAAGACTGAAGGGTATTTTGGTATTTTCCACCAAATTCCTCATCTTTCGGGTAGGCATGACATGTTTCTAGATGTCAATCTTTTATTGTAGATTTTCATGAACCAATTGATTTGGTTTAATGAGTCAATTTGATGTGTGATTCAAATTGGACAATTAGGTGAGATAATTTGACCTAATTAGGTCAATCGAGTTCAATCGGATCGAATCGGCTCAAACCTAAACCTACTGCTGGCTAGATGTGGAACCCAATGGGTTACACACAATAGAGACTTGGCCAAGGAAGTCATTCATGATTTAATTAGGGTCATAGGATCCTAATTGGTTAGCCGGATTACATACTAGCATATGTAGGCTAACCTAATTCCTAACCTAATTGGATTGGGTTCGGTTGCTTGATAATTAGGCTAACCTAATTATAGAGAACCTAAATTAGGTTGAGTCCTAAGTGGGGCTAGCCAAATCAGAGCTTAATCTGATTTTAATTTGGATTTAAGGGCAATTCAGGTGCCATATATGAAGAGTCCTAATGGCATGGGACTCTTGGTACCAAAATGATACCTTAACTTCAAAAGGGCACAGAAGGGCCTACAAACCTCTTATCTAAAAATAAAAGATATGGTCAGAAAGCTTATTTGATGCCCTTTCCAATGATACCCATATTGCATATGTTTGACCAAGTCAATTTGATGCTTTGGGTGGACTAAATGGAAAGGGAAAGACTATTGGCACCTTTTGGCGCACCCGAAGAATAAGTGGCGCGTCTTCATATGTGCGCGCACAACAGAGGGCAGAGTCCTTCTACCTCTGAAACTCTTCAAGCCTCACATTACTTTGGATTAGAAGTGGTGTCTCCCAATCTTAGAAACTGGTATTTGACACATGGCATGATGGGGATTGATCAGGTAAGTGAAAGAACACAGATATGACTCTCCATTCTCAAAGAGTCTTATCAGATATGATGTTTCATATCTGATAAGTGTTGTCGGGATGCATTTCATGCCCCATCTAAGATTATAAATATGGGTATGGTGAAATGAGAATTTTTTTATAATGGACTTCGATCTTCTGAGAGTCTGAGTGTTTTATTTTCTCGAGAGTTAGAGTGTTCTTCCACTTTCTCCCTCCCTCCTTGTTTTAGGACAAGACTTGTCTTGTTAAGACAAGTTCTTCTATAATAGGACAAGGCTTGGTTTTAGGACATAAGCCTGTAGGATCCTAGAGGAGGGTAGTCCTAGATCCTACAATGATTTAGAACAGTGTCTTGAGTGCTCTTCAATAGGATAGGGTGTCCTACAGTGGTCAATAGACCAAAGGCTATCGAAAGAGTTCCACTTCTCTAAGCAACTTGAAGGAGTTCTTCTTTGGTCCGAGTTTCATGTGGATCTCCGTTGGAGGGCTTGCGCTTGTGAGCCTTGTGAAAAAAGTTGGATTTCAGCAATTTAGGTATTTTTCTTCACTTTATTTGATGATTCATTAGTTGTAATTGCCTAAGGGATTCTTGGGAATTAGGGTTTTCTATACATGTTAGGGTATCATGCTATGAAATTTTATTTTGAAAGTCAATTCCGCATGCTGCATGATCCCTGGCACCCTGGAAGAATTCCCATCAGTGGTATCAGACCCATCCTTGTGGCATTCCAATTATGAATAATTTTAGAGTTTGATTAAATTCCACTACCGAGCTGACCCGAACATTATCGAGTCGACTCGACCATGTTCATATGTATGATATTATGTCAATATAAAATTATGCATGAACCAAGTAACTGCTTTGGATTGGGTTAGTCACTATGGCCGTCCGGTCATAGGAGCCAAGTAGGGTTTAAAGGCCTTCTCTTCCCATTCAATGGGTCTCCTATGGCATGTAGGGGTGCCACTGTGGCCATATCCCATGAATAAGTGAGGTGAAAGGTATGTTTTATCTATCATGCCTTGATTTGCATATTAGGATAATATGCTTGATGACATGAAATTTAATGCATATGCTAGATTGATATGCATTGTGTTTATATTTGTTATAAACTTGGTTATCATGTTTATGTTTATACTTTCCATAATAAACACTACTATCATGATTGTTTTAGAATGTGTTTTGAGACTATCAAAGCCCTCATCAAAAATCATATTTAGTCATAGTATAAAACTTAGTCAAGAAGCAAAACCAGTTAGGGTTTGATCAACCAATTGGTGTCTAGGCAAGTGGTTCTGGGAAGGTAAAGGGAATGAGGTTTTTAATTGGTTTCGTTGTCTGACCTGGCCAATCTAATTGGTGTCTAAGGAAAGCAACGGGGGGACCCCCTCACCCCTCCTACTTACCTAGCTAATTTGGTCATATCTAAATTTTAATTTGGTAATGCTAATTGGTTAAGTATACTATAATTTGCCTTCCTTCATGCTAAGCCAAATTTATGTCAAAACTATAGTAGGTTTGTTTTGTACACACAAGGCCTACTCTAGGAATTGATATAAGATTTGTCTTGGTGCACTTAGTGCTTTATAGCATGTTTGGATATGTTGCTTTGTTGTGTACACACAAGGGCAACATTATTTAATCATGGCTATATGGAAATGAAGGGTCCGACTAAACTAAGACATTATGGTTTGTTGTGTACACACAAGGCCATAAATGTCCTAGAGGCAAAGATAATTGTTGAGAATTGCATGGGTTACGATTGGAAAGGTTGTCCTACCTTTGAACTCATGTGTGTTTGTTGTGTACACACAAGGCACTCATGAGGAATAAGGATCTCAACCCCATTAAGAAAATCAGGAAGGTTTCTTGCTTACCATAGTTGAGGGTTATGGTATTTGAAGAAAATAGTGGGAGACATAATTAGATATAAAGTTCTTATCTAATTATAAATGTCATAATTGAGTGGTCTGCTAATATTATTTTTTAATTAAATGTTGGACATTTAAATAATGGCTTCAAACTTATCATTGAGGGGCATCTTAGATGCCAACAAGTTAATCGGTCCAAATTATATGGACTGGTTGAGGAACCTGAGAATTGTATTAACTCAGGAGAAGCTTTCATATATACTTGATTCTTCGGATCCAGTGTTGATCGGAGAGGATGCATCAGAGGAGGATATTGCCATATACAGGATGTGGCAAAATGACACTACAACTGTCAAATGCATCATATTGGCCTCAATGAGCAACGAGCTCCAAAGGCAACATGAAGGCATAGAACCTCAGTCCATATTGCTCAATTTAAAGGAGCTATATGGAGAGCAAAGTAGGGCTACTTTATATGAGATATCGAAGCAGTTGTTCCATGCTCGGATGAGTGAGGGTTCACCTGTGCAAACCCATGTGCTGAAAATGATTAACTTGATCACTCGATTGGGTCAGTTAGGGTTTGTCATGGATGGTGAACTCAATCAGGACTTGATCCTGTAATTACTCCCAGATTTCTTCTCTCAATTTGTTCTCAACTACCATATGAACAAACTGAACATTTCATTATCAGAGCTACTTAACATGCTTAAGACAGTTGAGAGCCACTCTAAAGGAGATAAGGCTCACGTGCTTCTTGTTGATAGAAAGAAGCAGGCAATGAAGAAGGGTATGAAGAGAAAATTCAACCCTAAAAAGAGCATCCAGAAGAAGAACAAGAAAGTTAAGAAGGCTGATGGAGCCTATTTCTGTTGTGGCAAGACTGGGCATTGGAAGAAGAACTGCAAGGTTTACCTTGCAAATGTGAAGCAAGATGCAAGTGGTGCATCTAAAGGTTTGTCATGATACAAAGATAATGACAATGTCACATATCTCTGGCACTACTGATTGGGTCATATTAGTGAGTCAAGGATAAACAAGTTAGTCAAAGATAATTTCTTTGACTCTAATGATTTCCAATCATTAGGAACTTGTGAATCTTATTTCAAAGGAAAAATGACCAAGTCTCCATTCACTGGACATGGAGAAAGGGCAACTGAATTGTTAGGTCCAGTGCATACTAATGTATGTAGACCTATGTCAACTTAGGCCAGAAGAGGATATTCTTATTTCATCACTTTTATTGATGATTTATCAAGGTACGGTCATGTATATCTTATGAAACACAAGTCCGAAGCCTTTAATAAGTTTAAAGAATATCAGAGTATGGTTAAAAAACAAACTGGACTTAGTATTAAAGCTCTTCGGTCTGATCGAGGAGGGGAATACTTGTCTAGTTAGTTTTTGAACCATCTCAAGGACAAAGGCATTATTTCAAAATGGACCTCTCCTTATACATCCTAGTTAAATGGAGTGGTAGAAAGGAGAAATCATATCTTATTGGACATGGTGAGGTCCATGATGAGCTTCATAGATCTTCCCATTTTCTTTTGGGGACATGCCCTAGAGACTGTAGCACATATATTAAACAGGGTTCCATCTAAGTCAGTAAGTAGCACTCCATCTGAGTTATGGAATGGCAAAAGACCAAGTCTTAAGTATTTGAAGATTTGGGGTTGTCATGCTTATATCAAGAATAACTTTGGACATAAGTTAAGTGCTAGAGCTGACAAGTGTAGATTTGTTGGTTACCCAAAAGTACGTATGGGATACCTCTTTTATAATGCTATTGAACAAAAGATAATTGTCAGTAGGCATGCTATATTCTTGGAATAAGAGTTTATCCAAGAAGGATGTAGTGGTTCTTCACTTGAGTTATGTGAAGAACAGAACCAACAAACCAATGAGCCTTCAAGTGAAGTTCCTCAACCAGAGGTTCTTATAGATCAAGAACAACCACAATACACACCTCCTCTCTAAAAGTCAGAGAGGGTGCGGGGAGCACCTCTCATATATGGCTTTGTCATCGGGGATAACAATGAAGCCAATATCATACAGGATGATGATCCTATAACCTATTCGAAAGTTGTCAAGAGTAAAGACTCAAACAAATGGCTTGGTGCCATGAAATCTGAAATGGACTCTATGTATTCCAATCAGGTTTGGACTTTGGTAGATCCACCTAAAGGAATTAACCCAATTGGGTGTAAATGGGTCTTTAAGAAAAAGATTGGAGTAGATGGTCAAGTTGAGACCCACAAGGCTAGACTGGTAGCAAAAGGTTTCAGACAAAAGCATGGTATAGACTATGATGAAACTTTTTCTTCAGTAGCCATGCTCAAGTCCATTCGGATATTGCTTGCAATACCAGCATACCATGACTATGAGATCTGGCAAATGGATGTAAAGACTGCTTTCCTCAATGAAAACCTTGAGGAAGAAGTCTACATGTCACAGCCAGAAGGTTTTGTCTTAAGTGGGAGACCAAACCAGGTATGGAAATTAAAGAAGTCCATTTATGGACTTAAGCAAGCATCGAGGAGTTGGAACATCCATTTTGAAGAAACAATCAAAGTATTTGGTTTTATCAAAAATATAGATGAACCATGTGTGTACAAGAAGACAAGTGGGAGTGCACTTGTTTTCTTGGTTTTATATGTGAATGACATACTGATCATTGGAAATGATATCCCAATGTTACAGTCGGTTAAAACTTGGCTATCATCAAAATTTTCCATGAAGGATTTGGGAGAAGCATCCTATATACCGGGTATAAGGATCTATAGAGATAGATCCAAAAGGATGCTAGGCTTATCCCAATCCAGGTACATTGACTTAGTATTGAAGAGATTAAACATGGATAGAAGTAAAAAAGGTTACTTACCTACAAGTCAGGGCATACATATTGATGCGGGACTAATATGCATGCAATTCTTTTTGTATATTTTATATGTGGGGTTAGGTGATTAATTCTCAAATTTTAGATCAAAATTAGTTGTAGGGAATTTTGTATAAATTTTTGAAGCCAAGCATGCAGATTAGAACCTAGAAAAGTACTAAAGAAGGATCGCCGGGGCTGAGAAGCCTCAGTTAGGGCAAGTTCTCCTACAATATAAAGACTGGAGGTAGAGGGGGTGTACCTGAAAATGTCTAAAGTACTCGATGAAGATCACAGTGAAGGGATCTCTCGTTCCTCGATGGATGCGGCATGGAAAATCGAGCCAAAGACCCGCGGATACCCGGCTTTCTGCTCGGTGGTCCGATTGAGGCTTGGCTGGAGTCGTTGGGTTCGTAGGAACTCGGGGACCTGCAAACGACCTATCAGGGGTTAGAAAACTCAGAGAAAATCAAGAAAACAAAGGAAAACAGCAAAGGAAAGAAAGCTTTGGAGGGGGCTGGAAGGATGGTTGGCGGCAGGAAGATGGTTGCAAACACCGGGAAGAAGAACTCTCAAACCCCTTTATGCACACAGCAGGGTAATCACACAAAACAATAGAAGAACTCAAGGTTTATTTCATATATCAAAATCTCCCTTCATACAAGAGGCTAGGGTCCTTTAAATAGACCCTTAACCTTGGGCTCCAAGTAAGGGCACATAAGTCTTTACATAAGAATCCTTTTCCCTCTCAAACCCTAGTTAGAAAATAAGGAAACATTAGGTAAAAAAATCCCTAAAAATTCTCTTGACTTGGCCAACACTCCAAGGATACCTAGGGGGGCGTGTTGGGCTTCTAGGAGCAGCAAGAGGCCAGCCCAAAGGGGCTCGGGCGCATGGGTTTGGGCCTCTGGAAGTTGGGGTGGCCTGGTAGCCAGGTAGCAGGAATATTCCATGGTATCTTGCTTCTTAGGGGCTTGGGCTTGGCGCCTGGGCTTGATTTCTTTGGGCTAGGATGCAGATGGACCTCTAAAATCATGGATGCCTTGGTATATGAATATATTTTGGCATTTGGAATAGAATCTGGGCATCTGGAGGGCATCTGCAAGGAATCAGGTTTTCTGAATTTTTCCTCCTAGGGTCTTCAAATCTTCAAGCTGGGTTGGACTTGGGCTATTCTTCCATGTCTTCAATCTGGTTGGACTTGGTCTTCACTTGTATGATGTGGTCTTGAGTCTTCAACATGGTTGAATAGGACTCAAAAAAATAAAATTAGCTCGACATGAGTTGACTAACACTAGATTGAACTAGCTCAACATGAGCTGACTAGTACAGAACTGAAACTCAAAAGACTCAAATAACAACTAAAATGGACTAAGATGGGATAAGCCCTTATTACAGATGGACTCATAAATTATTGATTAATTCATAGAGGGTTGAAAAGCCTCTGTCTTATTTTGGTGCCTTTGGTGTCTTCACCAATTCTCCCGGGGTGGGAGGAACTCGACCCTGTCGAGTGAAGATCAAGCTGGCTCACATATCTCTCGAGGAGGCCTAGGTTGAGGTGCTACAAGTCCTCTCAAGAAATCCACGAATCGTCCGACTCTGGCTGGCCTTGCCATCGAACTAGGAAATGTTGATAACCGCGTCCCTGGGTCATAATGGCTTGATTGTCTAGGATACGCTCGATCCGTTCTCCTCTCTCAGGCCAAATTTATTAGTGGACACTCTAGGTTAGGGTCACTCACAATGAAAAGGAATAGGTTCAAAAGCCTTACTAGGTATCGCTGCCGGTTCCCTGTACTCAACCAGGTCTATAATATTGAAGGTAGAACTAATGCCCAAATCCGAAGGCATGTCTAACACCAGGCATTTGATCCAACCTTCTCTATCACTTTAAAAGGTCCGGCTCTGCGAGCATGAAGCTTCTTTTAGGCTTAAGCCTAACCAAGATAGAATCCACTATATCAAATTCTTTGATCCATCTTCGGGAATTAGCCAGTTTGTTTAAAATTAGTATAGGTGGTGAACATGCTAGGCACATGCAGTCTCCTAACAAGATGATGCAAAGGACTCAAACCTATACCTAACATACTCGACTTTGCATTCCTATCGAAGGAAATTTATTAGACTTTTATGGGCCTAAACCTAAGAGACTATAGACTCTCTAGGTTTGACCTTAGTGTGGTGTGCATAAGAGTATTTATAATGGACTCCAAGCAAATGCCAAAGGGTATGCCATAAGTATAATGCAAACCTAACATGCGTAATGAATGCATGTAGTATGCTAATCTCAACTAAATGCAATTTAATGATCCTAAAAATGCTAGAGATGTTTGGAAAGGGCAGAAAATAGGAAGTGGATTCAGAATTAGTTTGGTAGGGTAGAGAAAAAGGTTCCGGGTTAGTTGGATATAGTAGGATAAAAGAAGGCATGTCAGGGACTAATCCAAGACTAATGAGGCTAACCTTACGGGGTTGAGATATATCTATGGGTAAGAAAAGGTCCATGCTATGGAAGGATGGGTCAACAATTTCTGGGAAGATATCTTTAATAGGAATGGCTGGAAGGGATTCATCCTGAGGGCAATGGGTTAAGTAAGCCAAATCCTGAATAAAGTCTTCTTGTTCATGGAATTTAGGAATAGGCTCTATAATTAGATCATTTTCTAGTGTTTCCTCAGGTAAAATCCTAGTATCAGAGTTCTCTTCCTCTAATTGTTCTTCCACTATAGCTTTAGGTTGGATGTGGTCAAGGTCAACTAGTGGTGGGGACACCTGAGGCACCAGAATAAGACAGAGGCTTTTCAACCCTCTATAAATTGATCAATAATTTATGAGTCCATCTGTAATAAGGGATTAGCTCATCTGAGTCCATTTTAGTAGTTATTTGAGTTGTTATTTCAATTATGTACTAGTCAGCTCATGTTGAGCTAGTTCAGTCCAATGCTGGTCAGCTCATGTTGAGCTAGTTTTATTTTTTTTGAGTCCTATCCAAGCATACTGAAGACTCAAGACCACATCATACAAGTAAAGACCAAGTCCAACCAGATTGAAGACATGGAAGTTTAGCCCAAGTCCAACCCAGCTTGAAGATTTGAAGACCCCAAGAGGAAAATCAGAAACCCTGATTCCTTGCAGATGCCCTCCAGATGCCCAGATTTCCTTCCAGATGCCAAAATATATTCATAGACCAAGGCATCCATGATTTTAGAGGTCCATCTGCATCCTAGCCCAAAGAAATCAAGCCCAGGTGCCAAGCCCAAGCCCCTAAGAAGCAAGATACCAGGGAATATTCCTGCTACCTGGCTACCAGGTCATCCCAGCTTCCAGAGGCCCAAACCCATGCACCTGGGCCCCTTTGGGCCGGCCCCTTGCTGCTCTTAGAAGCCCAACACGCCCCCCTAGGTGTCCTTGGAGTGTTGGCCAAGTCAAGAGAAATTTTAGGGATTTTTTCTACCTAATGTTTCCTTGTTTTCTAGCTAGGGTTTGAGAGGGAAAATGATTCTCATGTAAAGACTAATGTGCCCTTACTTGGAGCCCAAGGTTAAGGGTCTATTTAAGGAACCCTAGCCTCTTGTATGAAGGAAGAATTTTTGATATGAATTAAAACCTTGAGTTCTTCTATTGAGTTATGTGCTACCCTGTTGTGTGCATAAAGGGGTTTGTGAGAGTTTTTCTTCCCAGTGCTGCAATCATCTTCCTGCTGCCAACAAGCCTCTCAGATCCCTGGACACCCACTCCAAAAGAAGCATTCCCTTGATATTTTTCCTTTGTTTTCTTGTTCCTTTGTGAGTTTTCTAACCCTTGACAGGTCGTTTGCAGGTCCCCGAGTTCCTACGAATCCAACGACTCTAGCCAAGTCTCAATCGGATCACCGAGCAGAAAGCCGGGTATCCGCGGGTCTTTGGCTTGGTTTTCCAGGCCGCATCCATCGAGAAACGAGAGGCCCCTTCACTGAAATCTTCACAGATGTTGTCAGGTACACCCCTCTATCTCCAGTAGTTTTATTGTAGGAGAACTTGCCCTAACCGAGGCTTCTCAGCCCCGGCGGTCCTTCTTTGCTACTTTTCTATGTCCTAATCTGCATGCTGATCTTCAAGAACTCATACAAAATTCCCTACAAATAATTTTGATCTGAAATTTGAGAATTAATCACCTAACTCAACATGTAAATCATACAAAAAAAATTGCATGCATATTAGTCCCCCATCATTTGGTATCAGAGCTTAGATTAGGGCTTGTTTTCTGCAATTTTTTAGTCTGTATATGCTCTGTTGTTCAAATTATTTCACTCTGATAGAAACTCCAAAAATTCTAAAATTCATTTTTCTGGATTCAAAATAATTCAGAGTAATTTTTAGGATCTTCTTAGATTTTATTATGGCCTGTGAATCTTTTTCAAGCCAAAATATAGCCAACAATTTTTTGGCTCTTTTTTTTCAGCAAGACAAGTTTGGAAGTTTTAGGGTTTTATTTAGCATTTTTTGCATATCTTTTAATTTTAGTATATTTCCTGAATATTAGGCAATAATTTGCAAGTTTTCTTCTATTTAAGAAAATACCAAAAAAAAATAAAATAAAATTACATATTCTCCAAAAATACCAAAAACATCTAACCCTAATTTGCATCATTTGTCTGCCATCATTGCATAATCTACTTTTAAGGGAACTCTTGCTATATCAGATGGGGGGAGGAGTTGATAACCTCTCCTTAGCCCAAAACCACATCCCTTGCATTCGGTCCCAAGCCTTAACCTAAAATTAACTAGACTTAATTTGCCCTAGTGGGCTAGGGACACCAACTGGTCGGGTCTGTGCTAGTGTTAGATCACTATGTCAAGTTAACCTGTGTGTGCCTTGTGCTCAGTGACTAGAACAGTGGTTTAGGGATTCAATCCCGAAGGGCTTGTGTGCTGGTCCGCCTACCTGGCCAATCTCTAATTGGTGTCTAGGATTGGCAATCAGGGACCTAACACTTCCCTTACACCTGCCTGGCTGAGTACAGGGTTACTATAGGCTAGTTTGCCATCCTGATTGAGCATCTAGTTTGGACTCTAGGTCTAGTCAGCTATAGTCGGTCTGATCGAGTCTTACATGAGCACTAGATCAGGAGTTTCATATCACCCACCTCCATTCACAAATGTCTGAACCTATGGAAAATTTACAAGCCCAAATAAAAGCCCTAGCTGATCAAATGGCCCAGATGGCTATCTAGATAACTACCCAGATGACTACCCAGATGACCCAGTTAACTCAGTCTCATATTCAAACCAATGATAGAATTGACCATCTTGCCAATAGGTTTGATCAGTTAAAAGTCTGGGTAGGGACCCCAGAAAAAACCCATGGGTCACAGTCTGAGCCAGATCCTGATTCCCCTCAACCTAAGAGGATCCCAAACCCTGATCTATACCATGAGGTCGAACCTAGGAGAGCCCCTTATCCTGACCCGTACTACAATCCTCAACCTAGGAGGATCCCAAACCCTGATCCATACCTTGAGGCTGAACCTAGGAGAGCCCATCATCATGACCCAATCCCTAAGGTTAGTCCTAGAAGACCCAATTAGGATTTTATAGACCAGGAAGATAGATCCTATTTACCCTCTCCCTACAAGCCTAGTATACCCACAACCTATAGATCTTATGACTCCAAATCCTATGAACCTAGAACCTATGAATCCATAACCTATGAACCTAGATCCTATGACTCTAGATCCCATGATCATAGATCCTATGCACCCACACCCTATGAGCCTAGTAGACCCAACACCCAATATTCTGACCCATATAGGGAGTCCAACCCTAGGAGAACCCAATATTCTGACCCATATAGGGAGTCCAACCCTAGGAGAACCCAGTATTCTGGCCCATATAGGGAGTCCAACCCTAGGAGGACCCAATATCCTGACCCATATAGAGAGCCCAACCTTAGGAGGACCCCGTACCATGATCCATCCTTAGAACCTGACCATAGAGCTGACCCAAAATCCTATGACCCCAGATCTTATAATCCCATGACCCATAGATATGCACCCTTGTCTTATAAGCCCAGAGAACCCATAACCCCTAGGTATCAATCTAGTACTAGTCAAGTTTTCCTTAGTCAACTTGAACCCCATAGGATTAGTACCCCAAAATATGAGCCCAATAGTGAGCCACTACCCCTTAGGCAACCTAAACCTACTAGGATTAGTGTCCACAATCAGAAACCAGGACCTAGCCAATTTTCCCCTAGCCGACCTTCTCCAACCATTCCTGAGATTGACAAGGCTTACATTAACGTGGAAGTGTATGAAGCTGATGCGAGCCTAGTGGATGAGTATGAGGGAGAAGAGGGGACACCTTTAGATGACCTAGAATTAGCTGACCCAATAGATACCCAGGTAGAAGCCAACATAGAGGTAGTTGACCCTAACCACATCCAACCTAAAGCTATAGTGGAAGAACAAATAGAGAAAGAGAACCTAGGTACTGCTGCTAGAGCCTTACGTGAGGAAACCATAGAGGAGAGCCAAATTATAGAGTCTAGTCCAAATATACAAGAACCAGAAGAATTTATTAAGGACTTGATCTCTTTGAATCAATACCTTCAAGATGAGTCCCCTCCTATAGTTCCCATTAAGGACCTCTTCCCCGAAATTGGCGACCCATCCTTCCATTATGCAAACCCTGTAGATATAGCTCAACCTCGTAAGGTTAACCTCATTAGTATAGGATTAGTACCTAACACCCCGTCTTTTATCCTACTTTATCCAACTAACCATGAACCTTTTTCTCTACCCTACCAAACTAATTCTGAACCCACTTCCTATTTTCTGCCCTTGCCTAACACCTCCAGCATTTCTAGGATTATTAGATTGCATTTAACTGAGATTAGCATACTGCATGCATTCATCACACATGTTAGGTTTGCATCTTACTTCTGGCATACTCTTTGGAATTTGCTAGGAGTTCATTGTAAATTTTCATGTGCATGTCAAGCTAGGATCAAACCTAGAGAACCAATAATCTATTAGGTTTAGATCCAAAGAGTTCAATAAAATTTCCTTCGATAGGAATGCATAATCGAGTCTTTAGGTGTCAGTATGAGTCCTTTGCATCATCTTGTTAGGAGTCTGCATGTGCCCAGCATGTTCACCACCTGCACTAATTTTGAAACAACTGGCTAATTCCCGAGGATGGATTAAAGAATTTGATGTAGTGGATTCTATCTTGGTTAGGCTTAGGCCTAAAAGAAGCTTCATGCTCGCAGAGCCGGACCTTTTAAAGTGATAGAGAAGGTTGGATCAAATGCCTAGGTGTTAGAATTGCCTTCGGATTTGGTCATTAGTTCTACCTTCAATATTACAGACCTGGTTGAGTATAGGGAACCGGCAGCGATACCTAGTAAGGCCTTTGGACCTATTCCTTTTCATTATGAGTGACCCTAACCTAGAGTGTCCACAAACAAATTTGGCCTGAGAGAGGAGAATGGATCGAGCGTATCCTGGATGATCAAGCCATCACGACCCAGGGCCATGACTATCAACGCTTCCTGGTCCGATGGCAAGGCCGGCCAGAGTCGGACGATTCATGGATTTCTCGAGAGGACTTGCAATGCCTCAACCCAGACCTTCTCGAGAGATATGTGAGCCAGTCTGACCTTCACTCAACAGGGTCGAGTTCCTCCCACCTCGGGAGAATTGGTGGGGACACCTGAGGCACCAGAATAAGACAGAGGCTTTTCAACCCTCTGTAAATTGATCAATAATTTATGAGTCCATCTGTAATAAGGGCTTAGCTCATCTGAGTCCATTTTAGTTGTTATTTGAGTTTTTGAGTTGTTATTTCAGTTCTGTACTAGTCAGCTCATGTTAAGCTAGTTCAGTCCAATGCTGGTCAGCTCATGTTGAAGACTCAAGACCACATCATACAAGTAAAGACCAAGTCCAACCAGATTGAAGACATGGAAGTTTAGCCCAAGTCCAACTCAGATTGAAGATTTGAAGACCCCAGGAGGAAAATCAGAAACCCTGATTCCTTGCAGATGCCCTCCAGATGCCCATATTTCCTTCAAGATGCCAAAATATATTCATAGACCAAGGCATCCATGATTTTAGAGGTCCATCTGCATCTTAGCCCAAAGAAATCAAGCCCAGGCGCCAAGCCCAAGCCCCTAAGAAGCAAGATACCAGGGAATATTCCTGCTACCTGGCTACCAGGCCACCCCAGCTTCCAGAGGCCCAAACCCATGCACCCGGGCCCCTTTGGGCCGGCCCCTTGCTGCTCTTAGAAGCCCAACACGCCCCCCTAGGTGTCCTTGGAGTGTTGGCCAAGTCAAGAGAAATTTTAGGGATTTTTTCTACCTAATGTTTCCTTATTTTCTAGCTAGGGTTTAAGAGGGAAAAGGATTCTCATGTAAAGACTAATGTGCCCTTACTTGGAGCCCAAGGTTAAGGGTCTGTTTAAGGGACCCTAGCCTCTTGTATGAAGGGAGAATTTTTGATATGAATTAAAACCTTGAGTTCTTCTATTGAGTTGTGTGATACCTTGCTTTGTGCATAAAGGGGTTTGTGAGAGTTTTTCTTCTCAGTGCTGTAATCATCTTCCTGCTGCCAACAAGCCTCTCAGATCCCTGGACGCCCACTCCAAAAGAAGCCTTCCCTTGCTATTTTCTCTTTGTTTTCTTGTTCCTTTGTGAGTTTTCTAACCCTTGGCAGGTTGTTTGAAGGTCCCCGAGTTCCTACGAATCCAACGACTCTAGCCAAGCCTCAATCGGATCACCCAGCAGAAAGCCGGGTATCCGCGGGTCTTTGGCTTGGTTTTCCAGGCCACATCCGTCGAGGAACGAGAGACTCCTTCGCTGCGATCTTCACAGATGTTGTCAGGTACACCCCTCTACCTTCAGTAGTTTTATTGTAGGAGAACTTGCCCTAACCGAGGCTTCTCAGCCCTGGCGGTCCTTCTTTGCTACTTTTCTAGGTCCTAATCTGCATGCTGATCTTCAAAAATTCATACAAAATTTTTTACAAATAATTTTGTTCTAAAATTTGGGAATTAATCACCTAACTCAACATGTAAAACATACAAACAAAATTGCATGCATATTAGTCCCCCATCAACTAGCTCTGGGTTGGTTTTTACCTGGGTATCTACTGGGTCAACTAATTCTAGGTTTACTAAAGGTGTCTCCTCTTCTCCTTCATACTCATCCACTAGGCTTGCATCAGCTTCATACACTTTCGCATTAATGTAAGCCTTGTCAATCTCAGGAATGGTTGGAGAAGGTCGGCTAGGAGAAAATTAGCTAGGTCCTGGTTTTTGATTATGGACACTAATCCTAATAGGTTCAGGTTGCCTAAGGGGTAGTGGTTCACTACTGGGCTCATATTTAGGGGTACTAATCCTATGGGGTTCAAGTTGACTAAGGGATACCTGACTAGTACTAGATTGATAACTAGGGGTTATGGGCTCTCTGGGCTCATAGGACAAGGGTGCAGATCTATGGGTCATGGGATTATAGGATCTGGGGTCATAGGATTTTGGGTCAGGTCTATGGTCAGGTTCTAAGGATGGATCATGGTATAGGGTCCTCCTAAGTTTGGGTTCCCTATATGGGTCTGGATATTGGGTTCTCCTAGGGTTGGACTCCCTATATGGGTCAAAATATTGGGTTCTCCTAGGGTTGGGCTCCCTATATGGGTCAGAGTATTGGGTTCTCCTAGGATTGGACTCCCTATATGGGTCAGAGTATTGGGTTCTCCAGGGTTCAATATCATAATAAGGGTTTTGGTAAGGGGTTCTTCTAGGTTCAGTATCATAATAAGAGTCATGGTAAGGGGTTCTTCTAGGTTCAGTATTATAGTATGGGTCAGGCTGAAGGGCTCTCCTAGGTTCAACCTCTTGGTATGGATCAGGGTTTGGGGTCCTCCTAGGTTGAGGATTGTAGTACGGGTCAGGATAAGGGGCTCTCCTAGGTTCGACCTCATGGTATAGATCAGGGTTTGGGGTCCTCCTAGGTTGAGGGGACTGAGGATCTGGCTCAGACTGTGATCCATGGGTTCTTCCTAGGGTCCTTACATGGCCTTCTAACTGATCAAACCTATTGGCAAGATGGTCAATTCTATTGTTGATTTGGGTACCAGATTGAGTTAACTGGGTCATCTAGGTAGCCATCTGGGCCATTTGGTCTATAAGGGCTTGAATCCTAGCTTCCTGCTTATCCATGGGTTCAGGGAGATGGTGGATGAGATGGGACTCCTGATCTAATGCTCATGCAAGACTCGATCAAACCGACTATAGCTGACTAGACCTAGAGTCCAAAACTAGATGCTCAATCAAGGTGGCAAACTAGCCTATAGTAACCTTGTACTCAGCCAGGCAGGTGTAGGGGAGTGTTCGGTCCCTGATTGCCAATCCTAGACACCAATCAGAGATTGGCCAGGTAGGTGGACCAACACACAAGCCCTTCGGGATTGAATCCCTGAACCACCATTCTAGACACTAAGCACAAGGCACACACAGGTTAGCTTGACACAATGATCTGACAGTTAGCCCGGACCCGACCAGTTGGTGTCCCTAGCCCACTAGGGCAAATTAAGTCTAGTTAATTTTAGGTTAAGGCTTGGGACCGAATGCAAGGGATGTGGTTTTGGGCTAAGGAGAGGTGATCAAATCCTCCCCCCATCTGATATAGCAAGAATGCCCTTAAAAGTAAATTATGCAATGATGGCAAGCAGATGAGGATGCAAATTAGGGTTTAGATGTTTTTGGTATTTTTGGAGAATATATAATTTTTTTTAATTTTTTTTGGTATTTTCTTGAATAAAAGAAAACTTGCAAATTATGGCCTAATATGTAGGAAATATACTAAAATTAAAAGATATGCAAAAGATGCTAAACAAAACCCTAAAACTTCCAAACTTGTCTTGCTAAAAAAAATAGAGGCGAAAATTTGTAGGCTGTATTTCGGTATGCAGAAAACTCACAAGCCGAAATAAAATCTGAAAACATTCTAAAAATTACTGTGAATTATGATGAATCCATAAAAATAAATTTTAGAATTTTTGAAATTTTTATCAGGAAGAAATAATTTAAAGAACAGAGTATATACGGACTAAAAAAATTGCAGAAAATAAGCCCTAATCTAAGCTCTGATACCAAATGATGCAGGACTAATATGCATGAAATTCTTTTTGCATGTTTTATATGTGGGGTTAGGTGATTAATTCCTGAATTTCAGATCAAAATTAGTTGTAGGAAATTTTGTATAAATTTTTGAAGCCAAGTATGCAGATTAGAACCTAGAAAAGTACTAAAGAAGGATCGCCAGGGCTGAGAAGTCTCGGTTAGGGGAAGTTCTCCTACAATATAAAGACTGGAGGTAGAGGGGGTGTACCTGACAATGTCTGAATTGCCCGGTGAAGATCGCAGTGAAAGGATCTCTCGTTCCTCGATGGATGCGGCCTGGAAAATCGAGCCAAAGACCCGCGGATACCCGGCTTTCTGCTCGGTGGTCCGATTGAGGCTTGGCTGGAGTCGTTGGATTCGTAGGAACTTGGGGACCTACAAACGACCTATCAGGGGTTAGAAAACTTAGAGGAAATCAAGAAAACAAAGGAAAATAGCAAAGGGAAGAAAGTTTTGGAGGGGGCTGGAAGGATGGTTGGTAGCAGGAAGATGGTTACAAACACCGGGAAGAAGAACTCTCAAACACCTTTATGCACATAGTAGGATAATCACACAAAACAATAGAAGAACTCAAGGTTTATTTCATATATCAAAATCTCCCTTCCTACAAGAGGCTAGGGTCCTTTAAATAGACCCTTAACCTTGGGCTCCAAGTAAGGGCACATAAGTCTTTACATAAGAATCCTTTTCCCTCTCAAACCCTAGCTAGGAAATAAGGAAACATTAGGTAGAAAAATCCCTAAAAATTCTCTTGACTTGGCCAACACTCCAAGGACGCCTAGGGGGGCGTGTTGGGCTTCTAGGAGTAGCAAGAGGCTGGCCCAAAGGGGCTCGAGCGCATGGGTTTGGGCCTTTGGAAGCTGGGGTGGCCTGGTAGCCAGGTAGCAGGAATATTCCCTGGTATCTTGCTTCTTAGGGGCTTGGGCTTGGTGCTTGGGATTGATTTCTTTGGACTAGGATGCAGATGGACCTCTAAAATCATGGATGCCTTGGTATATGAGTATATTTTGGCATCTGGAAGGGAATTTGGGCATCTGGAGGGCATTTGCAAGGAATCAGGGTTTTCTGAATTTTTCCTCCTGGGGTCTTCAAATCTTCAAGCTGGGTTGGACTTGGGCTATACTTCCATGTCTTCAATCTGGTTGGACTTGGTCTTCACTTGTATGATGTGGTCTTGAGTCTTCAACATGGTTGAATAGGACTCAAAAAAATAAAATTAGCTCGACATGAGCTGACTAACACTAGACTGAACTAGCTCAACATGAGCTGACTAGTACAGAACTGAAACTCAAAAGACTCAAATAACAACTAAAATGGACTCAGATGGGCTAAGCCCTTATTACGGATAGACTCATAAATTATTGATCAATTCACAGAGGGTTGAAAAGCCTCTGTTTTATTCTGGTGCCTTTGGTGTCCCCACCACATCTCTCTAAGAAAATGTGTCCTAAGACATCAGAAGAAAGAGAGAGGATGGCTATAATTCCTTATGCTTCGATTATAGGATCGATAATGTATGCCATGTTATGTACCAGACCTGATGTTGCATATGCCTTGGGCATAGTGAGCAGGTTTCAGGCAGATCCAAGAGAGGATCATTGGAGAGCTGAGAAAAATATTCTTAGGTACCTGAGAAGGACTAAAGATATTTTTCTAGTATATAGAGGATCTGAGTTGAAACTAGAAGGATATACAAATTCTAGTTTTCAATCAGATTCAGATGATATCAAATCCACATCGAGGTATGTCTTCATCCTGAATGGTGGTGCAGTGAGTTGGAAGAGTACAAAGTAGCCAACAGTAGCTACTCAATCACTAAGGCAAAGTACAAAGCTGCTAGTGAAGCTGCGAAGGAAGCTGTGTGGATGAATAAATTCATCATGAAATTGGGTATGATTCCAGATGTACAACAGCCAGTGCCATTATACTATGATAACACTGGGACTGTTGCACAAGCTAAGGAACTGAGGTCTCATCACAAGTCCAAGCACATTCTGAGATGGTTCCATCTTGTTCGAGAGATTATTGAAAGATAAGATGTTGTCATTGAACGAGTTGACACAAAGAACAATATAGCAGACCCATTCACTAAAGCTTTAGCCAAGCAGCAGTTAGATCGTCACTTAGATTGTATGGGCATAAAACACAAGGGCGATTGGCTTTAGTGCAAGTGGGAGTTTGATAGAAAAGTGCCCTAAGAGCCAATCATTATGAGGGCCTTTTTGTAAACTTCCTGCTCATGTATGACATACTTTCACATTAATAAAGGCATTTGATTCATCATATATTACTGTGTCATGTTTTTTATTGATTATGATGAATCCCATAGAGTAGGACAATGGAATTAGGGTTATGATGGAGTTCATAACTGTGAGACCAAATTTTCTATAAATCCTAATCTAGAATGTTCCTAGTCATTGGACCATCAATTCAGGGATTGATGAATCCGGAAAGACTAGCTTATCCTATGTATGCTCAGTTGATGAGGGTGGTTGATCTCACAACCACTTGTGTAGAGACACTAATACTAGGATAAGGGTGCTTATCAGGGAATGAGTACATTAGACTAATCCGCATCAGGATTATCTTATGGAAGTCTCTTACTACTTGTCAAAAGATAGATCCCAGAGTAGAAGTTGTACATGTGATCTTTAGACCTGAGGTCACCATGGTTCCTTGTGCACACTAAGCCATACTTTGGTTCATACTCATTCATGCCATTGCGACATGTATGGGGTGTTTTGGATATGGTGGAAGGTGTACGAAGGATGTGAGTGGACCAACAAGGAATCGATCATTCCTAGTAAGAGGAATTGTTATCCCATGCAATCTCTTCGATGAGTGACTCAAGGAGCCATTGATCAAAGCAGGATGAGATTAGTGGAATCTAATCAATCACCAGCTGAGTCCTCATGATCGAGCTAAGATTCGATATGATTAAGTGTTAGGGTTGACATCTATCCATACCTATCACTTAATCAGGATAATGGGAGATCGAAAGATTGAATTGCACGGTAACTTACTACTGAAGGGTATTTTGGTATTTTTTACCAAATTCCTCATCTTCTTGGTAGGCATGATATGTTGCTAGACGTCAATCTTGTCTTGTAGGTTTTCGTGAACCAATTGATTTGGTTTCATGAGTCAATTTGATGTGTGATTCGAATTGGACAAATAAGTGAGCCAATTTGACCTAATTAGGTCAATCGAGTTTGATCGGATCGAATCAGCTCAAACCTAAACCTACTGCTGGCTAGATGTGGAACCCAATGGGTCACACACAATAGAGACTTGGCTAAAAAAGTCATTCATGATTTAATTAGGGTCATAGGATCCTAATTGGTTAGCCGGATTACATACTAGCATATGTAGGCTAACCTAATTTCTAACCCAATTAGATTGGGTTCGATTGCTTGCTAATTCGGCTAACCTAATTATTGACAACCTAAATTAGGTTGAGTCCTAAGTGGGGCTAGCCAAATCAGAGCTTAATCTAATTTTAATTTGGATTTAAGGGCATTTTAGGTGCCATATATGAAGAGTCCCAATGGCATGGGACTCTTGGTACCTAAATGATCGCTTAACTTTAAAAGGGCACAGAAGGGCCTACAGATCTCTGATCTAAAAATAAAAGATATGGTCAGAAAGCTTATTTGATGCCCTTTCCAATGACACCCATATTGCATATGTTTGACCAAGTCAATTTGATTCTTTGGGCAGACTAAATAGAAAGGGAAAGACTATTGGGGCCTTTTGGCGCACCCGGGAGAATAAGTGGCGTGCAAAAGGACTAAGAGTCCTTCTGTAGATGAGACTCTAAGAGTTTCATCAGGAAGGCACCTCTTCATTTTATCCCCATGGTCTTAAAAAGTCTAATAGCTGGTTTAAAGTTTAAAGGGATGGCTTGAAGAGGTGTGAAAGGTGGCGCTTACACGAAGAGTCGCGCCTCTTCATATGCGCGCACATAACAGAGGGCAGAGTCCTTCTACCACTGAAACTCTTCAAGTCTCATGTTACTTCGGATTAGAAGAGGTGTCTCCCTATCTTAGAAACTGGTATTTGATACATGGCACGATGGAGATTGATCTAGTAAGCGAAAGAACATAGATATGACTCTCCATTCCTGAAGAGTCTTATCAAATATGATGTTTCATATCTGATAAGTGTTGTCGGGATGCATTTCACGCCCCATCTGAGATTATAAATAGGGGTACGATGAAATGAGAATTTTTATATGATGGACTTCGATCTTCTGAGAGTCTGAGTGTTTTATTTTCTCGAGAGTCCAAGTGTTCTTCCACTTTCTCCCTCCCTCCTTGTTTTAGACAAGACTTGTCTTGTTTAGACAAGTTCTTCTATACTAGGACAAGGCTTGGTTTTAAGACATAAGCCTGTAGGGTCCTAGAGGAGGGTAGTCCTAGATCCTACAGTGATTTAGGATAGTGTCTTGAGTGCCCTTCAGTAGGACAGGGTGTCCTATAGTGGTCAATAGACCAAAGGCTGCCGAAAGAGTTTCACTTCTCCAAGCAACTTAAAGAAGGAGTTCTTCCTTGCTCCGAGTTTCGTGTGGATCACCGTTGGAGGAATTGCACTTGTGAGCCTTATGAAAGAAGTTGGATTTCAGCGATCCAGGTATTTTTTTGACTTTATTTGATGATTCATTAGTTGTAATTGCCCAAGGGGTTCCTTGGAATTAGAGTTTTCTATACATGTTATACATGTTAGGGTATCATGCTATGAAATTTTATTTTGAAAGTCAATTCCGTATGCTACATGATCCCTGGCACTCTGGAAGAATTCCCATCAGGGTACATAGGTTTAATCAAAATCTATTCCTTCTTCTTGATTATATCCTTTTGCCACTAATCTTGCTTTATTTGTAATTACTTTTTCTTGTTCATCTAACTTATTCCTATAAACCCATTTGGTTCCTAATACTGGATGGTCTGAGGGTCTATTTACTAAGATCCATACATTATTTCTTTCAAATTGATTAAGTTCTTTATGCATGGCTAGCATCTAATTAGGATCATTTTCAGCCTCTTCTATACTTTGTGGCTCTACTTGTGAGACAAAAGATAGATAGTCATGTGCATCTCTAAGTGAAGACCTAGTCCAAACACCTTGAGAGGGATCACCAATAATTAAATCTCTAGGATGTGAAGTTACATACCTTCACTCCTTTGGTAGATCACCAAGATCTTTACTTACCATTTCTTCCCCTTCTTGAGTTGGTTTGTCCTTCAAGCTCATATCCTCCATTTCTTTATCAAGTGTACTTGCATTATTGTCTATACACTCTTCTTTTCTAGAAGGTGAGGGGTTAGATTCATCAAAGATAACATGAACAGATTCTTATACTGTTAATGTTCTTTTATTAAACACTTTATAAGCTTTGCTATTTATTGAATAACAAAGAAAGATATCTTCATCATATTTAGCATCAAACTTTCCTAGGTTATCCTTTCCATTGTTTAACACAAAGCATTTACAACCAAAAACATAAAAGTAATGAATGTTAGACTTTTTGTCATTCCAAAGTTCATAGGAGATTTTCTTCAAAATTGATCTTATCAAAACATGATTTAAAATATAGCAAGCATTGTTCACCGCTTCTGCCCAAAAGTACCTTGGAAGATTGCCTTCATATAACATTGTTCATGCCATCTCTTTCAAAGTCCTATTTGTTGCCCAGTTGGCTTTCGTAAGAGGGGGGTGAATTAGGAATTTAAAATATTTAAACAGAAATGTGCTCTTTTAAATCTACTTTAGTGTGATAGTGCTATGATTCAAGTAAATAAGAGCGAAAGCAGATACAAATAGAAAAAGGCACAATACAAACACAGCAAGTTATAGTGGTTCGGAGTAGCCCAGCTCTTATGTCCACTACCCAAGATACCACTTGGGATTTCTACTATATTCACCATCGGAATACAATCGGATTGTTTTACCAGGCTCACAATTCAAACATAACTTGGTTTTTTAACCGAGCTCACCACAAACCCAATACTTGGTTTTACACAGGATCACCAAGAGCCCAACTTGGTTTTGAACAGGATCACCAAGAACCCAACTTGGTTTTGAATAGGAGCACCAAGAACCCAACACTTGGTTTTGAATAAGCTAACCAAGAACCTACTTGGTTTTTAAACCGGGCTCACCAATAATCCAACAACTCACAAAAGAGTTAAAGAAAGTAAGCAACAAAATGACAAACTGATGTTGTCTGATGGTTGCCAATGCAGCTCGAGAGAAGCCTTCTTAATTGCACTTTAATGCTCTTCAGCGACTTCTTCAACTTCTTCAATGTATGCTTCAAGCTTCAGATAAGAGTTGGTGAAGTCTTAAAGATTGACTTGAATGCTCTATTGTGCTCTCTTGCTCACAAGCTCATTTAATGTTCAACTAAGCATTAACCTTTGAAAAGCTATCCCAATTTTTTATTTATAAAGCCTTGTACTCTTCTTAAGTGGAAATAGTCATTGTAGACCATTGGGATGTGACATTTGACCGTTGGAACACTTTTCAAATTCAAATATGGAGTTCTGGAACTAGCCGTTATCTGCTTGGAATCAACCTTCAAGTCGGCTCGGATCCGTTGAGTCAGCTCAAATTCTCAGAGAAGTTCTAGTCGAGTCACCTCGCTTCATTTGGGTCGGCTCAATTTCATAGTGGCCTTGATTTATTACTCTGGATGAGTCAGCTCACCTTTGTTCAAGTCGGCTTAGATTCATAGGTCTTCAAAACTGTACTCTGGAAGAGTCGGCTCTTCTCATTGGAGTCGGCTCACATAGCTGTTCTCTCATAATAGATGTTTCATGAACTCTGGAGGAGTCTGCTCGGATCTCTGGAGGATCGACTCAGATGTCTAACTAAATGGATGAGTCGGCTCGGACTTCCTTTGGATCAGCTCGCCTATCTGATTTAGGAAATGGTACTCTAGATGAGTCGACTCGGGTTCCTACGAGTTAGCTCAGATCTCTACATGCCAGAATCCTTCATGCATGCCATGAACTAGAGTCGGCTCCCTTTACTCGAGTCGGCTCGGATGAATTTTTCATAAAATCTTCCATTTCTTCTCCAGATTACATTCATCAACATTTTTAACATTCAAGATACTTCACAACTCAATTAACAATTGTATCTAAGAGATTTAAGCTTGAAAACACTTAGAAGTAACCCATTTTCAAGAATTTTTCTTTAATTTTTTTTTTGGGCTCTTCTTTACATGACACATTTACAACATAACTCATAACACATAATAAGATTATAGGAGTTGCAATTGGGCATATAGATCATCATACAAAAATTTGTAATTCACTTGAAGAGTTGTTAGTATGACAAATGCATGCTCCAATGTTTTGTTATCATCAAAATCACTCAAGGGGTCAACAATCTCCCCCTTTTTTATGATGAAAAAACACCGGGCATGGAAAACCTTTATAGTTACATGTGTAAAAATATATTTGCAAATAAGTATAGACATGTATGAGTTGTATACTAAGAATGTATTGAAATCAATGTACCAAAGCTTGCATATAGATAATGTATCAGAACATTTGGGAGTATGTTTAATATATAACAGAGCTTTTGGTAATAAGTTTGATATATAACAGAGCTTTCAGAAAATGTCGAAGCTTGTTCATTTTTCAAAGAGTATCAGAGCTAAACCAAATTAAATCTTGTTTAGAGCAAATAATGGATAGCCATTGACACTATATTAGAACATAGCAGTCAGAGCAAATTTATCATAGCAAATATAAGCAAGTTTCTTTGCAAAATTGATGTCAATTTTTCAAAATTCTCCCCCTTATATATCTCCCCCTTGTATATTTTCCATGCATTGACGATATTTATATCACTATTCTCCCCCTTTTTGTCATTAATAAAAAAGGTAATCAGTTAAAATCAATCTCCCCCTTTGTTAAGTACACAAAGCATGATTTTTGAAATAGAATGAGAAGATTGAAAATATTGTTTGAGATAATTTCACTTTTAGAAAGATTTGATAATCTACTAAACCAAAGATACCATTGCAAACACAATAGGAGAGAAACAAATACTTTTATTTCATTCAATGATTTTCAATACACATTACAAAAGTTTGAAAGCAAAAATACAAACATTGGTCTATTCACTATCACTAGGCAGATTTACAACAGGTTCTACTAGTTCTACCTTAATGTTTGCACTAGTGCTAGTGGATGGTCCAGGAGGTGGGATAGAAGAGATAGGATCAACAAAAGGTGGCTGAGTGGACTGAGGTAGAGACTATCTAAGGTATGGTGCAGGCTAACTAGGGTGAGGTGCAGTCTGACTAGGAGGAGGTGCCTGCTATCTGGGAGTAGAAGTGTAGGCTGGTATAACAGCAGTGGATAGCTGACAAAGGGTCACCCAGACAGAATTGAGCTCTTCTTCCATCTTCTTCATCCCTTTATTAAGTGCAACCAGCTCACTTGTCTGGGCATTGGCAAATGCTTCTGCAGATCCTCTCAGTCTTCCAAATTCACCTCTAAGAATGCCAACTCCTTTAGTGTAATCATCTTTTACCTTCTTTCCTTACTCCATAGAACCCATCCTGTAACTCATCTCTCTCAATTTAGTTTTGAATTCTTCAATGCTGTGATCAACAGATTTCTTAATTTCTTCAGAAGCTACCTTGAAGGAATCTTTGACATGCTATAAATCCACCTGAGGTGCAGGTCCTATGGACTGAACACTGTCCACCCAGGAGTGAAGATGTCTAATCTCACCACGTATGTCCTCAAGTTTGGTTTCGATTATTTGGCGAAGGTCTCCAAATATCGAACCAAAAGAACTGGTCAGGGTCTGAGTAAGTAGTCTCATCTGATCTGCAATGAAGTCTCGAGACACTGAAGCTCCTGATGTATCAATAGATGGTCCCTAAGTAGAAGCAGTCACAAAAGGTGCAGGTGGTGGAGCTAGTGGAGATGTAGGTGCTGCTGGTGGAGGTCCTGGAGAGATCTTGGGATTCCCATACTCTCTATACTCTGTCTCCATAGCATCATCAATAATAGGCTCAGTAGCAGCAGGCTCAACAGTAGTAGAGGTAGTGGTAGTCTCCTTAAATGTAGAAGGTCCAATAGTAGTATCAATGATAATCTCCCTGGGTAGCTGCTCATCATCATCATCATCATCCTCATCACTGCTGGATGATCCAATTGCTCTCAGATTTGATCCCTTTTTCATCCAAGCTCCTTCAGTTAGTTGATATCCCATTCGTTGTAAAGATTTGGAGGAGTAGATATTAGTTTGGTGAAGGGGCCTACCATCTTCACCATCTAGGTTCACTCTGGAGGCCTAGAAAAATAAGGTAAGAACCATTCCATAAGGCAAACAGGCCTTCACTTTCCTGACTACTTCTTTCATCTACAGTAGCATAATGTGAGGTATGTTGAGGGCCTCCCCCTCAATTACATCCCCATAAAGCTAAGATCCCTCTCACTTACCCAATCAAACCTTTCAGTTCTCGAGAGAAAGATCCTACCAATAAAATTATGCAATAGTCACATTTCAAGGGACAGTGTATTGGTCATTACATTACCAATACCACTCACTTCTACCCTGTTCAAAATTGTCCCGAGGGTTTTCTCCTTATCTTTTAGAATTAAGTGTTTCAAACCCTCATCTGGCATCTCAAGTGTGCTACTCAGTCTTTCCTCCATCACAATAATTCTCTTTCCCTTAACCATAGACTTAATATGCTGCTCTTCCAATCTTAAATTTTCATAAAAACTCCTTACCAAATTTGGATAGGTTGGCACATTCAACAAACAAAAGAAGCTCCAACCCTGGTCTTCAATTATATCTCCAATCCGTAGCCCTAGCTCTTTCAAGAATGAGAAGATGATTCTTCTTCCACTTGTCACGGGTCGGTTGGACATTGAAACCGGTTGTCTCGAAGGAGAAGGAGCTGTAATTGGTTCCATTTCTTGTTCTTCAATTTTTATTAACCGAGTCGGCTCTTCTTGCTGATGCTTTGTCCTCCTTTCCTTTTCTACAGAGGGTTCAGCTTGGATTGATCTCTTTCCAACAGCCCTTTTTGGAGCCATTGCCCGAGCTTGAGAAGAATGCTAGAGATCAAGCTAGAAAAGGGAGGTTTTGAAGGTTGGAAGGGATTTTTAGGTCGGAAGCAAGGGTTTTAAGCTAGCCAGAAATGAATAGTTAAGGCATAAAACCTATGATTAAGTCATATGGCTCTACTAAAAAATTGCTTGCCCGACATCCGAGTTAGCTCGGCAAGCCCTAATTTGCTCGAGTCGGCTCGAGCAGAGATATAAAAAGACTTAATCAGGAATTTGATTCGGCTCAACTTGAGCACAATAGCTCGAGTCGACTCGAACCAGAACTCTCCAAAAGAGTCAAAAAGGTTCAGAATTGAAATTTAATGGCAAAAATTTGCAAGGAGAGATGGTCAAGGATCTTTGTTTGATATAGGAGGCTTTCTAGATAAGGTTTCCTTGATTTTGAAGAGATTAGGTTAGGTTTTCTAAAAAGGATCACAAAGTCCTAATTCTCCTCTAATTATTTCAAATCTATCTTGATTGAAAGGTTTAGTAAAAATGTCAACAAGTTAATTTTTTGTAGGAACAAATTCAAGCACAATGTCACCATTCAAAACATGATCTCTAATAAAATGATGTCTAATTTCTATGTGCTTTGTTCTAGAATGCTGAATTAGATTTTTAGATAAATTTATAGCACTTGTGTTATCACATTTGATGAAAATTTTAGATTATGTAACACCAAAGTCGTCTAGTTGTTGTTTAATCCAAAACACTTGTGCACAACAACTCCTAGCAGCAACATACTCTGCCTCAGCAGTAGACAGTGCTATTGAGTTTTGTTTCTCACAGTACCATGAGATTAAATCAACCTTAGAAATTGGCATGTACCACTAATACTCTTTCTATCTTTTTGCATCCATCATAATTAGCATCAGAAAATCCAATCAAATTTAATGAAGAATGCTTTGAATACCATAGACCTAAGTTTCTTGTTCCTCTTAGATATCTTATAATTCTTTTTATAGCAAGTATATGTGATTTTTTTGGATTAGATTGAAATTTAGCACAAACACATATGCTAAACAAGATATCGGTCTACTAGCAGTCAAGTACAACAAAGATCCAATCATATCTCGATACAGCTTTTGATCAATGTTGGTGCCATCTTTATCTTTAAACAATCTGTAGGTAGAGCTCATAGGTGTGCTCATTTCTTTGCTTGTCTCCATACCAAACTTCTTGATAATTTCTTTGATGTATTTGGCTTGGTTTATGAAGATCCCATCCTTTGATTATTTTACTTGAAGTCTAAGGAAGTAGTTTAATTCACCCATTAGACTCATCTCAAATTCACCCTACATCAACTTAGTAAATTCTCCACAAAGTTCTTCATTAGTTGTACCAAATATAATATCATCAACATAGATTTGTACAACTAATATATCATTATCTTTCTTTTTGATAAAAAAAGTTTTATCAACATTCCCTCTTGCAAAATTATTTTCAAGTAGGAATTTGCTTAATCTATCATACCAGGCTCTAGGTACTTGTTTCAAATCATACAATACTTTATTGAGTTTAAATACATGATTTGGAAAAGCATGACTTTCAAAATCTGGTAGCTGTTCTATAAAAACTTGCTCAGAAATAAAACTATTCAAAAATGCACTTTTCACATCCATTTGAAAAAGTTTGAAATTCATGTAGCAAGCAAATGCAAGAAGTAATCTAATGGCCTCTAATCTTTCTATGAGTGCATAGGTTTCATCAAAATCTATACCTTCCTCTTGGTTATATCCTTTGGCTACTAATCTAACTTTGTTTCTAACTATATTGCCTTGTTCATCTAGTTTGTTCCTATAGACCCATTTGGTTCCTATAATAGGATGGTCTAATGGTCTCTTAACTAAAGTCTACACATTGTTTCTTTCAAACTAGTTTAGTTCATCATGCATGGCCATCATCCAGTTTGGGTTAGATTCAGCCTCTTCTAAGCTATGTGGTTCTATTTGGGATACAAAGGCTAGGTAATTATGTGCATCTTTTGTGATGACCTAGTCCTAACACCTTGAGAAGGATCGCCAATAATTAAATCTCTTGGATGAGAAATAACATAACTCCATTCCCTTGGTAGATCAGTATGATCCTTACTTACCATTTCTTCTCCTTCTTGAGTTAGTCTCTCTTGAATGCTCATATCTTCCATTTCCTTTTGAAGTGTACTTGCATCATTATCTATGCATTCTTCTTTCTTAGAAGGTGAGGGGTTAGTTTCATCAAAAATCACATATACTGATTCTTTCACAGTCAATGTTCATTTATTAAATACTCTATATACTTTGCTATGTATTGAATATCCAAGGAAAATTGCTTTATCAGATTTGGTATCAAATTTTTCTAGATTATCCTTACCATTATTCAACACAAAGCATTAACAACCAAAGACTGAAAGTAATTAATATTAGGTTTCTTTTTATTCCAAAGCTCGTAAGAGGTTTTCTTCAAAATTGGATGAATCAAAACACGATTTAAAATATAACAAGCAATGTTCACCACTTCTACCCAAAAGTACCTTGGAAGATTGCCTTCACATAATTTTGTTCAGGCTATCTCTTTCAAAGTCCTATTCTTTTTTTCTATGACACTATTTTGTTATGGTGTTCTAGGAGTGGAGAAGTTGTGATCAGTGCCATTTTCTGTGTAATAATCATCAAAAAATTGATTTTTAAATTTCTGCCATGATCACTCCTAATAGAAACTATTGAAAGGTTTTTCTGATTTGAGACCTTTCTATGAAATTTTTAAAAAACTTTTAAATTTTCATCTTTATGAGCAATAAACAAAATCCAAGTAAATCTAGAGAAATTATATACTATCACAAGAGCATATTTCATACCACCTAGGCTTGTAATCCTAGTTAGTCCAAATAAGTCCATGTGAAGTAGATCAAGAGGTCTAAAAGTTGAAATCATATTTTTGTATTTAAAACTTTCCTTAGTTTGTTTACCTAATTTGTAAGCATCACAAATATGTTCAAAATCTATTTTAAGTTTAGGCAAACCTCTGACAAGATTCTTGAAAATTAACTTGGCAATAGTGTGCATGCTAGCATAACCTAATCATCTATGCCAAACTAAACAAGACTCCTTGGTTTTAGTATTCATTGCTACTAGATTGGAACAACTAGACATAGCTAGATCATTAAGATCTACTACATAAATATTTCCAAGTCTATGGCTAATGAATTTGTTGCTAGAATCAAGAGAGTTTGTTATAATACACATAGATGATTCAAAGACAACCTTGAAGCCTTTTCAATAAAAGTACAGGGGGTCAATTTGATCTTACTAATACCGATTTTTTTCACTTGTCATTATCTCTAAAGATTACCAAACCTCCTTCTTTCATCTCTAGGATGATAAATTGATCCTTGTTACACGTTATATGCCTTGAATAGCCACTGTCAAGAAACCATTTTTTCTTCATTTTTTAGGCTGCAAGACATTTCTGCAAAATAATCAACAAGTTCTTTTAGGTACCCAAGCTACCTTGGGTCCTTGCAGGTTCGCAGAGGTGGCTCCTTTGGAAATCCAAATCTTTCTAACTTTACTTTTAGCATTTCTAAAAATATTGCATTGAAAGGCCTTATGACCTACCCCTTTATAGTCATAACAAACAATTCTAGAATTTTGAAAGGATGTAAACTTTAAAGTTCTAGAAGTAGAAGCATATGCATATGTAAAAACATTTGACTTCAAAGATTTCTGATTTGAAAACTTAGGAATATACTTTGAAGCTCTAGAAATGGATGTTGAAGGATTTGAAATAAAAGCTTTTTGAGATAAACCTTTTGGAATGTATGCTTTTGAAGGTATAAATTTGGTAGCTGAAATTTCATTTGTATTAGAAGAGTTGTAACCAATTCCAGCCTTATTGTCAAAAATTCTTTATTCCTTTAAAATCAACTCAAGCTTATTTGAACTTAATGTAAGTTTTTCAACCAATGGCTTGAGTATTTCAACCTCCTTTTTCAAATCATTATTTTCAACAGTCAAAGCTTTGTTTTTCTCAAGACATGCATTTTTTTCAATTTCCAAAGCTTTGTTCTTTTCAGAAAGGACACGTAAATCTTTTTGTAATAAATTATTCTTTTCTGAAATCTCTTCCTTTTCTTTTAGTAAAGAATCATTGATATTCTTTAAAGCTCTAATCTTTACACCAGCTTTTTTAAATTCAAATAATAAGTCATGAAATGCATAATTTAATTCATCAAAAGTAAATTCTATTTGAGGTTCGGGGGATGTTACCTCATCTTCGAGACTCATAAGACATAGATTTGCAATTTTTATGGTCTCTTCCTCTTCTGTTGAAGTTAACTCCTCGCTGTTGCTCCAAGTGGCAACCATAGCTTTTTTCTTTTTTTCTTGAATGTTTTCTTTAGTAGAGGATAGTCAGGACATATATGCCCAGGTTTCTTACATTCATAGTATATGGGCATTTGTTCCTTTTCTTTCTCTTTCCTTATCCTTGTCCTTACTATGTTCCCCTTTCTTGTGAAACTTTCTAAAGTATCTTCCTTTCTTCTTTCCTATAAATCTTCTAAATCTTTTCACGACCATAGCGATATCTTCATCTTCCAAGTCGTCTTTGAAGGAGGAGTTGTCTTCTTCCGATTCATCATCTTGTTTCTTTGAGTCCGATGCAGCTTTGAAGGCGATTGTTTTCTTCTTCTTCTGATCATCTTCAATTCTATGCTGCATGGCCAATTCATGTATGATGAGAGAACCCAGCAGTTCATCCAGTGTTAGAGTGTTTAGATCTTTTGCTTCCTGGATGGCAGTTACTTTGGGGTCCCATTTGTTCGGAAGTGATCTTAGAATCTTCTTTACCAAGTCTGCATTTAAATAAACCCTGCCAAGACTTTTCAAACCATTAATAATATCTATAAATCTTGAAAACATGGCAGAGATAGTTTCAGTTTATTTCATTTTAGATTATTCATAACTATATACTAAAAGATTGATTTTGGAGGTCTTCACTTGGGAAGTTCCTTCATGGGTCACGTCGAGTTTATCCCAGATTTCCTTTGTGGATGAGCAAACAAAAATTTAGTTGAACTCGTTTGCATCCAAAGCATGATATAGTAGATTCATGGCTTTGGTATTCAATTCCCCCATTTTCATGTCGTGTTCATCCCAATCCTCTTCAAGTTTTAGGACATCCATGCCATCAATTTTAATCATGGATATTTGTAGACCCTTAAGAATGACCTTCCATAACTGAAAATCTATAGCTTTGTTGACCCCTAAAGTGATTTTGAAAATAACAAAACATTGGAGCATACATTTGGTTATCTAACAACTCTTCAAATGATTGACAAGTTTTTGTAGGACAACTACATTGATATAATTTCTAAATCCTACACTCTTTATTGCTTTGTGTTGAGTTGTAAAGTGTTTAGAATCTTATAAAGAAGAACCTTACAAAAATTTCCTACTTAAATCAAGTTAAAGGGTTACTTCTAGTAGTTTTCAAGCTTCAGTTTTTTCTTGAATTTATTGTAAGAAGACCTTGAAGAAGTCTTCAAAGCTTGGGACAAGTGTTATGGAAGATTGAGTTTGATCTAGCTGAAGAACAAATCTCGAGCCAACTGGATGGAGGAACTAGCCGACTCTAGCACTAGCACAGGAAAGAAGTTCTCCGGCACACAGAACCAGCCGACTGGCACCAAGGCCTAGCCGACTCGTTCAGAACTTAGTTGAAAGTGTTCTGAGATTCTTAAGGATCCGAGCCGACTAGAATTCAGCCCAGCCGACTTGTCCAGAACTTGGTTGAGATTGCTCTGAGAGCCTCTGAGATTCGAGCTGACTGGAATTCAATCTAGCCGACTCGACCAGAGTGACACATTTTCTCAACTGTGGATGCTAGCTGACTGGCATTCAGCCCAGTCGACCCAAACTTGATCAGAGCCGACTCGAAGATTGTCCGAGCCGACTGGAATAACGGGGTCACCTCCAATGGCTAGTTCTAGTTTTCAATTTTTGAATTTCAAAAGTGCTCCAACGGTAACCTGTCACCTCCCAATGGTCTACAATGTTCAAAATCAAGGGAAGGCAGTTGAAGTCTCTATAAATAAGGTATGAGAACATCTTTGGAGAGACTAATGAGTTAATGGACATTTATTGAACACTTATTGAAGTTAGAAGGGAGAGCACTTGAGCTTTGAAGTCAGCCTTCAAGCCTTCACCAACTCTTACCAGAAGCTTGAAGCACTTTTTGAAGAAAGCAAGGAAGCCATTGAAGTGCATTGAAGAGCATTCAATAGAGCTTCACTCGAGCTATCTTGGCAACCACCTAACAACAGAGTTTGTCATTTTTGTTGCTTCTTTATTCTATTCTTAGAATATTTGGGTTATTGGTGAGCCCAGTTGTAAAAACCAAATAGGTTTCTTTGGTGAGCCCGGTTCAAAAACCAAAGTGTAGAGGTTCTAGGTGAGCCTGTAAAAACATAGTGTGGATTTCTTTGGTGAGCCCGATTCAAAAACCAAAGTGTAGAGATTCTAGGTGAGCCTGTAAAAACCTAGTGTGGGTTTCTTTGGTGAGCTCGGTTCAAAAACCAAAGTGTAGAGGTTGGGATTGTGAGCCTGTAAAACAATCCGACTGTATTCTGGTTTGGGGGATATAGTGAAAATCCTGAGTGGTGAACTTGGGTAGTGGATGTAGGAGCTGGGTTGATGGGGAACTAATATGCATGCAATTTTTTTTGTATATTTTATATGTGGGGTTGAGTGATTAATTCCCGAATTTCAGATTAAAATAAGTTGTAGGGAATTTTATATGAATTTTAGAAGATCAGCATGCATATAAGGACCTAGAAAAGTAGAAAAGAAGGATCGCCGGGGCTGAGAAGCCTCGGTTAGGGCAAGTTCTCCTACAATAAAAATACTGGAGGTAGAGGGGGTGTACCTGACAACGTCTATGAAGATCGCAGCAAAGGGTCTCTCGTTCCTCGATGGATGCGGCCTGGAAAACCGAGCCAAAGACCCGCGGATATCCGGCTTTCTGCTCGGTGATCCGATTGAGGCTTGGCTGGAGTCGTTGGATTCGTAGGAACTCGGGAACCTGTAAACGACCTGTCAGGGGTTAGAAAACTCACAAAGGAACAAGAAAACAAAGGAAAAACAGCAAAGGAAGGCTTCTTTTGGAGTGGGCATCCAGGGATCTGAGATGCTTGTTGGCAGCAGGAAGATGATTGCAGCACTGGGAAGAAAAACTCTCGCAAACCCCTTTATGCACATAGCAGGGTATCACACAACTCAATAGAAGAACTCAAGGTTTTCATTCATCAAAATTCTCCCTTCATACAAGAGGCTAGGGTCCCTTAAATAGACCCTTAACCTTGTGCTCCAAGTAAGGGCACATTAGTCATTACATGAGAATCCTTTTCCCTCTCAAACCCTAGCTAGAAAATAAGGAAACATTAGGTAGAAAAAATCCCTAAAATTTATCTTGACTTGGCCAACACTCCAAGGACACCTAGGGGGGCGTGTTGGGCTTCTAAGAGCAGTAAGGGGCCGGCCGAAAGGGGCCCGGGTGCATGGGTTTGGGCCTCTGGAAGCTGGGGTGGCCTGGTAGCCAGGTAGCAGGAATATTCCCTGGTATCTTGCTTCTTAGGGGCTTGGACTTGGCGCCTGGGCTTGATTTCTTTGGGCTAGGATGCAGATGGACCTCTAAAATCATGGATGCCTTGGTATATGAATATATTTTGGCATCTGGAAGGGAATCTGGGCATCTGGAGGGCATCTGCAAGAAATCAGGGTTTTCTGAATTTTCCTCCTGGGGTCTTCAAATCTTCAAGCTGGGTTGGACTTGGGCTATACTTCCATGTCTTCAATCTAGTTGGACTTGGTCTTCACTTGTATGATATAGTCTTGAGTCTTCAGTATGCTTGGACAGGACTCAAAAAAATAAAATTAGCTCAACATGAGCTGACTAGCATTGGACTGAACTAGCTCAACATGAGCTGAATAGTACAGAACTGAAATAACAACTAAAAATACTCAAATAACAACTAAAATGGACTCAGATGAGCTAATCCCTTATCACAGATGGACTCATAAATTATTGATCAATTTACAGAGGGTTGAAAAAGCCTCTGTCTTATTCTGGTGCCTCAGGTGTCCCCACCAATTCTCCCGGGGTGGGAGGAACTCGACGCTGTCGAGTGAAGGTCAGACTGGCTCACATATCTCTCGAGAAGGTCTGGGTTGAGGCATTGCAAGTCCTCTTGAGAAATCCATGAATCGTCCGACTCTGGCCGGCCTTGCCATCAGACCAGGAAGCGTTGATAGTCATGGCCCTGGGTCGTGATGGCTTGATCATCCAGGATACACTCGATCCATTCTCCTCTCTCAGGCCAATTTGTTTGTGGACACTCTAGGTTAGGGTCACTCACAATGAAAAGGAATAGGTCCAAAGGCCTCACTAGGTAGCGCTGCCGGTTCCCTATACTCAACCAGGTCTGTAATATTGAAGGTAGAACTAATGCCCAAATCCGAAGGCAAGTCTAACACCTAGGCATTTGATCCAACCTTCTCTATCACTTTAAAAGGTCCGGCTTTGCGAGCATGAAGCTTCTTTTAGGCCTAAGCCTAACCAAGATAGAATCCACTACATCAAATTCTTTGATCCATCTTCGGGAATTAGCTAGTTTGTTTAACATTAGTGCGGGTGGTGAACATGCTAGGCACATGCAGACTCCTAACAAGATGATGCAAAGGACTCAAACTAACACCTAATACACTCGACTTTGCATTCCTATCGAAGGAAATTTATTAGACTTTTATGGGCCTAAACCTAAGAGACTATAGACTCTCTAGGTCTGACCCTAGTGTGGTGTGCATAAGAGTATTTACAATGGACTCCAAGCAAATGCCAGAGGGTATGCCAGAAGTATAATGCAAACCTAACATGCGTAATGAATGCATGTAGTACGCTAATCTCTGTTAAATGCAATCTAATAATCCTAGAAATGCTGGAGGTGTCAGGAAAGGGCAGAAAATAGGAAGTGGGTTCAGAATTAGTTTGGTAGGGTTGGAAAAAAGGTTCAAGTTTAGTTGGATAAAGTTCGATATAAGAAGGCATGTCAGGGACTAATCCTAGACTAATGAGATTAACCTTACGGGATTGCGATATATCTACGGGGTTTGTATAATGGAAGGATGGGTTATTAATCTCAGGGAAGAGATCCTTAATAGGAACTATAGGAGGAGGCTCATCCTGAGGGTACTGATTCAAAGAGATCAGGTCCTTAATAAATTCTTCAGGTTCTTGTATTTTAGGACTAGACTCTATAATTTGGCTCTCCTCTATGGTTTCCTCAGGTAAGGCTCTAGCAGCAGTACCTAGGTTCTCTTTCTCTATTTGTTCTTCCACTATAGCTTTAGGTTGGATGTGGTCAAGGTCAACTACCTCTAGGTTGGCTTCTACCTGGGTATCTATTGGGTCAGCTAATTCTAGGTCATCTAAAGGTGTCTCCTCTTCTCCCTCATACTCATCCACTAAGTTTGCATCAGCTTCATACACTTCCGCATTAATGTAAGCCTTGTCAATCTTAGGAATGGTTGGAGAAGGTCGGCTAGGGGAAAATTGGCTAGGTCCTGGTTTCTGATTATGGACACTAATCCTAGTAGGTTCAGGTTGCCTAAGGGGTAGTGCTCACTACTGGGCTCATATTTAGGGGTGCTAATCCTATGGGGTTCAAGTTGACTAAGGGAAACCTGACTAGTACTAGATTGATATCTAGGGGTTATGGGCTCCCTAGACTCATAGGATAAGGGTGCAGATCTATGGGTCACGGGATTATAAGATCTGGGGTCATAGATTTGGGTTCAGCTCTATGGATCTTGGGTCTACTGGACTCATGGGATATGGGTTCGTAGATTCTAGAGTCAGAGGATTTGAAGTCATAAGATCTATAGGTTGTGGGTATACTAGGCTTATAGGATGTGGGTAAATAGGATCTAGAGTCATTGGATCTAGGTTCAGTATCATAGTATGGGTCAGGCTGAGTGGCTCTCCTAGGTTCAACCTCATGATATGGTTCAGGGTTTGGGGTCCTCCTAGGTTCAGGATTATAGTATGGGTCAGGCTGAGGGGCTCTCCTAGGTTCAGCCTCTTGGTATGGATCAGGGTTTGGGGTCCTCCTAGGTTAAGGATTGTAGTACGGTTCAGGATAAGGGGTTCTCCAAGGTTCGACCTCATGGTATAGATCAGGGTTTGGGGTCCTCCTAGGTTGAGGATTGTAGTACGGGTCAGGATAAGGGGCTCTCCTAGGTTCGACCTCATGGTATAGATCAGGGTTTGGGGTCCTCCTGGGCTCAGTATTATAGTATGGGTCATGACGATGGGCTCTCCTAGGTTCAACCTCTTGGTAGGGATCAGGGTTTGGGGTCCTCCTAGGTTGAGGATTGTAGTACGGGTCAGGATGAGGGGCTCTCCTAGGTTCGACCTCATGGTATAGATCAGGATTTGGGGTCCTCCTAGGTTGAGGGGACTCAGGATCTGGATCAGACTGTGACCCATGGGTTCTTTGTATGGTCCCTACACGGCCTTCTAACTGGTCAAACCTGTTGGCAAGATGGTCAATTCTATTATTGGTTTGGGTACTAGACTGAGTTAATTGGGCCATGGATTGGGTTAGTTGCTCAGTGAGTGCTTTTATTTGGGCTTGCAAATTTTTCATGGGTTCAGACATTTGTGAAGGAGGTGGGTGATGTGAAATCCCTAATCTAGTGCTCATGCAAGACTCGATCAGACCGACTATAGCTGACTAGACCTAGAGTCCAAACTAGATGCTCAATCAGGGTGGCAAACTAGCCTATAGTAACCCTGTACTCAGCCAGGCAGGTGTAAGGGGAGTGTTTGGTCCCTGATTGCCAATCCTAGACACCAATCAGAGATTGGCCAGGTAGGCGGACCAGCACACAAGCCCTTCGGGATTGAATCCCTAAACCACCATTCTAGACACTGAGCATAAGGCACACACAGGTTAACTTGACACAGTGATCTAACACTAGCCCGTACCTGACTAGTTGGTGTCCCTAGCCCACTAGGGCAAATTAAGTCTAATTAATTTTAGGTTAAGGCTTGGGATCGAATGCAAGGGATGTGGTTTTGGGCTAAGGAGAGGTGATCAAATCCTCCCCCCATCTGATATAGCAAGAGTGCCCTTAAAACTAAATTATGCAATGATGGCAGGCAGATGAGGATGCAAATTAGGGTTTAGATGTTTTTGGTATTTTTGGAAAATATGTAATTTTTTTTTGGTATTTTCTTAAATAAAATAAAACTTTCAAATCATGGCCTAATATGCTGGAAATATACTAAAATTAAAAGATATGCAAAATATGCTAAACAAAACCCTAAAACTTCCAAACTTATCTTGCTGAAAAAATAGAGCCAAAGATTTAAGGGCTGTATTTCGGCTTGCAGAAAATTCACAGTCCATAATAAAATTTGAAAAGATCTTTAAAATTACAGTGAGTTATGATGAATCTAGAAAAACAAATTTTAGAATTTTTGGAGTTTTTATCAGGGAGAAATAATTAAAATAACAGAGTATATACAGACTAAAAAAATTACAGAAAACAAGCCCTAATCTAAGCTCTGATACCAAATGATGGGGAACTAATATGCATGCAATTTTTCTTGTATGTTTTATATGTGGGGTTGAGTGATTAATTCCTAAATTTTAGATTAAAATAAGTTGTAGAGAATTTTATATGAATTTTAGAAGATCAGCATGCAGATTAGGACCTAGAAAAGTAGAAAAGAAGGATCGCCGGGGCTGAGAAGCCTCGGTTAGGGCAAGTTCTCCTACAATAAAAATATTGGAGGTAGAGGGGGTGTACCTGACAATGTCTGTGAAGATCACAGTAAAGGGTCTCTTGTTTCTCGATGGATGCGGCCTGGAAAATCGAGCCAAAGTCCCGCAGATACCCGGCTTTCTGCTCGGTGATCCGATTGAGGCTTGGCTGGAGTCGTTGGATTCGTAGGAACTCGGGGACCTGTAAACGACCTGTCAGGGGTTAGAAAACTCACAAAGGAATAAGAAAACAAAGGAAAAATAGCAAGGGAAGGCTTCTTTTGGAGTGGGCATCCAGGGATCTGAGATGCTTGTTGGCAGCAGGAAGATGATTGCAGCACTGGGAAGAAAATCTCTCGCAAACCCCTTTATGAACACAGCAGGGTATCACACAACTCAATAGAAGAACTCAAGGTTTTCATTCATCAAAATCCTCCCTTCATACAAGAGGCTAGGGTCCCTTAAATAGACCCTTAACCTTGGGCTCCAAGTAAGGGCACATTAGTCTTTACATGAGAATCCTTTTCCCTCTCAAACCCTAGCTAGAAAATAAGGAAACATTAGGTAGAAAAAATCCCTAAAATTTCTCTTGAATTGGCCAACACTCCAAGAACACCTAGGGGGGCGTGTTGGGCTTCTAAGAGCAGCAAGGGGCCGGCCCAAAGGGGCCCGGGTGCATGGGTTTGGGCCTCTGGAAGTTGGGGTGGCCTGGTAGCCAGGTAGCAGGAATATTCCTTGGTATCTTGCTTCTTAGGGGCTTGGGCTTGGCACTTGGGCTTGATTTCTTTGGGCTAGGATGCAGATGGACCTCTAAAATCATGGATGCCTTGGTATATAAATATATTTTGGCATCTGGAAGGGAATCTGGGCATCTGGAGGGCATCTGCAAGAAATCAGGATTTTCTGAATTTTCCTCCTGGGGTCTTCAAATCTTTAAGCTGGGTTGGACTTGGGCTATACTTCCATGTCTTCAATCTAGTTGGACTTGGTCTTCACTTGTATGATATAGTCTTGAGTCTTCAGTATGCTTGGACAGGACTCAAAAAAATAAAATTAGCTCAACATGAGCTGACTAGCATTGGACTGAACTAGCTCAACATGAGCTGACTAGTACAGAACTGAAATAACAACTAAAAATACTCAAATAACAACTAAAATGGACTCAGATGAGCTAAGCCCTTATTACAGATGGACTCATAAATTATTGATCAATTTATAGAGGGTTGAAAAAGCCTCTGTCTTATTCTGGTGCCTCAGTTGTCCCCACCATGGGTTGCTCTGAACCACTATAAACCTGCCTTGTTTGTGTTGTGTTTGATTTACCTTTTAGCTTCTGCGTTTAATCTCTGATTGACACAGCACCAAACCACTAAAAGTAATTACTTGTGCACATACTTGCAAAAATTTTGTAATTCCCAATTCACCCCCCTCTTGGGAAAAGCCACCTGGGCAACAAGCTTGAATGTATAGCTTTCCAATATGAATAATTCATGTCAGGTGAATAGTGGAGGTCTATTAGTAGATTGGCCATCGACCAAAGAAGTACTCATGGGATGAGCCATCAATGTTTACTCTAGTAAATTCAGAGACACTGCTTTGATACCAGTTATTACCCAGGTGGCTTTCCTAAGAGGGGGGTGAATTGAGAATTTATAAAATTTAAATAGAAATGTGCTCTTTTAAATCTACTTTAGTGTGATAGTGCTGTGATTCAAGTAAATAAGAGTGGAAGTAGATACAAACAGAAAAATGCACAATATAAACACAGCAAGTTATAGTGGTTCGGAGCAACCCAGCTCCTACGTCCACTATCCAAGATACCACTTGGAATTCTCACTATATTCACCACCGGAATATAGTCAGATTGTTTTACTAAGTTCACAATCCAAACCTAACTTGGTTTTTCAACCGGGCTCACCAAAAACCCAACACTTGGTTTTACATAAGATCACCAAGAACCCAACTTGGTTTTGAATAGGATCACCAAGAACCCAACTTGGTTTTGAATAGGATCACCAAGAATACAATACTTTGTTTTGAATAGGCTAACCAAGAACCTACTTGGTTTTTAAACCGGGGTCACCAATAACCTAACAACTCATAAAAGTGTTAAAGAAAGTAAGCAACAAAATGACAAACTGATGTTGTCTGATGGTTGCCGATGTAGCTCGAGAGAAGCCTTCATAATTTCACTTTAATGCTCTTCAGTGGCTTCTTCAACATCTTCAATGTGTGCTTCAAGCTTCAGGTAAGAGTTGGTGAAGTCTTGAAGACTGACTTGAATGCTCTATTATGCTCTCTTGCTCACAAGCTCATTTAATGTTCAACCAAGCATTAGCCTTTGAAAAGCTATCCCAATCCCTTATTTATAGGGTCTTATACTCTTCTTAAGTGAAATTAGTCATTGTAGACCATTAGGATGTGACATTTGACCATTGGAGCACTTTTCAAATTCAAAAATGGAGTTCTGGAACTAGCCATTACCTGCCTAGAATCGACCTTCGAGTCAGCTCAGATCCCTCGAGTTGGCTCAGATTCTTAGAGAAGTTCTGGTTGAGTCACCTCGCTTCATTCGGGTGAGCTCAGATTCACAGGTCTTCAAAACTCTACTATGGAAGAGTCGACACTTCTCATTGGAGTCGGCTCGCCTGGCTATTCTCTCAAGATGGATTTTTCATGAACTCTAGAGGAGTCAGCTTGGATCTCTGGAGGGTCGACTCGAATGTCTGATTGAATGGATGAGTCAGCTCGGATCTCTACATGCCAGAATCCTTCATGCGTGCCATAAACTGAGTCGGCTCCCTTTACTCGAGTTAGCTTGGATGAATTTTTCAGAAAATCTTCCATTTCTTCTTTATATTACATCCAGCAACATTTTTAATATTCAAGATACTTCATAACTCAACTAATAATTGTATCTAAGAGATTTAAGCTTGAAAGAACTTAGAAGTAACCCATTTTTGAAATTTTTTCTTTAATTTTTCTTTTGGGCTCATCTTTACATGACATATTTACAACACAACTCATAACACATAATAAGATTGTAGGAGTTGCAATTGGGCATATAGATCATCCTACAAAAACTTGTAATTCACTTGAAGAGTTATTAGTATGACAAATGCATGCTCCAATGTTTTGTTATCATCAAAATCACTCAAGAGTTCAACACTATTCTTCCTCTCTACAACATCATTTTGCTGTGGTGTTCTAGGAGCGAAGAAGTTATGATCAATGCCGTGCTCAGTGCAATAATCATGAAAATATTAATTTTCAAATTCTATGTCATGATCACTTCTTATTGAAATAATTGAAAGATTTTTTTGATTTGAAACTTTCTTGTGAAATTTTAAAAAAACTTTAAATTTTTCATCTTTGTGTGCAATAAATAAAATCCAAGTAAATCTCAAAAAATCATCTACTATCATGAGTCCATATTTCATACCACCTAGGCTTGTAGTCCTAGTTGGTCTAAATAGGTCCATGTGTAGTAGTTCAAGAGGTCTAGAAGTTGAAACCATATTTTTCGATTTAAAAGTCTCCTAGTTTGTTTACCTAGTTGACAAGCATCACAAACATGTTCAAAATCAACTTTGACTTTAGGTGAACCTCTAACTAGATCTTTGAAAATTAACTTAGCAATTATATGCATGCTAGTATGACCTAATCTTCTATGCCAAAGTAAACTAGACTCCTTGGTTTTAGCATTCATTGCTATAAGACTTGTACTACTAGACTTGGCTAGATCATTCAAATCTACCACGTATATGTTTCCAAGTCGTTGACCAATGAGCTTGGTGCTAGAATCAAGTGAGTTAGTTACAATACACATAGATGATTCAAAGATAACCTTAAAGCCTCAATCGCATAATTGACTAATACTTAGCAAATTGTGCTTCAATTTGTCAATTAACAATACATCTTCAATGAATGTAGAAGGGGTTATTCTGATCTTACCGATGCCAATTATTTTTTCCTTGCCATTGTCACCAAATATGACCATTCCTCCATCCTTCATATCTAGGGTGATGAATTAATCCTTGTCACCCATCATATGTCTTGAATAGCTACTGTCCAGATACCATCTTTTCTTTGTGTTCTGGGTTGCAAGACATTCTTGCAAAACAGTCATGGAGTTCTTTTAGGTACCCAAGCTTTCTTGGATCCTTGCAGGTCAATAGAAGTGGTTCCTTTGAGAATCCAAATCTTTGTAATCTTACTTTTAATATTTCTTTTGAAATTGCATTGAAATAACTTATGACCAGCCCAATTGCATGCATAACAAATAATTCTTGAATTTTGCAAAGATACAAAAGTTGAAGCTCTAGATGCAGATTTAGAAGCATTTGAAACAAATGACCTTTGATTTGAAAACTTAGGTACGTAAGCTTTTGAGGGTATAAACTTTGATGCTAAAATTCTATTTGTTTGCAAAGAATTATAACCAATTCCAGCTTTATTACTTGAGTCTCTTTGATTTTTCAAAATTAATTCAAGTTTATTTGAACTCAATATTAGCTTTTCAACCAAGGGCTTAAGTTTTTCAACTTCTTTTTGAAAGCCAACATTTTTTTCATGTAAAACTTTATTTTTCTCAAGGAAATCATTCTTTTCAATTTCTAAAGCAATATATTTTTCAGAAAAGGTGTTCAATTCTTTTTGTAAGATCTAATTCTTTTATGAAATCTCTTCTTTTTTTTTCATCAAAATATCATTACTATTTTTCAAAGATTTTATTTTCAAACTGGCCTTTTTATATTCAGCCAATAATTCATGAAATGCATTATTTATCTCTTCAAAAGTAAATTGTTCATGAGGATCAGGGGACATTACCTCATCTTCAAGATCCATTAATCATATGTTCGCTGTTTTGCTGGTCTCTTGTTCTTCATTTGAAGTGGACTCCTCGCTATCGCTCCAAGTCGCAACCATAGCTTTCTTCATCTTCTTTTTGAAATATTTCCCCAAATTTGGATAGTCTGATCTAAAATGCCCAGGTTTCTTGCATTCATAGCAAATGGGCTATTTTCTTTATCCTTTTCTTTTTCCTTTTCTTTGTCTTTGCTATATTCTCCTTTTCTATAAAATTTTCTCCAATATCTTCCCTTTTTCTTGCCCATAAACTTCCTAAATCTCCTCACTACAAGTGCAATGTCTTCATCTTCAAGATCATCTTTGGAGGAGGGGCTTTCATCATCAATTTCTTCTTATTGTTTCTTCATCTTTGCAGTAGCTTTGAAGGCAATTGACTTTTTCTTTTTCAGGTCATCTTCAATTCTTTGCTGGATAGATAGCTCATGAGTAATTAGGGATCTAATAGCTCATCCAATGGTAGAGTATTTAAATCCTTTGCTTCCTAGATGGTAGTTACTTTCAGGTCCCACTTATCTGGAAGTGATATTAATATCTTTTGCATAAAATCTGCATTAGAGTAAGTCCTGCCAAGACTCTTTAAACCATTAATAATATCTATAAAATATGAGAACATAGCAGAAATAGTCCCATTGGGTTCCATTTTGAACAGTTCATAATTATGTACAAGAAGATTAATCTTTGAGGTTTTCACTTAGGAAGTTCCTTCATGGGTTACCTCAAGTTTATCCCAATTTTTTTTGCTGATGTGCAAGTAAAAATTCGATTAAACTCATTAGTGTCCAAAGCACAATATAACAAGTTCATGGCTTTGGCATTCAGCTCACCCATTTTCATGTCCTATTCATCCCATTTCTCCTTAGGTTTTGGGACATCCACTCCATCAACTTTTATCATGAGTATTTGAGGTCCCTTAAGAATGACCTTCGATAATTGAAAGTCCACAGCCTGAATATATATTTTCATTCAGGCTTTCCAATAAGTATAGTTAGTGCCTGTGAATAGTGAAGGTCTATTTATGGATTGGCCTTTGGCCAAAGAGGTACTCATGAGATTTGCCATAATATCTTTACTCTAATTAAAATTCAAAGACACTGCTCTGATACCAGTTGTTGCCTAGGTGGCTTACCCAAGAGGGGGGTGAATTCGGTATTTAAAAAATTATTGCAAGTATGTGCTTCTTTTTAAGTTCTTAGTATGGTATGTGCTGTGAATTAAGTTAACTACTGTGAAAGCAAGCAAGAATAGGAAACACAATTACAAACACAACAAATTTTATAGTGGTTCGGAGCAACCACGCTCCTACGTCCACTACCCAAGATACCATATGGGATTTCCACTCTATTCACCCTCAGAATATAGCCAGATTGTTTTCATGGGCTTACAATCCAAAACCCAAACTTGGTTTTATCCTGGGCTAACCAAAAACCTAATATAAAGTTAGTTTTGAATGAGATCACTAACAACCCACTATACTTGGTTTTTAAGGCTCATCAATAACCTAACAAACTCTAAGTTATAGCCCCTTGCTATACTTGGTACAACTCAAATGAAGAGTTGAAAGAATAAAGCAATAATATGACAAATCGAAGTTATCGGATGGTTGTAGTTGCAGCACTTGAGAAGCCTTCTTGATTGCACTTTGAATTCTCTTCAAGGCTTCTTAGCTTCTTCAATGAATGCCTCAAGATTATGAAAAGAGTTGGTGAAGTCTTGAGTGCTTGCTTTGAATGCTCTTTAGTAAGTTCTTTTGAGTGTTCAATGAAAGCTCTTTAATTTCTCATTCCTTTCTCATTAACTTCTCCAAAAGTGGTTCATATCACTTATAAATACTCCCTCTAACTGATTTCAAGTGGTTTTAGCCATTGTAGATCATTGGGATTCGATATATAGCCATTGGAGATCATTTTGGATTCAAAATAAGAGTTCTAGAACTAGCCGTTACTAACATGAAATAGTCACTCGAGTCGGCTCGGATAGCTCGGATCCTCAAGTAGGTCAAAACTTTACTCTGATCAAGTCGGCACTTCTGCTTTAAGTCAGCTCGGACTCTCAGTTAGGTCAAAATGATACTCTGGTTGAGTCGACTCTTTTGCTTCGAGTTGGCTCGCCTGGCTGGTTCTTCAGAATTGAGATTTTCAGCACTTTGGAAGAGTCGGGTCTTCAATGCTCGAGTTGGATCGATGTCAGTCTTAGAAAATCTTCACTCTGGTCAAGTCAGCTCAAATAGCTCGAGTCGGCTCGAATTCTTAGAACTTCATAATTGAACTTTGCCCGAGTCGGCTCTTCTGACTCAAGTTGGCTCTTCTGACTCAAGTCAGCTCGATTGTCTGCGTGCCAGAAACTTCTTGCCATGCCAAACTTCAAGTCGGCACGCTAGTCTTGAGTCAGCTCTTAAGACTTAGTTCCTCAAATGTTCAAATTTCTTCAGACTTCTTCCAGTGACTTCAAAACAACTCAAAGACTTTCCAACTCCTTTAAGTACTGATCTTAAGAAAATTAAGCTAGAAAACTACATAGAAGTGGCCCATTTTTAAGAATACATAATGATTTTTCTAAGGGCTCTTCTTTACACTGTATTTCAATAAAAATTAAATTAACATTCTACAATGTTGTAGGGAGGAAGCTTGTTCCATGAAAACATCCTACAAAAACTTTGAGAACACTTGAAAGATAGTCAGTAATTAAATGCATTCTCCAATATTTGGTTATCATCAAAATCATTCCATGGGTCAACACTTTATTTTTGAATTTCTTTTTGCCCTTTTTGAGAGTGGGGCAATCCATTTTATAATGATCGGGCTTTTTACACTCAAAATTGATTGATTTCACTCTTTCCTTCTCCTTTTCCTTCTTCTTACTAGGCTCTCCCTTTTGTGGCTTCTTCTTATAGTTGTACTTTTTCTTTCTCATGAATCTCTTAAACTTTCTTGAGATAAGAGCCATTTCATCTTTCTCATCGGAATCATCACTAGAATCCTCCTTGTTTCTGGACTTGAATGCAATAGTCTTCTTTTTCTTTTCATTGTCTACACTTTCTGCTTTAGGGATAGCTCACATGTCATAAGTGATCCCAAGAGCTACTCAAGAGGAAGAGTGTTGACATCCTTGGCTTCTTCAATAGCGGTGACTTTTAGATCCCATGATGATGGAAGAGACCTAAGAATTTTGTTGACAAATTCAGCATTAGATAAAACTTTTTCCAAACTCCTCAAACCATTAATGTTGACCCCTTGAGTGATTTTGATGATAACAAAACACTGGAGCATGTACTTGTGTTACTAACAACTCTTCAAGTTTTTTACAAGTTTTTGTAGGATGATTTCATTGCTCATTTCCAACTCCTACATTCTTATTTTCTGTCATGAGTTGCGTTGTAATTATCTCATGTAAAGAAGAACCCATAGAAAAAGTTAAAAGAAAATCATGAAAAATTGGTTGCTTCTTTGTTTTTCAAGCTTTAAATTTCTTAGATTCATTTGTAAATTGAGTTTGAAAAGTTTGAAGTGTTGAAGACTTGCTAGAAAACTTCTAGAGAGGATTTCAAGTTTTTTACTGAAGATCTATCTGAGCTGACTCTAGTAGAAAGAGTCGACTCTGATCTATGGCATGGCTGAAGGTTTTTGGCTTGTAGATAGCTGAGCCGACTCGTCAAGAGTATCAATTGTTGAATCAGATAGGCAAGCCAACCCAAAGAAAAATTAGAGTCGACTAAGTACTTCAGTCTGGCATTTGAGTCGACTCTTCAGTATCTGAGCCAACTCCTCCAGAGTCTAAAAAGAACCGTTCTGAGTGAACAGCCAAGAGAGCCGACCCAGAGGAACCCGAGCCGACTCTTCTAGAGTACAGTTTTGAAAGCCTGAGAATCCAAGCCGACTCGAAGCAGGGCGAGCCGACTCTTCCACAGTAAGGAATCAAACTACTGTGAAATCCAGCCGACCTGAATGAAGCAAGGTGACTCGACCAGAATTACTCTGAGGAATTGAGCCGACTCGAGAAGATCCGAGCCGACTCGAAGGTCGATTTCAGGAAAGTAATGGCTAGTTCCAGAATTCCATTTTTAAATTTGAAAAGTTCTCCAATGGTCAAGTGTCACATCCTAATGATCTATAATGACTAAAACTATCTGAGAGAAGTATAAGACCCTATAAAAGTGGGATTGGGACAACTTTTGAGAGTGTGAATGAATGATTAATGCTTACTTGAGCTTGTGAGCTAGAGATCATTGCAAGAGCATTCAAGATAGACTTTAAGCCTTCACCAACTCCAATCATGCTGCGGGCACTAGGCTCAGGAAGAGGCTTCAACCAATGCCAAGTTCTTTATGGATAGAAGACTAGGAATTTAAGTTCTGTCATAAGTCTATGAGTCCTGTCCTTGTTTTTATTTGAATAATTGAGTCCTGTTTTATTTTAATTTGGATCCAATTAGAGTTAAATTGGATTTGTATTGAGCCGGGTTCAAGAGCTACTTGAGTTGGGTTTCAATTAAGCCAGATTAAGTGCAATCAACTTCACCAACTACTTGGAGCACCACATCATCATTGAACCATGCCATATTGGAGGACAAGTCATGCTAACTTGGAGGACAAGTCATGCCATATCATCAAGATACTTCAACCAAGAATTTCGCCCAAGATAAAATCAGATTTGAATTAAGCTTCCACTCTTTATGGGCGCCCACCTTGTAATTAGGAATTTCAAAATTGAAAGGACCACTCCTCTCTTCATGGGACACCCCTTGATTTTCTCCATGAAAGGAGGTGTAACTTGAATTTGAAAGGGAGCTTAAAGTCTATAAAAGCTCCTAAGTCCTTTTGTAACGTTGATGATGAATGAAATGAATTATTTTCTTGAGAATTTCTCCTTTGCTAGCCAAAGTCCCTTGAGAGAAGGTAGGTGTGAGGCCTAGGTTACTTAGCTAATCAAGCATTTAATCCTTTTTCCATCTCCATTTGGCCAACCTTGAAGAATCTTCTTCAAGCCACTCCAAATTCCCCCCCCTCTTCCAAAGGATGTCATCCACAAGGAAGTTCTCCACGCCATCAAGTGAAGAAGGTTCAAGCTATGGGCACCAAAAAAGATCCACTTCAAGCCAAGCCTAAGCCTCTTTCTCCCATTCCAAACTCTTCTTCTCCATTCCTCCAACCTTCCATCTAAACCTTCTAATCTTTCCATCTATCTGTGCAGGATCCCTGGGTCTCCTGGTTTCCAAGGTGAAGGTCTACTATGCTAAGGAATCAGATACAAGGTGCCTTTAAACCTAGAGTAACCCCTTTGCCATCTTAGTGCTTCTTCTTGAGTGTTCCCTTGCCAATTTCAGAATATTAATGGCCGGGTAACCATCTTTAAAACCTTCTTTCAGATCTGAAATAATAAAGTAACCTAGCCCTAACCTGTGTGGTTTCTTAACCACGAAGGTCCCTTCTTAATTGCTTTGAAAGATCCTTTTTTAGTCATGTTTTTTCCTTATGTTCCTTTCATATAATTCTGTTTCTTTTATGTAGAATAGCTACATGCATATTTGATTCATTATCATTTAGTCCCTCTAATTCCTAGAAATGCATCATTCGATACTTGTTCCTCATCAAATCAGAAGCTTGAAGCACTTATTGAAGAAGTTGAAGAAGCCATTAAAGTATGCTAAAGTGCAATCAAGAAGGCTTCTCTCGAGCTGCATCGGCAACCATCAGACAATATAGTTTATCATTATTATTGCTTACTTTCTTCTACTCTTGTTGAGTTGGGTTATTGGTGAGCCCAGTCTAAAAACCAAGTGGGTTGTTAGTGATCCCGTTCAAAACTAATTATGTAAGGGTTCTTGGTGATCCTGGTAAAACCAAGTTGGGTTCTTGGTTTTCCTGTTTAAAACTAAGAGTTGGGTTCTTGGTGATCCTGTTTAAAATCAAGAGTTAGGTTTCTGGTGAGCCCGGTTGAAAAACCAAGTTGGGTTTGGATTGTGAGCCTGGTAAAATAATCCGACTATATTTTGGTGGTAAATATAGTGGAAATCCCAAGTGGTATCTTGAATAGTGGATGTAGGAGCTAAGGTGCTCCGAACCACTCTAAATTACTGTGTTTGTGATTGTGCTTTTACTTCTTCTTTTAATTGCTTCTGCTTTAAATTTCTGAATCAGCTCCCACCACATCAAAGAAGTTTTTAAAAGGGCACAAACTTTGTTGAATTTTTTAAATTCCTAATTCACCCCCCTCTTGGAAAAGCCACCTGGGCAACAACTGGTATCAAAGTAGTGTCTATGAATTTATCTAGAGTAAAGATAAATGGCTCATCCCATGAGTACTTCTTTGGCCGAAGGCCAATCCACAAATAGACCTCCACTATTCTCTAGAACAAATTATTCTTACTGGAAAGCTCAGATGAAAATTTATATAAAAGCTATAGATTTTCAATTATGAAAGATCATCTTAAAGGGTCCAAGTATACCCATGATTAAAATTGATGGCATGGATGTCCCAAAACCTGAAGAGAATTAGGATGAACATGACATGAAGATAGGAGAATTGAATGCCAAAGCCATGAATTTATTATACTATGCTTTGGATGCTAACGAGTTCAATCGAATTTCCACTTGCTCTTTATAAAGAAAATTTGGGATAAACTCGAAGTGACCCATGAGGGAACTTCCCATGTGAAGACTTCCAAAATTAATCTTCTGGTATACAATTATGAGTTATTTAAAATGAAACAAAATGAATCTATCTCTGTCATGTTTTCTTGCTTTACAGATATCATTAATGGTTTGAAAAGTCTTGGCTGGGTCTATTCAAATGTTGATCTACTATAGAAGATTCTCAGATCACTTCCAGATAAGTAGGACCCCAAAGTGACTGCCATCCAGGAAGTAAAAGATCTAAACACTTTATCTCTAGATGAACTGATGAGTTCTCTAATCACACATGAGCTAGCCATGCAGCATAGGACTGATGATGATTAGAAGAAGAATAAAATAATAGCCTTTAAAGCTACATCGGATTCAAAGAAAGATGAGGAATCAGAAAATGAATGCTCCTCCTTTGAAGACAACTTGGAAGATGAAGATATTGCTATGGTCGTGAGGAGATTTAGAAGGTTTATGGGAAAGAAGTAATGAAGATACTATAAAAAGTCCATAGATGAGGTGAGCACTTTAAGGAGAAAGACAAAGAAAGAAAAAAAGAAAAAGAAAAAGAACAGATGCCCACGTGCTATGAATGCAAGAAGCCGAGGCACATCCATCCAGATTGTCCTCTATTGAAAAAGATATTTAAGAAAAAAAGAAGAAAGCCATGGTTGCCACATGGAGTGACAGCGAGGAGTCGACTTCAACCGAAGAACAAGAGACCACAAAGATTGTAAATCTATGCCTAATGGGTATCGAAGATGAGGTAACATCCCCCGAACCTCAAATAGAATTTACATTTGATGAATTGAATTCTGTATTTCATGACTTATTATCTAAATTCAAAATGACAGGTGTAAAGATTAGATCATTAAAGAATATCAATAACTATTTACAAAAAGAAAAGGAAGAGATTTCAGCAAAGAATAATTTATTACAAAAAAATTTACATATTTTTTCTGAAAAGAACAAAGCTTTGAAATCTGAGAAAATTGCATGTCTTGAGAAAAACAAAGCTTTGATAGTTGAAAATTCTGACTTAAAAAGGGTGGTTGAAAAGCTCAAGCCCTTAGTTGAAAAACTTACTTTATCTTCGAACAAGCTTGAGTTAATTTTAAAATATCAAAGAATTTCTAGAAACAAAGTTGGAATTGGTTTTAATTCTTTAAATTCTAATAAAATTTTAGCTACTATTTTTGTACCTTCAAAAGCTTATGTTCCAAAAGTTATATCTCAGCAGGCTTATCTTTCAAATCCTTCAACATCCATTTCAAGAGCTTCAAAGTATATTCCTAAGTTTTCAAATCAGAAATCTTTAAAGTCAAATGTTTCTACATATGCATCTGCATATACCTTTAGAACTTTAAAGTATACATCCTTTCAGAATTCTAGAATTATCTGTTATGCTTGCAAAAGAATAGGACATAAGGCATTTCAATGCAATATTTATAGAAATGTCCAAAGTAAAATAAGGATGATTTGGGTTCCCAAAGGAACCACCTCTGCTAACCTGAAAGGACCCAAGGTAGCTTGGGTACCTAACAGAACTTGATGACTATTTTGCAGGAATGTCTTGCAGCCCAAAAATTGAAGAAAAGATGGTATCTCGATGGTGGCTATACAAGGTATATGACGGGTGATAAGGATCAATTTATCACCCTAGAGATGAAAGAAGGAGGTTTGGTGACCTTCGAAGATAATGGCAAGGGGAAAATAATTAGTATTGGTAAGATCAAATTGACCCCCTATACTTTTATTGAAAATGTATTACTAGTAGACAAATTGAAGCATAATTTGTTAAATATTAGCCAATTATGTGATAAAGGCTTCAAGGTTGTCTTTGAATCATCTATGTGTATTATAATAAACTCTCTTGATTCTAGCAATAAATTCATTGGACATAGACTTGGAAATATTTATGTAGTAGATCTTAATAATCTAGCTATGTCTAGTAGTTCCAGTCTAGTAGCAATGAATGCTAAGACCAAGGAGTCCTGTTTACGTTGGCATTGACAATTAGGTCATGCTGGCATGCATACTATTTTCAAGTTAATTTCAAAGAATCTTTTTAGAGGTTTGCCTAAGTTTAAAATAGATTTTGAACATGTTTGTGATGCTTGTAAATTAGGTAAACAAACTAAAGAAAGTTTTAAATCAAAAATATGATTTCAACTTTTGAAGCGGGATAGATGCGGGGATTGGATCGCTGGTGAGCGTAGAAGTCACTACGGGATTAGGACTTGCTTGGAAGAAGAAAGAAGAGGGCGGCTAGGGTAAGGCGCAGGAGTCTGGGACAGCAAAGGGATCACACAGATACCCTTAAGAATAATACGGATCACATAGATATCCTTAGGGATCATACAGATACCCTAATCACATAGAAAATCACATCGTAATTGAGGAAGAATCCAAGAAATTTTATTCATAATTCATTTTAGCATCAAAAAATACAAAAGGGGGTGGGGTATTTATAGATTCACCCAGGTTACATGACTTGAGGGTCAAGAAACTCTGACTTGAGGGCCAAGAAACCTCAAGTGTTGGGCTTGGGCTAGGGCACTGGGCTGGGGCAGCTTGGACTAGGGTGCCATCTTCTTGGTTTGGAGGGGCGCTCCCTTATGGGCTTGGCGGCATGAAAGGGCCTAGGTGCTTGAAGTCCAGCTCTAGTTAGGGGGGCTTGGTGAATCTCCAAGTTTGCTGACTCTCCTCTTGAACATGACTTGAATGAAAACTACCTGGACTCGATTGGACTTGACTAGACTAAAAATGACCGGACCTGACTATGTGGACCCAACTGGACTCTGTTGTCTCATTTTATTACAGGACTCAATTGGCTTACTTTAATATAAGTGACTCAGTACTAATGGACTCAAATAGACTCTTGGGTCCCCATCATTTCCCTGGAGTGGGGAGAACTCGACTCCGTCAAGTCAGGCTCAGCGGGGGCTTTGATGGGACTGAATCCAAGCATATCAAAAGACAAACCCATAAATAAGACATAATCAAATAAACCCAAATATACCTAAATAAACTTGGAATAAAGAGGGGCTCTACTTTGAGAACTATGACACTCTGAAATTTGTGCTGCTCTGAAATTTATGTGACTTTGAAAATCATGCAGCTCTAGGATCCATGATTCTCCATCTTTGGATTGCTTTGAAAGTTGTGTGCTTTGAGGAGAGTGCACTTTGAGGAATGTGCAGCTTTCACGTTCGTGCATTGGTTTCTTCCTTCTTCACCACGGATCGAAGATGCGAAACAGTGGTAGGGACTTCGGGCAGCTTCACCGGCTATGACACTTGGGAGGAAGACGACAGCCGGCAACGGTGTTGGGGAAGAAGATGGCAGCCGGCGATGGTGCTGTGTGGAGATGATGGCACGTATGATGGAGGTCATGGTAGAGGTGGCTAGCAATGGTGGAGATCCGTGTGGTGGTACGGGCGGATCCAGAGAGGGGGCGGATCCAGAGAGGGAGTCGGTCGCTGGGGAATCGGATTTCAGAGCCATTCCCCTTGTCGGAGAGGATCTGGTGGGAGGCGGCATCGATGAAGATCTTGGGTGTCCGATTGGCGATGGTGGACGGTTAGAGTGATGACGGTGAAGATGAATTGGGGTAGGGCGGAGGCAAGGTGACGCGGGCGGCACAGGCTCCAAACTGGTGGTGTCGAGCATCACGATAGTAGGGAGCCGCATGGGAGTTGGTGAGGTGTTGAATGGAGAGATCAGTTGGGTTGCAGCATCGATTGGAGGATGGGGCAGGGCATCTGGAAGATCTGGCTGTGGGTGACTCCGGTTGGGAGACTGGGTCTCCGGTGGTTGTGGAGATGCTGATTGAAGGAGTGGGGGGCAACGACGATTTCGGTCGCGATGATCGGGCATTCGTTACAGCAAGGGTGGGTTCTGGATGGCGATGATCTCGGTCAGAGATGGGGAACTGAGACAGACTTGGATCAGGGTGACTGTGGTTCGATGGGATAGGGAGTTGGCCGGAGACGTTGGGGATGTTGGAGCATGGGAAAACTGTGATGATCTTGAGTGTCCTGATCAGTGGAGGTGGTTCTAGGCAGTGGCAGTAGGTGTCGATGGTGCGATGGCAGCAGGGGTGTCGGCATAGAGAATATTTAGGAAGAAGAAACATACCTTAATTCTTTTGGGCTCTGATACCAAATTGATGCGGGACAGATGCGAGGATCAGATCGCTTGTGAGCGTAGGAGTCACTAGGGGATTAGGGCTTGCTTGGAAGAAGAAAGAAGAGGGTGGCGAGGGTAGGGCGCAGGAGGCTGGGGCAGCAAAATGATCACACTGATACCCTTAAGAACAATTAGGATCACATAGATACCCTAATCACATAGAAAATCACACCATAATTGAGGAAGAACACAAGAAGTTTCATTCATAAATTATTCTAGCATCAAAAAACACAAGAGGGGGTAGGGTATTTATAGATTCACCCAAGTTACATGACTTGAGGGTCAAGAAACCCTGACTTGAGGGCCAAAAAACCTCAAGTATTGGGCTTGGGATAGGGCACTGGGCTGGGGCGGCTTGGACTGGGGTGCCATTTTAATGGGTTGGAGGGGCGCTTTCTTGTGGGCCTGGTGGCATGAAAGGGCCAAGGTGCCTGAAGTTCAGCTCTAGTTGGGGGGGCCTGGTGAATCTCCTGGTCTGCTGACTCTCCTCTTGAACATGACTTGATTGAAAACTACATGGAGTCAACTGGACTAATAATGATCGGACTTCACTAAGTGGACTCAACTGGACTCAGTTGTCTTACTTTATTACAGGTCTGAATTGGCTCACTTTAATATAAGTGACTTGGTACTAATGGACTCAAATAGACTCTCGGGTCCCCATCAACTTCTAGACCCCTTGAGCTACTTCACATGGACTTATTTGGACCAACTAGGACTACAAACCTAGATGGTAAAAATATGCTCTTGTGATAGTAGATGATTTTTCTAGATTTACTTGGATTTTGTTTATCATACACAAAGATGAAATTTTAAAGCTTTTAAAAAAATTTACAAAAAATTTTCAAATTAGAAAAATCTTTCAATTATTTCTATCAAAAGTGATCATGGCACGGAATTTAAAAATCAAGTTTTTGATTATTATTGCATAGAAAATGGCATTAATCACTACTTCTCCTCTCCTAGAACACGACAACAAAATGGTGCTGTAGAGAGAAAAAATAAGACTTTGGAAGAGATGGCCCAAATAATATTATGTGAAGGCAATCTTCCAAGATACTTTTGGGCAAAAGCAATGAACACTACATGTTATATTTTAAACCGTGTTTTGATTTATCCAATTTTGAAGAAAACCCCTTATGAGCTTTGGAATGAAAAGAAACCGAATATCAATTACTTTCATGTTTTTTGCTATAAATCTTTGTGCTAAATAATGGTAAAGATAATTTAGAAAAATTTGATGCTAAATCTGATGAAGCAATTTTTCTTAGTTATTCAACACATAACAAGGCATATAGAGTATTTAACAAAAGAACTTTGATTATGGAAGAATCTGTAAATGTTGTTTTTGATAAAACTAACCTCTCACCTTCTAAGAAAGAAGAGTGTATAGATAATGATATAGGTACACTTCAAAAGGAATTGGAGGATATGAGCATACAAGAAAGATCGACATAAGAAGGAGAAGAAATGGTAAGGATCATACTGATTTATCAAAGGAATGAAGGTATGTAACTTCTCATCCAAGAGATTTAATTATTGGTGATCCTTCACAAGGTGTTATGACTAGGTCATCACATAAAGATGCACATGATTACCTAGCCTTTATATCCCAAATAGAACCATATAGCTTAGAAGAGGCTGAATCTAACCCAAATTGGATGATGACCATGCATGATGAACTGAACCAGTTTGAAAGAAATAGAGTATGGACTTTAGTTAAAAGACCATCAGACCATCCCATCATAGGAACCAAATGGGTTTATAGAAAAAAATTAGATGAACAAGGAAATGTAGTTAGAAACAAAGCTAGACTAGTAGCCAAAGGATATAACCAAGAAGAAGGTATAGACTTTGATGAGACCTATGCACCCGTAGCCAGACTAGAAGCCATTAGATTACTTCTTGCATTTGCTTGCTACATGAATTTTAAACTTTTTCAACTGGATATGAAAAGTGCATTTTGAAATGGTCACATTTTTGAACAAGTTTTTATAGAACAACCACCAGGTTTTGAAAGCCATGCTTTTTCAAACCATGTTTTTAAACTCAATAAAGCTTTATATGGTTTGAAACAAGCACCTAGGGCCTAGTATGATAGACTTAGCACTTTCTTGCTTAAAAATAATTTTATAAGAGGAAATATTGATAAAACTCTTTTTGTCAAAAAGAAAAGCAATGATATATTAGTTGTACAAATTTATGTTGATGATATTATATTTAGTGCAACTAACAAAACTCTTTATGAAGAATTTGCTAAGTTGATACAGGGTGAATATGAAATGAATCCAATGGGCAAACTGAACTACTTCCTTGGACTTCAAGTAAAACAATCAAAGGAAAAAATCTTCATAAACTAAGCAAAGTACATCAAAGAAATCATCAGGAAGTTTGGTATGGAGATAAGCAAAGAAATGAGCACACCCATGAGCTCAACCTGTAGATTAGATAAAGACGAAGAAGGCAACAACATTGATCAAAAGCTATATCGAGGTATGATTGGATCTTTATTATACTTAACTACAAGTAGACCTGATATCATGTTTAGCGTATGTGTTTGTGCTATATTTCAATCTAATCTAAAAGAATCACATATGCTTGCTGTGAAAAGAAAAATAAGATATCTAAGAAGAACAAATAATTTAGGTCTATGGTATTCAAAACATTCTTCTTTGAATTTACTTGGTTATTCTCATGCTGATTATGGTGGATGTAAAATAGATAGAAAAAACACTAGTATCACATACCAATTTCTAGGATTGAATTTAATCTCATGGCATTGTAAGAAACAAAACTCGGTAGCACCATGTATTTTTGAGGTAGAGTATGTTGCTCAGGGAGTTGTTGTGCATAAGTGTTATGGATTAAACAACAACTATAAGACATTGGTGTTACATAAGCTAAAATTCCTATCAAGTGTGATAACACAAGTGCTATTAATTTGTCTAAAAATCTAATTCAGCATTCAAGAACTAAGCATATAGAAATTAGATATCATTTTATTAGAGATCATGTTTTAAATGGTAATGTTGTGCTTAAATTTGTTTCAACTATTGATCAACTTGTTGATATTTTTACTAAACCTCTTGATAAAGATAGATTTGAAATGATTAGAGGAGAACTAGGACTTTGTGACCCTCTTTAGGATTCTTTTGATCTAAATTCTCTCAAATCTAAGGAAACATTATCTAGAAAGCCTCCTACATTGATTTAAGGTCTTTGAGTATCTCTCCTTGTGATTTTCTGAAATTAATTCTCATTTTTTTATCTCTTTTTGACTTTTGTGAAAAGTTCCTATTCGAGTCGACTTGAGCAAATTAGGGCTTGCCTAGTCGAGTCGGATGTCGGGCAAGCTATTTTTTAAATAGAGCCGTAGAACCTTTTCTGAAATTTTATGTCCTTTGTTCTTGCTCTCAACCCGTGCTCTCCACTTGAACATCCTCTCCATTCATCCAAACCTACTTTTCGAGCTCCAATTCTCTCTTTTCTCGCTAAGGTTTGGCAATGGCACCCAAAATGGCGGTTGGGAAGAGATCCAAATAGGTTGTACCATTCGTAGAAAGAGAAAGATGGACAAAGCATCGACAGGAAGAGCAGACTCGATCCATGGAAAGGGAAGAAGAAGAAGAAATTTAACAAATGGCTGCTCCCTCTTCTTCAAGACAACCGGTCTCCATGTCCAATCATCTAATGACCAGCAGATGAAGAATTTTTTTCACATTCTTAAAGAACTAGGGTTGCAAATAGGTGATCTAATTGAAGATCAAGGATGGAGCTTCTTCTGCTCACTGAATGTACCCACCTATCCGACTCTGGTAAGAACATTTTATGAAAATTTAAGGTTAGAAGAACATCATGTGGAATCAACAGTTAAAGGAAAAAGATTATAGTCACCGAAGAAAGGATTTGCAACCTACTAGAAATGCCTAGTGAGGGATTGAAACATTTGGTTCTGAAAAACAAAGAGATAACCCTCAAATCGATTCTGAACAGAGAAGATGTGAGTGGTTGATGGGGACATCAAAACCCATCCGAGTTTTCCTTTTCTTTTTTAGATTTTTTTTATTTTAGTTTAAGTTTTTATCCTCGCTATTCCTGTTATTCTATCTTTATTCTAGACTTGTCCCCATTTTAACCCTCTGCTATTCCAATCATCTCCAACCTCCCAGAAATTCACAGAACCTCCATTTTTTACTCTTTTTTCTTCTCGTTTGTCCCAAATCCACCATGCCTAACCACCGGCACTCCCCCGACGTCCGTCCACCTTCCTCGATGACAATCTTCTCGTGGGAACACCGACGAATCCCACTGCCTATGGCCATTGTTCCCCCCCATGCGGCTCCTCCCATGGCCGTCCCACCCTGCGGCTCTGCCACCATGCCGTGCCCCTCTCCCCCATGCCGCCGTCCGCCCTCTGCCCTCCATGTCAAGTTCCATACCCAATCCATCCTCTGGTCCTGCAACATCCACTCCCAACTCACCTCCGCGCTCCACGTCCGCCTCCTCCATGAGTGGTGCTTCTAGGAGGCCGCCGAGCTCCTCTATCGCCAGCGCTGCCTCCCAGACACCCTCCGCATTCATGACCATGCCACTGCCATCGACCTCTTTCCTTTCCCCGCTCTCCCGCTCTTCCCCATCCATCGCCAAGCCCACTGTTCCACGGTCATGGGGAATTTTTCTACACGGATCTCAGAGCAGGACCGTCGTCTCCGCCATCTCGGCTGTGCCGCCGCCTACCCCAACATTGACACCGGTAAAACCACCCTGCAACCGCTCTTCCCCATCCGTCCGCCATGCCCCTATTCCACAGTCACAGGGAGTTTCCTGCATGGATATCAAAGCAGGAACAACCTTCACAGATCTCAGAACAGGTAGGAATTTGAATTCAAATTTGAATGGGTCCACATTTTCCTCCACAAATGCCATCGTTCTTCATGGAAACGCCCACCATTCTCTCCCTCACTTTGTAATTATTTGAATTTTGAATTTGAATTTCAAAAAAAAAAGGCTTGGTGTCTATAAAATAGGCTCCAATCTTTCTTGTAAAAAGAATTGAGAAATGAAATTTTTGTTTTAGAGAAGAGTGATTATTCTTCACTCCGTGAGGAGAGGGTATATGGCCCAACCCCAGGACATGATGTGAGGTCATGCCCAGTTATCCTCCTTCCCATTCCATCTTCTCTATCACCTCGTGGTCTTTAAGATCCATCCTAGCACCTTCAAGTATCGAGGAGGGTGTAATGCCTTAGAGGTGAGAGGTCTCTTCGTTAGGGTGAGTCCCAAAGTCCATGAGATCCAGATCCGTTTCATCTATCACATTATTCCTTCGCCATCAAATTAGAAAATCCAAAAAAATTAGAATACCCTAATCTAGGTGACCTCTAGGCTTACTGTTCGATTCCCCGTAGCCCCGTTGTCCTGCATTAATTTTGGTATCAGAGCGGGTTAGGATTAGGGTTGAAAAAAAAATGAAAAAAAGAAGAGAAAAAAAAAGAAGAGAAAAAAAAGAGAACAAAAAAAAATTGCAGCGAGCCTGACTCGATGGAGTCGAGTTTTCCCCACCTCAAGGGAATGATAGGGACATCAAAACCCATCCGGGTTTTTCTTTTCTTTTTCATATTTTTTTTATTTTAGTTTAAGTTTTTTTCCTCGCTATTCCTATTATTCTATCTTTATTCTAGACTTATTCCTCTGCTATTCCAATCATCTCCACCTCCTAGAAATTCACAGAACCTCCATTTTTTTCTCCATTTTCTTCCCGTTCATCCTGGATTCGCCACGCCCGACCACCGGCTCCCCCTCCCTGACGTCCGTCCACCTTCCATGGCCATAATCTTCTTGTGGGAACGTCGGTGAATCCCATAAACTGCCTATGGCCATTGTTCCCCCTCATGCAGCTCCTCCCATGGCCGTCCCACCCTATGGCTCCGCCCCCATGCCGCACCCCTCTCCCCCGCGCCACCGTCCACCCTCTACCCTCCATGTCAAGTTTTGCACCCACTCCCTCCTCTGGTCCTGGAACTTCCACTCCCAGCTCGACTCCGTGCTCCACGTCTACCTCCTCCATGAGTGGTGCTTCCAGGAGGCCGCTGAGCTCCTTTATCACCAGTGCCGCCTCCCTGACTCCCTCCGCATTCATGACCACGCCACTGCCACCGGCCTCTTTCCTTTCCCAGCTCTCGCGCTCTTCCCCATCCATCGCCATGCCCACTGTTCCACGGTCACAGGGAGTTTTTCTGCATGAATCTCAGAGCAGGAACGCCGTCTCCGCCATATCAGCCATCTTGTCCATGTCGCTGCCTACCCCAGCATTGATGCTGGAAAAGCTACCTTGCAGCCGCTCTTCCCCATCGTAGCCAGCCCCTGTTCCACGGTCACAGGGAGTTTCCTGCATGGATCTCCGAGCAGGAACAACCAGCACAGATCTCAAAGCAGGTAGGAATTTGAATTCAAATTTGAATTCGAATTTGAATTCAAATTTGAATGGGTCCACATTTTCCTCAACAAATCCCACCGCTCTTCATGGAAACACCAACCATTTTCTCCACCATTCTCTCCCCTCACTTTGAAATTATTTGAATTTCAAATTTGAATTTCAAAAAAAAAATGGCTTAATGTCTATAAAATAGGCTTCAATCCTTATTGTAAAAGAATTAAGAAATGAAATTTTGTTTTAGAGAAGAATGATTCTTCTTCACACCGTGAGGAGAGGGTGTAAGGCCAACCCCCGAACATGATGTGAGGTCATGCCCAGCTATCCCCTTCCCATTCCGTCTCCTAGTCACCTCGTGGTCTTTGAGATCCATCCTAGCACCTCCAAGTATCGAGGAGGGTGTAATGCCTTAGAGGTGAGAGGTCTCTTCGTTATTGTGGTCCCAAAGTCCATGAGATCCATATCCTTATCTTCCATCACATTATTCTTTCGCCATCAAATTAGAAAAATCCAAAAAAAAATTAAAATACCCTAATCTAGGTGACCTCTAGGCTTACCATTCAATCCTCCCTAGCCCCCGTTGTCCTGCAAAATTTTGGTATCAGAGCGGGTTAGGATTAGGGTTGAAAAAAAAATTGAAAAAAAAGAAGAGAAAAAAAAAAGGAGAAGAAAAAAAAAAGATCGCAGCGAGCCTGACTCGACGGAGTCAAGTTTTCCCCACCTCAAAGGAATGATGTGGACATCAAAACCCATCCAAGTTTTCTTTTCTTTTTCAAATTTTTTTATTTAGTTTAAGTTTTTATCCCGCTATTCCTGTTCTTCTATCTTTATTCCAAACTTACAGTTTTATCCCTATATTATTCCAATCATCTCCAACCTCCTAGAAATTCACAGAAGAAACTCAATTTTTCTCCATTTTTCTTCCTGTTCATCTCGGATCTGCCATGCCCGACCACCGGTGCTCCCCCGACGTCCGTCCACCTTCCCTGGCAACAATCTTCTCGTGGGAACGCCGACGAATCCCGTGAACCACCCATGGCCGTTCCCCTACATGCAGCTCCTCCCATGGACGTCCCACCATGCGGCTCTGCCCCGATGCCGCGCCCCTCTTCCCCGTGCCGCCGTCTGCCCTCTGCCCTCCATGTCAAGTTTCATGCCCACTCCCTCCTCTGGTCTTGCAACTTCCACTCCCAGCTCACCTCTGCAATCCATGTCTGCCTCCTCCACGAGTGGTGCTTCCAAGAGGCCGTCGAACTCCTCTACCGCCAGCGCCGCCTCCCTGACTCCCTCCGCATTCACGACCATGCCGCTGCCACCGACCTCTTTCCTTTCCCCGCTCTCCCGCACTTCCCCATCCGTCGCCATGCCCACTGTCCCATGGTCACAGGGAGTTTTTTTGGACAGATCTCAGAGCAGGAACGCCATCTCCATCGTATCCGCTGTCTCGACCATGCCATCGCCTACCCCAGCGTTGACGCCGGCAAAGCCACCTTGCAGCCGCTCTTCCCCATCTATCCGCCATGCCTATTCCACGTCATAGGGAATTTCTTGCATGGATCTCAGAGCAGGAACAACTTGCACAGATCTCAAAGTAGGTAGGAATTTGAATTCAAATTTGAATTTGAATTTGAATTCAAATTTGAATGGGTGCACATTTTCCTCCACAAATGCCGCCGCTCTTCATGGAAATGCCCACCATTCTCTCCACCATTCTCTCCCCTCACTTTGTAATTATTTGAATTTCGAATTTGAATTTCAAAAAAAAAAATCACTTGGTGTCTATAAAATAGGCCAATCCTTCTTGCAAAAAGAATTGAGAAATGAAATTTTTGTTTTAGAGAAAAGTGATTCTTCTTCACTTCGTGGGAAGAGGGTGTGAGACCCAAACCTAGGACATGATATGAGGTCATGCCCAGTTATTCCCCTTCCCATTCCATCTTCTCTATTACCTCGTGGTCTTTGAGATCCATCCTAGCACCTCCAAGTATCGAGGAGGGTGTAAAGCCTTAGAGGTGAGAGGTCTCTTCGTTAGGGGAGTCCCAAAGTTCATGAGATCCAGATCCTTATCTTCCATCACATATCTTCACCATCAATTAGAAAATCCAAAAAAAATTAGAATACCTAATCTAGGTGACCTCTAGGCTCACCGTAGATCCTCCCTAGCCCCCGTTGTCCCGCATCAATTTTGGTATCAGAGCGGGTTAGGATTAGGGTTGAAAAAAAAATGATAAAAAGAAGAGAAAAAAAAGGAGAGAAAAAAAAAAGAGAAGATAAAAAAATTGCAGCGAGCCTGACACGATGGAGTCGAGTTTTCCCCACCTTAAGGAAATGATAAGGACATCAAAACCCATCCAGGTTATCTTTTCTTTTTCAGATTTTTTTTATTTTAATTTAAGTTTATCCCCGCTATTCCGGTATTCTATCTTTCTAGACTTATACCCATTTTATCCCTCTGTAATTCCAATCATCTCCAACCTCTAGAAATTCACAGAACCTCCTTTTTTTCTCCATTTTTCTTCTCGTTCATCCCGATCCGCCAACGCCCGACCAACGGTGGCCAACCCACGACGTCCGTCCACCTTCCCCGATGACAATCTTCTTTTGGGAACATCGACGAATCCCATGAACCACCCATGGCCGTTGCTCCCCCCATGCGGCTCCTCCCATGGCCATCCCACCCTGCGGCTCCGCCCCCATGCCGCGCACCTCTCCCCCGCACCGCCGTCCGCCCTCTACCTCCATGTCAAGTTTCACGCACACTCCCTCCTTGGTCTGCAACATCCACTCCCAGCTCGCCTCAGAGCTCCATGTCCGCCTCCTCCATGAGTGGTGCTTCCAGGAGGCCGCCTTGCTCCTTTAACGCTAGCGCCTCCTCCATGATGCCCTCCGCATTCACGACCACGCTGCTGCCACTGGCCTCTTTCCTTTCTCCTCTCTCTAGCTCTTCCCCATCCGTTGCCATGCCCACTGTTCCATGATCACAGGGAGTTTTTCTTCATGAATCTCAGAGCAGGAACGCCGTCTCCGCCATATCCAACGTCTTGTCCATGCCACTGCCTACCCCAGCATTGATGCTGGAAAAGCCAACCTGCAGCCGCTCTTCCCCATCCATCCGCCATGCCCCTATTCCATGGTCACAAGGAGTTTCTTGCATGGATCTCAGAGCAGGAACAACTAGCACAGATCTTAGAGCAGGTAGGAATTTGAATTCAAATTTGAATTCGAATTTGAATTCAAATTTGAATTGGTCCACATTTTCCTCCACAAATGTCACCGCTCTTCATGGAAACGCCAACCATGCCTGGCTCTTTCACCTTCTCTCTCGCTCTTCCCCATCTTGCCATGCCCACTTTGAACGGGAGTTTTTCTTCAGAGGTCTCAAGCAGGAACCCACTCCGCCATCCACCGTCTAGTCCATGCCAACTTCCACTCCCAGCATTGATGCTGAAAAGCCAACCTGCTCTTCCCCATCCATCCGCCATCCTCCTATTCCAGTGGTCACAGGAGGCTGCCGAGCTCCTCTACCCAACGCCGCCTCCCTAACACCCTCCGCATTCACGACCACCCCGCTACCACCAGCCTCTTTCCTTTCCTCCCTCCCGCTCTTCCCCAACCATTCTCTCCACCATTCTCTCCCCTTACTTTGTTCCATTTGAACGGTGAGCCTAGAGGTCAAGTTCTGCACCCACTCCCTCCTCTAGTCCTGCAACTTCCACTCCCAGCTCGCCTCCATGCTCCACATCCGCCTCCTCCACGAGTGGTGCTTCCAGGAGGCTGCCGAGCTCCTCTACCGCCAACGCCGCCTCCCTAACACCCTCCGCATTCACGACCACCCCGCTACCACCAGCCTCTTTCCTTTCCTCGCTCTCCCGCTCTTCCCCATCCATCACCATGCCCACTGTTCCATGGTCACAGGAAGTTTTGCATGGATCATAAAGCATGAATGCCGTCTCCACCGTATCCACCCTCTCTACCGTGCCACCGCCTACCCCAGTGTTGACGCCGGCAAAGCCACCCTGCAGCCGCTCTTCCCCATCCATCTACCATGCCCCTGTTCCACGATCACAGGGAGTTTCCTGCATGGATCTTAGAGCAGGAACAACCTACACAGATCTCAGAGCAGGTAGGAATTTGAATTCAAATTTGAATTCGAATTTGAATTCAAATTTGAATGGGTCTACATTTTCTTCCACAAATGTCGCCGCTCTTCATTGAAACGCCCACCATTCTCTCCCCTCACTTTGTAATTATTTGAATTTCGAATTTGAATTTCGAATTTGAATTTCAAAAAAAAAATGGCCTGGTGTCTATAAAATAGGCTCCAATCCTTCTTGTAAAAAGAATTGAGAAATAAAATTTTTGTTTTAGAGAAGAGTGATTCTTCTTCACTCCGTGAGTAGAGGGTGTGAGGCCCAACCCTAGGTCATGATGTGAGGTAATGCCCAGTTATCCCCCTTCCCATTCCATCTTCTCTATCCCCTCGTGGTCTTTGAGATCCATCCTAGCGCCTCCAAGTATCAAGAAGGGTGTAATGCCTTAGAGGTGAGAGGTCTCTTCGTTAGGGTGAGTCCCAAAGTCCATGAGATCCATATCCGTATCATCTATCACTTTATTCCTTCGCCATCAAATTAAAAAATCGATAAACAAAATTAGAATACCCTAATCTCGGTGACCTCTAGGCTCACCGTTCAATCCTCCCTAGCCCCCGTTATCCCGCATCAGTGGTATTGGCAATGTAATGGCCAATACTTTATCCCTTGAGGTGAGGTTGTTGCATAATTTCATTGGCACGATCTTTCTCCCAAGAATAGGAAGATTCGATTGGGTAAGTGAGAAAGATCTTTGTTTCATGGGTTATGTTATTAAGGGGGAAGCTCTCAACTTGCCGCACATAATGATGATTCAAATGAAAGTGGTTGTCAAGAAGGTTAAGGCATGTTTGCCTTATGGTATGGTGCTTACCCTTTTCTTCCAGGCCTCCAGAGTAAACCTTGAAGGTGAAGATGGAAGACCCCTTCACCATACAGACACCTACAGCTCCAAATCCTTGTAGTGAATGGGTTATGAACTTAAAGAAGGAACATGGAGGAAGAAAGGAATAGATATAAGAGCTATAGGATCTTCGAGCAGTGAGGATAATGATGATGATTATTGAAAGCTACCTAGGGAGATTATCTCTGACACTATTGCTAATACTACCACCCTTAAAAAGCTTCCTACTATTGTTGCTACTGACATTGCCTCTGTTGATGCTGAGTTTGCTATTGAGCCTACTGCTATTGTCACTGAGTCTGCTACTCATGACACTATGGAGATTGAGCATACAGGTTATGGGAGTCCCAGGACCTTTCCATCACCAGCTTCTCCACCAGCACCTTCTACTATGGGACCATTTGTTGGTTCTCAGGGCCTTCAGTGTCATAGGATTTTATTGCTGAGCAGATGGGATCACTCACTGAGTCACTGACTAGCTCAATGTGTTGGGATTCCGATGCACCGCAGCGAAAGTGTAATTTCAAAATGATGAAATTTGCACCATAATCCCTTAGCCAAGATCTCCTTATTCAGGATTAAAACATATATTAAACATATAAACATACATTGTTAGAATTAGAGTACCAACCTGTAATCGCTAATTCCAACAAAGTTAATGTTGAAGGGGTTGATTGAATTCACCAGGCGTCCAAGTGTCCGCCCTCCGATGGTGATCCACACAGAGCAGTGATCAAGACAACTCTATCTTCTTTTCAATGGTTCCTTCTATTGAGTTCTTCTTCCTAGAACTCAATTGCTTGGACTATGGCTTGAATTCCTCCACACAAAAGCTTGCCTCCCTTTCCTTAACCTCTTCTCCTCCTTCCACTAAGACCTTGGCCCTTTAGACACCCTTGTCTTGAAGAAAAGACCTTGTCCTAAGAGGACATAGGCTTGTCTTAAGTTGGAGGAGAAATTAAGATAATGATGTCTTAATGTAAGAAAGAAAGGAACAAATCAGAACTCCTTTCTTTCCTTTACCGTCGGAGACTTTTACTTTTATTCTTGTTCAGTAGCAGAGTTTCAACAGAGGTTTACTCTGTAAAGGAAACAATGCAAGAGAAAGAAAAAATAAAAGAGTCTTCAGGAGAGGAAGAAAGAAAAAGATTAACCCTGTTCTGATTTTCCTGACCCTTTAAATAATTCTCAGATAGGCGCCTACACACCTCTCCGTAAACACTTTCTCACGCCCTTCTCAATTTCTCATGCCCCATCCTCCCATCTCATGGCCTTCCAGATTAAATCCCATGGCTTTTCTTAAAGGAAAAACCGCGGTGTTTAAAAAAGAAAGGGGTCACGACTTTTCATCTCCGAAGAGATGTTATTTCGCGCGCCCGGGAGGAAACATCGACTTTTGTCTTTCTTAAAAGACTTCCAGCCGTTGGACTCCCATCCAAAGGGAGGTATATGAGGTGCTAATGACTAAGAAAGGAGGCCGCCCCAAATAAAATCATCGAAGATTTAAGTGGGGCGCGCCAAGAGTCCATGCACCATGGACTCTTCCAAATGGCACGCCAAGAGTCCATATACGCATGGACTCTTGGAATTTGGCATGAAATAGCAAGGGGGCGGGTGGGGAGGCTAGCCAAGTTACATGGCTAGCCAATAGGGTTAGCCATAATCCTATTTTCACAATTAAGGTCTAATTAGGTCTAATTAGAACCCAATTTGAACCAATCCAGAACCCTAATTCGAATCCGATTCGAATAGAAGCTAGGGTTTGCAACACCTACTAGAGTGTTATCCTGCAAAGATGATTTAATTCCAAATTAAACTCTTGATCAATCCTCTTAAGTGTGTGACCCATTGGGTTCCACATCTAGCCAGCAGTGGGTTCGAATACAAGTTGACCTAATTTGATTAGAACTCTTTCTAATCGATTTAGGTCAAACCGGGCTTACCCGATTCGATCAATTAGGACTCTTCCTAATAAGTGATCTTCGAACTTGATCAACCCACAAGACAAGATTGACGTCTAGCAACGTGTCATGTCTATCCGGAAGATATGGAAATTCTGGTGAAATACCAAAATTACCCTTCAATAGAGAGTTACCGTACAATTAAATCTTTCGATCAGCCTGCACCCAAAATATAACTATGGATATGGATATATGTCAAATCCAATATTATATTTATTTCTAGCTCAATCTTATATCGATGATTCAATTATCTTGATATTAGAAACCATCTCTAATATCTTTACTTTGATCAAAGATTCCCTGAATCATCATCCGATTGTTAACTAGCTGGATGCAATCTCCTCTTACTAAGAGTGATCGATTCCTTGTTGACCTACTCATTACCTTCATATCCAATTCACCATTCCCAGTATCAATCTTGTGCATGACTCAGTGTCATGATTAGGATTGAACCAAAGAATGGGTTCATGTACATAAGGTACTTATGGCAGTCTCAGGTCAAAAGATTATTTGTACCACTCCCACTATGAGAACCTTCTATTGACATGTAGCTAAGACTCCATTAGATGTTCTCAAGTTGGATCATATCAGTGAACTCATTCTCCAATGAGCACCCATATCCCAGTATTAGTGTCATACACAAGTGACTGTGAGAGCAGTCACCCTTTCCAGTATACATAGGATGTGCTAGTCTTACCGGAAAACCCTGATCCCCTACTCAGGGTTCCTTTGACTAGGAATACTTTAGATTAAGGTTTTAAGATTTTAGGTCTCACTGGTATGATCTCATCATAACCCTAAAATCATAGCCCTAATCTATGGGGTTCATCATATAGTATAAACACAGTGTATGATGGAAAAATAATGCCTTTATTTAGAAAATTATCAATTACAATGGTTTGGGAGATACAACATAGATTGGCTTGTAGGGCATATCCCTTTCACAATGAGTTCGATGTTTGGCAAGCTTTGCCAATTAGTCGATAGCAGACTTGCGGAGATCAGTGGTGAGGTTAGATAGCTGCGATCCAGAGTCGACACCCTTGAGTCTACTAGACCTACACCACAGATTGACACCCAGCATTTATTTGATACCCTCAGGACAGCCACTGAAAATATCAAAAAATCAGTTGACCAAAGCATAAAAGAACTCAGGACTGAACTAAAAGAAGTGAACTTCAAGATGGGTGGATTAGAACAAGTCAAGAGAATGGAAGAAGACTATACTTGAGGGATTGACATTCTGAGATCTAAGTTTGGGAGACCTAGAGGATCAGCTAAAGCTTTTGCAAATGCCCAGGCTAGTGAGCTGATTGCACTAAATACTGGGATAAAAAAGATGGAGGAAAAGCTTAGTTCTATTTGGGTGACCGTCATTGAGCATTAGACTTTAGTCATTGCATTCTTTGCTACTCCTATACAGTCTCAACCTACACCTGCTCCTACTTAGTGATGCGGGATGACTCTAAGATTGCTAAATATGCAGGAAAAATAGTAAACTAATTTTTTTTGTGATTTTATAATTTAGGTTTGTAGGCTAAATTTCTAAAATAAAATAAGAACTTGCAAGAAGAACCGCAATGCAAAGAATCACCATGATCACAAAATAACTCATGCAAGATAATGAAAGTCAGGACTTGAGAATTGAGAAACTCCCAGTTTATGATAGCTTATCTTCAATAAATTAGATATCAAGAGAAGGAAGGTTTCTTACCAGTCAGAGATTTGAGAAACTTTCGATGAAGAGATCACACAGCACTCTGATTGGAGTATGGATGATGAAGCTCGGTTTCCTTGAATCTGATGGCTGATCTAGGCAGTCCTGGGGATGAGGAAGGCCTCCTTTGAGGAGGTGAAATACCTCGAGGATCCTGCAAGCATCAGGGGTCAATCAAAATAGAAAATAAAAATTGGAATGGAATCCAGGGTTTAAGATAACTCTGAATTAGGGTTAGGAGTTGGTGGCTTCGGGAAGAAGAAGCTCCTTGTCTTGGATGGCAGCCAGGGCTTCACTTCCTTGGGAGTGGCTGATCTCCTGGGATGCAGATGGAAGCTAGGGCAGCAGGGTTCAGCCAAGCACAATAAGACTCAAATGAAGAACACCAATCACTCAACACCAGAACTTGAAGACAAAATTTTATCAGTGTTTATTTCATAAGAGAAAAGTGAGTACAGGAGGGGGAGGGGTGGGGTATTTATAGAGTTCCCATGCCCTCTCTTAACTAGGGTTTCACTTAGGTTAACAAGCCCTTTCCTAGTTAGGTTATAAGTCCTTCTCCTAGTTAGGTTAGAATTATAAATCTTAAAATAACTAGGAACATAAATCCTAACTAGGTTAGACTAGTCTTCTCCTTCTCACTTAAGGATGCCTCCCTTGAGCTTGGACTTGGTCAACTCTTCAAGGATGCCAAGGCTTGGCATGTTGGGCTTCAAGGCAGCAAGTGGGTCTGCCCAACAGGTGAATGTCACATGGGCTTGGGCCTTTTGGAAGTTGGGGTGGTCTGGTAGCCTGGTAGCAAGAATATTCCATGGAATCTTGCTTCTTAAGGGCTTGGGCTTGGCACCTTGGCTTGGTTTCTCTTGCACTGGGCACAGATGGACCTTTGGATTCATGGGTGCCCTGGTCTGAGAATATACTCTAGCATCTGTAAGGAAATCTGGGCATTTGGAAGGAATCAGGATTTCTGGAAAGCATTTGGATCCTAGGGTGTCACACAAAATCTAACAAGCTAATGTAGTGGCCTCTGACTCCTGGATGTGGCCTAGTGGAACTCCAAAATAGTATAACCTCTTCTCTTGAACTCATACTAGACTCATAATCAGAGTACAGGATTCAATAAACTTGACTAAGGTTGAGGGTTGAGATAAATCAACTAACCTCAACTTATTACAGGACTCAATCTGTTGGTTACAAAATTGTGATACATGACTAAGGTTCTAAAGTTTAAAACCCTAATTAGTAAACCAAATGGGATCCAGTGATATGTTTCTGATCCTGGTGTCCCCACCAATTCTCTTGGGGTGGGAGGAACTCGACTCCATCGAGTGAGGGTCAATTTGGCTCACGGAGGGTCTGGGTTGAGGCGCTACAGATCCGCACCAGCGTTCCACAAGTCCTCAGATTCTGGCCAACATTTCCACAGGACCAAGTACTTCTAACAGTCTCTATCCCAGGTACCAATAGCTTGATCGTACAGAGCTCTCTCAATCTTTTTCTCACCAAAAAGCCAAATTGTATATGGTCACTTTGGGGTGGGTTCACTCACAAAGAAAGGGAGTGGCTCAAGGGACTCGCTGGGTATCATTGCTGGCTCCCTAAATTCTATAAGATCTGAGATGATGAAGATGGAGCTAATACCTAAATCAGGTGATATCTTAGGCACATAGGCATTGGGTCCATTACTCTTCATTATTTTTGATGGGCCAGCTTCGCGAGCAGAAAATTCCTTTATCATCACATATTCCTCTGCATAAAATTCTTGATCTTTCCTTTGGGAATCAGCCAAGTTCCTATTTAATTCATTACTTATGTCTAGCTTTTGACTAAGTTCCTGATGCATATGCTGTGTAGTGGTAAGTGTAGGTGCAGACAAATATATTGGATTTGTGAACTCAAATTCAGATGTTACACCTATTTCTTGGGGTTGCTCTTTAGAGATTAGATCCTGGGTTTCCTCTATGAACAACTTTCATGAATTCTCAGTTTTACTTGTAATATTTGATCCTGGCTTAGTTTCTTTAATTATTATAGTGGGTTCAGGATCAATTCTCATGCATTCCTCAGTAGGTTCAGAGGGGTCGACCTCTAATTCTTTAGCCTTAATTAAATTAACTCCTAGTTTTGCTCTAAGGCTACTAGAATTTCTCTTGATTGAATTCCTGGGCTGAGTGGGGTAAATCACAAATTTCTTCCCATGATGATGAAAGGTGCAGATGTTAGTTCGACAAGATAGGGCGGCATCGTGATCATATAGCCATGGTCGACCTAGAATGACACTACTAACCTTCATGGGAAGGACATCACACCAAATCTCCTCTTTATAGGATTGCAATTTAATTAAGATTTGGCACCTAGACTGGATTGGCATGGAGGTGGAATCTACCCATGATACTTTATAGGGGCTGGGATGTGGAACTAGGGTCAAGCCTAAAGATTTAACTGTCTCAGTAGCAATGACATTGACACAACTCCCACTACAATTATAATCTTGCATACTTTATTTACCAATTTTTATAAAAGTCTGTAAGATACTAGTCCTAAGCCAGTCTTTCTCAGTTTGGGTTTGGGTCAAAATACATCTAATTACCCCTATTTGATCAAATCCCTCCTCTTTTTTTTAATATTCCTTTACAAAGTCTGGCTCAGCCTCATAAATTTCTTCTTTTACATCCTCATTATCGGGCTCAGGCTCTTGTTCCTCTAGCTCCCCTATGTGTAATGATCTGGTGGGACATTGGCTAGCATAGTGACCTACCTTATTACACCTGAAGCAGGTATTGGGGCTGGGGCTTAGGGCTTTCTGAAACATGGGTGCTTTATCCTTATAGATTCTAGCAGGTGCAGGATTACTGGAACTAGATGGACTCGGACTTGAGTTAGGTCGAGAAAGGTTAGGGTTGGGTCAGTTTGGGTTGGGATTGAATCGGATTGGATTCGGGTTGGGTCGGACTGGGTTAGGGTTTGGCCTAACTGGGCTGGGGTTAAATTGACCTGGGTTGGGGTTGGGATTTGGTCTACCCTGGTATACCTGGTTTGGATTTGACTTTGAGAATTGGGTATTGTTCCTAATAGGTTCAGACTTTTGATATGGAGGTACTCTTTGGAATTGTTTATAATGTCTAGCTATTTGATAGGCATGTTCCAAATCATGGACCTCTCTCATGTATAGCTCTCTTTTGATGTCTTCACGTAATCCAATTCTAAACCTGGACAGGGTTTGATCTAAAGACACGGATACACTATACCTAACAGCAAACTCATCAAATTCAGCAATATAATCCGACACTGATCTATTCCCTTGACAAATTTTGTTCCATTGGTTTAAAAGATTTTGACTGTAGGATTACAATAGGTATTTGTCCTTGAGTTTCAATTTCATGTCTTGCCAAGTAGCTATAGGTGGAAGTTCTTGTTGTCTCCTAGTACGCTTAAGATTAGCCCAATGTAATCTAGCTTGTTGAATCAACCTCATCTTGGCAAACTTATATTTCATCTCTTCACTCATCTCATACCATTCAAAATAATACTCCATATCTCCTACCCAATCTACATAGACCTTTGGTTCAAGACTTCCATCAAAGGTGGGTGCTTCTACCCTAATTTTCTCATGGCCCTTTCATCTTGATCGTGGGCTTCATGTTGGGGCCTTCTACGGTTTGGTTCTTGGATAGGGTCAGGGTTGTGGACTCCCCTATGGTTGGGCTCTTGGTATGGTTCTTGATGTTGAACTTTTCTATGGTTAGATTCCACAAATTGTTCATGGTTCCGGACTTCTCTAGGGTTAGGTTCCATAAATTGGTCTTGATTTAATTGTCCCCTAGGGTTTTGAGAGGTGCAACAGGATGGGTCAGGGTTAGGTTCAGCATTGGAGTCTTGGGTTTTCTTTATAGTACCTAATCGTTCTTCTAGTTGGTCTAATCTAGTGGCTAATTGGTTGATCCTAGTGGTTCTTTGGTTGTTTGTTTTGGTTATCTGGTTGATTTGAGTGGTCAATTGGGCAAGCTGGGTTTGGGTTTGGGTGGTTGATTGGTTCATTTGGGTATTGGTTTGGTCAAACTTGAAGTCCATCTTGTCACTCAAGGCTTTTATGAGGGCTTCTAGATTGGACTCCATGGTTAAGCTGGGTTGGGGTTTAGACTTTTGGTATTGGGTTCGTAGTCTAGTGGTCATGCTACAGATAATCAAGCAAGCAAAGTGATGTGGTGCAGCCAAGCATGCAAAAACAAATAGGCTAGTACAATCTAGGGTTTCCTAGACCTAGAGCCAAAATTGGGTGGGTCAGCTCAACTTAATCTTAACCCAGTAGCTAATCCTTCCTCTAGCTAGGTAGAGGGTGGGAGTGTGGGAGGCCCCCGTGCTTTCGCAGGGACCCAATTAAAAATCATAACACTACTTAGGTCGTTTGACTCTGGACCCTCAACCTTAGACACCAGATTTCAGTAATAGCCACATGATTAAATGCACTAGTTGGCCCACACAATTCAGACCCGACCTGTTGGATGTCACCTAGCCCTCTAGGAAAAATTAGGTCTAATTGATTTTAATTAGGCTTAGGTCTGAATGATGATGGTTGTTTTGGGCCCAGGACAGGTGATGAAATCCTGCCTTGATGTTAGATAGTGATTGCCCTTAAGATTAGGTTAATCAGATGATGGCACTCAATGATCCTGATGCAACTTAAAACAATCAGAAAATAAAATATTTTATGTGTGTTTTATGATGTGGAAAGTTAGGTTTGGGTTGATTAGCTTATCAATCAAGTTGGGCTTGATATTGGGGTGTGTGGAAGTTGGTTAGGTTTGGTTGAGTGAGTGCAGAAAGTTAAAAAATTAAGGTTTTATGAGATGCAAGATTTGACATAGTTTCTGATACAAAAAAATTTCAAAAAAAAATCTCGGCAGAGGATGGATGGTGTTGATGAACTCTACAAAATTTGATTCAAAAAAAAAATAAAATGATGATGCAAATCTTAGGGTTTTCAGACTACTATAGAAATCTCAGAATTTTGTTAGGATTTCTAATATGCCAAATTTTAGTGAATTAGAGTTTCTATAAAATTAATTAAAAATTATGATAAAATAGAGAATATAATAGAGAACAATTCATGCAAATTTTGCAAAAAAATAAAAATCCTAGGTGATCGAAATCAGATGGAAGACAGACACCTAATGTAGTGAATAGGATGCAGAAAATTCAGAAACTAGGGTTTAGAGAATCTAATGCAGATGAAAACTATCCTAAACCAACTATGATACCAAACTATTATGGGATGACTCTAAGATTGCTAAATATATAGGAAAAATAGTAAACTAATTTTTTTTGTGATTTTATAATTTAGGTTTGTAGGCTAAATTTCCAAAATAAAATAAGAACTAGCAAGAAGAATCGCAATGCAAAGAATCACCATGATAGCAAAATAACTCATGCAAGATAATGAAAGTCAGGACCTGGGAATTAAGAAATTCTAGTTTAGGATAGCTTATCTTTAATAAATCAGATATCAAGAGAAGGGAAGGTTTCTTACCAGTCAAAGATTTGAGGAACTTCCAATGAAGAGATCACACAGCACTCTGATTGGAGTCTGGATGATGAAGCTCGGTTTCCTTGAATCTGATGGCTGATCTGGGCAGTCCTGTGGGCGAGGAAGGCCTCCTCTAGGGAGGTGAAACATCTCGGGGATATTGCAAGCATCAGGGGTCAATCAAAATAGCAAATAAAAATTGGAATGTAAACAAGGGTTTAAGAGAACTCTGAATTAGGGTTAGGAGTTGGTGGCTTGGGGAAGAAGAAGCTCCTTGTCTTGGATGGTAGCTAGGGCTTCACTTCCTTAGGCGTGGCTGATCTCCTGGGATGCAGATGGAAGCTAGGGTAGCAAGGTTCGGCCAAGCATAATAAGACTCAAATGAAGAACACCAATCACTTAACACCAGAACTTGAAGACAAAATTTTATTAGGGTTTATTTCATAAGAGAAAAGTGAGTATAAGAGGGGGAGGGGTGGGGTATTTATAGAGTTCCTGTTAAACCCTGAAGTGATTTTGATGATAACAAAACATTGGAGTATACATCTGGTTATCTAACAACTCTTTAAATGGTTGACAAGTTTTTGTAGGATGACTACTTTGACATATTTTTTAATCCTACATTTTTTATTTCTTTGTGTTGAGTTGTAAGTAAGTAGATTCTTGTAAAGAAGAACCCAACAAAAAATTCTCCATTGAAATCAAATATAAAGGGTTGCTTCTACTAGGTTTCAAGCTTCAATTTTTCTTGATTTTGGTGTAAGAAGACCTTGAGGAAGCCTTCAAAGCTTGGCATGCAAGTTCTGGAGAATTAAATTTGGTCTGGCTGAAGAACCAATCTCGAGTCGACTGGATGGAGGTACCAGCCGACTCTGGCACTGTCATAAGAAAGAACATCTCTGGCACGCCAACCCAGCCGACTGGCACCAAGTCCCAGCTGACTCATCCAGAACTTGGTTGAGAATGTTCTGAGAATCTCAGGAATCTGAGCCGACTAGATTTCAACCTAGACGACTCATCCAGAACTTAGTTGAAAATATTCCGAGAATCTCAGGGATTCGAGCCGACTGGATTTCAGCATAGCCAACTCATCCAGAGTGAGTCTTTTTCTCAACTGTGGAACCTAGCCGACTGGTCTTCAACCCAGCTGACACGAACCTGATCCTAGCTGACTCAAAGAATGTCCGAGCCGAATGGAATGATGGGGTCACTTCCAACAACTAGTTCTAGTTTTTTGAGTTTGAATCCCAAAAGTGCTCCAATGGTAACCTGTCACTTCCCAACGGTCTCTAACATTCAATATCAAGGAAAGGGAGTTGAAGTCTCTATAAATGAGGTATGACAACATCCTTGGAGAGACTAATGAGTTATTGACCATTTATTGAACATTTATTGAAGTAAGAAGAGAGAGCACTTAAGCTTTGAAGTCAGTCTTCAAGCCTTTACCAACTCTTATCAGAAGCTTGAAGCATCTTTTGAGGAAAGCAAGGGAGCCATTGAGGTGCATCGAAGAGCATTCAAATGAGCTTCACTCGAGCTGCATCAGCAACAACCAGACAACCTAGTTTGTTATTTCTGTTGCTTTTTTATTCTACTCTTAGAATACTTGGGTGTTTGGTGAGCCCGGTTGTAAAAACCAAATAGGTTTCTTTGGTGAGCCTTTTTAAAAAACCAAAGTGTAGAGGTTCTAGGTGAGCCTGTGAAAACCTAGTGTGGGTTTCTTTGGTGAGCCCGGTTTAAAAACCAAAGTGTAGAGGTTGGGATTGTGAGCCTGTAAAACAATTCGACTGTATTCCGGTTTGGGGGATATAGTGGAAATCCTGAGTGGTGAACTTGGGTAGTGGACGTAGGAGCTGGGTTGCTCCGAACCACTATAAACTTGCCTTGTTTGTATTATGCTTTACTTACTTTTCAGCTTCTGCATCTAATTCTGATTAACATAACACTCCACCACTAAAAGGAACTATTTGTGCACATATTTGCAAGAAATTTTATAATTCCTAATTCACCCCCCTCTTGGGAAAAGCCACCTGGGCAATAGCTGGTATCAGAGTAGAGTCTCTGATTACTTAAGTAAAGATTGATGGCTCATCCCATGAGTACATCCTTGGCCAAAGGCCAGTCAACAAATAAACCTCCACTATTCACAGGCACAAATTACTCTTATTGGAAAGCACGAATGAAAATTTATATTCAAGTTATAGATTTTCAATTATGGAAGGTCATCTTAAAAAGGCCACACATTCCCACGATCAAAGTTGATGGCATGGACATCCCTGAGCCTGAAGAGGACTGGGAAGATCATGACATGAAAATGGGGGAATTGAATGCCAATGCAACGAATTTACTATACCGTGCTTTGGATGCAAACGAGTTTAACCGAATTTCCACTTGCTCTTCAGCAAAGGAAATCTGGGACAAACTCGAAGTGACCCATGAGGGAACTTCTCAAGTGAAAACCTCAAAGATAAATCTTTTAGTTCACAACTATGAACTATTTAAAATGGAAACTTCTGAAATAATTTCTGCCATGTTCTCTAGATTTACAGATATTATTAATGGTTTGAAGAGTCTTGGCAGGGTATACTCAAATGCTGATCTAGTTCAAAAGATACTTCGTTCTTTACCTGACAAGTGGGATCCCAAAGTCATAGCAATCTAGGAGGCCAAAGACCTCAATACATTACTACTAGAAGAACTACTGGGATCACTCATCACCCACGAGCTGACTATGTAGCATAGAACTGAAAATGAAAAGAAGAAAAAGAAAACTATAGCCTTCAGAGTTGCTGCCGAATCAAAGAGGGATGATGAAGAGTCTGAAGAAGAAAGCACCTCCTCCAATGATGACCTAGAAGACGATAATATCACAATGGTTATGAGGAGATTCAGAAAATTCATGGGAAGAAAGAAAGGAAGATTCAACTAGAAATTTCATAGGAAGGATTATGGAAAAGAAAAGGAAAAGGATAGAGAGAAAGATAAAGAAGTAGTCCCCACATGCTATGAATGCAAGAAGCAGGGGCACATTCATCCAGACTGTCCGCTATTGAAGAAATCCTTCAGACAGAAAAAGAAGAAGAAAGCCATGGTTGCCACATGGAGCAATAGTGAAGAATCATCTTCATTTGATGAAGAAGAGACCACTAAGACTGTAAATCTGTGTTTAATGGGTCTCGAAGATGAGGTAACATCCCCTAACAATTGCACTGAATTTATATTTGACAAATTAAATTATGCTTTTCATGATCTATTATCTGAATTTAAGAAAGCTGGAGTAAAGATAAAATCATTGAAAAATATGAATGACTCTTTACTCAAACAGAAAAATGAAATTTCAGAAAAGAACCTGTTACTGCAAAAAGAACTGCATGACTTTTCTGAAAGAAATGAAAAACTGAAAAATGAAAATCTTTTATCTGAAAAGAAAAACAAGGATTTACTTATTGAAAATATTGAACTGAAAAAGAAGGTTACAAAACTCAAGCCCTTAGTTGAAAAACTTACTTTGTCTTTAAATAAGCTTGAGTTAATTTTAAAAGAACAACGAATTTCAGGAAACAAAGTTGGAATTGGTTTTAAAACTTCTATTATGAATGGAATTTCAGCAACTACTTTTGTGAAATCTAAATGACATGTTCAAAACATCTTATCTCAAAATGTTTTGGCTACACCAAAAACTATTTCAACTTCGAAGTGTTTATTGTATGTTCCTAAGAACTTGAGCAAAAATGTTTATATTTCAAAAGGTTCAAAATCTGCATCAATTGCATCAACTTTTAGAACTTCTAATTCTGCTCCTATTAAAAACTCTAAAGTTGTATGCTATGTTTGCAAAAGAATAGGACATAAAGCTTTTGATTGCAATAATTCTAGAAATATCCATAAGAATGTAAGAAAAATCTGGGTTCCTAAAGGAACCACCTCTGCTGTCCTGCAAGGACCCAAGGTAGCTTGGGTACCTAAAAGAATTCATTATTATTTTACAATAATTCTAGAAATATCCATAAGAATGTAAGAAAAATCTGGGTTCCCAAAGGAACCACCTCTACTGACCTGCAAGAACCCAAGGTAGCTTGGGTACCTAAAAGAATTCATTATTATTTTGCAGGAATGTCTTGCAGCCCAAAGATTGAAGAATAGGTGGTACTTAGATAGTGGCTGCTCAAGACATATGACGGGTGACAAGGACCAGTTTATCATCCTTGAAATGAAAGAAGGAGGCATGGTCACCTTTGGAGACAATGGCAAAGGAAGAATAATCGGTATTGGTAAGATCAAAATAACTCCCTTCACTTTTATTGAAAATGTTTTGCTAGTAGACAAGTTGAAGCATAATCTCTTAAGCATAAGTCAATTGTGTGATAAAGGCTTCAAGGTTGTCTTTGAGTCCTCTATGTGTATAGTAACTAACTCTTTAGATTTTAGCGATAAGTTCATTGGACATAGACTTGGGAATATTTATATGGTAGATCTTAATGATCTTGCTATGTCAAGTAGCCCCAGTCTAGTTGCTATGAATGCTAAGACCAAAGAGTCATGTTTACTATGGCATAGATGACTAGGTCATGCTAGTATGCATACTATTGCTAAATTGATTTCTAAAGATCTTGTTAGAGGCATGCCTAAGTTTAAAGTTGATTTTGATCATGTTTGTGATGCATGCCAAATGGGTAAACAAACTAGGGGGAGTTTTAAATCAAAAAATATAGTTTCTATAACAAGACCACTTGAACTACTTCACATGGATCTTTTCGGACCTACTAGGATCACAAGCCTAGGAGGTATGAAATATACTCTTGTGATAGTAGATGATTTTTCAAGATTTACTTGGATTTTGTTTATTGCTTCAAAAGATGAAACCTTTCATGTGTTTTTAGAAAATTCCATAAAAATGTTTCAAATCAAAAGAACTTATCTTTAATTTCAATAAGAAGTGATCAAGGAACTGAATTTGAAAATCAATTTTTTGAAGATTATTGTACTGAATTTGGCATTGATCACAACTTCTCCGCTCCTAGAACACCTCAACAAAATGGTGTTGTAAAGAGGAAAAATAGGACATTGGAAGAAATGGCTCGTACAATGTTGTGCGAAGGCAATCTTCCAAAGTATTTTTGGGCAGAAATGGTGAACACTGCATACTATATTTTAAACTACGTTTTGATCCATCCTATTTTAAAGAAAACCCCCTATGAGCTTTGGAATGATAGAAAACCCAATATCAATTATTTTCATGTATTTGGATGCAAATGCTTTGTGCATAACAATGGAAAAGATAATTTAGGAAAATTTGATTCTAAAGCTAATGATGCAATTTTCCTAGGTTATTCATTACATAGTGATGCAGAACAAATAAAGGGATGCGATGCGGAAGTAAATTAAGATTAACTAATTTTTTTTGTTGTTTTTATATGTTTGTAGAAGTTGGCTTCAAATCAAAGAAAAGTTAACCTAACATTGAAAGATACTAATATGATAATTGAAAGCACAATTTTAAGGAAACTAAATTATCAGAGTAGTTCAGAAGCAACGGATCGCTGGGGGTTGAGAAACTCCCAGACCTAGGGTTTCACTCCGAACTTTCAACGGAACAGAAATAAAGAGAAGAGATGGTTTATCTAACCAGACAATGATCTTCACAGATTTTGGTGGAAGAACTCTCCCGAGCAGATTGTTGGATCCTCGGATTCAGATATCTTCGTAATGGATCCTCCAATACTGGTCCTTTGGCGGGTTGGCTTCTCCTGAACTCAAGATCTGGAAGAGAAGAAAAACAATTGATGGAATCAGAGAGTCAAGGGAAAGATTTACCAGGTTGATGAACTTGAAGATTGAAATTGCTGAAAACTGGATTCTCCTGGATGTTGATGTGATTTTCCTTGGAACTTGCTCTGGATCAGAAGTAGCCGGACTGGATCTGGATGAAGGTGGATGGCCTGGACTTGTAGAGAGAGAGAGGCTGTGGGAGATGGATGGAGCTAGGGTTTGATGGATTGAAAATAATGAAGGGCGGCTAGGGTTTTGGAATTTCAAGTGGCTAACCTAGGGTTTTGGATAAAGATGGAGATCTCTCACCTCCTCAAGGCTCCAATGGAACCCGGATTACCCCCTCACGGAGCTCAACACTTAGAATAGTGCGGAAGAAGAGAAACCTAGGTCACTCAATACAAGAGAATAGCAAAAATAATGTTTCTTCATTGATTTCTTAAAGTTACAAAGAGGGGTCTATTATATAGACCTAAAATTTTCAACAAGCTTGTACAAATTCCCATGTGGGACTAAACTCCTCCAACCTCTAGATTAGGTAGAAAATCACCTCTCTTGGCCGACCAAGAGTTCAAAAAAAATTGGGACAGCCATAAAGGAATTTTTTTTGGAATTTTTATGGCGCCTCCTTTGGAGTTGGATTTGGATTTGGAGTCCTCTTCTTCTTATGGCATTTCTTCTTTTCTTCCACTCCAAGTTAAGCTCTTTGATTTTGATTTGAACTTCAATTGGATGTCCTTCTTTGATTTTTTTCTCCAAGAGAAGTCTTTTCCTTCTTTGCTTAGACAAAATTGGCAGGTATGGGCGCCTCCTTTAAATTAGCTTCCAATTTGATTTTTTTCTTCTTTGGATGTGGGGACCATGACACTGGGATGCCTCTGTGGTGCCTCCTGGACTCTGGCGTGTGCTCGGAGTGTGGCTGGGCGTGTGGCTTGGAGTCTGGCCTCCACTTGCTTGAACCTTGATTTGATTGGAAGACAAATGTGGCACCATTTTGGACCAAATTGAAACCACATCGGGACTTGCATCGAGTCAACATGACTCAACAAAATTTAAATGGTGACTCTAGAAATAAATAAACTGGTTGACCAGGTCAACCTTTATTACAAACCCTAATTTCTCGGGCAATGTCAATCAGAGATCCAAATGGAGCTCTGAAGTCTTCTTCTGAGTCTGGTGCCCGCACCAATTCTCCCAGGGTGGGAGGAACTCGACCCTGTCGAGTAAGGCTCAAGTTGGCTCTGGTATCTCTCCAAGAGGTCTGGGTCCAATTCTTGTAATTCTTCTCGGGAGATCCAAGAGTCATCAGAATCTGGCCTTCCTTGCCAGCGGACCAGGTACCTTTGGTATCCTCGATTACGAGTAGAGATAACCTGATCATCCAGGATCTTTTCAATCTGCTCTTTCCTCACAGGCCAGTTTGTTGGTGGACACACAGGGTCGGGATCACTCTCAATGATAGGGTTAGGCTCAAAAGGCTCACTAGGAATCACAGCTGGCTCCCTGTACTCTACTAAGTCTGTAATGTTGAAAGTAGAGCTAATGCCTAGTTCTGGAGGCAACTCGAGCACATAGGCATTGGATCCTACTCTCTTTACCACTCTAAATGGTCCAGCTCCCCTAGCATGTAACTTTCTAACAGTTCCAGGAGGAAACCATTCAGGCCTTAACCTAATCATCACATAGTCTCCCTCAACAAAAGATTTGACTCGCCTTTGAGTATCAGCCAACTTCTTATAAGTTTCATTACTTAAATTTATTTTGGCATGAATTTCTTTATGCAAGTCTTTTACATGCTGTGCAAAATTCTCAGCAGATTCGGAGACTCGAGTGTGGATAGGTAAAGGGACTAGGTCAAGAGGTGTGTGAGGTTTGTACCCATGTACAATTTCAAATGGACTCTTACCCGTAGACCTATTGACCGAGTCATTGTACGCAAATTCTGCCCTTGGTAGGTATAAATCTCAATTTCTGGTGTTTTCACCAACAAGACATCTCAGCAGATTTCCTAGGCTACGGTTCACTACTTCAGTTTGGCCATCAGTTTGGGGATGATAGGCAGTTGAAAACTTAAGTTTTGTCCCTAACTTATGCCAAAGGGTCTTCCAAAAGTAACTGGTGAACTGGACATCCCTATCTGAAACGATTGTCTTAGGTAGGCCATGGAGTCTAACTATCTCATTGAAGAAAAGTGTGGCTACCTTAGACGCATCAAAGGTTTGGGAACAAGGCAAGAAGTTGGCCATTTTAGAGAATCGGTCGACTACGACACAGATAATCATGTCTCCTCTGGGTCTTAGGTAAACCTAACACAAAATCCATACTCACATCTTGCCAAGGACGATCTGGGACAGGGAGTGGGGTATAAAGGCCAGTGTTTTGTTTTCGCCGTTTGGCAACAGCGCAGGTTCGACATCTAGCTATAATATTAGCTACATCCCTTTTCAAGCTAGGCTAGAAAAAGTGGTCTTCAATAGCTAGAATGGTCTTGTCTTTTCCAAAATGGCCGGCTAAACCTCCAGCATGGATTTCCCAAATCAAAAATTCCCTAAGAGAAGTTCTAGGGATGCAAAGCCTATTTTTGAAGAACAAAAAACCATCTACAAGGGTATAATCCTGGTGATTACTAGATGGTCCTTGAACTAGATCCTGATACACAGTTGTGAAATCCGGACAAGACTCATATTCCTCTTTGATTTGCTCAAACCCTATGACCTCAGTTCTAACAGAAGTTAATAACAGAGATCGGCGACTAAGGGCATCAGCTACCTTATTCTCAACTCCAGCCTTATGTTTCAGGACAAAAGTATAGGACTGGATATATTCTACCCACTTAGCATGCCTAGGGTTAAGCTTCTTTTGGGAGTTCAGAAATCTAAGAGCCTCATGGTCCGAAAATAGTACAAATTCCTGCGGTAGCAAATAATGTCTCCAGTAACGCAAAGCTTGCACCACCGCATAAAATTCCTTATCATAGGTAGAATACCTAAGCTTAGCATCATTAAGTTTTTCACTAAAGAATGCTATGGGATGATTCTCTTGGCTTAGGACTCCACCTATTCCTACACCTGAAGCATCACAGGCAACCTCAAATACTTTAGAAAAATCGGGTAATCTCAGAATGGGTGCCTGGGTCATTTTATCCTTAAGATCTAGGAAGGCTTTATGGGCTGACTTAGTCCAATGAAATTCTCCCTTCCTAATACAATCAGTGATAGGAGCAGCTAAAGTACTAAACCCCTTGATGAATCGCCTATAGAAGGTAGCCAAGCCGTGGAAACTTCTAACTTCATGCACATTGGTTGGCTCTGGCCAGTCTACTATGGACCTAATTTTCTCAGGATCGGCCGCCACGCCGTCAGGGGTTACTACAAAACCAAGAAAGATAACTCTACTAGTCATGAATTCACACTTCTTAAGATTACCGTAGAGTCTCTCATTCCTCAAAACTTGGCAGACTGCTCTAAGGTGGCCTAGGTGATCTGCTGGGGTCTTACTATAGATCAGGATGTCATCAAAATAGACCACCACAAATTTTCCTATGAAAGCTCTAAGTACCTTGGTCATAATTCTCATGAAGGTACTAGGGGCATTGGACAACCCAAAAGGCATAACAACCCATTCATAAAGACCATCCTTAGTTTTGAAAGCAGTTTTCCATTCATCCCCGGGTCTAATCCTAACCTGATGATAGCCGCTTTTGAGATCAATCTTAGAAAAGACCACTGCACCAGCCATCATATCAAGCATGTCATCTAGTCTAGGGATGGGAAATCTATATTTGATTGTAATTTTATTGATGGCACGACTGTCAACACACATCCTCCACGTGCCATCTTTCTTTGGGGTTAGTAAGGCTGGGACTGCACAAGGACTAAGACTTTCTCTAATAAACCCCTTCCTCAATAATACTCCAACCTGCTTTTGCAGTTCTTCATGCTCAGATGGATTCATCCTGTAATGGGGCAAGTTGGGCAAAGTCGCTCCGGGGATTAGATCTATGGCATGCTGGATATCCCTAAGAGGTGGAAGGTGGTCTGGCAAATCCTCGGAAAAGACATCCTCAAATTCTTTTAACACAGGTTTAACTTCTTGAGGAGGCTCTGAGGGTTCCGAAGTTCTAAGTTCCTTAGCAGTCAACATCCAGATGGGTGAACCACTATGAATTTATTGTTCTAGATCCTTAGCACTGATTAGGTTCACTCCAGTTTTCATCTCCTTAACCTTACCGGCTCCTTTAGTTACCTTGTCCTTAGGGGGAACTGAATGGATCGTAATCTTCTTCCCATTGAAACTAAAGACACAGGTATTGGATTTTCCTAAGAGGGTGGCATCATGATCATACAACCAAGGTCTTCCGAGAATTATACTGCTCACCCCCATGGGTAAGACATCGCACCAAATCTTTTCGTGATAAGATTGCATTTGGATTTGGACTTGACATCTAGACTGGATGGGTATGGAGGTAGAATGTACCCAAGAAACCTTATAGGGGTTGGGATGGGGAACTGGGATTAAGCCTAACATCTTGACAGTGCTAGTAGAGATGGCATTTACACAGCTCCCACTATCTATGATGATCTTACATACCTTATCCCCTAATTTAAGAAAAGTCTGTAGGATGTTAGTCCTACGCCAATCCTCTTGAACTAGATTCTGGGATAGGATGCATCTTACAACTCCTAATTGGTCAGATTCATTGGGTTCCTCCTCTCCTTCATACTCCTCAACCAAATTCATTCCGGCCTCATAAACTTCTTCTTCAAATTCCTCACTGGGCTCAGAATTATCATTCTCTCCCACTTCTATGTAAAGGGATCTCCGCGGGCACTGGCTAGCAACATGACCTACCTTATGACACTTGAAACAGGCTATGGCAGTACATTGACTGGAAATGTGACCTGGTTTCTGACACTTAAAACAGGTGATATTTGAACTAGGGGTTCTCTGGGTGTCAGGTGCCTTACCTTTGTCCATGGGCCTAGAGGTAGAAGTACCCTGAAAAGGTTTACTAGGGTAACTTGGCTAGGTCCATTCATTGGGATTGGGGCACTAACCCTAGAAGGTATAGGTCCTCTCTGAAATTTCTCAGTGTTCAGTGCAATCTGGTAGGCTTGGTCTAGATCCGTAACCTCTCTCAGAAATAGTTCTCTCTTGATATCTTCCCTCAGTCCAGCCCTAAATCTAGACAAAGTTACTTCGTGGGCTTCACTCACATCACATCTCATTAGGTATTCATCAAAAGTAGCTATGTAGTCTGAGACAGATCGGTTTTCTTGTTTCAGGTTTTGCCATTGGTCTAACAGGTTTTGCTGGTATGAAATGGGTAGGTGTTTATCTCTCAGTTTTTCTTTCATACCCTGCCAAGTGGTTATGGGCTCAACATTCCGTCTCCTAGTGGTTAGCTCAATGTTCCCCCAGTATAACCTAGCTTGACGCACTAATTTCATATTGGCAAATTTGTATTTCCTCTCCTCAGACATAGCATACCACTCAAAGTATTGATCCATCTCACCCTCCCAATCAGAATACACCTTAGGGTTCAGACTACCATCAAAAGTGGGTGCATCTAATTTGATGTTCCTGATGAACCTATCATCTCTATCTTCAGGCTCTGGGTCAGGCCTCCTATGATTAGGTTCAGGATCTCTATATAAAGGCCTTCTAGGCTCCTGATGTGGGTGAGGTTGAGGCACATTAAAATCGGGGTCAGGAGTCCAATTCCGATGTCTAGGTTCTTCAAGTACTTGGACTCGGTCCCTAAGTTAGGTAAGATCCTCATGAATTTGTGCGCTAAACTGGGCCACAGTGTTTGTCATATCCTGATTCATTTTAGCCATACTTTCAGTAAGAGTTCTGATCATGGCCTCTAAATCAGGTTGGGTTTGACCAGGTTGATATGGCACTCCGTTTCTGGTAGACATGATGATTCAAGCAAGCACACAAAATGAGACTAGACTAAATCGACTACTGGATCACTAGACCTAGAGTCCAAACTAGATGCCCAATCAGAGTGGCAAGCTAGCCTGTAGTAACTCAGGACTCAGCCAGGCAGGTGTAAGGGGAGTGTTAGGTCCCTGATTGCCAATCCTAGACACCAATCAGTGATTGGCCAGGTAGGCGGACCAGCACACAAGCCCTTCGGGAATGGATCCCTGAACCACCATTCTAGACACTGAGTGCTAAGCACACACAGAATAACTCGGCAAACTGACTCAACAGTAGCCTAGACCCGACCAATTGGTGTCCCTAGCCCACTAGGGCAAATTAGGTCTAACTGATTTTAAATTAGGTCTAGGTTCGAATGATTGGATGGTGGTTTTGGGCTAAGGAGAGGTAATCAACTCCTCCCCTTATCTTAGATGCTCAATTGCCCTTAAGTAAATTATGAGATGATCACTCCAAAAAGAATTGAATTGCAGAACACAAAAAATAGAGTTGCTGTATTTTAATGCTCAGAATTTCTACCGAAACCAATAAATCAAAGAAAAATTATGGAAAATAGGTTCAATTATACTGGTTTCAACGAAGAAAAAATCATGCAATTCGGAGTTTTATGCAGGGAGAAATAATTCAGACAACAGGGCAATTACGGGCTGCAACTAGATTGTCTTCCCCGTTTATAATCCCTGCTACGAAGTTATAACCCAATGGATCCCCTACACGCCCTAGGAACACCCCGTAGAATGGGAGGAGGAGGCTTGCGCCTCGCTTAGTTCCTAGGACCGGACGTCCTGGGGAGTCTACTTCGAGCAGACAAAATAAAAAGAGAACAATCAAAGCAAGCAAGCAAATCAGAAACCCTAGACTGGGCTCTGATACCAAAAATGATGCAGAACAAATAAAGGGATGCGATGCGGAAGTAAATTAAGATTAACTAATTTTTTTTGTTGTTTTTATATGTTTGTAGAAGTTGGCTTCAAATCAAAGAAAAGTTAACCTAACATTGAAAGATACTAATATGATAATTGAAAGCACAATTTTAAGGAAACTAAATTATCAGAGTAGTTCAGAAGCAACGGATCGCTAGGGGTTGAGAAACTCCCAGACCTAGGGTTTCGCTCCGAACTTTCAACAGAACAGAAATAAAGAGAAGAGATGGTTTATCTAACCAGACAATGATCTTCACAGATTTTGGTGGAAGAACTCTCCCGAGCAGATTGTTGGATCCTCGGATTCAGATATCTTCGTAATGGATCCTCCAATACTGGTCCTTTGGCGGGTTGGCTTCTCCTGAACTCAAGATCTGGAAGAGAAGAAAAACAATTGATGGAATCAGAGAGTCAAGGGAAAGATTTACCAGGTTGATGAACTTGAAGATTGAAATTGCTGAAAACTGGATTCTCCTGGATGTTGATGTGATTTTCCTTGGAACTTGCTCTGGATCTGAAGTAGCCGGACTGGATCTGGATGAAGGTGGACGGCCTGGACTTGTAGAGAGAGAGAGGCCGTGGGAGATGGATGGAGCTAGGGTTTGATGGATTGAAAATAATGAAGGGCGGCTAGGGTTTTGGAATTTCAAGTGGCTAACCTAGGGTTTTGGATAAAGATGGAGATCTCTCACCTCCTCAAGGCTCCAATGGAACCCGGATTACCCCCTCACGGAGCTCAACACTTAGAATAGTGCGGAAGAAGAGAAACCTAGGTCACTCAACACAAGAGAATAGCAAAAATAATGTTTCTTCATTGATTTCTTAAAGTTACAAAGAGGGGTCTATTATATAGACCTAAAATTTTCTCCAAGCTTGTACAAATTCCCATGTGGGACTAAACTCCTCCAACCTCTAGATTAGGTAGAAAATCACCTCTCTTGGCCGACCAAGAGTTCAAAAAAATTTGGGACAGCCATAAAGGAATTTTTTTTGGAATTTTTATGGCGCCTCCTTTGGAGTTGGATTTGGATTTGGAGTCCTCTTCTTCTTATGGCATTTCTTCTTTTCTTCCACTCCAAGTTAAGCTCTTTGATTTTGATTTGAACTTCAATTGGATGTCCTTCTTTGATTTTTTTCTCCAAGAGAAGTCTTTTCCTTCTTTGCTTAGACAAAATTGGCAGGTATGGGCGCCTCCTTTAAATTAGCTTCCAATTTGATTTTTTTCTTCTTTGGATGTGGGGACCATGACACTGGGATGCCTCTATGGCGCCTCCTGGACTCTGGCGTGTGCTCGGAGTGTGGCTGGGCGTGTGGCTTGGAGTGTGGCCTCCACTTGCTTGAACCTTGATTTGATTGGAAGACAAATATGGCACCATTTTGGACCAAATTGAAACCACATCGGGACTTGCATCGAGTCAACATGACTCAACAAAATTTAAATGGTGACTCTAGAAATAAATAAACTGGTTGACCAGGTCAACCTTTATTACAAACCCTAATTTCTCGGGCAATGTCAATCAGAGATCCAAATGGAGCTCTGAAGTCTTCTTCTGAGTCTGGTGCCCGCACCAATTCTCCCAGGTGGGAGGAACTCGACCCTGTCGAGTAAGGCTCAAGTTGGCTTTGGTATCTCTCCAAGAGGTCTGGGTCCAATTCTTGAAATTCTTCTAGGGAGATCCAAGAGTCATCAGAATCTGGCCTTCCTTGCCAGCGGACCAGGTACCTTTGGTATCCTCGATTACGAGTAGAGATAACCTGATCATCCAGGATCTTTTCAATCTGCTCTTTCCTCACAGGCCAGTTTGTTGGTGGACACACAGGGTCGGGATCACTCTCAATGATAGGGTTAGGCTCAAAAGGCTCACTAGGAATCACAGCTGGCTCCCTGTACTCTACTAAGTCTGTAATGTTGAAAGTAGAGCTAATGCCTAGTTCTGGAGGCAACTCGAGCACATAGGCATTGGATCCTACTCTCTTTACCACTCTAAATGGTCCAGCTCCCCTAGCATGTAACTTTCTAACAGTTCCAGGAGGAAACCATTCAGGCCTTAACCTAATCATCACATAGTCTCCCTCAACAAAAGATTTGACTCGCCTTTGAGTATCAGCCAACTTCTTATAAGTTTCATTACTTAAATTTATTTTGGCATGAGTTTCTTTATGCAAGTCTTTTACATGCTGTGCAAAATTCTCAGCAGATTCGGAGACTCGAGTGTGGACAGGTAAAGGGACTAGGTCAAGAGGTGTGTGAGGTTTGTACCCATGTACAATTTCAAATGGACTCTTACCCGTAGACCTATTGACCGAGTCATTGTACGCAAATTCTGCCCTTGGTAGGTATAAATCTCAATTTCTGGTGTTTTCACCAACAAGACATCTCAGCAGATTTCCTAGGCTACGGTTCACTACTTCAGTTTGGCCATCAGTTTGGGGATGATAGGCAGTTGAAAACTTAAGTTTTGTCCCTAACTTATGCCAAAGGGTCTTCCAAAAGTAACTGGTGAACTGGACATCCCTATCTGAAACGATTGTCTTAGGTAGGCCATGGAGTCTAACTATCTCATTGAAGAAAAGTGTGGCTACCTTAGACGCATCAAAGGTTTGGGAACAAGGCAAGAAGTGGCCATTTTAGAGAATCGGTCGACTACGACACAGATAGAATCATGTCTCCTCTGGGTCTTAGGTAAACCTAACACAAAATCCATACTCACATCTTGCCAAGGACGATCTGGGACAGGGAGTGGGGTATAAAGGCCAGTGTTTTGTTTTCGCTGTTTGGCAACAGCGCAGGTTCGACATCTAGCTACAATATTAGCTACATCCCTTTTCAAGCTAGGCTAGAAAAAGTGGTCTTCAATAGCTAGAATGGTCTTGTCTTTTCCAAAATGGCCGGCTAAACCTCCAGCATGGATTTCCCAAATCAAAAATTCCCTAAGAGAAGTTCTAGGGATGCAAAGCCTATTTTTGAAGAACAAAAAACCATCTACAAGGGTATAATCCTGGTGATTACTAGATGGTCCTTGAACTAGATCTTGATACACAGTTGTGAAATCCGGACAAGACTCATATTCCTCTTTGATTTGCTCAAACCCTATGACCTCAGTTCTAACAGAAGTTAATAACAGAGATCGGCGACTAAGGGCATCAGCTACCTTATTCTCAACTCCAGCCTTATGTTTCAGGACAAAAGTATAGGACTGGATATATTCTACCCACTTAGCATGCCTAGGGTTAAGCTTCTTTTGGGAGTTCAGAAATCTAAGAGCCTCATGGTCCGAAAATAGTACAAATTCCTGCGGTAGCAAATAATGTCTCCAGTAACGCAAAGCTTGCACCACCGCATAAAATTCCTTATCATAGGTAGAATACCTAAGCTTAGCATCATTAAGTTTTTCACTAAAGAATGCTATGGGATGATTCTCTTGGCTTAGGACTCCACCTATTCCTACACCTGAAGCATCACAGGCAACCTCAAATACTTTAGAAAAATCGGGTAATCTCAGAATGGGTGCCTGGGTCATTTTATCCTTAAGATCTAGGAAGGCTTTATGGGCTGACTTAGTCCAATGAAATTCTCCCTTCCTAATACAATCAGTGATAGGAGCAGCTAAAGTACTAAACCCCTTGATGAATCGCCTATAGAAGGTAGCCAAGCTGTGGAAACTTCTAACTTCATGCACATTGGTTGGCTCTGGCCAGTCTACTATGGACCTAATTTTCTCAGGATCGGCCGCCACGCCGTCAGGGTTACTACAAAACCAAGAAAGATAACTCTACTAGTCATGAATTCACACTTCTTAAGATTACCGTAGAGTCTCTCATTCCTCAAAACTTGGCAGACTGCTCTAAGGTGGCCTAGGTGATCTGCTGGGGTCTTACTATAGATCAGGATGTCATCAAAACAGACCACCACAAATTTTCCTATGAAAGCTCTAAGTACCTTGGTCATAATTCTCATGAAGGTATTAGGGGCATTGGACAACCCAAAAGGCATAACAACCCATTCATAAAGACCATCCTTAGTTTTGAAAGCAGTTTTCCATTCATCCCCGGGTCTAATCCTAACCTGATGATAGCCGCTTTTGAGATCAATCTTAGAAAAGACCACTGCACCAGCCATCATATCAAGCATGTCATCTAGTCTAAGGATGGGAAATCTATATTTGATTGTAATTTTATTGATGGCACGACTGTCAACACACATCCTCCACGTGCCATCTTTCTTTGGGGTTAGTAAGGCTGGGACTGCACAAGGACTAAGACTTTCTCTAATAAACCCCTTCCTCAATAATACTCCAACCTGCTTTTGCAGTTCTTCATGCTCAGATGGATTCATCCTGTAATGGGGCAAGTTGGGCAAAGTCGCTCCGGGATTAGATCTATGGCATGCTGGATATCCCTAAGAGGTGAAAGGTGGTCTGGCAAATCCTCGGAAAAGACATCCTCAAATTCTTTTAACACAGGTTTAACTTCTTGAGGAGGCTCTGAGGGTTCCGAAGTTCTAAGTTCCTTAGCAGTCAACATCCAGATGGGTGAACCACTATGAATTTATTGTTCTAGATCCTTAGCACTGATTAGGTTCACTCCAGTTTTCATCTCCTTAACCTTACCGGCTCCTTTAGTTACCTTGTCCTTAGGGGGAACTGAATGGATCGTAATCTTCTTCCCATTGAAACTAAAGACACAGGTATTGGATTTTCCTAAGAGGGTGGCATCATGATCATACAACCAAGGTCTTCCGAGAATTATACTGCTCACCCCCATGGGTAAGACATCGCACCAAATCTTTTCGTGATAAGATTGCATTTGGATTTGGACTTGACATCTAGACTGGATGGGTATGGAGGTAGAATGTACCCAAGAAACCTTATAGGGGTTGGGATGGGGAACTGGGATTAAGCCTAACATCTTGACAGTGCTAGTAGAGATGGCATTTACACAGCTCCCACTATCTATGATGATCTTACATACCTTATCCCCTAATTTAAGAAAAGTCTGTAGGATGTTAGTCCTACGCCAATCCTCTTGAACTAGATTCTGGGATAGGATGCATCTTACAACTCCTAATTGGTCAGATTCATTGGGTTCCTCCTCTCCTTCATACTCCTCAACCAAATTCATTCCGGCCTCATAAACTTCTTCTTCAAATTCCTCACTGGGCTCAGAATTATCATTCTCTCCCACTTCTATGTAAAGGGATCTCCGCGGGCACTGGCTAGCAACATGACCTACCTTATGACACTTGAAACAGGCTATGGCAGTACATTGACTGGAAATGTGACCTGGTTTCTGACACTTAAAATAGGTGATATTTGAACTAGGGGTTCTCTGGGTGTCAGGTGCCTTACCTTTGTCCATGGGCCTAGAGGTAGAAGTACCCTGAAAAGGTTTACTAGGGGTAACTTGGCTAGGTCCATTCATTGGGATTGGGGCACTAACCCTAGAAGGTATAGGTCCTCTCTGAAATTTCTCAGTGTTCAGTGCAATCTGGTAGGCTTGGTCTAGATCCGTAACCTCTCTCAGAATAGTTCTCTCTTGATATCTTCCCTCAGTCCAGCCCTAAATCTAGACAAAGTTACTTCGTGGGCTTCACTCACATCACATCTCATTAGGTATTCATCAAAAGTAGCTATGTAGTCTGAGACAGATCGGTTTCTTGTTTCAGGTTTTGCCATTGGTCTAACAGGTTTTGCTGGTATGAAATGGGTAGGTGTTTATCTCTCAGTTTTCTTTCATACCCTGCCAAGTGGTTATGGGCTCAACATTCCGTCTCCTAGTGGTTAGCTCAATGTTCCCCCAGTATAACCTAGCTTGACGCACTAATTTCATCTTGGCAAATTTGTATTTCCTCTCCTCAGACATAGCATACCACTCAAAGTATTGATCCATCTCACCCTCCCAATCAGAATACACCTTAGGGTTCAGACTACCATCAAAAGTGGGTGCATCTAATTTGATGTTCCTGATGAACCTATCATCTCTATCTTCAGGCTCTGGGTCAGGCCTCCTATGATTAGGTTCAGGATCTCTATATAAAGGCCTTCTAGGCTCCTGATGTGGGTGAGGTTGAGGCACATTAAAATCGGGGTCAGGAGTCCAATTCCAATGTCTAGGTTCTTCAAGTACTTGGACTCGGTCCCTAAGTTAGGTAAGATCCTCATGAATTTGTGCGCTAAACTGGGCCACAGTTTTTGTCATATCCTGATTCATTTAGCCATACTTTCAGTAAGAGTTCTGATCATGGCCTCTAAATCAGGTTGGGTTTGACCAGGTTGATATGGCACTCCGTTTCTGGTAGACATGATGATTCAAGCAAGCACACAAAATGAGACTAGACTAAATCGACTACTGGATCACTAGACCTAGAGTCCAAACTAGATGCCCAATCAGAGTGGCAAGCTAGCCTGTAGTAACTCAGGACTCAGCCAGGCAGGTGTAAGGGGAGTGTTAGGTCCCTGATTGCCAATCCTAGACACCAATCAGTGATTGGCCAGGTAGGCGGACCAGCACACAAGCCCTTCGGGAATGGATCCCTGAACCACCATTCTAGACACTGAGTGCTAAGCACACACAGAATAACTCGGCAAACTGACTCAACAGTAGCCTAGACCCGACCAATTGGTGTCCCTAGCCCACTAGGGCAAATTAGGTCTAACTGATTTTAAATTAGGTCTAGGTTCGAATGATTGGATGGTGGTTTTGGGCTAAGGAGAGGTAATCAACTCCTCCCCTTATCTTAGATGCTCAATTGCCCTTAAGTAAATTATGAGATGATCACTCCAAAAAGAATTGAATTGCAGAACACAAAAAACAGAGTTGCTGTATTTTAATGCTCAGAATTTCTACCGAAACCAATAAATCAAAGAAAAATTATGGAAAATAGGTTCAATTATACTGGTTTCAAATAAGAAAAAATCATGCAATTCGGAGTTTTATGCAGGGAGAAATAATTCAGAAAACAGGGAATTACGGGCTGCAACTAGATTGTCTTCCCCGTTTATAATCCCTGCTACGAAGTTATAACCCAATGGATCCCCTACACGCCCTAGGAACACCCCGTAGAATGGGAGGAGGAGGCTTGCGCCTCGCTTAGTTCCTAGGACCGGACGTCCTGGGGAGTCTACTTCGAGCAGACAAAATAAAAAGAGAACAATCAAAGCAAGCAAGCAAATCAGAAACCCTAGACTGGGCTCTGATACCAAAAATGATGCAGAACAAATAAAGGGATGCGATGCGGAAGTAAATTAAGATTAACTAATTTTTTTTGTTGTTTTTATATGTTTGTAGAAGTTGGCTTCAAATCAAAGAAAAGTTAACCTAACATTGAAAGATACTAATATGATAATTGAAAGCACAATTTTAAGGAAACTAAATTATCAGAGTAGTTCAGAAGCAACGGATCGCTAGGGGTTGAGAAACTCCCAGACCTAGGGTTTCGCTCCGAACTTTCAACAGAACAGAAATAAAGAGAAGAGATGGTTTATCTAACCAGACAATGATCTTCACAGATTTTGGTGGAAGAACTCTCCCGAGCAGATTGTTGGATCCTCGGATTCAGATATCTTCGTAATGGATCCTCCAATACTGGTCCTTTGGCGGGTTGGCTTCTCCTGAACTCAAGATCTGGAAGAGAAGAAAAACAATTGATGGAATCAGAGAGTCAAGGGAAAGATTTACCAGGTTGATGAACTTGAAGATTGAAATTGCTGAAAACTGGATTCTCCTGGATGTTGATGTGATTTTCCTTGGAACTTGCTCTGGATCTGAAGTAGCCGGACTGGATCTGGATGAAGGTGGACGACCTGGACTTGTAGAGAGAGAGAGGCCGTGGGAGATGGATGGAGCTAGGGTTTGATGGATTGAAAATAATGAAGGGCGGCTAGGGTTTTGGAATTTCAAGTGGCTAACCTAGGGTTTTGGATAAAGATGGAGATCTCTCACCTCCTCAAGGCTCCAATGGAACCCGGATTACCCCCTCACGGAGCTCAACACTTAGAATAGTGTGGAAGAAGAGAAACCTAGGTCACTCAACACAAGAGAATAGCAAAAATAATGTTTCTTCATTGATTTCTTAAAGTTACAAAGAGGGGTCTATTATATAGACCTAAATTTTCTCCAAGCTTGTACAAATTCTCATGTGGGACTAAACTCCTCCAACCTCTAGATTAGGTAGAAAATCACCTCTCTTGGCCGACCAAGAGTTCAAAAAAATTTGGGACGGCCATAAAGGAATTTTTTTGGAATTTTTATGGCGCCTCCTTTGGAGTTGGATTTGGATTTGGAGTCCTCTTCTTCTTATGGCATTTCTTCTTTTCTTCCACTCCAAGTTAAGCTCTTTGATTTTGATTTGAACTTCAATGGATGTCCTTCTTTGATTTTTTCTCCAAGAGAAGTCTTTTCCTTCTTTGCTTAGACAAAATTGGCAGGTATGGGCGCCTCCTTTAAATTAGCTTCCAATTTGATTTTTTTTCTTCTTTGGATGTGGGGACCATGACACTGGGATGCATGGCGCCTCCTTCTGGACCAAATTGAAACCACATCGGGACTTGCATCGAGTCAACATGACTCAACAAAATTTAAATGGTGACTCTAGAAATAAATAAACTGGTTGACCAGGTCAACCTTTATTACAAACCCTAATTTCTCGAGCAATGTCAATCAGAGATCCAAATGGAGCTCTGAAGTCTTCTTCTGAGTCTGGTGCCCGCACCAATTCTCCAGGGTGGGAGGAACTCGACCCTGTCGAGTAAGGCTCAAGTTGGCTCTGGTATCTCTCCAAGAGGTCTGGGTCCAATTCTTGAAATTCTTCTAGGGAGATCCAAGAGTCATCAGAATCTGGCCTTCCTTGCCAGCGGACCAGGTACCTTTGGTATCCTCGATTACGAGTAGAGATAACCTGATCATCCAGGATCTTTTCAATCTGCTCTTTCCTCACAGGCCAGTTTGTTGGTGGACACACAGGGTCGGGATCACTCTCAATGATAGGGTTAGGCTCAAAAGGCTCACTAGGAATCACAGCTGGCTCCCTGTACTCTACTAAGTCTGTAATGTTGAAAGTAGAGCTAATGCCTAGTTCTGGAGGCAACTCGAGCACATAGGCATTGGATCCTACTCTCTTTACCACTCTAAATGGTCCAGCTCCCCTAGCATGTAACTTTCTAACAGTTCCAGGAGGAAACCATTCAGGCCTTAACCTAATCATCACATAGTCTCCCTCAACAAAAGATTTGACTCGCCTTTGAGTATCAGCCAACTTCTTATAAGTTTCATTACTTAAATTTATTTTGGCATGAGTTTCTTTATGCAAGTCTTTTACATGCTGTGCAAAATTCTCAGCAGATTCGGAGACTCGAGTGTGGACAGGTAAAGGGACTAGGTCAAGAGGTGTGTGAGGTTTGTACCCATGTACAATTTCAAATGGACTCTTACCCGTAGACCTATTGACCGAGTCATTGTACGCAAATTCTGCCCTTGGTAGGTATAAATCTCAATTTCTGGTGTTTTCACCAACAAGACATCTCAGCAGATTTCCTAGGCTACGGTTCACTACTTCAGTTTGGCCATCAGTTTGGGGATGATAGGCAGTTGAAAACTTAAGTTTTGTCCCTAACTTATGCCAAAGGGTCTTCCAAAAGTAACTGGTGAACTGGACATCCCTATCTGAAATGATTGTCTTAGGTAGGCCATGGAGTCTAACTATCTCATTGAAGAAAAGTGTGGCTACCTTTGACGCATCAAAGGTTTGGGAACAAGGCAAGAAGTTGGCCATTTTAGAGAATCGGTCGACTACGACACAGATAGAATCATGTCTCCTCTGGGTCTTAGGTAAACCTAACACAAAATCCATACTCACATCTTGCCAAGGACGATCTGGGACAGGGAGTGGGGTATAAAGGCCAGTGTTTTGTTTTCGCTGTTTGGCAACAGCGCAGGTTCGACATCTAGCTACAATATTAGCTACATCCCTTTTCAAGCTAGGCTAGAAAAAGTGGTCTTCAATAGCTAGAATGGTCTTGTCTTTTCCAAAATGGCCGGCTAAACCTCCAGCATGGATTTCCCAAATCAAAAATTCCCTAAGAGAAGTTCTAGGGATGCAAAGCCTATTTTTGAAGAACAAAAAACCATCTACAAGGGTATAATCCTGGTGATTACTAGATGGTCCTTGAACTAGATCCTGATACACAGTTTTGAAATCCGGACAAGACTCATATTCCTCTTTGATTTGGTCAAACCCTATGACCTCAGTTCTAACAGAAGTTAATAACAGAGATCGGCGACTAAGGGCATCAGCTACCTTATTCTCAACTCCAGCCTTATGTTTCAGGATAAAAGTATAGGACTGGATATATTCTACCCACTTAGCATGCCTAGGGTTAAGCTTCTTTTGGGAGTTCAGAAATCTAAGAGCCTCATGGTCCGAAAATAGTACAAATTCCTGCGGTAGCAAATAATGTCTCCAGTAACGCAAAGCTTGCACCACCGCATAAAATTCCTTATCATAGGTAGAATACCTAAGCTTAGCATCATTAAGTTTTTCACTAAAGAATGCTATGGGATGATTCTCTTGGCTTAGGACTCCACCTATTCCTACACCTGAAGCATCACAGGCAACCTCAAATACTTTAGAAAAATCGGGTAATCTCAGAATGGGTGCCTGGGTCATTTTATCCTTAAGATCTAGGAAGGCTTTATGGGCTGACTTAGTCCAATAAAATTCTCCCTTCCTAATACAATCAGTGATAGGAGCAGCTAAAGTACTAAACCCCTTGATGAATCGCCTATAGAAGGTAGCCAAGCCGTGGAAACTTCTAACTTCATGCACATTGGTTGGCTTTGGCCAGTCTACTATGGACCTAATTTTCTCAGGATCGGCCGCCACGCCGTCAGGGGTTACTACAAAACCAAGAAAGATAACTCTACTAGTCATGAATTCACACTTCTTAAGATTACCGTAGAGTCTCTCATTCCTCAAAACTTGGCAGACTGCTCTAAGGTGGCCTAGGTGATCTGCTGGGGTCTTACTATAGATCAGGATGTCATCAAAACAGACCACCACAAATTTTCCTATGAAAGCTCTAAGTACCTTGGTCATAATTCTCATGAAGGTACTAGGGGCATTGGACAACCCAAAAGGCATAACAACCCATTCATAAAGACCATCCTTAGTTTTGAAAGCAGTTTTTCATTCATCCCCGGGTCTAATCCTAACCTGATGATAGCCGCTTTTGAGATCATCTTAGAAAAGACCACTGCACCAGCCATCATATCAAGCATGTCATCTAGTCTAGGGATGGGAAATCTATATTTGATTGTAATTTTATTGATGGCACGACTGTCAACACACATCCTCCACGTGCCATCTTTCTTTGGGGTTAGTAAGGCTGGGACTGCACAAGGACTAAGACTTTCTCTAATAAACCCTTCCTCAATAATACTCCAACCTGCTTTTGCAGTTCTTCATGCTCAGATGGATTCATCCTGTAATGGGGCAAGTTGGGCAAAGTCGCTCCGGGGATTAGATCTATGGCATGCTGGATATCCCTAAGAGGTGGAAGGTGGTCTGGCAAATCCTCGGAAAAGACATCCTCAAATTCTTTTAACACAGGTTTAACTTCTTGAGGAGGCTCTGAGAGTTCCGAAGTTCTAAGTTCCTTAGCAGTCAACATCTAGATGGGTGAACCACTATGAATTTATTGTTCTAGATCCTTAGCACTGATTAGGTTCACTCCAGTTTTCATCTCCTTAACCTTACCGGCTCCTTTAGTTACCTTGTCCTTAGGGGGAACTGAATGGATCGTAATCTTCTTCCCATTGAAACTAAAGACACAGGTATTGGATTTTCCTAAGAGGGTGGCATCATGATCATACAATCAAGGTCTTCCGAGAATTATACTGCTCACCCCCATGGGTAAGACATCGCACCAAATCTTTTCGTGATAAGATTGCATTTGGATTTGGACTTGACATCTAGACTGGATGGGTATGGAGGTAGAATGTACCCAAGAAACCTTATAGGGGTTGGGATGGGGAACTGGGATTAAGCCTAACATCTTGACAGTGCTAGTAGAGATGGCATTTACACAGCTCCCACTATCTATGATGATCTTACATACCTTATCCCCTAATTTAAGAAAAGTCTGTAGGATGTTAGTCCTACGCCAATCCTCTTGAACTAGATTCTGGGATAGGATGCATCTTACAACTCCTAATTGGTCAGATTCATTGGGTTCCTCCTCTCCTTCATACTCCTCAACCAAATTCATTCGGCCTCATAAACTTCTTCTTCAAATTCCTCACTGGGCTCAGAATTATCATTCTCTCCCACTTCTATGTAAAGGGATCTCCGCGGGCACTGGCTAACAACATGACCTACCTTATGACACTTGAAACAGGCTATGGCAGTACATTGACTGGAAATGTGACCTGGTTTCTGACACTTAAAACAGGTGATATTTGAACTAGGGGTTCTCTGGGTGTCAGGTGCCTTACCTTTGTCCATGGGCCTAGAGTAGAAGTACCCTGAAAAGGTTTACTAGGGGTAACTTGGCTAGGTCCATTCATTGGGATTGGGGCACTAACCCTAGAAGGTATAGGTCCTCTCTAAATTTCTCAGTGTTCAGTGCAATCTGGTAGGCTTGGTCTAGATCCGTAACCTCTCTCAGAAATAGTTCTCTCTTGATATCTTCCCTCAGTCCAGCCCTAAATCTAGACAAAGTTACTTCGTGGGCTTCACTCACATCACATCTCATTAGGTATTCATCAAAAGTAGCTATGTAGTCTGAGACAGATCGGTTTCCTTGTTTCAGGTTTTGCCATTGGTCTAACAGGTTTTGCTGGTATGAAATGGGTAGGTGTTTATCTCTCAGTTTTTCTTTCATACCCTGCCAAGTGGTTATGGGCTCAACATTCCGTCTCCTAGTGGTTAGCTCAATGTTCCCCCAGTATAACCTAGCTTGACGCACTAATTTCATCTTGGCAAATTTGTATTTCCTCTCCTCAGACATAGCATACCACTCAAAGTATTGATCCATCTCACCCTCCCAATCAGAATACACCTTAGGGTTCAGACTACCATCAAAAGTGGGTGCATCTAATTTGATGTTCCTGATGAACCTATCATCTCTATCTTCAGGCTCTGGGTCAGGCCTCCTATGATTAGGTTCAGGATCTCTATATAAAGGCCTTCTAGGCTCCTGATGTGGGTGAGGTTGAGGCACATTAAAATCGGGGTCAGGAGTCCAATTCCGATGTCTAGGTTCTTCAAGTACTTGGACTCGGTCCCTAAGTTAGGTAAGATCCTCAAGAATTTGTGCGCTAAACTGGGCCACAGTGTTGTCATATCCTGATTCATTTTAGCCATACTTTCAGTAAGAGTTCTGATCATGGCCTCTAAATCAGGTTGGGTTTGACCAGGTTGATATGGCACTCCGTTTCTGGTAGACATGATGATTCAAGCAAGCACACAAAATGAGACTAGACTAAATCGACTACTGGATCACTAGACCTAGAGTCCAAACTAGATGCCCAATCAGAGTGGCAAGCTAGCCTGTAGTAACTCAGGACTCAGCCAGGCAGGTGTAAGGGGAGTGTTAGGTCCCTGATTGCCAATCCTAGACACCAATCAGTGATTGGCCAGGTAGGCGGACCAGCACACAAGCCCTTCGGGAATGGATCCCTGAACCACCATTCTAGACACTGAGTGCTAAGCACACACAGAATAACTCGGCAAACTGACTCAACAGTAGCCTAGACCCGACCAATTGGTGTCCCTAGCCCACTAGGGCAAATTAGGTCTAACTGATTTTAAATTAGGTCTAGGTTCGAATGATTGGATGGTGGTTTTGGGCTAAGGAGAGGTAATCAACTCCTCCCCTTATCTTAGATGCTCAATTGCCCTTAAGTTAATTATGAGATGATCACTCCAAAAAGAATTGAATTGCAGAACATAAAAAACAGAGTTGCTGTATTTTAATGCTCAGAATTTCTACCGAAACCAATAAATCAAAGAAAAATTATGGAAAATAGGATCAATTATACTGGTTTCAACGAAGAAAAAATCATGCAATTCGGAGTTTTATGCAGGGAGAAATAATTCAGACAACAGGGAAATTACGAGCTGCAACTAGATTGTCTTCCCCATTTATAATCCCTGCTACGAAGTTATAACCCAATGGATCCCCTACACGCCCTAGGAACACCCCGTAGAATGGGAGGAGGAGGCTTGCGCCTCGCTTAGTTCCTAGGACCGGACGTCCTGGGGAGTCTACTTCGAGCAGACAAAATAAAAAGAGAACAATCAAAGCAAGCAAGCAAATCAGAAACCTAGACTGGGCTCTGATACCAAAAATGATGCAGAACAAATAAAGGGATGCGATGCGGAAGTAAATTAAGATTAACTAATTTTTTTTTGTTGTTTATATGTTTGTAGAAGTTGGCTTCAAATCAAAGAAAAGTTAACCTAACATTGAAAGATACTAATATAATAATTGAAAGCACAATTTTAAGGAAACTAAATTATCAGAGTAGTTCAGAAGCAACGGATCGCTAGGGGTTGAGAAACTCTCAGACCTAGGGTTTCGCTCCGAACTTTCAACAGAACAGAAATAAAGAGAAGAGATGGTTTATCTAACCAGACAATGATCTTCACAGATTTTGGTGGAAGAACTCTCCCGAGCAGATTGTTGGATCCTCGGATTCAGATATCTTCGTAATGGATCCTCCAATACAGGTCCTTTGGCGGGTTGGCTTCTCCTGAACTCAAGATCTGGAAGAGAAGAAAAACAATTGATGGAATCAGAGAGTCAAGGGAAAGATTTACCAGGTTGATGAACTTGAAGATTGAAATTGCTGAAAACTGGATTCTCCTGGATGTTGATGTGATTTTCCTTGGAACTTGCTCTGGATCTGAAGTAGCCGGACTGGATCTGGATGAAGGTGGACGGCCTGGACTTGTAGAGAGAGAGAGGCCGTGGGAGATGGATGGAGCTAGGGTTTGATGGATTGAAAATAATGAAGGGCGGCTAGGGTTTTGGAATTTCAAGTGGCTAACCTAGGGTTTTGGATAAAGATGGAGATCTCTCACCTCCTCAAGGCTCCAATGGAACCCGGATTACCCCCTCACGGAGCTCAACACTTAGAATAGTGCGGAAGAAGAGAAACCTAGGTCACTCAACACAAGAGAATAGCAAAAATAATGTTTCTTCATTGATTTCTTAAAGTTACAAAGAGGGGTCTATTATATAGACCTAAAATTTTCTCCAAGCTTGTACAAATTCTCATGTGGGACTAAACTCCTCCAACCTCTAGATTAGGTAGAAAATCACCTCTCTTGGCCGACCAAGAGTTCAAAAAAAATTTGGGACGGCCATAAAGGAATTTTTTTTGGAATTTTTATGGCGCCTCCTTTGGAGTTGGATTTGGATTTGGAGTCCTCTTCTTCTTATGGCATTTCTTCTTTTCTTCCACTCCAAGTTAAGCTCTTTGATTTTGATTTGAACTTCAATTGGATGTCCTTCTTTGATTTTTTTCTCCAAGAGAAGTCTTTTCCTTCTTTGCTTAGACAAAATTGGCAGGTATGGGCGCCTCCTTTAAATTAGCTTCCAATTTGATTTTTTTCTTCTTTGGATGTGGGGACTATGACACTCGGATGCCTCTGTGGCGCCTCCTGGACTCTGGCGTGTGCTCGGAGTGTGGCTGGGCGTGTGGCTTGGAGTGTGGCCTCCACTTGCTTGAACCTTGATTTGATTGGAAGACAAATGTGGCACCATTTTGGACCAAATTGAAACCACATCGGGACTTGCATCGAGTCAACATGACTCAACAAAATTTAAATGGTGACTCAAGAAATAAATAAACTGTTGACCAGGTCAACCTTTATTACAAACCCTAATTTCTCGGGCAATGTCAATCAGAGATCCAAATGGAGCTCTGAAGTCTTCTTCTGAGTCTGGTGCCCGCACCACATAGCAAAGCATATTAGGTTTTTAATAAAAGGACTATTACTGTTGAAGAGTCAATACATGTTGTATTTATTGAAACTAACCTTACACCTTCTAGACAAGAAGAGTGCATAGATAATGATGCAGGTACATTGCAAAAAGGAGTGGATGACTTGAGCATTCAATATAAAGACACTCAAGATGGAGAAGAAATTGTAAGTAAGGATCACACCGATCTACCAAGGGACTGGAGGTATGTTACATCTTACCCTAAAGAATTAATCATAGGAGATCCTTCACATGGTGTTAGGACTAGGTCTGCATATAAAGATGCACATGATTATCTATCCTTTATATCACAAATAGAACCCCATAGCCTAGAAGAAGCTGAGACTGACCCAAACTGGATGATGACAATGCATGAAGAATTAAACTAGTTTGAAAGGAATAAGGTATGGACACTTGTAGATAGACCTACTGACCATCCAATAATAGGAACCAAATGGATCTATAGGAATAAATTAGATGAACAGGAAAACATAATAAGAAACAAAGCTAGATTAGTGGCTAAGGGATATAACCAAGAAGAAGGTATTGATTTTGATGAAACTTATGCACCTGTAGCAAGACTAGAAGCCATTAGATTACTACTTGCATTTGCTTGCTATATGAATTTCAAACTTTTTCAAATGGATGTAAAGAGTGAATTTCTTAATGGTTTTATCTCTAAATAAGTTTTTGTGGAACAACCACCAGGTTTTGAAAATCACACTTTTCCAAACCACGTATTTGAACTGAACAAAGCATTGTATGGTTTGAAACAAGCACCTAGAGTCTGGTATGATAGACTTAGCACTTTCTTAATTGAAAATAATTTTTCAAGAGGAAATGTAGACAAAACCTTATTTATCAAAAAGAAGAATAATGACATCTTAGTTGTACAAATATATATTGATGATATCATTTTTGGTGCAACTAACGAATCTCTATGTAAAGAATTTGCTAAGCTTATGCAGGGAGAATTTGAAATGAGCTTGATGGGCGAACTAAACTACTTCCTTGGACTTCAAGTAAAACAAACAAAGGAAGGTATCTTCATCAACCAAGCCAAATACATCAAAGAAATCATCAAAAAGTTTGGTATAGAGAGTAGCAAATCAATGGGCACACCCATGAGCCCAGCTTGCAGATTGGACAAAGATGAAAATGGATCTAATGTTGACCAAAAGCTATATATAGGTATGATCAGATCCTTATTGTATTTGACTGCAAGCAGACCTGACATATTATATAGTGTATGTGTATGTGCTAGATTTCAGTCATCACCAAAAGAAACACATATGCTTGCTGTTAAAAGAATAATTAAATACTTGAAAGGAACAAGTAATTTAGAAATTTGGTATTCTAAACATTCTACCTTGAATTTGATTGGATTCTCTGATGCTAACTATGCTGGTTGTAAAATAGATAGAAAAAGCACTAGCGGTACATGCCAATTTCTAGGGTTGAATTTAATCTCATGGCACTGTAAGAAGCAAAACTCCGTAGCCTTGTCCACAACTGAGGCTGAGTACATGGCTGCTGGTAGTTGTTGTGTTCAAGTGTTATGGATTAAACAATAACTAGAAGACTTTGGTGTATCACAATCTAAAATTTTAATTAAATGTGATAACACAAGTGCTATCAATTTGACAAAGAATCTAATTCAACACTCTAGAACCAAACACATTGAAATTAGACATCATTTTATTAGAGATCATGTTTCAAATGGTGATATAATGCTTGATTTTGTTCCTACCGAAGATCAATTAGCTGACATATTTATTAAGCCACCTAATCAAAACAGATTTGAACTAATTAGGAGTGAATTAGGACTTTGCAATCCTTTCTAAGTTCTCTAATCTAATTCCTTCAAATTTAAGGAAACATCATCTAGAGAACCTCCTGATTTCATTCTCTATCATATAACCTAACTTTCCTTAGAAATTCTCTTCAAAATCTCTCTGGTTAATGATTAAGTTTTTCAAAATCCAAACTTCTCTGTTCGAGTCGATTGGTTTTTAAGCCGAGTCGACAGGATCTTCTGAGTGTTTTGATCGTGTTCTGGCCTAGCCGGCTAGAGCTTTTTCGAGTTGACTACATTCTCTGAGTATTTTGGGAGAGTTCTGGTCGAACCGACTTGAGCCTTTCTAGGGCTTATTCTAGTCGACTGGAATTTTGTGCCTGAGTTTTTTATTTTGGGATATAAACCCCTCTCCAAACTGTCAAACCTCTATTTTATCTTCTCTAATGGTTCGTTCCTCTCCTAATCCTACTCCAAAAACTCCTATCTCCCTTCTAAGCTCTCCAATCTCTCTTTTCTTCCTCTTTCCTAGCAATGGCTCCAAAACGTGCTACCGGGAAATGCTCTATTAGGGCTGCTCCGACTATGGAAAGGGAAAGAAGGACTAAGAGGCATCAAGAAGAGCCAACTGCCACCGTTCACAGTGAGGAACTTGTGGAAGAAGCTGCAAGGGATGCTCCAACTATTCCATGTCAAATCCCTTCAATGTCGACAAGATCGGTAACCTCTGGCCATCGCATTAACTTTGAATTTATTAAGGAGATTGGGTTAAAAATTGGTGATTTGATCGAAGATCAAGCTTGGAGAAAGTTTTGCTCCCTAAATGAGAAGACCTATCCCTCTCTTGTTAGAAATTTTTATGAAAATCTAAGATTGGGAATAAATCATGTTGAGTCTACTGTTAAAAGAAAAAGAATTATTGTTAATGAAGAATTTCTACATTGTCTACTAGACTTACCTACTGATGGAGTGAAATTCCTAGTGATTGATAATAGAGAAAAGGCTTTAAGAATAATCCTAAACAGAGAAGATGTTAGTGGAATTGGAACAGTTTTTGCTAATACCTTATCTCTTGAAATGAGATTACTACATAATTTCATTTGCAGAATATTTTTACAAAGGACAGGAAGATTTGATTGGGTAAGTGAGAAAGACTTATGCCTTATGGAACACATCTTAGAAAAGACTCCTGTAAATCTATCTCACATTATCATTATGCAAATGAAGGAGACTGTTAGAAAGGCCAAGTCTTGCTTACCCTATGGAATGATGCTAACCTTGTTGTTCAAGTCTCGAAGAGTGAATTTGGAAGGTGAAGATGGAGTTGAACTGCCCCATACTGATGTCTACACCTCCAAGTCACTAGAAAGAATGGGTTACATCCAAGTTGAAGGTGTTTGGAGGAGGAAAGGGACAAATGTCAGGGTAACAGGCAGCTCAAGCACTGAAGAAGAAGAAGAAGAAGACGAAGAACCTGCTGGCACTACTACAGTTGAAGCTGGAACATCCACTATGCATGCACCTGAGCCTGAATCACTCACTCCTGAGCCTGCTGCTACTTGTGAGGAGACTGGAGCACCTTTTCCTGAATTTGGTTTGCCTACAGCTGATATTCCTTTACCTCACTTCAATCCGGCAGCTACACATACTCCAAACATTCAAAGTTAGATTGAAGATCAAATGAAGGCTTTAACTGATTCACTGATAGGGACTATTACTTCACTGCTTGGTGATCTAAAATAGTCAGTGGATAGTAGACTATCTCAACTAGAAGAACATGTCACAAGTTTACAAGGGAAGGTTGAAGCTATAGAAACTTCAAGATCTGCACCTCAAGTAGAACTCCAACCTATCCTAGATCTTATTTCTTTTAGTTTTGAAGGCATAAAGAATTCAGCTGATGCAACATTAAATGAAGATAGAACTGAATTGAATGAAGCCAAATGCACATTGGGAACAATTGCAGAGACTAGACAAATGGCAGATGACTATATAAGAGGCATTAGGATTATCAGATCAGAATTTGGAAGACTTAGAGGATCTGCTGAAGCTTTTGCTAATGTCTAAGCTTCTGAGCTTATATCAATGCAAAAGGAAATTGGTGAAATGAAGGAGGCTGTGAACAAGGTACCTACAAGCCTCAAGGATATGGACCAACAGCTTGGTGCAATCTGGATGGAGATGGTTTCTATCTGTGGCACTGTTAGATCCTTAGAGATCATTGCTAGGACTAGACCTCTTTATGATCCTTCTCTTATTTCCTTTAGGGGTCCTACCACTTCTCACCATCCTAAAGTACCTCCACCTCATGCATCCTCTAGTAGACCTCCTAGACCTGCTTCTTGGTATGGTGCAAGTACACCTATCAATGTACCTAAGGAAGAATCTGATAGTGAGTAGGTCTTTAGTATTTTCAGTATTTTTTGGAAACTTTTTGAAGTTTATGTAATGCTTGATGTAATGAATCTTTTGATGAAAATGCAATGAATATCTTTCTGGGCACATATGTGTATTTGTTTTATCCTGTTAACACTGTCTATATTTTTTTATAGAATTCTCTCTTTAAATTGAGAAAGTAAAATTATCTCAAACAAATCTTGATACATTCTCGATCTCTTTAAAATCTGAGCTTATTTGTTAAACCTTTTTGATTTGATGACAAAAAGGGGGAGAACTATTATTCAATAAAGTGCATGAAAGAAGAAACTTAATGAATTGAAATAGAACTACTAAAGTCAATTAGACAGGGGGAACTTAATAAATATTGCATAACTTTTTCTACTAAAGTGTTCAAAAAAATGATAAAGGGGGAGAAATTTTCACATTGATTAAAAATTTTATAAAAAGGGGAGAAATACATGTTCAATTTGCTTCAATGTTTCATACTCTGCTCTCTACTAATTACATCTAACTGTCAATGCTTAATGTTTCTTAATTCACACTTACACTTTATAGAATTAACCTTGTGTATAACTGTATAGCATACATTGATACTCATTTAAGAATACAGTTAATATTGTGATTCGACAAACAAGTGTAAATGCTTACTATGATATACATCTATAATTGTGAATAGAATAGATTTTTTTCATGCCCAGTGTTTTGTCATCATCAAAAAGGGGGAGATTGTTGAACCCTGAAGTGATTTTGATGATAACAAAACATTGGAGCATACATCTGGTTATCTAACAACTCTTCAAATGGTTGACAAGTTTTTGTAGGATGACTACTTTGACATATTTTTTAATCCTACATCCTTTATTTTTTTGTGTTGAGTTGTAAGTAAGTAGAATCTTGTAAAGAAGAACCCAACAAAAAATCCCCCATTAAAGTCAAATATAAAGGGTTGCTTCTACTAGGTTTCAAGCTTCAATTTTTCTTTATTTTGGTGTAAGAAGACCTTGAGGAAGCCTTCAAACCTTGGCATGCAAGTTCTGGAGAATTAAATTTGGTCTGGTTGAAGAACCAATCTTGAGCCTACTGGATGGATGAACCAGCCGACTCTGGCACTAGCACAAGAAAGAAGATCTCTGGCATGCCAACCCAGCCGACTGGCACCAAGTCCCAGCCGACTCGTCCAGAACTTGGTTAAGAATGTTTTGAGAATCTCAGGGATCCGAGCCGACTATATTTCAACCTAGTCGACTTGTCCAGAACTTAGTTGAAAATATTATGAGAATCTCAGGGATCCGAGCCAACTGGATTTCAGCCTAGCCGACTCGTCTAGAGTGAGTCTTTTTCTCAACTGTGGAACCTAGCTGACTGGTCTTTAACCCAGCCAACCTGAACCTGATCCTAGCTGACTCGAAGAATGTCTGAGCCGACTGGAATGATGGGGTCACTTCCAATAGCTAGTTCCAGTTTTTTGAGTTTGAATTCCAAAAGTGCTCCAACGGTAACCTGTCACTTCCCAACGGTCTATAACATTCAATATCAAGGAAAGGGAGTTGAAGTCTTTATAAATGAGGTATGAGAACATCCTTGGAGAGACTAATGAGTTATTGACCATTTATTGAACATTTATTGAAGTAAGAAGAGAGAGCACTTAAGCTTTGAAGTTAGTCTTCAAGCCTTTACCAACTCTTATCAGAAGCTTGAAGCATCTTTTGAGGAAAGCAAGGAAGCCATTGAAGTGCATCGAAGAGCATTCAATGAGCTTCACTCGAGCTGCATCAGCAACCACCAGACAACCTAGTTTGTCATTTCTGTTGCTTTTTTATTCTACTCTTAGAATACTTGGGTTTTTGGTGAGCCCGGTTGTAAAAACCAAATAGGTTTCTTTGGTGAGCCTTTTTAAAAAATCAAAGTGTAGAGGTTCTAGGTGAGCCTGTGAAAACCTAGTGTGGGTTTCTTTGGTGAGCCCGGTTTAAAAACCAAAGTGTAGAGGTTGGGATTGTGAGCTTGTAAAACAATCTGACTGTATTCCGGTTTGGGGGATATAGTGAAAATCCCGAGTGGTGAACTTGGGTAGTGGACGTAGGAGCTGGGTTGCTCCGAACCATTATAAACTTGCCTTGTTTGTGTTGTGCTTTACTTACTTTTCAGCTTCCGCATCTAATTCTGATTAACACAACAGTCCACCACTAAAAGGAACTATTTGTGCACATATTTACAATAAATTTTATAATTCCCAATTCACCCCCCGCTTGGGAAAAGCCACCGGGCAACAGTTCCCATGCCCTCTCTTAACTTGGGTTTCACTTAGGTTAACAAGCCTTTTCCTAGTTATGTTATAAGTCCTCCTAGCTAGGTTAGAATTACAAATCTTAAAACAACTAGGATCATAAATCCTAACTAGGTTAGACTAGTCTTCTCCTTCTCTCTTAAGAATGCCGCCCTTGATCTTGGACTTGGTCAACTCTTCAAGGATGCCAAGGCTTGGCATGTTGGGCTTCAAGGCAGCAAGTGGGTCAGCCCAATAGGTGAATGGTGCATGGGCTTGGGCCTCCTAGAAGCTGGGATGGTCAGGTATCCTTGTAGCAAGAATATTCCATGGAATCTTGCTTTTTAAGGGCTTGGGCTTGGTGTCTGGGCTTGGTTTCTCCTGGGCTGGGTGCAGATGGACCTATGGATTCATGGGTGCCCTGGTCTGAGAATATACTCTAACATCTGGAAGAGAATCTGTGCATCTAGAGGGCATCTGGAAGGAATCAGGGTTTCTGGAAAGCATTTGGATCCTAGGGTGTCACACTAAATCCAACAAGCTGATGTAGTGGCCTTTGACTCCTGGATGTGGCCTGGTGAAACTCCAAAATAGGGCAACCTCTTCTCTTGAACTCCTACTGGACTCATAACTGGAGTACAGGACTCAATAAACTTGACTAGGGTTGAGGGTTGAGACAAGTCAACTAACCTCAACTTATTACAGGACTCAATCTGTTGGTTACAAAATTGTAACATATGACTAAGGTTCTAAAATCTAAAACCCTAATAAGTAAACCAAATGGGTTCTAGTGATCTGTGTCAGATCCTGATGTCCCCCCCACTCAGCCTACACCACCTCCTAGTCAGACTACACCATACCCAAGGCAGCCTGCACCACACCTTAGACCTCAAACTTCTCAGCCACAGTTTGTTGAGCCTATATCTTCCATGCCACCACCTAGACCATCCGCTAGCACTAGTGCCAAGGTTAAGCAAGAACCAGTAGAACCTATTATACAATTGCCTAGTGATAGTAATAGACTTTTGGTTGTATCTTTGCTTTCAATGTTTTGTAATTTGTATTGAAAATTCTATGATTGAATTGAAAGCTTCTTTATCTCACTCAATGGGTTTGTGAAATGTGTTTGCACAGCACTTTACAATGGTACATTAGTTTTAATGACTTTGAAAATAGATTGTTAAATCTTGCTATAAGTGAAATTATCTCCAACAAATATTTTCAATCCTCTCTTTCTATTTTAAAATCAAGTTTGGTGTGTTACAAAAGGGGAGAAATCTTTTGAAAACCTTTTTGATTGTTGACAAAAAGGGGGAGATGTAGAATTGTCCATGAAAAATATATGAGAAAGGGGGAGACTGATATATACATATATCATATTTGCTTTGATGAATACTGCTCTATATTGCTTTGACTGTTACTAAAAGTTTAACTGATATAACTTTAAATGCTCTGAAATACAACCTTATTTGCTTTGATATATATTGAACATATTCTCGAGAGCTTTGATACACTTTAATCTTTCTGTTTCAAAGGATTTGATACTTTGTCTATATGCAAGCTCTGATACATTATTACATGCAAAAGCTCTGATACATGTTAATATTTACTTCCAAATACAATTATATATGTAAAGTTTTTTCATGCCCAATGTTTTGTCATCATCAAAAAGGGAGAGATTGTTGACCCCTTGAGTGATTTTGATGATAACAAAATATTGGAGCATGTATTTGTATTACTAACAACTCTACAAGTGCTTTACAAGTTTTTGTAGGTTGATTTCACTACTCATTTCCAACTCCTACATTCTTATTTTCTATAATGAGTTGTGTTGTAATTAGCACATATAAAGAAGTACCCATAGAAAAAGTTAAAAGAAAATCATGACAAATGGGTTGCTTCTATGTTTTTCAAGCTTTAAATTTCTTAGATTCATTTGTAAGTTGAGATGGAAAAGTTTGAAGTGTTGACGACTTGCTGGAAAACTTCTGGAGAGGAGTTTAAGTTTTTTACTGAAGATCTATCTGAGCCGACTCTGATCTATGGCACGGTTGAAGGTTTCTGGCATGCAGATAGCCAAGCCGACTGGAAAAAAACCTGAGTTGACTCGTCTAGAGTGTCAATTATTGAATCAAACAGGCGAGTCGACCTGAAAAAAATCAGAGCTGACTAAGTACTTCAGTCTGGCATCCGAGTTGACTCTTCAACATCCAAGTCGACTCCTCCAGAGTCCAGAAAGAAACATTCTAAGTGAATAGCTAGGACAGCCGACCTGGAGGAACCCAAGTCGACTCTTCCAGAGTACAGTTTTGAAAGCCTGAGAATCCGAGCAAACTCGAAGCAAGGCGAGCCAACTGTTCCAGAGTAAGGAATCAAACTACTGAGAAACTGAGTTGAAGCACTTATTGAAGAAGTTGAAGAAGCCATTAAAGTACACTAAAGTACAATCAAGAAGGCTTCTCCCGAGCTGCATCGGCAACCATCCGATAATATAATTTGTCATTATTGTTGCCTACTTTTTTTTACTCTTGTTGAGTTGGGTTATTGGTGAGCCTGGTCTAAAAACCAAGTGGGTTGTTAGTGATCTTGTTCAAAACTAACTATGTAAGGGTTCTTGGTGATCCTGTTTAAAACCAAGAGTTAGGTTTTTGGTGAGCTCGGTTGAAAAACCAAGTTGGGTTTGGATTGTGAGCTTGGTGAAACAATCTAATTGTATTCTGGTAGTGAATATAGTGAAAATCCCAAGTGATATCTTGGATAGTGGATGTAGGAGCTATGGTACTCCGAACCACTCTAAATTACTGTGTTTGTGATTGTGCTTTTACTTCTTCTCTTAATTGCTTCTGCTTTAAATTTTGAATCACAGCACCTACCACATCGAATAAGTTTTTAAAAAGGCACATACTCTGTTGAATTTTTTAAATTTCCAATTCACCCCCCTCTTGGGAAAGCCACCTGGGCAATAATTAACAATGTTAGTAAACCTAGTGTACATTTCATTAATACATTCATTTGGTTCCATCCTGAACATTTCATAAGTATGGATGGGCATGTTAACTTTTGTATTCTTCACTTGATGTGTACCCTCATGAGTAACTTCAAGTGTATCCTAAATTTTCTTGGTGGAGGAATAATTAGATATTCTATTAAATTTGCTAGGGTCTAATGCATAAAATAACAAATTCATAGCCTTTGCATTAAGCTCAGCTTGCTTAATGTCATTCTCATCCCAATCATCTTCTAATTTGGGAGTGGGAATGCCATTAACCAAAATAGTGGGCTATGAGGACCTTTAACTATGGTCTTCCAAATATTGTAATCTATGGCTTGAATGAAATGTGCATGCGTGTCTTCTAATAAGTATAATTTTTACCATTAAAAAGTGGAGGACAGTTTGAGGCTTGATCCTCAATAATACCAACACCAATTTGGGCTGCCATTAGATCTTTGACTCAAGATCGTTAGACCTATTTGCTGAGTACCAAGCTCTGATACCACTTGTTGCCTAGCATAGCAACCCAAGAGGGGGGGTGAATTGGATTTTTAAAAAATTTAAACAAAGTATGTGTTGAACTAATATGTTTGTGTAACAATGTGAATATATAGAATGTGATCTAAATGTAGTACTTTAAAGAATAAAAAGCAATGCTAGAGAAAGAGATGAGAAAGCAAACCACACACACAAATATAAGAAGTTTATAGTAATTCAGTGCACTCCAAGCACCTATATCCACTCTCCAAGCTACCTCTTGGGAAATTTACTATAATCTATCAAAGATTATAGCCAACTTATTTTCAAGGGCTCACAAGTCAAACCCATAGTTGATTTTCACACTTAAGCTCACCAACAACCATTTCCTCAAGCGAACCCTAGGCTTGAATTCCAATTCATAGCTTGGAAGGGCCTAACCCCTAGTTTCAACAGCCTTGAAACTAGTTATAGCAAATAAGACAAAAGGTACCGATTTGAGCATAAGAAAAAGCTCTCAAAAGAGCAAAAATAATGTCGATGAAGTAAATCTTGAATGCTTGAGTTGTCTTCTTCTTCTTGGAAGCTTTCAATAAACACTTTTGGATGTTGATTCGAAGGCTCAACAGCTAGAATAAAGGCTTTTTTACTTGGAATCTTCTTTTTAGCTCTCTCTTATCTTTTTAATAGCTTTCTAGGATTATAGAAATGTCTCATGTCTCTTATGTATTCAATGAGTTTGGTGAGAGATAAATACAACAAAAACTTCCAAAAAGCCATTTGTAACCGTTGTAGAAGAGAAACTAGCCATTATGGACCGTTTGAATCAATTCTAAATTTATGAAAATATAGCCATTACTATTGTTAGAACCTATGAGTCAACATGTGAGTCGACACTAGGGTCGATGGTGTGGACACCGGCATTCGGAAGAGACTTCAAGCAAACCTAATCAATCCAGACTCCTTGTGGATTACCAGTGAATAAACCATAAATTGTAGATGAGAGAAAGTGAGTCAAGTCAAATTTAATTTCAGCAAATAGATCTTGTATTTGGTTTAAGTTGAGCTCAATTTAAAGTGGTAAAGTGGGTTCAAAGTAGTCAAGATCAAAGGTCATTGGATGAAAGCATGGAGGTATCAAGATTGGAGCCAAACACCCCAACCTCTTTCAACCACTTCAACTTCCACAAGTTGGAATGCTACCTTAACTTCCTCAACTGCCATGCTAAATTAGAATGCCACCTCACCCTCCACCAAGGGATGCCACATCATCAAGGCCACATCACCTCCATCCTATTACCTACTTGTCATACTTAGTTACAACCAACTACCTACCTTGTTACAACAAATTACCTACTTTGTTACAACAAACTTAGTTACTTTGTTACAACAAAAATTAGTTACATCTCCTTATCTCCTTGTAAACTGAATTTTAAGGGACTTGGGAGGCCTATAAATACCCCCTAATGCCTCTTTTAAGATGATATGATATGATATGATATGAATGAATGAAAGGTTGTGTTCTTTTTCCCTTTGCCATGTGCATTGCCACTCCATGTGGGAGAGGGTGTGAGGCCCAAGCTTCTTCTTCTTGTTTCTTTTCTTTCTTTTCCATGAGCATTGTCACTCCATGAGGGAGAGGGTGTGAGGCCCAAACCACTTCATCGAGCTCCTTGCATGGCCATATGAAGTGCCACTCCATGAGGGAGAGGGTGTGAGATCCAAACCAAGTCTTCCAAGCTTCAAGAGTTTTCCTACATTCCTTTCTCTTCTCTTTTTTCCTTCAATTTCTTTTTTCTCCTTACCTCCATGCCCCTAATGATCTCATTTGCAGGATCCCTTAGGTGCTACAATCCTTAGAAGAAGTCTTCTTTGCATGCGGAACCATCTGGAGAAAAGCCAGAATATCCATGGGAAAGTAGCTTCTTCTTCCAGGCACCAGCCCAAGAGCTGTGTGATCCAATCTATTAAGAAAAAGATAATCATTGCCTGGTATGCAAACCCATCCCTTCTCATAAATTCTGATTTGTTGAAGAAAGAGCATTTTCTAATTAGTGGATTCTTAACCCTAGGATTATTTTTCCTTTATTACTTAGTTGAATCCTAATCCATGGGTAGTTACTTTAATCTTCACATAATCATCCTTTATTTACTTTTTCTCTTTTCGAAAAGCAAAGCCTTATAAAATCTGAAATCGTTGCTTCCTAAATCTGAAGTTGCCTTATGTTATTCTCTTGCATGATAATATCATGCATCAGTTTGGTATCAGAGTAGGATAGGACATGTTCAAGCATAGTTCTCAAAAAATATCTACATGCTGAAATTTCTGCATAATAGTGCTAAACCCAGAAATTATTTTTCACTAAAACCTTTAGATTGTCATTTATCTTTACATCCATCAATCATACAATTAATCCTCATTAAATCTATAATTTTCTTCTTAATTTTAGATATGCAAATACAAAAAAAAATCTGCATATTTTACTTTAGGTTTTCATGTGTGTGCATTCATAATTGAATTCACTTAAGGGAAATTTCTCTCTCTCAAATAAGGGAAGGATTTTATCACCTTTCCTTGGCCCAAAACAATCACCCTCATCTCGGTCCCAAGCCTAATTAAAATTGAGTAGAAACCTAAAGTAGCTATGGACACCAACATGTCAAGTTCAAAGTATTGTGATGAAACTAGTGCACTCAATCCTTCAGTTATTTTTTGAAATTAGTGTCTAGGAAAGAGGTCCAATGGCAAATGTCTTAAACAGACTTGTGGTTCTTTAATTAGGTCGCTGTGAGAGCAGGGGGAGCCTCTCACAACCCCACCTCTTACCTGGCCAGTAGAAAGGATAATTATTGAGTTGATTGTATGTTGAGTTGATTCATTCTACCTGAGCTTCTAGGTTTAGAAAACCCTAGAACGAATTTGTATGCTGCATGACCACTAGGTCAGGAGCCCATTACCATCAACCCTAAACCCAATCTGGTTTAACCATGGAGTTCGATCTTAAAACCCAATTGAGGGCCATTACTGAACAACTTGCCCAACTGAACCATAGGTTTACCCAAATGGAGACACAGGTAGGAATCCTAGAAGGAACCCATGAGACCCATACTGAGCATGAACTTGAAACACCTTTTCCAACACCTCTCAACCCTAGAAGAGCCCCACTCCATGACCCAATCTTGGAGCTTAAGTAGAGGAGACCCAATCATGATTCTATGGACCAAGATGAGAGAGCCATTAGGAACATTAGGTTAGAAGCACCTACATTTGATGGCAGTCTTGACCCTAAAGTATACATTGATTGGGAAGGAGATATGGACCAGTACTTTAAGTGGTATGAAATGTCTAAAGAGAAGAAGTTTAAGTTTGCTAAACTCAGGCTAGTTTGTCAGGTTAGACTATATTGGTAGAATGTTGAAAGGATAACTAGGCAAAGAGGAGACATGCCCATAGTTACCTGGAGAGCCATGAAACTTAAGCTTAGGAAAAAGTATCTCCACATATCCTATCACTAGAGACATTTAGATCAATGACAAAGGCTGAGTCAAGGAGACAAGACTGTATCTGAATACATAGCCAAATTTGATGAATATGCATGAGGTGTAGCATAGATGAGTCTGAAGCTATGACCCTATCTAGATTTAGGACTGGACTATGTGAGGACATTCAGAGAGAATGTTTTTAAGAGAAGTCCATGATCTTGAACAAGCTTATTAGATAGCTAAAGACTATAAGAGATTCCAAAGGGGACCTATAATCTGTCGACCTGAACCCACTAGGAATAGTATCCCTAATCAAAAACTAGGGTCTAGTCAAGTGCACCCAGGCCGACCTAACCTTAGCACCCCATTGACTTGTAAGGAAGATAAGGGTAAGTCACCTAAAGTTCAGAGCAATCCTAATCCTAATACTTCTTATTTTAGATATCATAAATTGGGACATTATGCTAGTCAATGCCGAACCCGATCCCTACACATAGGAGAACTAGAGGAAGAGGATCTTGAACCCACTGATGAGTATGAAGATAAAGTGTATGAAGCTGGAGTACACTTAGTGGATGAATATGAAGGAGATGAGGAAGTCATTGAGTTATCTGATTTATTGGGAGTTGTTAGATGTATCTTAACCCAAACCAAAGAACAAGAGGATTGGCATAGGACCAATATCCTACAGACATTTATGAAGTTAAGGGAAAAAGTATGTAAGATCATTATAGATAGCGGGAGCTATGTTAATGCCATCTCAGCCAATGCTGTCAAAACCCTAGGTTTATCTATCATTCCCCATCCCAATCCCTATAAGGTATCCTGGATAGACTCAACTTCCATCGCCATTAAACTTAGATGCCAAGTCATGATCCAACTACAATCCTATCAAGAAAAGGTGTGGTGGATGTCCTTCCTATAGGAGTTAGCAGTATCATCTTAGGTCGACCTTGGTTATATGACCATGATGCTACCCTGTATGGTCGACCCAACTCCTGTTCCTTTAACCACCATGGGAAGAAGTTTGTGATAAACCCAACTCCACCTAAGGATAACATTAACAGGGGATCTAGTAACCTGAAAGAAAAGAAACCAAGATTAAATCTAATCAATGCTAAAGAACTAGAGCATGAGATCACTGAGGGTTCATCAGTTTGGATTTTAACTAAGAAAATTCATGATCAAGTCCAGAAAAAACACCCTAAAAAAGTAGTAGAGTTTTTGAAAGAGTTCCAAGATGTGTTTCCTGAAGAGCTTCCTGATCAACTACCACCTTTAAAGGACATACAACATGCTATAGATCTAATCCTAGGAGCCACTTTGCCTAATCTTTCACATTATAGGATGAATCTCATTGAGCACTTAGAATTACAGAAACGGTTGGAGAACTCCTTAAGAAGGAATTTATTAGGAAAAGTCTGAGTCCATGTGTAGTACCCACCCTTTTAACCTCCAAGAAAGATGGCACTTGGAGGATGTGTGTTGACAGTCGAGCCATTAACAAAATAATAATTAAGTATGGTCTCCCCATTCTCAGTTTGGATGACATGCTAGATATGATGGCCGGAGCAACTATTTTCTCTAAGATTGACCTTAATAGTGGCTATCACCAAGTTAGGATCAGACCTGGGGATGAGTGAAAAATAGCTTTTAAGACTAAGGATGGTCTTTATGAGTGGGTAGTGATGCCTTTTGGTCTTTCAAATGCCCCTAGCACCTTTATGAGGATCATGACCCAAGTTCTAAGATCATTCATGGAAAAATTTGTTATGGACTATTTCGATGATATCCTTATCTACAGGAAAACTAAAGAAGACCACCTGGACCACCTTCGCCAAGTATGTCAAGCCCTTAGGAAATAAAGCCTCTATGCTAATTTGAAGAAATGTGAATTCTTGACCCATAGAGTAGTCTTTCTAGGATTTGTAATGACCCCCAAAGGAGTATCAGCTGATCTAGAAAAAATTAAGTCCATAGTTGAGTGGCCAGTACCTACTAATGTACATAATGTGCGTAGCTTCCATGGCCTTGCTACCTTCTATAGATGATTTATTTAGGGATTTAGCTCTATAGTTGCACCCATCACCGATTGCATTAGAAAGGGAACCTTTGAGTGGACTAAATTTGTAGATAAAGCCTTCCTAGATATTAAGAAAAAGATGACCAAGCATCCATGTTGAGGTTACCCAATTTTTCAAAGGTTTTTGAGGTTGCTTATGATGCTTCTGGAGTTGGTATAGGAGGAGTCCTAAGTCAAGAAAATCATCCCATAGCCTTATTTTATGATAAATTGAATGAGGCTAAGCTTAGGTACTCGACTTATGATAATAAATTTTATGTAGTAGTTCAAACCCTAAGATATTGGAGACATTATCTACTACCACAGGAGTTTGTTTTATACTCTGATCATGAGGCACTCTGATTCCATAATTCCTAGAAGAAATTGAATCCTAGGCATGGTAAGTGGGTAGAATACATTCAAGCTTACACTTTTTTTTGAAACACCATGCTGGTATTGAAAATAAGGTTGCTGATGCCCTTAGCCATCAATCCATGCTCTTGAATTCTGTTGGAACTGAAGTCATAGGATTTGACAAACTGAAAGAAAAATATGAGACCTGTCTTGACATTAGTGAGATCTATCAATCTATGAAACAAGGACCATCTAGTTTGCATAGTGAGTATACCCTTCAAGATTGCTACCTCTTTAAGGATAATAAGTTATGTATTCCCAGGACTTCCCTTAAAGAATTTCTACTTTAGGAAACCCATGCAGGAGGTCTGCTGGTCATTTCAGTAGGACCAAGACCATTATAGCAGTTAATGACCAGTTCTACTGGCCAAGTCTTAAAAGGAATGTCACCCAAATTGTAGCTAGATGTCAAACTTGTGCTGTTTCCAAATAGCAAAAGCAAAACACTGGCCTTTACACCCCATTACCTGTGCCCGATTGTCCTTGGCAAGATCTTAGTATGGATTTTGTGTTAGGGTTGCCTAAAACCCAGAGGAGACATGATTCAATCTATGTTTGGTTGATAGATTTTCTAAGATGGCTTATTTTGTATCCTGGTCCCAAACCTTTGATGCCTCCAAGGTGGCCAAACTTTTCTTAGATGAAGTGGTTGGTTACATGGCCTACCAAAAACCATTGTATCTGATGGGGATGTCCAATTCACGAGTTACTTTTGGAAAACCCTTTGGCATATGTTAGAAACTAAGGTCAAATTTTTTACCTCCTACCAACCTCAAACCGATGGCCAGACTGAAGTAGTGAATCGAAGCCTTGGAAAGTTTTTGAGATGTCTTATAGGTGAAAACATTGGAAATTGGGACCTTTTGTTACCTAGAGCTGAATTCGCCTACAACAGTTCAGTTAATAGGTCCACAAGCAATAGTCCATTTGAAATTGTCCATGGTTATAAGCCTAAGAGATCCATAGACCTAATCCCTTTGCCCATACATTCATGAGTCTTTGAGTCAGCTGAATCATTTGCACAGCATGTTAGAGATCTGTGTAAGGAAATTAGCCATAAGATTAATTTGAGCAATGATACTTATAAAAACATGGCTAATTCCTGAAAAAGAGTTAAAGAATTTGTTGAGGGAGATTATGTGATGATTAGGCTTAGGCCTGAGTGATTTTCTCTAGGGATCATGAAAAAGTTACATGCCTGGGAGCTGGACCCTTCAAAGTGATAAAGAAAGTTGGACCTAATGCCTATATGCTTGAGTTACCACCCAAATTTGGCATTAGCTTAACCTTCAATATATCAGACCTAGTTGAGTATAGGGAGCCAGCAATGATACCTAGTGAGCCTTTTGGGCCTAACCCTATTCTTGAAAGCGAACCCATACCTGAGTGTGCACTAATAAATTTACCTGGAAAAGAAGAAAGGATTAAGCATATCCTGGATGACTAAGCTATTACTACCCAGAACAAAGGCTACCAACATTATTTGGTTCATTGGTAAGGTTGACCAGAATCTGAGGATTCGTGGATCACTCGAGAGGATCTGTAGCGCCTCGTCCCAGACCTATTAGAGCAGTACTAGAGCCGAATTGACCCTTGCTCGACAGAGTCGAGTTCTTTCCACCCTAGGAGAATTAGTGTGATGCGGGACGATCCTAGGACTGATGAAAACCATAAAACTAATTTTTTAAGATTTTTTTTAGAATTTAATTCAGTGGCTAAAGATCTAAAAATATGTAAAGAATCAGCAGGAAGACTAGTAATGCAAGAAACTATCATACCCGCAAAATACCTCATGCATAATAATAAAGATAAGATCTTGAGAATTGAGAAATCCCTGGCTTAGGATAGCATACCGGTCACCAGATCAAAACTCAGGAGGGGGAATGTTTTTACCCCGCTGCGATTGCAGTTTTTTTGAAGAAGAGACCCCTCAACACTCTGGATGGTGCCTAAACGAACAAGCCTTTGGTTCCCGAATCTGAAGGCGATCTGGACCCAGTCAGAAGGCAAGGAAAGCCTCCTTTGGGGAGGGGAAATACCTCGGGGATCCTGCTAGAATCAAGGTTAGGCATGAAATAGGTGATCAATGAAAAGAAATAAAATATGAAAGAAAGAACAAGGAAAATCAAGGTTAGGGCTGGCAACAGGGAAGAAGGAGCTCTTGATATGGGGCATCTTCAAGGCTTCTCTTCATGGACATGGCTACTGCTTGGAGGCTTAATTTTCTGCTAGGGCATGGAGAATTCCAAGGAAGGGTGGTCGGCCAAGCAAGAGAACAAAGAACCAAAACCAAAGAACCAAAAACTAGAACACCAGAAGCTGAACACCAAAATAACAGAGTTTTATTTCATAAGAGTTGATTGAATACAAGAGAAGGAGAGGTGGGGTATTTTTAAAGTTTCCATGCCCTCTTCCTATTAGGAGTTCCGCCCTCTCCTAGATAGGATAGGTTTACACACTTTGAATGGGAGAAAAACAACACAAGTAACCTAAAACTAAGAGTATACAACTTGAATGAAACATAAACTTGCTTTCCTTCTTTCAATTGGACTCTTCCACCAAGCTTGGACTTGGTCAACTCATGAAGGACACCTCCTCTTAGACTTAGCTTGGGCATGTGGGCTACAAAGGGTAGCAAGGGTCGGCCTCCTTTGGTTTGGTGCCTGGGCTTTGGGCCCTGGTGGCTGGGGTGCCTCTCATTTGGCATATTCCTGGAATCTTGGTTCGGGGGTGCGTGGGCTATACTCCTGGGCTTGGAATTTCTTGGGCTAAGATGCTGGTATATCCTTGGAATCAAGCGGTGCCCTGGGTTAAGAATATTCCAAGGCATCTGGAAGGAATCTGGCATCTAGAATGGCATCTAGGATGAATCTAGGCATCCGAAAGGCATCTTGGATGCTGGGGTGTCACACAAAATCCAATAAGCTGATGTAGTGGCCTTTGACTACTGGATGAGGCTTGGTTGGACTCAAACATAGGGTATCCTCCTCTCTTATACATGAACTGGACTAATACTGGACTTATACTGGACTAGGGTTGAGACACAATTAACTAGTCTCAACTTATTACAAGACTCAATCTTACTTTCTTACAAAATTATGATATATGACTAAGGTTCTAAAGCCCTAATCAGTAAACCATTTGGGATCCAGTGATCTGTGTTTGATCCTAGTGTCCCCACTAATTCTCATGGGGTGGAAGGAACTCAACCCCGTCGAGTAAGGGTCAATTTGGCTCTTAACTACTCAAGGAGGGTCTAGGTTGAGGTGCGGCATATCCTCACCAGTGCTCCAGAAGTCAGATTCTAGCTGACCTTGCCATATAACCAAATACCTTTGATAACCTTCATCTTCGGTACTGATGGCTTGATCATCTAGGATTCGCTCACTCCTTTCCTCACTTATTGGCCAAATTGTATGTGGTCACTCTAGGATGGGTTCTCTTTCAAAGAAAGGGAGTGGCTCAAAGGGCTCGCTAGGTATCACTGCTGGCTCCCTATACTCCATAAGGTCTGATATGCTGAAGGTGGGACTAATACCTAAATCAGGTAGCATCTCAAGCACATAGGCATTGGGTCCAACTCTTTTCATTATTCTGAATGGGCTAGCTTTGCAAGCATAAAATTCTTAACGATCACAAAATGTCCTACATAGTCCTCTAGCTTACTTTCGGGAATTAGCCAAGTTCTTATATGTTTCATTACTTAGATTAATCTTTGGCTAATTTCTTGATGCTGATGCAAACATGCTGACACATGCAAACTGACGATGCAGGGGACTCATGACATGCAAACTTGACTATGCTTTCCTATTGGACTCTATGGGCCTAAACTTTAACAGACTATAGGCTCTCTAGGTTTAACCTTGGTTTGGGATGCATATGGAAACTTATAATGGACTCCTAGCAATGCCACAAAGTATACCAAAAGTAATATGCAAACCTAATATGTGTAATGAATGAATGCAACATGCAAACCTCTACATGATGTAGGTGAATGGTTAAAGAATCATAAGAAGATCCAAGAAAAGATAGAAATAATGAGGTGGACTCAGGGTTTGTCTGGTGGGGTAGAAAGTAAGAAAAGGGTTCAGGGTTATTTAGAAAGAGTAGGATATAAGAAGGGACGTTAGGAATTAGTCCTAGACTAATATGGTTTACCTTATGGGTTTGAGGTACTCCAAAGGGTCTGCATTATGGAAAAAAGGGTCGTTGATTTCAGGGAAGAGATCAAGTGGAGTCGAAGAGGTGACTTCATCCTTAGGGTACTAATTTAAAAGGATCAAGTCCTTAATAAACTCTTATAGCTCATGAAATTCAGGACTAGGTTCTATAATTGGGATTTTATCTAAAGTCTCCTCAGGTAGAGTTGCAGTCACAGGGTCATGTGTTTCTTCCTCTAATGATTCTTCCACTACTTATTGGGTTTGGTCAGGGTCAGCTGACTCTGGATTGGCTTCTTCCTGGTCCAACCTATTGGTTAATTGGTCAAGCCTATTGGCTTCTTGGTTGTTGGTTTGGATCATTTGATTGCTTTGGGTGGTTGATTGGATAAACTAACTTTGGGATTGGGTGATCATCTGGTCAAGCTGGGCTTGGTTTTGGGTGTTCATCTGGGTCAATTGTTCAATAATGGCCTTAAGGAGGGTTTCTAGATTGGACTTCATGGTTGAATTGGGTTGGTTGCACTAGACTTTTGAATCAACTAATCCTGGGTTAGTTTCTATCTAGATTTGATCATAGTCAACTAATTCTGGGTCTTCTATAGGTGTATCATCCTCTAAATCTTCAATAGACTCATCATCTTCATACTCCTCCACCAAACTTAGATCAGCCTCATATACCTCCTCTTCTAGGTTATCCTGGTGAACCAATGGGGTAGTAGGAGAGGTTTGGCTAAAGAAAAACTGGTTATTAACTATGGTAGCAGGGATGGGTTGACTAAGGGGTTCCTGATTAATACTAGGGTTCTGACTATGGGCACTAATCCTAGTGGGTTTAGGTTGACTAAGGGAAAGTGGACTAACACTGGGTTCATATCTAGGGGTACTAATCCTATTGGGCTCAGGCTGACTAAGGGTTATGGGTTCATAGGTTATGGGTTCAATCCTATGGGTTGACTTGAATTCCAAAGCTATGTGATAGGCGTCATCTAGGTCTCGAATTTGCCATCTAAATAGTTCCCATTGCATAACTCTATGTAGGCCAGCTTTAAACCTAGATATGATTTTAGACTCAGGTTCAATTGTGTAACATGTCCCATAAAACTCATCAAATTGGTCAATATACTCAGACACAGTTTTGTTATCCTGTCTCAAACCCCACCACTGTACTAAATGTTTGCGATCCTGGAATCTGGAGTCAGTGAATCTAGGTAAATAAGGACTGGAAGGGTAATAGGGTCTAGGTTCTTGGTATGGGTCATGGTATGAGATTCTCATAAGGTTGGGCTCTAAGTATGGGTCATAGTATTGAGTTCCTATCCTAGTGCTCATGCAAACATTCAATCAATCAAAGTGGAATGATGCAACCAAATATGCAAGGGTTAGTACAATCTAGGGCTTACTAGACCTAGAGTCAAAACTGAATGGGTAAGCTCAACTCACACTAACCCAACAACTAATTCTTCCACTGGCCAGGTAGGGGGTGGGAGTGTGGGAGGCCCCCCTGCTTAATGCAAGGACCCAATTAAGTAACCACAGCACCACTTAGGTCATTTGACTCTGGACCTCCAGCCTTAGATACCAGTTTTCAGTAATAGCCACGGGATTAAATGAACTAGTTGGTCCACATGGTTCGAACCCGACCTGTTGGGTGTCACCTAACCCTCTAGGGCAAATTATGTCTAATTAATTTTAATTTAGGCTTGGGTTAGTATGATGATGGTTGTTTTGGGCCCAGGACAGGTGATGAAATCCTACCCTGATCTGAGATAGTGAATTGTCCTTAAGATTAGGTTAATCAAATGATGCACATTCATTGAGTCCTAATATAACTAATAACAATCAGAAAAATAAAATATTTTATGTGTATTTTATGATGTGCAAGTTAGGTTTGAGTTGATTAGGTTAGCAAACAAATTGGGCTTGGGATTGAGGGGTTTGGAAGTTGGTTAGGTTAGGTTTAGACATGTATGCAGAGTTCACATATTCAAAACATTAGGGCTCGGTTTGATGCAGTATTTGACATGGATTCTGATGCATAAAAAATTCAAACAAATCCTAGGATAGAGGATGGATGGTGGTGATGATGTCTACCAAATTTGATGAAAAAATAAAATTAGATGATGATGCAAATCCTAGGGTTTTCAGACTGATGCAAAATTATAAGGATTTTTAGTTAGGGTTTCTAATATGCCAAGTTTTAGGACTTTTAATTTTCTATGAAATTAATTAAAAATTATGATAAAATATAGTACAAGATACAGGACACATCATAAAAATTTCACAAGAAAATAAAATTCTTATATGGTCAAAATTAGATGAAAAGCAGACACCTAATGCAGCTAGCAGGATGCAGAAATTAGGGTTTGTGATCCTAATGCAGATGATAGCTATCCTAAACCTGCTATGATACTAAACTAATGTGGGACAATCCTAAGACTGGTGAAAACCAGAAAAATAATTTTTTTAGATTTTTCTTAGAATTTAATTCAGTGGCTAAAGACCCGAAAATAAGTAAAGAATTAGCAGGAATACTAGTAATGCAAGAAACTATCATACCTGCAAAATACCTCATGCAGAATAATAATGATAGGATCCTGCGAATTAAGAAACCCCTGGCTTAATATAGTGCACCTATCACCAGATCAAAACTCAGGAGGGGGAAGGTTTTTACTAAGCAGCGATTGCAGTTCCTCTGAAGAAGAGACCCCTCAACACTCTAGATGGCGCCTGGAAGAACAAGCCTTTGGTTCCCGAATTTGAAGGCGATCTAGACCCGGTCAGAAGGCAAGAAAATCCTCCTCTAAGGAGGGGAAACACCTTGGGGATCTTGAAAGCATCAAGGTTAGGCACAAAATAGGTGATCAATGAAAAGAAACAAAATATGAAAGAAAGAATAAGGGAAATCAGGGTTAGGGCTGGCAGCAGGGAAGAAGGAGCTCTTGATCTGGGGCATCTTCAAGGCTTCTCTTCTTGGATGTGGCTATTTCTTGGAGGCTTGATTTGCTGCTAGGGCATGGAGAATTCCAAGGAAGGGTGGTTGTCCAAGCAAGAGAACAAAGCACCAAAACCAAAGAACTAAAAACCAGAACACCAGAAGTTGAACACCAAAATAATAGAGTTTTATTTCATAAGAGTTGATTGAATACAAGAGGAGAAGGGGTGGGGTATTTATAGAGTTTTCATGCCCTCTCTCTATTAGGAGTTCAGCCCTTTCCTAGTTAGGATAGGTTCACACTTTGAATGAGGGAAAAACTACACAAGTAACCTACAACTAGGAGTATACAAGTTGAATGAAACATAAACTTGTTTTCCTTCTTTCATTTGGACTCTTCCACCATGCTTGGACTTGGTCAACTCATGAAGGATGCCTCCTTTTGGACTTAGCTTGGGCGTGTGGGCTCCAAAGGGTAGCAAGGGTCGGCCTCCTTGGATTTGGTGCATGGGCTTTGGGCCCTGGTGGCTGGGGTGCCTCTCATTTGGCATATTCTTGGAATCTTGGTTCTGGGGTGCATGGGCCATGCTCCTGGGCTTGGAATTTCTTGAACTATGATGCTAGTATATCCCTGGAATCAAGGGGTGCCCTGGGTTGAGAATATTCCAAGGCATCTAGAAGGAATTTGGTATCTGGAATGGCATCTGGGGGGAATCTGGGCATCCAGAAGGCATCTTGGACCCTAGGGTGTCACACAAAATCCAATAAGCTGAGTAGTGGCCTTTGACTCCTGGATGAGGCCTGGTGGGACTCCAAAATAGGGTATCCTCTTCTCTCGTACATGAACTGGACTAATACTAGACTCATACTGGACTAGGGTTTAGACACAATCGACTAGTCTCAACTTATTACAGGACTCAATCTTACTTGCTTACAAAATTGTGACACATGACTAAGGTTTTAAAATTCTAATCAATAAACCATATGGGGTCCAGTGATCTATGTCTGATCCTGGTGTCCCCACCATGGTGTGGACACCGACATTCAGAAGAGACTTCAAGCAAACATAATCAATCCAGACTCCTTGTGGATTACTAGTGAATAAACCATAAATTGTAGTTGAGAGAAAGTGAGTCAAGTCAAATTTAATTTCAGCAAATAGGTCTTGTACTTGGTTCAAGTTGAGCTCAATTTAAAGTGGTCAAGTGGGTTCAAAATAGTCAAGATCAAAGGCCATTGGATGAAAGCATGAAAGCATCAAGATTGGAGCCAACCACCCCAACCTCCTTCAACCACTTCAACTTCCACATGTTGGAATGCTACCTTAACTTCTTCAACTGCCATGCCAAATTGGAATGTCACCTCACCCTCCACCAAGGGATGCCACATCATCAAGGCCACATCACCTCCATCCTAGCACCTACTTGTCATACTTAGTTACAACCAACAAACTACTTAGTTGCAACCAACTACCAACTTTGTTACAACAAATTACCTACTTTGTTACAACAAACTTAGTTACTTTGTTACAACAAAAATTAGTTACATCAGCCTTATCTCCTTGTAAACCAAATTCTAAGGGACTTGGGAGCCCTTTAAATACCCCCTAATCCCTCTTGTAAGATGATATGATATGATATGAATGAATGAAAGGTTGTGCTCTTCTTCCATTTGCCGTATGCATTGCCACTCCATGTGGGAGAGGGTGTGAGGCCCAAGCTTCTTCTTCTTGTTTCTTTTTTTCCTTTGCCATGAGCATTGCCACTCCGTGAGGGAGAGGGTGTGAGGCCCAAACCACTTCATCAAACTCCTTCCATGGCCATATGAAGTGCCACTCCGTGAGGGAGAGGGTGTGAGATCCAAACCAAGTCTTCCAAGCTCCAAGAGTTTTCCTACAATCATTTCTCTTCCCTTTCTTCCTTCAATTTCTTTCTTCTCCTTACCTCCATAACCCTAATGATCTCATTTGCAGGATCCTCCAGTGCTACGATCCTTAGAAGAAGTTCTCTTTGCATGCGGAACCGTCTGAAAAAAGCCGGAATATCTGTAGGAAAATAGCTTCTTCTTCCAGGCACCAGTCCTGAGAGCTGTGTGATCCAATCCATTAAAAAAAAGTCAATCATTGCCTGGTATGCAAACCCATCCCTTCTCATAAGTTTTGATTTGTTGAAGAAAGTGCATGTTCTAATTAGTGGTTTCTCAACCCTAGGATCCTGTTTCCTTTATTACTTAGTTGAATCCTAATCTTCGGGTAGTTACCTTAATCTTCACATAATCATCCTTTGTTTACTCTTTCTCTTTTTGGGAAGCAAAGCTTTAAAAAACCTGAAATCATTACTCCTTAAATTTGAAGTTGCCTTATGTTAATCTCTTACATGATAATATCCCACATCAGTTGACACTTGGGTCAACACTTGGATAGACACCAAGTGTAATTCTTGAAATCCATGGTTCTGCTTCATTTCTGGTCTTAGGCTATGAGTCGATCTATGAGTTGAAACTTGAACTTGTGAGTCGACACTTGAGTCGACACTTAAGTTAGCACTTGATAAAAAAATCAAGGAATGAAACTATTCTATAACTTTCTTGTCTCAGGCCAAGAGTCAATCTATGAGTTGACCTGTGAGTCGACACTTGGGTCAACACTTCACTGGAGTCCAAAAAATAATGTTCTATCCATTTCTATTCTTGGACCTTGACTTGACCTATGAGTCGACACTTGGGTCAACACTTGGCATGTGGATAGAATTTCTATGTGCCAGTCTTTAGAAGTATCGACACTAGGCTTTATGAGTCAATACTTGAGTCGACACTAAGGTTAACACTTGATCTGTGCCAATTTCAAATTGTGTGCCAGGCTTCGAAACTCTAAAATTTGTCCAATATACTTCCAGTTTCTTCTTCATAATTACCAAATTGATCAATTTCTTAGCTTTCCAAGGAAAGAAGACTTCTTAAACTTTGAAACTCATCTTGCAATAATTTATATGACTTTGACGCTTTTGTGTAAAGAATTTGATGTACCTGTAACCTAGAATTAACAAATCCAATTGAAACATTAGTACAAATCATATACTCAATATTTTGTTATTCATCAAAATTAAGGGCCAAAGCTGACAATACCTTTTAGGATACCTTTGTATAATGGAGTGTTTGAAAGGAGGAATCGAACCCTATAAGATATGGTTTGATCAATGATGTGATTTGTTAATCTACCTATCTCTTTTTGAGGATATGCATTAGAGTTGGCTTGCTACATTCTAAAATGAGTTCCTAGCAAGTATGTAGACAAAATGCTATAATAGATATGTATACGGCATAAGTCGGTGCTCTTACATCTTAGGGTCTATGGAAGTCCAGCATATGTTAAACATTTAAAAACATACAAGCTTGGGCCTAGGTTTGATAAGTACATATTTATGGGATATCCAAAAGAAACTAAGGGTTATTTCTTCTATCATATTGATGAATAAAAGGTATTCGTTAGTAATAAGGCAGTCTTTTTAGAAAAGGGGTTTCTTGGGGAAGGAACTAATATCTCTATGGTTAAACTTGAAGAAGTTTGATAAGTAGAAGAACCAACATAATTAACTGAATCAATTCAATTGGATTCGATTAGATCAAAACCAAAGCCTGTTATAAAGGCAACCTTAAGGAGATCTGGTAGAGTACCTTATCAGTCAGATAGATACTATGGTTTCTTGGTTAGAGATGGTGATCCTATTAAACTTAATGAAAATAGTGAGGATCCGATCACCTATATGGATATGATCGAGAGTTCCGACTCTAAAAAATTGCTTGAAGCCATAAAACCCAAAATGGAGCCATGAAAATCAACGATGTATGTATACTCATTGATCCACTTAAAGGGATTAAACCATAGGGTGTAAGTAAATTTTCAAAAAGAAAAGGAGCATAGACGGGACAGTGGAGACCTATAAAGCCCATTTGGTTTCTTGGTTAGAGATGGTGATCCTATTAAACTTAATGAAAATAATGAGGATCCGATCACCTATATGGATATGATCGAGCATTCTGACTCTAAAAAATTGCTTGAAGCCATAAAATCCAAAATGGATTCATGAAAATCAACGATGTATGGATACTCATTGATCCACTTAAAAGGATTAAACCATAGGGTGTAAGTAAATTTTCAAAAAGAAAAGGAGCATAGACGGGACAGTGGAGACCTATAAAGCCCATCTGGTTATCAAGGGATATCATCAACATTATGGTATTGACTATGATGGGACATTTTACTATGGCAATGCTCAAGTTCATTCAAATTATGCTTGTGATAGTAGCACATCTTGATTTTGAGATCTGGCAAATGGATGTCAAAACCATTTTTCTAAATGAAGAGTTGGAAGAAGAAGTATATATGATACAACTTGAAGGGTTCACATCTATAGATGAATCAAACATGGGCAAGCTTCAGAGATCCATTTAAGGATTGAAGCTAGCATCTCAGAGTTTGAACATGCATTTTTATATAGTGATCAGAATGTATGGCTTCGTTAAGAATGAAAAGAGCCTTGCATATACAAATGGGCTAATGGTTCAGTAGTTATATTTTTGTTTTGTTTGTGGATAATATTCTTTCAATCTGGAATTATATTTCTATAATGCCAAGAAAAAAGGTTTGGCTATCATCCCAATTTTTCATGAAGGACCTGGGATAAGCAACCTATATCCTTAGGATGAAAATCTATTAGGATAGATCTAAAAGGTTTTTAGGCTTATCCTAGTTGATGTACATTGACATTGTGCTGAAACGATTCAGCATGGTGAATTCCAAAAAAGGCTATCTTTCGATAGGCCATGGAATTACTCTCTCTAAGAAGGATTGTTCAACAACTCCTCAGAGAGATAGCATATGAGTAGGATTCTATATGCCTCGATAGTGGGATTCATTATGTATGCCATGACATGTACGTGACCAGATGTGGCATCCTCAGTAGGGGTATTAAGTAAATACCAATTTGATCTAAGAGAAAACCATTGGAAGGTCATATTAAGTATTTAAGAAATACTAAGGACCAATGGTTTGTTTATGGAGACTCTAATTTGAAATTAGTTGATTATACTGACTCCAGTTTTTAGTCAAACTAGGATGGTCTAAAAGTGTTATGTCTTTACCCTTATTGGAGGAGTTGTCTACTGGAAAAGTTCCAAGCAATACACTGTGGTTGATTTAGTATACGAGGCAGAGTATATTATGGCATCTGATATGTAAAGGAAGCTGTATGGTTATGAAAGTTCATCACCAAGCTTGGAGTGCCACCTTCCATTGATGGTCTAGTTGTTCTATATTGTGATAGTACTAGAGCTATTGCTTAAGCGAAGGAACCAAAGGCACATCAGCAGACCAAGCATGTTCTGCATCGCTAATACCTTATTCAAGAAATAGTGGAATAAGGTGACATCGACCTTTTAAAGATCAATGAAAAGGAGAACCTGGCCAACCCATTTAAAATCAAAGAGTTTGATAATCATAAGTGGAAGATGGGTATATGATACTATTTCGATTGGCTCTAATCCAAGTGACAGTTATTGGGAAAAGTGTTCTAAAGCTAATCATCTAGATTGTAGATGGTTGAGATATCTTGTAAATAATATAAATTATTAATAAAATAAATATTATTTATGGTTGCTCAATACTATTTGTCATCTTCCTGTGAACTCTAATGTGTTGAAGCCTTTAAAACTATATTGATTCAATAAAGGAAGATTTATTGAGTGGTTCTTAAATCAGTTCACGACCAAGTGATATGTTGTTACTTATGATGACAATGTTTATCGAGAAGAGGTCATTTTATGCCATATAGGTTAGTTATCCTCGTAACTAAGGAGTGTGGAGATATTGGTATGGCATGCAAGTGAATGTAGGGATATATTTCACTGAATAGTGATAAACTCTATGGAGACTTTGCTATCAAGAGTATCTTTCAGAAGGATATGGATATAATTATCCCTTCGACTTATGACTATCATGGTGACTTGGCAAGCAACTCACTATACTTTGATGATAGATTACTTGGATTTTTAATCCAGCGATGGAAGGTCTTTAAGTATAGTCAAGTACTTGTTAAGTCAGTGTTGAGTTAGAAGGGATTGACTACTCAAGATGTTTGAGAAAATGCTAGACAATATTTTAATTTAGCAAAACCTTAGCCAGGATAATCCTAGTGAGGAGTCAAATGATTTAACGGTTTATACACATGAGGATGCACTATTCAAAGTTGGCAGTTGACTTTAAATTCATCTTGAGTATTAGGTCAAAAGAATATAATTATATGGTAACCATAGCCTGGGTTACTGAATATTGCTTTGCCATTATTTGATCAATCCGAACATTGGGTACCATTGCTAGATGGTCACATTGATTAGTTCAAGAAGTTATTCTTCAGATATCAGCTTAGTATTTGAATCTATAAGGTCACATACAATAAAAATTTTCAATTGTTCATGATGGCTATGGACGATTGAGAATCATTCAGTGGCAAAATTATAAATATGATCAACAATTCACCTTATACAAATATTATAAATAAATAAAAAAATATTAATTAATTTTAGAATAATTAATTAGTAATTAGATTGTTAATTGACATAATTTGATTAAATGAGGGATTTAGGTCAAGTTTAATTGAATTGGATTCAATTAGGTTTCACCCGATTAGGTTATTTGATGACCTAATCGCTAAGGGTCTTTAATCTTTGTTTAATTTAGTTTTGGATATAATTAATTCCTGATTTAATTGTGATTTAACTAAGTCTAATTAGACCTAAATAGAATTGGATTTAGATTAATTAAATGGGTACAAACCAATTTTCTATTTGGAATAGAATTTAGATTAAATAAGAGTCCTGAAAGACCAAAACTCCTTGTGCCACTTTGTTCTTCATGCCAAATAATTTTTTACATGATGAATCTCCATGCCATTTTAGGATTAGCACCCTCCCTCTTTCCATTCTAATTATGATTAAGGTTATTTGAATTTAAAAGAGTTTTAAAGTTTATAAAGTTAGAGTTTTAAAAGGTTTTAAACTCTAGACCTTATCCAAATATAGATAGGACTCCTAATTTTATCTAACTTCTCTCCCTCTCCAGACCTAATTAAAATGTGATTTTCTTTTGGGCATGCAAAAAAAAAGGAGAGCTCTTTTACCATGATAGAGGAAGAATAATTACCAAAAAAATAAAAGGTAGTTGGCATGAAAAAGGCTTGGGCGAGGGAGTTGCTTCTTGGTGCTAGGAAATTAGAGAAAGAGAGGAAGAAAGAAAACTAAAAAAAACAATTTTGTTTTTTCTTTTCTTCCACAATATGTTCTTCCTTATCCTCCATCTCCTCATCTTATTGGAGGGCCTAAGAAGATTCAAAGAAGGCCTTTAGATCAATCATCCATAGCCTTCACACGGAGCTAGTACTCTAGGGAAGGTGATCCGTCGAGACTTCATGTGGACTATTTGTAGAGGCTGGACACCTTGTGCAGCTGTGAGGTGACATTTAAACCATCTATCATGCACCATCAGCAATAACATTCATTGACCCATGACCAAGTATGGGATCCGATCTTGTATATGCCTGTAGATTAGATATACAACATGCATTAATGAGATCAATGTATGATGATTTTATTTTTCTATATTTACATCTATTATATCTTATCTTGATCCTGTAGAGAAGGTTTTTTAGAATTGTTCTAATGCATGTTTTATTGATTAAAATTAATTTAATCAATTTTTACTTCCACAATATTTTTTAAGAAAAACCATGCATGCAACTCTGCCCTAGTTTTCCAACATCTTTTGGATACTTAATAAAAAGATATTTATCAGACCTAGGTCCAAGCTTATCTATGTTCAAATGTTTGACATAAACTAGGCATCCTTAAACCCTAAAGTGTGAAAGTACTAGTCTACATCCTATCTATATCTCATATGACATTTAATCAATAGATTTGCTTGGAACCTTATTAAGTGTATAACAAGCTATCTTAAGAGCATATTTCTAAAAGGAGATCGGCAGACTTGCAAAGTCCATCATGGATCGAACCATGTTTGACAGCAATTGATTTCTCCTTTCTGACATCCCATTATGTTGAGGTGTTCTTGGAGGTGTCTATTATGAGAGAATCCTATTCTCATCTAAATAAGTTAGAAACTCATTGACAAGGTATTCTCTTCCTTGGTCTAACCTAAGAGTCTTGATACTCTCTAGTGTATTTTTCAATGTCATTATGGAATCTTTTGAACATTTTAAATGATTTAGACTTATGCTTCATAAGATAGATGTGCCCATACCTAGAAGGTCATCTGCAAACATAATGAAGTAGTAATACCCATCTTTGGTACTAGTGTTTATTGGTCCACATACATTAGTATATATTAGACTTAGAACTTCATTGGCTTGTTCACCTTTTCCAGTAAAAGATGACTTAATCATCTTTCCAAGAAGATAGGATTCACATGTCAGCAATGATTTATAATCATTAACATCGAGGATTTGCTCTTTTGTTAACATGTTTATCTTGTTCTTATTAATATGATCAATTCTATAGTGCCAAAGGTAGGCATTAGTGACATTATCTATCTAGGATATTAATTAGATGTGTATACTATACTAATAGACTGTGATAGTATTAAATACATTTCTCAATTATGCATGCACTAGAGTAATACCAATCACAATGATATCACAAAAATCGTTCTTTATTAAAAATTTATATCCATCCTTGGCTAAAAGGCCAATAGAAATAATATTTAATAAGAATGAAGGGCAATAGTGATAATCACTTAAAATGATAATATTAGAATTAAAAACAAGCTTAACAATTCCTAAAGCTAGGACTAGAACATAAATTCCATCTCCTACATTCAAGAAGCTCTTGCTATCTTTAAATCTCCTATAGACTTGAAGTCCCTGCAATATATTATAAATATTAATTGGACTCCTAGTCTCCAATACTGGTGCGGGCACCAGACTCAAAAGAAGACTTCAGGGCTCCATCTGGATGTCTGATTGACCTTGCCCAAAGAATTAGGGTTTTCTGGTTTTGTAATTAGGGTTGACTAGGTCAACTCAATTTTAGTCTTGAGTCTGTATTTCTCTATAATTTAAATTTTGTTGAGTCATGTTGACTTAGTACAAGTCCTAGTAGTGGTCTAGGTCTTTTCCAGGTTGGTGCCTTTTTTTAAAAATCAAGTCAAGGTCCAGGGTGCCCAATTTTTTCTCCCAGGCCCAAGCATGTGGACGCCACACTCCCAGCCACACGCCAGAGTTCAGGAGGTGCCACATCTCCATCAAGTGTGCCTTGGTCCCCACACCACAAGAAAGCAGGTCCCTTCTTTCATGCGCCACTTGGGGGAGAAATCCATCAAGATACCTCAATCCAAGGAGGAGCCAACTTCTTTCCAGATAAACCCAAGCCAGGATGGCAAGAATTTTTCTTGAAGAGAGGATCAAGGAGGTGCCCCACAATGTTCCATAAAAACTAAGTTATAAAAGGGAAGAGAGCATGTCTTGGGGAGAAAATTAAGGAGGCACCCAAAAGTTTCCTAAAGTGCCAAAGCCATGAAAGGAAGAAGCCTAAACTTGTGGAGCAAGACTAGGAGGTGTCCAAAAGAGCCAAACCATGAAGGAAAAATCCTTGATTCATGGAGAGATACTAGGAGACACCCCCATAACCTGCCATTTGGAGCTGATTTTCAAGTTTTCTTGGAGTTATTGGGCTGCCCACTCATGGAAGGAGTCTTGGGAAAAGAATTTGATGCCTAAAGTGTGGGTTAGTCCTATTAGTCCCACATGGGAAGTGTATGAAATTTTATTTCTTTGTTATGTCTATATATTCAACTCTATGTAACTCTTGAATTAAATGATGAATGAAATCAGTTTCTTTGTAAGCAACTTTGTGTTTCTCTCTTCCGCACTTGTGTTCAGGTGTTGAGCTCCGTGAGGGAGTAAATCCGGGTTCCCTAGGAACCTTGAGGAGGTGTGAGATCTCCATCCCCAAACCCTACCAAAACCCTAGGTTAGCCACTTCAATTCCAAACCCTAGCCGCCCATCATCTTCTTCATTCCACCAATCATCCAAACCCTAATCTACCTCATCATCTCACGGCCCCCTCTTCCAAGTAGAGGCCGACCACCAACATCCAGGTCCAGATCGGCTACTTCAAATACAGAGCAAATCCTAGAGGAAGTCAGATCAGCATCTAGGAGAATCAGGATTTCAGCAACATCAATTTTTTTTAAGTTCTTCTTATCTGGTAAATCCTTTCTTTGAGTATCTGGTTCCTTAACTTGTTCTTCTTCTTTCCCAGATCCTGAGTTCAAAAGAAGCCAACTCTGCCAAAGGGCCAGTATTGAAGGATCCATTGCGAAGATATCCGAATCCGAGGATCCAACAATCTGCTCAAGAGAGTCCTTCCACCAAACTCTGTGAAGATCACTGCCTGGTACATAACCCTTCCCTTCTCTTTATTTCTGTCCTGTTGAAAGTTCAGAGCGAAACCCTAGGTCTGGGAGTTTTTCAACCCCCAGCGATCCTTTACTTCTGAACTACTCTGATAATCTAGTTTCTTTGAATTGTGCTTTCAATTATTATATAGTTTCTTTCAATTTAGTTTAACTTTCCTTTGAGTCAAAGCCGACTTCTGAAAATATATATATATAAAAAAAAAAATACATTAATTTTAATTTACTTCTGCATCGCATCATCTTTTTTGTTCTGCATCAATTTTGGTATCAGAGCTTTCGTTCTGCATCAATTTTGGTATCAGAGCCCTGTCTAGGGTTTCTGACTTGCTTGCATGTTTTGAGTGTCTCTCTTTTTTACTTTGTTTGCTCGAAGTAGACTCCCCAGGACATCCGGTCCTAGGAACGATGTGAGGTGCAAGCCTCCTCTTCCCATTCCATGGGGTGTTCCTAGGGCATGTAGGGGATCCGCTGGGTTACAACTTCGTAGCAGGAATTGTAAACGGGGGAAGCGTTCTATTTTCAGTCTGTAACTACTCTGTTGCATGAATTGTTTCTCATTACAAATAACTCTAAATTATGTGATTTTTGTTTTGTTGGAACCAGTATAATTGAATCTATTTTACGTAATTTTACTGTGATTTATTGGTTTCTGTGAAATCTCTGAGAGTTAAATTACAGCAACTCCATTTCTATGTTTCTGCATTTCAATTTTTTTGAGTGATCATCTCCTAATTCATCTTAAGGGTAATTGAGCATCTAAGATAAGGGGAGGAGTTGATAACCTATCCTTAGCCCAAAACCACCACCCATTCATTCGATACTAAGCCTAATTTTAAAATTTATTAGACTTAATTTGCCCTAGTGGGCTAGGGACACCAACAAGTCGGGTCTAGGCTAGTGTTGAGTCAGTTTGTCTAGTTACTCTATGTGTACTTTGTACTCAGTGTCTAGAACGGTGGTTCAGGGATTCTATCCCGAAGGGCTTGTGTGCAGGTCCGCCTGCCTGGCCAATCTCTGATTGGTGTCTAGGATTGGCATTTAGGGACCTAACACTCCCCTTACACCTACCTGGTTGAGTCCAAAGTTACTACAGGCTAGCTTGCCACTCACATTAGGCATCTAGTTTGGGCTCTAGGTCTAGTTAGCCCGTAGTCGTTTCAGTCGAGTCTCATTTGGTGTGTTTGCTTGCATCATCATGTCTACCCGGAATGGAGTACCCTACCAACCTGGTCAGACCCAACCTGATTTAGAGGCCATGGTTAGAGCTCTTACTAAAAGTATGAACAAATTGAGTCAGGATATGAATGAGAATTTTACCCAGCTTAGGGATCGAGTCCAAGTAGTTGAGAAACGTAGACATCAAAATTGGACCCCTGATCCAAAATTTAATAGGCCCCAACCTCACCCATGCCAGGAGCCTTGGAGGACCTTATACCGTGATCCCGAGCATAACCTTAGGAAGCCTAACCATGATATCTATAGTGTGGATCGTGTCTATGAGAGGTCCTTACAATATTCTAGACCAGTCACTCAACAACCCAAGTCTTCTAGATCAAACCATTTAGATCCACACCCATGCCCAAGTAAGGTCTTTACTAGCTTGAAACCCAGTGTGACCCAAGTTCCTATATCGCAAGAATGTTGGTTTTGTGGAGAAAGAGGCCATAAATCTAGTCAGTGCCCATGCATAGGACTAGCTTGTGCACAGCTAAGTGGTAAGAATCCTAAGGATGACATTAATGAGGGAGAACCCAAGCCTACCAATGAGGAAGAATGGTTAGGTATGACAAGCCCAGAATCAGTTGACCCGATTACCACTGACCCGAAACCCATTAAAGATGGCATCAAGAAAGTATATGATGATGGCTTGAGTCTAGTTGATGAATATGAGGGGGAAGAACTTGAAGAATGTGACATCGATACTATTGATTCCTTACCTGAGGAGACCTTGGAGAGCAACCAAGTGGTAGGACCTAGTTCAGAAATTCAAGAGATTTGTGAGAATCAGGTTCCTTTAGTCAAATACCCCCAGGAAGAACTCATAGTGTTAGCCCGAGCTATCAGTTCGTACCCTCTAATGACAGTCATTCCCCAAGTACCAATTGAAGATCTTTGCACTGAACTGTTTAAGTTTGCCCACCCTATGGTAGATCCTCTCCTTAGGATGACTGAATCAAGCCTCTTACAATTGGACCTTGTCCCATGCCCAGCCACTAAGGTCTCTCCCATAATCTCAGTTGAACATCCTTGTCTTGAGCGGATTGATTCACCCAGTCCTGTAGAAGTCCTCCTTATGACCCCAGACCCCTTCCTTTGCATGACTGACCTACCATTCTATAGAGTATACCTTTCCGCACCCATATGTCAAATTTCAAGTCTTGAGGTCATCATCCATAGGCCCTTCCATGAATCATTCTTCAATCCAGTTCTTGAGAAAATGGATCATTATTTGCTTAGAGAACAAACTTTAATTGTTGCAATCACATGTCCTAGGCTACTTCCCGAACCATCTCTTGATCCATTCCTAGGAGTAGCAAACTTTTCCTTTCGTAAGGATGATCAGTTGACACTCATAGATCACCATTCAAACCTTCAGGTCACCACCTTTAGTCAACAGATAATTCGAGACTCCACCTCATATTTCCTCCCTTTCTCTAGGACTTCCAATGCTTCTTACACCATCCAAGTATACTTTGTCGAAGTCTTTAGAGTGAACCACGTGTCAGAACCTATTAGGTTTGCCACCTACTTTTGGAAGACCTTATGGCACCTACTAGGCACCCATGATAAGTTTTCATGCTCTGCATGCCATCCTTCGACCCAAGGTTAAACCTAGAGAGCCGTAGTTTGTTAGGTTTAGACCTAGGGTTCCTTTGGAATAAAGTCCATTCTTTAGGAATGCGTCATTAGTCTAGTTTAGTTTTTCTTGACCCTTTACTAGGCTTTGACTCAGATTTTGGTTTGATTGAGAGCACCAGGAATTGGGATTTGTATTTTGTCCAGGGCTGAAATTGCATTCAATGTTTCGATCAATAGGTCTATAGGCTAGAGTCCCTTTGAAATTATTCATGGATACAAGCCTCACACACCACTTGATCTGATTTCACTATTAGCCCACACACACAAGTCTCTTGATGCACTTGCATAGCATGTAAAGGACTTGCATAAAGAAATTCATGCCAAAATAACTTTAAGTAATGAAGCTTATAAGAAGTTGGCTGATTCTCAAAGACGAGTCAAAACTTTTATTGAGAGAGACAATGTAATGATTAGGTTAAGGCCTGAGCGGTTTTCTCCTGGAACCGTTAGAAAGTTACATGCTAGAGGAGCTGGACCATTTAAAGTAGTGAAGAGAGTAGGATCCAATGCCTATGTGCTCGAGTTACCTCCAGAACTAGGCAATAGCTCTACTTTCAACATTACAGACCTAGTAGAGAACAGGGAGCCTGCTGTGATTCCCAGTGAGCCTTTTGAACCTAATCCTGTTATTGAGAGTGATCCCGATCCTGTGTGTCCACCAACAAACTGGCCTGTGAGGAAAGAGCAGATTGAAAAGATCCTGGATGATCAGGTTATCTCTACTCATAATCGAGGATACCAAAGATACCTGGTCCGCTGGCAACGAAGGCCAGACTCTGATGACTCTTGGATCTCCCGAGAAGAACTACAAGATTTGGATCCAGACCTCTTGGAGAGATACCAGAGCCAACTTGAGCCTTACTCGATAGGGTCGAGTTCCTCCCACCCCAGGAGAATTGGTGCGGGCACCAGACTCAGAAGAAGACTTCGGGGCTCCATCTGGATGTCTGATTGACCTTGCCCGAAGAATTAGGATTTTCTGGTTTTGTAATTAGGGTTGACTAGGTCAACTCAATTTTTGTTTTGAGTCTGTATTTCCCTATAATTTAAATTTTGTTGAGTCATGTTGACTCAGTACAAGTCCTAGTAGTGGTCTAGGTCTTCTCCAGGTTGGTGCCATTTTTTTAAAATCAAGTCAAGGTCCAGGGTGCCCAGTTTTTTCTCCCAGGCCCAAGCATGTGGGCGCCACACTCCCAGCCACACACCAGAGTCCAGGAGGTGCCACATCTCCATGCAGTGTGCCTTGGTCACCGCACCACAAGAAAGCAGGTCCCTTCTTTCATGCGCCACTTGGGGGAGAAATCCATCAAGATACCTCAATCCAAGGAGGAGCCAACTTCTTTCCAGATAAACCCAAGCCAGGATGGCAAGAATTTTTCTTGAAGAGAGGATCAAGGAGGTGCCCCACAATGTTCCATAAAAATCCAAGTTATAAAAGGGAAGAGAGCATGTCTTGGGGAGAAAATCAAGGAGGCACCCAAAAGTTTCCTAAAGTGCCAAAGCCATGAAAGGAAGAAGCCTAAACTTGTGGAGCAAGACTAGGAGGTGTCCAAAAGAGCCAAACCATGAAGGGAAAATCCTTGATTCATGGAGAGATACTAGGAGACACCCCCATAACCTGCCATTTGGAGCTGATTTTCAAGTTTTCTTAGAGTTATTGGGCTGCCCACTCATGGAAGGAGTCTTGGGAAGAGAATTTGATGCCTAAAGTGTGGGTTAGTCCTATTAGTCCCACATGGGAAGTGTGTGAAATTTTATTTCTTTGTTATGTCTATATATTCAACTCTATGTAACTCTTGAATTAAATGATGAATGAAATCAATTTCTTTGTGAGCAACTTTGTGTTTCTCTCTTCCGCACTTTTGTTCAAGTGTTGAGCTCTGTGAGGGAGTAAATCCGGGTTCCCTAGGAACCTTGAGGAGGTGTGAGATCTCCAACCCCAAACCCTACCAAAACCCTAGGTTAGCCACTTCAATTCCAAACCCTAGCCGCCCATCATCTTCTTCATTCCACCAATCATCCAAACCCTAATCTACCTCATCATCTCACAGCCCCTCTCTTCCAAGTAGAGGCCGACCACCAACATCCAGGTCCAGATCGGCTACTTCAAATACAGAGAAAATCCCAGAGGAAGTCAGATCAACATCCAGGAGAATCAGGATTTCAGCAACATCAATTTTTTTTAAGTTCTTCTTATCTGGTAAATCCTTTCTTTGAGTATCTGGTTCCTTAACTTGTTTTTCTTCTTTCCCAGATACTGAGTTCAGGAGAAGCTAACTCTGCCAAAGGGCCAGTATTGGAGGATCCATTGCGAAGATATCCGAATCCGAGGATCCAACAATCTGCTCGAGAGAGTCCTTCCACCAAACTCTGTGAAGATCATTGCATGGTACATAACCCTTTCCTTCTCTTTATTTCTGTCATGTTGAAAGTTCAGTGCGAAACCCTAGGTCTAGGAGTTTCTCAACCCCCAGCGATCCTTTACTTCTGAACTACTCTGATAATCTAGTTTCTTTGAATTATGCTTTCAATTATTATATAGTTTCTTTCAATTTAGTTTAACTTTTCTTTGAGTCAAAGCCAACTTCTGAAAATATATATATAAAAAAAAAATAAATAAATACATTAATTTTAATTTACTTCTGCATCGCATCATCTTTTTTGTTCTGCATCAATTTTGGTATTAGAGCTTTCGTTCTGCATCAAATACCTAGGTAGTAGAGTCATAAATAGAGAAGTAATATAGTTTTATCATATAATTACCTTGATTAGCAACCACTTGCTTTCTTCTCTTGCAAGGCCTGTTCGGATCAAGGGAAGCAATATATAGAGGACAATTCCTCTTCTAGTGACCCTGCTTCTCATAATAGCACTCAACTTGACTCTTGTCAATCTTGGGCTTCTTGGTCTGAGAGGACTGAGATGTCCCAACATGTTGCACCTTCTTATTCTTTTTCTTCTTTCCTTTCTTAAAGGGACGATGCCTAGATGAGGAACCACCCATAACATTCACTAGGTCCTTGTCGAGTTGGTGATCCTTCTCAAAGGTCTGTAGTAACCCTAGCAAACCTTGGTAGTTTACTACATGCTTAGTCATTCTATTGCCCAGGTGGGTTTCCCAAGAGGGGGTGAATTGGGAGTTTAAAAAATTTAATAGATATATGCTCTTTGAAAACTTTTTTGAAGTGTTAGGAGCTGTGATTTAAATAATTAAAACAAAAGCAGAAGCAAGTAGAAAAATCATAATGCAAACATAGCAGGTTTATAGTGGTTCGGAGCACCTCAGCTCCTACATCCACTACCCAAGATACCACTTAGGATTTCCACTATATTCTAATAAAAATATAGTAGGCTTGTTTTACCAGGGTCACAATCCAAACCCAATGGTGCGGACACCAAAGGCACTAGAATAAGGCAGAGGCTTCTCAACCCTCTGTGGATCACTTAAATAACATTCGAGTCCACTGTAATAAAGCTTAGTCCAGCTGAGTTGTTTCATTTAAGTCTTGTAATTATTTAGCTCATGTTGAGCTAGTTCAGTCCAATGTTAGTCAGCTCATGTCGAGCTAATTTTTTTTTTTTTTTGAGTCCTATTCAACCATATTGAAGACTCAAGACCACATCATACAAGTAAAGACCAAGTCCAATCAGATTGAAGACATGGAAGTATAGCACAAGTCCAACCCAGCTTGAAGATTTGAAGACCCCAGGAGGAAAATTCAGAAAACCCTGATTTCTTGCAGATGCCCTCCAGATGCCCAGATTCCCTTCCAGATGCCAAAGTATATTTATAGATAAGGTCATCCATGATTCCAGAGGTCCATCTGCATCCTAGCCCAAAGAAATCAAGCCCAGGTGCCAAGCCCAAGCCCCTAAGAAGCAAGATACCAGGGAATATTCCTGCTACCTGGCTACCAGGCCACCCCAGCTTCCAGAGGCCCAAACCCATGCACCCAAGCCCCTTTGGGCCGGCCTTTTGCTGCCCCTAGAAGCCCAACACGCCCCCCTAGGCGTCCTTGGAGTCTTGACCAAGTCAAGAAAATTTTTAGGGATTTTTCTACCTAATATTTCCTTATTTTCTAGCTAAGGTTTGAGAAGGAAAAGGATTCTTATGTAAAGACTTATGTACCCTTACTTGGAGCCCAAGGTTAAGGGTCTATTTAAGGGACCCTAGCCTCTTGTATGAGGGAATTTTTGATGAATGAAAACCTTGAGTTCTTCTATTGAGTTGTGTGATACCCTGCTGTGTGCATAAAGGGGTTTGCGAGAGTTTTTCTTCCCAGTGCTGCAATCATCTTCCTGCTACCAACAAGCATCTCAGATCCCTGGACGCCCACTCCAAAAGAAGCCTTCCCTTGCTGTTTTTCCTTTGATTTCTTGTTCCTTTGTGAGTTTTCTAACCCCTGACAGGTCGTTTGCAGGTCCCCGAGTTCCTACGAATCCAACGACTCCAGCCAAGCCTCAATCGGATCACCGAGCAGAAAGCCGGGTATCCGCGGGTCTTTGGCTCGATTTTCCAGGCCGCATCCGTCGAGGAACGAGAGACCCTTTTGCTGCGATCTTCACAGACATTGTCAGGTACACCCCTCTACCTCCAGTAGTTTTATTGTAGGAGAACTTGCCCTAACCGAGGCTTCTCAGCCCCGGCGATCATTCTTTTCTACTTTTCTAGGTCCTAATCTGCATGCTGATCTTCTAAAATTCATATAAAATTCCCTATAACTTATTTTAATCTGAAATTCGGGAATTAATCACCCAACCCCACATATAAAACATATAAAAAAAATTGCATGCATATTAGTTCCGCATCATTTGGTATCAGAGCTTAGATTAGGGCTTGTTTTCTGCAATTTTTCAGTTCGTATATACTCTGTTATTTTAATTATTTATCCCTGTTAAAAACTCCAAAAATTTTAAAATTTTTTTTTATGGATTTATCATAATTCAAAGTAATTTTCAGAATTTTTACAGATTTTCTTTCGGACTTTGAATTTTCTTCAAGCCGAAATACATCCTGCAAATTTTTGACTCTGTTTTTTTTTCAGCAAGACAAGTTAGGAAGTTTTAGGTTTTTGTTTAGCAATTTTTGCATATCTTTTAATTTTAGTATATTTCATGCATATTAGGCCATAATTTGCAAGTTTTCTTCTATTTAATAAAATACCCAAAAAAAAAAAAAAAAAAATTTACATATTCTCCAAAAATACCAAAAACATCTAAACCCTAATTTGCATCCTCATCTGCCTGCCATCATTGCATAATTTACTTTTAAGGGCATTCTTGCTATATCAGATAAGGGGAGGAGTTGATAACCTCTCCTTAGCCCAAAACCACATCCCTTGCATTCGGTCCCAAGCCTTAACCTAAAATTAATTAGACTTAATTTGCCCTAGTGGGCTAGGGACACCAACTGGTCGGGTCCGGACTAGTGTTAGATCACTGTGTTAAGTTAACCTGTGTGTGCCTTGTGCTTAGTGTCTAGAACGGTGGTTTAGGGATTCAATCCCGAAGGGCTCGTGTGCTGGTCCGCCTACCTGGCTAATCTCTGATTGGTGTCTAGGATTGGCAATCAGGGACCTAACACTCCCCTTACACCTGCCTGGCTGAGTACATGGTTACTATAGGCTAGTTTGCCACCTTGATTGAGCATCTAGTTTGGACTCTAGGTCTAGTCAGCTATAGTCGGTCTGATCGAGTCTTGCATGAGCACTAGATCAGGAGTTTCATATCACCCACCTCCTTCACAAATGTCTGAACCCATGGAAAATTTACAAGCCCAAATAAAAGCCCTAGTTGATCAAATGGCCCAGATGGCTACCCAGTTAACTCAGTCTGGTATTCAAACCAATGATAGAATTGACCATCTTGCCAGCAGGTTTGATCAGTTAGAAGTCCGGGTAGGGACCCCAGGAAAAACCCAGGGTTCACAGTCTGAGCCAGATCCTAATTCCCCTCAACCTAGGAGAACCCCAAACCCTAATCCATACCCTGAGGTCGAACCTAGGAGAGCCCCTCATCCTGACCCATACTATAACCCTCAGCCTAGGAGGACCCCAGACCCTGACCCATACCAAGAGGTCGAACCTAGGAGAGCCCCTCAACCTGACCCATACTACAATCCTGAGCCCAGGAGGACCCCGAACCCTGATCCATATCTTGAGGTTGAAACTAGAAGAGGCTATCGTCCTGACCCAATCCCTGAAGTTCGTCATAGAAGGCCTAATCAGGATTTTGTAGACCAGGAGGACCGATCCTATAGACATGTCAAGCTTGATGCTCCAACTTTTGATGGTTGTCTAGATCCTAAGGTCTATATAGATTGGGAGGGAGAGATGGATCAATATTTTGAATGGTATGATATGACAGAGGAGCGTAAATTTAGGTTTGCTAAGCTTAAGTTGATTCGGGAAGCCAGGTTACATTGGGCTAGTGTTGAGAGAACCCTTAATCTAGGAGGGCATGATCCTATAACCACCTGGTGGGCTATGAAGGGTAAGCTTAGGACAAGATACGTTCCAGCTTCATATCGTAGTGGGTTACTAGATCAATGGCAACGATTTAATCAGGGTAACAAGAGCATAGATGAGTACATTGCAAAATTTGATGAGTATTCCATGCGATGTGATTTGAGAGAGTCTGAGGATGTTGTCTTATCTAGGTTTAGGGCTGGATTAAGAGATGACATTAAGAAAGAGCTCTACATGAGAGAGGTTAGAGACCTGGACCATGCTTACCAGATTGCTAGGGATCATGAACGTTTCCATAGAGGGCCCGTTTACCGTCGACCTGAGCCCACTAGATACCCTAGTCAGTATCCGGGAGCTAGCCAGCCCCTTCAGAGTCGACCCATACCCAGTCGACCCAGTCCTAGTCTACCAGGCCCAAACCGACCCAGTCCTAGTCAGCCAGGTCCGAGTCGACCACAGCCTAGTAATTCTTTGGCCCGCAAGGATGATCGAGGAAAATCTCTAGAAGCTAATAAGGGTTACACTCTCCAGAAGACCTGTTTTAGATGTCATAAGCCAGGCCACTTTATGAATCAATGTCCAGTTAGTGCTTTACATCTAGGTGAATTACAGGAAGAAGAGCCTAAGTCTGTAGTCGAACCTGAGGGAGAAGTTTATGAGGCTGATAATCAATTAATAGAGGAGTACGAAGGTGAGGAGGAAGAACCTGAGTTTGAGAACCAATTAGGAGTGGTTAGGTGCATCCTAGCCCAAACCCCAGTTAAGGAAGATTGGCGTAGGACTAGCATCCTACAGACTTTTGTTAAGATAGGGGATAAGGTTCTTAAGATCATCATAGATAGTGGGAGTTGTGTCAATGCCATCTCTGCCAAGACAGTTAAATCTTTAGGATTGACCACAGTTCCTCATCCTAGCCCGTACAAAGTTTCTTGGGTAGATTCCACCTCCATCCAAATTCAAGTTAGGTGCCAAATCTTACTTAGATTGCAGACCTATGAGGAAAAGATTTGGTGTGATGTTATCCCCATGGAAGTAAGTAGTATGATTTTAGGTCGACCTTGGCTATTTGATCATGATGCAACCTTGTATGGTCGAACCAATGTTTGTACCTTCAACTACCATGGGAATAAGTTTGTTATCAATCCAGCTCCCCCTAGGGACCCAGTTAAGAGGAGTTCTAGTAGCCTTAAGGACAAGAAACCTGGAGTTAACCTGATTAAGGCTAGGGAGTTAGAACAGGAGATTGTTGATGGTAACCCTGTTTGGATCTTGACCTCCAAAGAAATATTAGAGCCAACCCAAAAGGAACACCCTAAAGAAATTGTTGAAACTCTGAAAGAATTCAAGGATGTCTTCCCTGAGGATTTACCTGATCAATTGCCACCCCTTAGGAACATCCAGCATGCAATAGACTTAGTTCCAGGAGCCACTTTACCAAACCTTCCTCACTATAGACTGAATCCCAGTGAGCATCAAGAATTACAGAGACAAGTGGGAGAATTACTTAGGAAGGGTTTCATTAGGGAGAGCCTGAGTCCATGTGCAGTCCCTGCTCTACTGACCCCTAAGAAGGATGGTACCTGGAGGATGTGTATAGATAGTAGAGCTATCAACAAAATAACTGTGAAATATAGGTTTCCCATCCCCCGGTTGGATGATATGTTAGACATGATGGCCGGAGCCAGAATTTTCTCCAAGATAGACCTTAAGAGCGGCTATCATCAGGTGAGAATTAGACCTGGGGATGAGTGGAAAACTGCTTTCAAAACTAAGGATGGCCTGTTTGAGTGGGTTGTAATGCCCTTTGGACTTTCCAATGCACCAAGTACCTTTATGAGGATTATGACCCAGGTCCTGAGAGAGTTTACCGGAAAATTTGTTGTGGTCTACTTTGACGATATTCTGATTTATAGCAGAACCAAGAAGGACCACCTTAGTCATCTAAGACTGGTATGCCAAACCCTTAGGGAGAATAACCTCTATGCCAACTTTAAGAAGTGTGATTTCATGACACATAGGGTCATCTTCCTAGGTTTTGTTGTCACCCCTGAGGGAGTTTCTGCAGATCCTGAAAAGGTTAGGGCGATTGTTGAATGGCCTACACCCTCTAATGTCCATGATGTACGTAGTTTCCATGGCCTAGCAACCTTTTACAGGAGATTTATTAGGGGTTTTAGCACAATCGTCGCACCTATCACCGATTGCATTAGGAAGGGTACATTTGAGTGGACCAAAGCAGCTGATAAGGCCTTCCTAGAGCTGAAGGATAAGATGACCCATGCACCCATCCTTAGATTACCTGACTTTACTAAGGTGTTTGAGGTCGCTTGTGATGCCTCGGGAGTAGGAATAGGTGGGGTACTAAGTCAAGAGAACCACCCTGTAGCCTTCTTCAGTGAAAAGCTGAATGAGGCTAAACTTAAGTACTCTACCTATGACAAGGAATTTTATGCGGTAGTCCAGGCCCTTAGATATTGGAGACATTATTTACTCCCGCAGGAGTTTGTTTTATTTTCTGACCATGAGGCACTCCGATTCCTGAACTCCCAAAAGAAACTGAACCCACGGCATGGTAAATGGATTGAGTACATTCAGGCCTACACTTTCGTCCTGAAGCACCGTGCCGGTACTGAAAATAAGGTAGCAGATGCCCTGAGCCGTAGGTCTTTACTATTGGGATCAGTTAGCACCCAAGTCATAGGGTTTGATAGGTTAAAGGATGAATATGAAACCTGCCCAGACTTTGGAGGCATTTACCAGACCCTCAGGCTAGGACCATCCAATACCCATAGTGATTATACCCTTCAGGATGGTTACCTTTTCCAGAATAATCGACTCTGTATACCCAAAACTTCCCTTAGAGAATTCCTAATCTGGGAAATACATGCTGGAGGTTTAGCTGGTCATTTCGGTAGAAATAAGACGATCTTAGCAATAGAGGACCAGTTCTTTTGGCCAGGATTGAAAAGGCACGTTGCACGGATTGTAGCCAGATGTCGAACTTGTGCTGTTGCCAAACAGCAAAAGCAAAACACTGGTCTTTACACACCTTTACCAGTGCCTGATCGCCCTTGGCAGGACCTAAGTATGGATTTCGTGCTAGGATTACCTAAGACCCAAAAGAAACATGACTCAATCTTTGTAGTGGTCGATAGGTTCTCTAAGATGGCTCACTTTATTCCCTGTTCCCAAACCTTTGACGCGTCTAGGATAGCCAAACTCTTCTTAGATCATGTGGTCAAACTCCATGGCCTACCCAAGACCATTATATCTGATAGGGATGTTAGGTTCACTAGTTATTTCTGGAAGACCTTATGGCACCTATTAGGGACCAAGCTTAAGTTTTCTACAGCCTACCACCCTCAAACAGATGGCCAAACTGAAGTAGTGAACCGAAGTTTAGGAAACCTCCTTAGATGCCTGGTAGGTGAACATGTTGGAACATGGGATTTGTTATTACCTAGAGCAGAGTTTGCCTACAACAGTTCAGTAAATAGGACAACGGGTAAGAGCCCTTTTGAGATAGTCCATGGGTACAAGCCTAATCGCCCCATTGATTTGATTCCTTTACCTATTCATGCACGAGTCTCAGAGTCTGCAGAGTCATTTGCACAGCATATTAGAGACTTGCATAAAGACATTAACCAAAAGATAAACTTAAGCAATGAAACTTATAAAAATTTGGTTAATTCCCGAAGAAGGATCAAAGAATTTGATGTAGGGGATTCTGTCATGATTAGGCTTAGGCCTGAACGGTTCCCACCTGGGACTGTTAAGAAGCTTCATGCTCGGGGAGCCGGACCTTTTAAAGTATTAAAGAAGGTTGGATCAAATGCCTATGTGCTAGACTTGCCTTCGGATATGGGCATCAGTTCTACCTTCAATATTACAGACCTGGTTGAGTACAAGGAACCGGCAATGATACCCAGTGAGGCTTTTGGGCCTATCCCTTCTATTGAGAGTGATCCTTACCCAGAGTGTCCACCAATTAATTGGCCTGAGAGAGGAGAACGGATCGAGCGTATCCTGGATGATCAAGCCATTACGACCCGGGGCCGAGGTTATCAACGCTTCCTAGTCCGATGGCAAGGCCGGCCAGAGTCGGACGATTCGTGGATTTCTCGAGAGGACTTGCAACGCCTCAACCCAGACCTTCTTGAGAGATATGTGAGCCAATCTGATCTTCACTCGACAGGGTCGAGTTCCTCCCATCCCGGGAGAATTGGTGCGGACACCAAAGGCACTAGAATAAGGCAGAGGCTTCTCAACCCTCTGTGGATCACTTAAATAACATTCGAGTCCACTGTAATAAAGCTTAGTCCAGCTGAGTTGTTTCATTTAAGTCTTGTAATTATTTAGCTCATGTTGAGCTAGTTCAGTCCAATGTTAGTCAGCTCATGTCGAGCTAATTTTTTTTTTTTTTTTGAGTCCTATTCAACCATATTGAAGACTCAAGACCACATCATACAAGTAAAGACCAAGTCCAATCAGATTGAAGACATGGAAGTATAGCACAAGTCCAACCCAGCTTGAAGATTTGAAGACCCCAGGAGGAAAATTCAGAAAACCCTGATTTCTTGCAGATGCCCTCCAGATGCCCAGATTCCCTTCCAGATGCCAAAGTATATTTATAGATAAGGTCATCCATGATTCCAGAGGTCCATCTGCATCCTAGCCCAAAGAAATCAAGCCCAGGTGCCAAGCCCAAGCCCCTAAGAAGCAAGATACCAGGGAATATTCCTGCTACCTGGCTACCAGGCCACCCCAGCTTCCAGAGGCCCAAACCCATGCACCCAAGCCCCTTTGGGCCGGCCTTTTGCTGCCCCTAGAAGCCCAACACGCCCCCCTAGGCGTCCTTGGAGTCTTGACCAAGTCAAGAAAATTTTTAGGGATTTTTCTACCTAATATTTCCTTATTTTCTAGCTAAGGTTTGAGAAGGAAAAGGATTCTTATGTAAAGACTTATGTACCCTTACTTGGAGCCCAAGGTTAAGGGTCTATTTAAGGGACCCTAGCCTCTTGTATGAGGGAATTTTTGATGAATGAAAACCTTGAGTTCTTCTATTGAGTTGTGTGATACCCTGCTGTGTGCATAAAGGGGTTTGCGAGAGTTTTTCTTCCCAGTGCTGCAATCATCTTCCTGCTACCAACAAGCATCTCAGATCCCTGGACGCCCACTCCAAAAGAAGCCTTCCCTTGCTGTTTTTCCTTTGATTTCTTGTTCCTTTGTGAGTTTTCTAACCCCTGACAGGTCGTTTGCAGGTCCCCGAGTTCCTACGAATCCAACGACTCCAGCCAAGCCTCAATCGGATCACCGAGCAGAAAGCCGGGTATCCGCGGGTCTTTGGCTCGATTTTCCAGGCCGCATCCGTCGAGGAACGAGAGACCCTTTTGCTGCGATCTTCACAGACATTGTCAGGTACACCCCTCTACCTCCAGTAGTTTTATTGTAGGAGAACTTGCCCTAACCGAGGCTTCTCAGCCCCGGCGATCATTCTTTTCTACTTTTCTAGGTCCTAATCTGCATGCTGATCTTCTAAAATTCATATAAAATTCCCTATAACTTATTTTAATCTGAAATTCGGGAATTAATCACCCAACCCCACATATAAAACATATAAAAAAAATTGCATGCATATTAGTTCCGCATCACCCAACATCCTTTAGTTTTTAAACAGGGCACACCAAAGAAACCCAACACTTGGTTTTAGTACGATCACTAAGAATCCAACACTTGGTTTTACACAGGATCACCAAGAACCCAATACTTGATTTTATATAGGATCAGTAAGAACCCAACACTTGGTTTTACACAGGCTAACTAGGAACCTATTTGGTTTTTAAATCGGGCTCACCAATAACCCAACAATTCAAAAAAAGAATTGAAAAGAATAAGCAACAAAATGGCAAATAGATGTTGTTTGATGGTTGCCGATGTAGCTCCAGAGAAGCCTTCTTAATTGCACTTCAATGCACTTCAATGGCTTCTTCAACTTCTTCAAAGTATGCTTCAAGCTTCATATAAGAGTTGGTGAAGACTTGAAGACTGTCTTGAATGCTCTCCTAAGTGCTCTCTTTCTCACAAAATCAATAAATGCTCAACTAAGCATTAACCAAGTATTAACCATTCAAAAGTTATCCTAATACCTTTTTTACAGAGTCTTGTACTCTTCTCAGGTGATTTTAGTCATTGTAGACCATTGGGATGTGACATTTGACCGTTGAAGCACTTTTCAAATTCAAAAATAATGTTCTGGAACTAGCCGTTATCTACCTGTAATCGACCTTCGAGTTGGCTCGGATCTCTCGAGATGGCTCGGATCCTCAGAGAAGTTCTGGTCAAGTCGTCTCACTTCATTCGGGTCGGCTTGGTTTTACAATGTTCTTTTTTCTTATTCTGGAAGAGTCGGCTTGCCTTATTTCGAGTCGGCTTGGATTCACAGGTCTTCAAAACTACACTCTGGAAGAGTCGGCTCTTCTCATTAGAGTCAGCTTGCCTGGCTATTCTTTCAGATCTCTCTGGACTCTGGAGGAGTCGGCTCAAGCTTCTGAAGAGTTGACTCGAATGTCTGGCTGAATGAAAGAGTCGGCTCGGACTTCCTTTGGATCGGCTCTCCTGTCTGATTCAGGAAATGGTACTCTAGATGACTTGACTTGGGTTCCTCTAAGTCGGCTTGGATATCTGCATGCCAGAACCCTTGATGCGTGCCATGAACAAGAGTTGGCTCCCTTTACTCGAGTCGGCTCGGATGAGTTTTACATGAATTCTCAGATCTTCTCCAGAAATCATCCAGCAAGTCTTCAAACATTCAAAACACTCTCCAACTCTTTTAACAACAATTTCTAAGAAATTTTAAGCTTTAAAAGCAATCAGAAGTAACCCATTTTCATGACTTTTACTTTACTTTTTCTTTGGGCTCTTCTTTACATGAGATACTTACAACACAACTCATGGTAAAAATAAGATTGTAGGAGTAGTAAATGAGCAATGAAATCATCCTACAAAATCTTGTAAAGCACTTGGAGAGTTGTTAGTAAAATAAATTCATGCTCCAATGTTTTGTTATCATCAAAGTCATTCAAGGGGTCAACAATCTCCCCCTCTTTAATGATGACAAAACACTGGGCATGGAAAAATTTACATTTACATGTATGAGTATATTTGAAGGTAAATATTGACATGTATCAGAGCTTTTATATTGGAAAAACTATACATGTATCAAAGCTCTTATATGTATTAGAGTATCAAAGCTTTTATATAGATAGAGTATCAGAGCACTTTGAAAAACATTATATATCTAAGCTTTTGACCAAAAAGGAATCAATAAGTATCATTGTGCACCGTTGGCAAAAGCAATTTTAGCCAGAATCATGTCAAGGTTATAGAAAATTCTTAATGTATTCAAATCAAATTGCAAGTTTATCAGAGTAAAAGTAAGCAAGATATAATATTTGTATCAATCTCCCCCTTATTTATGTATTTTTCATGCACAGTTTTGCATACTCCCCCTTTTTGTCAATAATTAAAAAGGTGGTCAATTAAATTCATTCTCCCCCTTTGTGAAGTACAGAAAGCATGGTTTTTGAAATAGAATGAGAAGACTGAAAATATTATTTGAGATAATTTGACTTTTAAATAGATTTGACAATGTATAACCAAAATCATCAGAGCAAATATATTATTGCAAAGTATTGCGCAAACACATTTTACAAACATATTGAGTAAGATAAAAAAGCTTTCATTTCATTCATAAAATTATTAATACAAATTACAAAGGATTGAGAGCAAAGATATAAATAACAGTTTACTCACTATCACTAGGCAATTCTACAATAGGTTATATTGGTTCTTCCTTAACCTTCACACTAGTGCTAGTGGATGGTCCAGGAGGTGGCATGGAAGAGATAGGCTCAACAAACTATGGCTGAGAAGCCTCAAGTCTAAGATGTGGTGCAGGCTGCCTAGGGTATGATGTAAGATGAGTAGGAGAAGGTGTAGGCTGAGTAGGCTGACTGGGAGGTGGTGCAGGCTGAGACTGTCTAGAAGCAAAGGAGGTCATAACAGTAGTAGTAAGCCCAGTAAGGTTCACCCAGACAAAACTAAGCACTTCTTCAATCTTCTTTATCCTAGTGTTAAGTGCAACCATTTCACTTGCTTGGGCATTTGCAAATGCCTTTGCAGAACCTCTAAGTCTTCCAAACTCTGATCTCAAAATGCCAATTCCTTTTGTATAGTCATTTTCTAATTTCTTGTAGCCTCTAGTGAACCCATTTTGAATCTCATCTCTCTTAGTTCAGCTTTGAATTCTTCTATGCTTTTGTCAACAGATTTTTTGATTTCTTCAGTAGCTATCCTGAGAAAATCAGATATAGGTTGAATGTTAATCTGTGGTGTAGGTCTGGTAGATTCAATGATGTCAACTCTGGAGCGCAACTGTCTAACCTCACCACTGACTCATCAAGTTTGCTATTGACTATTTGGCAAAGCTCGCCAAACATCGAACTTATAGAGCTAGTCAGGGTCTCAGTGAGTGATCTCATCTGAACTACAATAAAGTGCTGAGACACTGAAACACCTGAAGGATCAATAAATGGTCCCCTAGTAGAAGGTGCTGGTGGAGAAGCTGGTGATGGAGAGATCCTAGGACTCCCATATGTTGTATGCTCAGTCTCCACAGTATCATGAGTAGAAGGCTCAGTAACATCAGCAACAGGCTCGTCAGCAATAAGGATAGTGGCAGTGGTAGCGGTCTCCTCAAGGGTGAAAGGACCAGCAATAGTATTAGTGATAATCTCCCTGGGCAACTGCTCATCATCATCATCCTCATCATCATTGCTGTTGGAAGATCCTATAGCTCTCACATCTATTCCCTTTTTCCTCCATGCTTTTTCAGTAAGCTGATAACCCATACGTTGCAAGGATTTGGAGGTGTAGGTATCTGTATGGTGAAGGGGTCTACCATCTTCACCATCAAAGTTTACTCTAGAGGCCTGGAAGAATAGGGTTAGTACCATACCATAAGGCAAACATGCCTTTAGCTTCCTGATAGCTTCTTTCATTTGCATGAGCATGATGTGGGGTAAGTTGAGGGCCTCCCCCTCGATGACATGTCCCATAAAACTTAGATCCTTCTCACTAACCCAATCAAATTTACCGGTCCTCGGGAGAAAGATCCTATCAATAAAATTATGCAATAGTCTCATCTCAAAGGGCAATGTATTAGCCATTACATTGCCAATACCACTCACATCCTCTCTGTTTAAAATTGTTTTGAGGGTCTTCTCCATGTCTTTCAGAACTAAGTGTTTCAAACCCTTATTTGGCATCTCTAGTAAGTTGCACAGTCTTTCTTCAGTGACAATGACCCTTTTTCCTTTAACTATAGATTCAAAATGTTGTCCCTCTAATCTCAAATTTTATAAAAGGCCCTTACCAAATTCGGATAGGTTGGCACATTTAGTGAGCAAAAGAAGCTCCAGACCCTTGTTTGAGGCAACCTCCAAACTCTTGGCTCATAAAAGCAGAGGTGTGCCTATAAGTCCTACGTGAGCTTGACACCCAAAGTGGGGCCTTAATAGCGTATAAGCCCAGGTCGAGTAATCAGATATCCAAGGTAGGTTTTGACACCCATAACCCTAGGCTATGCAGTTAGTCCCCTAGAAACCAAGCCCTGGTGGAGCTTAGCACCCTAGGTAAGGGCTTAATAGCCTCTAAGCCTTGGTCTAGTAATCAGATGCCTAGGCTAGGTTTCAACATCCGTAAATCGAAGCTAAGTAGTTAGTCTCCCAGGCACCAAGCCTTGGATGAGCATAGTATCCCAGGCAGGGGCTCAATAGCCTCTAAGCCCTAGTCGAGTACTAAGACACCTAGGCTAGGTTTTGACACCTATAACCCTTGGCTAAGTAGTTAGTCTCCTAAGTACCAAGTCCTGGGTGAGCTCAGCACCCCAGGCAAGGTCTCAATAGTCCCTCAAAGCCCTAGCAAGTGGTTAAGCAACCAGACTCCCAGTCATGGTAATCTACCATCTCAAAGCCTTGGCAAGTGATCAAGCAACCAAACTTCTAAGCATGGCAATCCACCATTTCAAAGCCCTAGCAAGCAATCAAGTGACCAGACTCCTAATTAAAAAAATCAACCATCTTAAAGCCCTATAAAGTGGTCAAGCGACCTGAGTCCTAGGCATGGCAATCCACCATCTCCAAGCCTTGGCAAGCAATCAAGCAATCAGACTCCTAGTCAAAAATTGGGCAAGCTTTATGCCCTCTGGTGAGGTAATTCGGCCACTCTAATATTCTTTTAGTTGCAGGTCAAAGGAAAGCCTTTACTCGAGTTGAGGGACCCTCCTTCCCCAAGTGAGGTATACTTTGAGATGGTACAAGAAGGTGAAAGCATTCTATTTGGTCCATGTCGCTAGCCTTGCATGAATGTGGTACGGGGGAACGACCCTCACTTGGTTATCACTTGGCCATGATCCTCTATTATAAAGTCCTAGGAGAGCTTCATGCCCGTGGCATGGTTGGTGAAACATCTATTCTAAAGCCCTAGATAAGCTTTGTGTCCCAAGCAGGGTTGGTAAACCCTCAATTCTAAAGTCCTAGATAAGCTTTGTGCCCCAAGTACTGTTGGTGAACCCTCTATTCTAAAGTACTGGGTGAGCTTCCCATCCTAGGTAGGGTCGGTGAACCTTCTATTCTAAAGTTTTGAGCAAGCTTCGCACCTTAGGCAGGGTTGGTGAACTCTCTACTTTAAGGTCTTGAGTGAGCTTTGTGTCCCAAGCACTCATGCCCAAGTAAGGTGATGAACACTCTATCTTATAAAGTCCTAAGTGAAGCTTTATCCTAGGCATGGTCGTTGCATCTTCTATTTTAAGTTACGTGAGAGCTATGTACCTATACATGCTCATTGGGCCCATCCGATAGCAATGCTCCTAGGAAAAGCTATTCTCAAAAGCAAGATTAAAATCTTTCAAAGCTTTGATAGGTAGAAGATCCCTCGATTGACAGGTTGGAACATAGCATGAAAATGTAAAGAACCTTGGCAGGATCCGAGTAGCATTCAAGTCATGCACAAAAAGATATAAAAAATGAAGCTTTCATTTTATTGATCGAAATTGAGTTACACATTTATAGCTCTGGCCAGATTACAGTGCACCAAGAATACCTTAGAAGGTAGGAGGAAGATAAAGATGTGTTACAATGGCCCTAAAGGGGCAAGACATGACTCCTTGAAGTACTAAGTTTTGTTTGATGCTCCATGCCAGCAAGAGGGGGACCAAGTGAAAGCTTCCTAAAGCATCAAAGTTCCTACTATACACCAACTTATGAGGCAGTTCCTAGTTGCCCTAAAAGCATCTAGAATACCCTGCAACACACAAAGATGTAGCTAGGAAAAGGGAGGAGCTGCATTGTGAAGGCAAAGCCAGCTGGTGTGAGTTGCAAGTGCATCATTCCCTTTATGTGGAGTGAATGCAACAAACCACAACCCTGTTGATCAATAGGCGAGGAAGAAAATTCCAAATAGTGCACGACACCCATTCCACGTGCACCCCAAGACAAATTTCAATGGTCGCCATGTAAAGAAAGATCCTCGGTGTTATGTCTAATGCTAGCCCAACTATTTGTTGTTATGTCTAATGCAAGCCCATCCATCACTAAATTAAAATATAGGTCATGGTGGATGTGGAGAAGGAAGATGAGGCAAGCGATTGTCGCCTCTCCTGCAACTCCACCCTCTGACCGGTCATAGTCGCCGTCTAATGACTGCAGCACTAGCCATTTCTAATACCTCCTATGCCAAGAGGAGCATCCGTCAGCAAGCCTTTGACATAGAAGCACTAGCCTAGGAGAAAACCCTTCCAATAATAAAGGGAACTCTGAAACACTAGCACGAGGAGTCGACCACAATTTCTACATCCCTTCAATCACTAGAATCCTGGAAGAACTTGATGAAGATGATCTTCCATGGCTCTCTATTTATAGAGGGGCTACTGGCATTCAATAGGTGTTCGCATCATGTCAACTAGGTGCCTAATCTCCACCATAGTCAAAAGATGAAGTGCCAAGCTACCTACCTAGGATTGACATCCCATGTGGCTGCATCACATTTATGATCCCTACACCCCAACCAAAGCAATGCCATAAATGAACCATAGAGAGCCATTCCTAGTCAGTCTCCCCTAAGAACTGGGTCCATATCAAGTGGCATGCTAGGCCACGTTGCACCCTTTGGTTGGGGGGCAACCCATATCTCCTCACCTCCCTAGGAAGGCGATCGAAGAATAGGAGCCCAAGAGCATCTCAAGATTCATGCAGGTGCAGACTCCTATCAACAATGCATCAAGTACACACAGAATCTCGCAAGAAGGCAAATAAAGCACTACAGTAAAGCAAAACTCAAGGAGTAAAATGGATTCTTTATTGAAATAAAGAGGGCACATAACTAGAGTTGAGTTCTTCTATGAGTATCTCTCCTAGACCCTACAATCCCTATCCTCTCTTTTATAGTGGTGTTTACATGAACAGGGGGTTCTCTCAAGAAGAATGGTGGTATAGAGAAAATCTATCTCTTCCAACAACTCTGCATGGTCTCAATCGGACAACTGTGTCCTCTGTAGGCCTTCTTCACCACTAGTTGCCTCTCTTGCTACAAGGGAACTACTTCACCCTCTTCTATATCAATATCTTTGGCAATGCCAGGCAATGTGATTCACCCGTGAGGTACTCCTTCACCAACCTTGCCAATGGTGCAGGACAATGCACCTAGGTAGCGAAGGCCTTTTGTGCAAGTCTCACCATCGCCACTGGCCAGCATAGGGTGGAGACAAGAGTGCAGGATGCAAGCTTCATCATTAGTAGCCATTTGGGTGCCCTTATTGATGGATTCCTATGTCCAATCAGCTTCCGTCTAGGTTCCATGCTCAATAACTATCCTCGCAGGTGCTCTAAATGTACAAGAGTTACCTTCCCTCAACCTCACCAATTCCTAGTAAGCAGTGGTTAGTTTTCTTTCTAGTTTCTCATTTCTTGTAGATAAGCCATCGAGCTTCTACATGAGGACTTGGCAAGCCTCCACTACCATGCTTTGCTCCAATTCTACCAAAGCCCAGCCTTCTTTGGCAATGGTCCCTGCTTCCTCCATGCAAGCAACTTGCTCTATAGGTGTCGCCACATGATCGGCCATGGAGAACTCCAATACTTGAGTATAAAATCCTACTTGAAGCGCCAAAAATATCAAAACATAGCAAAGGATGTGACCATGGCCTTCTGGAGATGTGCTATTTACTTTAGCAATGCAATGATGCAGGGATGTAATGCATCCTTCATTATCATGGATTGCAACATTGATAGGAGAAAAGATAGCCAACAAGAGCTCGTCAGCCTCCATAACATTCGAGCTACCCTTCTTGGCTACCTAGTAGCGGGCAAGTGTTCCTACAAGAGACACTAACCCAATAATAGTGGGGCTAGCAGGCTCAACAGCAACTGGTGACTCCTCTACAAGCACTAGACTCCTAGGTGATTCCTCTATGCTGGTGGAGGCTTTGCTTCTTTAGCCACCACTACCAGAGAAGCCATCATGATTGCACTTATTTCATCATGATCATCAAAACCTTCCACTAGGGCAATGTCCTTGCTTAGCTGCATCTCTTCTCTTCCTGGAGCTAACTCTACATCCAAGGGAAGTTATATTGCACCTTGCATAAGTAAAGGCTCCTCCTCTTCGAGTACAGTCTTTCCCTCCTCAATAGGATAGTTGTTGGACTATGCCCCTGTCCGATCATCCATCCACACCTCAATAGGTGGATTGCTTGCCTCCACCTCAGCCTCAAGACAGGTCTCAGTGATCTCGATGAGAGATTCTAGAATCAGAGCAGAGAGGGCAAACCTCAAAGGGGGGCAAACCTAGCTGCTTTTCCATGACTCCTACCTCAGCCTTCTCAATGGGCACCTCCTTACTACTACTTCTCATTCTCTTCTTTGATGATCAGACCTTGAGCTTGGCTTGCAACTCCTTTAAAAATTTTATTTTCTATTCAGATAGCAAACGAGATATGATGCTTCATGTCAGAATACTTTAAGAAAGAAAGTGCACAAAATAAGATAAAAATAAAAAGTTTCTTTATTTCATTCCAAGGGAATCTTTAGAACAAATGACTCGATAGTCTCTTTACAAAATGGAAAAGCACTAAAAACAAAATAGTGGGTATGAAAGTCAAGAGGTAGGTGATGCTACATGGCCATCTTCCTTTGCATCAGAAGCATAAGGCCCATTACTGGTAGATGATGCCTCCAAAGACAGTATGCTAAGGTCGATGCCTGGGTAGTGCTTCCCCACCTTCTTCCCAGGCTATCAAATGCCCTTGGCATAGGCATCCTGACAAGACTATAGAAGTACTCAACATAAATCTTCTCCCTTTTGGAAGACCTCGACAGCCTTGATAGCTGCCCTAGAGACATGATGCTTGGCAAGGGATGCCTTCTCCAAAGCCTTAGTGAGCAACTTTTGCAACCTGGTAGCCTCCTCCCACTTATTGGTTGCCTCATCCATTGTAGCCTCGAGTGACCCTAGAAACCTAGTAGCCTCCTCCCTTAGCCTAGTCACCTTGCCTTCTACAATGGTCAGTGACCCTTCTAGCTTGGATGTCCCCTCTTTTAGCTTACTTGACTCACCCTCAATGTCGGTAAGTGAGGCCCTCAGCCTTGTCACTTCACCCTCAACTCAGGCTAGTGACCTTTTCAGCACTATAGCCATTTCATCAGTCTTGACTAACTCCTTGCCAAGTCGAGCGACTTCATTCTTCTCCTAGGATACATCATTCTTTACTCTGGTGACTTCATCCCAAAGCTCCCCAACTCGTATTTGCTCCATCACTAGATCACCAATAATCTTCTCATTCTAGTTCTTCTTGGGAATTAGTTGATCGGAGGTGATCCTTAGCTACTTAATAGCATCTTCTCATTCAGTTTCCACCATTGAGATATGCTAGAGAGACTGCCCTTGGACATTTCCTAGTCTCACCAGATGTTGAAGTTGCCCCTATATTGCAAAACTGGTCTACAAAAGAATCACTAGTCAAGCCACTGACAAAGTCCTCTAGAAGTACAAAACTTGAGTTCAATGATTTTACCACCATCAGGGCATGAACAAGTTGCTAGACACTCTCTAAACTATCTTCTTGGAGAAGTTCCTTCCTAAATTTGGAAGGCACACGCTTCTCTAGCACTAAAAAATAGGCTTTCCTATCAAGAGTCTTGAAACTAGATGTGGTGGACTGCCTCACCTTCATTACCTTTGGGTGGTGCATCCTTGAAGCCCCGCCCTTCCTTGCACACAATGTGGTGACATCCTCCACATGGCCGCCATGGCTGTTTCAAGCCTCACTTGGTGCCCCATGGACCCTGCTCGTAGCTTGATCCGTAGCCATGATGGTGCTATAACTTACTTCCACCACTTGACCATCTCATTGGTGGTCTCTATAGCTTTATAGGGAGCCTCTAGAGCCTTCTCGGTCATCTCTATAGCCTTACTAGCTACAGTAGTAGTCTTAATGGGTACCTCTACCACCTCACCAGCCAGAGCATCAGTGACCTAGGAGGAAGCCTCACCTACTTTGAGAATAGGGGTCTCCTCCATGCACTGTTATCACTTTTTTGGCCTTCAAGACCCCTTCTGATTCATCCAAGACTCACTTTTCTTTCCTATCCTCCACAATAGAAGCTAGCCTCTGGGCCACTACATCCTCCCTCTGAAGAGACAAGCCTACCAAGAGATGGATCATTATGTCCTAGTTTCAAAAAGAAAAGGACAACTCGAGGAAGCCCAGAGGTGTAGTTACCAATGGCAAGTGAGTCCCTATGACACAACACCATTAGAAGCTCCTCCCATAGAAGATCTTCAAGATGAGGAATAGAAGTTGGATGCACCTCCACTCCATCACCCTCTCAAGATGCTACAAATTTGAGTAATCCTGCATCCTCTTCCTGTCTAGCATGCCCCAGGTAATTAGTAATGGCTAGGCTATAAGTTGACCATCTCGATGCCTGTGATCGCACAGCTCAATCTAAATGGCAAGTGGATAGTATCCTTTTTGCTCTCCAAAGTTGAACATCTCCTTTCTACAATATATGTGATGTGAATATGCAAAATCTAAAATCCACTAAAAAGAATGGGATACCTCATCGGATCTATGAGTGCATCACTGATATATCCATTATCACTACCATCGGCCACCATCATATAGCCCTCATCTGATCTCTAAGTTACGGGGAATCTCTGATACAATGTCCCAACTCATCGCACTGAAAGCATTTGGTCTTGCTTGCATCCTTCGACCTAAACCGCCCACCCCATGATCATCTATAAGTCTACCTTCTGCCACCTATTTCTCTATAAATCATCAATGCTAAGTTTCTACTTGAACTCAAAGCTTGGTTCTCTCGTATGAAACCTCATTTAGAGTAATGCCAAAGTGACATCCTCTATTTTGATAGTGCTCTTTTTCACTAGAAGAGTAGACACCAAGGAATCAAAGGATTATGGGAGGGATGAAAGCAAGACCAACGTCCTAGTCTTCTCATCAATTTTTTCATCGATACTAAGAAGATTGGTGAGGATCTTCTAGAAGTTGCTTACATGCTCCTGCGTGCTCTACCCTTAGTCTTCTATAGTTGGTAGAACTACCTCCAATGAAATAGTATGTTGGTGAGGAACTTCACCATGTACAGCCCCATATGCTTTTCCCATAGCACCATTAGGGAAGTCTTGTTCACTATATGGATTACCACATGCCAAATCAAGTGGACATGATGGGGACATCATCCTGCATGATTCCCAGAGCAGCACAAATTTTGGAGCAGTAAATAAATTTAAATTTGAAGAATATTTATTTAGGATATATCTTTTGTTTGAAATTTGAATTATGATTTGGTTGGTTAGGATTGAGATATGGATAGGCTTATCTTATCCTATCTTGTATTTGAATTTGAATTGTCCCTATCTTTTTATCTTGATTCAAATCTAAATGAGGGTTGAACAGGTCTATAAATACCACCCTCAGTCCTTTGTAAAAAATCAGTTTGGTTAATCAAGTGAGTTTTTAGAAAAGAGTTTTTTCTTTTCGTTTGCCCTGTATGGGGAGGGTGAGAGGCCCGTTTGTCCTTCGCCTTCAGGTGTCGAGGGGTGTGAGACCCTAGTTATCCCCTTTTCCCGTCGAGTCACCTGTAGGTCTTGGAGATTTTTCTTTACGGCCCCAGGTAGCGATTTGGATGGGATGCCTTAGGCTCCGCATGTAGTGAGATGGGTGAGATGCCCTAGGCTACATGTAGTGAGATGGGTGAGATGCCATAGAGGTGAGATGTCTCTCTGTGAATATAAGTCCCAAGTCTTAGAATATCCAATTTTCCTACCGTCCATCTCTATTTTTCCTTCGCCACCACCATAGAAAAAAATTAAAAAAATAGGATACCCTAATCTGTGGTGACTTCTCAGCTCGCCGACGATCCTACCCTGATCCCATCCTGCATCAAATTGGTATCAGAGCCATAGGTCAAGTTAGGGTACATTTCTTTCCCAAACCCAGATTCTCTCCCACCGATTTAGCCATTCTTCGTCTTCCCTGTTCTTGCTCCACCCTACAATAGTCCGTGAAGAATCCACCATCATCCTCAGCCCCGGATCCACTATGGCCGAGTCTCCGCCCAACCCTCTGTCCGTGCAGCCACCGTAGCCGACCTCCTTGCCGCCCGCCACCATTACCCCGCTCACCGTCTCCCAGATCTCTCTGATTTCCTGGATCTTCCAGATCGCCGCTACCTGAGCCATCCTTGGACACCATTGCATCTCCAACCTCCACCACTCAATAAATCCGTGGAATAGAGCCACGGAATCGCAGCCCACCGCTCGAATATTCTGATCTTCTATGCAAGTGATTTCAGATCTCATGTTTTGGAATCCTAGCCGATGCTTCTATCCATTGCCTCCAATTGAATCTCTTCTCCCATTTCGTGCCAAGAAGCCATGGTATCATAAAAGGCTTCGTTTACTGCTTCTCGTGGCTCTGGTCGTAGATCAAGGCAGAGGCTCGATGTGATGCAGAGTCGGAGCCCGCCCTCGTAAGCTATCTCTATGCCACCATCCTCTCCCACCCATCTCCGGCCCGCTCCCTCTCCGTCCAGCATCTTCGGTTCCTTCCTTCCAGATCCTAAACTCAAAACCCTGGCAGAGCTTGAAGGAGGACCAGAAAAAAGAACACAAATCGTAACCTGAATCTACCTTTGATCGACTTCCAAAAGTGATTCGACTCGATTGGATAGCATTTGGAGGTGCTTTGTGATTGGTGTTGAGAGTTTTATCCGAGATGGCTGCCCAGCAGACGACCGCTGCGACTCCACCGGATCCCTCCAGAATTCCCCGTGAAGCCTTCTGCCTCCCTCCCATCCATGCGGAAGTTACCATCAACTAACCTGTGCACTCTCTTTAGGAACAGGGTCAAGGAGGATGAGATCCAGGGACCGCACCAGCATCGACGGATCTCGCATCATCCGCTTGCTGCTCTCCCACCGAAGGAACCGTGCCGCTCACCCCCCCCCCCACCGGCTTGAACGCCGCCCTTTCCACCGCCCCCTGTCATCCCCACCGCCGGTGCGGGTGTCGAGGAGAGGGGCCAGGTCAATGGTGGCACCTCCGATTGGATTCAAAGATCTAGTCACCGATTTCAGCCACCATGGAGTCTCCTCCTTGTCTCCGTCAGTCTTCTCTCCACCCTCAAGCTCTCGTTCACCGCCCTCTGCTGGGTTCTCTCATTATGTCCTTCTTGAAGCGGGAGAATCGAATTATCGAGATGTTGCAAAATACTAGAGAGGCCAATGTTCCGGCCGGAGTTCCCACCTCATGAGCCAGAACTGGGAGTAGTTCTCGGGGATGAAAACAGAGACCCTATTACTCGTCTTGATATAGCCACGGAGTGGATTATCCCATATGATCCCTCTCAACATTGGAGCAGTGATTACCCACCATTTTGTACTGGACGATCCGTAACTATGCATATGCTTATCAATCTAAGATAACAACCCCATCTCCGCACCCGATGCCCGCAGTCTGCTATGTCATGTCCCGAATCCAAAACTAGGATCGGCTATGTGACCAGCCGCATAATCCTAGGTATCATCTTAGAGATCACGCCAGGTCTAACCTTCAAATTCAATATCCAATCAGTGGTAAAGAACAATTTTCACTAATTAATTATTAATTCTAAAATTTTTTCATAAAATTCAACTAAAATTTAATATAAACTCAGAGATCAACACCTAAATCCTAGCTCTTCACTGACTGGTCCCAAAGTCCAATTGATCTTCGGTATCTGCAACAAAAATATAGAAAAATATGGGATGAGCTATACAGGCTTAGTAAGTTATCATCACCTCTAATATACATATACAAATATGTCAATAACAACCAGTAACATATACAACTCGTACATACAATATATCCATCTCAAAATAATATACCAGCAATACTATACAGATGTGTATACTTAAATGTAACCAACACAGATACGACACAACTATGGATGGCCAACCATTTACTCTACTCTCCTAGTCCCTCTGACTATGACAATGATCGGCCTGTGGCTCACCCCGAAAGAGACTAGATCCTGTGTCATATACTGCTCAACAGTCATGTACCAGCGATAGCCCCACTAGAGGCCCAAAAGAAAAACTAGCTCTGAGTATCACATGAGAAACATGCATCCTCTACATGTGCTTGCCATGCATGGCTAAAATAAGGCAACTAGCTCCTATGTCACATACCGCTCAATGGTCATGTACCAGCGATAGCCCCGTTGGAGGCCTAAAAGGAAACTAGATCCTCATATGATCATAGTCGGACTAGAGAGCACCCACATCTGATGCGGGACTAATATGCATGTGATTATTTTTTTGTGTTTTAGGGGCTGGATGAGGTGGTTAAATCCCAAATTTCAGATCAAAATATGATGTAGAAAATTCTACATGAATTTAAAAGCTATGCATTAGATTAGGGCCTAGAAAAGCAATAAAGAGGGATTGCCGGGACTGAGAAGCATCAGTTAGGGCTAGTTTACCTACAATAAAACTACTGATGGTAGAGGGGGTGTACCTGGCAATGTCTGAAGCACCTGGTGAAGATCGCAGTGAAGAGATCACTCTTCCTCGATGGATGCAACCTAAAAAATTGAGCTAGAGACCCGCGGATTCCTGGCTTTCTGCTCAGTGGTCCGATTGTGGCCCAGTTGGAGTCGTTGGATTCGTAGGAACTCGAGGACCTGCAAACAACCATCAAGGGTGAGAAAACAAGGTTGGAAACACAAGAAAAACTCAGAAACAAGGCAGCAAGGGTGTGGGAAGAGGAGGCTTGGATGAAGGCTGGAGGCAGTTGCAACACCGGGAAGAAAAAGACACCAAAAACCCTTAAGCACAAAGCAGGGTAGCACAAAGCAATTGTAGAAAACTCAGGTATATTTTATATCAATAATCAATCTCTCATACAAGAGACTAGGGTCCTTTAAATAGACCCTTAGTCTTGGACCCCAAGTAAGGATATAAAAGTAAATACATAAGAATCTTATTCCCACTCAAACCCTAGCTAGAAAATTAGGAAACATTAGGTAGAAAATTTCTTTAAGAACTCTCCCTCTCTCCTTGCCTTGGTCAGCCATGGGGGTGACCCTAAGTGGCCGACCAAGGGGTGGTCACCACAAGGCTTTGGTGCCCTAGCTCCCTCCTGGGCCTGGGCTGGCCCAGTTTGCTTCCGGTCGGTTCAGGGCTTCAGAGTTTCTGAATTTTTCACCTGGGGTCTTCAAATTTTTAAGCTGGGTTGGACTTGGGCTATTCTTCCATGTCTTCAATCTGGTTGGACTTGGTCTTCACTTGCATGATGTGGTCTTGAGTCTTCAGTGTGCTTGGACAGAACTCAAAAAAATAAAATTAGCTCGACAGGAGCTGACTAACACTGGACTGGACTAGCTCAACATGAGCTGAATAATACTTGACTCAAATAAAGACAACTTAGTTGAACTAAGCTTTATTACAATGGACTCGAGTGTCATTAAATGATCCACAGAGGGTTGAGAAGCCTCTGCTTTATTCTAGTGCATCTAGTGTCCACACCAATTCTCCCGGGGTGGAAGGAACTCGACCCTATCGAGTGGGAATCAAGCTAGCTCACATATCTCTCGAGGAGGTCTGGGTTGAGGCATTACAAGTCCTCTCGAGAAATCCATGAATCATCTGACTCTGGCCGGCCTTGCCATCAAACTAGGAAGCATTGTTAATCGCAGCCCCAGGTCGTTAAGGCTTGATCATCTAGGATACGCTCGATCCGTTCTCCTCTCTCAGGCCAAATAATTTGTGGACACTCTAGGTTAGGGTCACTCACAATGGAAGGAGTAGGTCCAAAGGCCTTACTAGGTATCGCTACCGGTTTCCTGTACTCAACCAGGTTTGCGATATTGAAGATAGAACTAATGCCCAAATCCGAAGGCAAATCTAACACATAGGCATTTGGTCTAACCCTCTCTATCACTTTAAAAGGTCTGGCTCTACGAGCATGAAGCTTCTTTTAGGCCTAAGCCTAACCAAGATAGAATCCACTACATCAAATTTCTTGGCCCTTCTTCGGGAACTAGCTAATTTCTTTCAAAATTAATGCAGGTGGTGAACATGCTGGGCACATGCAGACTCCTAACAGGTGATGCAAAGGACTCATACCTACACCTAATAGACTCAACTATGCATTCCTATCGAAGGAAATTTTATTAGGTCTAAACTACAACTGGGCATGGGGCATGAGTCATGGTTGATGGATGACATGCAGAAGAAAATTTGCTAGTAACTCCTAATAGATGCCAGAGGGTCTGCCAAAAGTAGGTAGCAAATGGGATGCGCTCTATGGATTCTTGCAACCTAGTAACCTCAAAATGTAACCTAATAGTTCTAGACACATGAAAAGACTCAGGAAAGGGTAGGAAATAGGATGGAGATTCAGGGAATGGTTCTGGGCTAAAGAGACTGACCTTAATGTAAGAGCATTGGGTTATGTCTCTAGGCAAGAAAAGCTCCATGCTATGGAAGGATGGGTCAACAATTTCAGGGAAGAGGTCCTCAATGGGAATTATGGGAGGGGGCTTATCTTGGGGGTACTGATTCAAAGAGATCAAGTCCTTAATAAATTCTTATGGTTCTTGTATTTTAGAACTAGACTATATAATTTGGCTCTCCTCCACGGTTTCCTCAGGTATGGTTCTAGTAGTAGTATCTAAGTTCTCCTCCCCTAATTGTTCTTCCACTATAGGTTCCTTTACTTGACTTAAGTTTTAGGTGGCCTCTTTAGATTTCTCAATGGGCTCAGGAGTTTCTTTCTCTAAATTTTCAAGGGATTCATCCTCCTCAATGTCTTCTCCTTCATATTTGTCTACTAAACTAGGATCAACCTCATGCACTTCTACCTTAGGCTCATTAATGGGTTCTGGGGTCTTTTCCTTGCAACCTAATGGGACAGGAGTAGTAAGTTGGTCTAAAGGAAGTCGGCTAGGTTTAGACTTAGGTTCAAGGGAATTAATCTTATTAGACTTAGATTGATTGATCATGAGTTCCCTCTGATATAACTCGAATTCCTTAGCTAGGTGATAGGCTTCCTCTAGGTCCTGAATTTGCCATTGAAATAGCTCCCACTGGATATCCCTACGTAGGCCATCCTGAAATTTAGCCATGATCTTAGACTTAGGTTCGATTGTGTTACATTTCCTACTAAACTCATTAAATTGGTCAATGTACTCAGTCACAGTCATGTTCCCTTGTTTCAATTTGTACCATTGGTCTAAAAGTTTGTATTCATAAGATTAACCTAGGTACTCCTCTCTCAATTTACTTCTCATGGATTTCAAGGTATGTATTCCATTTCCCCATCAATAACATTCATCCTCAGTACATTTCCAATGTTGCTTGCCATATCTGATTAACCCATGTGCAGCCAAACTAATCTTTTCTAACTCTGACATCCCAGTATACTCAAAGTGCTGATCCATCATATCCTCCCATTCAATATACACCTTAGGATCTGGTCTTCCATCAAACAGGGGTACATAAGGTTGGGTGCTCCTAATAGGTCGTTCATCCTGGTTCAGTGATGGGGATCCAGGGCAGGTCCGGATATTTTTTCATTTTTCTCTTATTTTCTTAGATTTTTTTTATTTTTCCTATTCCCACTATTCCACCTATTCTTGCTATTCCACCTTTATTCCAATCTTTTCCCTCGCCTGGCCGCCAGTGGGATCTGCCACCGCCCACACCCGTGGGAAGACGAATGGACATGGGAGGCGTCCGTCCGCCCGCGTGCGGTCGCGTGACGCCACCATCCACCGCCTGACGTCGCCACCGCCGCCCGCTTGTCTGTCGGCCACCTTCCTGCCGTCCACGGCCTCCCCCACCGTCCACCAGCCGCGCCGGCGCCCAGGAGGTCTCCAACGACCGTGGGAGACCAAATGGCACGCTGGGCGTGCCGTGCCAGTCCCTGTGCCGCCTCGCCTGCAGCCCGCCGCCAGCCGTCCGTCGGCCTCGTCCATCGCCTGCTTCCCGGTCACCAGCCATGTGCTCTGTCGGGCGATCCATCCTCCGCAAGGCCGTGTGAGGAGTTTGCATGAATTCCAAAGCAGCTCAAATTTCAAAGCAGTATGCTTTCTGGAGCAGATCATCAAGCTGACATGCTTCTCAAAGCAGATCAGCACCATTTTTGATGCAACATAAATTTTGATGTAATTTATTTTCCTTTTTTAGTTTTCTTAGAGGCCAAGAAATTTAGGATTTTGGTTTTTCTATATAAAGGCCCGCTCTCCTCGTGTAAGAGAGAGAGAGATTTGATATAGATTTTTGGGTTGGTTCCGGTTCTGGTTCTGGGCTGAGGCCCATTTTCCTTTGTTCCCTACTATGTGCATTATAGGTTCGATGAGGGGTGTGAGGCATTCCCTGCTATGTGCATTATGGGTTCGATGAGCACCCTAGTTATCCCCTATCTCGTCTTCTTTATCCCCTCGTGTCCTTCGAGAGTCATCCTAGCGTATCTATGTGAGAGCCTTGCTGTGTGCATTATGGGTTCGATGAGAGCTCAGGGTAGCTGGTGCTGTGACCCCTTCGGGAGGGTAGCTTTATGCTTAGGGTAGCTGGTGCTGTGATCCCTCGGGAGGGTAGCTTTAGGCTTTGACCCCTGACTTTCTGTGTGCGTCCCCTGCTAGAGTGACTCTCAGGGCCATGAGTTCTAGTTCCCGGTTCCCCATCTCCATCCTTCCTTCACCACATCCACCCAGAAAATTAAAAATAAAAGAGATCAGCTATCTTAGGATTTTAGAGTCAGTATGCCCTAGTCCCGGGAGGCTTCTTAGCCCTCCCACGATCCTAGTTTGTTTTGTTGTTTCCCTGTTTTCCAAATAACCAGGTTACATCGATTTTTCGTCCCGCTTCATTCAGGTAATCATAATTGGGTCTCCTATGGTTAGGTTCTAAGGATGGATCATGGTATGGGGTTCTCCTAGGGTTGGGCTCCCTATATGGGTCAGAGTATTGGGTTCTCCTAGGATTGGACTCCCTATATGGGTCAGAGTATTGGGTTCTCCTAGGGTTGGACTCCTTATTGGCTACGTGTTCAAGCTATTATTGGTTCGGGTAGTGGACTGATTTAACTGAGTCATCTGGGTAGTCATTTGGGTAGTTAACTGGGTAGACATCTGGGCCATTTGGTCAGCAAGGGCTTTAATCTGGGCTGCAAGATTGTCCATGGATTTAGACAAAACTGGAGATGGTGGATGATACGATGCTCCTGATCTTGTACTCATGCAAGACTCGATCAAACCAACTACAGCTCCCTAGACCTAGAGTCCAAACTAGATGCTTAATCAGGGTGGCAAACTAGCCTATAGTAACCCTGTACTCAGCTAGGCAGTTGTAAGGGGAGTGTTATGTCTCTGATTGCCAATCCTAGACACCAATCAGAGATTGGCCAGGTAGGCAGACCAGCACACAAGCCCTTCGAGATTGAATTCTTGAACCACCATTCTAGACACTAAGCACAAGGCACACACAAGTTACTTGACACAGTGATCTAACACTAGCCCGGACTCGACCTGTTGGTGTCCCTAGCCCACTAGAGCAAATCAAGTCTAATAGATTTTAGGTTAGGCTTGGGATCGAATGCAGGGGATGTGGTTTTGGGCTAAGGAGAGGTGATCAAATCCTCCCTCCATCTGACATAGCAAGAGTACCTTTAAAGGTAGTTTATGTAATGATGGCAAGCGGATGATGCAAAATTAGGGTTTAAGTATTTTAGGTAGCCTTTATATATATAATTTTTTTTTTGTTCTTTTGCAGAAATATGATTTTTAGCCAATGACCTAATATACTAGAAACATACTAAAAATAAAATATATGCAAAGACATGCTAAACAAAACCCTAAACCTTTTAAAGTTGTCTTGTTGAAAAAAATAGAGCCAAAAATTTACAGGCTATATTTTGGCTTGCAAAAACTTCATAGACTGAAATAAAATTTGCAAAACTTTTGTAAAATAATTAAATTAAGATGAATCCAGCAAAATAAAAATTGGAGTTTTTGAAGTTCTGAGTAGAGAGAAACAATTAAAAGAACAGAGCATATACGGACTATAAAGGATGCAGAAAACAAGCCCTAATCTAAGCTCTGATACCAGATGATGCGGGACTGATCTGCATGCATGTTTTTTAAAATTCATATAGAATTCTCTACATCTTATTTTGATCTGTTATTCAGGATTTGACCACCTCACCCTATGTATCAAACACATAAAAATAATTGCATGCATATTAGTCCCGCATCAATATCGACACAATGCACCCACACCAACACAATGTACCCACACCAACACAATGCACCCACACCAACACGATGCATGCAACCAAATGCAATCAAATGTAGATATATTATATATCTTTAATAATTCATAAATATATAACATATTGGCATACAATATCAGATGTCAAAATAATTTACCGAAGAGCATCCACCAACTAGTACAGTCCAAGACTAAACCGGGTCTTCCAAGGTCAACAATGATCCTATATCACAAATTAAAAGGAAATTAAATATTAACTAAATTTCCTGGGACATCCATAACTAACAGTTTTTCTCCTCCCTTCCTTCACCTTCCTTTTTTTTATTTATTATTATTAATATTATTAATATTATTTATTTATTATTTATTTATTATTTCTAAATTGTACCTTTACTGGGCTGGTCCATTCCAGATAACAGGCTCGGTCCAATAAAGAAGAACAAAGCTCGGCCCAACATAGAACAACAAAGACAACAGGCCCGGCCAACCGTTCTCCCAGAGAGAGTGGAGGAACGGCGGCGATCCTCATGAACGATCACCCGGGAAGGATCGTCGGAAGGAAAAGGGAGGGATCGACGGCATCCCTGCTAGCTATCCGATCACCTGCCGAAAACCCAAAATGAAGTAAACCCCAAATAATTTCCTCCCCCGATGCTCCTTTCTCTGCCAGACCAAGGTGGTCTCCCCGTGGCTGCCAGCGGTGGCCATGGGAGACGGCCAATTAGAAGGGGGCTTTGACTGACCAGAGCAGATGGTGACGCAACTACCGATGACCGTCCGGCACCCACCAAAACTCCCAACAAATGAAGTAAATCCTCCCCTCCCTCGAGCCGGTCGTCCCTGCTCGAGCCCACGCTTGAGAGAAAATGAGCTCCTGCCGGTCGCCTCGAATTATACCTACTCGAGAGAAGATGGGGACAGAGCACTTATCGGCAAGATTGACGTCCATTGGAGGAAGACACATTCTGGAAAAGGGCTGAGGCACGCGAGGGAGTCGTCGGCATCCACCGGAGGAAGAGAAGTTTTGGATCGGACTGAGGCACACAAGGACCCCTTTAAAACCCGAGGAAGATCCTTATTCCCCCAGCACCGTTGATCGCCTTCCTCGCTTCTTCCGCTGGTCGTTCGGAAGACTGGTGCCAAACAAAAATTTGAACTGAAGTCGGCAAGGGCTGCCGACTTTAGCCCAAGAATGGCCCAATAATCACTGGGTCTCATATTCTCCCCTCTTATAAAAGAAATTTTAGCTTCAAAATTTTAAAAATCTAAGTACAAAATTCAAAAATGTGCAATTCAAAACTCACATGATTCAATACTCACAAGTACCACTCTATCCAAATTCAATAATTTCATTAATAACCTTCATTCTTCCATTATAATACACTTTATATTACTCTTAATATCTTTAGTCCACCACACCTCCGCTGCGCACTCTGGTTATCAAATCCTCTAACTCCATTAGATGAATTTTGACAAGGATACCACCACTTTACAATCGAATCCAACCTTCAAATATCGAGATCAAAACTATTAAATTTTCTTGTCCCTACTAGGCCTAATATCATATCAATTTAACCCGTGATCTAAAAATCTCCAACCTATATATAAGATAAAATAATCTAATACAAAATTGCTAACATAAACCATCAAAAATTTTATCAAGATATGTATGCCATGACCACATAATATCCTTTAATTAGCAAATTACAAATTTATACATTATCTAAAATATATTTCCATTTCATAATCCATATACAGATTCATTAAAAAATTATCCTTCTTAATCTCGTTAAACTCTTTCATAACCTACATCACAAACATCTTGCAACAGTCCCCAAATTTATAATCCAGAATTTAATAAAACTTGCAAGCTATCATGATCTTTATCCATATCATCTGATTCGTAATTGAATATACATATTTAGCATACCACAATATATTATACTTCCAATCCACTACTTCTGAAGCTGGGTCAAACCCATTTATTAGAGATGAAGATAAATCTTATCCAGCTCTTCAATATCCATAATATGTTTACTTATCATGATCAACTAGTATCCACCATATCCTAACTAATCTTAATACTAAGTTCAAATATCTTTTATGTCACAATCCATAGTGATTACAACCTAAACTTCAATATCATTCAAATTCACATCCTAATCACTTATATCGATCTCAAGAGATCATAATCCAAGCTTCAATATCATTCAATCATGCCTTAATAACCATCATATTAATTTTTTATCACTTATATCACAGTCTGTAATTATATCACAATCAGATTTCCAAAGTAAATCAAATTCATAATATAACTCAAAATATACCTCCATACATCCATTATCTAGTCTCGATGATATTCTTCCAAAAATTAAACTAAGAGAATTTAATCATTTTATTCATGCAAGCCTTCTATAGTTAACAAAATCCTTGAAACTATAATATACACCTATCAAAGGAACTTAAATAAGTCAAAATCCCACTTCTATCCCACTCTCAAAAACTAAGTCATCTTGATCTTAAACCTTTGCTCTGATACCACTCTGTCACGTCCCAAATCCAAAACTAGGATCGGCTACGCGACCGGTCGCACAACCCTATGTATCATCCTAGAGATCATGCCAGGCCTAACCTTCAAATTCAATATCCAATTATTGGTAAAGAACAAATTTCATTAATTAATTATTGATTCCAAGAATTTTTTATAAAATTCAACTAAAATTTAATATAAACTCAGAGATCAACTCCTAAACCCTAGCTCCTCAATGACTGGTCCCAAAGCCTAATTGATCTTCGATATCTACAACAAAAACATAGAAAAATAGAGGATGAGCTATACTGGCTTAGTAAGTTATCATCACCTCCAATATACATATACAAATATGTCAATAACAACCAGTAACATATACAACTCATACATACAAGATATCCATCTCAAAATAATATACCAGTAATAGTATGCAGATGTGTATACTTAAATGCAACCAACACAGACACGACACAACTATGGATGGCCAACCATTTACTCTACTCTCCTAGTCCCTCTGACTATGGCCATAATCGGCCCGTGGCTCATCCCAAAAGAGACTAGATCCTGTGTCGCATACTTCTCAACAGTCATGTGCCAGCGATAGCCCTACTGGAGACCCAAAAGAAAAACTAGCTCTGAGTATCACATGAGAAACATGCATCCTCTACATGTGCTTGCCTTGCATGGCTAAAATAAGGCAACTAGCTCCTGTGTCACATACCGCTCAATGGTCATGTGCCAGTGATAGTTCCACTGGAGGCTCAAAAGGAGACTAGGTCCTCGATGATCATAATCGGACTAGAGAGCACCCACATCGACACAATGCACCCAAACCAATATAATGTACCCACACCAACACAATGCACCTACACCAACACGATGCACATAATCCAATGCAATCAAATACAGATCTATTATATATCTTTAATAATTCATAAATATATAACATATTGGCATACAATATCAGATATCAAAATAACTTACCAAAGAACATCCACCAACTAGTACAGTCCAACACTAAACCGGGTCTTCCAAGGTTAGCAATGATCCTGAATCACAAATAAAAAAAAATTAAATAGAAACTAAATTTCCTAGGACACCCACAACTAACAGTTCTTCTCCTCCCTTCCTCCACCTTCCTTTTTTATTTATTATTATTATTATTATTATTTTTATTATTTATATATTTTACTTATTATTTCTAAATTATACCTTTACTGGGCTAGTTCATCATAGATAACAGCTCGGTCCAACAAAGAACAACAAAGCTCGGCCCAATACAGAACAATAAAGACAACAGGCTCGGCCAACCATTCTCTAAGAGAGAGCGGAGGAACGGCGGCGATCCCCATGAATGATTGCCCAGGAAGGATCGCCAAAAGGAAAAGGGAGGGATCGGTGGCATCCCTACTGGCTATCTGGCCACCTGCCGGAAACCCAAAATGAAGTAAACCCCATGTAAATCCCTTCCACGATGCTCCTCTCTCTGCTAGACCGAGCCGGTCTCCTCGTGGTTACCAGTGATGGCCATGGGAGATGGCTAGTGAGAAGGGGGCTTTGACTGACCAGAGCAGACGGCGATGTGACTATCGACGACCATCCGGCACCCACCAAAAATCCCAACAACTAAAGTAAATCCCCCCTCCCCCAAGCCGGTCGTCCCTACTCGAGCCCATGCTCAAGAGAAAACAAGATCCCGCTGGTCACCTCGAATTATACTTACCGAGAGAAGATAGGGACATAGCACTTACCGGCGAGATCGACGTCCATTGGAGGAAGACACATTCCGAAAAAGGGTTGAGGCGCACGAGGGAGTCGTCATCATCCACTGAAGGAAGAGAAGTTTTGGATCGGACTAAGGCACACAAGGACCCCTTTAAAACCCAAGGAAGATCCTTATCCCCCCAGCATCGTCGACCACCTTCCCCACTTCTTCCGCTGGTCATTCGGAAGACTGGTGCCAAACAAAAATTCGAACTGAAGTCGGCAAGGGCTACCGACTTCAGCCCAAGAATAGCCCAATAATCACTGGGTCTCACAGCCCTGTCATCTTCACCATCACCTCTCCCAGACTTCCCTCCTCCGAAGATGTCCACAGTTCCGTCGACACCTCCGCCGATCCCACCTCCATGAACGGCTGCCATTCTGAGTCCTCCCTTTTAAAATGGAGCTCTGATTTGCCCAAGATCTACGACCAGTTTGAGGGATAGAAGAAACACTGGCATGGTTATTTGATCTTATCTTCGGTAGGCATGGTTATTTGATCTTATCTTCGGTACTATTTTGGATTTAACTTGTAGTACAACTGGGTTTGAGTTTTCTTATCAAAATTTTGTCTTTGTTCGGGCTTGGCATTCGATGAAGATGATCTTCTGGGAAGGTTATATCAGTGATGAGTTGATGGGCATGTTTGCGTCAATTGTAGTTTATTGGATCTACACTGGAATGTATCAGCTCTTGCCACCTTTGGACCAGTATCAACTGCACATGAGGAAAGAAAAGGAGCAGAAGAATTTGGTGCCAATGTCGAGCTCGCCGGCGAAAATCCCTACCTGTTCTTGGTTCGGTCCCTGAAGAAGAAGGAGAAAATGCGCACGAACATGAAAGTGCATGGATTTCAAAGCAAGACTCCTTACACGTTTCTTAAAGCAAGACGTCACCCATTTGCCGACTTCAAGAGTAGGAGGGAAATAAAAAGAAATATAGGTGAAAAAAAAAGAGCCAAAAAAAAAAATCTATGGCTATTGACAAGTCAAGTTGGAGTCCGGGGAGCCTAAAATCAAGCTGAAGTTGGAGTCTGAGCCTGACTCGATGGAGTCGAGTTTTTCCCACCTCAGGGAAATGATGGGGACATCGACCTGCACGACTCTCGGAGCAACATAGATTTCGGAGCAGAAAATAAATTTAAATTTGAAGAATATTTATTTAGGATTTATCTTTTGTTTGAAATTTGAATTATGATTTGGTTGGTTAGGATTGAGATATGGATAGGCTTATCTTATCCTATCTTGTATTTGAATTTGAATCATCCCTATTTTTTTATCTTGTATTCAAATCCAAATGAGGGTTGGACAGGTCTATAAATACCACCCTCGGTCCTTTGTAAAAAATAAGTTTGGTTAATCAAGTTAGTTTTTAGAAAAGAGTTTTTTCTTTTCGTTCACCCCGTATGGGGAGGGTGAGAGGCCCATCTGTCCTTTGCCTTCGGGCGTCGAGGGGTGTGAGACCCTAGTTATCCCCTTTTCCCATCGAGTACCCTCTAGGTCTTAGGGATTTTCTTTTACGGCCCCAAGTAGCGATTTGGATGGGATGCCCTAGGCTCCGCATGTAGTGAGATGGGTGAGATGACCTAGGCTACATGTAGTGGGATGGGTGAGATGCCCCAGAGGTGAGATGTCTTTTTGTGAATGTAAGTCCCAAGTCTTAGAGTATCCAATTTTCCTACCTCCATCTCTATTTTTCCTTCGCCACAACCATAGAAAAAAATTTTAAAAATTAAAAAAAATAGGATACCCTAATCTACGGTGACATCTCAACTCGTCGACGATCCTACCCTGATCCCATCCTGCAATAGATCTTGCTTACTGCCAGCATTTGGAGCTACCTGAATGGTTATGGTTATGTAGTGGAAGACTTAATTTCAAAAATTTTTAAACCTTGAAATCCTTGTCAACCAAAATCCTAGATACAGGATCCCTTGATTATATCAACTAACAAGGTAATACATTAGGATATAGAAGAATTTCTGTAATGCTAATATCCTTTATTCCACTAGGCACATAAGTGTATGCCCTCTAGAGGTGATCCACATAGGAATTGGATCAAAGAAGCACTACTATTTCTTGATTGCTTGACTAGAAACTCTTCCTGGTTGTCTTTCTTCCTTCGATAACCTTCCTCTCTTGCTAGGACCTTTATCTTCTTGAAGAGTATTTTAAGACCTTTTTAAAAATTCTCTTACTATTCTATTATCCTTTCTAATTCTCTTTATAAGACCTTGTCTTAAAATGATGGACTTGTCTTAAAATAATAGACTTATTCTAACAAAGGAAGGAAGAGAGTTATTGGGATAAATTTGGATGCATTTGCTTCAATCATCGAAGCCTTTAACTAGTTAGAGAGGAGGCACCAAAAGTATCCTTTCCTCGATCCGTAATCCAATATTTAACATATCAGATAAGACCCTTGAAGTAGAAGGACTCTCTAGGCAGAAAGGTGCTATGTGAAACTATAAACATATGTGTTTCATAACATATTTATGCCAAGAGTTACTTATCACAACTCTTCAGAAAAACTAGTACTTTTTTAATCCTTTCACTTAGGTTAGGACCGGTCAAAGCACTCAATAGGCATATAATCTAGAGAGGTTTACTAGGAAAAGGTTATTAATAATTAAAAGGACTTTTGTCTATTCATTGTGCTATATATTCCAAGCATTGCAACCTTTCATGCACTCACATGAATTCATGCCCAAAATTTATCCACTTGACCAGTCAATTCCAATCCAAATGGATGCATATAAGAGAGGATAGAGGCTAAGCTTTATTAGAAAAAAGATGATTTAATCCTAGAAGGACTCTTAGTCCATCTGCACCCCTTATATTATGTGCATGCCAATATTGGCACCAAGAAACCCAAGTGCAGGGTTATGGTTGCATAGTGGAAGACAAAATTTTAAAATTTTAAACCTTGAAACCCTAGCCAACCAAAATCCTAAACCCAGGACTTTCTTGATTATATCAATTAACAGGATAAAATATTTGAAAATAGAAAAATACTTGTAATGCTAATATCCTTTTCTTTCCACTAGGCACACAAGTGTATCCTCTCTAGAGGTGATCCACACAGGAATCGAACCAAGGAAGCACTCCTCTTACTTGCTTGACTCGTTTTAGCAGCCTTTCTTCTTTCAATAGCCTTTTCTTCCTTTTAGGATCTTTTCCCTTTCGAAGAGTAGCTTAGTACCTCTTTGAAAACTCTCTTACTATTCTATTATCCTTTCTAATCCTTTTTTAAGCTCTTTTCTTAAAATGGCAGACTTGTCTTAAAAAAATAGACTTGTCCTAATAAGAGAAGGAAGAGAATTATCTGGATAATTATCGGATGGCTTGGCTTCAATCATCAAAGCCTTTAAATAGGAAGAGAGGAGGTACCTAATACACTCTTTCATCAGTCCCTTATCTGATATTTAACATATCAGATAAGACCCTTCAATCAGAAAGAGTCCCTTGGTAGAAAGGTGCAAACTGAAGCATCGTTTCACTAATTATTTATGCTATGTATTATTTATTGCAACTCTTTGAGAAAAATAAAAAATTAGTTTTAAATTTTAGAGTTAAAGACAAGGTCCCACACCCTAATAGGCATATCAAGTAAGGAGCTTATCTAAAAAATAAATGATTAACAAGAAGGACTCTAAGCCTATCCATGCACCTTATAAATGAAGCATCGCATCCCTTCATTATTCATGCCCTTTCTTACATCAATCGACTGGCCAATTCTAGTCAATTTTGGCATCCAATAGATAGGATATGGGATAAGCTTTATCACCTAAAAGGTGATTAATTTATAGAAGGACTCTTGGTCCTTCTATGCCCCTTAACTTATGTGCACTCCAATTTGGTGCCAAGAGTCCTATGCCCTTGGATCTCTTGGTTTAATTAATGGATAAAGGATGATAAATTAGGATAAATCCTAGTTTTGTTACCCCACTTAAGGCTTATCCCAATTTAAGTCCTAATTAAATTGGTTAGCATAAATAGCAAGTATTTAAACCCAATCTAATTAGGTTAGGTGTTTGGCTAGCCAACATATACTAGTATGTTAATTAGCTAGCCAATTAAGATCTTGTGACCCTAATATGATGGAGATCCAAGAGCCCAGCTACCTCAGCAGCCACGTGGAGTTCTAGTCACAACAGGCATCATCCACCCTGTTAAGTATCCCAAGATCTTCATGATACCATCCAAGCCTAAAAGGAAGCAGATCGCACCCCATATGGAAGTTGTGGACCGCCTAAGAGAAGATGGAAGAAACTCCTATGGCATCAAGGCAAACTATGTAGCATATAGGCGCCCTCCCTCTTTTTCTTGATTATTTAGATTTTTTCTTGTACTGCCCAACCCTTTATGGAAGATAGGTGGCACCATCCCTTGATCCTCTCCATGTTTCATTCCACCTACAAGGAAAAAATGTGGCACTTTCCCTCTTTTCTCTTATTTCCATGTAATCCAAGGGCTAGGGTCAACTATAAAAGGACCCCCTTCATGTATGAAAATTGATATTCCAATGAAGAAAAAAATAGAAGAGAGATTCTACTTTTGCTCCATAAGGAGAGAACATGATGTGCAACCCCTGGACATGATGCGAGGTCATGTCTAGTTATCCCCTTCCCTAATTCCACCTTCTTTACTGCCCTCATGTCCTTTGATATTCATCATAACGGCTCCATTAGTGAGATGGGTAGGATGCCCTAGAGGTGTGAGATCACTCCATACGGCTCCATTAGTGAGGATGGTAGGATGCCCTAGAGGTGTGAGATCTCTCTGTATGGCTCCATTAGTGAGGTGGGATACCCTAGAGGTGCGAGATCTCTCCGTAACAGCGAGTCCCAAAGTTCATGAAAACCCTGACCCCTGTCTTCAATCTTTATTATACCTTCGTCACCTCCATAGAAAATTAAAAAAAATAAAAGAAAAAATAGTGATACCCTAATTTTGGTGACTTATAGGCTCACCAATGATCCATCTCCATCCCGTACCCCATCAATTTGGTATCAGAGCACGAAAAATTAGGGTACGCTTCATCTTCCCAAATCACCGAAGATTCCCCTCACTAGCCCCGGTGAGTCCCTCCACTACATAGCAAACCATCCAAGTCACCAACAAATTTCTTGTTCTTTTTTTTCGATCCTATCACTGAGCATCTCTGTGCCGGTGCCCTGCCTTGTCCACGATGCCCACTGCAAGATCGCTGCCTGCTTCAAATCCCCCTGACTCTCTCTGGCTTGCTGCCACCCTACCAGTTTCATCCTCCAAAGCCCCTTATCTACCACTTGCAGTCGAACGAACAGCCCCATCACCAGATCCACCAAGCTCCTCCACTGCCAGCAGCTGATGACTAGGAATCCATCGATCGCACCCTTCCATGGTGGACCCGACCCCATCCCCAATCGACCCCTATTGCTATGATGCCCGATGTCCACTACCCCTGATGGACTCCAACCAGGTCACCGATGATGCTGGACTACTCTAGATCCAGTCTCGACTCCACCCTCCCCTCATCGGATCCAAGGAAGAACCGTCGCAGCCCCTGCCCATCTTCTTATTCGATCCCGTCTCTAATCAGTCTCTTCCCTCTATCCATGCCCCTCAGTCTCACCATCGATGGAATTGCAATGCCATCAATTGCTTTCCCTGAGATGGCTTCACTACCGCTTGAGATAACTTCATCCACTGATCTTCCCCCATATAATCATTGCCTCCATCATCCACTGCCACTTCCTACCGAAAGTCCCTTCCTTCGTCGAATCAATCCCCTCCAAGCCCCAGTAGTCGCCTTCTCCTCTCCATCCAAGACATCTCCTGTGTTCGCTGGTTTCTGTCCATGGAGAAGAAGAAGCTCCACACGAACATGAAAGCCGCACGCTCCTCAAAGCCCACGTATTTCAAAATTGCACCAATCTCAAAGCTACATAATTTTTAGAGCTGCATAATTTTCGGAGCCTCACGGATTTCAAAGCCACATGAGTCTCATAGTTGCGCAGATCTCATAGCAAAGCTGATGAGAAAAAAATCTAGGATCTGTTTGAAAAAAAAGAAAAAAAATAATTGGATGAACCTAGCCTAAGGGCCTCTTTTGATTTGATTAGGATTCGGTCCCACCAAAATCCTTGCTGATCCAAACTCGATGGGGTCGAGTTCTCCCCACTCCAGAGAAATGATAGAGATCCGAGAGCCTAGCCACCTCAGTAGCCACGTGGAGTCCCAGTCATAATAGGTGTTGTCCACCCTGTTAAGTATCCCAAGATCTTCATGACACCATCCAAGCCCAAAAGGAAGCAGATCAACATCCCATATGGAAGTTGTGGATCGCCAAAGAGAAAATGGAAGAAACTCCTATGGCATCTAGGTAGACTAGGCAACATATGGGTGCCCTCCCTCTTTTTCTTGATTCATGATATTTTCCTTGTACTGCCCAACCCTTTATGGATGATAGGTGGCACCATCCCTTGATCCTCTCCATGTTTCATTCCACCTACAAGGAAATAATGTGGTGCCTCCCCTCTTTTCTCTTATTCTCATGTAATCCAAGGGCTAGGGTCAACTATAAAAGGACCCCCTTCATGTATGAATATTGAAATTCCAATGAAGAAAAAAAATTAGAAGAGAGATTCTTCTTTCGCTTCGTAAGGAGAGCACGTGAGGTGCAATCCCCGGACATGATGCCAGGTCATATCTAGTTATCCCCTTTCCTAATTCCACCTTCTTTACCACCCTCATGTCCTTTGAGATTCACCCCAACAGCTCCATTAGTGAGGTGGGTAGGATGCCCTAGAGGTATGAGATCTCTTCGTACGGCTCCATTAGTGTAGTGGGTAGGAAGTCCTAGAGGTGTGAGATCTCTTTGTACAGCTCCATTAGTAAGGTGGGATACCCTAGAGTTGTAGGATCTCTCCATGAGTGTGAGTCCCAAAGTTCATGAAAACCCCGACCCCTGTCTTCCATCTTCATTGTTCCTTCGCCACCTCCATAAAAAAATAAAAATAATAAAAGAAAAACTAGAGATACCCTAATTTTGGTGACTTTTAGGCTTGCCAACAATCCATCCCCATCCTGTCCCCCATCATAATAAAAATATAAATGATTTTCTTGATTGATTCCTTAATGTGTGTGACCCTTTGGACTCCTCACCTTGCCAGCATTAGGTCAAGGTTCATGTAAATTTAGTTTGATTAAAAATCAACTAATCAAATTAGGTCAAATCAAGCAAATCCTAGCTATGAATTTGAACCATCTTTCAAATTGACACATAAATTCAATTAATTTAACTCATGATAACCTATAATACATGATTGATGTCAAGCAACAGGTCATACCTACCTAGAAGATAAGAAATTTGGTAAAAATTATCAAAAAATCTTTCAGTGGAAAGTTACCATGTAATTCAATCTTTCGATCTTCCTTTATCCCAAATAAGTAATGGATATGAAAAATTGTCAAACCCTCACACTTTATTTATTCGATCCTCAAATCACTAATGAAGACTCAATCAATGAAAAATTAGAAATTCTTTTCTAATTTCATCCTGCTTTGATCAAAGACTTCTTTATGCGGGACGGAATCCCGATGAAACCTGGGTTATTCAAAAAAGGGAAAACATAAAGCAAACTAAGGACCGTGGGAGGGCTAAGAAGACTCCCGAGACTAGGATAGGATGATGACTGAAAATCCCTAAAATGGCTGGACTCTTTTGGTTTTTACATTTCTTGATGGGGATGACGAAGGAATGATGAAAATATGGAGGGGGAACGGGAATGAAACTTGAACCTAGGATCTAGATCCGACGAAAAACAAAGAGATGGAGGGGAAAACAGGTACCTAGGGCTTCAAGCCCCATGATAGCTGTTTGGTAGCGAAGACCTTATTTGGGATCACATCCAGCCATCATGCACGATGGCGCTGATGACTTGGAGATCACACCCCACCATCATGCACGGCAACATTGATGACTTGGACCAGCTTCATGCTTCTCGACGCTCTCATTGGAGCGAAGGCATTAGGGCCTCACACCCCTCGACGTCCCGAAGCATGAAGGCAAAAACAGGCCTAAGCCACAAACAAGGTTACAACTCTCAAAAATTCATTTTCAACTAACTTTATTACAAGAGTATGGGTATTTATAGATTCCTATATCCCTTTGAAATTCAAAATAAAATCCCTTGAAATCCTTCCTAGATTTTGAATTCAAATTCAAAAATCCAAAATCCCAAATTTTCCTTTTAAACCCAACTTACATTCGTGAAAAAGTTACCAAATAAATCCCTTTTATTTGAATTATGAAATCCCCCTCCACTTTGAAATTCGTGCTGCTTCGAAAATCATGCAGAACAGCTCTTCTTCCAACTACTTTGAGAAGCATGTATAAGCTTCTTAGGGCCGCTTTGAGAAACATGCAAAAACTTCTTCACGATCGAGCAATAGGGGGGAAACCAGATCTTCGGCGGCCGGCAGGGGCCAGCGGGTGGTGGGCGGCAGGCGAGCGATGGCGGCGGGGCGGCACGGCGGGCGGGTGGCGGATGGCAGCATCACGATAACACAGACGGGTGTCATGGGTGCCCGTTCATCTTCCGTGGCCATGGACGGCGGCTGGGCACTGGTGAGGCCTCTAGCAGGCTGGGCGGGGGCCAGCGGGTGGCAGAGCGGCAGGCGGGCGATGGCAGTGAGGCGGCACGGCAGCACGGATGGGCATCACGGGGCGTCACGGGTGCCCGTTCGCCTTTCGTGGTCGTGGGCTACGGCTGGGCACCGACGAGGCCTCCGACAGCCGGGCGGGGGCCATGTGCGATGGGCGGCAAGGTGGCAGGTGGGCAGCAGGCAGGCGGCGATGGCAACGGCGGGGCGGCACGGTGGCACGGTGAGGGAAACATGATGGTTCATCTCTTGCATGTTGGGGGGGCTTTCCGGCGACTTACTGGAGATTGGGTTGTTCCCCGGCGAGATGGGAGATTGATGGCCGGCTGGGGGGGGGGGCAGCCAGGGTCAGGCAGTCCGGATGGGGTGAAGGGGGGGTGACGGTTAGGTTTTAGAAAAAAAAAGAACATAGACTTTACGGGTTGATGAAGGTTGAAGATGGAATAAGCCAGGATAACACGGGGATAAACTTGGAAAAAAACAAGCATAGTGGGAATAACATGGAATAGCTGGGATAATGCAAAAGGAGAAAAAAAAGTAGAAAATTAAAAGAAAACCCAGATGGGTTTTAGGTCCCCCATCATTCTCCTGTAGCGCGAAGAACTCGACTCCATCGAGTTTGAGGACAAAGCAAATCCTAGTCCGCTGCTGGCTCTGATACCAATTTGATGCGGGATGGAATCCCGATGAAACTTGGGTTATTCAGAAAATGGAAAACATAAAGAAAACTAAGGACCGTGGGAGGGCTATGAAGCCTCCTAGGACTAGGATTGGACGATGACTGAAAATCCATAAAATGGCTGGACTCTTTTGGTTTTCACTTTTCTTGATGGGGATGATGAAGGAATGATGAAAATATGGAGGGGGAACGGGAATGAAACTCGAACCTAGGATTTAGATCCGACGGGAAACAAAGAGATGGAGGGGAAAAAAGGTACCTAGGGCTTCGAGCCCCACGACAGATGTTTGGCAGCGAAGACCTTATTTGGGATCACACCAGCCATCTTGCACGACGGCGCTGATGACTTGGAGATCACACCCCGCCATCATGCACGGCGACACTGATGACGTGGAGCGGCTTCACGCTCCTCGACGCTCTCGTTGGAGTGGAGGCATTGGGGCCTCTCACCCCTCGACATCCCAAAGGACGAACGCAAAAACGGGCCTAAGCCCAGAACCACAAACAGGGTTACAACTCTCCAAATTTCATTTTCAACTAACTTTATTAAACGAGTAGTATGGGTATTTATAGATTCCCATATCTCTTTGAAATTCAAAATAAAATCCCTTGAAATCCTCCCCAGATTTTGAATTCAAATTCAAAAATCAAAAATCCCAAATTTTCCTTTTAAACCCAACTTATATTCGTGAAAAAATTACCAAATAAATCCCTTTTATTTGAATTTTGAAATCCCCCTCCACTCTAAAATTTGTGCTGCTCCAAAAATCGTGCATAATAGCTCTTCTTCCAACTACTTTGAGAAGTGTGCAGAAGCTTCTCAGGGCTACTTTGAGAAACGTGTAGAAACTTCTTCACGGCCGAGCAACAGGGCAAACTGGATCTCCGACGGTCGACGGGGTCCAGCGGGTGGCAGGGCGGCAGGCGAGCGGTGGCGACGGGGTGCAACGGCGGGCAGGCGACGGACGACAGTGGCACGGTGGCATGGACGGGCGTCACGGGTGCTCGTTCGTCTTTCGCGGCCGTGGATGGTAGCTAGGCACCAGCGAGGCCTCCAACAGCCGGAAGGGGGCCAGGGGGTGGTGGGCGGTAGGGCGGCAGGCGGGCGGCAGTGGCGGGGTGGTGAGGGCAGCACGACGGTTCGTCTCCCTCGTGCATTTGGGGGGCTTTTCGGCAACTCACTGGTGGTTGGGTGGTTCCCCGGCGAGCGGAGATTGGTGGCCGGCTGGGGGGGGGGGCGACCGGGATCGGGTAGTCCGGATGGGGGGTTGGCGGCTAAGTTTTAGAAAAAAAAAGAATAGAGACTTTACGGGTTGATGAAGGTTGAAGATGGAATAAGCCAGGATAACATGGGGATAAACTTGGAATAAAATAAGGATAGTGGGAATAACAGGGAATAGCTGGGATAAGGCAAAAGGAGAAAAAACTAGAGAATTAAAAGAAAACCCAGATGGGTTTCGGGTCCCCCATCACTTCTTGAGTCATCATTTGATAAGATTGCATGGGGTAAATACTTCCCGTGCAAGGATTGATCAATTCCTAGTTGACCTACTCATAACCTTTATACACAATTCACCATATCCATGAACATCCCATACATGACTAAGTTATGAATGAGTATGAACCAAAATATGGATTTGTTGTCCAGTGATGAAGCAACCTAAGAGCGGGGGTGAATTGGGTTTTATAAAATTTTTTGAACTATTTCAATATATATGTACTAATTACAATTAAGTGCTTGTATTTTGCAAAGTATTTTTGTGCTTAATAAAAATATGCAACATAATTAACAAAGTAAATGCAAGAGTAAATAAGCAATAAATAAGTGCAATCATAAATACAATAATATATAGTGGATCGGTGCACTCCAAGACACCTACATCCACTCTCCAAGTTTTCTTTGTAAATTTCACTATAATCATCAAGATTACAGTTGATTAGTTTTCCGGGCTCACTAATAAAAATCCAACTTGTTTTCCCATGATCACAAGTCAAAACTCCTTGTCGATTTTATAACTTAGGCTAACCAACAATTTTTGATGGTTTTATGGGCTCACCAATAGCCTATGTCAGTTTTACAGGATTACCAACAACCTATGTTGGTTTTATGGGATCACCAACAATCTATGCTGGTTTTATACAATGGCTAACCAACAACCTCTTTGGTTTTCCAAGGCTCACCAAAAACCTTGATACAACAAAGTAAGAATGAAAGTAAAAAAAATAATAAAGCTTTCTAAAATAAAGCAAGTATCTCTTTGAAGCCCTTGGATGATGTTAAAAAAGCTTGTCTTCAATTTATTGAAGTCTTTGAATGAAGCTCGATGTTGTAGACTTGGATCAACTCTCTTATCTTTAGAAGCTTGAAGGCTTGAACCACTCAACTCTTGAATCCTTGAAGGAAGCTTGATGCTGTTGCTTCTAATTTTTACATAGAATTCCTTGCTTTAGATTTTGGCTTTATTTTCAAGATTTAATCACCTAACTCGATACTTACAAAATACAAAAATAATTTGCTTGCATCTTTAGTCCCGCATCACCTGACCATACCCAAACTGAAGCAAACCAGAGTTAGTTGACCCTAACCATAACCAAACTGAAGCTATACTAGAAGGACATTAGAAGAAGAGAACCATGAGGAATCTAACCCTACTGCTAGGACCTTACCTGAGGAAATACTAGAAGAGACTCAAGTCACAAAAATGAGTCTTAAAATCCAAGAAACCGAGAAAATTCTAGAGAACTTGATTTTTCCAAACCAGCAAACTCAGGAAGAATTCACTGCATCAGTCCCCATTGAAGATCTTTTTTCTAAAATTCTTAACTCATCCTTTCTTCGGGCAGACCTTTTATTACCTATTGATGTAACTCAATGTTCAAACCTTAAGGTCATCCCCATTGATCTATAACCATCCTAGGAATCCACTTCATACTTCCTACCTTATCATCAGGTTCCCAATGCCTCTAAAGCCATTCGATTACATTTCATTGAGATTATTAGGTTGCATAAGTTCATTGAGCATGTTAGGTTTGCATCCTATTTTTGGAAAATCCTATGGCATCTATTAGGAGTTCATGCCAAGTTTTCATCGGCATGTTATCCATCAACCAAGGGTAATTCAAGAAAAAGACTCAAAGAATTTGATGAAGGAGACTTTGTCATGATTAGGCTTTGACCTGAACGGTTCCCACCTGGAACTATGAAGAAGTTACACTCCCGTAGTAGTGGACCATACAAAGTAGTTAAAAAAATTTGACCTAATGCCTACATGCTTGAGTTTCCACCAAAACTAGGCATTAGTTTGACTTTCAACATTTCAGACCTTATAGAATATAAGGAGCCAACATTGATACCTAGTGAGCCTTTTGGGCCTGATCCCATCCTTGAGAGTGAGCCAACCCATGAGTGTCCACCAGCCAAACTACTAGAATGGAGAGACAAGATTGAGCGAATCTTGGATGACAAGATTATCGCTACTCGGAGCAAAAACTATCAACGATATTTGGTTTGTTGGCAAGGATGGCCCGAGACTGAAGATTCTTGGATCACTAAAGAGGATTTGCAAAGGATTTATCCCGACTTGCTAGAACATGCAGAGTTGACCCATACTCGATGGGACCAAGTTTCTATCACCTAGGGAGAATTAGTGTGGACACAAGGGCCAGAAGGAATCGACAGGTCAATCCCACATTCCTGTGGATCACCTGTGAATGAAGCCCTAACCCCAAACCCCAGATCACTTGTAAATATTTATTTTAAATTCTATTATTTTAGCCTAGTTAGATTTAGCCCTATTTACCAACTTCAATTGGGCTTTATATATACAAGCCTAATTAGGTTTGGTATGGTTCAATTATGAATTTGTTATGCCTTTTGATCAATTTGATCAAGTTGGGTTTAGAGTTAGCCCTTTACTTATTTAGTTGAATGAGTTTTGTAATTAGTTGTTTTATTGAGTCCTGTAATACAAGAGGGGACCCAAATCAAGACACCATGTGACACCATGTGCTAACCCAATTCAAGTCATGTGTTAACCAATTCTTGCCGCCATAGCCAACTAATTCTTGGCACCGCATCTTCAAATCTTGGACGCCTATGTCACATGCCACGGGCCACATCACCTACCACATCATCTTGGACATCATCACATACCATATCATCTTGGTCGGCCACAAGAGTTACACATTGACGCCCACCAAAAGTCTAAGTCTCATGTTCAAAAAAAATTAGGCATCTAGACATCCAAACATCTAGACATCAGGACAATTAGACAACATTTAAAATTCATGTTTTTCCAAGAGGGGTGACCATGAATTTTTTCTCATGTGTCGTCCATTTAATCCAAGGTGTCATTGATTTTTAAGAGGAGTAAGTAAAAAGGACTCTACATCTCATTTAGCAATTCATCCTTCTTTTTGTCGCCACTTTTTTTCGAGGGGAGTCGGCCAAAGAGTCAAGATGGGAGTGGTGGGGACACCAGGATCAAATACAGATCACTGGATCCTATGTGGTTTTTTTTAGAACCTTAGTCATGTGTCACAATTTTGTTAGCAAGTAAGATTGAGTCATGTAATAAGTTGAGACTAGTTGATTTGTCTCAACCTAGTCCAGTCTATTGAGTCCTGTATTTAAGTATGAGCCCAGTGTGAGTTCAATTTTGTACAAGAAAAGAGGATACCCTACTGTGGAGTTCCACCAGGCCTCATCTAGGAGCCAGAAGACCCCACTTCAGCCAATTGGACTTTGAATGCCAACCCAGGGTCCAAGATTCCTGCATGATGCCCAGATGCCCTCCAGATGCTCTCCAGATGTCCAGATTCCCCTCCAAATGCTAGAGTATATTTCTAAACTAGGTCACATCATGAATCCAGAAATCCATCGATGCCCCAGGCCAAGAGAAATCAAGCCCAAGGCCTTAAGAAGCAAGATTCTGGAGAATAGTCTTGCTATCATGCTACTAGGCCATCCCAGCTTCCAAGAGACCCAAGCCCATGCACCATTCACCTCTTGGCCAGCCCTTACAGCTCCCACGAAGCCCAACATGCCTAGGAGAGGTGTCCTCACTTGGTTGACCAAGTCCAAGGGTTGGTAGAAGACTAGGTCAAAGCATGAAGGGAGAAGGAGAAGACTTGTCAAAGTCCTAACCTTTTAAGGCTTTCTTTCCAACCTATTAAGGATTCTTTTCCTAATGCCTTAAGGAGAGGTTATTCTTAACCTAAGTGTAACCCTAGTTAGGAGAGGGCATGGGAACTCTATAAATACCCCACCCCTCCTCCTCTTGTAATCAATCTACTCTTATGAATTAAAAATCTGCTGAATTATTTTAAGATAGGTGTCTTGTGTTGGTTTCTTTGTGTTTGGTTCTTGTTCTCTTGTGTTGGCCAACCACTCATCCTTCCAATCCTCCATGCCTCAAGCAGCAAATCAGATCTCCAAGCATCAGCCATGTCCAAGAAAAAAAGCCTTGAAGATGCCCAGATCAAGAGCTCTTTCTGCTTCCTTGCTGCCAGCCCTTCTTGCCCTAATCCCTTTCCTTTTACTTCATCTTTTTATTCTCTATTTGTTTCTTTATTTCGAGCCTAACCTTGACATTTTTCAGATCCCCGAGGTGTTTCCCCTCCCTAGAGGAGGCTTTCTTTGCCTTCAGACTAGATCCAGATCGCCTTCAGATTCGGGAACCAAAGGCTTGTTCTTCCAGGCACCTTCTAGAGGCTGAGAGATCTCTTCATCGAAGAAACTACAATCGCTGCACAGTAAAAGCCTTCCCCCCCTTTGTTCTTATCTAATGATAGGTACGCTATTCTAAGCTAGGAGCTTCTCAATTCCCGGGTCCTGACCTTTATTGTTCTGCATGAGTTATTTTGCAGGTATGTTAGTTTCTAGCATTACTAGTCTTTCTGCTGATTATTTCTTATTATCGAGTATTTAGCCACTGAATTAATGTCTATAAAAATTATAAAAAAATTAGTTTACTATTTTGCATCAATCTTAGGTTCATTTCGTATCAGTTTGGAATCATAGATAGTTTAGGATAGCTTGCATGTTCATCAAAAAGACCTAAAAACATCCATTGCTGTTTTCTGCATCCTATCATCTACAGTAGGTATCTGATTTTCGATCTAGTTCATCATCATAATAATTTTATTTTTCTATGAGATTTACATGACATGTTCTCTATTTTGAAATGATAATTATTGTAGTTTTTAATTATTTTTTCCAAAACATAAAAATATAAAATTACTACATCTTAGAAACCTTAACTAAAATCTTGAGATTTCTGCACTAGTCTGAATACCCTAAAAGTTGCATCATCATCTGATTTTTCTTTTTCATAAAATTTGGTAGAAATCATCAACACCATCCATCCTCTGTTTTGTAATTTCATTAGATTTTTTCTCTATCAAAATATTTATCAAATTCTGCATCAAACCGAACCCTAATTTTTTGATTCTGTGATTTCTGCACACCTGACTAAACCTAACCTAACCACCTTCCAAACCCCTCAATCCCAAGCCTAATTTTGTTTGCTAACTTAATCAACATAAACCTAACTTGCCATCTCATAAAAAGGATAAAAAGAAAAACTTATTTTTTGATTATTTTAGATTGCATTAGGACCATCGATTGCCATCATCTCTTTAACCTAATCTTAAGGGCTAACATCAGGGCAGGATTTCATCCCCTGTCCTGGTTCCAAAATAACCACCAACATTCTGACCCAAGCTTAATTAAAATTAATTAGACTTAATTTGCCCTAGAGGGCTAGGTGACACCAACAGGTCAGGTTCGAATTGTGTGGGCCAATTAGTGCATTTAATCCTGTGGCTATTACTGAAATTTGGTGTCTAAGGCTGAGGGTCCAAAGTCAAATGACCTAAGTGGTGTTGTGGTTTTTAATTGGGTCCTTACGAAAGCAGGGGGGCTCCCACACTCCCCCCCTCTACCTAGCCAGAGGAAGGATTAGCAGCTGGGTTAAGTGTAAGTTGAGCTGACTCATTCAATTTTGGCTCTAGGTTTAAGAAACCCTAGAATTACTAATCCTTTACATGCTTGGCTGCACCATCTTATTTTGACTGATTATTTAATTTCATGACCACTAGACTAGGAACCCAATACCAGAAATCTACACCCCAACCCAACTCAACCATGGATCCCAATTTTGAGGCTTTCATGAAAACCATGACCGAACGATTTAACCGAATCAATTTATCCAATAACCAAACCAATACCTAGATAATCCAATTGACCCAATCCCATAACCAATTGAACCATAAGCTTGACCAACTGATCCAATCAAATAATCAAGCAATCCATAGTTTTGACCAAGTAGGAGATCTGTTAGGAACCCTAGGCAAGACCCATAGAGTTGAACCCTTGCCTTATGAGCCCCAAGAACCTATAGTCCCTAGATATGAATCCAGTAGTAACCCACTATCCCTTAGTCGACCTAAACCCTATAGGATTAATACCCCTGGACTTGAACCTAGTATTAGTCAATTTTTTCCTAGTCAACCCCCTCTTACCATCTCATTGGTTTACCATAATGATATTGAAGAGGAGATATATGAGGCTGACCCAAGCTTAGTGAATGAGTATGAGGAAGAAGAGGAGTTCCCCATAGAAGACTTAAAGTTAGCTGGATCAATAGATATCCAAGTAGGAGCCGATCTAGATTTAATTGAAGTTGTAATGGAAGAGCAGTTAAAGGAAGAGAACCCAGATCCTGTTACTAGAACACCACCTGAGAAAACTTTAGAAGAGAGTCCAGTTGTAGTACCCAATCCTTTGATTCAAGACCAGAAGAATTCATTAAGGACTTGATCTCTTTAAACCAGAACCCTCAGGAAGAATCCCATCCTGTAGTTCCCATTGACTATCTCTTCCCTGAGATTAGTGATCCATTCTTCCATACTATAAATCCTTTAGGTACCCATCAACCCTATAAGGTTAACCTCATTAGTCTAGGACTAATTCCTGACACCCCTTCTTATATCCTACTCTACCCGATTAACCCCAAACCCTTTTTTTATTTCCACCCCATCAGACTAACCCTGAACCCACCTCTTATTTTTTACCCTTTTCTAAAACTTCTCCTAATTTTCTTACTATTAGATTACATTTTATAGAAGTTCGCATATTGCATTCATTCGTTGAGTTTATCATGTTTGCATCTTACTTTAGGAGAACCCTATGGCACCTAGTAGGAGTACATAGTAAATTCTCATGTGCATGCCATGCTAGGATCAAACATAAAGAGTCTATAGTGTGTTAGGTTAGACCCAAATAGTCCAATAAATTTCCTTTCATAATAAGTCTAGTCAAGTATATTAGGTGTTAGTCTTGAGTCTAATAAATTTATAATCCTGATTCATCTGTCCACATATGTACTAACCTCTACACAGCATTTGCATCAGGATATTAGTCAAAAGTTAAACAAAAATAATGAACTAAATAACAACTTGGCAAATTCCCGAAAGAGAGATAAATAATTTTCTATAGAGGATTATGTGATTGCAAAGAAATTTTCTGCTCGCGAAGCTGGCCCATTCAGACTAATGAAAAGTAGTGGACCCAATGCCTATGTATGTGAGATGGTACCAAATTTAGGTATTAGCCCAACCTTCAACCTTTTAGACCTTATGGAGCATAGGGAGCTAGCAGTGATACCTAGCGAGCACCTTGAGCCAATTCTTTCCTTTGTAAGTGAACCCACCCCAGAGTGTCCACATACAATTTGGCCAATAAGTGAGAAAAAAAGTGAGCGAATCCTGGATGATCAAGCCATCAGTACCCGAGATGAAGGTTATCAAAGGTATTTGGTCAGATGGCAAGGTCAGCCAGAATCTGAGGATTTGTGGAGCACTGGTGAGGATCTGTCTCGCCTTAACCTAGACCATCCTTGAGAAGCCAAATTGACCCTTACTCGACGTGGTCGAGTTCCTCCCGCCCCGGGAGAATTGGTGGGGATACCAGGATCAGACACAGATCACTAGATCCCATATGGTTTTTTTTGGAACCTTAGTCATGTGTCATAATTTTGTAAGCAAGTATGATTGAGTCCTAAAATAAGTTGAGACTAGTTGATTTGTCTCAACCTAATCCAATTTATCGAGTCCTGTATTTAAGTATGAGTCCAGTATGAGTTCAATTTTATAAAAGAGAAGAGGATACCCTACTGTGGAGTTCCACTAGGCCTCATTTAGGAGCCAGAAGACCCCACTTCAGCCAATTGGACTTTATATGCCAATCCAAGGTCCAAGATTCCTGCCTGATGCCCAGATGCCCTCCAGATGCTCTCTAGATGTCCAGATTCCCCTCTAGATACCAAAGTATATTCCCAAACTAGGTCACATCATGAATCCAGAGGTCCATCTATGCCCCAGCCCAAGAGAAATCAAGTCCAAGGCCTTAAGAAGCAAGATTCCAAGAAATATTCTTGCTATCAGGCTACCAGGCCATCCCAGCTTCTAGGAGGCCCAAGCCCATGCGCACTTCACCTCTTGGCCATCCCTTGCTGCTCCCATTAAGCCCAACATGCCTAAGAGAGATGTCCTCACTTGGTTGACCAAGTCCAAGGGTTGGTAGAAGACTAGGTCAAAGCATGAAGGGAGAAGGAGAAGACTAGTCGAAGTCCTAACCTTTTAAGGCTTTCTTTCCTAACCTATTAAGGATTCTTTTCCTAATGCCTTAAGGAGAAGTTATTCTTAACCTAATTGTAACCCTAGTTGGGAGAGGGCTTGGGAACTCTATAAATACCCCACCCCTCCACCTCTTGTAATCAATCTACTCTTATGAATTAAAACTCTACTGAATTGTTTTAAGATAGGTGTCTTGTGTTGGTTTCTTTGTGTTTGGTTCTTGTTCTCTAGTCTTAGCCTACCATCCATCCCTGCAATTCTTTATGCCCCAAGCAGCAAATCAGATCTCCAAGCATCAGCCACATCCAAGAAAAGAAGCCTTGAAGATGCCCAGATCAAGAGCTCTTTCTGCTTCCGTGCTGCAAGCCCTTCTTGCCCTAATCCCTTTCTTTTTACTTCATCTTATTATTCTCTATTTGTTTCTTTATTTCATGCCTAACCTTGATGTTTTGCATATCCTCGAGATGTTTCCTCTTCTCGGAGGAGGCTTTCTTTGCCTTTAAACTGGATCCAGATCACCTTCAGATTCATGAATTAAAGGCTTGTTCTTCCAGGCACCTTCTAGAGGCTGAGAGATCTCTTCATCAAAGAAACTATAATCGCTGCCTAGTAAAAGCCTTCCCCCTCCTTTGTTCTGATCTGATGATGGGTATGCTATCCTAAGCTTGGAGTTTCTCAATTTCCGTGTCCTGACCTTTATTATTCTACATGAGTTATTTTGCGGGTATGTTAGTATCTAGCATTACTAGTCTTTCTGCTGATTCTTTCTTATTTTCAGGTCTTTAGCCACTGAATTAATATCTAAAAAAATTATAAAAAATTAGTTTATTGTTTTGCATCAGTCTTAGGCTCGTCCCGCATTAGGGAGGGATCAAATGTATTTGAATTCAATAGGAGATTGGAAGCCATCTTTATCCACATGTCATTCAAAATTCCAAGATAAGAAAAAGTCCAACATGAATTAATGCCCAAGAAGGAGAAGAATTGATGCCAAGAAAGAGGAATTCAATGCCCATCCACTTCTCATTTGTGATTTTTGCACATTTCAAATCTAAGAGGAGTTCTTGTCACCCAAAAGGATGAAGGTTGCCTTGTTGTCGCCAAACCTATGAAGCCTATCCCATGTTATCGCCCAAGCTAGATGAATGCCAAGAAAGGATCAAGATCAAGAGTCCATGATGCCAGGAGAGAAATTCCAGAGTGTTGCTACCCAAGGAAAGCCAATTCCATGAAGTTCTTGCCCTTCTGACAAGAACTCAACACTTTGTAACCCTTACAATTCTAGTTTGTGGTCTATAAATACCACCATCAACCCCTTGTATTCATTGATTCTTCTATGAAATAAAGTGAGAGCATTCTCTTAATTCTTTTACTGTGATAGCATTGAGGGGTGTGAGGCCCTATTTTGCCTTTATTCTTCAGAGTATCGAGGGGTGTGAGGTCCTAGTTATCCATCTACCCAACCATCCATCAGAAATCCTAGCCACCACTTTCAAGCTTTTTTCTTCCCTTTTCCTTCCTCCATTCTTCTTCTTCCTTTCATGCCTTCCTAACTTGACTTTTTGTGAGTGTTTCAGGTGATCAAGATCTAAAGTAAAGGTTCTTCTTGTTTGGAACCGAGTTTGTTGCATATCAGAGCCCGAAGAATGAGGGTCTTGAAGTCCTGCCGTGAAATCCTAGAGTGATGAACCAGATCAACTTCAAGAGTAAATCATCATTGGTAATTCTAAACTTTTCCTTTCTCTTTAGGTCTAATTCATTAAAAATAGGAACCCTAGTTTATGGTAATTTCTTAATCACCAAGTCTTGTTTTTTAGTCTACTTTATCGGATTTACATTTCAGAGAATGTCAAAGGATCGAGTGCAAAGTCTTATCATCATTATATCCCATATCAATGAGGCTTTGTCTTATTCATGTAGCAAGCCATTTTCTTTAATGACTGCTTGGACTGTATCTTAAGACAAGTTATGTCCCTTTTAATTAAAAAGATTTGCCAAAGATTACGGAACATGATCTCTTAGTCATGTCTCCATGCATATGGGGATGCATGTCGGATAACCTTTCCTTTGTATTGTCTGATAGTGCTTTTCTAGGGGATCTTCTCTTTCCTGAAGATAAACTAGATTGAATACAAATCAAGCTAAGGATCTTCTTGGCCAAGGCTCAGTCAGGCCGAGGCTCAACAAGGATGAAGATCGATCGGTTGAAAGATCTATCACACTATTGACCCAGTATGGGGTTTTGCGAGGCTAAGGGTCGAGGCATAGCTAATCCGAGGGCCGAGGCTCTTACTTTGATCCATTCAAAGGGGGTTGCTTTAGTTATTTGAAGAGGTAAAGGTCACTTATCAGGACCGAGAGGGATCTAATGGTATAATTTTGCCCGCGGAGGCCGAGGATGGATATCAGATACAGTTGTTTGAAGAGATTTCACATAATTAGTTTGTAAATGGTATTATTCTGTTTATCATCTAAGGGATGCCTTGGTTGACCTCCCCTTCCCTCTTTGATAGTCTGAGGACCGAGGGCTTAGAGTTGGCTGATCTTTGTGGGCTGAAAGCTTCCCTCTCCCTCTTCACAAATATTTAGTTGATGATCCACCTAAGGCCGAGCCTTTTCTATAAACAATTTTTGGAGGAGGCAAGGTTTTTCGGGTTATGGGGGTCAACAAGAAAGAGGGTCAGAGTAATCTCTACTTCATTTTAGAGGCGGTTCACCATGCTCCCCGGCACCCAGCACTATTTGCCCTCATGTTTAGCATAAGAGCCCTCGGGATTAGAGATATTTAATATAAAAGATAAAATGATGATGGGATTTTGGGGATGCTTGTAAAATTAGTTTTTAAAAATATGTTCATGATTAAGATTATTGCCGACAATTTAATTCATGCTAGCATTAGAAACTTATTGGCCTAGATTTGCTTTGGGACTGACACCCTTGCTCATACTCCGAGAAAACACTCTTGTCAATTTATAATTCTAATTTTTAATGAAGATTCTAAATTTAAAGGGATATCCTCCTTGGATTTCCATTAGTGTCTTGGACAACAATTGAAATACATGAAAACCATATTCATTGAGGTATAGATTAGTCATACCTGTAGAAGCTAATCAAGTGGTAGAGATCTATCATCCAAAGGAGAAAATATCATGTTGGTGATTTTGTTATTACAAGGTACTAGCATCCATAGCATCATTTTTCTTTAGATCCTAAAAACCCATTGTAATAAAATATCAGCTATATATATAGCTAATGAAGTTTCCTGCAAAGCTTTTATCATCATCATCCAATAGAAGTGGAGAAAAAAAAAAACTCTTTATATATTGATTTCTAGAGTATTGGATTTTGAAAGGCTAGTTTGCATATGCAAACATGACTTTCCATCATCGAAATGCATTGGAATTGTTGCCAATTTCAATTCAATATAATTTAGATCGTTGCCTGTTGCTGCCTGGATCATCATGGCTCATAGCTCTGATGCATCAGGTTCCCGCCGGATGCTCGGCACCCTGCCTCGTGGTCGGCTCGCTCACTCGTTTCAGGGGTCCTGCAAGACAAAGGAAAGCCTTGGACCAGGGATTCCGGCGAAGGCACTCCGGTGATCAAGTCAGTGGGATGATCGAGGAGAACCGAAACCTCTCTAGCAGAGAGCTTGGGGGACTCTCCGCATTGAGAGGGTGATAAGAGAGAAGATAATATGGAAAATGAAAGAGTCTTTGTAGCTGAGAGCTTGGCTTCCTACTTCTTACCTTTACTTACAATTTCATATGGGTCTTATATAGGTGAGTGGCCTTTGTTGGCTTCCAGGTTCCCTCCTTTGATGGAGGCTTTCTGTTGCCTACTGTCACCTCTCTGTCGAGCCGGTTCTGCGCCTGAGCCCCAAGCCATAGCGGGATGTTGCCATTACGAAGGAGGTTGCCCTGGTACCGCAGCACCTAGGATCTAGGGCATAGGGTCCAGGAACCCTATTGTGGAAGTCATAGTCTCCCAATCATGCGGTCGTTAACGTGTCAGCACATCACAAGTCTGGGAGCCTGGGGTTGTCCGGACCATGCAGAGCATGTGCATGGCGCACCACAGGGGGCCTGCGCCCATGGCAGGGCATGCGCCACCTCTTGGAGGCTCTGTGTGATCAGGTACTACCTCATCTTCATTTTGAATTCTGGCCTCTTTACGTCTTTGGCGGGAATCCACACTCTTGCTAGTAGGAGGGTTTGCTTCAGAGGGGTGGACTCGACCTCGACCAGGAGCTAACCTCTGATTGGGGGCCCATCCAATGAGCCGTGCCTCAATGGGGAACTGACCCCGGCAGGGTGGTCCATTCTGGAAGCATCAGCTCGACCCTGACCAGGAGCTATCCTTAGTCCGAGGGCTCACCTTGGAGGGATGGACTCAACCTCGACCGGGAGCTGACCTTAGACAGGGGGCCTGCCTAATGAGCCCTACCTCGGATAGGAGTTGACCTCAGTCGGGTGGTCCGTCTTGGTTCTTCATCAAGTAGCCTTGCCCAAGTGGCGGGTCTCTCATCGTTGTGGTCCTTCTCAGGCTCCACGTTAGCGGATGTCGCCATATCAGTCCGTAGGCTCCACGTCAATGGATGTCACCATTTTAGTTGCCCCCCACACCTGAGCCCAGAGAACAAAGCGTCCGCTCTTGGTGAAGGGATTAATGGTTGCGCTGGCATGGAGGGGGCGTGCCCCTTTCGTTACCAATGCTGGATGCACCGATGTTCAGGCAATCATGATTCCACACCATCTGTGTGTCACCACATCTTCTCTCCTTAAAGACAGTTATTAATGCCGCATCGACTTCAAGGGAACTGCTCTGGGTTTGAAGCATCGCTTCGATACATGGCATCTCTTGGTTAGCTTGGCACGAGACATGGCACACATCTGCTATGGGCATGAAGCGACAGGGCTCCCGGCAGTTAAATAGGATCCATCTTCTTAGTCCCTAGAGATTCATCAGGCAGTGGAAAGACGAGACTTTCACTCCAGAGCTACTCTACCCCTTCCCCTTGGGTGAAGTCCTGAAAATCTAGGCACCCTTCCTTCTCTCTTCTTTATACTGTAGGCATGAGTTTCAGCCTTAAGGATCTCCAAGAGATGTCCCAAAACAAGGTTACTATCGAGGAGCATGAGGGGGAGCCCAGTGCGAAGGTCCAGGAGGGTGATTGGTGCAGGGCGGATGTCAAACGCCTGCAGCGACCAAAATCCCGACTCAGCGGGAACGGGTTCTGAGAATTCTTGGATGCTAGGATTGAGCAAGATGGGGAAGATCCTTTGAAACCTGCAACGATCAAGCGCTGGAATGGCAACGTGATTCCTCACATTGCCAACCCTCTACCGGATTTCAATCCGGGTCTTCACGAATGGAAGGGACGAACGATGGGTTTCTCACCGTGAGTCCCTATTTCTTTTTTTTTTTATCAAGAACTTGGAACGGAAAGAAGAGATTCCTCACGGAATCGTCTTCTCCAACCAGGCTTTCGACCTGGTGTGCGCAAGGGGGAAAAAGGTGGCCGGCGGCCTTCCACGGAAATACCCAAACAACAACCACACCGTGCAATGGAAAAATTCCCAAAAGAAAACACACTGCTTCTTTCCTTGGTTCGGGTTTTAAAAAAAAAACAATACAAGTTAATGTCCCCCACATGACTAACAGGGAGGAAAAACAAATGTAAACAACTCCAAACGCTGACTCTTGCGTGAAACTCTTCAAACATATTTTTTTTTTTTTAAAAAAAAAATCAAGAGATCACGTCACTAATAAAATTATAATAATAATAAGACTAAAGACTCCGGTGTTTTCCCGGATCCGAAACTCCTCGGGCACTAAGTGTGTATTGGGCCTTCGGCCCAATTTCCAATTAATTATTTTCATCCCAAAACGGGTCAAATTTGAAACTTGCTTCCCTTGAAGGCGTCTGGACCTGCGCACATTTCCTGCTGGCGAGGCTGGCGGCTCCAAATCGTCATGGGTCAGAAGCTGAACCGAAACATCTGGGTTGGGCTTTGCTGAACTATCACCGGGCTATCCTGATATATGAGTTAGCTGATCAGGTTCAATATTCATCTCGATGTCCGCATCACTCTCCCCTTCCTCTGAAAAGCTTATCCTCAAGCTTGAATTATCACCTGCATAAGGGGTTAGATGTCGAATATTGAATACATCAAAAATAAGGACATCGTCTGGTAATTCAACTTGGTAGGCATTGTCACTAAATTTGTCCAACACCTGACAAGGACCAATTTTCTTTGGTTTGAGTTTGGTGTAGGCCCCCTGTGGATATCGTTCTCTTGGCAAGAAGACCCATACCAAATCACCAACCTCAAAAGTCTGCTATCGATGTGTCTGATCAGCCTTAGCCTTATACTTTGCATAATTTTGTTCTAGATTGGCTTTAACAGTTGCGTGCACCTCACGTAGATCAGCCACTCGATCTTCTATCTTCTTACTTGATTTGTTTGGCACATCAACAGGGAAAATATCAAGTGGTCCTCTTGGCAGAAATCCATACAATACCTAAAAGGGTGCAAAACCAGTAGAACGGTTCACCGAAGAATTGAACTCAAACTCAATCTTTGGTAAACATACATCCCAGTTTTTAAATTCTTGCACATTGGCTCTCAACAAGTTACCAAGACTTCGGTTGACAGTCTCAATTTGCCCATCGATCTGAGGATGATAGGGACTACTAAATTTTAATTTTGTACCCAATTTTTTCCACAATTCATGCCAGAAATGCCCCATAAACTTGCTATCTCGGTCCGAAACTATCGACGATGGTAACCCATAATGTCGAACTACTGCAGAAAAATAAAGATCAGTTACTTTCGACGCATCAAATATCATTTTGCATGGCAAGAAACAAGCCATCTTGCTGAACCGATCTATGACTACCATAATTCAGTCTAGACCTCTCACTGTCCATGGTAAACCTACAATAAAATCCATAGATACCTCTCACCATGGCTCATCTGGAATCGGTAAAGGGGTATATAAACCTTGATTTGTATCTGTTCCTTTGGATTCCTGACACAAACGACATCTCTTCATAAAGGTTTTGACATCTCGGTCAAGCCCAGGCCAATAAAACCGTTGACGAATTAACCATGCAGTTTTGTCTCTTCCAAAATGTCCTTGATTATGCAGCTCCTGAATAATCAATACACACAATGAAGTGTTAGGAATACAGAGACAATTACCATGGAACAAATATCCATCATATAGGACGAAGTCAGATCGACCTCCAGCTTCCAATTCAGTGACAATGCTCTGGAAATGTTCATCTGCACGGATATCATCCTTCATGCTTTCAAACCTAAGGGTATATACTTGCATAGCATCAATCAATAAACTCCGTCTACTTAAAGCATCTACTACTTTGTTCAAAGTGCCTGACTTATGCTTGATGCTGAAAGTATACTCCTGTAGAGTACTTACCCATTTTGCGTGTTTGGAGCTCAACTTATGCTGTCCCTGTAGAAATTTTAATGCTTGATGATCTGAGTACAGCACAAATTCTCGCTGGATCAAGTAATGTTGCCAATGTTGCAATGACCTCACAATGGCGTATAGCTCCAAATCATAAACCGAATACATCAGTTTGGCACCTCCAAGCTTCTCACTGTAGAAAGCAACGGGTCTCCCATCTTGGCTGAGTACTGCGCCAATCCCAGTCTTCGAAGCATCGCAATCCACTTCGAATACCTTGTCAAAATCTGGAAGAACCAATAGTGGTGCTTGGGTCAACTTGACTTTCATCTCATCAAATGCTGCCTGAGTAGTGTCATTCCATCCAAACTGATTTAATTTCAACAAGTCTGTTAAGGGTGCAGCAATCTCGCTATACCTCTTCACAAACCTTCTGTAAAAACCTGCAAGACCCAAAAAGGATCTCAATTCAGTCAAAGTTGTAGGTGCTGGCCAGTCCACTATTGCTCGCACCTTACTTTCATCTGGAAGAATCCCATCACCAGTAACAACATATCCCAGAAAAATTAATTTGTCTACCATCCAAATACACTTCTCTGGGTTAGCAAAAAGCTGATTTTCACGTAATACTGTTAGAACTTGTGAAACATGCTCAACATGCTCTTGTGCTGTCTTACTGTATATCAATATATCATCAAAGTATGCAACAACAAAAGAACTAAGGAATGGATGCAAAACCTGGTTCATTACTCGCATGAATGTACTAGGAGCATTAGATAGCCCGAATGGCATCACCAACCATTCATACAGGCCTTCCTTTGTCTTGAAGGCTGTCTTCCATTCATCACCTAGCTTCATTATGATCTGATGGTACCCACTTTTCAAATCAATCTTAGTAAAGAACTCGGCACCACTTAACTGATCTAGCATATCATCCAGCCTCGGTATTGGAAATCTATACTTCACAGTAATTTTGTTTATTGCCCGGTTGTCAACACACATACGCCATGAACCATCCTTTTTCGGCACCAAAAGTGCTGGTACAGCGCACGGGCTAATGCTTTCCCGTACAAAGCCTTTGTCTAAAAGATCTTGAACCTGCCTCTTCAGTTCCTCATGCTGCTATAGGGTCATTCGATAATGAGCCTTATTCGGCAACACAGAACCCGGAATCAGATCAATCTCATGCTGAATATCTCAAAGTGGTGGCAAATCGGCAGGAAGCTCACTCCGTACAACATCTCGAAATTCCTCCAAAACTGACACCAACTCCTGAGGAAGATCATGTAGCTCCTGCTCCCCATTTTGGCTAAACTCTTTTGGTTTACTAACCAGGGCAAAACAAAAATTTTCTCCCTCTAAACTCACCTCAAACTCCCTGCTTGGCAAACAAATTATTACCTTCTGTTCAGCCATGTCCTATAGCGGTTTCAAGATCACTTTTCTCCCATCTGGTCGCAGCATATAAGTATGAGTGTAACCATTATACACTGCTTTATTATCAAACTACCAAGGTCATCCCAAAATGATGTGTGTCGCATCCATCGGTACAACATCAGCTACTATTGACATCTCAAGCTGAGGACCAAAAGACAAGGCCAACCTACAGCGTCGACTGACCTAAATATCTGCATCCCGATTCCCCCAGCCGAGCTTGTATGGTTTAGGATGGGGCTTAGTCATCAACCCCAATTTCTTTACAACTTTCTCAGCAATCACATTCTCCCAACTTCTAGAATCAATAATTACCTTACAAGTTTTACCAGCTACAGTGCACTTTGTTGAGAAAATATCGTGCCGACGCCAATCTCCACCAGCTCTTGGTGCAAGACACATCCTCCTAATGATCAGACTCTCTCCCTGGATGTGGTCTGGGTCAATCACATACATCTCATCCTCGAACTCCTCATCCTCGGAAAATTCAACTTCCTGCTACTCCTCCATAAGTAACTGGGTACGCGCCTTGGGGCACTCATTGGCATAATGTCCTAGGTCATGACACTGATGGCAGTGACCATTGGCTCGATTGCTGCCCACCCTCTGCTGGGGACCTGAAGCCCCACTCGGCACTGTAGGTCTCGGAGGAATAGCCGAAGTTTGTTGCCTCACCATAGGAGGTGCACTCATACTACCAGAACTCTGCCCCGAAAACTGACCAGATAATTTTTCTCTACTCTGGAACCCTCTATTCAGCATCAGGCTCCGCTCCACTGCTTGTGCCCGCATGTGCGCATCACCAACACTGTCAATCCGATGCAGAGCCAACGCATCCTGGATGGGGAATCACAGTCCAAGCAAATACATAGCTACCAACCTCGGTTCTGACTCCATAAATCGATTTCGAGCCACCAGTAGGTAGAACTCTGTAGTATAATCTTCCACGCTTCGATTTCCTTGTGTTAAACCATGCAATTTAGAATAAAGGACTTGTTTATGGTTCGGAGGAAGGAACTCCCGATTCATCTCCTGCTTCAAGGCTGCCCATGATGCAATTGGTGGCCTCCCATCCATATACCTTCGGTAGTGCTGTGCATGCCACCAAGCCGCTGCTCGATCTCGGAATCGGATTGTGATAAGCGGCACTTGCTTGTCCAAAGGCACTTCTTTCAGCCGGAAAACATCATCAACCTGCAGGGTCCAATCCACATACTCATCAGGATTTAAACCACCTCTAAACTCCAGTATTTCAATCCGAAACTCGGACTCCCAACGAGTCTAATTGTCATGCACAGGCGGCAGTCCAAAATCCCTGGAAAGCGCTACATCATGCCGCGGTTGCTGCCCTCTTTGCAATGGTGAGGATCTTCAATATTTTGGAAAGGGTCGCATCACCTTCTTGATGTTCGTCAGGTACATTATGATCTTGATGAGGTATAGCACGATCTTGCGCCTCCAATCATGCCATCATTGCTTACAAAATAGCCATCATCTACTGCTGGGTCACCACAACATCATGAAGAGAAGGCTCCTCGTTGTTCCGCTCCATGGTTGCCGGCAGAAATTTTTTTTTTTTTTTTAATCAAGAACGGATCAAGGATAGATCAAGAATGTATCAGGGACAAATCAAGAATGGATCAAGGCCCTGATCAAGAATGGATCAAGGCTCCGATCAAGAATAGATCAAGGCTCTGATCAAGAACGGATCAATGCTCTGATCAAGAACGGATCAAGTTTCTGATACCAAGCTAGTGCAGGGCAAATGTCAAACGCCTGCAGCGACCAAAACCCCAGCTCAGCGAGAACGGGTTCTGAGAATTCTTGGATGCTAGGATTGAGCAAGATGGGGAAGATCCTTTGAAACCTGCAACGATCAAGCGCTGGAAGGGCAGCGTGATTCCTCATGTTGCCAGCCCTCTACCGGATTTCAATCCGGGTCTTCACGAATGGAAGGGACGAACGATGGGTTTCTCACCGTGAGTCCCTGTTTCTTTTTTTTTTTTTATCAAGTACTTGGAACGGAAGGAAGAGATTCCTCATGGAATCATCTTCTCCAACCAGGCTTTCAACCTGGTGTGTGCAAGGGGGAAAAAGGTGGCCGACGACCTTCCACGGAAACACCCAAACAACAACCACACCGTGCAATGGAAAAATTCCCAAAAGAAAACACACTGCTTCTTTCCTTGGTTCGGGTTTTAAAAAAAAAACAATACAAGTTAATGTCCCCCACATGACTAACAGGGAGGAAAAACAAATGTAAACAACTCCAAACGCTGACTCTTGCGTGAAACTCTTCATACGGATTTTTTTTTTAAAAAAAAAAATCAAGAGATCACGTCACTAATAAAATTGTAATAATAATAAGACTAAAGACTTCAGTGTTTTCTCGGATCCGAAACTCCGCGGGCACTAATAGTGTATTGGGCCTTCGGCCCAATTCCCAATTAATTGTTTTCATCCCAAAAACGGGTCAAATTTGAAACTTACTTCCCTTGAAGGCGTCTGGACCTGCGCACGTTTGCTGCTGGTGAGGCTGGCAGCCCCAAATCGTCATGGGCCGGAAGCTGAACCGAGACGTCTGGGTTGGGCTTCGCTGAACTATCACCGGGCTATCCTGATATATGAGTCAGCTGATCAGGTTCAATATTCATCTCGATGTCCGCATCAGCGATGCAGACACCTTTTAGGCCGAGGAGGTGGCCCGTCTGGAAAGGAGGGTGTAGACCCTCCATACTCAACTGGAGAAGGAGAAGGCTCAAACTGTGGTGGCCGTTGAGAGGGCAGCGGTGGCTATTATGCTAGCAAAGATGGTCAAAAAGGAGGCGATGGAGGCCATCCCCAAGTTCATGGCATCCCAGTCCTTTAAAGATGAGGTTGCTGAGGCTATCTTGGACTCCTTCCATCAAGGATTCATAGACTTGAAGAGCAAGGCCTTTCACTTCTATAAGCTGAAGGGGCTAGACATCATCAGGCCTTCCGTTCCATTCCCCGGGTAGGAGGATGAGCCCGACTTCGAGGAGGAGGCTGAGGCTGAGGCGGGAACCAAGGCCTTACCAAGCACCTCGCGTGAGGCGAGGGTAGCCCGTCGGTCTGGAAAGGAATCGATGGTTGATGTTTAGATCTTCCTTTTCTTTTTATGTGTATAAGTCAAGGAGGGCCTTCGATTTATCAGGGGCACCTCGCAAGGAATGTACAGGAAGTTTTCATATTAATGAAATCCCTTAGCTATCATTCCACATCCTTCACTTTCTTTTCTTCTCTTTCTTTTTTTTTTGTTGTGTTGCCCGACTGCGAGCCAAGCGAAAGATGGTGGAGCTCGCTTTGATTTTCCATCTGACATCCCCAGACTGTGAGCTAGGCGATGAAATTGCTTGTCTTTGAGTGCCGGGCTTCATAAGTTTCCGGACTTGGAGTGCCAGGCTCCAGGATTCTCTAGGCTTTGGTGATGTGGCTCCGTGATGCGGGATAAATAATTAAACCTAAATTACTGTGATTAAGATATGTTGATCCCTGAAGTGATTTTGATGATAACAAAACATTGGAGCATGTATTTGGTTATCTAACAACTCTTCAAATGGTTACAAGTTTTTGTAGGATGACTACTTTGACATATTTTTTAAACCCTACAACCTTTATTTCTTTGTGTTGAGTTGTAAGTAATTAGAATCTTGTAAAGAAGAACCCAACAAAAAATTTCCTATTTAAATCAAAGTTAAAGGGTTGCTTCTACTAGTTTTCAAGCTTTAATTTCTCTTTATATTGTTGTAAGAAGACCTTAAGGAAGTCTTCAAAGCTTGGCATGTGAGTTTTGGAGAATAGAATTGGTCTGGTTGAAGAACCAATCTCGAGCTGACTGGATGGAGGAACCAGCTGACTTTGGCACTAACACGAGAAAGAAAATCTCTGGCACACAGATCCAGCCAACTAGCACCAAGTCCCAGCCGACTCATCCAGAACTTGGTTAAAAATATTTAGAGAACCTCAGGGATCCAAGCCAACTGGATTTTAGCCTAGCCGACTAGTCCAGAGTGATCTATTTTCTTAACTGTGAAACCTAGCCGACTGGTATTCAAACCAGCCGACCTGAACCTGATCCGAGCAGACTCGAAGATGTCCAAGCCGACTAGAATGTCAGGGTCTCTTCCCAATGGCTAGTTCCAGATTTTTGATTTTGAATTTTAAAAGTGCTCCAACGGTAACCTGTCACTTCCCAACGGTCTACAATATTCAAAATCAAGGGAAGGCAGTTGAAGTCACTATAAATGAGGTATGAGAACATCCTTAGAGAGACTAATGAGTTGTTGAATATTTATTGAATATTTATTGAAGTAAAAAGAGAGAGCACTTGAGCTTTGAAGTCAGCCTTCAAGCCTTCACCAACTCTTATCAGAAGCTTGAAGCAACTTTCGAGGAAAGCAAGGAAGCCATTGAAGTGCATTGAAGGGCATTCAATTGAGCTTCACTAGAGCTACATTGGCAACCACCAGACAACTTAGTTTGTCATTTCTATTGCTTTTCATTCTACTTTTAGAATACTTGGGTTATTGGTGAACCCGGTTGTAAAAACCAAATAGGTTTCTTTGGTGAGCCTACTTAAAACCAAAGTGTAAAGGTTCTAGGTGAGCCTGTGAAAACCTAGTGTTGGGTTTCTTTGGTGATCCCTTTCAAAACCAAAGTGTAGAGGTTGGGATTGTGAGCATGAAAAATAATCCGACTATATTCCGATTTTGGGGATATAGTGGAAATCCTGAGTGGTGAACTTGGGTAGTGGACGTAGGAGCTGGGTTGCTCCGAACCACTCTAAACTTGTTTTGTTTGTGTTGTGCTTTACTTAATTTTCAGCTTCCGCACTTAATTCTAATTAACACAACACTCAACCACTAAAAGGAATTACTTGTGCATATATTTGCAAGAAATTTTGTAATTCCCAATTCGCCGCCCTCTTGGGAAAAGCCACTTGGGCAACAGCTGGTATCAGAGCAGTGTCTCTGATTACTCGAGTAAAGTTTGATGGCTCCTCCCATAAGTACATCCTTGACCGAAGGCCAGTCAACAAATAGACCTCCACTATTCACAAGAACTAATTACTCTTATTAGAAAGCACGAATGAAAATTTACATTCAAGCTATTTATTTTCAATTATGGAAGGTCATCTTAAAAGGACCACATATTCCCATGATCAAAGTTGATGGCATGGACATCCCTAAGCCTGAAGAGGACCAGGATGATCATGACATGAAAATGGGAGAACAATGCCAAAGCAATGAACTTACTATACTGTGCTTTGGATGCAAATGAGTTCAACCAAATTTTCACTTGTTCTTCAGCAAAGAAAATCTGGGACAAACTCGAAGTGACCCATGAGGGAACTTCCCAAGTGAAAATCTGAAAGATAAATCTTTTAGTTCACAACTATGAACTGTTTAAAATTGAACCTTCTAAAATAATTTTTGCTATGTTCTCTAGATTTATAGATATTATTAATGGTTTGAAGAGTCTTGGCAGGGTATACTCAAATGCTGATCTAGTTCAGAAGATACTCCGATCTTTACCTGACAAGTGGGATCTCAAAGTGATAGCAATCCAGGAGGGCAAAGACCTCAACACATTACTACTGGATGAACTACTAGGATCACTCATCACCCACGAGCTGACTATGTAGCACAAAACTGAAGACGAATAGAAGAAAAAAAAAACTATAGCCTTCAGAGCTTCTACCGAATCAAAGAGGGATGATGAAGAGTCTGAAGAAGAAAGCACCTCCTCCAATGATGACCTAGAAGACGATGATATCGCAATGGTTGTGAGGAGATTCAGAAAGTTCATGGGAAGAAAGAAAGGAAGATTCAACCGAAAATTCCATAGGAAGGATTATGAAAAAGAAAAAGAAAAGGACAGAGAGAAAGATTAAGAAGTAGTCCCAACATGCTATAAATGCAAGAAGTCGGGGCACGTTTGTCCAGACTATCCTCTATTGAAGAAATCCTTCAGACAGAAAAAGAAGAAGAAAGCCATGGTTGCCACATGGACCGATAGTGAAGAATCATCTTTGTCTGAAGAAGAAAAGACCACCAAGGTTGAAAATCTGTGTTTAATGGGTCTCAAAGATGAGGTAACATCCCCTAGCAATTGCACTGAATTTATATTTGACAAATTAAATTATGCATTTCATGATCTATTATCTGAATTTAAGAAAGCTGGAGTAAAGATAAAATCATTGAAAAATGTGAATGACTCTTTACTCGAACAGAAAAATGAAATTTCAGAAAAGAACCTTTTATTGTAAAAAGAACTGCATGACTTTTTTGAAAGAAATGAAAAGCTAAAAAATGAAAATCTCTTATGTGAAAGGAAAAACAATGATTTAATTACTGAAAATATTAAACTGAAAAAGGAGGTTAAAAAACTCAAGCCATTAGTTGAAAAACTTACTTTGTCTTCAAATAAGCTTGAGTTAATTTTAAAAGAACAACGAATTTCAGGAAACAAAGCTAGAATTAGTTTTAAAACTTCTATTATGAATGGAATTTCGCAACTACCTTTGTGAAATCTAAACTACCTATTCAAAACACATTATCACAAAATGCTTTGGCTGCACCAAAAACTGTTTCAACTTCAAAATCTTTATTGTATGTTCCTAAGAACTTCAGCAAAAATGCTTATATTTCAAAAGGTTCAATATCTGCATCAATTGCATCAACTTTTAGAACCTCTAATTCTGCTCTTATTAAAAGCTCTAAAGTTGTATTGCATGTTTGCAAAAGAATAGGACATAAAGCTTTTGACTGCAATAATTCTAAAAATGTCCATAAGAATGTAAGAAAAATTTGGGTTTTCAAAGGAACCACCTCTGCTAACCTGCAAGGATCCAAGGTAGCTTGAGTACCTAAAAGAACTCATTGATTATTTTACAGGAATGTCTTGCAGCCCAAAAATTGATGAAAAGGTGGTACTTAGACAGTGGCTGCTCAAGACATATGACGGGTGACAAGGACCAGTTTATCATCCTTGAAATGAAAGAAGGAGGCATGTCACCTTTGGAGACAATGGCAAAGGGAGAATAATCAGTATTGGTAAGATCAAAATAATTCCCTTCACTTTTATTGAAAATGTTTTGCTAGTAGACAAGTTGAAGCATAATCTTTTAAGCATAAGTCAGTTATGTGATAAAGACTTCAAGGTTGTCTTTGAATCTTTTGTGTATAGTAACTAACTCTTTAGATTCTAGCAATAAGATCATTGGACATAGACTTGGAAATATCTATATGGTAGATCTTAATGATCTTGCCATGTCAAGTAGCCCCAGTCTAGTTGCAATGAATGCTAAGACCAAAGAGTCATGTTTACTATGGCATATATGATTAGGTCATGCTAGTATGTATACTATTGCCAAATTGATTTCTAAAGATCTTGTTAGAGGCATGCCTAAGTTCAAAGTTGATTTTGATCATGTTTGTGATGCATGCCAAATGGGTAAACAAACTAGAGAGAGTTTTAAATCAAAGAACATAGTTTCTACAACAAGACCACTTGAACTACTTCACATGGACCTTTTCGGACCTACTAGGACCACAAGCCTAGGAGGTATGAAATATGCTCTTGTGATAGTAGATGATTTTTCAAGATTTACTTGGGTTTTGTTTATTGCTTCAAAAGATGAAACCTTTCATGTTTTCAGAAAATTTCATAAAAAGGTTTCAAATCAAAAGAACTTATCTTTAATTTCAATTAGAAGTGATCATGGAACCGAATTTGAAAATCAATTTTTTGAAGATTATTGTACTGAATTGGCATTGATCACAATTTCTTTGCTCCTAGAACACCTCAACGAAATGGTGTTGTAGAGAAAAAAAATAGGACATTGGAAGAAATGGCTCGCACAATATTGTGCGAAGGCAATCTTCCAAAGTACTTTTGGGCAGAAGCGGTGATGGTGCGGACACCAAAGGCACCAAAATAAGATAGAAGCTTTTCAACCCTCTATGGATTGATCAATAATTTATGAGTCCATCTGTAATAAGGTCTTAGCCCATCTGAGTCTATTTTAGTTATTATTTGAGTCTTTTGAGTTGTTATTTCAGTTCTGTACTAGTCAGCTCATGTTGAGCTAGTTTAGTCCAATGCTAGTCAGCTCATGTTGAGCTAATTTTATTTTTTTGAGTCCTATCCAAGCATACTGAAGACTCAAGACCACATCATACAAGTGAAGACCAAGTCCAACCAGATTGAAGAAATGGAAGTTTAGCCCAAGTCCAACCCAGCTTGAAGATTTGAAGACTCCAGGAGGAAAATCAGAAACCCTGATTCCTTGCAGATGCCCTCCAGATGCCCAGATTCCCTTCCAGATGCCAAAGTATATTCATAGACCAAGACATCCATGATTTTAGAGGTCCATCTGCATCCTATCCCAAAGAAATCAAGTCCAGGCGCCAAGCCCAAGCCCCTAAGAAGCAAGATACCAGGGAATATTCCTGCTACCTGGCTACTAGGCCACCCCAGCTTCCAGAGGCCCAAACCCATGCGCCCGAGCCCCTTTGGGCCAGCCTCTTGCTGCTCCTAGAAGCCCAACACGCCCCCCTAGGCATCCTTGGAGTGTTGGCCAAGTCAAGAGAATTTTTAGGAATTTTTCTACCTAATGTTTCCTTATTTTCTAGCTAGGGTTTGAGAGGGAAAATGATTCTTATGTAAAGACTTATGTGCCCTTACTTGGAGCCCAAGGTTAAGGGTCTATTTAAAGGACCTAGCCTCTTGTATGAAGGGAGATTTTGATATATGAAGTAAACCTTGAGTTCTTCTATTGCTTTGTGTGATTACCCTGCTGTGTGCATAAAGGGATTTGAGAGTTCTTCTTCCCGATATTTGCAATCATCTTCCTGCCGCCAACCATCCCTCCAGCCCCTCCAAAACTTACTTCCCTTTACTATTTTCTTTTATTTTCTTAATATCCTTTGAATTTTTAAACCCCTGACAGGTCGTTTGCAGTTCCTCGAGTTCCTACGAATCCAACGACTCCAGCCAAGCCTCAATCGGACCATTGAGCAGAAAGCCGGGTATCCGCGGGTCATTGGCTCGATTTTTCGGGCCGCATCCATCAAGGAACAAGAGATCCCTTTGCTGCGATCTTCACCGAGCACTTCAGACATTGTCAGGTACACCCCCTCTACCTCCAGTCTTTATATTGTAGGAGAACTTGCCCTAACCGAGGCTTCTCAGCCCCGGCGATCCTTCTTTAGTACTTTTCTAGGTTGTAATTTGCATGCTTGGCTTTAAAAACTTATACAAAATTCCTTATAAGTAATTTTTATCTAAAATTTAGGAATTAATCACCTAACCCCACATATAAAACATATAAAAAGAATTGCATGCATATTAGTCCCGCATCATTATGTATCAGAGCTTAGATTAGGGCTTATTTTCTGCAATTTTTTAGTCTGTATATGCTCTATTATTTAAATTATTTCTCCCTGATAAAAACTCCAAAATTCTAAAATTAGTTTTATAGATTCAATATAATTCACAGTAATTTTAATAATTTTTTAAGATTTTATTATGGCCTGTGAATTTTCTGCAAGCCAAAATACAGCCTACAAATTTTTGGCTCTATTTTTTTTCAACAAGACAAGTTTGGAAGTTTTAGGGTTTTGTTTAGCATTTTTTGCATATATTTTAATTTTAGTATATTTCCTGCATATTAGGCCATAATTTGCATGTTTTCTTCTATTTAAGAAAATACTAAAAAAAATTACATATTCTCCAAAAATACCAAAAACATCTAAACCCTAATTTGCATCCTCATCTGCCTGCCATCATTGCATAATTTACTTTTAAGGTCACTCTTGCTATATCAGATGGGAGGAGGATTTGATCACCTCTCCTTAGCCCAAAATCACATCCCTTGCATTCAGTCCCAAGCCTTAACCTAAAATTAACTAGACTTAATTTGCCCTAGTGGGCTAGGGACACCAACTGGTCGGGTCCGGCTAAGTGTCAGATCATTGTGTCAAGCTAACATGTGTATGCCTTGTGCTCAGTGTCTAGAACGGTGGTTTATGGATTCAATCCTGAAGGGCTTGTGTGCTGATCCGCCTACTTGGCCAATCTCTGATTGCTGTCTAGGATTGGCAATCAGGGACCTAACACTCCCCTTACACCTGCTTGGCTAAGTACAGGGTTACTATAGGCTAGTTTGCCACCCTGATTGAGCATCTAGTTTGGACTCTAGGTCTAGTCAGCTATAGTCGGTCTGATCGAGTCTTGCATGAGCACTAGATCAGGGATTTCATATCACCCACCTTCTTCATAAATGTCTGAACCCATGGAAAATTTGCAAGCCCAAATAAAAGCACTCACTGAGCAACTAACCCAATCCATGGCCCAATTGACTACCCAGTTAACTCAGTCTGGTACCCAAACCAACAATAGAATTGATCATCTTGCCAATAGGTTTGACCAGTTAGAAGGCCATGTAGGGACCATAGTAAGAACCCCTGGGTCACAGTCTGAGCCAGATCCTGAGTCCCCTCAACCTAGGAGAACCCCAAACCCTGATCTATACCATGAGGTCAAACCTAGGAGAGCCCCTCATCCTGACCCGTACTACAATCCTCAACCTAGGAGGACCCCAAATCCTGATCCATACCTTGAGGCTGAACCTAGGAGAGGCCATCGTCCTGACCCAATCCCTAAGGTTAGTCCTAGAAGACCCAATCAGGATTTTGTAGACCAGGAAGATTGATCCTATTTACCCACATCCTCTAAGCCTAGTATACCCACAACCTATAGATCCTATGACTCCAAATCCTATGAACCTAGAACCTATGAATCCAAAACCTGTGAACCTAGATCCTATGACTCTAGATCCCATGATCATAGATCCTATGCACCCACACCCTATAAGTCTAGTAGACCCAACACCCAATATTCTGACCCATATAGGGAGTCCAACCCTAGGAGAACCCAATATTCTGACCCATATAGGGAGTCCAATCCTAGGGAAACCCAATATTCTGACCCATATAGGGAGTCCAACCCTAGGAGAACCCAATATCCTGACCCATATAGGGAGCCCAACCTTAGAAGGACTCCATACCATGATCCATCCTTAGAACCTGACCATAGAGCTGACCCAAAATCCTATGACCCCAGATCCTATAATCCCCTGACCCATAGATCTACACCCTTGTCCTATGAGCCTAGGGAGCCCATAAACCCTAGGTATAAATCTAGTACTAATCAGGTTTCCCTTAGTCAACTTGAACCCCATAGGATTAGTACCCCTAAATATGAACCCGGTTGTGAGCCACTACCCCTTAGGCAACCTGAACCTACTAGGACTAGTGTCCATAATCAGAAACTAGGACCTAGCCAATTTTTCCCTAGCCGACCTTCTCCAACAATTCCTGAGATTGACAAGGCTTACATTAACGGGGAAGTGTATGAAGCTGATGCGAGCCTAGTGGATGAGTATGAAGGAGAAGAGGTGACACCTTTAGTAGACCTAGAATTAGCTGACCCAGTAGATACCCAGGTAGAAACCAACCCAGAGCTAGTTGACCTTGACCACATCCAACCTAAAGCTATAGTAGAAGAAAAATTAGAGGAAGAGAACCTAGGTACTGCAACTAGAGCCTTACCTGAGGAAACCATAGAGGAGAGCCAAATTATAGAGTCTATTCCTAAAATACAAGAACCTAAAGAATTTATTAAGGACCTGATCTCTTTGAATAAGTACCCTCAGGATGAGCCTCCTCATATAGTTCCCATTAAGGACCTCTTCCATGAGATTAGTAACCCATCCTTCCATTATGTAAACCCTGTAGATATAGCTCAACCTCGTAAGGTTAACCTCATTAGTATGGGTTTAGTTCCTGACACCCCGTCTTTTATCCTACTTTATCCAACTAAACCTTTTTCTTCACCCTACCAAACTAATTCTGAACCCACTTCCTATTTTCTGCCCTTTCCTGAGTCTTCTCATGTGTCTAGAACTTTTAGGTTACATTTTGTTGAGGTTACTAGGTTGCAAGGATCCATAGAGCCCATCCCATTTGCTACCTACTTTTGACAGACCCTTTGGCACCTATTAGGAGTTACTAGCAAATTTTCTTCTGCATGTCACCCATCAACCACGACTCATGCCCCCATTCCTAGGTGGTAGTTAAGACCTAATAAATCTCTTTAGTCGAGTCTGTTAGGTGTAGGTTTGAGTCCTTTGAATCATTTGTTAGGAGTCTGCATGTGCCAGCATGTTCACCACCTACACTAATTTTAAACAAACTGGCTAATTCCCGAAGATGGATCAAAGAATTTGATATAGTGGATTCTATCTTGGTTAGGTTTAGGCCTAAAAGAAGCTTCATGCTCGCAGAGCCGGACCTTTTAAAGTGATAGAGAAGGTTGGATCAAATGCCTAGGTGTTAGACATGCCTTCGGATTTGGGCATTAGTTCTACCTTCAATATTATAGACCTGGTTGAGTACAGGGAACCGGCAGTGATACCTAGTGAGGCTTTTGGACCTATCCCCTCCTGTTGTGAGTGACCCTAACCCAGAGTGTCCACTAACAAATTGGCCTGAGAGAGGAGAACGGATCGAGCGCATCCTGGACGATCAAGCCTTCACGACCCGGGGCTGTGACTATCAACGCATCCTGGTTCGATGGCAAGGCCGACCAGAGTCGAACGATTCATGGATTTCTTGAGAGGACTTGCAATGCCTCAACCTAGACCCTCTCGAGAGATATGTGAGCTAGTCTGATCTTCACTTGACAGGGTCGAGTTCCTCCCACCACGAGAGAATTGGTGCGGACACCAAAGGCACCAGAATAAGACAGAGGCTTTTCAACCCTCTATGGATTGATCAATAATTTATGAGTCCATCTATAATAAGGGCTTAGCCCATCTGAGTATATTTTAGTTGTTATTTGAGTCTTTTGAGTTGTTATTTCAGTTCTGTACTAGTCAGCTCATGTTGAGCTAGTTCAGTCCAATGCTAGTCAGCTCATGTTGAGCTAATTTTATTTTTTTGAGTCCAATCCAAGCATACTGAAGACTCAAGACCACATCATACAAGTGAAGACCAAGTCCAACCAGATTGAAGACATGGAAGTTTAGCCCAAGTCCAACCCAGCTTGAAGATTTGAAGACTCCAGGAGAAAAATCATAAACCTTGATTCCTTGCAGATGCCCTCCAGATGCCCAGATTCCCTTCCAGATGCCAAAGTATATTCATAGACTAAGACATCCATGATTTTAGAGGTCCATCTGCATCCTAGCCCAAAGAAATCAAGTCCAGGTGCCAAGCCCAAGCCCCTAAGAAGCAAGATACCAGGGAATATTCCTGCTACTTGGCTACCAGGCCACCCCAGCTTCCAGAGGCCCAAACCCATGTGCCCGAGCCTCTTTGGGCCAGCCTCTTGCTGCTCCTAGAAGCCCAACACGCCCCCCTAGGCATCCTTGGAGTGTTGGCCAAGTTAAGAGAATTTTTAAGGAATTTTCTACCTAATATTTCCTTATTTTCTAGCTAGGGTTTGAGAGGGAAAAGGATTCTTATGTAAAGACTTATGTGCCCTTGGAGCCCTAGGTTAAGGGTCTATTTAAAGAACCCTAGCCTCTTGTACGAAGGGAGATTTTGATATATGAAATAAACCTTGAGTTCTTCTGTTGCTTTGTGTGATTACCCTGCTGTGTGCATAAAGGGGTTTGAGAGTTCTTCTTCCCGGTGTTTGCTATCATCTTCTTGCCGCCAACCATCCTTCCAGCCCCTCCAAAACTTTCTTCCCTTTGCTGTTTTCCTTTATTTTCTTGATATCCTTTTAATTTTCTAATCCCTGATAGGTCATTTGCAGGTCCCCGAGTTCCTATGAATCCAACGACTCCAGCCAAGCCTCAATCAGATCACCGAGCAGAAAGCCAGGTATCCACGGATCTTTGGCTCGGTTTTCTAGGCCGCATCCATCAAGGAATGAGAGATTCCTTCGCTGCGATCTTCACCGAGCACTTCAGACGTTGTCAGGTACACCCCCTCTTCCTCTAGTCTTTATATTGTAGGAGAACTTGCCCTAACCGAGGCTTCTCAGCCCTAGCGATCCTTCTTTAGTACTTTTCTAGGTTCTAATCTGCATGCTTGGCTTTAAAAATTCAAACAAAATTTTCTATAACTAATTTTGATCTGAAATTCGGGAATTAATCACCTAGCCCCACATATAAAATATACAAAAAGAATTGCATGCATATTAGTCCCGCATCAGGTGAATACTGCATGCTATATTTTAAATCGTGTTTTGATCCATCCTATTTTAAAGAAAACCCCCTATGAGCTTTGGAATGACAGAAAACCCAATATCAGTTATTTTCATGTGTTTGGATGCAAATGCTTTGTGCATAACAATGAAAAAGATAATTTAGAAAAATTTGATTCTAAAGCTGATGATGCAATTTTCTTAGGTTATTCATTACATAGCAAAGCATATCGGGTTTTTAATAAAAGGACTCTTATTGTTGAAGAGTCAATACATGTTGTATTTATTGAAACTAACCCTACACCTTCTAGAGAAGAAGAGTGCATAGATAATGATGCAGGTACATTGCAAAAAAGAATGGAGGACTTAAGCATTCAAGATAAAGACACTCAAGACGAAGAAGAAACGGTAAGTAAGGATCACACCGATCTACCGAGGGACTTGAGGTATGTTACATCTCACCCTAAAGAATTAATCATTAGAGATTCTTCACATGGTGTTAGGACTAGGTCAGCATATAAGGATGCACATGATTACCTAGCCTTTGTATCACAAATAAAATCCCATATCCTAGAAGAAGCTGAGACTGACCCAAACTGGATGATGGCAATGCATGATGAAGTAAACCAGTTTGAAAGGAATAGGGTATGGACACTAGTAGATAGACCTACTAACCATCTAATAATAGGAACCAAATGGGTCTATAAGAATAAATTAGATGAACAAGGAAACATAATAAGAAACAAAGCTAGACTATGTTGGGAATCCGGTGCACCGTTGTAAAAAAATAATTTCAAAAATGATGAAATTTGCACCATAAACCCTTAGCCAGGATCTCCTTATTCATGATTAAAACATATATTAAACATGCAAACTTACATTGTAAGAATTAGGGCACCAACCTGTTAACGCTAAATCTAATTTTGATGTAGAATCAAAACTTGATATTGAATGCCGCTTTTGAATTCACCAGGCGTCCAAATGTCCACCCTCCAATGGTGATCCACAAGAAGATTGATCAAGATGCTAGCTTCTTCAAAATTCCTTCACTTGAATTCTTATCCTAGAACTCAAGAAGACTATGGCTTTAAAACTCCACAGTAGGGACTCTTTACTTCCTTTTATTCTTCTTCCTCTCCCTTTCTTAAGACCTTGTCCTAAGAATAAAACTCTTGTCTTGATGGAGGAGGAGGATTTAAGACACTAATGTCTTTATGTAAAAGGAAATAGAAACAGAGTAGTAATTCTTTTCTTTTACCGATCGAGAGATTCTTCCTATCTCTTGTTTTAGACTTGAGTTTCAACAGAGAAGAGAACTCTGTAAAAGGGAAACTCTCTGTGTCCTAAACAAGCTAAGAAGGAATCAGTCTCCTAGAAAGAAAAGAAAAATAAAACCTCTGTCGTACATTAGTCAGACACCCGAGACCTCTGTTCCTTAAATAGATTACAAAAAGGTGCCTTTTCAACACAACTCTCTGTAAAATATTTCTCACGGTCTTCCATATTTCTCACGCCCCCTTCCCTCCTTCTCATGCCCTTCCATATTAAAACTCATGGCTTTTCCTAAAAGAAAAGTCATGAAATTCCAGAAGAAAGGAATCGCGATGTTTCGGTCTCCGAAGAGACGTTATTTCGCACAACCGGGAAGAGTCTGCGCCCTTTGTCTTTCTTAAAAATTTTCCAGCCATTGGATTCCCATCCAAGGGGGAACAAGTGAAGCGCTAACTTTAAGAAAGGAGGCCGCCCCATCTTAATTCATCGGAGAATTAAGTGGGGCGTGCCAAGAGTCCATGCGCCATGGACTCTTCCAAATGGCGCGCCAAGAGTCCATTAGCGCATGGACTCTTGGTATTTAGGCGTGAAAAGAATAAGGAGCAGGTGGGGGGCTAGCCTAGGTGCATGGTTAGCCAATAGGGTTAGCCATAATCTCTATTTTCATAATTAGGGTCTAATTAGATCCAATTAGAACCCGAATTGAACCAATCCGGAACCCTAATTCGAATCCGATTCGAATAGAAGCTAGGGTTTGCAACACCTGCTAGAGTGTTATCCTACAAAGATAATTTAATTACAAATTAAACTCTTGATCAATCCTCTTAAGTGTGTGACCCATTGGGTTCCACATCTAGCCAGCAGTGGGTTCGAATACAAGTTGACCTAATTTGATTAGAACTCTTTCTAATCGATTTAGGTCAAACCGGGCTTACCCGATTTGATCAATTAGGACTCTTCCTAATAAGTGATCTTTAAATTTGATCAATCCACAAGACAAGATTGACGTCTAGCAATGTGTCATGTTTACCTAGAAGATATGAAAATTCTGGTGAATTACCAAAACTACCCTTCAGTAGAGAGTTACCGTACAATTAAATATTTTGATCAGCCTACATCCAAAATATAACTATGGATATGGATATATGTCAAATCAAATATTATATTTATTTCTAGCTCAATCTTATATTGATGATTCAATTATCTTGATATTAGAAACCATCTCTAATATCTTTACTTTGATCAAAGATTCCCTGAATCATCATCCGATTGTTAACTAGCTGGATGCTATCTCCTCTTACTAAGAGTGATCGATTCCTTGTTGACCTACTCATTACCTTCATATCCAATTCACCATTCCCAGTATCAATCATGTGCATGACTCGGTGTCATGATTAGGATTGAACCAAAGCATGGGTTCATGTACATAAGGTACTTATGGCAGTCTCAGGTCAAAGGATTACTTGTACCACTCCCACTTTGAGAACCTTCTATTGACATGTAGCTAAGACTCCATTAGATGTTCTCAAGTTGGATCATATTAGTGAACTCATTCTCCAATGAGCACCCACATCCCAGTATTAGTGTCATACACAAGTGACTGTGAGAGCAGTCACCCTTTCCAATATACATGGGATGTGCTAGTCTTACCGGAAAACCCTGATCCCCTACTCAGGGCTCCTTTGACTAAAAATATTTTAGGTTAAGGTTTTAAGACTTTAGGTCTTACTAGTATGATCTCATCATAACCCTAAAATCATAGCTCTAATCTATGGGGTTCATCATATAAATAAAACACAGCGTATGATGAAAAATAATGCCTTTATTAGAATATTGTCAATTACAATGGCTTGGGAGATACAACATAGATTGGCTTGTAGGGCATATCCCTTTCAGACTAGTGGCTAAGGAATATAACCAAGAAGAAGGAATTGATTTTGATAAAACTTATGCACCTGTAGCAAGACTAGAAGCCATTAGATTACTACTTGCATTTGCTTGCTACATAAATTTCAAACTTTTTCAAATGGATGTAAAGAGTGCATTTCTTAATGGTTTTATCTCTGAACAAGTTTTTATGGAACAACCACCAGGTTTTGAAAATCACACATTTCCAAACCACGTATTTAAATTAAACAAAGCATTATATGGTTTGAAACAAGCACCTAGAGCCTGGTATGATAGACTTAGCACTTTCTTAATTGAAAATGATTTTTCAAGAGGAAATGTAGATAAAACCTTATTTATTAAAAAGAAGAATAATGACATCTTAGTTGTACAAATATATATTGATGATATCATTTTTGGTGCAACTAACGAATCTCTATGTAAAGAATTTGCTAAGCTTATGCAGGGAGAATTTGAAATGAGCTTAATGGGTGAACTAAACTACTTCCTTGGACTTCAAGTAAAACAAACAAAGGAAGGCATCTTCAACAACTAAGCCAAATATATCAAAAAAATCATCAAAAAGTTTGGTATGGAGAGTAGCAAATCAATGAGCACACCCATGAGCCTAGCTTGCAGTTTGGACAAAGATGTAAATGGATCCAATGTTGACCAAAAGCTATATAGAGGTATGATCGGATCCCTATTGTATTTGACTGCAAGTAGACCTGACATATTATATAGTGTATGTATATGTGCTAGATTTCGGTCATCACCAAAAGAAACACATATGCTTGCTGTTAAAAGAATAATTAAATACTTGAAAGCAACAAATAATTTAGGAATTTGGTATTCTAAACATTCTACCCTGAATTTGATTGGATTCTCTGATGCTGACTATGCTGGTTATAAAATAGATAGAAAAAGCACTAGCAGTACATGCCAATTTCTAGGGTTGAATTTAATTTCATGGCACTGTAAGAAGCAAAACTTCGTAGCCTTGTCCACTGCTAAGGCTGAGTACGTTGTTGCTGGTAGTTGTTGTGCTCAAGTATTATGGATTAAACAACAACTAGAAGACTTTGGTGTATCACAATCTAAAATTTTAATTAAATGTGATAACACAAGTGCTATCAATTTGACAAAGAATCCAATTCAACACTCTAGAACCAAGCACATTAAAATTAGACGTCATTTTATTAGAGATCATGTTTCAAATGGTGATATAGTGCTTGATTTTGTTCCTGCTGAAGATCAATTAGCTGATATATTTACTAAGCCACTTAATCAAGATAGGTTTGAACTAATTAGAAGTGAATTAGGACTTTGTGATCCTTTTTAAATTCTCTAATCTAATTCCTTCAAATTTAAGGAAACATCATCTAGAGAACCTCCTGAGTTCATTCTTTATCATAGAGCCTAAATTTCCTTAGAAATTTTCTCCAAAAATCTTTGAGGTTTGTGATTGAATTTTCAAAACTTGATTTCTCTATTCGAGTTGACTGGTTCTTAAACTGAGTCGATTGGATTCTCTGTGTGTTTTGGGTGAGTTCTGGCCTAGCCGGCTCGAGCCTTTTTAGGGCTTTTTCAAGTCGACTAGATTGTCGCGCCTGAGTTTTTTATTTTGGGATGTAAACCCTATTCCGAGCTTTCTAACCTCCATCTCATCTTTCTAACCGTCCGTTCCTCTCCTAATCCTATTCCAAATATTCCTCTCTCCCTTCTAAGCTCTCCATTATCTCATCTCTTCCTCTTTCCTAGTAATGGCTCCTAAATATGCTATCGGGAAATGCTCTTTACGGGCTGCTCCGTTCGTGGAAAGGGAAAGAAGAACTAAGAGGCGTCAAGAAGAGTTGACTGCCACTGTTCACCGTGAAGAACTTGTGGAAGAACCTGCAAGGGTTGCTCCAATTGCTTCAAGTCAAATCCCTTCAATGTCCACAAGACTGGTAACTTTTGAACGTCGTTTCATCTTTGAGTTTATTAAGGAAATAGGGTTGAAGATTGGTGATTTGATTGAGGATCAGGGCTGGAGGAAATTTTGCTCTCTAAATGAAAAAACCTACCCATCACTTGTTAAGAAATTTTATGAAAATTTGAGAGTAGGTACAAATCATGTAGAGTCTACAATTAAAGGAAGAAGAGTTTTTATCAATGAAGAAGTTCTGCACAATCCACTGGATTTACCTATTGATGGGGTGAAATACCTAGAAATTGAGGATAGAGAAAAGGCCTTGAGAACTATCCTAAACAAGGAAGATGTCAGTGGGATTGGAACTGTCTTTGCCAATACTTTATCACTTGAAATGAGGCTATTGCATAATTTCATTAGTAGGATCTTTTTGCAAAGGACTGGAAGGTTTGATTGGATAAGTGAGAAGGATCTGTGCCTTATGGAACATATCATGGAAAAGACTCCTGTGAATTTATCTCATATTATCATTATACAAATGAAGGAGACTATTAGAAAGGCTAAGGCCTGCTTACCTTATGGAATAATGTTAACCCTACTATTCAAATCCCAAAGAGTGAATTTGGAAGGTGAGGATGGAGTTGATTTGCATCATACTGACATCTACACCTCCAAGTCACTAAAAAGAATGGGTTACATTTAAGTTGAAGGTGTCTGGAGAAAGAAAGGAACTAATATCAGGGCAATTGGTAGTTCAAGCAATGAAGAAGAAGAAGAAAAAAATGAAGAAACTGCTGGTACTGCTATTGCCAAAGCTGGAATCTCTACTGCACCTGTACCTGAACCAGAATCTCTCATTCCTGAACCTGCTGCCACTTTTAAAGAGACAGATGCACATTTCCCTGAATTTGATATGCCTACACCTGAGTTTATGACAACTGATATACCTTTACCAGACTTCACTCCTGTAGCTTCACATCCTCCAAATATCCAAGGTCAAATTGAAGATCAGATGAAGTCTTTGACTGATTCACTGACAAGGACTATCACTTCACTTTTTGGTGATCTAAAATAGTCAGTGGATAGTAGACTATCTCAACTGGAAGAACATGTTACAAGTTTGCAAGGAAAAGTTGAAGCAATTGAAACTTCGAGATCTGCACCTCAAGTGGAACTTCAACCTATCCTAGACCTTATTTCTTTTAGTTCTGAAGCCATAAAGAAATCAGTTGATGCAACATTAAATGACTATAGAACTGAGTTGAATGAAGTCAGATGCACTATGGGAACAATTGAAGAAACAAGACAAATGGCAGATGACTACACACAAGGCATTGGAATTATCATATTAGAACTTGGAAGACTAAGAGGATCTACTGAAGCTTTTGCTAATGTCCAAGCTTTTGAACTTTTGTCAATGCAAAAGAAAATTGGTAAAGTCAAAGAGGCTGTGAATAAGGTACCTACAAGCCTCAAGGACATGGAAAATCAACTTGGTGCAATCTGGATGGAGATTGTTTCACTCTGTAGCACTGTTAGGACTTTGGACATCACTGCTAGAACTAGACCTTTATATGATCCTCCTCCTATTTTCTCTAGGGGTCCTACCACTTCTCACCATCCAAGAGCACCTCCACCTCATGCATCTTCCAGTAGACCTCATAGACCTTGCTTCTTGGTATGGTGCAAGTATGCCTATCAATGTACCTAAGGAAGAATCTGATAGTAAGTAGGTTTTTGGTAATTTCTGTACTTTCTAGAAACTTTTTGAAGATTGTGTAATGTTTAATGTACTGAATCTTTTAATGGAAATACAATGAATATCCTTTTGGACACATGTGTGTACTTCTTTTATCTTGTTAACACTCTCTAATATTTTTTTAAATAGGATTCTCTCTCTAAATTGAGAAGGTTAAATTATCTCAAACAAATCTTAATACAATCTCAATCTACTTAAAATCTGAGCTTAATTGTATAACATTTTGATTTGATGATAAAAAGGGGGAGAACTATTATACGATAAAGTGCATGAAAGAAAAAACTTAATAGAATTGGAATAGAATTGCAAAAGTTAACTAGACAGGGGGAGCTTAATGAATATTGCATACCTTTTCTGCTGAAGTATTCAAATAAATGATAAAGGGGGAGAAATTTCACATTGATTAGAAATTTTATAAAAAGGGGGAGAAATACATGTTTAATTTGCTTCAATGATTACTATTCTGCTCTCTACTAATTACATCTAACTTTCAATGCTTAAGTTGCTTAATACACACAAGCACTTATTCTCTGACACTTACATTTTATAGAATTGACTTTGTGTATAACTGTATAGCATACATTAATACTCTTTGAGAATACAGTTGATATTGTGATACGTCAAACAAGTGTAAATGCTTACTATGATATATACATCTATACTTGTGAATAGAATAGATTTTTTCATGCCTAGTATTTTGTCATCATCAAAAAGGGGGAGATTGTTGACCCCTGAAGTGATTTTGATGATAACAAAACATTGGAGCATGTATTTGGTTATCTAACAACTCTTCAAATAGTTGACAAGTATTTGTAGGACGACTACTTTGATATATTTTTTAAATCCTACAACCTTTATTTCTTTGTGTTGAGTTGTAAGTAATTAGAATCTTGTAAAGAAGAACCCAACAAAAAATTTCCCTATTTAAATCAAAGTTAAAGGGTTGCTTCTAGTAGTTTTTAAGCTTTAATTTCTCTTGATATTGTTGTAAGAAGATCTTAAGGAAGTCTTCAAAGCTTGGCATGTGAGTTTTGGAGAATAGAATTGGTCTGGCTGAAGAACCAATCTCGAGCCGACTGGATGGAGGAACCAGCCGACTCTGGCACTAGCATAAGAAAGAAAATCTTTGGCACGTAGATCCAGTCGACTGGCACCAAGTCCCAGCAGACTCGTCCAGAACTTGGTTGAAAATATTTTGAGAACCTCAGGGATCCAAGCCGACTGGATTTTAGCCTAGCCGACTCATCCAGAGTGATCTATTTTCTCGATTATGAAACCTAGCCGACTGGTATTCAACCTAGCCGACCCGAACCGGATCCGAGCCGACTCAAAGATGTCTGAGCCGACTGGAATGTCGGGGTCTCTTCCTAATGGCTAGTTCCAGATTTCTGATTCTAAATTTAAAAAGTTCTCCAACGGTAACCTGTCACTTCCCAATAGTCTACAACATTCAAAATCAAGGGAAGGTAGTTGAAGTCTCTATAAATGAGGTATGAGAACATCCTTAGAGAGACTAATGAGTTGTTGAACATTTATTGAATATTTATTGAAGTAAGAAGAGAGAGCACTTGAGCTTTGAAGTCAGCCTTCAAGCCTTTACCAACTCTTATCAAAAGCTTGAAGTAACTTTTGAGCAAAGCAAGGAAGCCATTGAAGTGCATTGAAGGGCATTCAATTGAGCTTCACTAGAGCTGCATTGGCAACCTCCAGACAACTTAGTTTGTCATTTCTATTGCTTTTCATTCTACTCTTAGAATACTTGGGTTATTGGTGAACCCAGTTGTAAAAACCAAATAGGTTTATTTGGTGTGCCTACTTAAAACCAAAGTGTAGAGGTTCTAGGTGAGCCTGTGAAAACCTAGTGTGGATTTCTTTGGTGAGCCCGGTTTAAAAACAAAAGTGTAGAGGTTGGGATTGTGAGCCTGTAAAACAATCCGACTGTATTCCGGTATGGGGGATATAGTAGAAATCCCGAGTGGTGAACTTGTGTAGTGGACGTGGGAGCAGGGTTGCTCCGAACCACTCTAAACTTGTTTTGTTTGTGTTGTGCTTTACTTACTTTTCAGCTTTCGCACTTAATTCTGATAAACACAACACTCAACCACTAAAATGAATTACTTGTGCACATATTTGCAAGAAATTTTGTAATTCCCAATTCACCCCCCTCTTGGGAAAAGCCACCTGGGCAATAAGATCTAATTATCCAAGGAAAATAGAAATTATTTTTATTTTTTTTTTAGATTTTTAAAGAAGACATGAAGGAGACAATAAAAGAAACTAGTTTAGTTAACTACTCATATAAGTAAACCTAACAAAATAACAAGAAAAATAGGATCTGGTGGCTAAAAACCATCGAAACTAGGGTCTACTTATCAACTCTTCAAAAATTAAAGAGGAGAGAAGAGGTTTAAAGTTTACCAACGCCGAAATGTCCCTCTGAAATAAATCTGGCAGGACTCTTAAGATTGTCATGGCAAGGTTTCAAGAACTCGTTCTCGGGCTCTGATCATCCACGTAATGCCAGTTTCGAGGCAAGAACACTTGACTTCGATTCCTGATCACCTGCAAATACTCAACAAAGAAAATTTAAATTAGGAATCAGCAAAGAAAAGGGAAAGAAGGAAATAGAAGGGTTAGGAATGATGGTTAGGGATTCTTGTCGATCGGATAGGTAGGATAACTAGGGCCTCGCACCCCATGATGTTTCGAGGAACAAAGGAAAGGGATTCACACCTTGCGATGTTCCAAAGAACAAAGGAAAAGGGCTTCACACCCCACGATGCACATAGCAAAGGAAGAAAATTCGGTAGAGCTTCTTTATTGATGAATAATAATTATTACATGGAGGGTTGATGAGGTATTTATAGACCCTCAACCAGTGGTATAAGAGATTCAAAGACTTAGAGTTAATTCCTCTTGGGCAGCAACTCTTGAATTCCTTCTTCTGGTGTCATGACTCTTGAGTTTGGATGATGAGGGCTCTTGTATGAGAGTGGACTCTTCAATTTGGATAGAAAAAAATTAATGAGATTTAGTGGGATTCATGAATTCTTGAAATCTTGATTTCCTAGAACTTGATTGCCTTGAACTCTTGAAGTAAGAAAATCCCTTGAAATTCTCTTTGATAGGTGCCCCATGGAGAAGGATTCTTGGCCGACTTCTCTCTTGGAATTGAAGACAATTATTTGAGATGAATGGTGCTAAGAGTGAAGACTCCTTCTGCTTTACTCATCTTAAAACCATCAAAAAATTTAAATGAGGTGCCCTCCTTGGATAAGCTTGCATGCTGCCTAAATGTCCAGATGTCTGGATGTCTGGATGTCTTAATGTCTTGATAAAAAATAAAGACAACCATAAAATTGGCCAACCAAGATAAGTGACATGGCATGTGAAATGTCCAAACATAAGTGACATGCTATGTGATAATATCTTGGGTGATGTGGCGAGGGATGTCCAAATATATCATGTGTTGATGTCCCTTTATGATGTGGCAGGTGTTGTCCAAATTCTTGAAAATGTGGTGCCAAGAACAAACTAACTTGGCCTAGCACGTGGCTTGTCTTGGGCTAGCACATGAGTCTTCAATTGGATGCACATGAAGTCACATGGGTCTTCAATTAGGTCTCCATTGTATTACAGGACTCAATAACTAATTATTACAAGACTCGAAACCAAATAACTAAAGCCCCACTTGATCAATTGATCAAAAGGCATAATCTCATGCAACAAAAAGAATAAATTTGGTATACAGGGTTTGGCCTAATAGGATTTGACATAATCGATAAATAGGATTTTGACTCAATATGGTAAAAAGGGTTTAGCCGAAAAGGCTAAATCACAAACCCTATTTACAGTTGGTAAAAAGGGCTAACCCTAACTAAGCCAAAATAACATAATTTTAAATAAAATATTTACATGGTAAAAGGGGTTGGGTTCAGGACTTTATTCACAAGTGATCCACAGGGATGTGGGTTCAACTTATCGATATTTTTTGGCCCTAGTGTCCATACCAATTCTCTCCGGGTAGGAAGAACTCGACCGTGTCGAGTATGGGTCAATGTCGCTATGATAGCGCTCTAGTAAGTCTAGGTCAACTCTCTGCAAGTCCTCTCTGGTGATCCAAGAATCATCAGTCTTAGGTCTCCTTGCCAATGAACCAGATATCGCTGGTAATCTTTGCTCCGGGTAGTGATGATCTTGTCATCCAAGATCCGCTCGATCTTGTCTCTCCAGGCTAGTGGTATGGCAAGTGGACATACTTGGGTTGGTTCACTCTCAAGGACTGGATTAGTTCCAAATAGCTCATTAGGAATCAACGTTGGCTCCCTATACTCAATAAGGTCTGAATGTTGAAAGTTGGACTAATACCTAGTTCAGGTGATAACTCGAGCACATAGGCATTAGACCCAATTTTTTAAATCACTTTGTATGGTCTACTACTATGGGCATGTAACTTCTTCATGGTTCTAGGTGGGAACCGTTCAGGTCACAGTTTAACCATAACAAAGTCTCCTTCATTGTATTCCTTGAGTCTTCTGTTAGTATCAGCCATATGTTTATAAGATTCTTATGCAATTCTTTAATATGTTCAACATATGACTCTATAAATGTCTAATAGACTCACTATGCATTACCAGTGAAGAAAATTTATTTATTTATTTATTTATTTTTATCTATTTAAGTCCTTAATTTCAGTTATATGCTTGACCCTTGGTCGATGGGTGACATTCAGATGAAAATTTAATAACACTCCTAATAGATGCCATAAGGTTCTTTAGAAATAGATTGTAAACCTAACATGTTCAATGGGCTTATGTAACATACTAACCTCTACAAAATGCAAACTAATGGTCCTAAAAATATGGAAAGCTTTAGAAAAAGGTAAAAAATAAGAAGTGGATCCGGGGTTAGACTAGAAATAAGAAGAGTTTACAAGAAATAGTCCTAGACTAATGGGGTTGACCTTAAGGGTTTGAGGTATAGCTACGGGGACTGCCTTATAAAAGAATGGGTCACTAATCTCAGGGAAGAGATCTCCAACAAAACCTACAGGGGTGAAGTCTTCTTGAGGGTACTGAACTAAATAAGTCAAGTCCTCACTAATTACTTCGGATTCGTGAATCTTAGGACTCGACTCTAGGGTTTGACTCTCTTCTAATATTTTCTCAGGTAATGTCATAGCAGTAGGGTTAGACTCATCTTGGTTCTCCTTTTCTAAGGGTCATACCAATATAGTTTCAGTCAGGGTATGGTCATGGTCAACTAACTCTGGGCTGGCTTCAGCTTAGGTGTCTATCGGTTAGCTACTTCTGGGTCAGTCATACGTATTTTCTCTTCTTCCTTATACTCATCTACTAAGTTTACATTAGCTTCATAAACTTCTTCAATGTTATCTTTATAAACCAATAGGGTAGTAGGAGTAGGTTGGTTAAGGAAAAATTGGCTAGGATTTGGACTAGTAGGGGTAGGTCGGCTTAGATTATCATTGAGTCGGCTGGGGTGAGAATTGGGTCGACTCTGGTGGATTAGACTAGATCCTAATTTTTGATAAGGAGAACTAATCCTAACGGATTCTGGCTAACTAAGGAAAACCTGACTAGCACTAGATTGATACCTAGGGATTATGGGTTCCTTAAGTTCATAGGGTATGGGCTCAGATCTATAGGTCATGGATCTGGTTCGTAGGAGCTGGGTTCAAAGGATCTGGGTGTATAGGAACTAGATTCATATGATCTGGATAGGTACTTTTTTCTAAGTTTAAGTTTCATGTCACTCTAGGTAGTTATGGATATGTCTCTTCTTTGTCTGATCATTCATTCAACATCATCCCAATAAATTATATCCTGGCATACTAATTTTGGTTTAGCAATCTTAAACTTTCCTTTTTCGATCATTTGATCCTTCTCAAAATACAGATCCATATCTTGTTCCCAATCAAAATAATCATCAAGATCAAGATCACCACCAAATTTAGGTGCTTCTACCCTAAAATTTCTAGTAGCTCTCTCATCCTGGTCTATAAAATCATAATTGGGTCTCCTATGGTTATTCTCCCAGATTGGATCCTGGTGTGGGGATCTCCTAGGATTGGGCTCCAGGAATGGGTCAGGGTGTGTTTCAAATTTAGGTTCAGGATGGGTCTTACATATTTTCTCTAGGTTTCATAATCGTTGGTCTAGTCGATCAAACTTATGGTTCATTTCGGTACATTGTTCAGTGAAGGTCCTAAGGAAGGTCTTAAAACTAGACTCCATGATCAAGCTGGGTTAGGGTGAGACTACTGGTTGGGTTAGACTCTTAATCTATTGGTTATGCAATGCAAACACATAGAACTCGACTCGGACTAGGGTTTTCTAGACCTAGAGATCAAGTAGAATGGGTTAGCTCAAATTACAACCAATTTAATAATTATCCTATCCACTAGCCAGGTAAGAGGTGGGGTCATGGGAGGCTCCCCGTGCTCTCGTAGGGTCCTAATTAAAAACCATGAAACCTCTTAGGACATTTGCCTCTGGACCTCTAGCCTTAGACATCGGATTCATGTGATAATCACAGGATTGGGTGCACTAGCTTATACACAATACTTGGAACACGACCTATTGGTGTCCCCAGCTCACTAGAGCAATTAAGTCTAATTGAAATTTAATTATGGTTAGACTCGGATGCAAAGAAGGTTGTTGTGGGCCTAGGATAGGTGATGAGCTCTTGCCCTGATCTGAGATACTCAAGTACTCTTAAGATTAGGTTACTTGATGATGCACAATCAAGATGAAACCCTAGATGCAATCAAACTAAAATAATTAAAATAATATAAAAATAAAATTAATTATTCTTTTATTTTGTTCTTTTGTTTTCAGCAAAGATATATTTTGCATAAAAGACCCTAAGATATAGGAATTTAAAATATGTAAATTTTATGCAAAAAGAACCCTAAACTAGAATTGCTGAAATTCAGGGTAGATCTGTTCTCATGCAGTATTCCAGCAAGCAAAAAATCTACGAATCGAAATAATTCATGATAAGATTTTAAAAAATATTATCAATTACGATCGATCCAGCAAAATAAGAATCAAGTGATTCTAAGTTATGTACATATAAAAATAATTAAAATAACATACTATATATTGTGATAGATGTGATGCAGAAAATAAACCCTAAAGATGTCTATCTCTTTGTTTTCTTCTTCAAGGGTCAATTCACAACGGCACCCCTACACGCCATAGAAAATCCCTTTTGAATGGGATGTGAGGGTCTTGCAGCCCTACTTTTTTCTATGACCGGATGGCCATGGTGAAGCACTCGATCTAAGTACTTAGAGAGAAACTAAGTCCAAACCTGGTATGCAGAAATTTCAGTACAAGAGCGATTAAACCCTAGTTTGACCTGCTCTGATACCAAAATTGATGCGAGACAAATAATTAAACCTAAATTACTATGATTAAGATCTAATTATCTGAGAAAAATAGAGAATAATATTTAATTTTTTTTAGATTTTTAAAGAAGATTTGAAAGAGACAGAAAAGGAAACTCATTTAGTTAAATACCTGTACAAGTAAACCTAACAAAATAACTAGAAAAATAGGATCTGGTGGCTAAGAAACCATCAAAACTAGGGTCTACTTATCAACTCTTCAGAAATTAAAGAGGAGGGAAGAGGTTTAAAGTTTACCAACACTGAATCATCCCTCTGAAGTAAATCTGGCAGGACTCTCAAGATTATCATGGCAAGCTTTCAAGAACTCGTTCCTGGGCTCCGATCTTCTGCACGATGCCAGTTTCGAGGCAAGAATACCTGACTTTGATTCCTGATCACCTGCAAACACTCAACAAAAAAAATTTAATTTAAGAATCAGCAAAGAAAAGAAAAAGAAGGGAAGGGTTAGGAATGATTGTTAGGGATTATTGTTGGCCGGATAGGTAGGATAATGTTGACCCCATAAGTGATTTTGATGATAACCAAACATTAGAGCATGCATTTGTTTTACTAACAACTCTTCAAGTGTTTTACAAGTTCTTGTAAGATGATTTCATTGTTTAATTTCAACTCCTACATTCATAGTTTTGAAATGAGTTGTGTTGTAAGTGATTCATGTAAAGAAGAACCCAAATAAGAATTTGAGTAAAAATCATAAAAATGGGTTACTTCTAAATGTGTTTCAAGCTTAAGTTTCTTAGAAATTTGGTTAGAAGAGTTTGAAGGCATCTTGAAACTTTGAAGATTTGCTGGATGATTTCTGGAGAAAAACTGATATTTCATTGAAGATTTCATCCGAGTCGACTCGAAGAGAAGCAAACCGACTCTGGCACATGGCATGCATGAAGATTTCTGGCACGCAGATATCCGAGCCGACTCTAAGGGACCCGAGGCGACTCATCAAGTTCATGATTTTCTGAATTAAATAGGTGAGCCTACCCAAAGGAAGTCCGAGCCGACCCTATCATTCAGTCAGACATCTGAGTTGACCCCTCAGAAGTTTGAGCCAACTCCTCTAGAGTCTAGAAAAAGTGTTCTGAGAACTACAACCAACCAAGCCATCTCTAAAAAAAAAGAGCTGACTCTTCCAGACTACATTTTTGAAGGCTCGAGGATCCGAGTCGATTAGAATCAAGGCGAGCCGACTCTTATAAAGTGAGGAATCAGAATACTGTGCAATCAAGCTGACTAGATTGAAGAGAGTTGACTCAATTAGAACTACTCTAAGGATCCGAGCCGGCTCGAAGGTCGATTTCGAACTTATAACGACTAGTTCTAGAACTTAAAATTTGAATCCAAAAAGTACTCCAACTATCAAATGTCACATCCCAATCATCTACAATGACTAAAATCATCTGAGAAGAGTACAAGACTATATATTTGAGGGATTTGAACTACTTTAAACAAGAGATGATGAGTAAATGCTAAATTGAATATCCAAGCTACTTTGTGAGCAAGAGAGCACTGCAAGAGCATTCAAGACAGTCTTCAATCCTTCACCAACTACCAATAAAAGCTTGAAGCATTTATTAAAGAAGTTGAAGAAGCCAACCAAGTGCATTGAAGTGCAATCAATTGGGCTTCTCTTTAGCTGCATCGGCGACCATCTGACATAATTTGTTTGTCATTCTATTGCTTTCTTTTCATAATTTTCTTTTGAATTGTTGGGTTATTAGTGAGTCCGATTTAAAAACCAAATAGGTTCTTAGTTAGTCAGTGTTAAAACCAAGTGTTGGGTTCTTCGTGATCCTGTTAAAACTAAGTATTGGGTTTCTTTGGTGAGGTTGATTTAAAAATCAAAGTGTAGAGGTTTGGATTATGAGCCTGTTAAAATAATTCGACTGTATTCCAGTGGGGGATATAGTAGAAATCCCAAGTGGTAATCTTGGAAAATGGATGTAGGAGCTGGGTTGCTCCAAACCACTATAAAATTTTCTATGTTTGTGTTATGCATTCTTTTTACATCCTGCTTCTGCTTTTAATTATCTCAATCATAGCACTTAACACTGCTTCTGCTTTTAATTATCTCAATCATAGCACTTAACACTTCAAGGAATTTTCAAAGAACATATAATTGCTTAAACTTTTTAAATTTCTAATTTATCCCCTCTTAGAAAAGCCACCTAGGCAATAGATAACTAGGGCCTCGCACCCCGCGATGTTCTGAAGAACAAAGGAAAAGGGCCTCACACCCTGTGATGCTACGAAGAATAAAGGAAAAGGGCCTCACACCCCGCGATGCACATAGCAAAGGAAGAAGATTTGGTAGAGCTTCTTTATTGATGAATAATAATTATTACAAGGGGGTTGATGGGGTATTTATAGACCCTCAACTAGTGGTATAAGGGATTCAAAGACTTAGAGTTAATTATTCTTGGGCAGCAACTCTTGATTTCCTTCTTCTGGTGTCATGACTCTTGAGTTTGGATGATGAGGGCTCTTGTATGAGAGTGGACTCTTCAATTTGGATAGAAAAAAAACTTATGAGTTTTAGTGGGATTCATGTGTTCTTGAAATCTTGATTTCCTGGAACTTGATTGCCTTGAACTCTTGAAGTAAGAAAATCCTTTGAAATTCTCTTTGATAGGCACCCCTTAGAGAAGGATTCTTGGTCGACTTCTTCCTTGAAATTGGTGATAATTATTTGAGATGAATGGTGCTAGGAGTGAAGACTCCTTTTACTTTACACATCTTAAAACCATTGAGAAATTTAAATGAGGTGCCCTCCTTGGATAAGCTTGCATGTTGTCTAAATGTCTGGATGTCTGGATGTCTAGATGTCCGAATATCTTAATGTCTTTATAAAAAATAAAGACAACCATAAAATTGGCCAACCAAGATAAATGACATGGCATGTGAGATGTCCGATCATAAGTAACATGCCATGTGATAATATCTTGGATGATGTGGCGAGGGATGTCCAAACATGTCATGTCTTGATGTCCCCTGATGATGTGGCAGGTGTTGTCTAAATTCTTGAAAAGGTGGCGCCAAGAACAAACTGACTTGGCCTAGCACATGGCTTGTCTTGGGCTAGCACATGGCTTGTCTTGGGCTAGCACATGGGTCTTCAATTGGATGCACATGAAGTCACATGGGTCTTCAATTGGGTTCCCTTTGTATTACAAGACTCAATAACTAATTATTACAAGACTCATAACCAAATAGCTAAAGCCCCATTTGATTAATTGATCAAAAGGCATAACCTCATGCAACAAAAAGAATAAATTTGGTAAACAGGGTTTGGCCCAATTGGGTTTGACATAACCGATAAATGGGGTTTTGACTCAATATGATAAAAAGGGTTTAGCCTAAAAGGCTAAATAATAAAATCCTAATTACAGTTGGAAAAAGGGTTAACCCTAACTAAGCCAAAATAACATAATTTAAAATAAAATATTTACATGGTAAAAGGGGTTGGGTTTAGGGTTTTATTCATAGGTGATCTACAGGGATGTGGGTTCAACCTGTCGATATTTTTTGGCCCTGGTATCACACCACTCCGGGCTTGAGTGTGGGGCACGGTGGCTCCCAGCTTTGGTGTGGGGCACTGTGGCTCCCAGCTTTGATGCGGGGTGCTATGGCTCCTGGCTAAAGTGCGGGGCTTCGAAAGTTTCCAGGCTTTGGTGTAGGGCGTCGAAGGTTTCCAACTTTGGTGCGAGGCTTCAAAGTTTCCTGGCTTTGGAGAGGGGTTCCTGTGGTTCTTGGCTTTGGTGCGAGGCATCGGAGGTTCCCAGCTTTGGTGCATGGCTTCAGGAGTTTCCCAGCTTTAGTGCGGGGCACTATGGCTCCCGGCTTTGGTGTAGGGCACTATGGCTCCTGGCTTTAGTGCGGGGCACTGTGACTCCCAGCTTTGGTACGGGGCTTCGAAAGTTTTTTGATTTAAAGTGAGGTGGATGAGTTCTTGCACATGTGGAAAACAAGATTGCACCAAAAAAGAATTTGAATTTATTATGGAGGAGCCTTATATTTTTGGTGGTACATTCTTAAGTTGCTGGCATTTCAGGTTTGCATGAAGTGAATGCCGTAGATCGGCAAGGTAGTAGGCCCCGCTCGACAAGCCTTCGATCACCTGGTAAGGACCCTCCCAATTCGGGGAGAGTTTCCCGCACTCCCCGGGTTGGGATGCTTTTGCTTGCCTGAGCATGATGGAGGAGCCTTACATTATTGGTGGTACATTCTTAAGTTGCTGGCATTCCAGGTTTGCATGAAGTGAATGCCGTAGACCGGCAAGGTAGTAGGCCCCGCTCGACAAGCCTTCGATCACCTGGTAAGGACCCTCCCAATTCGGGGAGAGTTTCCTGCACTCCCCGGGTTGGGATGCTTTTGCTTGCCTGAGCATGCAGTCGCTAGGGAGGAACACCTTGGGCCCCATGCGGGAGTTGTAATAGCACTGACTCACTGTCGGTAGGCCACCATTCAGAGTCAGGATTTATCCATTGTCTCATCTAGCAAGTCCAAGTTAAGGAGGAGACGTGCTAGATTTTCGACTTCATCATACTACTCTATCTGAAGCATGGGCAGGTCGAGTTCCACCGGAATTATTGCTTCAGTCCTAAAGACGAGGATGAAGGGCATCTCTCTAGTAGCCGTACAGGGAGTCATGTGGTAGGCCCACGGCACGTTTGGCAGCTCATCCACCCATCAGCCCTTGACTTCATCTAGCATTGTACGGAGCCCTTACAGGATGGTATGGTTAGTCACTTCGGCTTCTCCATTTATTTAAGGATGAGCCACCGAGGTAAAGCGGTGGTGAATGTCAAGATCGGAGCAAAATTCTTCGAAGGCCCGGTTGTCAAATTACTTCTCGTTGTCAGTGATGATTGTGTGCGGGAGGTCGTATCTATAGATTATAGACTTCCAGAAGAAAGACTGGACTTTCACCTCTATTATCCGTGCTAGAGGTTCGGCCTCGACCCACTTGGTGAAGTAGTCGATGGCCATAATCAGAAACCTCCGTTGGTTAGACACTATAGGGAAGGGGCCTAAGATGTACATTCCCCACTGAGTGAATGGCCACAGAGCTGATAGCTGGGAGATGGGGTCGACTGGCTATCGCAGGATGCATGCGTAGTGCTGGCACTTATCGCATTTCTTCATAAAGTCGGTTGGGTCTTCCCGCATGATTTTTCAGAAGTATCCCTGTCGGATCACCTTGTGGGCTAAGGCCCTGCCCCCCACATGGTTGCCACAGATACCTTCGTGTATCTCTTGGAGCACGTAAACGGCTTCTAAGGGCTTCAGGCACTTTAACAGGGGTAGGAGTAGGACCTCCGGTAGAGCTGCCCATCCAAAATCACATAATGTGTGGCCTTCTTCTTAAGAAGGCCGGTCTCCTTTCGGTCCTCTGGCAGGGTGCCAGCAGTGATGTACTTAATATAGGGATCCATCCAACTGGTCTCATTAGAGACTTGCTAGACCTCAGCCATAGTTTCGTAGCTGGGGGCCTCAAGACATTCAACGAAAGCATGCCCCAGCGAGGTCTCTGGTAGGGTGGCCAGCTTGGAAAGGATGTCGGCCCGGGCATTCTCTGCCTGTGAGATATGGGAGATGTCGAAGTGCTAGAGGGTCGATCATAAGAGCACACCCAGTCCAAGTACTTTACCATCATGGGGTCTCGCACTTCGTACTCGCTGGAGACTTGGCTCGCTACTAGCCATGAGTCTGTAAAGACCTTTAGCCTCTTGATGCCCAGTTCGCGGGATACCTTCAGCTCCATGAGGAGTGCTTCATATTCTGCTTGGTTGTTGGTCACCTTAAAAAGGAAATGCAGTGCGCATTCCACGATGACCCCATCGGGGCTGGCTAGGATGAGGCCAACTCCGCTTCCTCCCATATTGGATGCACCGTCCATGTGGAGTATCCACGTCTCCTCTGTCAGGGTCGGGTCCTGCCTGAGCTCGGCCTGTTGGTCTGCCTCCTTTGAACTTCCCTCGGCCCAGGTATGTTCCACCACAAAATCGGCTAAAACTTGGGCCTTCTATGCCTGCCATGGGTGATAGGTGATGTTGAATTCACTGAGCTTCAGAACCCACTTTGCTAAGCACCTGGAAGTATCGAGATGACTCAAGATAGCCCTTAGGGGCTGATCAATAAGAACGGTGATGGGATGTGCTTGGAAGTCAGGTCTGAGATGCTGCGTAGATGTTATTAGTGGAAAAATAATTTTCTCGGATCAGGTGTACCTAGTTTTGGCATCATGGAGTAGCTTGCTGGTGCAGTAGACTAGTCGCTGAGAGCCATCCTTGTCAACACAAACCAGCACGGAGCTGACTACCTCTAGTGAGATTGCCAGGTACATGAGGAGCTCTTCTCCGGGCTCTGGCTTGGATAGTAGTGGCAGTGAGGTGAGGAGCTTCTTCAGTCCCTCGAATGCTTCTGGGTATTCTTTCTGTCCAAGTGAAGTCATTCATCTTCCGGAGGACCTTGAAGAATGGCTGGTAACGCCCGATAAAGCGTGAGATGAAGCGGCTCAAAGCCACGATCCACCCAGTCAGATGCTAGACCTCATTCTTTGAGGCGGGATGCCTAATGTCTATGATCACCTCGATCTTCTCAAGGTTGGCCTCTATCCCTCTCTGGGTCACCATGAACCCCAAGAACTTTCCCGTCGCCACATCGAAGGTGTACTTGATAGGGACAGTTTTATTTGGTAGTAGTGGAGGTTATCGAAAGACACCGCCAGGTTGGCAATATGGTCCTCCTCTGAGCTGCTCATGACAAGCATGTCATCCATGTATACTTGCATGTTACGACCAATCTGGTCCTTGAAGATAGTGCTAACCAAGCCCTGGTAGGTGGCCCCTGCATTCTTAAGACCGAAGGGCATCATCTTGTAACAATACATACCTCAGTCAGTCACAAATGCTGTGCACTCCTCATCCTCGAAATACTTGGAGATCTGATTATATCCAAAGAACACATCCATGAAGCTGAGGTACTTGTGGCCTAAAGTCGCGTCCACCAGTTGGTCAATCTTAGGGAGGGGGAAACTATCCTTTAGGCATGCCTTGCTGAGGTCAGTGTAGTTTACACAGATCCCCCACTTCCTCGAGGCTTTTCTGACCATTACCATATTAGCACACCAATCAAGATAACGTACCTCTGGGATGAAGCCAGCCATGAAGAGTTTATCGACCTCCTCGTTGATGGCTTTCTATCATTCCAGGGTGAAGCTCCTTTTTTTCTACCGAACCGAGCGATGATTGGGGTCGGCATTCAACTTGTGAGCTATCACCTCTGGTGGGATACTGGGCATGTCGGTGGCAGTCTAGGCAAAAACATCTGCATTAGCCCGTAGGAAGCTGAGCAGACGGGTTCTCTCTTTTTGAGTCAACAAGGCCCTGACCTATATCGTCTTCGAGGGATCTTCTCCTAATGGAAAAGATAACTGATGTGGGACTAACTAGATCATAGGATGAGATGGAATGATGCAAGTGATTTTTTTTTTGTGATTTTTAGGTTTTAATGAGGTTAAGGATTCCTGAAGACAAGCAAGAGTAGATCTAGGGTTTCTATAATAACAAGAACTTCAAGCAAGGAAATAAATCCCTAAACAAGGATAAGAAGAGGACCTCGGGATTGAGAAATCTTGTTTGACTTAGCTCTTGGTTCAATACTAACTTATGAGTTTAGGGTAGCAAACCTTGTAAAGCTCTGATGCGCCCGATACCGGGTTCACTCGCTCTCATGGATGTGGCCAGGAGGATCGAGCCTTCAACCCTGCGGATGCGTCGACTTTCCGTCTGAAGGTCATAAAGTCAAGGGAGACCGACACCATGTCCATGGCACCTGGAGGACCAGAAAGTAATCAAGAGAAATGTTAGGAGTCAACAAGAAGCAAAAAGCAATGAGGGAAGAAAGGTTGAAGATGGTGGTGATAGGGGATCTTTTTGCTAGGCACCAAGATGGATCATCCAGATGGCCTCCGAACTCAAAGATGGAAAACGGCTTGCACAGAAGAGATGGTAACTTGGGGCCTCAAACCCCTCAATGCCCAAAGGTGAAGGTGCTCCCTCACGGAGATCGACGTTCTTAAAGAACGAAGGCAACAAACAAGAAGAGTAGTACTCAAAATCTTTTTTTTTCATTCATCAAAATTAGTCATACAAGGGAGGGGTAAGGCCCTTTATATAGGCACCTTAAAATCCATTCAAATTCAAATGAAAAAAATACAAAGCTTTATGAAGAGGGCGCCCAAATTCAGATTTCTTCTTCTCTTGGCCGACCAAGGTTTTGTGGCTTGATTTGGGGCTTGAAAGATGGGAGTTGTCTCCTTGATTTTTGGGTCAATGCATTTCTTCCATAGCCGACCAAGCTCTTTGGAAAGTAAGCTTGATATGGGGCTTGAAACAAGGATCACGTCTCCATTACCCATTAATCTTCCTTGGTTGCCCATAGCTCCTTTGGAAAGAGGCTTGATAGGTGGAGGGAAGGGAGGAAAGAATCAAGGAATGGCACCCACAAATTGAGCATTTCCTTTTTACCTTGGCCACCCACTTGTCATGGTGATGTGGCGCAACATGGGATGGACGAGGTGGCACTCAAGGGCTGAAGTGGCATCTTTCAAAGATTGGGAGATGGTTTGACCTATTAATAAATGGACTAGACTCAATGACCACTCCAAGCTTGGGCCCAATCTTCAAGTAGACTTGGACTAGAACCAACTTAGCTAAATACAGGACCCACTGACCCAACTTGACCAAATTGGTCAAGGTACAGCACTAAAACAGAAATACATGACTTAAATTTAAAATTGTTTAGGCTTGAAGCCTTATTACAGAACCCAATAGACTAAACCCTAGTCAGAGATCCATAGAGGGTTGAGAAGCCTCTATCTGATTCTGGTGCCTACACCAATAATAGGGGCTTGACCGGCCCGTTCTTTGGTTTTGGTGCTACCGGATCGAGCTGGTCTACGACAGGTCTAGAATTTGCTCTTCTTAGGCCTAGGGTGGTCTGCCAACAGCACAACACTGGCCATCGGGACCCTCTCATCACTCTAGTCCCTCATGGGGTCGGGAACTGGACAAGGAGGCATTTCATGGATGGTGGCATCAAGCAAATTGAGTTTTGGGCATCCCAGGATGGCATTATAGGATGAGGGAAGCTTTACAATAGTGAAGGTCACTAGCATGGTGCTTTACTGGGATGGTGTCCCAGCGGTTATTGGGAGTGTAATTTCTTCCTCGACTAACGGACCAGGTTTGCCAGCTTGTGCTCATGCTCTTCGAGAAAACTTTCCGCTCGGCGGTGGATGGCCACGTCAGTCAACCCTCGATGGAGGATGCTGGGGGCGAGGGAGTGCCGAAATGGAGGAACTCATGCCAGAGTTCCAAGCCATGCTGGTGCTATTGGTGCGAGGGCGCACAGTGGTCCGAGGCTGGGAAGCAGCTCCCCTGGCCGGTCAGATCATGCTATGGTCGCTTCCTCCTGCCTGGTGGGCCTCCCAAGGGGGGGATGCCGCATGTAGTGGCTCTTCTCGGAAGGACCATAGACAAGTGCGGGGATCGACTGCATGACCTACGAGAGTCCCTGGCTGCTGTTGTATTTCCAGGGAGCGATGCTTTTGGTGGAGCTGATGCATCGTCGTAGCCAGGAGCTATATCTGATGGGCAAGTGCGATGTATTGGGGGTCCGCCGAAGGCAGCTGTGATGGAGCGGGATGCTCCCACTTTGGGCATTGGTTGCTGCGGTGAGGGGGGTCCCTCGCTCGACCGATGGAGGCTTCACAAGCTCGCATAGTCACCATCAGACTGTGGGTGTCCGCGCGGTCTTTCTTGCTATGGGAGGGATGATGCTTTCTTTCGGCTACTGTCCTCCCTTCCTGGTGTGCCAATCTGTTGTCGCCCGGATCGTCATGGCCCGTAGCTCTAACGTGTTGGATTCCCGCCGGATGCTCTTCTCACCACCTCGCGGTCAGCTTGCTCGCTCGCTTCAAGAGTCCTGTAAGACAGAAAAGCCTTGGTCCGGGGATTCCGGTGAAGGCACACTAATGATCAAGTCAGTGGGATAATTGAGAGAAATAAAAATCTCTCTAGAGGAGAGCTTGGTGGACTCTCCACGTTGAGAGGGTGATAAAAGACAAGATAATGTGGAAAATGAAAGAGTCTCTATAGCCGAGAGCTTGGCTTCCTACTTCTTACCTTTACTTACGTTTTCGTGCGGGTCTTACATAGGTGAGTGGCCTTTGTTGGCTTCCAGGTTCCCTCCTTCGAAGGAGGCTTTCGTTGCCTGCTGTCGCCTCTCTATCAGGCTGGTTCTGTGCCTGAGCCTCAAGCCATAGCGAGATGTTGCCATTTCGATTGAGGCCACCTAGGTACCGCAGCACCTAGGGTCTAGGACATAGGGTCCAGGTGCCCTGTTATGGAAGTCACAGTCTCCTAGTCGTGCGGTCATCGATGTATTGGTACACCGCAAGGCTAGGAGCCTGGGGTCGTTCGGATCGTGTAGATCATGCGCACGGCATGCCACAAGGGGCCTACGCCCATGGCAGGGCATGCACCAACTCTCGGAGGCTCTATGTGATCAGGTACTCTATCATCTTCATTTTGAATTCCGGACTCTTTATGCCTTTGGCGGGAATCCACGCTCCTGTTGGGAGGAGGGTTCGCTTCGGAGGGGTGGACTCGACCTCGACTGAGTGTTGACCACAGACAGGGGGCCCACCCAATGAGCCCTGCCTCGATTGGGAGCTGACCTCGGCATGGTGGTCCATTTTGGAAGCATGAGCTCGACCTCGACCGAGTGCTATCCTCAGCAGAGGGGCTCGTCTTGGAGGGATGGACTTGACCTCGACCGGGAGCTGACCTCATATGAGGGGCCTGCCCAATGAGCCCTACCTCGGCTAGGAGATGACCTTGGCCGGGTGGTCCACCTCGGTTCTTCATCATGTAGCCTTGCCCAGGTGACGGGTCTCTCACCGTTGTAGCCATCCACAGGCTCCGCGTCAACAGATGTCGCCATATCAGTCTGCAGGCTCCACGTCAACTGATATCGCCATATCATTGCCAATTTCAATTCCATTACAATTTATCGATGAAAATCATATTTTTATATGCTAACATCGTCACCATAGCGGATCGAACCCTTTTTAAAAAAGGGCACAAGGATTTGTCAAAGTTAAAAGTAAAAGTGGTATTTTATTTTTTTTGCAAATTTACCAATGAGAGAAAAAACTAAATATTCATTTATTTCCCACCTTTTATTCGTGTTAATAGAAAAAATTGCAGAACCGTTGACAGAATGGGAAGCCCGATTATTTCGGTTTTCCGTTTTTTTTCCCAACTGTTGCCGACGGGTTCTCTTCCCTCCCCGTAATAATAGAGAAGAAACCTGGAAGGCTCTCTCTCTCTGATCCAATTTTCCGGCAAACCCACAAGAAAACAGACACGAGAGAAAGAAGAAGAGAATGGCAAGCACCGACGAAACGGTAGGAGACGCGGACGCTTTCCCCGCGGTGAATGTCTCCAGAGAACTCAACCTTGACGTGCCCGAGCAGTTCCCCGTCGACCCCGTCTCAACTGATGTTGCGACAGCCAAGGAGCTCGAGGTACTGACAGACACCTCTGTAACTTTTCTTTTGCTTTCAAATCCAAAACTACGTGCAGAAGAATCCATATCAAATGAAGGAACACAAGGAGATTAATTTGCTCAATAATAAAGTCTAATTTTCTTAAATTATGCACACTTGTATGTTTTTCTTTGGTAAGTAGCTTCTGTAATGCAGTATACTTCTGTTTCATGATAATTTTGGTTCTTAGTACGTCCGTATTATAAGGTCCTTCCTCTCTCTCTACCCTTTTTTTGAACGTATTATAAGGTCTGTTTGATAATAATTCTAGTTTCATTTGAAAGGAACTAAATGAGCAAACAGAAAAGATTGTGTTATTATAACTTTTCTGAACAAGACATTGGTTTACAATGGAAGGAGGAGGCGGCAGATGCGACGATGAGAGCAAAGGCCAAGTCTGACGCGGCGACAAAGTGCGATTTGGGCAGCACTCTGATGTCGGCTCTCATCGTGTCCGGCGTGGTCGTCGTTGCAGTTGGGGTAGCATTCTTTGTTACAAAGAAGCTGAAAGAAGCATAACTATTTTGGGAGCAAGTTAGATAGATCTCATTTAATTTCTTGATGCCAACATCAAGCTCATCCCGCTAAAACATTTTTTATTTTCTTGCTTTTCTTTGGTGGCCAGAAGATCTGTGAGAAGTCATTATTGTCATGATTTTTTTTTTTTTAAATGCAAAATTTCTGAGATCGGCAGTTTTGTAATTCATATTCAAGTCCAACAAAGCCTGTACATTGTAGTGGCTTTACTGGTCGATTTTGTGATATCCAGCATGCATCTATGTTGATTTATTCATTTTATTTTATTTATAACACTGGAATTATCCTTTCTCGTAACATTTTTGAGAGCTTGTTTGAAAAGTATTTGCCAAATCCAGCGAGATCATCCTGGACGAGAGCTCGAGGGTCGAAGAGAGAGAGAGAGAGGAAGCAGTAGTAAAAGAGGAACCGAACATCGGGTCATGATGCTTGTTGCCGCCAAACCCTTGTTAGGAGGATGTTGGTGACTTACTCGGATGAGCCAAGTAAGCGAGGAACCGGAAGAACCGAACGGTTGGATATCCTTCACCTACAAAAGAAGTTCCTGATTAGATTTTTTTTTGATAGAAAACCCTCCTATGTCTAAGTTAATTGAGTTTGAGAAATATATAAAAAATAAGAAGAAACATGGCCAAGTTTCCTGGCTCAAAATTAGCTTATCTCCTCAAGGTCCTCTATTACTAGTATTCATAGATACTCATAATAACCAATTTTTGTTGGGAGATAACCTTCTTTTATTAGACATAACAGCTTTTAGTTGAGGCTAATCTCTTTCTATTATAGTTAATAGCATGTCGTAATAATATTTTATCATAATAGCTATATCTTTTGTGTCTCTAAGTCAGATATCATTGGATAGTCGGTGCATATATCTTAGCCGTCAATGATGCTTTGACATCTTAGTCGCTGGAAATAAGTCAGATCCAAGCTATTCGAATATCTTGTTATGGAGAATAAACATCTGACTAACTCTTGAACATGTGTAGTTAGTCGGATTTTAGTATCATAATTGGTTGGCCTTGCTTATTCAGGGTTGAGTCATCAATTCAGTACTCCTAGTCTACAAATTCGAGCATGTAGTGTAATAATTGCCCTCCACTTCCAATTCAAGGTATTTTGTTATCTTGGAAGAAGGGAGTAGTAGCATTAATAATTTGTTCATCCACGAACTAGCCACGGCCTTTTTCTTCATGCTGTTAATTAATATCTCCTTAAAAAAGTTGCAGAAAGGCCATTTTGTCATTTTGATATCAGAATCAACTTTATGAAAGGCTTCATGTCAAAGAGTTGGTTATTAATACTTGAAATTATTGGCGATTCTGGGATTCTGATTGCTTTTTATTTAGCCACCCTAACCTCTCCAAGTATCGGATTATTGTTGGAGACTTGCTGTTCATGCAGATTCAGCCAACATGTCAGCATCTCATAGGAGGTTCAATGAAAAGCTGGGTAACTCCTTTGACCATGATCAAGCCACATGGTATAATCTTGTGAGCTTCTTGTCATTCAAAGATCGAGTCATTATCATTGCCATTGACTGCATAATGATAGTCTTCTTCCTCTAGAGTTCTTTTATTTGTAGTTTAAGTTCTTATTGCTTTCTAAAACTTTCTCTTTCCTAGAGTCTTCTTTGAGTTTTCTTCAAGTTCTCCTCCCTTTCTTGTTCTTCAAAGGTTAAGTTCTTCCTTTTACTGGTTCTCCTTCCCCTTTATCTATTTTCATTGACTATTTTAGGTCTTTTATGGACTTTCCTATAGGTTATGCCTCTTTTTTTCTTCTTTTGATCTTTAACATTTTAGAATGGCTAATATTGTAGAAATCCCTGCAAATGTTAGGCTTCTTCTGTAGGGGAGACCATGTTGGAACATCCCCAAGGGACCCCCAGGTCTCGGCATTTAGATATCCAAATGTTAAGGATTTAAATCTAAGTCATGTAAGAAGTGTTCTCCCTGAGTCCGAGATAGTCCATTTGTAGAATTATTATCAGATTCTACAAGATATCTGAGTACATATTCCCTATGCTGATAACCGAGTAACCAATGCCCCACCCGGTCATTTTTCCATATATGAAGAATTTATTCAGGCGGGATTTCGCTTCCTGCTTCACCCTTCTTTCATTATAATTTTTAACTTGTATCAAGTCATCCTGGTGCAGCTTACTCTGAATACTTGCCAGATAATCTACTCCTTCCACTATAAAAAATAGATTATTAGCGATGACTGAATGCCATCATTAATAGTCATTTTACCATCTCTAATGGTATTAGCGATGGAACGCCGTTGCTAATAATCCATTGGATAAATCCGTATTGTAACTAATCCTTATTAGTTATGATTTTTTTGGTAGTCACTAATAAAGATTATTAGAGATGTATTAGCAACGACATATTTTTTGTCACGAACAATATTTATATTTTTTCTAAAAAATAATGAAATAAAAAAATTATTATCAACCCAAAAAAATGTCATTGCAAAGAATGGGTCTGTCGCTAATAAATTTTTAGCAATGACAAACATCATCACCGGAGCTGACTATGATAAAGTTTTTAAATTTTTTTAAAAAAGTAGTTATTATTTTTCTATTAATAATATGTTTTTAGTGATGGCTATTACCATCGCCAAAGCCACAACTAATAACACTTTCTAACTTTTTTAAAAAGTCAATTATTATTTTTTTAATCTATTTTAACTTTAATCATAGATAATTATAGTTTTTAATGTATATTAAAAGTAAATTAATAATTAACAATATAGATAAAAATAAAAAACTTAATAATATTATATTAAAAATATAAATTTTATAAATTTATAGTGCTCTACATATAAAAAAATAAATACATAATAACAAAAAAATCATGTGATATCCTCGGAATCATCATCGTCCTTGTCCTTCTCCTACATATCTTTTCCAGCAACTAGTGGATGAGAGCTGGATGTCTCAACATCCGACAATGAAAAAAATAAAGTATTATTAATAAATTTTTAATTTAAAAAATAAAAAAATTTAAAAAATTGTTAATAGACTTATCTGTGGCTATGATAATGAGGCCGGCTAATCGTGTAGACACAGGTGCTAGAGAAGCTTAATGACGATATAGTGGATGGCATCCTAGAGGATCTGAGGTAGCTAAGATAAAACATGGCTCACAATATCCTTAATGTATACATCACTCCATGTCAAGGATGTTAGGGCCTGAGATGAGGATGTCGAAGAGTATCAAGCCACCAAACCCATTTGAAGCGTTGTCAAGCACTGCATTCTAGCATGGCTTCCATGATCTTCCACCTTCCACTGGCTACTATTCTCCTATGACTGCGTCCCCTATTTCATGGCATTCAAATATAGGAGGATGACACTAGAGAAAGGGCAACATGATAAGCCATTCTCTCTAGTAATCTACCTGCAGTCAGCGAGGGTAGTAGTTCCATAGCTAAAGCACTAGCCATTTACAATACCTCCCATTCTATGATAAGTTGGTGTGAGTGGCATAGAAGCATACGAGTTGGCAGCATGATTGCTTTGACCTTGAGAGCTCTATATCCTCTAGAGCTCTCTCTATCGGCATGACTCTAGCTTTTAGAAGACATAATGTATAATCTCTAAAAAAAATAATAAATAGATTCAGCAAATTAATTATACAATTGTGAGTGGCAATTTCATATTTAAAATGATTACAAAGAAAACAGGTAGAAGAAATTAGAAGCTAGATATATTGAATTGGTCAACGAAAAGGTATTTTTAATTATACTTAAGATACTACAGTCCTCTCCAATTTCATCATTTGACCTGCAATAGTAGCAGCATGCAGCTATCACACCAGCAATCTCAATACCTCTTATTCCAAGATGAGCATCCTTGGCAACAAAGCAACTTAGAATTGAGGGCAACTAATTTGCTATGGACCCCATTCATAATCGAAACTCTATCTCTTTCTTCATCTTTGTTTATATTATTTGTATCATGGACTAGCCTAATATCATCAAGTGCTATCTCTAATCAGGGATTAATTCATGTTTCATTATATATAAAATGTTAACTTTATTCAGTTTATATGTATTAAAATATTAATTAATCCATGACTAGAAATTATCCTGAATAATATTAGGCTAGTTCATGATCATGCAAATAATGTAACCAAAGATGAAGAAAGAATTAGAATTTTGATTATGAATGAAATCAACAGCAAACTCATTGCCACTCAATCCTAACCTACTTTGCTACCAAGGATGGTCACCTTGAAAAGGGAGGTATCGGGAATTATTGGTGTGACAGCTACATCCTGCTAATGTCACCGATCAAATGATGGAGTTGGAGAAAACTGAAATATCTTAAATATAATTGAAAATACCTTCTCATTGACCAATTCGATATATCTACCTTCTAATTTCTTTTACCTTTTCATTGACCAAGTGGAATCTCTAGTCATTGATTAACTCATATTTCAATGAATATGAGCTTCTGTCTTCATTTAGTTCATATGCAATGAAACATGAATTAACCTATAACATGCTTGGTGATATTGGGCTACTCCATAATATAAATGAAGTAACTAAAGATGAAGAAAAAATTGGAATCTCTATAGTAAATTAAGTCAATAGTGAGCTAGTGAATGACTCGAGCTTAATAATGGTTAGCTAGACCGTCGGGTATTCAGGTATAGGTTCAAGTACAATAACTATGGTTAGATCTAGATCTTAATATCAAGGTTCTGACCTGAATCCAATCCATTGATAGCTCCAAGACAAAGCAAAGAAAAATAACAATATTAGAGAAAATTGAATTCCTTCTCGATTAGAGCTAAAAAAAGAATAAAGGAAGAAGAAGAATAAGGAAACAACATCGATTAGAGATTCTAGCTCGATTGTTGACTTAATCCACTATGAAAATTCTAACACTTTTTTCATCATTAGTTATATCATTTGTATCATTGGCTAGCCTAACATCACTCAGTGCAATCTTTGATTGTTTATTAATCTATATTTTAATGCACATGAATTATTAACTTTGATTAGTTCATATGAATTGGAATATAAATTAATTCATAATAAAAAATTATACTTAGTGATGTTAAACTAGTTCGCGGTCATTCAAATGATGAACTAAAGATGAAAAAAAGTTAAAATCTTTATAATGAATGAAGTCAATAATCGAGTTAGAACTCTAATTGATGTTGTCTCTTTATTCTTCTTCATCTTCCTCTCTTCTTTTCTTTAGCTCTAATAGAGAGAGGGAGTTTAATTTTCTCTTATTATTTTGCTTACTTTATCTTAGAGCTATCAATGGGTTGGGTTCAGGTCAGAATATTAATATCTATCAAGATCTAGACATGATATTACTTATTGGACCCAAACCTGAACACCCATACTCTTCACCACCCCACCCATTAACGAGGACCCGAACGCCACTCCACCACCACCGATAGTCCTCCGGATGATGGTCCATGACATATACTCCCACGGGCTATGCAGTATTTGCAATGCTACACTATCGATGTATCCAATCTCGAAGTCACATTTTGAAGGCCATCTCCTAAGATAAGGTCCCTGTTAATGACCATCTCATAATTAAGATCATCCTCCATACCAAGTCTATCCCCCTTGCTATCGCCACCACCTGCATTATCCAGACCCTCTCTTGCTGCCTCTCTCATACTAGTAACTTAGTCGTCACCCTTAAGTCCCTTATTATCACCTTCTATGCCCTCTATGATATTGGCTCTGACTTCTCTTGGTACACTCCCTCCGTACCCCCCACCAGGTTCGAACCGGGCTAGGCCAAAGGGGTGCTCGAGCTTGGCCCGAAAACTAAATGGGCTCTATTATTAGTGTTGCCCAGATATGGTGCCCAAGAGGGGGGGGGGGTGAATTGGGTATTTAAAAAATTTAAGGCAATATATGTGCTATCAAGTTTTAAGGTGAAGAGTGATAGTGCTTTAATAATTGTGCAACGGAAGCAACGAAATAAAATGACAATTAGCGAGCTAAAGAAGCTAAAGAGCAAGCCAATGCAAACACACAAGAAATATAGTGGTTCGGTGCATCTAGCACCTACATCCACTCCCCAAGCTCCACTTGGAAATTTCCACTATAATCTTTAGATTACAGCCGACTTGTTTTACCAGGCTCACAAGTCAAAACCTTACACACTTGTTTTGGCTTCGGGCTAACAAGCAACCCTAGTTGGTTTTATCAATTGGCTCACCAACAAACCTCACTCACTTGTTTTGGCTTCGGGCTTACAAGCAACCCTAGTTGGTTTTATCAATTGGCTCACCAACAAACCTCACTCACTTGTTTTGGCTTCGGGCTTACAAGCAACCCTAGTTGGTTTTATCAGTTGGTTCACCAACAAACCTCACTCTAGTTTCAAATTCCCTTGAAACTAGCAAAAGACAAAAGAGTATGAATACAAGTAATGAAAACTAAACAAACTCCTTTTGAGCAAAAATAAATTCGTTGAAGCTCTTGATGGAGACTCTTCAAGCCTTTTGTCTTGGAATCTTGGACCTCACTAAATGCCAAACACTTGAATGTTGGATTCCTCAAAAATGGAAAGCTTTTGGGAAGGGAATCTCTTGGTTTTCTCACACTTTTTGGCTTTGGAAGTGATTGAAGGCTTTGTACTTAGAACCTATACTTTTTCACTTTGTCTCCTTGTCTTTTTTGAAGTTTGGTGGAGGTTAAATACCTCATTCATGCTGAAACAACTCCACAAGACCGTTAGATTCAAAAATATGGTCGTTTATGGCCGTTAGAAATCAAATCAGAAGTTCAGAAAAACTAGCCGTTATGCCATGAGTCGACCTCATGAGTCGACCTCTGGATCAAGTGTCGACCTCATGAGTCGACCTCTAGTATATTTTAGGCAAAAGTTCAGAGTACCATAGTTCTGCCCATTTCGAATTCTCAGGCTATGAGTCGACCTCTGGACAGGTGTTGACCTCTGGTGGTCGACCTCTGGAGCGTGCCACTGAGATTTTGCCGTGCCGGCCATGCTGAACTTTTCTTCTCTTCATGAGTCGACCTCTGGTGGTCGACCTTTGACAAGGTGTCGACCTCTGGTGGTCGACCTCTGATCTGAATTTTTCTGAAACTCTTTGAGATGTGCGTGCCATGCTTGAGTTTCTCTAAGCCTTTGTTTCTTTTGTCAATAATTTCTTAACAAGAAGGTCCAATTTGAGTATTTTGATCTTGTCCAAGGTAGAAGAGCTCTTTTCCAAATCAGGTAAACTTAGTTTCATCAATGTACTTTTGATACTCTTTTTGAATAACCTAAGTCCTGAAACTTTTATCTAGAGATGAAACATTAGTCCAAACATATACTCAACCTTTTGTTAATCATCAAAACTAAGGAGTCAAAGCCAACAATCTCCCCCTTTTTGATGATGACAAAACCTTGAGTATATATGCAATTAAGTCCAAGAGCAAAATATAGCAATAATAAAAATTTTCAAAGTATCCTTTCATGCAAGAGTGTATCATAAAAGTTTTGTGAAAATATTCTCAAGAGTCAAAAAGATTTTACTTTTCATTTATTTCTTTCTTTTTATGAAAACATTCTCATAAGTCAAAAAGATTTTACTTTTCATTTATTTCTTTCTTTTTGTGAAAACATTCTCATAAGTCAAAAAGATAAGAATCATATAAACTTTACTACTCATAAGATGGAGTCTCATAAATACATATATACTTTTCTACTCCCCCTTTTTGTCAAGAATCAAAAAGTCCTTTTTGTAGTAAAAGATATATTAATGAAACTTATGTTGAATTACAATAAAGTATAAAATATATGCTCCCCCTCAATTTGTGCATACAACAAAATATTCTAACTTGAGGGTTTAAGAAGATAAATGCTAAGAGCTGGTATCAGATAAAATGGCACAATATAGATAAAAGCAAATGTATTCAGTTACAAAATTGCTTACAAGGTAGGCACAAAACACTGATACAACAAACCATACAAAGCAAACTAAAATACAACAAGTAAATCTATGAGGCTACTCCTCATCAGAAGGTATGTCAAAAGATACAGGAGCCATGATCCTAGATGAGGATTTTGGAGTCCTATGTGAGGAACTCCGAGTCCTCAGAGAGGGACCAGACCTAGGGGTAGTCCTACGAGATCTATAAGTCCTAGGTAAGGGCTCCACAGAAGTCGAGACAGAGGCAGTAGCTGAAGGAGTGGACGGATCAGCATGCTGAGTAGACTGAGATGGGGTCTGCCTGCTGACTAGCTCATAAGCTGTGGGATCATCGATATCTGTCTATGTATGCTCATCTGTATCATCCGGAATCCTAGTGATAGTCTCAAATAGTGACTCTGTAGGCTCAATATCAACTGGCACAGCTGTGGCTGGAGGATCTGAACTCGGAAAATCAGTGGAAGGAGGATCAGCTGAAGGGGGAATCTCTGGAATCGGCTCTGCAGGTGGAACATCAGAACTACCTGCTCCAGGCTGATCTCCATCACTATCACTGTATCCACCAGAGTCATCAGCATCATCATCATCATCATCATCATCATATGGAGGAGATACTGTCGGATCTGCAGTCCCTGATGGTAGTGCTAATCTCAATAAGCTGAGGATCTGTCTGAATCCTGTATCCATACTAGCTGAGAGAGCACTAATGCGTGTGTCTGTGTGTATCCGCAGATCATGAAGCTCCTATCGTACACCAGTGATCTCTGTCCGGACCTCTGAAATCTGATCAGTCACTCGCTGCTCGAAGTTCGATATCCTCACTGAAGTCCTCCGTGGTGTAGCAGTAGGTGCCGGAGCTGATGAAGGTGGTGGCGTGAATGGCTCAGGCTCCGTAGTCTCTGTCTCCGGTGCTGGGCGAGGAGGTGTACCATGATCAGTAGGCCCTGAAGGCCCTGCCTCAGCAGCTCGGATCTCATCCTCCTCATCTGGCTCCTGGCCAGACTCTCGTCGTACCCATCGGTCACTAATCAGTCGAAATCCCATCCTATGAAGGGATTTCTCTCCATAAGTATCTGTGTGCTGTAGCTGACTGAAGGGTATGCCGTCAAATGAGACACCATGCTCTCTGAATATCTGAGTCAGTCCCATCCCGTATGGCTGCACAAGTCTCTTGTGAGAAGCTGCCTCACCCATCTGCTGAAGCATGATCCTGGGAAGGTTGATGGGAGTCCGCTGGCTCAGGGACACCATCAACACCAGCTCACGCTCAGTGATAAAATCAAATCTCCCGCTCTTCGGAATCAAGATACGGGCGATGATGTGATGCAGCACTCTCATCTCTAGTGAAAGCTGGTTAGCGGACACTGTGGAAATGCCGCTAACATCCTCACGCTCGAGGATACACCTGAAGGCGTGCTCTCTGTCGCTGATCATAGTGGCAGCAGTGCCATGAAGTGGAATCCTCCAGATGCGACTGATGACCTCAGGTGTCACTGGAATCTCAATCCCTCGAACTGTAGCAGACCATCCAATGCCATCAGTGGCCATGGATCCATAAAACTCTCTGATGAGGTCTGGGTAGAATCTCTCAGACATGGTACAAAAATGAACCAGACCTGCATCTCTCAGTACATCTCCAATGAAGAAGTGATGCTGATCCCAGAATGGAATATCTACGCGCCTCCCACTAGCAATGCTCTTTCGGACTAGGCTGGCTGGCACTGGTGCAGGTGGCTCTGGAGTCGGCTCACGCTCATGTCTGACTTTCCTTCGCCACTCAGTACTACCCTGCCCCTGTTCCAATCTCCTTTTCCTTACTGCCTGGTGTTTTCTCGGACCCATGTGTAAGGATAAGGGGTAACTTAGGGAGAAATGCAAAGAGGTAAGGCTAAGAGAGGTTCACTGATTCGGAAAAAGAGGAGAATGTGAAATAGTGAAATAGGGTTTGTGAGATTGGAGAAAATCGAGAGTAAATGAGGAAAAGGTAAGAAACAGACAAAAGAAATACGTGTTTTCAATTGAAAAACAGCCGAGATTTGAGGGTAGAAAGATTCGAGGGCTTTCGGTTGTCCAAAATCAAGAAAATGGTCAAATAGAAGGTTGATTCCAAGAAAAGCAAGAGAGGAGGTGAGGATTTCCCAAAAAGATCGAGGAGAGGGGTGGAAATCCACTATTTGGAGGTTTAGGGAAGTTGTACGGGGACCACACGAAGGAGAGGTAAAGAAAACAATGGGAAAAACGGCTTGCGGACGGGTTTTAAAAATGCAGGTTTTCGTTCAAGTGTCGACCTCTGAGAATTTTCAGGGGTCGACCTCAAGTGTCGACCTCCAAAACTTAAGTGTCGACCTCAAGTGTCGACCTCCAAAAATATCAAGTGTCGACCTCCAACAATAAATCACCCAAAATAAAATTCTGTAAAATTTTTTTAAAAAATTGATAAAATTTAGAAAAATAACCTTTAAACATATTTGAAAATTTATAAATCATTTTTGAGGAATTTTGATGACAATTGAAGAGTTTCAAGCAAAAGGATCAATGACTCCTAGTTCTCTTCTAATCATACAAAATCTATCTTCATTCAATGGTTTTGTGAATATATCAGCCAATTGATAATCAGTACATATAAATTCTAACAACACATTAGAGTTTTGAACGTGATCTCTTATGAAGTGATGTCTTATTTCAATATGTTTGCTTCTTGAATGTTGAACAGGATTTTTCGTTAAATTGATTGCACTAGTATTATCACATCTTATGGGTGTCTTAGTTAGTTTGATGCCAAAGTCCTCGAGTTGTTGTTTGATCCATAAAATCTGAGCACAACAGCTTCCAGCTGCTATATATTCGGCTTCTGCCATAGATAGAGCAACCGAATTCTGTTTCTTACTGCTCCATGAAATCAAATTAACTCCTAGGAATTGACAAGTTCCACTAGTACTTTTTCGATCAAGTTTACACCCAGCAAAATCAGCATCAGAATATGCAATTAATTCATATGATGACTCCCTAGAGTACCAAAGACCAATTTCGATAGACCCAGATAAGTATCTAAGTATACGTTTTACAGCTAAGAGATGTGATTCTTTAGGAGCAGACTGAAAACGTGCACACATACAAACACTAAACATTATATCTGGTCTACTGGCAGTTAAATATAGCAATGAACCAATCATGCCTCTATATAATTTTTGGTCTACTGATTTACCACATTCATCTTTGTCTAATTTACATGAAGAGCTCATAGGGGTACCTATTGGTTTTGTGGTCTCCATCCCAAACTTTTTCAAAATTTCCCTTGTGTACTTGGCTTGGTTGATGGAGATCCCCTCTTTGGTTTGCTTAATTTGGAGTCCGAGGAAGAAGTTGAGTTCTCCCATCATGCTCATCTCGAACTCACTCTGCATTAACTTCGCAAATTCTTGACAAAGACATTCGTTAGTAGCACCAAAAATAATATCATCTACATATATTTGTACTACTAAGAGATCATCATTTTTCTTTTTCAAAAATAATGTATTATCTACATTACCTCTAGAAAAATCATTTTTCATCAAAAATGAACTTAATCTATCATACCAAGCTCTAGGAGCTTGCTTTAAACCATACAATGCTTTATGCAATTTAAAGACATGATTAGGAAATTCATGATTTTCAAAACCAGGAGGTTGTTCAACATAAACTTCCTCTTCAATAAATCCATTTAAAAAGGCACTCTTTACATCCATTTGAAATAACTTGAAATCCATAAAACAAGCAAAAGCAAGTAAAAGTCTAATTGCTTCTAGCCTAGCAACAGGAGCAAAGGTTTCATCGAAGTCGATTCCTTCTTCCTGGTTGTAGCCTTTAGCAACAAGTCTAGCTTTGTTCCTAATTACAATACCATGTTCATCAAGTTTATTTCTAAAAACCCATTTTGTGCCAATTATAGAAACATTAAGGGGTCTTTCAGTTAAAGTCCAAACATTATTTCTTTTAAATTGATTTAGTTCATCTTGCATAGTATTAATCTAATTACAATCTTTTTCAGCTTCTTCTATTGACTTAGGCTCTATCTGAGATACAAAAGCTAAATAATCACAAACATTTCTAATAGAAGAGCGTGTACTTATCCCCTTTGATGGATCACCTATTATTAGCTCTTTAGGGTGTCCATGTGCATACCTCCATTCTTTAGGTAATGGTTTTGGTGAAGTTGCATTGATTTCTTGAATTTGATCTTGACTTTCTTGATCATCATCTCCTTTGGGCTCATCTTCATTGATTGTCAATTGTTCAAGTTTCTTTGTACCTGTTTCAACATCAATAGAATCTTCTTTTCTAGAAGATTTTTTGTTAGATTCATCAAACACTACATGAATTGATTCTTCAACCAGAAGTGTTCTTCTGTTGAAGATCCTGTATGCCTTGCTAGAAGTAGAGTATCCTAAGAAGATACCCTCATCTGACTTGGCATCAAATTTACTGATATTGTCTTTGCCATTGTTTAATATGAAACAGCGGCAACCAAACACACGAAAATACTTGAGATTAGGTTTTCGATTTTTCCAAAGCTCATATGGTGTTTTCTTCAAAATAGGTCGAATTAAAACATGATTTAAAATGTAACAGGAAGTATTAATGGCTTCTGCCCAAAAATATCTAGGTAAATCGTTTTCGCAAAGCATTGTGCGTGCCATTTCTTCAAGAGTCCTGTTCTTTCTTTCTACCACCCCATTTTGTTGAGGTGTCCTAGGTGCAGAGAAATTATGACTAATACCATTTTCATTACAAAAAGTTTCAAAATCATGATTTTCAAATTCAGTTCCATGATCACTACGCAAAGAAACAATAGTGAGATCTTTTTCGTTTGAAACCCTTTTATGAAATTTAACAAAAGCTGAAAATGTTTCATCTTTATGAGCTAAAAACATTACCCAAGTAAATCGTGAGTAATCATCTACAATTACTAGCCCATATTTTTTACCTCCCAAACTAGTTGTTCTGGTTGGTCCAAAGAGGTCCATATGCAATAATTCAAGGGGTCTAGTAGTAGATACTACTCCTTTAGGTTTGAAAGTAGATTTAGTTTGTTTTCCAAATTGACATGCAGCACAAATTTTATCTTTTTCAAAAGTGAGTTTTGGCAATTCTTTTACAAGATTCTTTTTGCTTAATTTTGAAATCAACTGCATACTAGCATGCCCTAGCCTACGGTGCCAAAGCCAACTAGTTTCACTTTCCTTGGCTTCCTTAGCCACTAGGCATTGACCACTTTCCATGGCTAGATCATCAAGATCAACCATGTAAATGTTTCCATGTCTAAGACCAGTGAACTTGATGCCATCGACATCTAGACTAGATACCATGCACAAAGATGATTCAAAAGTTACTTTAAAACTTTTATCACAAAACTGACTAATGCTAAAAAGATTATGCTTCAAGCCATCAACAAATAATACATTATCTACATAAGCATTAGGGGTGATATGGATTTTACCAATTCCGACGATTTTGCCTTTTCCATTATCACCAAAAGTGACGTTTCCACCATCAATTGCAGCTAGTGATGAGAATTGCTTCACATCCCCAGTCATGTGCCTTGAGCAACCACTATCCAGATACCACATTCTTCTTTTATTTTTGGTTGCAAGGCACACCTGCAAAAAAAATGATCATGTTGAAACTTTAGGTACCCAAGTCATCTTGGGTCCTTTAGGGTTAGTCAAATTGGTTCCTTTTGGAACCCAAATCTTTTTAAAGGTATTTAATTTTCTTCTATTACAAACATATGATTTATGACCTACTTTACCACATGCATAGCAGGTAATATTAGAAGATGCAGGTATGAAAAAGTTTTTGTAAAGTTTTTGCTGATTGTGTGGTTTAAATCCAAGTCCAGCTTTATTAAACACTGCATGTTGGCTATTTAAAAGCATATTTAGTTTTTCTGAACTAAAGGTAAACTTTTCTACAAAGGGTTTTACTTTTTCTAACTCTTCCTTGTAATTCTTATTTTGAAGCAATAGTTCTTTATTTTGTTTTTCAATGTTCTCATTAGTTTTAAGACTTCTATTATTTTTTAAAGAATTATTTTCTTTAAAAAGATTATCTTTATCATTTGTCAAAGTCTTTACATGTTCTTTTAATTTCTTGTTTTCTTGAGTTAAATTTTCAATTTCACTTGAAAACTTTTCTGAATTTTTGGTAAGCTCAAAATTTTGCTTTCTTAATTTCTTATTTTTTAATTTTAATTTTTCATATTCCATTACTAAGTCATCAAAAGCATCATGCAATTCATTGAAAGTAAATTCAGTTTCAGGTTCAGAGTTTACCTCATTATCTTCATTGGCCATGAAACATAGGTTGGCGACTACCTGCTGCTCTTCTTCACTGCTGGAGTCCTCACTCTCACTCCAGGTAGCCATCATGGCCTTCTTTCTCAACATCCTTCTACTCTTTTTAAGCAAAGGGCAATCCGTTTTGTAATGTCCAGGCTTCTTGCACTCGAAGCAGATGGGTGGATCCCTTTCTTTCTCTTTCTCCTTCTCCTTGTTGTGATCACCTTTTTGTGGCCTTTTCTTATAGAAGCCCTTCTTCTTTCTCATGAATCTTTTAAATTTTCTTGTAATTAGGGCTGTCTCATCATCATCATCTTCTTCTTCAGATTCATCACTTGACTCTTCTTTTGTAGTGGACTTGAAGGCTATGGCTTTCTTTTTCTTGTCATTGTCCACTATTTTCTGCTTTAGTGAAAGCTCGTAGGTCATCAGTGATCCAAGAAGCTGCTTGAGAGGTAGAGTGTTGACATCCTTGGCTTCTTCTATGGCTGTAACTTTCGCATCCCATGAAGCCAGAAGAGACCTGAGTAGTTTGTTAACCAGTTCACCATTAGATATAATTTTTTCCAAACTCCTCATACCATTTACTATATTGGTAAATCTAGTATAATTTCACTTATGCTTTTAGTTGGTTCCATCCTGAACATCTCATACGTATGAATGAGCATGTTCACCTTAGTGGTCTTCACTTGGTGTGTACCCTCATGGGTAACCTCAAGTGTATCCCAAATTTCTTTGGCGGAAATATAATTTGATATTCTGTTGAATTCACTAGGATCAAGTGCACAGAATAACAAATTCATCGCCTTAGCATTTAACTCAGCTTGTTTGATGTCATTGTCATCCCATTCTTCTTCAGATTTTGGGATGATAATGCCATTAACCAAGTGAGTGGGCTGATGAGGCCCTTTAGTGATTACTCTCCAAATATGATAATCTACAGCTTGTAAATAAATACGCATACGAGTTTTCCAATAAGTGTAGTTTGTGCCATTAAAGAAAGGAGGACGATTTGATGCTTGTCCTTCAACTATACCCATTCCAATTGGGGCGGCCATGATCTTTCACTCAAGATCGTTGGACCTACAAGAGAGTACCGGTGCTCTGATACCACTTGTTGCCCAGATATGGTGCCCAAGAGGGGGGGTGAATTGGGTATTTAAAAAATTTAAGGCAATATATGTGCTATCAAGTTTTAAGGTGAAGAGTGATAGTGCTTTAATAATTGTGCAATGGAAGCAACGAAATAAAATGACAATTAGCGAGCTAAAGAAGCTAAAGAGCAAGCCAATACAAATACACAAGAAATATAGTGGTTCGGTGCATCTAGCACCTACATCCACTCCCCAAGCTCCACTTGGGAATTTCCACTATAATCTTTAGATTACAGCCGACTTGTTTTACCAGGCTCACAAGTCAAAACCTTACACACTTGTTTTGGCTTCGGGCTAACAAGCAACCCTAGTTGGTTTTATCAATTGGCTCACCAATAAACCTCACTCACTTGTTTTGGCTTCGGGCTTACAAGCAACCCTAGTTGGTTTTATCAATTGGCTCACCAACAAACCTCACTCACTTGTTTTGGCTTCTGGCTTACAAGCAACCCTAGTTGGTTTTATCAGTTGGTTCACCAACAAACCTCACTCTAGTTTCAAATTCCCTTGAAACTAGCAAAAGACAAAAGAGTATGAATACAAGTAATGAAAACTAAACAAACTCCTTTTGAGCAAAAATAAATTCGTTGAAGCTCTTGATGGAGACTCTTCAAGCCTTTTGTCTTGGAATCTTGGACCTCACTAAATGCCAAACACTTGAATGTTGGATTCCTCAAAAATGGAAAGCTTTTTGGGAAGGGAATCTCTTGGTTTTCTCACACTTTTTGGCTTTGGAAGTGATTGAAGGCTTTGTACTTAGAACCTATACTTTTTCACTTTGTCTCCTTGTCTTTTTTGAAGTTTGGTGGAGGTTAAATACCTCATTCATGCTGAAACAACTCCACAAGACCGTTAGATTCAAAAATATGGCCGTTTATGGCCGTTAGAAATCAAATCAGAAGTTCAGAAAAACTAGCCGTTATGCCATGAGTCGACCTCATGAGTCGACCTCTGGATCAAGTGTCGACCTCATGAGTCGACCTCTAGTATATTTTAGGCAAAAGTTCAGAGTACCATAGTTCTGCCCATTTCGAATTCTCAGGCTATGAGTCGACCTCTGGTGTCGACCTCTGGACAGGTGTTGACCTCTGGTGGTCGACCTCTGGAGCGTGCCACTGAGATTTTGCCGTGCCGGCCATGCTGAACTTTTCTTCTCTTCATGAGTCGACCTCTGGTGGTCGACCTTTGACAAGGTGTTGACCTCTGGTGGTCGACCTCTGATCTGAATTTTTCTGAAACTCTTTGAGATGTGCGTGCCATGCTTGAGTTTCTCTAAGCCTTTGTTTCTTTTGTCAATAATTTCTTAACAAGAAGGTCCAATTTGAGTATTTTGATCTTGTCCAAGGTAGAAGAGCTCTTTTCCAAATCAGGTTAACTTAGTTTCATCAATGTACTTTTGATACTCTTTTTGAATAACCTAAGTCCTGAAACTTTTATCTAGAGATGAAACATTAGTCCAAACATGTACTCAACCTTTTGTTAATCATCAAAACTAAGGAGTCAAAGCCAACAATTAGGCCCAAGTCAATATGATGTACTTCAACCTTGGCCTGATGTATGGCTAGGCTTTGAGCTGGCCCAAAGCCAATCAGGCCAACTAAGGCCAATTCCAGCCCTATCTACATGTCGAGATCCAAATCTCATGCATAAAGGACATGCATCCATGCAGACCTATTAATTATTTACTTAATGAATTAATATATAATTAATTAAATAAAAACTAATTAATAAAATAAATAATAAATTAAAATAATTAATAAATATTTAATTAATAAATCAATAAATAACTATCTAATTAATTAAATAACTAGCTAAATAAATAAACAAATATCTAATTAATTAAATCAATAAATAAATATCTACTTAATAAAATAATAAATAATTAGTTAATAATTAACAAATTAATTAATTAATTAAATTTTATTGATATAAAAAATAATTTTTAATGATGGCTCTTGCATCATAATTGCCATTGTCATTAATACTCTCTATAAAAATGCATGCTAGATCTGATATGTACAAAGGTTTAGAAAATGAGTGATCACTGTCTACATCTAGAATAGCAACCTGACCTCGATGCTCATCCCAGGACATCTTGGTTGAGATTTCTATTGCTAAGAGTATTTAGAATAAAAGTTTAATAAAATTTTATAAAAAATCACTCGAAATAATTTTACAAGAAATCAAAATAAGAATGAAAAATAGAAACAAATTCAAATATCATAACCAATTTACTTGGAAATAAAAAGAAATGGCTGAGAAAACTAGATTGAGAAAATTAATAGAAACCTTAATATCTTAAAAGAAAAATGCAAATGTCAAGCACTGAATACCATTGTCAAATAGAAGAAAGAATATAGCAAAGTTATAGTCAAATAGAAGAAAGAATACAGTCAGGAGAGTATAATATCAAAATCACATTCTTGGTTGGAGGCTGAGCTCGGTGGCTATCGGGATTGGGCCACAAGAACCAACAAAAGGCTAAGCTCAGTGGAGGGAGAAAATCGAGGAGGTTGGAATCAGTATTGGTGCTGGTGGGAGTGGGAAGGATTGGCACCAGATGTGGGGCATGGGAGCTCGTCACTAGCAAGAGTGGGAACGAGATGTATAGGGGGTGTGGAAGCTCAGTGATTGCTATCGTAGGCAGTCAAAAATAAAAACCTAACTCATTAGTATAGCTAGGATGAATAGGGATCGTATCCACGGGGATCAAGGATAATTATTTCATGAAAAAAGCAAACAAAGAAATAAATATTTAGATTTTAAAAAGGTAAATGATGGTTTAATTAAAACTAATCAGTTTAAATTAAATATGAGATTGAGAGATTTGTATGATAAAAAGATGTCATTAGGTTTCCAATGATCATAAAAACAAATCATGTAGTTGTTCTAATCTAATTAATAAAAGTCTATAATTACTTTGGAATCATTCAAACTAATCCTTAATATAGACTATGTCGCGCCCCAACCCCAAGACCTGGGCCAGATGTGTGACAGACGGTCGTATGTTCTGGGGTTCAACCTTCCCAGGGACATACCAGGCCTGTACCAACCATTTCTCAAATAAAATGAACAACCAGGAAATTAAATCATAAGATTTAAACCTAGGTAAGTAGATTCAAATATTCATAAGCCAACCGTCACACATTTAACATAATCAAATATCAATCAATAAAAATAATAATGTCCACAAGATCCTAAGCCTCACTGATTGAATCCCTGGCCCATGTGTTCCTCTGGTCCTGAAAAAAAATGCAAGGGAAAGGAATGAGTTTTCCCTAAAGTCAGTAAGTCATCATATGTCACAAATATAAATTACCATGAATTAAGAGTAACTCCATGCATGCGAGCAACCATAAAATATAAGCCATTTCTCATTATTAACCTTCTTATTTATTTTTCTGGCATCATACAAATTTTAGGATGGCCATCCATACACACTCACTTAGTCCCTCATACTATGGCCACGATCGGCCCGTGGCTTGCCCCAAAAGAGTTTAGATCCTGTGTCACATACCGCACATCGGTGATGTGCCAGCGATAGCCCCGCTGGAGGCCCAAAAGGAAACTAGCTCTGAGTATCACACGAGAAACATGCTTCCCAGCATGTGCTGAAATAAAACAACTAACTCCTGTGTCATATACCGCTCATCGGTCATGTGCCAGCGATAGCCCCGCTGGAGGCCCAAAAGGAGTCTTGGTCCTCGTGTGATCATAGTCGGACTAGAGAGCAGCTAAAATCAACTCAACCCATAACTCTTACATCTTAGTCTTTGTTTAAATTTCATAACACATCAAGATACATGTATGCAGTATAAATATAAGCCGTAAAAATTTAATTAAGAGTCAAATAATCATGCATGGTAAAAGTTATATCGGTGAGTGATAACTTACTATTTCACCAACTAAGCACTAAACCTGGTTTTCCAGGGACGATGACGATCCTGTATCACAAATTATTTTATTTATAATTTGATATAATTAATTCCTATAAAAAGAAATTAAACATAAATTAAATTCCTTGGGACATCCCTAGACAATTTCTTTCCTCCCTTCCTCCACCTTCCTTTTTCTTTTAATTATTATTATTATTATTTATTTTCCTAATGGTGCCTTTACTGGGTCGGCCCATCCAAGGTAATAGGCCCAGCCCAACAGAGCATGGCTCAGTCGAGCCCGGCCCAACAAGGCCTGGTTAAGCCGAGCCAGGCCCAACAAGGCCCGGTTAAACCGAGCCCAGGCCAACCCACCGGCCACAGCGCTCGTCCCGACCTCATGGAAGAACCATGGAGGGTTGACGGCGATCTTCCCATCCGACCACCAGGAAGAATCGCCGGAGGAAAGGGAAGAGTCCAGCGGTCCCGACGGTGGCCGTCCGACCGTCAGCTGGTGAGCACAGGGCTAAACCCCCACCCCTATTAACAGAGATATCACTCTCTGTTAATAGGCCGACCAATATCTCCCCCCATGCGAGAGGAGGAACGGCAGCGATCCCTGTGATCGACCGCCCAGAATGGTTTGCCGGAAGGAGAAGAGGAATCCGGCGGCGACCTCCCATCGCCGGCCATTTCCCACGGTTCCAACGAAGAAGAAAGAATCAACCGGATTCTTCCTTCCTCCCCGCCAAACACCCCTACACCAAACATTTCCCCGAGGAAGGACTTACCAGCGGGATGGGTTCCAATCGCAGCGACCACCGGTGGAGAGCACTCCGGCGAGGGCTGAGACACGCGACGGAGCCATTGACGTCCACCGATAGGGAGGGTATTCGGGATCAACGGAGGCACCCGATGTCCCTAAAAAACCCGTGAAAGACCCTTATCCCCCCCACCTCCGACGGCGTCGACTGGCTTCTCCGAAATCTCTGCCAAAAAATTCGAACTTCCGAGCCAGAACAAATTTGAACTGAAGTCGGCAAGGGCCGCCGACTTCAGCCCAAATTCAGCCCAATCAAAACTGGGCCTCACACTCTCCCCACCTAAAAAAAAATTTGCCCTCGAAATTTACATACCTGGATCTTGGAAAAGTTGAGGATATTTAACTTTCAAGATTTCTTCCAACTCCCAAGTGGCTTCTCGTTCTGAATGATTACTCCACTGGACTTTAACATAAGGAATGATGCGTCGCCTCAAGACTTGTTCCTTTCTATCCACCACCTTCACTGGTTGTTCCTCATAAGACAAATCTCTCCTGAATTGAAGTGGTCCCAATTCAACTACATGACTTGGATCAGGTACATACTTTCTCAGTATAGAAACATGGAAAACATTATGTACTCCAGCAAGAGAAGGTGGCAAAGCAAGCCGATAACCCACAGCTCCAATTTTCTCTAAGATCTCAAAAGGACCCACATACCAAGGGCTTAGCTTCCCTCGCATCCCAAATCTCATGACTCCTTTAGTAGGGGACACTTTAAGAAGTACATGATCTCCCAGCTGAAATTCCAGTTCTCTTCTTCGATTATCTGTATAACTCTTTTGTCGACTCTGAGCTGTAAGCAATTGCCTCCTAATAAGTTGAATTTTATCTATGGTCTGTAGCACAATATCTGGTCCCAAGAGTTTTCTCTCGCCAACATCATCCCAACATATCGGGATCTTACATCTCCTCCCATACAGTGCTTCAAAAGGTGCCATCTTAATGGTTGCTTGATAACTGTTGTTATATGCAAATTCTATCAGTGACAAATGTTCATCCCAAGACCCTTTCAAATCAAGAACACATGCTCTCAACATATCCTCTAGTGTCTGGATTGTTCTCTCTGACTGTCCATCTGTTTGAGGATGAAAGGCTGTTCTAAACTCTAGCTTGGTTTTCATAGCTTGATGCAATCTCCTCCAAAATTGAGAAACAAATCTAGTATCCATATCAGATACAATTGATATAGGAATACCATGCAATCTAACAATCTCATCAATATATAATTTAGCTAGCCTTTCCATGGAGAAATTGACCTTGATAGGTAAGAAATGAGCTGACTTTGTCAATCGATCTACAACAACCCAAATTGCATCAAATCCTTTGAGAGTCCTCGGCAATCCTGTAACAAAGTCCAGTGTGACATTCTCCCATTTTCATACAGGAATAGCTAGGGGTTGTAGTGGTCCCGCTGGTCTCTGATGCTTAGCCTTTATTTGTTGACAAGTTAAGCATTGAGCCACAAACATGGCTATTTCCCTTTTCATACCCCTCCACCAATAGTTCTCTTTAAGATCTCTATACATTTTTGTACTCCCAGGGTGAATAGTGTAAATAGAGTTGTGGGCGTCGATCAAGATTTCCTTCTTTAGACTTGCATCCCTTGGAACACACAATCCGTTTCCAAACCTTAAGGATCCATCCTCATGAATTTGAAATTCTGAGATTGTCCCAGATTGCATCTTCTCTCTGATCTTTTGCAATTCTGAATCACTCTTCTGAGATGCCTTAATTCTATCAATCAGGATATATTGTATCTTAAGAGTAGCAAGTGAGAATTTAGAGTTATGCAACTGGATCTCCAAATTCAGCTTTCCAAAATCTTGAAGAATTTCTCCCTGAGAAGTGATTAAGGTTGCTAAGCTACCTCCGGCCTTTCTGCTCAATGCATCAGCCACTACATTTGCTTTTCCCAGATGATAACTTATTTTCAGATCATAGTCTTTGATCAGCTCCAACCATCTTCTTTGCCTCAAGTTTAACTCTTTCTGGATAAAAAAATATTTAAGACTTTTATGATCAGTAAAAATCTCACAAGATACTCCATACAGATAATGTCTCCAAATCTTCAAGGCAAAGACTACAGCAGCTAGTTCCAAATCATGAGTAGGGTAGTTCAATTCATGTGTTTTAAGCTGCCTGGATGCGTAGGCCACCACCTTCTCCTTTTGCATAAGAACACATCCTAACCCTTTTCTGGAGGCATCACTGTAAATAGTAAAACCCTCACTTCCAGATGGTAGGGTAAGGATAGAAGCTGACACCAAGCACTTCTTCAACTCTTGGAAGCTTTTCTCACAATCATTAGACCAAACAAATTTAATCCCTTTATGAGTTAGCTGGGTCAGTGGCAAGGCTATACGAAAAAATCCCTCCACAAACCTTCGGTAATAACCAGCTAGTCCCAGAAAACTACAGACTTCAGTCACATTAGTTGGTCTATTCCATTCAACAATTGCTTCAATCTTTGCTAGGTCAACAGATATTCCTTCTTTAGAGACTATGTGGCCAAGAAAAGAAAGATTATCAAGCCAGAATTGACATTTCTTCAGCTTTGCGTACAACCTCTGCTCCTTTAGTATCTGTAAGATTCTCCTCAAATGTTCTTCATGCTCTTTCGGGTTCTTAGAATATACCAAAATGTCATCAATAAATACTACTACACACTGATCCAAATATGATTTGAATATCCTATTCATCATGTCCATGAAAGCTGCCGGAGCATTCGTTAGTCCGAAAGGCATCACCAGAAATTCATAATGCCCATATCTAGTCCGAAAGGCTATTTTGGATATGTCCTCATTCTTAATTTTCAACTGATAATATCCAGACCGCATATCAATTTTTGAAAACACCTGAGCAGCTTGCAATTGGTCAAAAAGATCATCGATTCTGGGAAGGGAGAACTTATTTCAGATTGTTAACTTGTTCAGTTCTCGATAATCAATACACAACCTCAAGCTTCCATCCTTCTTCCTGACAAAAAGTACCGGAGCACCCCATGGTGAAACACTCGGCCGGATAAATCCCTTATCGAGCAGATCCTGGAGTTGTTCTTTAAGTTCTTTCAATTCAGCTGGTGCCATCCTATAGGGAGCCTTAGACATAGGTTCTGCACTGGGTATGAGATCAATAGAAAATTCCACCTCTCTATCAGGAGGCAATTCTGGCAATTCATCTGGAAATACATCCAAAAATTCCTTCACAATCGGAATGTTTTCCCACTTCTTTTCTTCCTATTGGAAATCCATAACATTGGCCAAATATCTTGCACAACCTTGCCTCAGCATCCTGTTAGCTTGCATAGTTGTAACCATTCTAATAGGGGCCTTCCCTTCACTGCCAGAGAAACTAAAAGGTTCCTGACCTGGAGGGTGGAAAACTACTCTCTTCCCGAAACAGTCTATAGTGGCATGATAAGAGGCCAACCAATCCATTCCCAAGATAATATCAAACTCCTCCATTTCCAAAACCATTAGATCGGATGAAAAGTCATGATTTTCAATGCTTAGAGTACAAGATGGACAAATCATGTTGACCATGATAATGTTCTATTTGGAATGGACACTCCGATCTCAAAGTTTAGAGGTACTGGTTTCATACCAGCCTTCTTAGTAAATCCGGTTAAGATAAAAGAGTGCGTTGCTCCGGAATCAAATAAAACACGGGCATAAGAAGAGACTACTTTGATGGTACCTACCAGATAATTAAATTCTAGCTTATGATTATACGAACTCAATTTAACCAACTTAAAAAAAAGATAATTGAAATTACCTGTCACCACAGCATTCGATGCCTGAGCATCTTGCTGAGTCAAAGCATACACATGAGCTTGGGTCTTCTGCTTCTGGTGCTCACCAGATCCATAAGCTGAAGGTTGTCCTTGGATAAAAGCTGGTACATTTGAAGGAGGAGGTGCAGGCGGTCGCGGTGCATTTTGGAAGGTATGTTGATACCCAGGATTCTGAGGACGAGGGCAATCCATAGCTTTATGGCTCTGCTGACCACAATTAAAACAAGCCCCAGAAAATCAACGACAATCCTGCTCCAAATGAAAACCTTGACATCTCCTGCAACGAGGACCATTACCCTGCTGAGGACCTGGATCCTGCCTTTGATTCCCCTTTTATCTAGGTTGTTTGCCAGAGTGTTGGTTCCCTCGCTGCCCATCAGGTCTGGATCTCTTCCTCAACTGCCGTTCCCTCTCTTACTACATATTATCAACCTCCTGCTCCACAATTTTTGCTTTACTAACGACGTCCCGGTACGAGGCCAGCTGCATGGGTCTTACTCCAGCACGAATCCTGGGTTTAAGCCCTTTCTCAAATTTTCGAGCCTTGATATAATCTGTGGCCACCAACTCCGGAGCAAAGCGGTACAATTCTATAAACTTGGCTTCATATTGTGCCACTGTCAAGCTTCCTTATATCAATCTTGTGAATTCACTCTCTTTCTCAAATCTGAGACTTTCAGGAAAATACATATCCAAAAACTCTTGACGAAAAATGTCCCAAGTAATTGGCTCTTCATTACCATATTGTCTCCTGACAGCATCCCACCATTCCGAAGCTTCGCCTTGCAATTGATAAGCTGCAAAGCGAACCTTTTCTCGATCTGTACAGTTCATGCTGGCAAAGACCTTCTCCATTTCCTTCAACCATTTCAAAGATTCAGTAGGTTCGGTAGAACCCTCAAAAGTAGGAGGCGCCAACTTCTTAAATTCAGTGATCCCCCGATCCATCTTAAAAGACTGACCACTCCTACTTCCCTGCTGCCTCATTTCCTGCACAAGTCCAGTTAGAGCCTGGATAAGACCTACCACCTGACCATCATAATTGGCTGTCCTCATATCATGCTGCAGAGGAGGACTAACTGCTCGGCTCTCACCCTGATCAGGTGATGGGCTATGAGTCATGAAGGTGCCGGCCGCCCAAGATGGACCCGCTGCTTGCGAAGTATTATGAGCTCGAGAAGCATGATCATTTTGATTTGATGTCCTCATGGATCGGGTCCGAGCCATTAAACCTATGTCACAAAAGTTAGTCAATTAAATAATATAACTTTACTTGTACTTTTATTAATTTAAACTTGTCCTAATTATCTCTACCCTGCTCTCACTATCTATAACATCTTGATTTTTAAGACAAGCCTGGCTCTGATACCACTAAATCTGTCGCGCCCCAACCCCAAGACCTGGGCTAGATGTGCGACAGACAGCCGTATGTTCTGGGGTTCAACCTTCCCTGGGACATACCAGGCCTGTACCAACCATTTCTCAAATAAAATGAACAACTAGGCAATTAAACCATAAGATTTAAACCTAGGAAAGTAGATTCAAATGTTAATAAGCCAACCGTCACACATTTAACATAATCAAATGTCAAACAATAAAAATAATAATGTCCAATAGATCCTAAGCCTCACTGATTGAATCCCTGGCCCATGTGTTCCGCTGGTCCTAAAAAAAAATGCAAGGAAAAGGAATGAGTTTCCCCTAAACTCAGTAAGTCATCATATGTCACAAATATAAATTACCATGAATCAGGAGGAACACCATGCATGCGAGCAACCATATAATATAAGCCATTTCTCATTATTAACCTTCTTATTTGTTTTTCTGGCATCATACAAATTTTAGGATGGCCATCCATACACACACACTTAGTCCCTCATACTATGGCCACGATCGGCCTGTGGCTCGCCCCAAAAGAGTCTAGATCCTGTGTCACATACCGCACATCGGTGATGTGCCAGCGATAGCCCCGCTGAAGGCCCAAAAGGAAACTAGCTCTGAGTATCACACGAGAAACATGCTTCCCAGCATGTGCTGAAATAAAACAACTAACTCCTGTGTCACATACCGCTCATCGATCATGTGCCAGCGATAGCCCCGGTGGAGGCCCAAAAGGAGTCTTGGTCCTCGTGTGATCATAGTCGGACTAGAGAGCAGCTAAAATCAACTCAACCCATAACTCTTACATCTTAGTCTTTGTTTAAATTTCATAACACATCAAGATACATGTATGCAGTATAAATATAAGCCGTAAAAATTTAATTAAGAGTCAAATAATCATACATGATCAAAGTTATATCGGTGAGTGATAACTTACTATTTCACCAACTAAGCACTAAACCCGATTTTCTAGGGACGATGACGATCCTGTATCACAAATTATTTTATTTATAATTTGATATAATTAATTCCTATAAAAAAAAATTAAATATAAATTAAATTCCTTGGGACATCCCCAGACAATTTCTTTCCTCCCTTCCTCCACCTTCCTTTTTCTTTTAATTATTATTATTATTATTTATTTTTCTAATGGTGCCTTTACTGGGTCGGCCCATCCAAGGTAATAGGCCCAGCCCAACAGAGCATGGCTCAGCCGATCCCGGCCCAACAAGGCCTGGTTCAGCCAAGCCCGGCCCAACAAGGCCCGGTTTATCTGAGCCCAGGCCAACCCACCGGCCACAGCGCTCGTCCTGACCTCACGGAAGAACCATGGAGGGTCGATGGCGATCTTCCCGTCCGACCACCAGGAAGAATCGTCGGAGAAAAGGGAAGAGTCTGGCGGTCCCAACGGCGGCCGTCCGACCGTCAGCTAGTGAGCACAGGGCTAAACCCCCACCCCTGTTAACAGAGATATCACTCTCTATTAATAGGCCGACCAATATCACCCCCCCATGCGAGCGGAGGAACGGCGGCGATCCCTGTGATCGACCACCCAGAATGGTTTGCCGGAAGGAGAGGAGGAATCTCGCGGTGACCTCCCATCGCCGGCCATTTCCCACGGTTCCAACGGTGAAGAAAGAATCGACCGGATTCTTCCTTCCTCCCCGCCAAACACCCCTACACCAAACATTTCCCCGAGGAAGAAGGACTTACCGGCGGGATGGGTTCCGATCGCAGCGACCATCGATGGAGAGCACTCCGGCGAGGGTTGAGACACACGAAGGAGCCGTCGGCGTCCACCGATAGGGAGGGTATTCGGGATCAACGGAGGCACCCGATGTCCCTAAAAAACTCGAGGAAGACCCTTATCCCCCTACCTTCGATGGCATCGACGGGCTTCTCCGAAATCTCCGTCGAAAAATTCGAACTTCCGAGCCAGAACAAATTTGAACTGAAGTCGGCAAGGGCTACCGATTTCAGCCCAAATTCAGCCCAATCAAAACTGGGCCTCACAGACTATCTTGCCAAGTACGAACCATATCCTATTAAGATCATGGCCCATGTTGCATAGAGAGCAACCCAAGAGGGAGGGTGAATTGGATCTCTAAAAAAAAAAATAAAGCTAATCTTGATAGAATAAGTAGCAAACTTTATAAGACAAGATATGCAATTCAATTCAATAAGGTACTAAAATTTAAAGTGCAATGCTTTAATGTAAAAGTGCAGCAGAAATTTAAAGCAATAAACGATAAAGTAAAGAGCAAGGAGGGAGAGAACAAGCTATCACAAACACAACAATCTATAGTGGTTCGGTGCCAATAATGCACCTATATCCACTCCCCAAGATCTCCTTGGGAATTCATTATAATCCAATGATTACAGCCAATTAGTTTTCTGGGCTCACTAATCAAAACCCGACTTGTTTTTACAAGGCTCACAAGTCACATCCTTACTTGGTTTTATGGGCTAACCAAGAACATAATTGGTTTTCACAAGGCTAACCAAAAATCTCCCTTAGTTTTTCGGGCTAACCAAGAACCTTAGTGGTTTTGCGGGCTAACCACCAACCTAATTGGTTTACTAATAGGCTAATCAATAGCCTTTATAAGATATAAGATGTGGAAATAAAGAACCAATGTAAGCTTTCAATAAAAAGCAAATAAGTCGATGTAGTTCGAAGTAGTGTTGCTTTGCCGTTGTTGAAGCCTTTTGAATGTCTAAGATTGAATGATCTTCAATGCACTTGATAGCCTTGAATGCTTGGAAGGCTTCCTTCTTGCTTGAGAGTGGTTGAGCTTTGAATGAAAGGGAGTTAAGGCTCTTCTCTCTTCTTTTCTCTTTAAACTCTTTAAGGATATTCAATACAATGAATAGTTGTTGTCTTGATTTGATTTGAAGCCTTTATATACCTTCCCAAGTCCCCAAAACTGAAATCTAGCCATTATACTTGAAAAACTAGCCATTGGAGGGCATTTGGGAGAGTTCTGCGCTTGAAAAAACTAGCCATTACTGTTGTCAGAACTCCATGTGTCAACACTTTCTCTTAATGTGTCAACACATCAAGTAGACACATGTTCTTCTTGAGTCGATATAAGTTCAAAATGTTCCATTTATATTCTCTGGAAAAAATCAGGTGAGTCGACACATTCTCAATGGAGTCGACACATTTAGTCGACACATTTGGTCCATGTGTCGACACATCAACTGTTCCTACAACTTCTGCAAGTTCTGTGGCTTGAAATTCTCAGGCAATGTGTTGATCCATGTGTTCACACTTTGAGTCGATACATAAGGTCCATGTGTCGACACATCATCTGTGCCATTTGAAAGTTTGCTGCGTGCCGGTCTGAGTCGACACACCATCTTCATGTGTCGACATATCAAGTCATGTGTCGACACCTTAAGTCGACACATCAACAAAAAAGGTACAGAATTTGCTAAACTTGTGCTGGAACAAGTTTTCATTTGCCTTAGTCATCTATTCATCCAACTCTTTGAGTGTCCAAGTCTAGTTTTGTGCAATCATTCCATTCAAACTTGGTTCTTCAACACAATTAGGCTTCTTCAAAACTTTGTGAGCATCCTTTAAATGAAAACACACTTAAAGCAGATCATTAGTCCTCAATTTATGCTTAACTATTTTGCTTATCATCAAAATCAATTAGTAGAGTCAACAATCTCCCCCTTTTTGATGATGACAAAACCCTTAAGTATAAATTGCTTTAAAAGTAAAGCTTTAGAGAATTGATCAAGATCCACAATATTGAAAGCATTAAGTATATCAATCACAACTTAAAGATATAATCATTCAAAACACAAGTAATAGAATTTGAGCTTGTTTCAAGGATAAAGAGTATCAGAGCTTTGACATAACTTTGAGATTTATTTAAATACATTGATAACATGTATCATGATACTCTTACAATGAAAGTTTCAGTAATTAACAAAGCTCCCCCTAAATTAATTATTCATAACAAAATTTATGAGAAAATCAAACTTACTTTGACGAAAGGTGAAGCTCCCCCTTTCATAAATTCAGGTTTTTCAAAAGTAAAAGCTACTCCCCTTTAGTTTGGAGAAGTAAACACACATTTATACTTAAATAACATCATGAATTACTCCCTCATTTTGTTATCATTAAAAAGGTAGGAAGAAAAGGAAATGAATAAACAAGACAAAGCATAATCACTAAATGTGTAAACACAATTCAAGACATCATTTGTATTCATCAAAGATATAGAGGTGTGAAAACATAAAGTTTATCATATATGTCAGGAACTTGTATATCAAGTACACAAGTATACAACAAGGATAAAAGTACATGTAAACATGAAAGTAAACTATCTGGAAATATAAAACTATCTAGAAATATATCAATGTCCTAATCCTCATCCATCGAGTCATCAGAAGATGAACCGATCTCAATCGATCCGGTATCAAAAGAAGATCGAGCTCGTGGCCATCGAGGTCAAAGATCTCGAAGTCTGGTCCTGGTCGACTGAGGAGGGGTATGGCGTCCATGTCCTCTGCGGCGAATATAGGTCCGACTTCTGGCTGAAGTAGTAGAGGTAGAAGCTACGTCCTCCATAAGAACTGAACAGATCGGGCGAATCATCTTAGTAATGGCTGGGGCAAGAGTACGATCAAAAGTAGGTCCAGAATCAAGATACTGAAAGTCGGGTGTGTAAAATCCAAGCTCTCGAGTGATTGATGAAGTATGAAGGACAAGACTATCAAAAGTAGGTGTAACAGCTAATGATACAGGCGTATCAAGAATAACAGTAGCAGCTGTGGAAGGTATCGGTGTATGTACAATAGATGTATCAAGTGTGGGTGTCTAAATGATAGGTGTATGAGTGTCAGGAGAATCAGTATAAGGTAAATCAGTAACAGGTAGGTCAACAATAGGACTAAGAATAGGAATAGGAATAGGAACTGGAGTCTGATCAATCGATCTGGAAGGAGTCAGGTATCGGAGTAGGTGAGAAGGATGGGTCAACAGGTCTCACAACCATGTCATCCATCACCTCCACAAGTGGCTCTGACATAAGATCATCAATATCAAACTGGTCGGAGTCAGTCACCTCATCTCCATCAATATCTCCAACAATAGTATCTCCAACTCCATCTCCAATAGTAGTCTCAGCACCAGTATCAATATCAGCAACGCCATCAGTTGGTGCTGGAGCAGGTACATCATCAGAAGCAGGAACTGTGTCTGCAGTAGGAGCACTCATAGATGATCTGGACAGTGCTGAGAGGATAGCCGAAATACCATCACTGAGACCTTTATGGTTCTCTTTCGTATCAGCAATGAAAACGTCTAGACGTCGTCTCATGATGAAAACATCAATCTCTATGCATCTAACCCTGTCCTCCAGAGTATCTGAAACACCAGGAGTCTCCATCTGCTCTGGCTGAGGCTATGGCTAGGCAGATGTAGAAGGATCTATTTGAGCTGGCTGTGCTGCCATCTTAGGCTGTGTCTCGCTCGATCCAGCCTCACCTGATAGAATCCGTTCCTCCTCTACTACATCCTCATCAATGTCAGCTGCATCCTTGGCCTGTCCTGATGTCCTGCGTGTCCACTAGCCTCGGACTAAATGATAACCCATGCGATGTAGTGACCTGATGTCATATACATCGGTATGGATCAAGGTACAATAGGGCTCATCTTGGAAGCTGACTCCATACTCTCTGAATATTACTGTCAAACCCATGCCATACGGCAGTAGAGCCGCTGGCTAGATGCCATCTCAGTAATCTAATGGATCATCAGAATAGGAAGACAAATTGGCATCCGCTAAATCAGGGAGACCATCACGAGCAACTCTCGCTTGGCAATATAGTCAAATTGACCGGTCTTTGACAGAAGGATCTGGGCGACTATGTGATGTAACAGTCTCATCTCTGCCGACAGCCTCGAAGCAGGAACAGTGGCTCCCTCCAGTAAGGTTTCAGACTCAAAAATGCACCGGAGCCCACTAACTCTGTCCAACAGACTGTCCATAACTGATCCAGTCATGGGTATATCCCATACTCTGCTCAAAATCTCTACTGAAATGGGAATATCCCATCCCCTGACCTAAGCAATCTAGCCATCTGATCCATGGGCAAGTGATCTGTAGAACTCTCTTATTAGCTTGGGATAATATCTCTCGCTGAGCGAACAGAAGGATGACAAACCAGCATGTCGGATCCACTCTCCTATCCAAAAATGCTGCTGGTCGAAGAAAGAAAAGTCCACTCGACGTCCTCCAACCACTATCTTGGAGCTCATTCGACTAGAAGGTGCAAACAACTATCGTATAGGCGGATCTGGAGCCCTAGACTCGTGTCGTGCCTTTGTTCTCCACTCTTCTTCATGCTGTGACTGACGCGGTCCGCGAACAACTTGTTTGCGAGGACCCATTGTCAATAAACAATGTTTAAGCAAAGTTTTTGGTGGAAATACTAAGTTTCTAGGATTTAGGAGCTAAAACCTAAGAGGGTTTCCAACAAAAATGGCTACTAAGATTTCAAATCCAAGAAATCCTCGTCTAAGAACCAAGAAATGGGAGGATGAACAGTATGGATACCTGGAATCGAGGTGTTGGCTCGGAGGAGAATAAAATTTGGGAAAAAAATAGTTCAGAAATCCTTAAAATCTCAGTTTTCCGTAGGACATGTGTTAACTCACGCATGTGTCGACACATTTGGAGTCGACACACGATGTGTCGACACATCGACTTAAAAACTGAAAAATTTAGTGTTTTACAGAATGATCAAAATCAATTTAAGTAACATGTATTTGGAGTCAAATCAAGAATGATTAATCATGATTTATCAAAAATAAGGTTGAATGGATCTAATTTGAGTCAAATTTAGAGAAAAGATTTAATCAAAGGGATTGATGATCCCGAGCTCTCTTCTAATCATACAGAATCGATCTTCTAAGAGAGGTTTAGTTAAAATATCAGCTAATTGAAATTCAGTACATATAAATTCAAGCAAAATATCATTGTTTTCAACATGATCTCTAATAAAGTGATGCCTAATTTCAATATGCTTGCTCCTATAGTGTTGAACAGGATTTTTAGTCAAGCAAATATCACTAGTATTATCACATTTGATAGGAGTTCTAGCCAACTTGATTCCAAAGTCTTCAAGTTGTTGCTTAATCCACAAGATTTCAGCATAACAACTTCCTACTGCAATATACTCAGCCTCAGTTGTGGATAGTGCAACTGAAGTTTGTTTCTTGCTAAACCATGAGATTAAATTAACCCCAAGAAATTGGCAAGTTCCATTAGTACTCTTTTGATCTAATCTACAACCAGCAAAGTCTGCATCAGAATATCCAATTAATTCAACAGAAGAATTTCTATCATACCACAAACCAATGCTAATAGTACCAGACAGATATCTAATAATGCTCTTAATAGCCATAAGATGTGATTCCTTAGGTTCAGACTGATATCTAGCACATATGCAAACACTGAACATAATATCTGGTCTACTAGCAGTAAGATATAGTAAAGAGCCTATCATGCCTCTATATAATTTCTGATCTATAGATTTACCATTTTCATCCTTGTCTAGTTTACAAGAGGGGCTCATAGGCGTACCTATTGGATTAGTAGTCTTCATCCCAAACTTTTTGATAATTTCTCTTGTGTACTTAGCTTGGTTGATGAAGATACTATCTGAAGTTTGCTTAATCTGGAGTCCGAGAAAGAAGTTGAGTTCTCCCATCATGCTCATCTCGAACTCACCCTGCATAAGCTTAGCAAACTCTTGACAAAGAATTTTATTAGTAGCACCGAAAATAATGTCATCAACATATATTTGTACTACTAATAAATCAGTATCTTTCCTTTTCAAAAATAGTGTTTTGTCAACATTTTCTCTAGAAAATTCATTTTCAATAAGAAATTTGCTTAACCTTTCATACTATGCTCTAGGTGCTTGCTTTAATCCATATAGTGCTTTGTGCAATTTGAAAACATGATCAGGATGTGCATGATTATCAAATCCGGGTGGTTGTTCAACAAAAACTTTTTCATTTATAAAACCATTTAAAAAGGCACTTTTAACATCCATTTGAAATAATTTGAAGTTCATGAAACATGCAAAAGCTAACAATAGTCTAATTGCTTCAAGTCTAGCAACCGGAGCAAAAGTTTCATCAAAGTCAATCCCTTCCTCCTGATTGTAGCCTTTAGCAACTAGCCTAGCTTTATTTCTAATGACAAAACCATTTTCATCTAATTTATTCCTAAATACCCATTTAGTGCAAAATAGAAACATTAGATGGTCTTTCTACAAGTGTCCAAACATTATTTCTATCAAATTGTATTAGTTCTTCTTGCATAGCATTGATCTAATTAGAGTCTTTTTCAGTTTCTTCAAAACATTTATGTTCTACTTGAGATACAAAAGCTATGTAATTACATTCATTTCTAATAGAAGCTCTAGTTCTTATCCATTTAGATGGATCGCCTAGGATAAATTCCTTAGGGTGTCCATGAGCATACCTTCACTCCTTAGGCAGATCATGATGCACTGGAGTGTCATCTTCTTTCTCACCTTTGTCCTGATTCTCTTCATTTGGTTGAGCTTGATCATCCAATGTTAGCTTCTGAAGTGTGTCAGTACCTGCACATTCATCAAATGTATCATCTTTTCTCGAGGACTTGTTAGAACATTCTTCAAATACGACATGTACTGACTCTTCTACAACTAAAGTTCGTTTGTTAAATACTCTATATGCCCTGCTTGATGTAGAGTATCCTAAGAAGATACCTTCATCAGACTTGGCATCGAACTTTCCTAGATGATCTTTTTCATTGTTCAAAATAAAACACTTACAACCAAAAACTCGAAAATATTTCAGGGTTGGTTTTCTTTGGTTCCAAAACTCATATGGAGTTTTCTTTAAAATACGGTGTATCAAAACTCGATTCAAAACATAACAGGCTGTATTTATAGCTTCAGCCCAAAAATATCTTGGCAAATTATTTTCACGAAGCATAGTGCGCACCATCTCTTCTAAAGTATGATTTTTTCTTTCTACCATCCCATTTTGCTGAGGTGTCCTAGGTGCAGAGAAATTATGTTCTATGCCTTTTTCATTACAAAAGTTTTCGAAATCTTGATTTTCAAACTCGATTCCATGATCACTACGAATACTAATGACTGAAACAGCTTTTTCATTTGAAACTTTTCTATAAAACTTTATGAATACCAAAAAAGATTCATCTTTTTGTGCTAAAAAGAAAACCCAAGTAAATCTTGAGAAATCAACCACAATAACTAATCAATATCTCTTTCCTCCTAGACTTGATGTTCTAGTTGGTCAAAAGAGATCCATATGGAGTAGTTCAAGTGGTCTATTAGTAGTTACAAATCCTTTTGGTTTAAAAGAGGTTTTGACTTATTTTCCAAATTGACATGCTTGACAAATCTATCTTTTTCAAAACTGATTTCAGGTAAATCTCTAACTAAATTCTTTTTGCAAAGTTTTGAAATAAGGTACAAACTAGCATGTCCTAACCTTCTATGCCACAACCAACTAGTCTCTTCTTTGGTAAAATTCATTGCAACAAGGCATTCTCCATTAGGTAAAGATAAATCATCAAGATTGATGTGGAATGGAAGGGTGGGCTAGAGATGCTAGGATGGATGCTTATGATGTAAGAAATTTCTTTTTTTTTTTTTTTTGGGTTGATGAGTTTTTTGTTGTTTTTCTTAGGGTTTTGATTCCCGATCACAAGCAAAGACAAGAAATAAGAAAGATGAGTAACGGAAACTTATGCTAGCAGTTTAAAGCCCTAAAAAGTGAGAACAAGAATAGGACCCCAGGATTAAGAAATCCCGGTAGGACTAGCTCGAAATACAATACCTACTTAGGAGATAGAGAGAGCAAACCTCACATGTCTGAAGTGCCCGGTGCAGAGATCGCTCAACTCGGTGGATGTGGCCTGGATGCCCGAGCGTCGAACTCGTGGAAGCACTGGCTTTCAGTCGGAAGGTCACGATGGCAAAGCCGACTGTCTCTGGTGCCCGAGATGCCAGGGAGGACCTGTAGGCAAACACAATAAGGATCAGCGAGATGGGGAGATGCACAGAAAGGAACTGAGATGGGGTTGAGAAGGGGCTTCGAGCCTGGTGTCCGGCTGGATTTCGAAGTCGAAGATGGAGATAACTTGGGGCCTCGCACCCCGTGACATCCCGGAGGATGAAGGATTGTGGCCTCACACCATGCGACGTCCAGGAGGATGAAGGATTCGCGACACCCTAGGGTGATGGACAGGTGGCCTCACACCACTCGACGTCCCTGGGGACGAAGGCAATTTCACTCAACCTAGTCTAAGAGATAAGGGTTGGAAGATGGAATACTCAAACTCTTTTTCATTAATCATTCCATAGCTTTACAATGGAGGGATTGGATCCTTTAAATAGGCATCCAAGGCCCATTTGAATTCAAAATAATTCAAAACCCTTGAACCCAAATTACAACTCCAAAAGTTGGTGCCCACATGGATGGGGAAGATTCTTCATGGCCGACCAAATGGAAGAGAGGATTGGCATGGCATGTGGGAGGGCTTGGAGAGGGGGATTGGCCTCTTGACTTTCTTCTTTTGCATGCTCATTTTGGGAAGAAAACATGGAACAAGGCTTGCTTGAAGGGATGTGCTTCCTTTGATCCTTCAATGCCCACTTGGAGTGATTCATGGCCGACCAAATGGAGGGAGCTTTGGGCGTTGCAAGGTTGAAGGCTTGGAAAGGGGAGTGTGTCCTTTGACCTTCCATTCTTGCATGAACACTTTGGGAAGAAAGCTTGGAAGATGGCTTGCTTTGTGGCTTGGTCTCTTCAAGAATCTTCAATGCCCCATATTTTGATGGATCATGGTATGATGTGGGAGAAGAAAGAGGGGGATGATGTCTCCTCCTTCTAAGGTCACCCAAGAGAAAAAAGGCATGGAGAGGGCATGTGGAATGCATGAGGGCGCCTCCTTGTTTCCTTCCTTGGATGCCCAAGTGGCAACTGATGTGGCGCCACATAGATGGCTGAGGTGGCACCTGTGTTGGCATCTTTCCAAGTGAAAGAGGTGGGTTGGCCCACAAGGACTTGACTTGGTCTTGAAAGCCAGGTTGACTTCAATTGGGCTTGGGCCCAATCCAAACTCAGACTCGAACCAAAAATAAATACAGGATCCATGACCTAAACTTGATCCAAATTGGTCAAGGTACAAGACTAAAAATTATAAAATTACTTTGGCTCATAGCCTTATTATTGGACTCACAGAAGTGGAACCCTAATCTGAGATCCACAGAGGGTTGGGGAGCCTCTGTAAGATCCTGGTGCCCACACCAGTTCTCCCGAGGTGGGAGGAACTCGACCCTGTCGAGTAAGGGTTAGTTTGGCTTTGGTACCTCTCCAAGATATCGGGGTCGATGTGCTGCAAGTCCTCCGGTATGATCAACCAGTCATCGGATTCGGGTTGGCCTTGCCATCGGACCAAGTACGGTTGATAGCCCTTGCCCCGGGTAGTGATGGCTTGGTCATCCAGGAAATGCTCGATCTGCTTTCCTCGCTCAGGTATATTTGGAGGTGGACACTCAGGTTCTGGTTCACTCTCAAAAGGGAGGTCAGGCCCAAACGGCTCACTAGGTATGTTTGCGGGTTCCCTATACTCGACTAAGTCAGAGATATTGAATGTCGAGCTAATTCCATAATCCGGAGGTAATTCTAGCACATAGGCATTAAGGCCCATTCTCCTAATCACTTTAAAGGGACCCGCCCCACGAGCATGAAGCTTCTTAACGGTTTCCGGTGGAAACCATTCAGGCCGGAGCCTAACATTACAAAATCTCTTATTTCAAACTCTTTGGCTTGCTTTCAGGAATCAGCCAAATTATTTTAAAAATTGTATTTAATGCATAATCCTAACATGATGCAAAATGCAGACTTAACTATGCAATCTTATTGAGAAAAAAATTTATTGGACTCCTAGGGTCTAAACCTAACAGACTTTTGACTCTCTAGGTTTGATCCTAGTCTGGTATGCACAAGAAAAATTATTAAGGATCCCTAGCAAATGCCATGAAGTATACCAGAAGTAGAGGGCAAAAGGGATGGGCTCTAAGGAGTCATGCATTCTGGTAATCTCAATAAAAAGTAACCCCATGGCTCTAGAAATGTGAGAAGGTTCTGGAAAGGGTAGGAAATAGGAATCAGAGTCTTGGGGTGTCTTATGGAAAACATAAAACAGGCCTTGGTTATTCAGGATGACCTTAAAATTTGGGCATCGTTCTATAGGTGTCATATGGTCAACTTATTCCGGTAGATCTTGGGGCTCGCTAGGGTCAATCCCATAGTGAGGAAGGTCTGTTAAAGAGGATCCTGGGACCAAGTCTATAGTATGATGGATGTTTCTCAGGGGTGGAAGTTGATCAGGTAACTCATCGGGAACTTCATCCTCAATTTCTTTTCGAGCTTCAACCATCTCTTGAGGATGTTCTCTTTGGATTGGTTCATTAAGGGTTGGTTCCTGAACTCTTGTTGAAAAGACTGGTGAATCCTTATGTTTATTTACTAGATGTGATCCTGGCTTGGTCATTTCCTCTTCAAATTTTGTAGTGGGTTCATGATCATTTTCCTTGGATTCCTCAATGATTTCACCCTCGGGCCCATCTTTTACTAAACTTTACTCATAGATGCTTTCTTTCAATTCTTTAATGGGCTCAGGAGCTTCTTTACCTAGATTTTCAATGGGTTCAACCTTCAAGTCTTCCTCAGGTTCAACAATGGGTTCGGGTTCAGTTTCAGTCGGTTCATCCATAAGTAAGGCAGGGGCGGTGCACTGACTAGCAAAATGCTCAGGTTCATGGAACCTATAGCTGTTACCTTGGGGATCAGGTCTCCTCTGGACTTCAATAGCCTTACCCTTGTCCTCTCTACTGTATTGGGGTCGATTCAGACTGGGAAGACTAGGACTAGGTCGGGCTAGGCTTGGTCGACTGGGGTCAGATCGGTTCGGGCTTGGTCGACTTGGGTAAGCCTGGCTATAACCTTGGGTGGATCCGGGGATACGGCTTTGGTTCCTAAAGGGCTCAGGTCTTCTGTAGGTGGGAGCTCTCTAGAAATGCTCATGGAGCCTAGCGGCTTCCTCTATGGGTCCTAGTCTGGCCTTTATTTGATCATGTCTATTAGTCAACTGGTTGCTTAATTGAGTCATGGATTGAGTTAGGGCTCCAATGTCAGCTTGCAGTTGGTCCATGGTTTCGGTAGAGGGTGGAGAAGGTGGGTGAAAAGAGGTTCCTGATCTAGTGCACATGTAACAAAACGATGCTACGGTTTGCTAGACCTAGGAGATCTCTCCAAATGTGAAGTCAAGAAGATGAACCTGAAAGCAATAACTTGGCACCTGGCCAGGTAAGTGTAAGGTTAGTGGAGGTTCCTCTTTGCTTGCCTAGACACCAATTAGAAATTGGCCAAGTAAGCAAACCAACCCACTTCCCTTCGGGCTCTAGCCCCTGAACCACTTGCCTAGACACCAGCTACTCAAGCACACACCAACAAGTAATCTAGCTTGGCTCGGCACTTGGATCGACCCGACTTCGTGGGTGTCCCTAGCTCACTAGAGCAGACTAAACGTCTAATCAATTTTAGTTAATGGCTAGGGCTCGATATGTCGGGTGGTGGTTTTTGGGTTAGGGACAGGTAATGAAATCCTGACCCTATGTTAATTTGATGCCCTTAAGATAAGTTATGGAGAATGATGCACAAAAAATGACTAATGAAATGACTTAAAATTTTCTTCTTTTTTTGTGTCTTTCAGATGTGTGAATGCTAAACAAATTGCAGGAATTAAAATGTGCCCCTAAATGCAAGAAATATGCTAGATGGATGAATGAAGCAAGAAAAGAGATGCTTGCTGAAATTTCAGACCTGAGATTTTCTCAGGTAGTATTTTGGCTTGTAGAAACTCTACAAATTGAAATAAAATCTGAAAAAATAGAAAAAAATAATTTAAATTCAGTGAGATCTAACAGAATAGAAATCATGAAATTTGGAGGTCTCTACAGAGAGAAACAATCCAATGATCAGACCATAAACGGGCTGACCAGAATGTAGAAAATGAAGAAAACAAAATGCACTAGTCCTAGCCTTGCTCTGATACCAAAATTGGTGTGGATGTAAGGGGGCCTCAAATTGTGATGCCATTACAAGATAGATGTTTCCATGCCTTTTTCCAATGAATTGTACTCTATTTAAATCTGGACTAGAAATCATGCAATATGATGATTTAAAAATTACTTGAAAACCTTTATCGCAAAACTGACTAATACTTAAGAGATTATGCATTAAACCATCTACTAGAAGTATATTACTAATACTATTAGAAGGAGTTATGTGAACCTTACCAATTTCAATGATTTTACCTTTACCATTATTACCAAAGGTCACACTCTTTCCATTCAAAGCTTAGAGAGAAGTGAACTGCTTCACATCTCCAGTCATGTGCCTTGAGCAACCACTATCAAGGTACCAAATTCATTTATTTTTCTTGGTTGCAAGACACACCTGCAATAAGATCAAGCTTTATTTTTAGGGACCCAAGCTAACTTGGATCCTTTCAGGTTAGCATTCAAAATGGTTCCTTTTGGAATCCACACTTTACCAAAAAAATGATTTTTCTATGATTGCATTGATATGATTTATGACCTAATTTTTTGCAAGTAAAACAAGTGATACAGGATGATGCAGGTGCAAAAAAGTTTTTAAAATACTTTTATTGCTTTTGAGGTTTATATCCTAAACCTGCCTTGTTGAAAATTGCTCTTTGATTATTTAAAAGTAAATTCAGCTTTTCTGAACTAAAGGTGAACTTATCAACAAAAGGTTTGATTTTTTCAAGTTAATTTTTGTATTTTTCATTTTCAAGTTCCCAATCCTTGTTTTTCTTTAAAAGATCATTGTTAGAAATAACTTGTTTAGGTCTTTTAGGAACTTCATTTTCCATAGCTAGGGCATTGTTCTTCTTTTCCAAAATATCTAGCTTAGTTTTCAAAGAACTAACATCATTAAGTAAAGAATTATTTTTCAATGAGAAACTATTAGCATGCTTTTTTAATTTCTTATTTTCAGATAATACTAACTTATAATCATGCATCAATTCTTCAAAAGCACTTCAAAGCTCTTCAGAAGTAAATTCAACTTCAGAGTCGGAATATACCTCTTCGTTATCCTGATATGCCATGAAGTAGAGATTTGCAGTTTCATTCTGCTCTTCTTCTGAACTGGAGTCTTCACTATCACTCCACGTGGCCATCATTGCTTTCTTTCTTAGTTTCTTCCTTGATTTCTTAAGGAGATGACAATCAAATTTGTAGTGCCCGGGCTTCTTACACTCGAAGCATATAGGTACTTCTCCTTTTCTTTTTCTTTCTCCTTTTCCTTTTCTTTTCCCTTTTCCTTGGACTAAAACTTTTTTTTGTAGGAAAATTTCCTCCTCTTCATGAATCTTCTAAATTTTAGGGCAAGGAGGGCTCCTTCACCTTCTTCTTCTTCATCATCATCGGACTCTTCAATCGAGGATTCTTCTTGAACATTTGATTTAAAAGCGATCCCCTTCTTCTTTTTATCCAAGTCCATTGATTTCTGTTTCAAGTTGAGCTCATAGGTCATGAGCGATCCTGCTAGCTACTCAAGTGGAAGCTTTTCTACATCTTTTGCCTCTTGAATTGCGGTCACCTTTGGATCCCACGACGTCGGTAGTGATCTATGAATTTTATTCACAAGATCAGCATTAGATATGACTTCACCAACACTCCTCATAGCATTTATAATATTTGTAAACTGTGTATACATATCAGTAATAGATTCATTTGGTTCCATCCGGAACATCTCATATGTGTGCACTAACATATTTATCTTGGTGTTCTTCACTTGATCGGTACCCTCATGGGTAACCTCAAGTGTGTCCCAAATTTCTTTGGCAGACGTGCATGTAGATATCCTATTGAACTCACTAGGATCTAATGCACAATACAAGAGATTCATTGCCTTAGCATTGATCTCGGATTATTTAAATCATTTTCATCCCAATCCTCTTCAAGTTTTGGGATGGAAACACCAATAACCACCATCGAAGGAACATGAGGACCCTTATCAACTACTTTCCATAAATTGTAATCTATAGAATGCATATAAATTCTCATCCTAGTTTTTCAATAAGTGTAATTTGCACAATTGAAAAATGGAGGTCTGTTTGAGGCTTGTCCCTCAACTACACTAGTACCAATAGGGGTTGCCATAGATCTTTACTCAAGGCGGTAAAGCCTATATACTGAGAACAAGGCTCTGATACCACTTGTTGTCCAAAGAGCAACCCAAGAGAGGGGGTGAATTGAGTTTCAAAAAAAAAAATTAAAGCTATGCTTGATAGAACAAGTAGAAAACTTCATAAGATAAGATATGCAATTCCATTCAATAAGGTACTAAAATTTAAAGTGCAATGCTTTAATGTAAAAGTGCAGCAGAAATTTAAAGCAATAAGCGATAAAGTAAAGAGCAAGGAGGGAGAGAACAAGCTATCACAAACACAACAATCTATAGTGGTTCGGTGCCAACAATGCACCTACATCCACTTCCCAAGATTTCCTTGAAAATTCACTATAATCTAATGATTACAGCCGATTAGTTTTTCGGGATCACTAATCAAAACCCAACTTATTTTTACAAGGCTCACAAGTCACAACCTCACTTGGTTTTACGGGCTATCCAAGAACCTAATTGGTTTTCACAAGGCTAACCAAAAACCTCCCTTTGTTTTTCGGGCTAACCAAGAATCTTAGTGGTTTTGCAGGCTAACCACCAACCTAATTGGTTTTCTAATAGGCTAACCAATAACCTTTACAAGATATAAGATGTGGAAATAAAGAACCAATGTAAGCTTTCAATAAAAAGCAAATAAGTTGATGTATCTCGAAGTAGTGTTGCTTTGCTGTTGTTGAAGCCTTTTGAATGCCCAAGATTGAATGATCTTCAATGCACTTGATAGCTTTGAATGCTTGGAAGGCTTCCTTCTTGCTTGAGAGTGGTTGAGCTTTGAATGAAAGGGAGTTAAGGCTCTTCTCTCTTCTTTTCTCTTTAAACTCTTTAAGGATATTCAATATAACGAATAGTTGTTGTCTTGATTTGATTTGAAGCCTTTATATACCTTCCCAAGTTTCCAAAATCAAAATCTAGCCGTTATACTTGAAAAACTAGCCGTTGGAGGGCATTTGGAAGAGTTCTGTGCTTGAAAAAACTAGCTGTTACTGTTGTCAAAACTCCATGTATCGATACTTTCTCTTCATATGTCAACACATCAAGTCGACACATGCTCTTCTTGAGTCGACACAAGTTCAAAATGTTCCATTTAGATTCTCTAGAAAAAATCAACTGAGTTGACACATTCTTAGTGGAGTCGACACATCGAGTTGACACATCGAGTCGACACATTTGGTCCGTGTGTCGACACATCAACTGTTCCTTCAACTTCTGCAAGTTCTATGGCTTGAAACTCTCAGACGATGTGTTGATCCATATGTTGACACTTTGATTTGATACATAAGGTCCATGTGTCGACACATCATCTATGCCATTTGAAATTTTGCTGCGTGCCGGTTTGAGTCGATACACCATCTTCATGTGTCGACACATCAAGTCATGTGTTGACACCTTGAGTTGACACATCAACAAAAAAGATGCAGAATTTGCTGAACTTGTGCTGGAACAAGTTTTCATTTGCCTTCGTCATCCATTCATCCAACTCTTTGAGTGTCCAAGTCTAGTTTTGTGGAATCATTCCATTCAAACTTGGTTCTTCAACATAATTAGGCTTCTTCAAAATTTTGTGAGCATCCTTTAAATGAAAACATACTTAAAGCAGATCATTAGTCCTCAATTTATACTTAACTGTTCTGCTTATCATCAAAATCAATTAATGGAGTCAACAGCCCGTTCTACAAGTATAGGCTATCCAACGATTGAGTTGAAATGATCGTAATAAGATACATGAATAAAAATCCTAGAATCGATTATCTATGTTGTGCATGACCATATCGTGTTAGGATCATGATCCATCCTACCTATAGATAATTAATTTAGGAAATCAAATAGAAAAGAATTGAAAAGAATTTGAAAGTATGTATTCAATTGTATAGAAGAGAAAACAATTACATAAATTAATGAAAGGACACCTGTACTTTCCTACAAACTATACCTCAATCGAGCATGGCTCCTGGATACGTCTTCTTGGAGATTTATGGCTCTATCATAGCACCTTGTCTCTAAAAGAATTTCTTTTCTTTATTCTTCTTCCTCTCTCTCTTAAAGCCTAGACTAGTTACAGGAAGAAAAATAAAATAAAATTTTGTTACAGGAACTGATGCCCGAACTATTGCATGGGGTCCTCCTTTTATAGAGCTCGGATAAGTTGAATCCCATTCCAAATTGACCTTCAATCCATTTTGAATTATTCTTTGAATTGGTGTTGGAATGCTTGGAACTTGCTGAGCTGTTATATTGTGATCAAAAGGTTGAACACATCTAAATCCTTCTCTAATTAGGTCGGCAAAGTTAGGGACCATAGGATCTCAATCTCAATTGATTTTGGATCATCCATCTGTGTAGATCATGGCTTGGAATAGGGAGGCAGAAGCAGCATCAGAATGGTGAGGTGATCAATGGATAGTGGATAGCAGCAACTAGCTATTGAAATGAAGGTGATGGACAAGAAATAGGGAGCAGTGGCATGGGTTCCTTGGAGGAAGGTTAAACCATGATATCTTCCTAGTGGCTTCTCCAATCATGGATGGTGATGACAAGTGGACTATGGTGATGGGTAAAACACAGGAGATGGTGTTGCTCTTCTTTGATGGTTGATGGTAGCTCTGGTGGGTGGAAAGCAAATGATGGCATAATGACAGGGTGACCGAATGATGAAGTCAAGGTGGAGAATGAGTTACCAAGCTTTCTAGAGATGGTGGTACATGGTGGCCAGAGGTGGCGATGGTTTGTGGTGGTGGCCGAACGGAGAAGAAAATAGAAGAAAATGGAAGAACAGTAATTAGCTAGAACCTAGATGGTAGTCGATGGCTTCTCTAGTGATGAGACTATTAGAAATTATGTTCCAAAGCTAATCATATATGCTATAGATGGTTGTGCAGATCATGTTTATGTATATGAATTATTGAATTGAATAAAAAATTTATTTTAGTTGTTCATCATATGTTATCTTCCTAATTAAACTCTTGTGTGATGATGTCCTTTGAGCTACCTTGTATGCGATGTAGAGAGGATGCATCATGTAGTTCATAAATTGGTTCGCGACCAAAGGATACACTATTCAGGATGATGGTGTATCGAGAGTAGGTCATTGATGTTATATCTGTTGGTTGTCCTCTTAACCAAATAGCATGGAGATACTAGTATGACATCAAGTGTTGTATTTGACATTTCACTGAACGTGACTCTCATGTGAGATTCTCTTTCTGCCAAAGAGGTGTCTTGTATTAGAATATGGACATGAATTATTCCTCTGACTTGAGATCACTATAGCAGCTTGAAAGAAGCTCACTGTGCTTAGGAGCTGGACTACCTGGATTTATAATCCGATGATGGAAGGTTAATGGGTACAGTCAAATACTTGTATAGCGATAGTAGGATCGAGATAGGATTGTTCTCTCCAAATGATTTGGATTGAATACTTAATATGCCTCAATTGAGAAAGATCTTGGCTAGGGCATTCCTTGTAAGGAGTTACAAGGATTCTTTGTTTGAGATATATTGAGATGGACAGATTAGGGTTGGGCAGTTTAATCCTAAGCCATATGGAGCATTAGGAGATTAAAAGAATAAGTTCGCTGCTATTCCATATTCGACATGTTCATGTTGCTCTGCAACCTTCAACCTATCCAGATGTTGGGTGTCATGCTAGATAGCAACTTTGGCTAGTACTAGAAATGTTCTCATGCTACCGGTTTAGTGTTTGAACCTATGGAGTCACACATCGAGGGTTTCTTCTTGCTTTGTTGGCATGGGAATGACTGGGAATCGTTCTGGACTCATTTGACAAAGAGTTGTCAAAAACTCGAGCTGGCTCATTTGGATGAGTCAACTCAAGTCATCTGAATTGACTCGAGAAGTTGAGTCTACTCGACTAACGGGTTATGGTAAAATTCGAGAACCCTCCATTAAATGCTTTAAGAGTTATAGAAGTTTAATGGCGGGCATTTTTGGGTTGTTATTTCTTGTTGTTGCTGAAGTCTAAAGGTCTCCTGACCTGTTGGAATCCCAAGAGACCAAAACCTACCTTTAATCTCTTATTATATCCGCTTAATGGTTTTGGGGGCTGTTGTTACAAAGGTATGGCTGAAGAAGGTGGACAGTTGAGGTTTTCTGACATTCCACACCCAAAGATCTGGATCAAAGTTAAGACTCTGTCCAGAGAATTTATGAGATAGAGATCTTGCTTAATCTTCGAGAAATTGCAAGATTTGATCTTTGGGATAGAGTGAGGTTTAGGTTTTGGGATTCTTGAGTGCATACCTTCTCTTGAAGGTTTGGGACAAAGCATAGGAAAAGGTTTCTCAAGCATCTTCATTCCAACACCATTGCAGCTACAATCCCTCAAGGAGTTGAAGGAGTCAGCATATCTTCAAGGAGTTGAAGAAGGAGTCCTTGCTGCTGAGATTTTTTTCGGAGGGGCTAGCACCTTGAAGGAAGGAGAAGAAACTGTGCTACATGATGTGAACCACCCTTAAAGGCGGTACACATGTGCTACTTGCAGAGCAGGAGTTTTTTTCATAGGTTGGAGCCACCTTTGGGATTGTGACTGAGAACCAGGGATTTTGTTGCAACCTTTGGTGAACGACACTAAGGTATGTCTTTATTTTATGCACGACATAATTATCATTGCTGCATCTTTGTGTGATTTCTTGAATGGTTATGTTTTTCATATAATGCTTGCATGATTTCATATTTATATTGCTCTAGATGTATCTTGATCCTGATAGGGGCTTGTGTTAATTAGATTAACATCTATAGATAAAATGGTTTTATCATTTTTCGCTGCTGCATGCTTTTAGAAAAGTTTAAAAATGCATGTATCACCCCTTAGGAACAGTTCCTTACAATGGTGTCAGAGCATCTAGGTTGGATTCACATCTAGTCTAATATTTTATATGAAATCAAACTTTTTCCTTCACAAAGTACTTGGATTAAGGTGGATTCGCCATGGTCATCCAGTCATAGGAGAGAAGCATGGTTTAAAGACAATCTCTTCCCATTCCAAGGGGTTCTCCTATGATGTGTAGGGGAGCCGCTGTGTCATGGCCTTATGAAGAAGAAAGTGAGAAATTTGATGGATTAAAATGGTTTTAATCTATGGATAATAATCATAACTATGTTTAGATGAGATCTAAAAGATCTATGATCTAAAACTTTAAAAAGTTCAAGTGGAAATGACTGAAATTTGAAGTTATTATTTCTGGAAGAGCTGACTCGAGCAGAAGAGCTGACTCGACCAAAAATCTATGTTTTGGTTGAGCTTACTCGAATAGAAGAGCTAACTCGACCAGAAATCTGTATTCTGGTCAAGCTAACTCGAACAGAAGAGCTGACTCGACCGAAAATCTATGTTCTGGTCGAGTTGACTCAAATAGAAGAGCTGACTCAATCATAAATTTATGTTCTGGTCGAGTTGACTTGAATAGAAGAGTTGACTTGACCAGAATCTATGTTCCGGTCGAGTTGACTCGAGCAGAAGAGCTGACTCGACCAAAAAACTATGAAACAACAATTTTAAGCTTTAGATTTTTATGAAATTATTCTATTTCATTTTGAATATTTTTTAATAAGTGTGATACACTTAATTGGGAATTAAGATGTATATTTTTAAGATTTAGGATATGATTCTATTCTTAAGTCATGATTGATAAATCATGGATTGAATGGGTTAGCAAGATTGTGTCCTTAAATGGGTTAGACCTAGGTTTAGATGAATGGATTAAATAGAGAAAAGACTAATCCAATGTTGAATTAGGTCTGTCCTCTACAGATCTCTCTAATAGTTAGTAAGATCAGTCCATACATCTAAATGGACTTGATTCATGGCTTCGTAGTGAGCCCGGGTCTTTAGGTTAGTCTGGTAAACCACTTAGTGTCTATGGTAAGTTTGATAGTTGTGATAAAGGTTCTTTAGGGCTAACTCTGACCTGGCCAACTCGTAGTTGGTGTCTAAGGCAAGAGGCTTACTTGGCTTAACCCATCCCTTGATCTTACTTACCTGGCTAATGTGATAAATCAGATCATATTAGACTACCTATTGATTCGAGTTGATCCATGTCAACTAAGGTTAATCAGTCTGACTGGTTTATAGGTGCCCATATACCAAATTGATCTTGAAACCCTCTAAGTATTTGGTGGGAGTTTTCTTGATCAAGGTCCATGTCTTCCTCTCAAATATCACAAAATTGAAATCCTCTAAATTATTAGGTCTATAAAAAGACTAAGTTATGTGATAGCCTAAGTCTTAGCCTTCCGTTTAGTTGGATTGGTAATGAGTCCATAAGTTGGGTGATCATCGACAGTTCCAAAGAATGGGTGGTCATCAAGCGAGTGGGATTGCCATTCAACATATGATGGCTCACTGTGACTATCTTAACACATGGTCAGGTGGACTGGCTAAATTTGGGCTTGATCATGGGTTAGTTAGAAGCATTGAATTTGATCATGTTAATGGTTAGACTAACCAGGACCTTCAATAGGAGGCCCAAAGGCCGATTGTGAGGACCCCTGGGGCAAAATAAATACTAGGAATTGCTTGGAGAAGCAATTGGTATTGTACATACCTTTAGATGCATTTGGATTGACTGGCCAAAGTTGGGCTCATATGTAGTCTATTTGATCCTAGTACCCGCTAAAGGATAAATGTTATTCTTCGGATTGGAGTGTAAAGGCTACCAGTCTGAATAAAATAGTGAAAGAAACCTTTAGACTAAAATCCATGTCTTTAGGATTTTTTAAATAATTCATATACTGATAGGTCTTGTTCTCTTTTTTCAGATAATGTTGACCACATTGTCACTTTGGTCATTATTAGATTATGACAAACTGTTGGGACCTAACTTCGATAGCTAGTATCAAAAACTCAGGATAATCTAGAGCACGAGCGGATCCTTTATGTCATAATGGATCCGGCACCGAGATCCTAGCCCCCAATGCTTGTGGCACTGTTAGGGACACTTACCAGAAGTGGATCTTTAACCACACCATGGTGCGTTGCATAATGTTGGCTACAATGAACGACGAGTTCAGTCGCAAGTTCGAGGAGGCCCAGCAAGAGGAGATTCTTCAAAAGTTGAGTCTTTTGGCACTCTGGATGATACAAAGAGATACAAGATCTCTTCCACCATTTAAAACCTGTGTATGCATGATGGAGCTTCGGTGACTTATCATGTAATGTACATGATCAAGTTATTTGAACATTTGGGCAAATTCGGATGTCTTTTGTATGAGCAGCTCGGCAAGGACGCGATTATGAATTCTCTGCCCCCTTCCTACCAGGTCTTTCTCAATAATTTTAAAATGAATAGGCTTGTAGTAAACTATCATGAGATGTTAGGGTTGCTACAGACTTATGAGAGAGACCACAACCTCAATAAGGCGTTAGTGAATCTGGTGAGAGGTTCTGGAGTAGGACATCATCCCTTCGGGAAAGGGAAGAAGAAGTAAAAGAATAAGAAGGTGCTTAGTGCTGGGCTAAGTCAGACTAGGAGGGTAAAGGCTGATTAAAGGTTGATAAGAGTAAGGCAAAGTGCTTTTTCTGCAAGAAGCCGGGTCACTGAAAGCAAAATTGTTCTTCTTACCTTGCTACTCTGGACCTGAACAGGCCAAGGAAGGGAAAGCAGCAAGGTGTTGCTGGTCAAGGTATTTATATGATAAATCCTTGTAGTTTTTCTATTTATGATACTACTAGCTGGGTATTGGATACCGGAAGTCCTTACCACATTTGCAATTCTTTGTAGGGACTTCAAGTTAGTAGGAGATTCGAAAGCAGTGAAAGGTTCCTGAATGTTGGGAATAGAAGTCAAGATCCAATTTTGGCATTGGGAACAGTTTCTTTGTTTTTCGAGTCTTGTATGTCATTCTTAATGAATATCATTTTTGTCCTTCCTTTTTAATAAATATCATTTCTATAGGCCTGTTGGCCAATGATGGTTATGAATTATCAATAAAGAAAGATATTTGCTACATCATTTTGAATGGTTCTAATGTGATGAATGGACAATTGAAGAATGGCACATATATACTATCATAGCCTGTTACTGTATTATACATTGCTAATAAACGTACTAGAATAGATAAAGTCAGTGATATTTATCTATAGCTTTATAGGCTAGGTCATATAAATAAGAACATGATAAATAAGTTGGTGGGAGAATGATGGGGACATCCATAATAAGAATATATACTTTGATTAACTCTCTTTGTTTTTGTAGCTATAGTCAATAAATTTTTCGAAGCAAGTTACAAATTTTCTTGAAACATGTTCATAAGCCAAATTTTTTGAAGCATGATTTGGCTCATAAGCCAACACATGGAAGAAGCCCATTAATTTTCTTGAAGCATGTTCATAAGCTAAATTTTCTTGAAGCAAGATTTCGCTCATAAGCCAACACATGGAGGAAGCCATTTGACTCAAGCCTAAAGCATGATAGAGGGCGTCCTCTTCAAGTCCAAGACCAATGATTCAAGCCTCTTCAAGACCAAGCCCAAACCCAATTCATGCCAAGATTTGAAGCACATGGAAAACAATCTTGGGGGAGAAGGAATTACATTATATCAAGAGTTTTATGGAGAACATAAAGATTCCTTCGACTACCCCAACAATATTTGACATGTGGAAAGCCATAACTTATAACACCTAAGCCTCCACATCAGCATTTGGAAACCATTTTAGGATCTTCTAGATGCCACATGTCAAAGTGGTTGTAACTTTCTACCTACAATATGTTTCTAGTTAGAACTACTTATCTAAGAGTTGTTGGAGCCAACTAAGCCATCCTTATCCCCTCTCCTCCACTCTTGGATGAAACTCCCTAGCATAGGAGCCTATAAATAGGCCCCCAAATCTCTTATTTGTATTCATTCTATACTATGATGATTAATGAAAGGGTTATTTCTCTTGTGTTCTAGTTCTCTTGTGTTCTTGTTTGGAGTTTGAGTGTTCTTGCTAATTTGAGTGTGTAGATCCTTATCTAAGGAAAGCATGAGAGTTTTTAAGTTTATGTTAGAGAGAGCAGAGTGCCATTGCAAGGAGTAAAGAGTGGGATGCCCCATAGTTTGGTCCAAGCTCAAGTTCCAAGCACCAAGGCCACCGGCCACTTTCTTCTTCTTCCCTTTTCCTTGTTTCCATTCCAACCCCAATTCTTCTTCCATGCCTAATCCCAAGTTTATTTGTAGGTTCTTTCAAGTTCCTAAGTTAAGGATGAATGTTCCATGCTATGGATCAAGGCCAAGGTAAGTCTCAAAGTATAGGGTGTTAATCTTGACTTCTAGACCTTAATCCTTGAGTATTGAGAGCTTTCCTTCCACCAAATATTTTAGCCAACATTGTTGGTAGGAAAAACTCTTCCTAAGTTTTATTAGATATGATCATTTAAAGGTTAACTTGCTCTAGTAGTGATGGTTTCCTTACCATGAAGATCCTAATCTTTATTTTGAACTAGATCTACATTATGGGTATCGTAACTTAGATCAACTAGTCTCCTTATGAAGATTCTTTTCTTGGATTAATTTAGACCATTTATTTGTTAATCAATTACTCAAGTTTGTTTGCTAGTTAGCTTGCTAAAACTCTCCATCCATCATTTTAATTTTGTCCCCCATCAAAGAAGGTCTCCTAGATATCACTAAGAGTGATCTTTACCAACTTGTGAATCTTGTCTTCTTAGAAAAATGACCAAGTTACCTTTTACTGGAAAGGGTGAAAAAACTAGTGATATTCTAAGTCTAGTATATACTGATATATGTGGACCTATGAATATCAGTGAAAGAGGAAGATATAGTTATTTCATTATATTTACAGACGATCTTTCATGATACAGTTGTTGCCTAGAAATGGAGCCCAAGAGGGGGGGTGAATTGGGTCTTTTAAAAATTTAACACAATAAAATCAAGGTCCAGTGGTGCTTATGAGCAATAATAAATTTGATGCAAGATGATAGCAATAATTAAAGAGTATGAGAGGAAAAGAGCAATCACACACAAACACAAAGTTTATAGTGGTTCGGTGCAAACCTAGCACCTACATCCACTCCCCAAGCCACCCTTGGGAATTCCACTATAATCCACACCAGATTACAGTCGACTTGTTTTTCACAAGGCTCACAAGTCAAAATCTAAGTTGGTTTTGTCACTTAGGCTTACCAACAAACCTTAACACTTGTTTTGTCTTCGGGCTCACAAGTTAATCCTAGTTGGTTTTATCCCTTTGGCTCACCAACAAATCACAATAACCTTCTTTCAAGACACACTTGAAAGCAAGGTCAAATCACAATAAAAACAGATATGAAATTTAAAAACTACAACAAACTCTTTTCAAGAGTAGATTGGAATCTTTGAAGCTCAAAAGGATACTTTGTCTTCACTCTTCTTCAAGGTGCCTCTTTTAGGAATGAAGTAAGGATGAGCTTGTAGGCTTTTCAGTGGAATCAAGCTAGAAGAGACTTTTTGATGTGAAGTTTGGAGAGAATATTGGCTTTTTGGCTTTTGAGTGAACTTGAATGCTCTTGAATAGACTTCTCTTCACTTCTCTCTTGCTTTCTTTTACTTTAAAATGAGGTTGGTGGAGCTTAAATACACCAAAAACCTTCTAAAAATGGTTTTTGACCGTTGGTTCATTGAAATAGCCATTTTGAGCTTGAAAACCAAGTTCTGCAAGCCAGAAATATAGATCCGTTAGAGCTGTCAGGCTGCAAGTGTCGACACTTGGCTGTCAGGTGTCGACACTTGGCTGTCAGGTGTCGACACTTGATTTCTGGGTGTTGACACTTAAACATTCAAGTGTCGATACTTGATGCACAGGTGTCGACACTTGACACAAAAATCCTCAAAATCACAAAGTTCTATATTTTTAAAAATCTCAGGCCTTGAGTCGACACTTGGAACCTAAGTGTCGACACTTGGTGTCGACACTTGAATATAGGTGTCGACACTTGGCATGCCAAGGATTTTTGTTCATGCCAAATGCTGAAGTGTCGACACTTGACTGTCCAGGTGTCGACACTTGAGACTGAAAACATTCAGATTCAAGTGTAAATGCCTTGAAAACAAAAATAAAATTCATGAATACATAAACACATAATAGTTAAACAATTATATGCCCTTTTTCAATGAAGAGGATGCCCGGATATGTGAGAATTGCTCCATGCCATTATGTGCCATACACCATAAGTTTTTGGAATTTTGAGGTGCTTTCTTCCTGAAAACTCACAACTTGAAATCCTCATTAGAATACAATATGCACTCAATATTTTGTTATTCATCAAAATCACTGGGTGGAGCCAACAATCTCCCCCTTTTTGATGATGACAAAACCTTGAGAAAAAAAGGCAATATAGTTCAAACTTTAACCATTTAATTTATAAATATGAATTTTAGTCACAATAGAGGCAAAAACTTTATAGATAGGAGGAAACAATCTCCCCCTTAATTAGATACTTCTTATTAAGGTAAACTTCAAAGATTCTTGCAAGGTGAAATCAATATAATCAATACAATACACCTTTTTCTCAATAAAATCAAAATCAATACATGTTCTCCCCCTTTTTGTCAATCATTAGAAAGGGGAATAAGCTCCCCCTCACAATGAGTATGGAGACAAAAAGATAGTAGAGAAACAAATAACATAGATATCAGAGCTGAACTTATGCTAATATCAAAGAGTATCAGAGCTAAAATCTACCAAGATAAAGGAGTATCAGAGCCAAAGAATAGTAAACTGATTTAGTGAAGCACAAAATTTTCCAAGATAACAGAGTACTGAACAGAAACACATATATATAAGATAAGTTTTCAGTACAAAATTTGCTGAGACATCAACAAGAGCTGAAACATATATAAATCATCAGAGTCAAACATGTATCAAATATACAAAATAAGAGCTAAAACAGACATCTGTGAGGCTAATCCTTATCAGATGGAACATCAAGACTGAAAGGAGCATTGATCCTAGATCTAGTGGCTAATGCCCTAGGAGGTGCTAAAGCTCTACGACTCCTAGTGCGGCCGGAAGTACCAAAGGCGGGTACAACCCTAGAAGATCTAGTGAAAGGAGGTGAAAGGTGATCAGCTGGCATAATAAGGTCCGGTGTGGAGTCAACCAAGGCAATAGCAGAAGCTGGTGTAGTAGGAGGATCTCGATGACCACCTCATAAGCATCGGCACCGCCCATACTATCGCTGTCACTGCCCACTACCTCTGTAGCTCTGTCAACATCCTGATCACCACCCTCAGCATAATCAGCATGGTCGCTCTGGTGATCGTCGCCATCATCATCATCATCATCATCATATCGTGCAAGTGCAGGGGCTGCAGGAGGTATAAATAATCTCAACAGACTCTCAATGCAAGTAAATCCCTCCTCCATGGATCTGCGAATCTCAACATGCTCCGAGGTAGTATGTGCTCGTAGAAGCTCGACCTCGCTATGCAGCTGAGTCACCTCACCTCTGATCTCTAAGAACTATGCTCTGGCATGCTCCTCAAAAGATAGTCTTGTAGATGGTGGTGGAGGAGCTGAAGTGTCAGGAGACAGGTGCTATGCCTGTGTCAATGGTACATCTACTGGAGGAAGAACTGCTGGCTCAGATGGTCCAGCCTCAGCCTCTCGAAACTCGTCCTCCTTATCTGGCTCCTGGCCAGACTCTCTGCAAACCCATCGACCTCCAACTATCCTGTATCCCATCCGGTGCACTGACCTCTCATCGTATACATCCGTGTACAGTATCTCCTTAGGGGATCTCCACTTCCAATGATACTCCACAAGCTCTGAAAAGTCGGGTCAGTGCCATGCCGTAGGCAAACAGTGTCAGCACTGAGTGGCAGCATCGTACATCCATGATAGCATCAGAGTGGGTATATCTATCTGTCTCCTCTTAATCAGACTGGTCATCACCATCAACTCCCTCTCGGTGATGAAGTCGAATCTACCAGTCTTCGGTAGTAGGATCCGTGCAGTAATATGGTGCAGCAGGCGCATCTCTAATGATAACTGGTTCGTGGTAACCACTGAAATACCGCGAACATCCTCTCTCTCAAGGATGCACCTAAATGCCGCCTCTCTATCATCCACTAAAAAAGCACAGACTCCACTCCGAGGTATGTCCCATACACGGCTCAGAAGCTCATCAGTCAAAGAGATCTGAATACCCCTGACAGATGTCGTCCACAGTAGTCATCGACAGTCTAGTGCACCGTAGAACTTCCTCACTAGGTGAGGATAGTACCTCTCCTGCATGGTGCAGAAGGGTACTAGTCCTGCATCAGTGAGTATCTGCCTAATACCAAAGTGGTGCCTGTCGAAGTACTGCAAGTCAACTCTCCTCCCTGAAGCTACAAACTTCCCTGCCATCCTCTCTGCAGGGGGGAGCTCGGTGTGGCTATACTGCTCGGCTGTGCAGGATCAAATCTGGCCTTTGATCTCCTCTCAGTACCATGACTGGGCCTCTCCCTAACTGCAAGTCTTTTTCGATGACCCATTACAGCCAACTGACCAGGAAAAAGGAAGAAAGGTTTAGAACAAGGGACTGGCCATAGGTTGAGATTAGGAAAAAAAGGTTTAGATAGGTTTCGAAAACCAGAATCAACAATGTTTGAAAAATAATATTTGTAGAAAATATATTTTGATCAAATGACAAACTATCGAACAAAATTTGTAGGAAAAAATTTTGTTAGGTAGAACACATTTGAATCTTTGGAAAAATAATTTTTGTAAGGTCTAAAAATAAAAAAACCATGGGATTTGGGTCTAAGCACTTAGGGTTTTAGCAAATAGGCAAAAATGTCGCAAATGTATCATGAAAAACCTTTCCAAATAGTCAATAAGTGGATTTAGTAAATTTAATTTAGATGAAAACCCAATTTATTTTGCCTAAAATTAATGAAACAGTGATTTTTGCAAAAAAGGGGGTGAAAATGGCCAAAAGATGAGGGAAATCCGAGAAAAACAAGTTTAAAACATTATTCCCTCAAATGGAGTTTTAGAAATCCATTAAAACATGCAAAAATCCGGTTAGATTCAAGAAAAATATTTGGAAAACCCAAAACACGGTTGTTTGGTTCGAAAACAACAAAATTAAAAACAAAGAAAAATAAAACGAAATTAGAAAGGAGAAATACCTGATTTGTGAAGGATTGAGGGGTGAAAGGATGGATTTGGACAGAGGGGACCACTGTTCCAAGAAATCAAGGGGGAAGAAAATTTCAAAAAACCATCATTCGATCTATTTAAAAATAGTTTCAGATTCGCAAGTGTCGACACTTCGGATATGTCAAGTGTCGACACTTGGTCAGGTGTCGATACTTGACATTTTCCAAGTGTCAACACTTGGTCAGGTGTCGATACTTGACATTTTCCAAGTGTCGACACTTGGCCAAAAAACTCAAGAAAATCCGAAAAAAATAGGAAAAATTTTGATAAAGTTTTGGGGCTTTAATCAATAGGTTTTGAGCTTTAGGATTTAGGTAAAAATGATACTAAGAGAATTCTAGGAGAATGGATCAATGATACCTAACTCTCTTCTAATCAGACAAAACCTATCCTCACTCAAAGGCTTTGTAAACACATCAGCTAACTGATCATTAGTACAAACAAAATCAAGAATTACATTAGAGTTTTGTACATGATCTCTTATGAAATGATGTCTTATTTCAATGTGTTTACTTCTTGAATGTTGCACAGGATTTTTAGATAGGTTGATTGCACTAGTATTGTCACATCTTATGGGTGTCTTAGTTAGTTTAATGCCAAAATCTTCGAGTTGTTGTTTGATCCAGAGGATTTGAGCACAACAGCTCCCAACTGCTATATATTCAGCTTCCGCCATAGATAGAGCAACTGAGTTCTGTTTCTTGCTACTCCAAGAGATCAAATTTACTCCAAGCAACTGACAGATTCCACTAGTACTTTTACGATCAAGTTTACACCCAGCAAAGTCAGCATCAGAATAAGCAATTAAATCAAATGAAGAATCTCTAGAGTACCATAAACCAATTTCAATTGAGCCAGATAGATATCTAAGTATGCGTTTAACAGCCAAAAGATGAGACTCTTTAGGATTGGACTGATATCTAGCACACATACAGACACTAAACATGATATCTTGCCTACTGGCAGTAAGATATAACAATGAACCAATCATGCCACGATATAATTTTTGGTCTATAGACTTACCTGATTCGTCCTTGTCAAGTCTACATGTAGAGCTCATAGGGGTACCTAACGGCTTAGTGTTCTCTATCCCAAACTTTTTGAGTATTTCTCTTGTGTATTTTGTTTGGTTGATGAAGATCCCCTCTTTGGTTTGCCTTATCTGGAGTCCGAGGAAGAAATTCAGTTCTCCCATCATGCTCATCTCGAACTCACCCTGCATTAATCTTGCAAAATCTTGACAAAGAGATTCATTAGTAGCACCAAATATTATATCATCAACATAGATTTGTACTACTAAGAGATCATCATTCTTTTTCTTTAAAAACAAAGTTTTATCTACATTACCTCTAGTAAAATCATTTTTCAGCAAAAAGGAGCTTAAACGATCATACCAAGCTCTTGGAGCTTGTTTTAATCCATATAAAGCTTTATGAAGTTTATAAATATGATTTGGAAATTCAGAATTTTCAAAACCAGGGGGTTGTTCAACATAAACTTCTTCTTCAATTAATCCATTTAAAAAGGCACTTTTAACATCCATTTGATATAGTTTAAAATTCATGAAGCAAGAAAAAGCCAATAATAGCCTAATTGCCTCAAGTCTAGCCACAAGAGCAAAGGTTTCATCAAAATCTATCACTTCCTCCTGATTGTATCCTTTGGCAACTAATCTAGCTTTATTTCTAATTACTATTCCATTTTCATCAAGTTTATTTCGAAAACCCATTTTGTGCCAATAATTGATGTGTTTGTAGGCCTATCCACTAGTGTCCAAACATTGTTCCTTTTAAATTGATTAAGTTCATCTTGCATAGCATTTATCCAATTACTATCACATTCAGCTTCCTCAATAGTTTTAAATTCAATTTGAGACACAAAAGCTAAGTAATCACAAATATTTCTAAGAGATGATCGAGTACGTACACCTTTAGATGGATCACCTATAATTAGTTCTTTTGGGTGTCCATGAGCATACCTCTATTCTTTTGGTAATGGATCAACAGTTGATGTATTTTCATCACCTTGTTCTTGATCTCCGTCAATGTTTTGATCATCGTTCTGTTCCTTGGTAAGTCCTTCATTGTTGTTTATTTCTTCAGTTTTCTTGCTACCTGTTTCATCAAAAAGTACATCTTCTTTTCTTGAAGATTTTTGGTTAGTTTCATCAAATACCACATGTATGGATTCTTCAACAACAAGTGTCCTTCTGTTGAAGACCCTATATGCCTTACTAGATATGGAGTAGCCTAGAAAGACTCCCTCATCTGATTTGGCATCAAATTTACTTAGATTATCTTTACCATTGTTTAAGATAAAACAACGGCATCCAAAAATATGAAAATAATGGATTGAAGGTTTTCTATCCTTCCAAAGCTCATAAGGGGTTTTCTTTAAAATTGGTCAAATTAAAACTCGATTTAAAATATAGCATGAAATATTTATGGCTTACGCCCAAAAGTATCTAGGTAAATCATTTTCACAAAGTATGGTGCGTGCCATTTCTTCAAGAGTTCTATTTTTTCTTTCTACTACCCTATTATGTTGAGGTGTCCTAGATGCAGAAAAATTATGATGAATTCCATTTTCAATACAGAATTTATCAAAATGGGCATTTTCAAATTCAGTTCCATGATCACTTCTTAAAGATATTACTGAAACACCTTTTTCATTTAAAACTCTTTTGTGAAATCTAATAAATTCAGAAAACGTTTCATCTTTATGTGCTAAAAACATGACCCAAGTAAAACGTGGAAAATCATCTACAATGACTAGACCATATTTCTTACCTCTCAAACTAGATGTTCTAGTAGGCCCAAAGAGGTCCATATGAAGCAATTCCAAAGGTCTAGATGTAGAGATTACTCCTTTTGGTTTGAAAGAAGATTTTGTTTGTTTTCCAAGTTGACATGCACTGCAAATCTTATCTTTTTCAAAATTGAGTTTAGGCAAATCTTTTACTAAATTCTTTTTGCTAAGTTTTGAAATTAAATGCATGCTTGCATGTCCTAGTCTACGATGCCAAAGCCAACTAGTTTTATCGATCTTGGCTTCCATTGCCACTAGACATTGACCTTTCTGAATAGGGAGATCATCAAGATCAACCGTATAAATATTGCCATGCCTATGATCGATGAACTTAATGCCATCGTCATCTAGACTAGAAACAATGCACAAAGAAGATTCCAAAACAACTTTAAAAATTTTGTCACAAAATTGACTAATGCTAAGCAAGTTATGTTTTAATCCATCAACATATAAAACATTATCAATATAAGAGGTAGGGGTGATATGGATTTTACCAATACCGATAATTTTGCCCTTTCCATTATCACCAAAAGTTACATTGCCACCATTTTGATATGTGAGTGATGAGAACTGCTCCACATCTCCTGTCATATGCCTTGAGCAACTGCTATCAAGGTACCATATTCTTTTCTTGTTGGTTGCAAGGCATACCTACAATAAAGATCAAGTGGAGACTTTAGGTACCCAAGCCATCTTGGGTCCTTTTTGGTTAGTGGCATTGGTTCCTTTTGGAACCCAAACTTTCTTAGTGTTATTTAATTTTCTTTTGTTGCACATATAAGATTTATGTCCTTTAATACCACAAGTATAGCATGTAATGGATGAAGATGCAGGCACAAAGAAATTTTTAAAGAGTTTCTGTTTCTTATGAGTTCTGAATCCTAATCCAGCTTTGTCAAATACTGCTCTTTGGTTATTTAATAGTAAATTTAATTTTTCAGAACTGTAAGTAAATTTTTCAACAAAAGATTTTAGTTTTTCGATTTCTTCTTTATATCCTTTGTTTTTTATTAAAATTTCTTTGCTTTGTCTTGATAATTTTTCATTTGAAAGTAAGTCACTTTTCTTTTCAAAGATATCCTTTTCTTTTTCAAGAGCTATAATCTTATTATTTAAATTTTTATTTTGTATTAGAAGGTATTCATTTTCATTTGAAAGGTTGTTTGTTTTAGCTATATCCAAATTTTGCTTCTTTAAGTCTTTATGTTTTGACTTTAATTTTTGAAATTCTATGACTAGTTCATCAAAAATCTTATAAAGCTCATCAAAAGTAAATTCATATTCGGTTTCAGAACATACCTCTTCTTGATCGGCCATCAGACAGAAGTTTTGCTACCTCCTGCTATTCTTCCTCAGAGCTGGAGTCTTCACTTTCACTCTAGGTTGCCATCATGGCTTTCTTTCTCAGCTTTCTTCTGCTTTTCTTTAATAAGGGGCAGTCTACCTTGAAATGCCGGGGTTTCTTACACTCAAAACATGTGGGCTGCTCCTTCTCCTTCTCCTTGTCTTTTTCTTTACTCAGCTCACCTTTCAGAGGTTTCTTTTTGTAGTTGAACTTTTTCTTCCTCAAAAACCTTCTGAATTTTCTTGCTAATAGAGCCGTTTCATCTTCTTCGTCATCCTCTTCAGAGTCTTCGCTTGAGTCCTCTATAGTAGTAGATTTGAACGCGATCACCTTCTTCTTTTTATCCACCTCTCCGTTCTTTTGTTTGAGGGATAGCTCATAAGTCATCAAGGAACCCAACAGTTGTTCCAGCGGGAGAGTGTTGACATCTTTAGCTTCTTCAATTGCAGTGACCTTTGAATCCCATGAAGCTGGTAGAGACCTGAGAAGTTTATTCACAAGTTCACCATTAGAAATTATTTTTCCTAGACTTCTCATGCCGTTCATAATATTTGTGAACCTAGTATACATCTCACTGATAGACTCAGTAGGTTCCATTTTAAACATTTCATATGTGTGAATTAGCATGTTAACCTTGGTGGTTTTCACTTGGTGTGTACCCTCATGGATAACCTCAAGTGTATCCCAAATCTCCTTTGTGGAGAGATAGTTTGATATTCTATTAAACTCACTAGGATCAAGAGAGCAAAATAAAATGTTCATTGCCTTAGCATTAAGCTCAATTTGCTTAATGTCATTCTCATCCCAATCATCTTCCATTTTTGGAGTGAGAATGCCATTAATCATCATTGTAGGCTGATGAGGACCTTTTACAATTGTTCTCCACAAATTATAATCAAGAGCTTGTATAAATATGCGCATGCGTGTCTTCCAGTATGTGTAATTTGTGCCATTAAAAAGTGCGAGTCGATTTGAAGCTTGACCTTCTACAATACCCATGCCTATTGGGGCTGCCATGATCTTTTACTCAAGATCCTTGGACCTACAAGAGAGTACCGGTGCTCTGATACCACTTGTTGCCCAGAAATGGAGCCCAAGAGGGGGGGTGAATTGGGTCTTTTAAAAATTTAACACAATAAAATCAAGGTCCAGTGGTGCTTGTGAGTAATAATAAATTTGATGCAAGATGATAGCAATAATTAAAGAGTACAAGAGGAAAAGAGCAATCATACACAAACACAAAGTTTATAGTGGTTCGGTGCAAACCTAGCACCTACATCCACTCCCCAAGCCACCCTTGGGAATTTCACTATAATTCATACCAGATTACAGTTGACTTGTTTTTCACAAGGCTCACAAGTCAAAACTTAAGTTGGTTTTGTCACTTAGGCTTACCAACAAACCTTAATACTTATTTTGTCTTTGGGCTCACAAGTTAGCCCTAGTTGGTTTTATCCCTTTGGCTCACCAACAAAGCACAATAACCTTCTTTCAAGACACCCTTGAAAGCAAGGTCAAATCACAATAAAAATAGATATGAAATATAAAAACTACAACAAACTCTCTTCAAGAGTAGATTGGAATCTTTGAAGCTCAAAAGGATGCTTTGTCTTCACTCTTCTTCAAGGTGCCTCTTTTAGAAATGAAGTAAGGATGAGCTTGTAGTCTTTTCAGTGGAATCAAGCTAGAAGAAACTTTTTGATGTGAAGTTTGGAGAGAATATTGGCTTTTTGGCTTTTGAGTGGACTTGAATGCTCTTGAATAGACTTCTCTTCACTCTCTCTTGCTTTCTCTTACTTTAAAATGAGGTTGGTGGAGCTTAAATACACCAAAAACCTTCTAAAAATGGTTTGTGACCGTTGGTGCATTAGAAATAGCCGTTTGGAGCTTGAAAACCAAGTTCTGCAAGCCAGAAAAATAGATCCGTTAGAGCTGTCCGGCTGCAAGTGTCGACACTTGGCTGTCAAGTATCGACACTTGGCTGCTAGGTGTCGACACTTGATTTCTGGGTGTCGACACTTGAACATTCAAGTGTCGACACTTGATGCACAGGTGTCAACACTTGACACAAAAAAATCCTCAAAACTACAAAGTTCTATATTTTTAAAAATCTCAGGCCTTGAGTCGACACTTGGAACCTAAGTGTCGACACTTGGTGTCGACACTTGAATATAGGTGTCGACACTTGGCGTGCCAAGGATTTTTATCTGTGCCAAATGCTGAAGTGTCGACACTTGAATGTCCAGGTGTCGACACTTGAGACTGAAAACATTCAGATTCAAGTGTAAATGCCTCGAAAACAAAAATAAAATTCATGAATACATAAACACATAATAGTTAAACAATTATATTCCCTTTTTCAATGAAGAGGATGCCCGGATATGTGAGAATTGCTCCGTGCCATTACGTGCCATACACCATAAGTTTTTGGAATTTTGAGGTGCTTTCTTCCTGAAAACTCATAACTTGATATCCTCATTAGAATACAATATGCACTCAATGTTTTGTTATTCATCAAAATCACTGGGTGGAGCCAACAACAGTTATATTTACCTCATGAGACATAAATCTAAATCATTTGAAATGTTCAAATGTTATCATAATGAAGTTGAAAAACAAATTCAGAAGTTTATTAAAACTCTTCGATTAGATCGAGGTAGTGAATATCTTTCCTATGAGTTTCTGACTTATCTTGAAGAGAATGGGATTCTCTCTTAATGGACTCCTCTAGGGACACCTCAGTTAAACGGTGTGTCTGAAAGGAGGAATTGAACTTTGTTGGACATGGTTCGATCCATGATGGGCTTAGCTAGTCTACCTAAATCTTTTGGAGATTTGCTCTTGAGTCATCGTCCTACCTTTGGAATAGAGTTTCAAGTAAGTCCGTTGACAAAACACCATATGAGATATGGATTGGATGGAAGCCAACTCTCTCTTACCTTCGAGTTTGGGGGTGTCTGGCTTATGTTAGATATTTGGAGATGGATAAACTTGGACCTAAGTCTGATAGGTGTCTTTTTGTTGGGTATCCTAAACAATCCAAAGGGTATTATTTTTATTTACCCGAGGAACAAAAGTTGTTCGTCAGTCTTAAGACAACCTTTTTAGAAAGGGAGTACCTTCGTGAAGGCACTCAAGATGTTGAGGATGAACTTGGGGAAGTTCAACATATAGAAAAACCTTCTCACTCTAAGGCCACTATAGACCAGATTTGATTAGATCAGATCTAGAGCCCATAGTGTAGCCATTAAGGAGATCTGGTAGAGTACCACGTCAACCAGACAAATACTATGATTTCTTGGTCCAGGATGGTGATCTTGTTGAGGTCGATGAAAATAATGAAGACCTGATCACCTATATGGATGCAATGATAAGGTATGATTCTGAGTCATGTTTGGGAGCTTTAAAATCCGAAGTGGAGTCCATGGAAATCAACAATGTATAGACATTGGTTGATCCACCTGAAGGGATAAAATCCATTGGGTGTAAATGGATCTTCAAGCAGAAGTGGGGCACAGATGGATAGGTGGAGACCTATAAATCTCATCTGGTTGCCAAGGGGTATCATCAGCATTATGGTATTGACTATGATGAGACATTTTTTATTGTGGCAATGCTCAAGTCCATTCGGATTATGCTTGCTTTAGCAGCACATTTAGATTATGAAATTTGGCAAATAGATGTTCGAATAGCTTTTCTAAATGGTGAGCTAGAAGAAGAAGTGTATATGATGCAGCCTGAAGGGTTCACATCCACAGATGAGTCTAAAGTGTGCAAGCTTCAGAGATCCATCTATAGACTAAAGTAGGCTTCTCGGAGTTGGAACATGCATTTTGATAAATGTATCAAGACATATGGCTTCATTAGGAATGGAGAAGAACCTTGTACATATAAGTGGGCAAATGGTTTTGTCGTTGTGTTTCTTGTTTTGTATGTGGATGACACTCTCTTAATTAGGAATGACATTCCAGCATTACAAGAAATAAATGTATGGTTTTCATCTCAATTCTCTATGAAAGACTTGGATGAAGCCTCATTCATACTGGGTATGAAGATTTATAGAGATAGATCTTAGAGGCTTCTAGGACTGTCCTAATCTATGTACATAGATACTGTGGTGAAGTTGTTCAGCTTGGAGAATTCTAAAAGGGGTTATCTTCAGATAGGTCATGAAATTACTCTTTCCAAGAAGGATTGTGCGACAACTCCTGAGAAAAGGGAGTATATGAGTAGGATTCCATATGGTTCGACAGTGGATTCTATTATGTATGCTATGCTATGCACTAGACTAGACATGACATACTTATTAAGGATATTGAGTAGATACCAATCTGACCCAGGTGAAGCTCATTGAAAAGTTGTTAAGAACATCCTTAAGTATTTGAGAAACACTAAGGACCAATGGCTTATTTATGGAGATTCTAACTTAAACTAGTGGGGTACACTGACTCTAGTTTTCAGTCAGATAGATATGATAGTAAGAGTGTGTCTGGTTTTGTGTTTACCCTTAACGGTAGAGCTGTCTGCTGGAAAAGTTCCAAGCAGCATGATGATGAGCTAATATATATGTGATTATTTTTGTGTGTTTTATATGTGGGGTAAGGTGGTTAAATCCCGAATATCAGATCAAAATAAGATGTAGAGAGTTCTATATGAATTTTAGAATCTACGCATGCAGATTAGGACCTAAGAAATAAGTAAAAGGGGATCGCTAGGACTAAGAAGCCTTAGTTAGGGCCAGTTCACCTACAATAAAATTACTGGAGAATATAGGGGATGTACCTGGCAATGTCTAATGTGCATGGTGAAGATTGCAGTGAAGAGATCACTCGTTCCTCGATGGATGCGGCCTAAAAAATCAAGTCGGAGGCTCGCGGATTCATGGCTTTCTGCTTGGTGGTCCGATTGCAGCCCGGCTAGAGTCATTGGATTCGTAGGAACTCGGGAACCTGCAAACAACCATCAAGGATGAGAAAACAAAGGTTGGAAACAAGAACAATTTCAGAAAAAGGCAGCAAGGGTGTGTTGGAAGAAGAGGCTTGGAAGAAGGTTGGTTGGCAAGGGTTTCTTCGGGCAGCACTTCGGAAGGACTTCAGGCTCACACAAGATCCCTTAATGCACACAACAGGGAGGCACACAACAATTGAAGAATCAAGTGTATTTCATATATCAAAATTAATTTCTCATACAAGAGACTAGGGTCCTTTAAATAGACTCTTAGTCTTGGGATCCAAGTAAGGGTACAATATTATTTACCTAGGAATTCTATTCCCACACAAACCCTAGCTAGAAAATAAAGAAACAAAGGTAGAATAAATCCCTAGAACTTCTCTCCCTCTCCTTGCCTTGGTCGGCCAAGAGGGGAGACTTTAAGTGGTCAACCAAGGAGAGGGTCACCATAAGCAAGTGGTGCCCTAGCTCCTCTCCTGAGCCTGGACTGGCCCAATTTGCTTCCAACTGCTATCCAGGGCTTCTGGGCTTCTGATTTCTCCTCTGAGGTGTTCAAATCTTCAGGCTAGGTTGGACTTGAGCTTCGCTTCCATGTCTTCAAACTGGTTGGACTTGGTCTTCACTTGTATGATGTGGTTTTGAGTCTTTAGTGTACTTTGACAGGACTCAAAAAAATAAAATTAGCTCAACATGAGTTGACTAGTACAGGACTCAAGTAAAACAACCACAACTTAGATGAACTAAGCTTTATTACAAATGGACTTGAATGTAACTAAGTGATCTACAGAGTGTTGAGAAGTCTCTGTCTATTTCTGGTGCCTCTGGTGTCCCCACCAATTCTCCCGGGGTGGGAGGAACTCGACCCTGTCGAGTGAAAATCAAGCTGGCTCACATATCTCTCGAGGAGGTATGGGTTGAGGAGTTGCAAGTCCTCTTGAGAAATCCACGAATCGTTCAACTCTGGCCGGCCTTGCCATTGGACCAGGTAGCATTGATAGCAGCGCCTTTAGTCATTAAGGCTTGATCGTCTAAGATACGCTCGATTCGTTCTCCTCTCTCAGGCCAATTTATTGGTGGATACTCTAGGTTAGGGTCACTCACAATGGAAGGAGTAGGTCCAAAGGCCTCACTGGGTATCACTACTGGTTCCCTATACTCAACCAAGTCTGCGATATTGAAGGTAGAACTAAGGCCCAAATCCGGAGGCAAATCTAACACATAGGCATTTTGCCCAACCTTCTCTATCACTTTAAAAGGTCCAGCTCTGCGAACATGAAGCTTCGTTTATTTAGGCCTAAGCTTAACCAAGATAGAATCCACTACATCAAATTCCTTGGCCCTTCTTCGGGAATTAGCCAGTTTCTTTCATAATTAGTGCAGGTGGTGAACATGCTGGGCACATGCAGACTCCTAACAGATGATGCAAAGGACTCATATCAACACCTAAAAGACTCGACTATGTATGCCTATTGAAAGAGGTTTATTAGGTCTTAACTACAACTTGGGTATGGGACATGACTGGTGGTTGATGGATGACATGCAGAAGAAAATTTGCTAGTAACTCCTAATAGATGCTAGAGGGTCTTCCAAAAGTAGGTAGCAAATGGGATGGGCTCTATGGATTCTTGCAACCTGGTAACCTCAACAAAATGTGATCCAATGGTTCTAGAAATATGAGACGACTCAAGGAAAGGTAGAAAATAGGAACTGGGTTTAGAGTTAGTCTGGTAGGGTGGAGAAAAAGGTTCCGGATTAGTTAGATAAAGTACGTTATAAGAAGGTGTGTCAGGGACTAATCCTAGACTAATGAGGCTAACCTTACGGGGTTGCAGTTTATCTATGGGGTTTGCATAATGGAAGGATGGGTTATTAATCTCAGGAAAGAGGTCCTTAATGAAAATTATAGGAGGAGGCTCATCCTAAGGGTACTGATTCAAAGAGATCAGGTCTTTAATAAAGTCTTATGGTTCTTGTATTTTTAGGACTAGACTGTATAATTTGACTCCCCTCTATGGTTTCCTCAAATAAGGTTCTAGCAGCAATATCTAGGTTCTTTTCCTTTAATTGTTCTTCCACTACAACTTTAGGCTAGATGTGGTTAGGGTCAACTACCTCTAGGTTGGCTTCTACCTGGTTATCTATTGGGCCAACTAATTCTTGGTCATCTATAGGTATCTCCTCTTCTCCCTCATACTCATCTGCTAAGTTCACATCAGCTTCTTACACTTCTGCATTAATGTAAGCTTTGTCAATCAAAGAGATGGTAGGGGAAGGTCGGCAAAGGAAAAATTGGCTAGGTCCTGGTTTCTGAGTATGGACACTAATCCTAGTAGGTTCAGGTTGCCTAAGAGGTAGTGGCTTACTACTGGGCTCATATTTAGGGTACTAATCCTATAGGGTTCAAGTTGACTTGGGAAAACCTGACTAGTACTAGGCTGATACCTAGGGGTTATGGGCTCCCTGGGCTCATAGGACAAGGGTGCAGATCTATGGGTCATGGGTCTACTGGACTCATGGATATGGGTTCATAGGTTCTAGAGTCATAGGATTTGTAGTCATAAGATCTATAGGTTGTGGGTATACTAGGCTTATAGGATGTGGATAAATAGGATCTAGAGTTATAGGATCTAGGTTCATAGGTTTTGGAGTCACTAGATCTATAGGTTGTGGGTCTCTTGGATTGATAGGACTTGGGTAGGTACTTTCTCCTTAGTTCAAGTTTCATATCACTCCAGGTAGTTATGGGTTCGTGGCCTTCTAGCCTAAGTATTCTCTCAACATTATCCTAGTCTAACCTGGCCTGGTGAACTAACTTAGCTTTAGCAAACTTGAACTGACATCTTTCATAATCGAAACCCATATTTTGTTCAAAATACAGGTCCAACTACAGCTCCCTAGACCTAGAGTCCAAAACTAGATGGTCAATCAGGGTGGCGGACTAGCCTATAGTAACCGTGTACTCAGCCAGGCAGGTGTAAGGGGAGTGTTAGGTCCTTGATTGCCAATCCTAGACATCAATTAGAGATTGGCCAGGTAGGAAGACAAGTACACAAGCCCTTCAGGATTGAATCCCTAAACCACCGTTCTAGACACTAAGCACAAGGAACACATAGGTTAGCTTGACACAATGATCTGACACTTAGCCCGAACCCGACCAGTTGGTGTCCCTAGCCCACTAGGGCAAATTAAGTCTAATAGATTTTAAGTTAGGCTTGGGACCGAATGCAGGCGATGTGGTTTTGGGCTAAGGAGAGGTGATCAAATCCTCCCCCAATCTGACGTAGCAAGAGTGCCCTTAATGGTAGTTTATGCAATGATGGCAGGTAGATGATGTAAAATTAGGGTTTAAGTATTTTTTGGTAGCTTTTATATATGTATTTTTTTTTTGTTCTTTTGCAGAAATATGATTTGCAGCCAATGACTTAATATGCTAGAAACATACTAAAAATAAAAGATAGGCAAAAAAGATGCTAAACAAAACCCTAAACCTTCCAAAATTGTCTTGCTGAAAAATAGAGCCAAAAATTTATAGGCTGTATTTCAGATTACAAAAACTTCAAAAATTGAAATAAAATATGAAAACATTTTGTAAAATACTTTGAATTAAGATGAATCTATCAAAATAAAAATCTGAATTTTTGGAGTTCTGAATAGGGAAAAACAATTAAAAGAACAGTACATATACGGACTATGATGGGTGCAAAAAATGAGCCCTAATCTAAGCTCTGATACCAGATGATGCCGAACTAATATGCATGCAATTATTTTTGTGTATTTTATATGTGGAGTGAGGTGGTTAAATCCCGAATATAAGATCAAAATAAGATGAAGACAGTTCTATATGAATTTTAGAATCTATGCATGCAGATTAGGACCTAAGAAAGCAGTAAAAGGGGATCGCCTGGACTGAGAAGCCTCGGTTAGGGCCAGTTCACCTACAATAAAATTACTAGAGAATATAGGGGGTGTACCTGGCAATGTCTGATGTGCCTGGTGAAGATCGCAGCGAAGAGATCACTCGTTCCTCGACGGACGTGGCCTGGAAAATCAAGCCAAAGGCCCGTGGATTCCTGGCTTTCTGCTTGGTGGTCCGATTGCGGCCCGGCTAGAGTCATTGGATTCGTAGGAACTCGGGGACATGCAAACAACTGTCAAGGGTGAAAAAATAAAGGCTAGAAATAAGAATAATTTTAGAAAAAGGTAGCAAGGTCATGTTGGAAGAAGAGGCTTGGAAGAAGGTTGGTTGGCTAGGATTTCTTCGGGCAGCACTTCGGAAGGACTTGAGGCTCACACAAGATCCCTTAATAAACACAGCAGGGAGGCACACAGCAATTGAAGAATCAAGAGTATTTCATATATCAAAATTCATTTCTCATACAAGAGACTAGGGTCCTTTAAATAGACTCTTAGTCTTGGGCTCTAAGTAAGGGTATAATAGTATTTACCTAGGAATTCTATTCCCACCCAAACCCTAGCTAGAAAATAAGGAAACAAAGGAAGAATAAATTCCTAGAATTTCTCTCCCTCTCCTTGCCTTGGTTGGCCAAGAGGGGTGACTTTAAGTGGCCGACCAAGGGGAGGGTCACCATAAGCAAGTGGCGCCCTAGCTCCTCTCCTGGGCCTGGACTGGCCCAATTTGCTTCCAGCTACGATGTAGGGCTTCAGGGCTTCTAATTTTTCCTCTGTGGTCTTCAAATCTTCAGGCTAGGTTGGACTTAGGCTTCACTTCCATGTCTTCAAACTAGTTGGACTTGGTCTTCACTTGTATGATGTGATCTTGAGTCTTCAGTGTACTTGGATAGGATTCAAAAAAAATAAAATTAGCTCAACATGAGCTAACTAGTACAGGACTCAAGTAAAACAACCACAACTTAGATGAACTAAGCTTTATTACAAATGGACTTGAATGTAACTAAGTGATCTACAGAGGTTTGAGAAGTCTCTGTCTTATTTGATACCTCTGGTATCCCCACCACAGCATACAGTGGTTGATTCTGTTTGCGAGGCAGAGTATATTACAACATCGGATGCAACAAAGGAGGCTATGTGGTTGCAAAAATTTCTAGGGGAGCTAGGAGAGGCACCTTTCTTAGATGGTCCTATTCTAGTATATTATGATAGCATTGGAGCCATAGCTCAAGGCAAAGAGTCAAAGTCACATTAGCGGACCAAGAATATTCTACATTATTATCACCCTGTCCAGCAGATCATTGAACGAGGTGACATTGACTTTCTGAAGATCGATGGAAAGGAAAACTTGGCTGACCCCTTTACTAAAGATGTTGGAATACAAGAGTTTGATGACTACAAATGGAAGATGGGAATGAGATTTTGTTCTGATTGGCTTTAGTCCAGGTGGGAGTTGTTGGGAATTATATCCTAAAGCCAATTATCTAAGCTGTAGATGGTTGTGCAACTCATGTATATGTATATGAATTATTGAATTGAATAAAAAGTTTATTCTGGTTGTTCATCACATGTCATCTTCTTAATTGAACTCTTATGTGATGATATCCTTTGAGCTACCTTGTATGCGATGTAGAGAGAATGTCGTGTAGTTCACAAATTGGTTCGCGACCAAAGGATATGCTATTTCAAGATGATGGTGTATCGAGAGTAAGCCATTGATCTCATATCTATTGGTTGTCCTCTTAACCAAGTAGCATGGAAATGCTGGAATGACATCAAGTGTTGTGTTTGACACTTCACTGAATGTGACTCTCATGCGAGATTTTCTTTCTGTCGAAGAGGAGTCTTGCATTAGAATGTGGACATGAATTATTTCTCTGACTTGAGATCACTATGGCAGCGTGCAAGCAACCACTGTGCTTAGGTGTCGAACTACCTGGATTTATAATCCAGTGACGAAAGGTTGTTGGGTATAGTCAAGTACTTGTGTAGCTGTAATAGGATCGAGATAGGATTGATCTCTCCAAATGGTTTGGATTGAATGCTTAATTTGCCTCAATTAAGAAAGACCTTGGTCAGGACATTCCTTGTAAGGAGTTACAAGGATACTTATTTGAGACATATTGAGATGGACTGATTAGGGTTGGGTAGTTTAACCCTAAGACATATGGAGCATTAGGAGATTAAAGGAATAAGTTCACTGCTATTCCATATTCGATAGGTTCATATTCCTCTACAACCTTCAACCTATCTGGACACCGGGTGTCATTGCTAGATGGCAACATTGGCTGGTATTAGAAATGTTCCCGTGCTACCAGTTTAGTATTTGAACCTATGGAGTCACACACAAAGGGTTTTTTCTTGCTTTGTTGGCATGGGAATGATTGGGAATCATTCTAAACTCATTTGACAAAGAGTTGTCAAAAACTCGAGTCGGCTAATTTGGATGAGTCGACTCAAGTCATCCAAGTCGACTCGAGCAGTCGAGTCGACTCGACTGACGGGTTATTGTAAAATTTGAGAACCTTAAATAAAATGCTGTAACAATCATAGAAGTTTAATGGCTGGCATTTCTAGGTTATTATTACCTGTTATTGCTAAAGTCCAAAGGTCTCCTGACATGTTGAAATCTCAAGAGACTAAAACCTACCTTTAATCTCTCATTATACCCCCATAATGGTTTTGGGGGTCGCTGTTACAAAGGTAGGGCTGATGAAGGTGGACGGTTGAGATTTTTTGACATTCCACGCCGAAAAATCTGGATCAAAGTTGAGACTGTACCCAGAAAACTTCTGAGATAGAGATCTTGCTTGATCCTTGAGAGATTGCAAGATTTGATCTCCTGGATAGAGTGTGGTTTTGGTTTTGGGATTCTTGAGTGCATACCTTCTATTGAAGGTTTGGGACAGAGCGTTGGGAAAGGTTTCTCAAGCATCTTCGTTCCAGCACCGTTACAGCAACAATCCTTCAAGGAGTTGAAGGAGTCTGCATATCTTTAAGGAGTTGAAGAAGGAGTCCTTGCAACTGGCATTGTTTCTAGAGGAGCTAGCACCTTGAAGGAAGGAGAAGAAATCATGCTACAAGGTGTGAACCACCCATAGAGGCGGTACGCATGTGCTACTTGTAGAGCAGGAGTTTTTTTCACAGGTTGGAGCGACCTTTGGGATTGCAACTGAGAACCAGGGATTTTGTTGCAACCTTTGGTGAACATCACTAAGGTATGTCTTTATTTTATGTATGATATAATTATCATTGCTGCATCATTGTGTGATTTCTGGAATGGTTCTATTTTTCATACAATGATTGCATGATTTCATATTTACATTACTCTAGATGTATCTTGATCCTGGTAGGGGCTTGTGTTAATTAGATTAACATCTATAAATAAATTGGTTTTATCACTTTCTGCTGCTGCATGCCTTTAGAAAAGTTTTAAAATGCATGTATCGTCCCTTAGGAACATTTGCTTATAAAGATGGGTGCTCGATGGTTCTAACGGTGGTGGGTGGTGGCGCCCAGGTGAAACAAGGCCCAAATTTATCCATGGTCCGTGGGTCTAAGCCGTGGACTGATAACCATGGCTTCCATAGACTATTTGGTCATTCTATGAACCAGCCAGCTAGTCCATAGTGGACCAACTGTCTTAAAATTTGTGCGATTTGTTATTAATCTTTAAACTCTTATTCTGGGATTGTTCAAACTATAATTTGAGTACCGTTTACACTGTTAGATTTTAAAAAATGAGCACTTTCCAACTATGAACTCCTTTTCTACAAAATACTAATAAAAAATATTAATTTTTGAGAAATATAGATCAATTAATATTTTTTTAATGCTTAAATTAGGATATTTAATAGGCTTATCACACCCCTCAACTTAATCATTTTGCTAGTCCCTTAGCAATGTAATAAGAATATATGTATTAATTTAAAACCATGTATCATCAAGATCCTCCTTTATCAAATTAAATCTAGGATTAAAGTTAATAGAAGTTAGCCAATATCACTAAGTATTGAGTTTCTGAATTAAATTTTATAGTCAAAACTATTAGAAAGTTAGAATTTATCCAAAGGTCTTCAGCACTTGTGTTTGTGATGGCTAACTTAGTATTTCAGTACTAGCTTATAAAAAATAATTGTTTCTTCACTTATCACCCTTCTTTGGTAAATTTTCTATACACCCCCAAATTAAGCAAATGAGCTGAGGTAGCTTTCACACCACATAATTTTTTTTATTAGCAATATCACCACATTGCCCACTTTTTCGAACAACAATGTTTACATAGGTGAAGGTGCCCGGTTACTCGGTGTGAAACCAATGTTTAGAACTTGCCCCTTTTTTCTTTTTTTTTGATTTTTTTTCTTTTTCAAGTAGGTAGCTCTTTCCTTGAATTCAAGTTTCTTTAAATGGGATCTATAACAATTACCAAGTTTTTAGTAATAATTGAATCTTCAAGTGACCTTACAACAAATACCTACTTTATCTCATCAGTGTGCATGCGCAATGGAAGTGCACATAGCTTTTAAGTGACCTAAGTGGTTCCTAAAAGTCTAACCAACTAGTCTACTCCTTAACTCGCTACAGTAATAAGCAAATACTGTTAAACTACATTACCCTTTTTTTAGTCTATTTTGCTTAAGAATTTCTTTCATGGCATACGATTTATCAAAATTTTCTTCACATAATTTTTTAGAATTTTTAGTAATTTTCAAAATTTTCAAGATATTTTCAAAATATTTTTCAAAAATATTTTCTCTTACATTCCAACTTTCTTTTCATTATCCTCAATGGCATTAGAGAAAAATTAGGATATAATAGAAAGACAAAAATAGGTACCACTTGGACTAGATATGCATCGCATATTACCAGGTGTATCCATAAGGAGTGGTCCATTATTCCTACAGAAATAAAAATCACTAAAGTAAGAATCAATAAAAAGATTGGGTTACCTCCCAACATGCACTAAGTTTAACATCTTCAGTTAGACCTCTTAGAGTTCTCATCATATTTTTGCTTAAATCTTATGTGGATTTTTAATTCCCAACATAATTTGGGTTTAGCTTTAGAGTATATCCTACATGGGACCATTAGATGGCTTATTCCCTTAATAGCTAACAATTCTTTCATTATAACTAGATATTGGTATAACTTAATTATGAGTCAGGATTCAAAGGGACCTAGATCCATGTAATCGATGTGCCAAGAGAGTACTTCAGGATCCTCATTTGATGCCTCTTCCTTCATTGGCAAACGTCCTACCAGAGTCATGAGAGATTTAGCTAATAATTTAGATCTTGGTAAAATTCCTTTCTGATATACAACTTGGCACTTTTTCCAAATCAATATCAACTCTATTTTCATACATTGTTTCAATACTATAGATAAATTTTGGAGGCAGTCTGTGAAAGTAGTACCGAATACAGAGAAATCAGATATGAAAGTTTTGAAGTTATTATCTCTCATATATGCAATATCCTACCCAGTAGCTTCTTTATGTGCTTTTATAATACCTATAATTTGGGCTTCCTGATTACATACTACTAGTAAGGTATTGATGGATGCAATAGGAAGTGGCTTCAATTTTGGGTCAGGTTGTGATTCTAACAAGGGAGCTATTGGAGGTTTGGGTGATGGCTCATATTTCTCAATCCAAAGTTAGGTGGTGTTAGGGTAAGGTATTACTACTAGGTCATTCATTGCTATAGTATACCCACTAATTCATCCACCTCAAGGTGAGCCAGATAGGGGTTTAACAAATCATGGGGAAGACTTCTATGTATAGCTTCCTCTATTGTATTATGTATTTGTGATCCTTGGAAATTTCTCAGTTAATTCTATTATTGCACCTATTTGTTCTTCCTTCCCATTAAAAATAATGGATGATTTTGGGGCACTTGGGATTAGGACCACGGGTAAGTTAGGTAATGATAGAAGTGGTTCGTCCTTTTAACTTGATTTCTCTTTAAATATTTATGCTTTAATCAAATTAGCTAGGTTGGTCTCTTTGGTTATACAGGGTTGCTCTATGACCATGTTATTCTTAAGAGTTATAATCGATTATTTAGGGATAGTTACATCAACATCAAAATTTCTAGTTAGGTATTACTCCTTATGATTACTCTTGGGCTGACTAGGTAGCTCATTTTCACTTATGGCTATGGCTAACTAACTCAATTACTTCTCCAAATGGGCAATAGCCTAGGTGTTGGAGTTTGTTTGTCGGCCCATGCTCTGTATAAAGTTATTCAGGATAGTACTAGTGTTATTAACTGTAGTATTGAGGTTAGCTCGGGGTTTAGCCAATGTTTCTAGACTTTTTTCTAATATGCTAATTCCTTTCTCAAGATCTAAACCTAGTTAGTTGTTCACTAATTGGTTTGGCCTATGATAGGGCTAATCAAAATTATGAGCTCCTAATATTGCATCTTGTGACCAGACAAAATTGAGGTGATGTCCCAATCCTAGGTAATAGGTTGGTGCATAAGGTTCAATTATACATCTGGCATTAGCTACACTCCCCTGTGTAAACCCATTTTGGGTTGGTTGCATCATGTAAGGACATTCTTCTACAACATGATCTAGTGCATCACATGCCATTCTCATAGGTGCCGGCACATTGTGAAATTGGATATATCCTTTATGTTCTAGGACTTCCTCAATCCTATTGATCAAAAGTGCCATTTTAGTTTCTTTAGGTTCCCTTATATGATTGTATGCATATTCAAATCTCAAAAATTTAGAATGCATATCAATCAATTACTATTGATTCATAAAATTGTTAGCTTAGGATCTAATTCTAGACAGTCAGATTAAGTCAATCATATACCAATAATCTTGTAGGGTTTAAGGTCATTCAATAGGATCTAAGTCATAATAATCCATTAGACTTTTGGATCTTCAATGGAGTTCATGACCTTTTAATCTTGTATGGTTTAGATTGTATTTGACCAGCCATAGTTTTATCTTAGCATATTTTTTTGATTATTTAATTTATTATAGATGAAAAAAAAAAAAGAAAGGAGAGATAGATGAGAGGAGAGTTCTAAAGATGTGGAACCTAGAGGATCCTAAATCTATAGATGATAGAGAAGGGTGGTTTAATTTGGTTAAAATTTTGTTTGTAAACAAGTTATCAAACAATGGACTCTCTATCCTATAGTTAACCTAGATCTAGCAGCTCCTAACTACCAAGGCTACCTTAGAGCCTTCCAAGTCAAAGACTGACTAATCGACAAGCCAGGTAAGGATAAGGTTGGTGGAGGTCCTCCCGTTGTTTTTCTTAGATATCAAATAAATTGGCTAGATCAGTCAATGGAACCAATTAGAAACCACCTTCTTTTAATGCTGCATCATCCTTAAATCCTTTTCCTAGATACCAGCTAACTAGCTAATCATGACATGGTCCAACTCTTTCGGAAGCCTTGTATTAATGAGCTCAAATGTCTTAGGGCCAACATCTAATTGATTTTAAATTATAGGCTTAGGTTATGCAGTACGAAGGGTAGTGGTTTATGGACCAAAAAAGGGTGACAAAATCCCCACCTTATCTTATTTAAGGATTATGCTCTTAAGGTATTTTATGAGAATGCTATAAAACTCAAACAAGGTATCCAAAAAAGTTAGAAAGTTTTTAAGATATATTATGTGTTTCCTTAAATAAATTATGTTTTATAGAAAGATGTCTTTTATTTTCTTTTAGGTTTTTTAAGATAGTTTAATTAAAAGAAAAAGTTAATTAGGTTAGGAGTTGACTTGTAATAAGAAGGAAAGTATATTGTTTATATGCTAACAAAAGTACAAGGAAACTTAGAAAATTAGGTGACTAAAACAAGGAAGGCATTAAAGAGAGTAATTACTAGAATAGAAAATAAGAATTATTTTCTACATTTTTTTGCAAAACAATTATACCTTGATCCTCGACAACGGTGTCAAAATTCGATCGCTATCATAGACGATCAAAAATAAAAATTTAACTCATGAATAGGAATCATATCCACAGGGATAAAGGATAATTATTTCATGAAGAAAGTAAAGAAATAAATAAATATTTAGATTTTAAAAAGGTAAATGATGGTTTAATTAAAACTATTTAGTTTAATTTAAATATGAGATTGAGAGGCTTATATGATAAAAATGTCTTTAGATTTCTAGTAATTACAAAAATAAATCATGTATTTGTTCTAATCTAAACAATCAAAGTCAGTAATTACTTCGAAATCATTCAAACTAATTCTTAGTATAGACTATCTTACCGAATACAAACCATATCCTATTAAGATCATGGCCTATCCTACAAATACAAGCTATCTAATGATTGAGTTGTAAAGATCTTAACAAGATTCATGAATAAAAATCCTAGAATCGATTATCTATGTTGTGCATGGATCATATCGTGTTAGGATCATGATCTATCCCACCTATAGGTTATTCATTTAGAAAATCAAACAGAAAATAATTAAAAAAGAATTGAAAGTATTTATTCAATTGCATAAAAGATAAACAATTACATAAATTAATGAAAGGATACATGCACTTCCCTACAAACTACACCTCAATGGAGCATGTCTCCTGGATACATCTTCTTGGAGATCCAAGACTCTGTCATAGCATCTTGTCTCCTAAAAAATTATTTTTCTTTATTCCTCTTCCTCTCTCTCAAAGCCTAGACTAATTACAAAAGGAAAAACAAAATAAAATTTTATTGCAGGAACTGATACCTAGACTATTGCATGGGGTCCTCCTTTTATAGAGCAGGTTGAATTTCAGTCCAAATTGATCTTCAATCCATTTCGAATTAGTCTTTGAATTGGTGTTGGAATGCTTGGACCCTGCTAAGATGTTAGATTGTGATTGAAAGGTTGAAATCACATCCAAATCCCTCTTGAATCAGAGGTCAACAGAGTTGGGGACCATTGGATCTCAATCTCAGTTGATTTTGGATCATCCATTGATGTAGATCATGGCTTGGAATAGGGAGGTAGAAGTGGTATCAGAATGGTGAGGTGGTAGACAGATTGTGGACAGTAGTGATTGGCTCTTAGAAAGAAGGTGATGGCCAAGAAACAGGGAGAAGCAGGATGGGTTCCCAGGAGGAATGCCAAACTGTGATGGCTTCCTGATGGCTTCTTCGACCATGGACGGTGACAACAGGCAGATGACAGCAATGGGCAAAACACAGGAGGTGGGATGGTCTTCTTGTTGGGTTTTGACAGCTCTGGTGGGTGGAAAGCAAATAGTGGCACGATGGTTGGGTGATCTGATGCAGGACAACCCAATCAAAATTAGTTTTAGAGGATGGATTGTTGGTCATTAAAAAATGGCTGTTAGGCTAGGTTAGTTCAACCCAGAGATATGTTGAAGCAAAATGATCCACAGAATGCTCGGGATCCTCCTTGATGCTCCCATGGTAGAAAGGTAATGCACCATCAAGGAAGGGATGGGGCACGCCATCCGCTCCCATCGTGGAGGCGTGCCCCCATAGGGCTGCACACACGAGATAGAACCAAGTAAAGGAGAGTAGAACAGAGGCTAGGGTTATGGAGGAGAAAAAGGATCACGTCTTATTCTTTGCAGCATTCCATATACAAGACAAAAGACTCATATATATACCCTAGGTCACAACCGACCTAGCCCTCAAAAACTCCCCCCAAAAGTCACATGAGAAAACACTCAAACTTGAGCCCATGTACACCCACGTCTCACATGTTCTCTTAAACTCAGACTCAGAGTATCCATGGAATTCCTCCAGGAAACCCCTAGAATACATCCAGGACCTGCTTGTGACATGCCCCCAAGAACTAGGGATCGCCTCTAGCATGATGTAAGATGATTTATGTATGCAAAGTATTTTTTTATGATTAAGCATGAAGTTGAGGTTCTAGATCTCAAATTTCAAGCCAAGATTCAAAGTATAGAATTCTATGAAAATTCTGGAAGTCATGCATGCAGAAATAAACCCTAAAGTAATAGATAAGTAGAATCACCAAGGTTGAGAAACACTGGTCATGCTATCTTTCCTACAATACCACCACTATTGAATCAAGGGGGTGTACCTGGCACCAGTAGAAGCACTTGCTGAAGATCGTTCCATGAAGAGATCGCTCACGCTTTCGGATACGGCCTGGAAGAACAAGCTTCTGATCCCGTGGATTCGCGGCTTTCTGCTCGGTAATCCGATGACTGATCAGAAGGTATCCTTGGACTCGTGGGAACTGAAAGACCTATAAATCAACATTAGGGTTAGAAAACTAAGAGTATGAAGACTGAATAATTAAAAGAAGGGAAAATAAAGGCTCTTGGATGATGGCGGCCAAGGGTTGGAAGGAAGTGACGACTAGGGTTTTGATGTTGTAGATTGAGGCAAGGTGCAGGAACAAGAAGAACTTGCACACAGCTCGCACACAGCACGCACACAGCAAGGGCACACAGCAAAGAGAGAAAACTCAAATTTAATTCATCAATATTCTGAAATTACATGAGGATGGGAGGCCTTTAAATAAGCTTACAAACTTGGGGCTCAAGTAAGGGTATTCATGAGAAATTACATTAGTCCTAGACCCATACAAAGACATAGACTAGGTCTCTCCACTTTTTGACTGAGCCTCTCTCTCTCGCTCTCCTTCTCTTGGTCGGCCAAAGAGGGGTGACTCTAAGGGAGGTCGACCCAGGGGGTGACCATAAGGGTTGGCGCCCCTCTTGATGCTCCTCATGGGCCTTGGGCGGCCCAGCATGCTCCTGGCTACGGTCCAGGATTCCAAGGCATTCAAATTCTCTTGCTAGGTCTTCCATGGTCTTTAAGTATGGCTCCATGACTTTAAGCTAGCTGGATCTTTGATTATCTTGAGTCTTCTACTTGCAAAATTTGACTGGACTCACTATAAAATTTACAGGACATAGAAAATGACTAGCTCAACATAAGCTGACTTGACTGATAAACTTCAAAACTTACATGAGTCAAAACTTGACCTGACTCAACTGACTTGGCATTCTAAATAAAGGACTAAAGTATGGATAGGACTCCAATGGACTTACTCGCAAAACTTAAATGAACTCACTCAAATTGACTAAACCCTAATTACAAATTGAACAAAACTTGGACTCATATCCTAAACTCTAATTTGATAACCACAGAGGGTTTAAATGCCTCTACCAAAGTCTGGGGCCACTGATGTCCCCATCAATTCTCCCCGGGTGGGAGGAACTCGATCCCATCGAGTAAGGTTCATACTGAACCTGGTGCCTCTCAAGAAGGTCCAAGTAGAGGTGCAACAAGTCCTCTCGAGTATCCCATGAAGCATCGGGTCCTGGTAGACCTTTCCAACATACCACGTGGCATTGAAAATCGCTATCCCGAGTCATGGAAGCTCGATCATCCAAGACACACTCGATCTGTATTCCTCTCTTAGGCCAAATTATAGGTGGACACTCAAGGTCAAGCTGACTCGCAATGGATGGGGTAGGTTCAAAGGCCTCACTAGGAATCACTGCCAGTTTCCTAGACTCAATCAGGTCTATGATATTGAAGGTAGAGCTAAAGCCAAACTCTAAGGGCAAATCATGTACATGGGGTCCTACATTCTCTATCACTTCTAAGGATCCAGCTCTGCAAGCATGAAACTTCTTTGTAGGGCCAAGCCAAACCAAGATAGAATTCCCTGCATTGAATCCATTGGCTCTTATTCGAGAATTAGCTAGTTTGTTAGATGTTTCATTACTTAAATTACTCTTATTGCTAATATCTTTATGCATATGCTGTGCAATGTTCAATGCAGGTGTGGACAGTTAAACTGGATTTATGGACTTATCAGGCTCAGCACCAGTTGGAACATCATCACGAAGGTCTTTGAGAAGAAAGTCTCCTAAACTAATGTCTACCTCTTGGGATTGTTCCTTAGGGACTTGTTCCTGGACCTCCTCTATGGACAACTCTCTGGAACCCTCTATTATGTTTGATCTTGTCTCAGTCACATCTTCTTCAAATTTTGCAGTGGGTTCAGGATCCTTTTTCTTTGATTCCTCAAGGGGTTCACTCTCTAGCTTCTCTTCTACTGGACTCAACTCTTCAATATCAATGGGCTCAGGGGTTTCTTTCTCTAATTTCTTAGGCTTAATTAAATCAACTCCTTTTTTCTTCTCCTTAGGCAACAAGAAGCACCCCTAAATGGGTCTTTAGGTTGAGTCGGGTGGATCACAAACTTCTCTCCATGGTGACTGAATGTATAGGTATTGGTTCGACCATACAAGATTGCATCATGATCATAAAGCCATGTCCGACCTAGGATAATACTACAAACTCCCATGAAAAGGATATCACACCAAATCTTCTCCTCAGATGTTTGTAATTCGATCAGGATTTGGCATCTAGATTTGATTAGGATGGAGGTGGAATCTATCCAAGAAACCTTATAAGGGCTAGGATGGGAAATTATGGTCAATCCTAAAGATTTCACTATACTCGCAGAGATGGCATTGACACAACTCCCACTATCTATTATGATCTTGAACACCTTACCTCCTATCTTAATAAAGGTTTATAGGATGTTGGTCCTATGCCAGTCTTCTTTTATTTTGGTTTGGGACAAGATGCACCTAACCACTCCTAACAGGTTTTCAGACTCAAGTACTTCCTCCTCTCCCTCATACTCATTTATCAATTGTTCATCAACTTCATAAACTTCTCCCTCAGGCTCAACTATGAACTCAGGCTCATCCTCACCTAGCTCACCTATGTGTAGGGCATTGGCTGGACACTAGCTAGCAAAGTGACCTGGTTTACGACATCTATAGCACACCTTCTGGGAGATGAGTTCCCTCTGACCCTTTACAGCTTTGCCTTTATCTTCTCTATTGGTCATGGAGGTACTAGGTTGAGGTCGACTCAGGTCAGGGTGACTTAGACTGGGTCGACTCAGGTTGGGTCAATTTGGGTTTGGTCGACTAGGGTAGGCTTGACTAGATCCTAAGTATGGGCTAGGGTTTCTAATGGGCTTAGGTTTATGAAAGATGGGCCCTCTCTGGAAACGCTCAACATTCCTAGCAATCTGGTAGGCCTACTCTCTATCTCTGACCTCTCTCAGGTAAAGCTCCCTTTTAATGTCGTCCCTAAGGCTAGCCCTAAACCTAGACAGGACAACATCTTTATCTTCATCTAAGTCACATCGCATGGAATGCTCATCAAATTTCGTGATGTACTCATCTACACTCTTGCTACCCTGACTCAATCTTTGCCACTGATCCAACAAAGCCTGGCTATATGAGGTTGGAATGTATTTCCCTCTAAACTTTGCCTTCATGGCCCTCCAGGTGACTATGGGTTCTTGGCCTCCTAGCCTAAGTGTTCTTTCAACAATAGCCCAATATAACCTGGCCTGGCAGACTAGCTTAAGCTGGCAAACCTAAACTTACGTTCCTCAAATATCATACCACTCAAAATACTGGTAAACTTCTCCCTCCCAATCTATATAAACCTTTGGGTCAAGACAGCCATCAAAAGTGGGTGCATCAAGTCTAATGTTTCTATAGGCCCTGGCTCCTAGTCTATGAAATCCTGATTGAGTCTCCTTGGGTGAACCTCTAGAACTAGGTCATGATGATGGGCTCTCCTAGGTTCAACCTCAAAGTATGGATTAGGGTTTGGGTATCTCCTAGGGTCATCCTCATAGTAAGGATCTTGATGTGGGGTTCTCCTAGGATGGGGAGGTGACTCAAGATTTGGTTCAAAATGGGATCTATGTGTCTCCTCTAGGGTTCCTAGCTGAACATCTACTTAGTTAAATCTATGAGTCAATTAGGCATTCAATTGGGTCATCTGGTCATCCATTTGGTCTAATTGGGTGTTCAATCAAGCCATCTGGTCACTCAAGGTCTTTAAGATAGCATCAAGGTGGGATTCCATGGGTTCAGCTAGTTGTGGAGGTGGTGAATGATATGAAGCTCCTAATCTAGTGCACATGCAGGACTCAAACAAATTAACTATGGATACCTAGACCTAGAGCCTAAACAGAATGGGTCGACTCAACTTACACACAAGTTAACCCCTAATCCTTCCACTGGCCAGGCAAGAGGTGGGATGGTGGGAGGCCCCCCTACTTAACGCATGACCCAATTAAAGAACCACCGATCCACTTGGGTCATTTGACACTGTACCTCTAGCCTAGACACTAGCTTCCAGTAATAGGAGATGAATTGGGTGCACTAGTCTTCCCACAATGGTTGAACCCGACCTATTGATGTCCTTAGCTCTCTAGAGCAAATTAGGTCTAACTAATTTTAGTAAGGGTTGGGTTTAGATACAAGGATTGTGGTTTTGGGCTAAGGAGAGGTGGTCAAATTCTCCCCCCATCTGACATAGTAAAAGTGATCTTAAGGTAAGTTATGTAGATGATGGCACACATATGAAATACAAATTAGGGGGGGTTTTGTAGTTTTGGTATTTTCTGATTTTGAATATTTTTTTATCTTTATATTTGGCAAGATATAAAATATGTATAAAAGTACCTAATATGTAGGAAATATGCAAAAAAATTAAAATATGGAAAGATTATGCAAGAAGAACCCTAAAAATACTAAAATTTGTCTTGCTAAAAAATAGAGCAGAATTATTCTCAGGAAGTATTATGAGGTACAAAAAATTTAAGCACTAAATTAAATCATGAAAAAGCTATGAAAAATACAATAAATTATATGGAATCTAGAAAAATAAAAAATAATATTTTTGGATCTTCCTACATGCAGAAATCATAAGAATAACAGACCATATACTGAGATGATGTGATACAGAAACTAGCCTTAAACTATGCTGTGATACTAAATGATGCAGGATGATTTATGCATAAAATGTATTTTTTCGTGATTAATAATAAAGTTAAAGTTTTAGATCCCAAATTTCAATATAATATTTAAAGTATAAAATTCTATGGAAATTCTTGAAGTCATGCATGTAGAAAAAAATACTAAAGAAATAGATAAGCAGGATCGCCAAGGTTGAGAAACCCTGGTCAGGCTAGCTTTCCTATAATACCACTACTGATGAATCAAGGGGGTGTACCAGGAAATGATAGAAGTACCTGCTAAAGATCGTTCCATGAAGAGATCGCTCACACTCATGGATGCGGCCTGGAAGAACAAGCTTCCAGGCCAAGGTTGGAAAACTAAGAGTATGAAGACTGAATAATTAAAAGAAGGGAAAAGAAAGTCTCTTGGATGATAGCGGCCAAGGGTTGGAAGGAAGGGGTGGCTAGGGTTTTGATATTGTAGATGGAGGCAGGGCACAGGAATAAGAAGAACTCGCACACAGCTCACACATAGCACACACACAATAAGGGCACATAGCAAAGAGAGAAAACTCAAATTTAATTTATCAATATTCTGAAATTACATGAGGAGGGGAGTTCTTTAAATAGGCTTACAAACTTGGGGCTCAAGTAAGGGTATTCATGAGAAATTACATTAGTCCTAAACTTATACAAAGACATAGACTAGGGCTCTCCACTTTTGACTGATCCTCTCTCTCTCTCTCCTTCTCTTGGTTGGCCAAAGAGGGGTGACTATAAGGGAGGCCGACCAAGGGGGGTGACCATAAGGGTTGGCGCCCCTCTTGATGCTCCTCATGGGCCTTAGGCGGCCCAACATACTCCCGGCTGCGGTCTAGGGTTCCAAGGCCTTCAAATTCTTTTGCTGGATCTTCCATGGTCTTTAAGAGTGGCTCCATGACTTTAAGCTGGCCGGATCTTTGATTATCTTGAGTCTTCTACTTGCAAAATTTGATTGGACTCGCTAAAAAATTTTCAGGACTCAGAAAATGACTGGCTAAATATGAGCTGACTTGACTGATAAACTTTAAAACTTGCAGGACTCAAAACTTGACTTGACTCAACTGACTTGGCATTCTAAATACATGACTCAAGTGTGGATAGGACTCCAATGGACTTACTCACAAAACTCAAATAAACTCACTCAAATTGACTAAACCCTAATTACAAATTGAACAAAACTTGGACTCACATCCTAAACTCTAATTTGATAACCACAGAGGGTTGAAATGCCTCTGCCAAAGTCTGGGACCTCTGATGTCCCCATCACAGCATCCCTGCCATGGTCTTCTAAGTCTCTCCAAAGTTTAGGAGCACCATGCAAAATCCCTACAATCTCCACCTTGGTGCCCCCAAGCTTTGGCAAACCTAGCAAAGTCCTCTACGATCAACTCTACTATAACTACATGTCCAGACAGCCTTGTATGGATATCCTCACCTCTGCCAACACCCTTCAACTGCTGTTATCACCTGGAGGCCTTTGGGATGATCGCCTCTAAAGCTGAAGACCCTTGCTTTTATCTTGAACCACAATTTTAGCTTTCCATCTGCATGGCAACTGCATCAGTATGTTCCTTGGACTTCCCTAAAGAGAACCCAGTGAACCTGAACCGGCACTTGCTATAATTAGAGCTCTACCTGACACAATCTCATCAAAGCCATGCCAAACTCTGCATATTCTGCTCTACCTGGCTAAGCGCACCCCTGCCGCTCATGCTAGGATATGGTCCTCTTGCACCTCGCACAATGAACTCGTGTCGAATCCAGCTCCACCCGTGAAGCCACCTCTCACCCGGTGCTCCACCTGAGACTGAAGTCCCCCTAATGCCATAGAAAGAAACCTCGAGACAAGCCACTAAATGCTACCCTACTGAGCCTGCCCCTGAACCTCGCACCCAGTCACTGCCTTCTCGGACCCTCCATGTCACCGCGGACCCCTCCGAGACCGTTTTGGATACACTACAACCCCGTAGGAACCTCTGAAACTAGGAGCTCAACCCAACTCCTCTAACATAGTGACTGAACCCAGCAACCATCTCCACCTGCTGCTGCATCATGTCCCAGCTTGTCTCCCAGCTACATGATGTCCCTGGCACTCCTTGAGAACTGTCCCCTCGATCTCCATGAGCTGCCATCTCCATCATCTCTAGTCTCCATCCCCAGGCTAATGTCGCCATACCGAGACACTCCCGATTGCTCGATACCCCCAGCGCTCCCTAAGACTATCTCTTGTCTCCCTGAGCTGCCCTTAGCATCGTCTCTATTGATGTACTCTAGTCTCTCTGAGATATCCATCTCCCAAGACCCATCTCCAACCACGCGGGATACCACACCCATGTACAACTCCATCACGATCAAGATAGCTAGAGTACTACTGATCACTCTCCTTCACAGTGACCAATAGCTTGGTCTACTATCGATGGAGCTACCACTCATGCTCTGAAAGATCCCCGATATGTATCACTCCACTTGTGCTAAATCGTAGATCACTGGACCTGCCATTGCTCCATAGCACAGGACCCGTAGCTCTGCACCACCGTTGTGAGCTCCTGCACCATAAGATCCATCATCTTTGGTGAGATATGCTTGATCAATAGACCTCTGCACTACTCCCGATACCATGAACCTTTGTCCGCTTGAGAGAGTCGAAGATGGAATAATCCTACTCATTATGCCCGCATGCATGATTGCTGCACCATGATCTCTACATATGCATTACCTATGATCTGACTCCATCATTGGATCCATCCTAGCTCAACATGAAGAGCTCACAAAATGAAATCCAACGGTGCAAATGGGGCTCAAATCAGAGTTCAGTTGAGCCCAGAATTGTCAAAAATCTAGTCAGTATGAATTTCAGAGTAGAGTTGCTTAAGACTGCTGGTCCATCACGAACTGGTCCAAAGGCTCACACATGACTTCCCGGTCTATGGTTGCCATTGCTGTCGATCCATGAAAGATAATCATGGACCATAGCCTCTTTCGGTCATCGCCGTCGCAACCTGCCACTATACCTCACATCCGACAAGTTCCCGCTACCATGCTGTGCTTCCGGTGACTGCCCGCATGCCATACCATGCCTTCGGTGATTGCCCGATGCCATGCCACTCGATCTACTCCGATCGGATCCACCACGCTTTCGCTGCACCCTGATTTGACCACAGTCGAGCCCATACCCTGCACCGCCCTGTGACTGATGAGCCTGTGCCCTATATCGATCCCAAGCCCATTTGCTGAGCCAGCTATGACTGACTAGTCCCTATGACCGACACCCCGTGACACCCCGCACTACCCTATGCCCAGCGAGAAATCGCCTCCTTGTGCTCAACATTGAGCACTCACGAGAAGAGCAACTTGGCCTCCTCTTTCATTAGTTCTTCTCCATCTTCACAATGAGGACCGCATCCTCATCATGGCACCATCGAGACTGATGAGAGTGACACTCTCAAGTCTTCTCCACTGGTATTCCACCCAGACCAGCACCACCGATGGATTCTTCTCTCTCATTTCCATGGAGGGCAGCAGGCCCTCACCTCCAGATCTCGACACCAGAGATCTGCACCACCGTGGTGACATCCTCATTGAAAAAAAATTGCCTAAAAGCCAATCTTTGTAAGGGTTACGAAGGAGATCATAATGGTGAGACCTAAATTCTTATAAACCATAATCTAAAATATTCCTAGTCATTGGATCATCGATTCGGGGATCGATACTTCCGGAAATACTAGCTTATCCTTTGTATGCTTGATGGAGAGGGTGGTTGGTCTCACATCCATTTGTGTCGAGAGATTAATATAAGGATAAGGGTTCTCATTAGGGTATGAGTTCACTGGACTGATCCACACTAAGAATATTTTATGGAAGTCTTATTACTTGTCAAGAGATAGTTCTCATAATGGGAGTTGTGCAAGTGATCTTCAGACCTGAGGTCACCATGGTTACTTATAAATACTAAGCCATGTTTTGGTTCATACTCATTCATAATATTGAGTCATGTATGAGGTATTCTTGGATATGATCGAAGGTGTATGAAGGATGTGAGTGGACCAACTAGGAATCGATCGTTCCTAGTAAGAGGAATTGTTATCCCAAGTAATCACTTCGATTGATAACTCAGGAAGTCTTTGATCAAAGTAGGATGAGATTAGAAGTGGTTTCTAATCAGTCATCAGTAAAGTCTTCATTATCGAATAAAGATTTGAAATGATTAAGTGTTACGGTTTGACATTTATCCATGCCCATCACTTAATATGGATAATAGGAGATCAAAAGTTTGAATTACATGGTTACTTTCCACTAAAGGATATTTTTGGTGCTTTCACCAAATTTCTCATCTTCCGGGTAGGCATGATACATTGCTAGATGTTAATCATGTCTAGTGGGTTTTAATGAATCAATTGGATTAAATTCATGAGTCAATTCGAAAGCTAGTTCGTATTGGCAACTTAGGTCAGCTCAATTTGATCAAATTAGGTCAATCGGGTTCGATTAGATCAAATCGACTTAGACCTAGACCTACTGCTAGCTAGATACGGAACCCAAAGGATCACACACATTAGGGAATTGACCTAGGAGGTCAATTGACATTTAATTAGGATCTTGGGATCCTAATTGGTCAGCTAGATTGCACACTAGCATGTGTAGGCTGACCTAATCTCCTAATCCAATTGAAATGGGTCTAAAAGTTGCTAAATGGACTAACCAATTTATGGAAAACCTAAATTGGATTGTATCCTAAGTGAGATAAAATTATCAGATTTTATCTGATATTTTTAGGACATTTTATGTGCCATATATCAAGAGTCCCAATGGCATGGGACTCTTGGCGCCAAAATGGATGCTTGATAAATAAAGGGATGCAGAAGGACCAAGAGTCCTTCTGCCTGATAATCATTGATACAATGATAAAGTAGATTAAATTTCCTTTCATTTGACACCCATTTTTCATAGTCTTTGACTAGGTCAAATATGCGAAATGGCATGGAGAAAGGTGGCGTGCAAAAGAGAAGAGTTCGACTCTTCAAATGAAAGGTGGTGCGCAGAAAAGGACCTAGAGTCCTTCTATCTATCATTCACCAAAGCCAGATAAAGTCCAAGGAACATTATCCTTTTCTCCATGCCCTCTCATGTGGGCCTTGACCGGTCAACAAGAGGAAGAAATCGGCGGAAGGAAGTTGGCGCACATGAAGAGTTGTGACTCTTCATGTTTGGCGCTAATTCTAAGAAGCAGAGTCCTTCTGCTTTAATAAATTTCAAATCATTGATGCTTCTAAATAAAAGGCAATGTCCCTTGACTTCTTTGTAACTTAAAAATGACAAGTGGCAGATGGAGAAGTCAGATGAATTAGTGAAGGGACTTGAATAAGGCAGTTGGCGCAGAAGATTCATAACTTTTCACTTATAAGACTCCTTCTCTTTGAAGCATCTTAATTGATCTGTTGGTTGATAGATCAAAGGCTGATGAGAGGCCATATCTGGTGCCTTCCCCTCTCTTATAAATAGCCATCAGTGTTTTGGCCAATGGTATCACAAAAATTCTTTCTTTACTGCATTCTTATACTCACACTCAGCCACACTCTCCTTTTGTCTCTTCCTCCTTTGTCGTGTCTTAAGACAAGTACTTCATTTTAGGAAAGGCTTTCAGGAAGTGTAAGTGAAAGTGAAGAGTATTTTGGAAAGGGCTCGGAGTACTCTACTGGAGGGCAAAGGTTTGAGCAAGAAAGGAGAGGCTGCCAAAGGAAGAAGGGCCATCAAAAGAGTCTCAGTGGCTTAAACAACCTACTAAGTAGAGCTTCCTACTTTGATTCCTATGTGGATCACCTCTGGAGGGCTTGCATTTGTGAGCCTAGTGGAAAGAAGAAGGAATTAGCATTCCAGGTATTCTTCATAACCCTAATTTAGTGACTTATTGATTGTAGTGAATAAGAGATCTTGGGCTTAGAGTTTTCTAGTTGTAGGGTTTTCAAGAATGAAATTTTTTTTGAAAATCCATTATTTTGCTGTGCCATCGAAACCCTAGAAACCCAACAATGGTATCAGAGCAATCTTATTTCATTCAATTAATGGTCATTTGAATTATGGCATGCTATGTGATAATAGGAAAATATGATCATATGCTATGTTATCATATTTTTGATGCATGATTTAGTTTAAAGACATATATATGATATGTTATATCTTAGTAACAGCTTTGGATTGGGTTAGTCATCATGGCCGTCCAGTCATAGAAGCAAAGTTGGGTTTAAAAGCCCTCTCTTCCCATTCAATTGGGTCTTTGTTGCCCAGCAAGGTAGGCCCAAGATGGGGGGTTAATTGGGTATTTGGAAAAATTTAAATAGTTATGTGCTTTACTTTTAGTGTTTGTGTAACTAAGTGATTGTGCCAACAATATATGCAGCATAAATAACAAATTAAATGTAGAGTACTAAAGAGCAAGAAATAAAGGAGACAATCACATACAAACACAAAGATTTATATTGGTTTGGTGCACTCCAAGCACCTACATTCACTCCCCAAGCTTCCTCTTGGATATTTCATTACAATCTCTTCAAGATTACAGTCGACCTATTTTCCAAGGCTCACAAGTCAAAACCTAAGTTGGTTTTATCACCTAGGCTCACCAACAACCTTTACAACTTATTTTAGTCAGGGCTAACAAGTCAAACCCAAGTTGGTTTTGTCTCTTAGGCTCACCAACAACCTTTAACACTAGTTTCGATACCTTTGAAACTAGAACAAATAAATGAAATCAAGTGTACAGAAAGTAAATACAAGAATTAGCTCCTTAATGAGCAAAATTAAATGTCATTGAAGCTCTCTTGGTTTCTGGAGTTGACTTCTCCTTGGAATCTCTTGAATGCATACTTTTGGCTAAAGACTTGAAAGCTCAAACTCTCAAAATTGGAAGCCTTTTTTAGGTGGAATCTCTTAAAAGCTCCCTTTGACTTTTCAAATGATTTGAACTTGTTTCTTCTTGATTCTTTCTCTTTCTTGTTGATTTTAAGAGGTTTGGTAAGTGTTAAATAGCTCAAATCCACTGAAAAAGTCATTGGAGATCATTTGAGGGATCCAACTAGCCATTTGGAGCCGTTTGGAAACAAATCTGAATTTCTGAAAAACTAGTCATTGGACCAAGTACCGACCCTTGAGTTCTTCATGAGTCGACACTTTGAGTCAACACTTGGATCAGCTCAAGGCAAAATTTGAATTTCCTGTGCTCTGCTCCACTTCCGGTCTCAAGCTATGAGTCGACACTTGGATTATGAGTCGACACTTGAAAAACTTCTAAAAACACAAGTTCTGTCCATTTTGTTCTTAGGCGATGAGTCAATCTTTGAAGTGTCAATACTTGACCGTGAGTCAAAACCTTGAGTCGATACTTGCCATGCCAGTCTGAAATTTTTGCATGCTAGTCTTCTAAAGTGTCAACACTTGATCCATGAGTCGACACTTGCTCTATGCCAAGTCAAAAATCTATACCAAACTCTAAAATTTTCATGATCTTATCCAAAAATCCTTTAGATGCTTCTCCATAAAGGCAAAAAAGATTGTTCCAAGGTTAGGAAATCACTCAAACATAGAGAAAATGTCTTGCTTCGATAATGGAGAATTTTATGTACCTATGACCTGAAATTCATACTCAATTTGAAACATTAGTCCAAATACATACTCAATGTTTTGTTATTCATCAAAATTAAGGAGCAAAAGCCAATAATCTTCCCCTATTTGATGATGACAAAACTTTGAGAATAAAAGAAATTAAGTTCCAAAAAAAAATAAACTAGTATAGTATCAACAAATTTGTAATTGAATGTCTTTATCAAAAGTAACTCCACATTTGTTCTTCAACAAAGTTCAAGGTTTGTTTAGGAAAATTTCAAGAGTTTCAAAGGTAAAAAGTTTCAAAAACTCCCCCTGTATTAAGTAACATGTGAAAAACATTTTGAATTTGCTTATGAAACTGTTTATACCTTAAGTAACACCATAACTCATAACCTTTTATACCATGTGTCTACTCCCCCTTTTTGTCATCATTAAATGTTAAGCATTAAAAGGGAATTTGCTCCCCCTAAGATAGTGCTTTCATCATAATACAACATTCATTTTGACAAAAGGAAGAGAGATCATAGAAACAACATAAGCATATATAAACTGAACTTTCATTTAATAAAGGTTTTAGTACAACATAAGCATAAACTGAAACATAAACATACATAAGCTAAAACATAAGATAATCATAATCTAAGATAAGCATACATAGTCTGTGAGGCTACTCCTCATCAAACGAAAGCTCAAAGAAGATATGTGCCATGATCCTAGTGGCAGAAGATCTAGGGGTCTTGTGGGTCAGGCTTCTAGTCCTAAGTGAAGGGCTAGAGCAAGGAATAACCCTAGAAGTCCTAGAAGACTAAGAGGGAAAGGTCTTTGCAGGAGTCTGAAATGCTGAAGTAGTGTCAGGCTGAGCATCATTGGGAGTGACTATAGTGTGATCATGAGTATCTGATGTCTATCCATCCCTGCTGATAATTTGAAAGTCTGCTGCTCCACCACTATCATCATTGTCAGACTCAACAACATCAGTGTCACCACCTGTATCACCATGAGCTGTGTCATCACCATTTGTCTCTGCATCATCATGATCAGGAGGAGTACCACCACCAGAAGAGGCATCATGCGTATTATCGTGATCGACATCATCTACTATCAGAGGTGGAGGTCCTAAAGGTCCTGCTAGAGGCAACAAAGATCTTAGTAGATGGCGTATATTAGTGAAGCCTACCTCCATCAACTGTTAGATACCTTAGAGCTGCTCATCTGTATGAGCCCTTAGTCCATGAATCTCCATTTGAAGTCTGGTAGCCCAAACAGCTAGTCTAATAACCTCCTCTTTGAAATCAACCATCTGTTCTGTAATGCGCTCCACGAAGGTAGATATAGTCTCTGAAGCGATGCGAGGAGCAGTAGCTGGAGCCTATGCAGATGCTGGAGTAGTTGGCTCAGAACCTAATATAGTGATAGGTGCAGGTCTCGGAGGGGTAGTATGTTCAGCAGGTCCAGATGGCCCTTCCTCGACTGCACAAAGCTCGTCCTCCTCGTTTGGCTCCTGACTAGACTCTCTATGCACCCATCACCTAGCCACTCTCCGGTAGCCCATCCTATGAAGTGATTTCTCTCCATACATGTCTGTATGGAGGATCTCCTTGGAGGGCTCTCCCTCCAGTGGGATACCGAACTCACGAAAGATTTTAGTGGGCCCCATGCCATAGGGTAAACATAGATGACATTGGGTAGTGGCCTTACCCATCTGGTGAACCATGATCATCGGTAAATTGATGGGAATCTGCTATCTCAATGATACCATCAATACAAGCTCTCGCTCGGTATTGAAATCAAACCTACCGGTCTTCGGTACCAAGATCCGAGTGATAATATGATGTAAAACTCTCATCTCTACCGATAGCTGATTCACAGAAACAACTAATACCCTGCTGACATCCTCCCTCTCAAGTATACAACGGAATGCAGCAACCTTATCTGCAACACAATTTGAGGCACTGCCATGAAGTGGAATCTTCCACACTCTACTAATAAGCTTAGGGGTCACTTGGATTTGAACACCCCTGACTTCAGCAACCCATCTTAAACCATCAGTGGCCAAGGACCCGTAGAACTCCTTGAAGAGCTAGGGATAATATCTCTCAGTCAGAGTGCAGAAAGGGACATGTCCAGCTCCTCTAAGCAGATCTCCAATGATTAAACTCTCTGAGTTCCAGAACTACACATCTACTCTCCTACCTGAGGCAATAGCCTTCCCGACTACTTGTGCTGCTCTTGGGGAAATTGGTGGAGGCAGCTCCTGTGGCTCTTGCTCGTGCTGACCAGTGGGGTCATGATGGGCTTTAGTCCTTCTCTCTCTATTAGACTCACCCTGCACAGACCTCCTCTTGCAGTAAGCTAACTGTTTCCTTAGATCCATTCCACACAGAGACAACACACAGTAGAGTAGGAAGGAGTGAACTGGGGAAGGAAAGAGAGAAGAAAGGAAGTGTTGGCCAGCAGTGGACCAAGAAGGAAAGAAACAGACAAAAGGTGGACAAAAATGGAGAGGAACGAACCAAAGATGGAGAAAGGGTTCGGAGGAAAGAAAAACCCACGAAAGAAACAAGGAAAAACTCAGCCAAACCATAGAAAAACCATGAAGAACGGTGAGAAAATCACATGGATTGAGGACAAAAAGAAAAGAAGCGGAAGAAGATTACCAAAAAATGGAGGGTTAGGGCTGGAAATCCACTATTCACGAGAGTAGGGGGATTTTTCGGACCACAAGAACCTATGGAATGGAAAAAGAATGGGTCAAATAAGGTTTCAAGATGCCTTAAAAATTTCAGACCTGACGATCATGAGTCGACACTTCGGAATTGTTCAAGTGTCGATACTTCGCATTAGTCGACACTTGACCTAAAAAAATTAGAATAAAATCTAATAAATTCTAATAAAATTTAGGAAGAGTGAAGAGGTCATTCTAAGTGATATTTGAAAGGATTTGAATCATTTTTGGAAGATTTTATCAAGAATTTGAAGAGATTAGTCACAAGGATCAATGATTCCTAACTTCCTTCTAATCATGCAAAATCTATCTTCACTTTGAGGTTTTGTGAAAATATCAGCAAGTTGTCTATCAGTATATACAAAATCAACCATTAGTCACCATTTTGCACATGATCTCTTATGAAGTGATGTCTTATTTCAATGTATTTGCTTCTTGAATATTGTACAGGATTTTTAGTTAAATTGATTGCACTAGTATTATCACATCTTATGGGTGTCTTAGTTAATTTGATGCCAAAATCTTGGAGTTGTTGTTCGATCCATAAGATTTGAGCACAATAGCTTCCAGCTATTATATATTCAGCTTTCGCTGTAGATATAGCAACTGAATTCTATTTTTTGCTAAACCATGAAATCAAATTAACTCCAAGAAATTGATAGGTTCTACCTGTACTTTTTCAATCAAGTTTACACCCAACAAAATTAACATCAGAATATGCAATCAGTTCAATAGATGAATCTATAGAGTACCATAGTCCAATATCAATAGTGCCAGACAGATATCTAAGTATGCATATAATAGCCAATAAATGTGACTCTTTAGAAGCAGACTGATATCTAGCACACATATATATACTAAATATTATATCTAGCCTACTTGCAGTCAAATATAATAATGAACCAATGATACCTTTATATAATTTTTGATCTACATTTTTACCTGATTTATCTTTATCTAATTTACAAGAAGAGCTCATAGGTGTACCTAATGGCTTGGTAGTCTCCATTCCAAACTTCTTTATGATTTCTCTTGTATACTTAGCTTGGTTGATGAAGATCCCTTCTTTTGTTTGCTTGATCTGGAGTCCGAGGAAGAAATTAAGCTCTCCCATCATGCTCATCTCTAACTCTCCCTGCATAAGCTTGGCAAACTCTTGGCAAATAACTTCATTAATAGCACCGAAAATGATATAATCAACATTTACTTGTACTACTAATAAGTCATCATTTTTCTTTTTCAAAAATAATGTAGTGTCTACATTTCCTCTAAAAAAATTATTTTCAAGAAGAAATTTACTTAATCTATCATACTAAGCTCTTGGAGCTTGTTTCAAACCATACAAAGCTTTATGAAGTTTAAAAATATGATTAGGGCATTCATGATTTTTAAAATCTGGGGGCTGTTCAGTATAAATTTTTTCTTCAATAAATCTATTTAGAAAAGTACTTTTGACATCCATTTGAAATAGTTTGAAATTCATGAAACATGCAAATATTAATAATAGCCTAATTGCCTCAAGTCTAGCAACAAGAGCAAAGGTTTTATCAAAATCAATCCCTTCCTCTTGATTGTAACTTTTGGCAACTAGCCTAGCTTTATTTCTTGTTACAATACCATTTTTATCAAGTTTATTTCTAAAAACCCATTTTGTTCCTATTATTGAAATATTTTATGGTATTTCAACTAAAAACCAAACTTTATTTCTTTTAAATTGATTTAATTCATCTTGCATAGCATTTATCCAATTGCTATCATTTTCAGCTTCTTCAATTGATTTTGGTTCTATTTGAGAAACAAATGCTAAGTAATCAAAAATATTTCTTATTGAAAAACTAGTACTTACCCCTTTATATGGATCCCCAATGATAAGCTCTTTAGGGTGTCCATGGGCATACCTCCATTCTTTAGGCAATGGCTTGGATATTGATGCTCCAATTTATTGTACTTGTTCTTTATTTCCTTGTTCACCATCTTGTTCTTTGGAAGCTCCTTCATTGATTGTCATTTTTCCAAACCTTTAACACCTGTTTCATCATCAAGAGTATCTTCTTTTCTAGAAGATTTTTTATTAGTTTCATCAAACACTACATGGATGGATTCTTCAACTAGAAGAGTTCTTCTGTTGAAGGCCCTATATGCCTTGCTAGAAGTAGAGTATCCTAAGAAGATACCCTCATCTGACTTGGTATCAAATTTACTGAGATTGTCTTTACCATTATTTAGAATGAAACAATAGCATCCAAAAACATTAAGATATTTAATAGTAGGTTTTCTATTTTTCCAAAGTTCATATCATGTTTTTTTCAAAATAGGTCAGATTAAAACATGATTTAAAATATAACATGCAGTATTTATGGCTTCCGTCCAAAAATATCTAGGTAAATCATTTTTATAAAGCATTGTGCATGCCATTTTCTCAAGAGTCTTATTTTTTCTTTCTACCACCCCATTTTGTTGAGGTGTCCTAGGTGCATAGAAATTATGATTAATACCATTTTCATTACACAATGTTTCGAAATCATGATTTTCAAATTCAGTACAATTATCACTACGTAAAGAAATGATTGAAACACCTTTTTCATTTGAAACCTTTTTATGAAATTTGATAAAAGCAAAAAAAGATTCATCTTTATGTGCCAAAAGCATTATCCATGTAAAACGTTAATAGTCATCTGCAATCGCTAAACCATACTTCTTACCTCCCAAGCTAGTTGTTCTAGTTGGTCCAAAGAGGTCAATTGAAGCAATTCGAAGGGTCTAGTAGTAGATACTCCTTTAGGTTCAAAAAAAGATTTTGTTTGTTTTCTAACTTGACAAGCACTACAAATCTTACCTTTTTCAAAAGTGAGTTTTGGCAAATCTTTTACAAGATTCTTTTTGTTCAATTTTGAAATCGAATGTTTACTTGCATGCCTTAGCCTACGATGCCAAATCCAACTAGTTTCATTTATCTTTGCTTTCTTTGCCACTAGGCATTGACCATTTCCCATGGGTAAATCATCAAGATCAACCATGTAAATGTTTCCATGCCTATGACCAATGAACTTGATGCTGTTGCCATCTAGCCTAGATACCATGCACAAAGAAGATTCAAAAACAACTTTAAATCCTTTATCACAAAATTAACTTATGCTAAACAAATTGTGCTTTAAACCATCAACAAACTAAATATTATCAACATAAGTAGTAGGGGTGATATGGACTTTACCGATATCGATAATTTTGCCTTTTTCATTATCACCAAATGTCACATTTCCACCATTCAAGGCTTCTAGAGATTAGATTTGTTTCACATCCCCAGTCATGTACCTTAAGCAACCACTATCGAGATACCACATTCTTCTTTTATCCTTGGCTGCAAGATACACCTACAACATAAATCAAGTAAAAACTTTAGGTACCCAAGTCATCTTGGGTCCTTTAGGGTTAGTTGAATTGGTTCCTTTCGGAATCCAAACCTTTTTATCAATGTTGTTGCCCAGGTGGCTTTCCAAAGAAGGGGGTGAATTGGGAATTAAAAAATTTAAGCAATTATGTGCTCTTTGAAATCCCTTTTAAGGTGTTAAGTGCTATGATAAAGTATTTAAATGCAGAAGCAAAATCAGATCAGAAAAGCACAATACAAACAAATAATAATTATAGTGCTTCGGAGGAACCCAGCTCCTACGTCCACTATCCAAGATTACCACATGGGATTTCCACTATATCCCCCACTAGAATATGGTCAGATTGTTTTCATAGGCTCACAATCCAAACCTCTACACTTTGGTTTTTAAACCAGCCTTACCAAAGAAGCCCAACTTGGTTTTACCAGGATCACCAAGAACACAACTTGGTTTTAACAAAGGCTAACCAAGAACCTATTAGATTTCTTAACTCTCACCAATAACCCAACAATTCAAAATGAATTGAAAAGAAAAGGCAATAGAATGACAAGCAAATTTTTTATCAAATGGTTATTGATGCAGCTCGAGAGAAGCCCACTTGAATGCACTTGAATGCACTTTAATAGCTTCTATAGCTTCTTTACTAAGTGCTTCAAGCTTCAGATAAGAGTTGGTGAAGGCTTGAAGGCTATCTTGAATGCTCTCAGTGCTCTCTTGCTTGTTGGCTTAGTTGGATATTCAATAATGCATTAACTCTTCTTTTTTTAAAAAAAAAACTTTCTAAAAACTTACTTCAAGGAAGTTCAAATCCCTTAAATATATAGTCTTCCATCATTTTAAGGTAGTTTAAATCATTGTAGACCATTGGGATGTGATATTTGACCGTTGGAGCACTTTTTATATTCAAATTCTAAGTTCAAAAACTAGCTGTTAGAAGTCTGGAATCAACCTTCGAGTTGACTAGAATCACTTAAGTCGGCTCGGATCCTCAGAGGAGTTCTGGTTGAGTCGACTCTCTTCAATCTAGTCGGCTCGCTTATACAATGTCCTGATTCCTCACTCTGTAAGAGTCAGCTCACCCTGTTCTAGTCGACTCGGATCCTCAGGCCTTCAAGAATGTCAGTTTGGACGAGTTAGCTAACTTCCATTCTAGTCGACTCAGTTGGCTATGGTTCTCAAAATGCATTTTTTGGACTCTAGAGGAGTCAGCTCAATCTTCTGAAGAGTCAGCTCGGATGTCTGATAATATGATAGAGTCAGCTCGTACACCCTTTGGGTCGGCTTGACTATCTAATTTAGGAAGTAGTACTCTGGATGATTCGACTCAGGTCCCATAGAGTCGGCTCGGATATCTGCGTGCTAGAATCCTCATGTGTGCCATGTGCCAGAGTCGGCTCTCTTCTCTTTGAGTCGGCTCGGATGAATGTTTCAATGATTTTTTCAGTCTATCTCCAGAATTCATCCAGCATGTCTTCAAGCTTCAAGGTGTCTTCAAAATCAACATATTTCTAAGAAATTAGAAGCTTGAAACACATTTAGAAGTAACCAAATTTTATGATCTTTTTTAATATTTTTTTTTGGGTTCTTCTTTACAATATTCAATTACAACACAACTCAAAGCAAGAAATAAAAATATAGGAGTTGAAATTTGAGCAATGAATTCATCCTACAGAAACTTGTAAAACACTTGAAGAGTTGTTAGTAAAACAAATGAATGCACCAATGTTTGGTTATCATCAAAATCACTTATGGGGTCAACAAGTGTTTAATTTTCTTTTGTTGCACATATAAAATTTGTGTCCTAGTTTAACCTATGCATAATAAGTAAAACTAGAGGAAGCAAGTACAAAAAAAAATTTAAAATACTTTTGTTGCTTTTGTGGTTTAAATCCTATCCCTGCTTTGTTAAAAACTGCTCTTTGATTATTCAAAAGCATATTTAATTTTTTAGAACTATATGTGAACTTTTCAACAAAAGGCTTTACTTTTACATGTTCTTCATATTTCTTGTTTTCTAGTAAGAACTCCTTGTTTTGTTTTGCAAGTTTTTCATTTGTATCAAAAATTTGGTCCTTCCTTAAAGAGTCTTTTTCTTTTAAAAGATCTTCTTTTTCATTTTTCAAAATATTAATTTGCTCACTTAAGTTTTTCATTTCTTGAATCAAGTTTTCATTTTCTATCAAAAACTCATTTGTTGATTTTGCAAGATCTAGGTTTTGCTTTTTCAAATCTTTGTTTTTCAGTTTGAGTTTTGATATTACATAACAAGCTCATCAAAAACATCACACAATTCATCGAATGTAAAGTCATTTTCAGGTTTAAGGCTTACCTCTTCTTCATTGGCCATAAAACAAAGGTTGGCCACCCCTTGTTGTTCTTCATTGAAGCTTGAGTCTTCACTTTCGCTCCATGTTGCCATCATAGCCTTTTTCTTAAATTTCTTTTTACCTTTCTTGAGAGTGGGGCAATGCAACTTGTAATGACCCAGTTTCTTGCATTCGAAATATATTGGTTGTTCTCTTTCCTTTTCTTTTTCTTTATCCTTATTGTGATCTCCTTTTTTAGGCTTTTTCTTATAAAAAATTTTTCTGCCTCATAAATCTTTTGAACTTTCTTGTAATGAGGGCAGTCTCATCTTCTTCATCCTCTTCATCGAATTCATCACTTAATTTTTCCTTGGTAGTGGACTTGAATGCAATGGCTTTCTTCTTATCATTGTCCACAGTTTTCTGCTTCAAGGACAATTCGTATGTCATCAATGAACCCAGAAGCTGCTCAAGTGGAAGTGTGTTGACATCTTTGGCTTCTTCAATGGATGTGACCTTTGGATCCTAAGAAGTAGAAAGAGTCCTGAGGATTTTGTTAACAAGTTTAGTATTAGAAATCACTTTTCCCAAACTCCTCATGCCATTAACAATATTAGTGAATCTAGTATACATTTCACTAATAGTTTCAGTTGGCTCGACCTTAAACATCTCATAAGTATGTGTGCCCAGGTGGCTTTCCCAAGAAGGGGGAGAATTGGGAATTTAAAAAATTTAAACAGAAATGTGCTCTTTTAAATCTACTTTATTGTGATAGTGTTGTGACTCAAATAAATAAGAGCAAAAGCATATGCAAACAGGGAAAGGCATAATACAAACACAGCAAGTTATAGTGGTTCGGAGCAACCCAGCTCCTACGTCCACTACCCAAGATACCACTTGGGATTTCCTTTATATTCACCACCGAAATATAGTCGGATTGTTTTACCAAGCTCACAATCCAAACCTAACTTGGTTTTTCAACCGAGCTCACCAAAAACCCAACACTTGGTTTTGCACAAGATCACCAAGAACCCAACTTGGTTTTGAACTGGATCACCAAGAACCCAACACTTGGTTTTAAACATGATCACCAATAACCCAACACTTGGTTTCCTTGTATGGGTGCATTAGGATACTTCAAACTTCTTCTTTGAAATTTTCTGGCTCTATTTGTTTTATCTTCATATGCAACTTCTGCTTTGCCTTGATTTCTTGCAAGCTGACATCAATTGATTGGTGTAATTCACAAAACACTGAGTTGATGTGGCTTGTAAGGGATTCAGAATGCGTTTCCATCTGTTGGGCTATGAATTCATTAAGTTCTGATGGAGTTTTCATTGAAGATCCAGAAGTGTCTTTATCAATATCTTCAGATGCAACTATATTTGGGTCATCAGTAGTGGTGTGGAGTAAGTGGCTAGGGATGCTAGGATGGATGCTTATGATGCAAAGGAATTTTTTTTTTTTTTTTTTTTAATGTGGATGAGTTTTTGATGTTTTTTTTTTTTTTTAGGGTTTTGATTCCCGATCACAAGCAAAGGCAAGAAATAAGAAAGATGAGTAACAGAAGCTTACACTAGTAGTTCAAAGCCCTAAATAGTGAGAATGAGAATAGGATCCCGGGATTAAGAAACCCCGTAGGACTAGCTTGAAATACAATACCTACTTAGGAGATAGAGAGAGCAAACCTCACACGTCTGAAGCACCCGATGCAGAGATCGCTCAACTTGGCGGATGCGGCCTGGATGCCTGAGCAGTCGAACTCGTGGAAGCACTAGCTTTCGATCGGTAGGTCATGATGGCAAAACTGACTGTCTCCGGTACCCGAGATGCCAGGGAGGACCTGTAGGCAAACAAAATAAGGATTAGCGAACTGGAGAGATGCATAGAAAGGGACTGAGATGGGGTTGAGAAGGGGCTTCGAGTTCGGTGTCCGGCTGAATCCCGAAGTCGAATACAGAGATAACATGGGGCCTCGCACCCCGCGACGTCTCGGAGGATGAAGGATTGTGGCCTCACATCACGCGATGTTCAGGAGGATGAAGGATTCACGATGCCCTAGGGAAACGGACATGTGGCCTCACACCACTCGACGTCCGTAGGGACGAAGGCAACTTCACTCAACCTAGTCTAAGAGACAAGGGTTGGAAGATAGAAGACTCAAACTCTTTTTTCATTAACCATTCAATAGCCTTACAAGAGAGGGATTGGGTCCTTTAAATAGGCACCCAAGACCCATTTGAATTTCAAAAGAAACAACATTACAAACTTTCTTGGGTGGCACCAAAAACATTTCACCTTCTCTTCTCTTTGGCCCACCAAAGGTGATTTGAATTGGGCATGGCATGTGGGAGGGCTTGGAGAGGGGGATTGGCCTCTTGACTTCCTTCATTTGCATGCTCATTTTGGGAAGAAAACGTGGAACAAGGCTTGCTTGAAGGGATGTGCTTCCTTGGATCCTTCAACGCCCACTTTGGAGTGATTCTTGGCTGACCAATTGGAGGGAGCTTTGGGCGTTGCATGGTTGAAGGCTTGGAGAGGGAAGTGTGTCCTTTGACCTTCCATTCTTGCATGAACACTTTAGGAAGAAGGCTTGGAAGAGTGCTTGCTTTGTGGCTTGGTCTCTTCAAGGATCTTCAATGCCCCACATTTGATGGATCATGGTGTGATGTTGGGGAGGGAAGAGGGGGATGATGTCTCTTCCTTCCAAGGTCGCCCAAGAGAAAAAGGCAAGGGGAGGGCATGTGGAAAGCATGAGGGCACCACCTTGTTTCCCTTCTTGGATGCCCAAGTGGCAACTGATGTGGCGCCACATAGGTGGCTGAGGTGGCACCTGAGTTGGCATCTTTCCAAGTGAAAGAGGTGGGTTGGCTCACAAGGACTTGACTTGGTCTTGAAAGCCAGGTTGACTTCAGTTGGGCTTGGAAACAGTCCAAACTCAGACTCGAACCAAAAACAAATACAGGACTCATGACCTAACTTGATGGGGGACTAATATGCATGCAATTTTTTTTGCATGTTTTATATGTGGGGTTGAGTGATTAATTCCCAAATTTCAAATTAAAATAAGTTGTAGAGAATTTTATATGAATTTTAGAAGATCAGCATGCAGATTAGGACCTAGAAAAGTAGAAAAGAAGGATCACCGGGATTGAGAAGCCTCGGTTAGGGCAAGTTCTCCTACAATAAAACTACTGGAGGTAGAGGGGGTGTACCTGACAATGTCTGTGAAGATCGCAGCAAAAGGGTCTCTCGTTCCTCGATGGATGCGGCCTGGAAAATCGAGCCAAAGACCCGCGGATACCCGGCTTTCTGCTCGGTGATCCGATTGAGGCTTGGCTGGAGTCGTTGGATTCGTAGGAACTCGGGGACCTGTAAACGACCTGTCAAAGGTTAGAAAACTCACAAAGGAATAAGAAAACAAAGGAAAAATAGCAAGGGAAGGCTTCTTTTGGAGTGGGCATCCAGGGATCTGAGATGCTTGTTGGCAGTAGGAAGATGATTGCGGCACTGGGAAGAAAAAACTCTCGCAAACCCCTTTATGCACACAGCAGGGTATCACACAACTCAATAGAAGAACTCAAGGTTTTCATTCATCAAAAATTCTCCCTTCATACAAGAGGCTAGGGTCCCTTAAATAGTCCCTTAACCTTGGGCTCCAAGTAAGGGCACATTAGTCTTTACATGAGAATCCTTTTCCCTCTCAAACCCAAGCTAGAAAATAAGGAAACATTAGGTAGAAAAAATCCCTAATATTTCTCTTGACTTGGACAACACTCCAAGGACACCTAGGGGGGCGTGTTGGGCTTCTAAGAGCAGCAAGGGGCCGGGCCAAAGGGGCCCGGGTGCATGGGTTTGGGCCTCTGGAAGCTGGGATGGCCTGGTAGCCAGGTAGCAGGAATATTCCCTGGTATCTTGCTTCTTAGGGGCTTGGGCTTGGCGCCTAGGCTTGATTTCTTTGGGCTAGGATGCAGATGGACCTCTAAAATCATGGATGCCTTGGTCTATGAATAAATTTTGGCATCTGGAAGGAAATCTGGGCATTTGGAGGGCATTTGCAAGGAATCAAAGTTTCTGATTTTCCTCCTGGGGTCTTCAAATCTTCAAGCTGGGTTGGACTTGGGCTAAACTTCCATGTCTTCAATCTGGTTGGACTTGGTCTTTACTTGTATGATGTGGTCTTGAGTCTTCAGTATGCTTGGATAGGACTCAAAAAAAATAAAATTAGCTTGACATGAGCTGACTAACATTGGACTGGACTAGCTCAACATGAGCTAAATAATTACAGGAATTAAATGAAAACAACTCAGCTGGACTAAGCTTTATTACAGTGGACTCGAATGTCATTTAAGTGATCCATAGAGGGTTGAGAAGCCTCTGCCTTATTCTGGTGCCTTTGGTGTCCGCACCATAACTTGACCCAAATTGGTCAAGGTACGAGACTAAACAAACTTAGACTAGTTACATGACTAGAAATTATGAAATTGCTTTGGCTCATAGCCTTATTACATGACTCATAGAAGTGGAACACTAATCTGAGATCCACAGAGGGTTGAGGAGCCTCTGTCGGATCCTGGTGCCCACACCAGTTCTCCCGGGATGGGCGAAACTCGACCCTATCGAGTAAGGGTTAGCTTGGCTTTGGTACCTCTCCAGGATGTCGGGGTCGATGCACTGCAAGTCCTCCCGTGTGATCCACGAGTCATCGGGTTCAGGTCGGCCTTGCCATCGGACCAGGTAACATTGATAGCCCTTGCCCCGGGTAGTGATGGCTTGGTCATCCAGGACACGCTCGATCCGCTCTCCTCGCTCAGGTATATTTGGAGGTGTACACTTAGGTTCAGGTTCACTCTCAAAAGAAAGGTCAGGCCCAAATGGCTCACTGGGTATATTTGCGGGTTCTCTATACTCGACTAAGTTAGAGATATTGAATATCGAGCTAATTCCATAATCCGGAGGTAATTCTAGCACATAGGCATTAGGGCCCATTCTCCTAATCACTTTAAAGGGACCCGCCCCACGAGCATGAAGCTTCTTAACGGTTTCTAATGGAAACCGTTCAGGCCGGAGCATAATCATTACAAAATCCCCTATTTCAAACTCTTTTGCTCGCTTTCGAGAATCAGCTAGCCTTTTATATGTGTTATTACTTATATTAATTTTCTAGCTAATTTCTTTATGCATGTCTCTAATATGCTATGCAAGTGAATCAGCTGACTCGGAGACACGTGCATGGATGGGTAGGGGAATCAGCTCAAGAGGTCGGTTAGGCTTGTATCCACAAACAATTTCAAAAGGACTCTTCCCGGTGGTCCTATTCACAGAGCTGTTGTAGGCGAACTCTGCTCGAGGTAAAAGAAGATCCCAATTTCTTGTATGTTCACCTATCAAGCATCTAAGAAGGTTTCTTAGGCTATGGTTGACCACCTCAGTTTGTCCATCGATTTGCGGGTGGTAGGCAGTGGAGAATTGGAGCTTGGTGCCTAGGAGGTGCCAAAGGGTTTTCCAGAAATAGCTAGTGAAGCGGACATCCCTATCGGACACTATAGTCTTGGGTAGCCCATGTAACTTAACCACATGTTCCAGAAAATGCTTGGCAACCTTGGAAGCATCTAGGGTCTGGGAGCAGGGTATAAAATGAGCCATTTTGGAGAACCTATCCACTACTACAAAGACAAAATCGTGCTTCCTTGTGGTCTTGGGTAATCCTATCACAAAATCCATGCTGAGGTCTTGCCAAGGGTGGCTAGGTACGGGCAAGGGTGTGTAAAGGCCAGTATTCTGTTTCTGCTGCTTGGCCACAACACAGGTTCGGCACCTAAAGACAATATTGGCGACATCTTTCTTAAGGCTAGGCCAAAAGAACTGGTCTTCAACAGCTAAAATGGTCTTCTTCCTACCAAAGTGACCAGCTAGGCCTCCCGCATGGGTTTCCCACACTAAAAAATCTCAGAGTGAAGTCTTAGGAATGCACAACTTATTACCCTTGAAAAGATAACCATCCTGAAAGGTATATTTACTATGGGCACTAAATGGTTCTTGGAGCTTACACTGGAAGATCTCACTGAAGTCAGGACAAGATTCATATTGCTCCTTAAGTCGGTAAAATCCTACAACCTCAGTCCTAACCGTGTGATGCAGCACGAAAGCTCTGATACCAAAAATGATGCAGAACAAAGAACAAGGAAGCGTATGCGGAAGTAAATTTAAGATTAATTCTTTTTTTCTTTTTTTTTTTTTTATATTTCAGAAATTGGCTTTGACTCAAAGTAAAGCTAAACTAAGTTGAAGGAAACTAGGTAAGGATTGAAAGCACAATTTAGATGAAACTGAATTATCATAGTAGTTCAGAAGTAACGGATCGCTGGGGGTTGAGAAACTCCCAGACCTAGGGTTTCGCACTGAACTTTCAACAGAACAGAAATAGAGAGGAGAGATGGTTTACTAACTAGACAGTGATCTTCTCAGGATTTCGATGGAAGAACTCTCTCGAGCAGATTGTGGGATCCTCGGAGTTGGCTATCTTCGCAATGGATCCTCCAATACTGGTCTTGTGGTTTGGTCGGCTTCTCCTGGACTCAAGATCTGGGAAAGAAGAGGAACAAGTGATGGAATTCAGATACTCAAGAAAAGATTTTACCAGGTTGAAGAACTAGAAAGCTGAAGTTGCTGAAATCAGGATTCTCCTAGAGACCGATCTGACTTCCTCTTAGAATTACTGTAGATCTGAAGTATCTGGACTAGAGCTGGATGCTGGTGGCTGACCTAGGGTTTGGGGTTTTGGAGATCTCTCACCTCCTCAAGGTTCCAGGGGAACCCGGATTTACTCCCTCACGGAGCTCAACACCTGAAAGCAAGTGCGGAAAAGAGAAAACACAAGTTTGCTCATAAAAAAAATTTCTTTCATTCATCTGATTCTTTTTTTCAAACTTACATGGGGGTTTAATTTATAGGCCATTACAAGAGAGTAGGGTTTTGCATCTTTCCATGTGGGACTAAAGGAGGGGATCTTCAAATTAGGATATCAATCCCTACTCATATGGCCGGCCAATTAATTCCAAAGTTGATTGAAGCTTCAAAAAGGAAAGTGGGTGGCGCCTCCTTGTCTTGACCTCCAAGAAAATATTTTTTTCCTTCTATGCTTGGCCTTATCTGGAAGTGTTTGGGCGCCTCTTAACCTTGCCCTCCAAGAGAAAATTTGTTGCCTTTTATATCTGGCTTTAGTTGGAATGATTAGGGCGCCTCCTAACCTTGCTTTTCAAGAGAAATTTCCTTCCTTTCATGGCTCAACCCTTTTTGGATACCTCCTTTTCTTTCTCCCCAAGTTATGGCTCCTTCTAACTTTGTTTTGAGTATTTCTGGCAGGTATTGGGCGCCTCCTTGAATTTCTCTCCAAGAGAATTTCTTCCCTTTTATAGTTTGGTTCTTTTGGGAAGTCTTGGGCCACCCCCTTGATTTGTGGGCTCCTGGTGGATTTCTCCTCAATTGGCATAAGGGAGAAGGGAGCTGCTATCTGTGGTGTGGGGACCAAAGGCTGCTGGATGTAGATGTGGCGCCCCCCTGGACTCAGGCGTATGGCTGGGAGTGTGGCTGGGAGTGTGGCATCCACTTGCTTGACCTTGGGAGAAAATGTAACACCCCAGGTTGAAGTCCTAGTCCACTACTGAGTCAACATGACTCAACAAAATAAAATGCAGGTAATATAGACTCAAGCTAAAATTGCATTGATCCAGTCAACCCTTATTACATGCCAAAAAAACTCTAATTCTTCGGGCAAGGTTAATCAGAGATCCAGATGGAGCTCTGAAGTCTTCTTCTGAGTTTGGTGCCCGTACCAATTCTCCCAGGGTGGGAGGAACTCGACCCTGTCGAGAATAGATCAAGTTGGCTCTGGTATCTCTCCAAGAGGTCTGGGTCCAATTCTTGTAATTCTTCTCGGGAGATCCAAGAGTCATCAGAATCTGGCCTTCCTTGCCAGCGGACCAGGTATCTTTGGTATCCTCGATTACGAGTAGAGATAACCTGATCATCCAGGATCTTTTCAATCTGCTCTTTCCTCACAGGCCAGTTTGTTGGTGGACACACAAGGTTGGGTTCACTCTCAAGAGCAGGATTAGGTTCAAAAGCCTCACTTGGAATCACAGCTGGCTCTCTATACTCTACTAGGTCTGTAATGTTGAAAGTGGAGCTAATGCCTAGTTCTGGAGGCAACTCGAGCACATAGGCATTGGATCCTACTCTCTTCACCACTCTAAATGGTCCAGCTCCTCTAGCATGTAACTTTCTAACGATTCCAGGAGAAAATCGCTCAGGCCTTAACCTAATCATTACATAGTCTCTCTCAACAATAGTTTTGACTCATCTTTGAGAATCAGCCAACTTCTTATAAGTTTCATTACTTAAAGTTATTTTGGCATGAATTTCTTTATGCAAGTCCTTTACATGCTATGCAAGTGCATCAGGAGACTTGTGTGTGTGGGCTAATAGTGAAATCAGATCAAGTGGTGTGTGAGGCTTGTATCCATGAACAATTTCAAAGGGACTCTAGCCTATAGACCTATTGATCGAAACATTGAATGCAATTTCATCCCTGGACAAAAAACAAATCCCAATTCCTGGTGCTCTCAATCAAACCAAAATCTGAGTCAAAACCTAGTAAAGGGTCAAAAAAAAAACTAAACTAGACTGACGACGCATTCCTAAAGAATGGACTTTATTTCAAAGGAACCCTAGGTCTAATCCTAACAAACTATGGCTCTCTAGGTTTGACCTTGGGTCGGAGGATGGCATGCAGAGCATGAAAACTTATCATGGGTGCCTAGTAGGTGCCATAAGGTCTTCCAGAAGTAGGTGGCAAACCTAATAGGTTCTGACACATGGTTCACTCTAAAGACTTCGACAAAGTATACTTGCATGGTGTAAGAAGCATTGGAAGTCCTAAAGAAAGGGAGGAAATATGAGGCGGAGTCACGAATTACCTGCTGACTAAAGGTGGTGACCTGAAGGTTTGAATGATGATCTATGAGTGTCAACTGGTCATCCTTTCGAAAGGAAAAGTTTGCTACTCCTAGGAATGGATCAAGAGATGGTTCGGGAAGCAGCCTAGGACATGAGATTGCAATAGTTAAAGTTTGTTCTCTAAGCAAATAATGATCCATTTTCTCAAGAACTGGATTGAAGAATGATTCATGGAAGGGCCTATGGATGATGACCTCAAGACTTGAAATTTGACCTATGGGTGTGGAAAGGTATACTCTATAGAAGGGTAGGTCAGTCATGCAAAGGAATGGGTCTGGGGCCATAAGGAGGACTTCTACAGGACTGGGTGAACCAATCTGCTCAAGACAAGGATGTTCAACTGAGATTACGGGAGAGACCTTAGTGGCTGGGCATGGGACAAGGTCCAATTGTAAGAGGCTTGATTCAGTCATCCTAAGGAGAGGATCTACCATAGGGTGGGCAAACTTAAACAGTTCAATGCAAAGATCTTCAATTGGTACTTGGGGAATGACTGTCATTAGAGGGTATGAACTAATAGCTCGGGCTAACACTATGAGTTCTTCCTGGGGGTATTTGACTAAAGGAACCCGGTTCTCACAAATCTCTTGAATTTCTGAACTAGGTCCTATCAGTTGGTTGCTTTCCAAGGTCTCCTCAAGTAAGGAACCAATAGTATCAATGTCACATTCTTCAAGTTCTTCCCCCTCACATTCATCAACTAGACTCAAGCCAGCATCATATACTTCCTCGATGCCATCTTCAATGGGTTTCGGGTCAGTGGTAATCGGGTCAACTGATTCTAGGCTTGTCATACCTAACCGTTCTTCCTCATTGGTAGGCATAGGTTCTCCCTCATTAATGTCATCCTTAGGATTCTTACCACTTAGCTGTGCACAAGCCAGTCCTATGCATGGGCACTGACTAGATTTATGGCCTCTTTCTCCACAAAACAAACATTCTTGAGATATAGGAACCTGGGTCACACTGGGTTTCAAGCTAGTAGAGACCTTACTTGGGCATGGGTGTGGATCTAAACGGTTTGATCTAGAAGACTTGGGTTGTTGAGTGACTGGTCTAGAATATTGTAAGGATCTCTCATAGACACGATCCACACTATAGATATCATGGTTAGGCTTCCTAAGGTTATGCTCGGGATCACGGTATAAGGTCCTCCTAGGCTCCTGGCATGGATGAGGTCGGGGCCTATTAAATTTTGGATCAGGGGTCCAATTTTGATGTCTACATTTCTCAAGTACTTGGACTCGATCCCTAAGCTGGGTAAAATTCTCATGGACTTGTTCTTTACACTGGGTAACAGTAGCAGTCATATCCTGACTCAATTTGTTCATACTTTCAGTAAGAGCTCTAACCATGGCCTCTAAATCAGGTTGGGTTTGAGCAGGTTGGTAGGGTACTCCATTCCAGGTGGACATGATGATGCAAGCAAGCACACCAAATGAGACTCGACTGAAACGACTACGGGCTAACTAGACCTAGAGCCCAAACTAGATGCCCAATCAGAGTGGCAAGCTAGCCTGTAGTAACTCAGGACTCAGCCAGGCTGGTGTAAGGGGAGTGTTAGGTCCCTGAATGCCAATCCTAGACACCAATCAGAGATTGGCCAGGTAGGCGGACCAGCACACAAGCCCTTCGGGATGGAATCCCTGAACCACCGTTCTAGACACTGAGTACAAAGCATACACAGAGTAACCAGACAAACTGACTCAACACTAGCCTTGACCCGACTTGTTGATGTCCCTAGCCCACTAGGGCAAATTAGGTCTAATCAATTTTTAGATTAAAGGCTTAGGTTCGAATGAAGGGGTGGTGGTTTTGGGCTAAGGAGAGGTTATCAACTCCTCCCCTTATCTTAGATGCTCAAATGCCCTTAAGATGAATTAAGAGATGAACACTCAAAAATAAATGGATTGCAGAACACAAAAATAGAGTTGTAGTAATTTAATTTTCAGAAAACGCACGGAAACCAATAAATCATGGGAAAATTAAGAAAATTAGTTTCAATTATATTGGTTTCAACAAAATAAAAATCACTGAATTTGGAGTTACCTTCAATGAGAAATAATTCCTGCAACAGGGCAATTATGGGCTGAAAATAGAGCACTTCCCCGTTTACAATTCCTACTACGAAGTTATAACCCAATGGATCCCCTACACGCCCTAGGAACACCCCGTGGAATGGGAAGAGGAGGTTTGCACCTCGCTTCGTTCCTAGGACCGGACGTCTTGGGGAGTCTACTTCGAGCAGACAAAGTAAAAAGAGAGGGACTCAAACAAGCAATCAAACAGAAACCCTAGACAGGGCTCTGATACCAAAAATGATGCAGCACGAAAGCTCTGATACCAAAAATGGTGCAGAACAAAGAACAAGAAGCATATGCGGAAGTAAATTTAAGATTAATTCTTTTTTTCTTTTTTTTTTTTTATATTTCAGAAATTGGCTTTGACTCAAAGTAAAGCTAAACTAAGTTGAAGGAAACTAGGTAAGGATTGAAAGCACAATTTAGATGAAACTGAATTATCAGAGTAGTTCAGAAGTAACGGATCGCTGGGGGTTGAGAAACTCCCAGACCTAGGGTTTCGCTCTGAACTTTCAACAGAACAGAAATAGAGAGGAGAGATGGTTTACTAACCAGACAGTGATCTTCTCAGGATTTCGGTGGAAGAACTCTCTCGAGCAGATTGTGGGATCCTCGGAGTTGGCTATCTTCGCAATGGATCCTCCAATACTGGTCTTGTGGTTTGGTCGGCTTCTCCTGGACTCAAGATCTGGGAAAGAAGAGGAACAAGTGATGGAATTAAGATACTCAAGAAAAGATTTTACCAGGTTGAAGAACTTGAAAGCTGAAGTTGCTGAAATCAGGATTCTCCTAGAGGCCGATCTGACTTCCTCTTAGAATTGCTGTAGATCTGAAGTATCTGGACTGGAGCTGGATGCTGGTGGCCAGCCTAGGATTTGGGGTTTTGGAGATCTCTCACCTCCTCAAGGTTCCAGGGGAACCCGGATTTACTCCCTCACGGAGCTCAACACCTGGAAGCAAGTGCAGAAAAGAGAAAACACAAGTTTGCTCATAAAAAAAATTTCTTTCATTCATCTATTCTTTTTTTCAAACTTACATGGGGGTTTAATTTATAGGCCATTACAAGAGAGTAGGGTTTTGCATCTTTCCATGTGGGACTAAAGGAGGGGATCTTCAAATTAGGATATCAATCCCTACTCATATGGCCGGCCAATTAATTCCAAAGTTGATTGAAGCTTCAAAAAGGAAAGTGGGTGGCGCCTCCTTGTCTTGACCTCCAAGAAAATATTTTTTTCCTTCTATGCTTGGCCTTATCTGGAAGTGTTTGGGCGCCTCTTAACCTTGCCCTCCAAGAGAAAATTTGTTGCCTTTTATATCTGGCTTTAGTTGGAATGATTAGGGCGCCTCCTAACCTTGCTTTTCAAGAGAAATTTCCTTCCTTTCATGGCTCAACCCTTTTTGGATACCTCCTTTTCTTTCTCCCCAAGTTATGGCTCCTTCTAACTTTGTTTTGAGTATTTCTGGCAGGTATTGGGCGCCTCCTTGAATTTCTCTCCAAGAGAATTTCTTCCCTTTTATAGTTTGGTTCTTTTGGGAAGTCTTGGGCCGCCCCCTTGATTTGTGGGCTCCTGGTGGATTTCTCCTCAATTGGCGTAAGGGAGAAGGGAGCTGCTATCTGTGGTGTGGGGACCAAAGGCTGCTGGATGTAGATGTGGCGCCCCCCTGGACTCAGGCGTATGGCTGGGAGTGTGGCTGGGAGTGTGGCATCCACTTGCTTGGCCTTGGGAGAAAATGTAACACCCCGGGTTGAAGTCCTAGTCCACTACTGAGTCAACATGACTCAACAAAATAAAATGCAGGTAATATAGACTCAAGCTAAAATTGCATTGATCCAGTCAACCCTTATTACATGCCAAAAAAGCTCTAATTCTTCGGGCAAGGTTAATCAAAGATCCAGATGGAGCTCTGAAGTCTTCTTCTGAGTTTGGTGCCCGTACCAATTCTCCCAGGGTGGGAGGAACTCGACCCTGTCGAGTATGGATCAAGTTGGCTCTGGTATCTCTCCAAGAGGTCTGGGTCCAATTCTTGTAATTCTTCTCGGGAGATCCAAGAGTCATCAGAATCTGGCCTTCCTTGCCAGCGGACCAGGTATCTTTGGTATCCTCGATTACGAGTAGAGATAACCTGATCATCCAGGATCTTTTCAATCTGCTCTTTCCTCACAGGCCAGTTTGTTGGTGGACACACAGGGTTGGGTTCACTCTCAAGAGCAGGATTAGGTTCAAAAGCCTCACTGGGAATCACAGCTGGCTCTCTATACTCTACTAGGTCTGTAATGTTGAAAGTGGAGCTAATGCCTAGTTCTGGAGGCAACTCGAGCACATAGGCATTGGATCCTACTCTCTTCACCATCTAAATGGTCCAGCTCCTCTAGCATGTAACTTTCTAACGATTCCAGGAGAAAACCGCTCAGGCCTTAACCTAATCATTACATAGTCTCTCTCAACAAAAGTTTTGACTCGTCTTTGAGAATCAGCCAACTTCTTATAAGTTTCATTACTTAAAGTTATTTTGGCATGAATTTCTTTATGCAAGTCCTTTACATGCTATGCAAGTGCATCAGGAGACTTGTGTGTGTGGGCTAATAGTGAAATCAGATCAAGTGGTGTGTGAGGCTTGTATCCATGAACAATTTCAAAGGGACTCTAGCCTATAGACCTATTGATCGAAACATTGAATGCAATTTCAGCCCTGGACAAAAAACAAATCCCAATTCCTGGTGCTCTCAATCAAACCAAAATCTGAGTCAAAACCTAGTAAAGGGTCAAAAAAAAAACTAAACTAGACTGACGACGCATTCCTAAAGAATGGACTTTATTTCAAAGGAACCCTAGGTCTAATCCTAACAAACTATGGCTCTCTAGGTTTGACCTTGGGTTGGAGGATGGCATGCAGAGCATGAAAACTTATCATGGGTGCCTAGTAGGTGTCATAAGGTCTTCCAGAAGTAGGTGGCAAACCTAATAGGTTCTGACACATGGTTCACTCTAAAGACTTCGACAAAGTATACTTGCATGGTGTAAGAAGCATTGAAAGTCCTAAAGAAAGGGAGGAAATATGAGGCGGAGTCACGAATTACCTGCTGACTAAAGGTGGTGACCTGAAGGTTTGAATGATGATCTATGAGTGTCAACTGGTCATCCTTTCGAAAGGAAAAGTTTGCTACTCCTAGGAATGGATCAAGAGATGGTTCGGGAAGCAGCCTAGGACATGAGATTGCAATAGTTAAAGTTTGTTCTCTAAGCAAATAATGATCCATTTTCTCAAGAACTGGATTGAAGAATGATTCATGGAAGGGCCTATGGATGATGACCTCAAGACTTGAAATTTGACCTATGGGTGTGGAAAGGTATACTCTATAGAAGGGTAGGTCAGTCATGCAAAGGAAGGGGTCTGGGGCCATAAGGAGGACTTCTACAGGACTGGGTGAACCAATCCGCTCAAGACAAGGATGTTCAACTGAGATTACGGGAGAGACCTTAGTGGCTGGGCATGGGACAAGGTCCAATTGTAAGAGGCTTGATTCAGTCATCCTAAGGAGAGGATCTACCATAGGGTGGGCAAACTTAAACAGTTCAATGCAAAGATCTTCAATTGGTACTTGGGGAATGACTGTCATTAGAGGGTATGAACTAATAGCTCGGGCTAACACTATGAGTTCTTCCTGGGGGTATTTGACTAAAGGAACCCGGTTCTCACAAATCTCTTGAATTTCTGAACTAGGTCCTATCAGTTGGTTGCTTTCCAAGGTCTCCTCAAGTAAGGAACCAATAGTATCAATGTCACATTCTTCAAGTTCTTCCCCCTCACATTCATCAACTAGACTCAAGCCAGCATCATATACTTCCTCGATGCCATCTTCAATGGGTTTCGGGTCAGTGGTAATCGGGTCAACTGATTCTAGGCTTGTCATACCTAACCGTTCTTCCTCATTGGTAGGCTTAGGTTCTCCCTCATTAATGTCATCCTTAGGATTCTTACCACTTAGCTGTGCACAAGCCAGTCCTATGCATGGGCACTGACTAGATTTATGGCCTCTTTCTCCACAAAACAAACATTCTTGAGATATAGGAACCTGGGTCACACTGGGTTTCAAGCTAGTAGAGACCTTACTTGGGCATGGGTGTGGATCTAAACGGTTTGATCTAGAAGACTTGGGTTGTTGAGTGACTGGTCTAGAATATTGTAAGGATCTCTCATAGACACGATCCACACTATAGATATCATGGTTAGGCTTCCTAAGGTTATGCTCGGGATCACGGTATAAGGTCCTCCTAGGCTCCTGGCATGGATGAGGTCGGGGCCTATTAAATTTTGGATCAGGGGTCCAATTTTGATGTCTACATTTCTCAAGTACTTGGACTCGATCCCTAAGCTGGGTAAAATTCTCATGGACTTGTTCTTTACACTAGGTAACAGTAGCAGTCATATCCTGACTCAATTTGTTCATACTTTCAGTAAGAGCTCTAACCATGGCCTCTAAATCAGGTTGGGTTTGAGCAGGTTGGTAGGGTACTCCATTCCGGGTGGACATGATGATGCAAGCAAGCACACCAAATGAGACTCGACTGAAACGACTACGGGCTAACTAGACCTAGAGCCCAAACTAGATGCCCAATCAGAGTGGCAAGCTAGCCTGTAGTAACTCAGGACTCAGCCAGGCTGGTGTAAGGGGAGTGTTAGGTCCCTGAATGCCAATCCTAGACACCAATCAGAGATTGGCCAGGTAGGCGGACCAGCACACAAGCCCTTCGGGATGGAATCCCTGAACCACCGTTCTAGACACTGAGTACAAAGCATACACAGAGTAACCAGACAAACTGACTCAACACTAGCCTTGACTCGACTTGTTGATGTCCCTAGCCCACTAGGGCAAATTAGGTCTAATCAATTTTTAGATTAAAGGCTTAGGGTCGAATGAAGGGGTGGTGGTTTTGGGCTAAGGAGAGGTTATCAACTCCTCCCCTTATCTTAGATGCTCAAATGCCCTTAAGATGAATTAAGAGATGAACACTCAAAAATAAATGGATTGCAGAACACAAAAATAGAGTTGTAGTAATTTAATTTTCAGAAAACGCACGGAAACCAATAAATCATGGGAAAATTAAGAAAATTAGTTTCAATTATATTGGTTTCAACAAAATAAAAATCACTGAATTTGGAGTTACCTTCAATGAGAAATAATTCCTACAACAGGGAATTATGGGCTGAAAATAGAGCACTTCCCCGTTTACAATTCCTGCTACGAAGTTATAACCCAATGGATCCCCTACACGCCCTAGGAACACCCCGTGGAATGGGAAGAGGAGGTTTGCACCTCGCTTCGTTCCTAGGACCGGACGTCTTGGGGAGTCTACTTCGAGCAGACAAAGTCAAAAGAGAGGGACTCAAACAAGCAATCAAACAGAAACCCTAGACAGGGCTCTGATACCAAAAATGATGCAGCACGAAAGCTCTGATACCAAAAATGGTGCAGAACAAAGAACAAGGAAGCATATGCGGAAGTAAATTTAAGATTAATTCTTTTTTTCTTTTTTTTTTTTATATTTCAGAAATTGGCTTTGACTCAAAGTAAAGCTAAACTAAGTTGAAGGAAACTAGGTAAGGATTGAAAGCACAATTTAGATGAAACTGAATTATCAGAGTAGTTTAGAAGTAACGGATCGCTGGGGGTTGAGAAACTCCCAGACCTAGGGTTTCGCTCTGAACTTTCAACAGAACAGAAATAGAGAGGAGAGATGGTTTACTAACCAGACAGTGATCTTCTCAGGATTTCGGTGGAAGAACTCTCTCGAGCAGATTGTGGGATCCTCGGAGTTGGCTATCTTCGCAATGGATCCTCCAATACTGGTCTTGTGGTTTGGTCGGCTTCTCCTGGACTCAAGATCTGGGAAAGAAAAGGAACAAGTGATGGAATTAAGATACTCAAGAAAAGATTTTACCAGGTTGAAGAACTTGAAAGCTGAAGTTGCTGAAATCAGGATTCTCCTAGAGGCCGATCTGACTTCCTCTTAGAATTGCTGTAGATCTGAAGTATCTGGACTGGAGCTGGATGCTGGTGGCCAGCCTAGGATTTGGGGTTTTGGAGATCTCTCACCTCCTCAAGGTTCCAGGGGAACCCGGATTTACTCCCTCACGGAGCTCAACACCTGGAAGCAAGTGCAGAAAAGAGAAAACACAAGTTTGCTCATAAAAAAAATTTCTTTCATTCATCTGATTCTTTTTTTCAAACTTACATGGGGGTTTAATTTATAGGCCATTACAAGAGAGTAGGGTTTTGCATCTTTCCATGTGGGACTAAAGGAGGGGATCTTCAAATTAGGATATCAATCCCTACTCATATGGCCGGCCAATTAATTCCAAAGTTGATTGAAGCTTCAAAAAGGAAAGTGGGTGGCGCCTCCTTGTCTTGACCTCCAAGAAAATATTTTTTTCCTTCTATGCTTGGCCTTATCTGGAAGTGTTTGGGCGCCTCTTAACCTTGCCCTCCAAGAGAAAATTTGTTGCCTTTTATATCTGGCTTTAGTTGGAATGATTAGGGCGCCTCCTAACCTTGCTTTTCAAGAGAAATTTCCTTCCTTTCATGGCTCAACCCTTTTTGGATACCTCCTTTTCTTTCTCCCCAAGTTATGGCTCCTTCTAACTTTGTTTTGAGTATTTCTGGCAGGTATTGGGCGCCTCCTTGAATTTCTCTCCAAGAGAATTTCTTCCCTTTTATAGTTTGGTTCTTTTGGGAAGTCTTGGGCCGCCCCCTTGATTTGTGGGCTCCTGGTGGATTTCTCCTCAATTGGTGCAAGGGAGAAGGGATCTGCTATCTGTGGTGTGGGGACCAAAGGCTACTGGATGTAGATGTGGCGCCCCCCTGGACTCAGGCGTATGGCTGGGAGTGTGGCTGGGAGTGTGGCGTCCACTTGCTTGGCCTTGGGAGAAAATGTAACACCCCAGGTTGAAGTCCTAGTCCACTACTGAGTCAACATGACTCTACAAAATAAAATGCAGGTAATATAGACTCAAGCTAAAATTGAGTTGATCCAGTCAACCCTTATTACAAGCCAAAAAAACCCTAATTCTTCGGGCAAGGTTAATCAGAGATCCAGATGGAGCTCTGAAGTCTTCTTCTCAGTCTGGTGCCCGCACCACCGTGTTTAACAAAAGGGCATGATGGCTAAGGGCATCAGCTAACTTAATTTCAGTATCAGCACGATGTTTAAGCACAAAGGTAAAGGCTTGGATATACTCGACCCACTTAGTGTGCCTAGGGTTCAATCTCTTCTGGGAGTTCAGGTATCGAAGGGCTTCATGGTCTGAAAATAGGACAAACTCATGGGGTAACAGGTAGTGCCTCCAGTACCTAAGGGCTTGGACGACTGCATAAAACTCCTTATCGTAAGTCGAGTACTTAATTTTGGCCTCATTAAGTTTTTCGTTAAAGAAGGCCACGGGGTGATTTTCCTGACTAAGTACTTTACCAATCCCAACTCCCGAAGCATCATAAGCAACCTCGAAAATCTTAAAAAAATCCGGCAATCTCAGGATAGGTGCTTGTATCATTCTATCCTTAATTTCAAGGAAGGCTTTGTCTGCAACTTTAGTCCATTGAAAACCTCCCTTCCTGATGCAGTCAGTTATAGGTGCTACAATTGAGCTGAATCCCCAAATGAAACGTCTATAAAATATGGCTAGGCCATGGAAACTACGTACATCGTGGATGCTAGCCGGGACAGGCCACTCAACTATAGCTCTAACCTTTTCAGGGTCAGCCGAAACTCCTTTAGGGATAACTACAAAGCCTAAGAAGATAACCCTAGTTGTCATAAATTAACACTTCCTAGGGTTGTCATAAATGCTATTCTCCCTAAGGGTTTGGCAGACTAACCTTTAGTGGTGAAGATGGTCCTCTTTGGTCTTGCTATAGATCAAGATGTCATCAAAATATACTACCAGGAATTTTTCAGTGAACTCGCGCATGACTTGGGTCATGACTCTCATAAAGGTACTGGGCGCATTAGACAACCCGAAAGGCATCACTACCCACTCGAACAGACCATCCTTAGTCTTAAATGCTGTCTTCCATTCATCCCCCGGTCGAATTCTAATATGGTGGTAACCACTCTTGAGGTCTATCTTGGAAAAGATAGTGGCACCGGCCATCACATCGAGCATATCATCTAGGTGGGGAATAGGAAACCTATATTTGATTGTAATTTTGTTGATAGCCCTACTATTAACACACATTCTCCAGGTCCCATCTTTCTTAGGGGTAAGTAGGGCAGGGACAGCACAGGGACTTAAACTCTCCCTAAGAAAACCCTTCCTAAGCAGCTCTCCCACTTGTTTCTAAAGTTCCTGATGTTCAGTGGGGTTCATCCTATAGTGGGGAAGGTTGAGCAAAGTGGATCCTGGGACCAAATCTATAGCATGCTGGATGTCCCTAAGGGGAGGCAGTTGATCAGGTAATTCTTCCAGGAAAACATCCTCAAATTCATTTAGAGTCTTTACTACCTCTTGGGGGTGTTCTACATTGGTTGGTTCGTGACTTTCCTTGGTGGCTAGAATCCAAACAGGGGCTCCCTCTAAAATCTCTTTCTCTAGCTCCTTAGGTATGATCAGGTTGACTTCTGCTTTCTTCTCCTTAAGGCTACTAGATCCTTTCTTGATGGGGTCCTTAGGTTGGATTGGGTTGATTGTGATCTTTTTCCCTTGGTAGAAAAAGACACAGGTATTGGATCGACCATAAAGGGTGGCATCATGGTCGAAAAGCCAGGGTCATCCTAGAATGATACTACCCACAACCATGGGTAAGATGTCACACCAAATTGATTCTTCATAGGAACTCATTTTTATCTTGATTTGGCACCTAGATTTTACTGGGATTGAAGTTGAATCTATCCAGGAGACTTTGTAAGGGTTAGGGTGGGAAACTGTGGCTAGTCCTAAAGATTTGACTGTACTCAAGGAAAGGGCATTAACATAGCTTCCACTATCAGTGATGACCTTACAAACCTTATCTCCTAGCTTGATCAGGGTCTATAGGATGTTGGTCCTATGCTAGTCTTCCTATACTATGTTTTGGGCTACAATGCATCGGACTACTCCTACAAGGTCTTCAGATTCATACACTTCTTCTTCTCCCTCGTACTCTTCCAATAACTGATTTTCGGGATCATAGACGTCTTCCTCAGGTTCAACAATTGGTTCGGGTTCAGTCTCAGTTGGTTCATCTATGAGTAGGGCAGGGGCGGTGCACTGACTAGCAAAATGTCCAGGTTTATGACACCTAAAGCATTTACCTTGGGGATCGGGTCTCCTCTGGACTTCAATAGCCTTACCCTTTTCCTCTTTACTTTATAGGGGTCGGTTCAGGCTGGGACGACTAGGACTGGGTCGGGCTAGGTTTGGTCAACTTGGGTCAGCTCGGTTTGGGCTTGGTCGACTCGGGTAAGCCTGGCTGTAACTTTGGGTGGATCTAGGGATTCGGCTCTGGTTCCTAAAGGGCTCAGCTCTTCTGTAGGTGGGAGCTCTCTGGAAACACTCATAAAGCCTAGCAACTTGTAAGCTTCTTCCAATGTTCTGTTTGCTCTAAAATATAGCTCTCTCTAAATGTCTGGGTGTAGGCCAGCCCTAAACCTAGACAGGGTTACCTCAGGTGATTCAACAACCTTACATCGCATAACATATTCATCAAACTTGGCGATGTAATCGACCACACTCTTACTCCCTTGACTTAAGGTTTGCCATTGGTCCAATAGTTTCTGGGTGTAGGATGCAGGTAAGTATTTTCTTCTAAGCTTATCTCTCATTTCTCCCCAGGCGTTATGGGTAATTAACCTTTCTGCTCTATGTAATTTTCAAACTGTTCCAGAACAACCTAGCTTGGTGAACCAACCTATGCTTGGCAAACTTAAACTTAGTTCTTTCAGACATAGAGTACCAGTCAAAATACTGCTCCATAGCAGACTCCCAATCTTCATACACCCCGGGATCTAAGCTACCATCGAAAGTTGGTGCCTCAAGCTTGATGCTCCTAAGGGCCCTTTCTTCACGGTCCTCCAGATTGGGTCTCCTAGGACGGGTATCAACAAAGGGGTCAGGGTCTCTCCCAAGGTCATCCTCAAAGTAAGGGTCTTGTGGCAGGTTTCTCCTAGGATGAGGGGACTCAGGATTGGGTTCAGGTCGGGGCCTAACAACTTCCTCTAGGGATCTTAATCTGGCCTCTATCTGATCCAGTCTATTGGTCAACTGGTTGCCTAACTGGGTCATGGATTGAGTTAGGGCTCCTATGTCAGCTCGAAGTTGGTCCATGGGTTCGGTAGGAGGTGGAGAAGGTGGGTGAAAAGAGGTTTCTGATCTAGTGCACATGTAACAAAACGATGCTACAGTTTGCTAGACCTAGGAGATCTCTCCAAATGTAAAGTCAAGAAGATGAACCTGGAAGTAGTAACTTGGCACCTGGCCAGGTAAGTGTAAGGTTAGTGGAGGTTTCTCTTTGCTTGCCTACACACCAATTAGAAATTGGCCAGGTAAGCGAACCAACCCACTTCCCTTCGGGCTCTAGTCCATGAACCACTTGCCTAGACACCAACTACTCAAGCACACACCAACAAACAATCTAGCTTGGCTCGGCACTTGGGTCGACCCAACTTCGTGGGTGTCCCTAGCTCATTAGAGCAGATTAAATGTCTAATCAATTTTAGTTAATGGCTAGGGTTCGATATGTCAGGTGGTGGTTTTTGGGCTAGGGACAGGTAATGAAATCCTGACCCTATGTTAATTTGTCGCCCTTAAGATACGTTATGGAGAATGATGCACAAAAAAAAGACTAATGAAATGACTTAAAATTTTCTTGTTTTTTTGTACCTTTTAGATGTGTGAATGCTAAACAAAATGCAGGAATTAAAATATGCCCCTAAATGCAAGAAACAAGCTAGATGGATGAATGAAACAAGAGATGAGATGCTTGCTGAAATTTCAGACCTGAGATTTTCTCAGGTAGTATTTCGGCTTGTAGAAATTCTACAAACTGAAATAAAATCTAAGAAAATAAAAAAAAATATCTTGAATTCATTGCAATTTAACAGAAGAGAAATCATGAAACTTGGATGTTTCTACAGAGAGAAACAATCCAATTATCAGACCATATACGGGCTAACCATAATGCAGAAAATGAAAGAAACAAAAAAAATGCACTAGTCCTAGCCTTGCTCTGATACCAAGAATGGTGCGGAGTAAGTGGCTAAGGATGCTAGGAAGGATGCTTATGATGCAAAAGAAATTTTTTTTTTTTTTTGTTTTTTTAATGTGTATGAGTTTTAGATGTTTTTTTTCTTTTTAGGGTTTTGATTCCCGATCACAAGCAAAGGCAAGAAATAAGAAAGATGAGTAATGGAAGCTTACACTAGCAGTTCAAAGCCCTAAACAGTGAGAACGAGAACAGGATCCTGAGATTAAGAAACCCTGGTATGTCTATGTTGCCCAGAAATGGAGCCCAAGAGGGGGGGTGAATTGGACCTTTTAAAAATTTAAGACAATAAAGAGAGGGACTAGTGGTGCTAGTGAAAAATGATGAATTCAATGCAAGATATTTAAAGCGATAGTAATATTCAAAAAGCAAGAGAGGAAGAGAACAATCACACACAAATACAAGGTTTATAGTGGTTCGGTGCAAAACCTAGCACCTACATCCACTCCCCAAGCCACCCTTGGGAATTTCACTATAATCAAAACTAGATTACAGTTGACTTGCTTTTCACAATGCTCACAAGTCAAAACCTAAGTTGGTTTTATCACTTAGGCTTACCAACAAACCTTAACACTTGTTTTATCTTCGGGCTCACAAGTTAACCCTAGTTGGTTTTATCCCTTTGGCTCACCAACAAACCACAATAACCTTCTTTCAAGACACCCTTGAAAGCAACGTTAAATCATAATGTAAAAATATATATACAATTTTAAAACTAAAACAAACTCTCTTCAAGAGTAGAATGGAATCTTTGAAGCTCAAGTTAATGCTTTGTCTTGACTCTTCCTTGGAATCTCCTTCAAAGTGCCTCTTTTGGAATGAAGTAAGGATGAGCTTGTAGGCTTTTCAAGGAATCAAACTATAAGAGGCTTTTGATGTGGAGTATTTGAGAGAATATAGGCTTTTTGGCTTTTGAGTAGACTTGAATGCACTTCAATACACTTCCTTATCTTTAAAATGAGGTTGGTGGAGGTTAAATACACCAAGAACCTTCCAAAAAATGGTTTGTGACCGTTGGAACCTCGAAAATAGCCGTTTGGAGCTTGAAAAGCAAGTTCTGCAAGCCAGAAAAATAGATCTGTTAGAGCTATCAGGCTGCAAGTGTCGATACTTGGCTGTCAGGTGTCGACACTTGGCTGTCAAGTATCGACACTTGATTTCTAGGTGTCGATACTTGAACTTTCAAGTGTCGACAATTGATGCACAGGTGTCGACACTTGATACAAAAATTCTCAAAAGACAAAGTTCTGTATTTTCAAAATTCTCAGGCCTTGAGTCGACACTTGGAAACCTAAGTGTCGACAATTGGTTCTGGGTGTCGACACTTGGCGTGCCAAGGATTTTTGTCTGTGCCAAATGCTGAAGTGTCGACACTTGACTTTCCAAGTGTCGACACTTGAGATTGAAAAGATTAGATTCAAGTGTAAATGGCCTCGAAAACATAAATATATTTCTTGAAATTTAAAAGAATCATAAACACATAATATTTAATCATTTAGATGCCCTTTTTCAATGAAGAGGATGTCCGGATTCGTGAGAAATGCTCCATGCCATTACGTGCCATGAACCATATGTTTTTGATATTTTGAGGTGCTTTCTTCCTAAAAACTCATAACTTGAAATCCACATTAGTATACAATATGCACTCAATGTTTTGTTATTCACCAAAATCACTGGGTGGAGCCAACAGTCTAGCTTGAAATACAATACCTACTTAGCAGATAGAGAGAGCAAACCTCACATGCCTGAAGCGCCCGATGCAGAGATCGCTCAACTCGACGAATGCGGCCTGGATGCCTGAGCAGTCGAACCCATGGAAGCATTGGCTTTCGGTCAGTAGGTCGCGATGGCAAAACTGACTATCTCCGATACCCGAGATACCAGGAAGGACCTGTAGGCAAACAAAATAAGGATTAGCGAATTGGAGAGATGCACAGAAAGGGACTGAGATGGGGTTGAGAAGGGGCTTCGAGCCCGGTGTCCGACTGGATTCCAAAGTTGAAGACAGAGATAACTTGGGGCCTCGCACCCCATGATGTCCCAGAGGATGAAGGATTGTGGCCTCACACCACGCGACGTCCAGGAGGACGAAGGATTCATGACATCCTGGGGCGACAGACAGGTGGCCTCGCACCACTCGACATCCCTGGGGACGAAGGTAACTTCACTCAACCTAGTCTAAGAGACAAGGGTTGGAAGATAGAAGACTCAAACTCTTTTTTCATTAACCATTCAATAGCCTTACAAGAGAGGGATTGGGTCCTTTAAATAGGCATCCAAGGCCCATTTGAATTTCAAAAGAAACAACATTACAAACTTTCTTGGGTGGCACCAAAAACATTTCACCTTCTCCTCTCTTTGGCCCACCAAAGGTGATTTGAATTGGGCGTGGCATGTGGGAGGGCTTAGAGAGGGGGATTGGCCTCTTGACTTCCTTCATTTGCATGCTCATTTTGGGAAGAAAACGTGGAACAAGGCTTGCTTGAAGGGATGTGCTTCCTTGGATCCTTCAATGCCCACTTTGGAGTGATTCTTGGCTGACCAAATGGAGGGAGCTTTGGGCGTTGCATGGTTGAATGCTTGGAGAGGGGAGTGTGTCCTTTGACCTTCCATTCTTGCATGAACACTTTCGGAAGAAGGCTTGGAAGAGGGCTTGCTTTGTGGCTTGGTCTCTTCAAGGATCTCCAACGCCCCACATTTGATGGATCATGGTGTTATGTGGGGGAGGGAAGAGGGGGATGATGTCTCCTCCTTCCAAGGTCGCCCAAGAGAAAAAGGCAAGGGGAGGGCATGTGGAAAGCATGAGGGCACCACCTTGTTTCCCTCCTTGGATGCCCAAGTGGCAATTGATGTGGCGCCACATAGGTGGCTGAGGTGGCACCTGAGTTGGCATCTTTCCAAGTGAAAGAGGTGGGTTGGCCCACAAGGACTTGACTTGGTCTTGAAAGCCAGGTTGACTTCAATTGGGCTTGGGCCTAGTCCAAACTCAGACTCGAACCAAAAACAAATATAGGACTCGTGACCTAACTTGATCCAAATTGGTCAAGGTACAAGACTAAACAAACTTAGACTAGTTACATGACTAGAAATTATGAAATTGCTTTGGCTTATAGCCTTATTACATTACTCATAGAAGTGGAACCCTAATCTGAGATCCATAGAGGGTTGAGGAGCCTTTGTCAGATCCTGGTGCCCACACCAAGTAGGAAGTTCATCAATGTCATCATCAGATGAAGTGGCAGTCATTTGTCCTAATGGTTTCTTCAACCAGACTCTTTCTTGCAAGTGATATCCCATTCTCCTAAGAGATTTAGTTGAGTAGGTGTCTGAGTGGTGAAGTGGTTTGTCAATTTCATCGGTCAGATCAATTCTAGCATCTTCGAATGATATTATAAATACCATGCCATATGGGAAACATGCCTTGATCTTTCTTGTTGCCTCCCTTATTTGTATCATCATAATATATGGAAGGTTGAGGGCTTCTCCCTCAAAAAGATGTTCCATGAAGATCATGTCTCATTCACTTACCCAATCAAAATGATCGGTTTGGGAAAGAAAAATTTGACTGATCATGTTATGGAGTAGCCGCATTTCCATGGAAAGCATATTGGCTTGAACATATTTGACGAAGCTTACATTTGATTTTTCCAAGATTAGCCTCAGTGCCTGTTCCCTATTTTTAAGGGTTAGTTCAGTTGCACCATCAGTGAGCATTTGTAGTAGATTGCTCAGTTTTTTCTTCATCCACAACAATTTTCACTCCTTTCACAATAGATTCCAAATGAAATTTCCAAAGGATTAGATTTTCAAAGAATATTTTTACCAAGGGTAAGTCAGAATGTCCAATGAGCAAAAAAAGTCCATCCTTGGTTCTCAATCTAGCCCTCAATCTTCATACCTAGATCTTCTAAGAAGGTGAAATCAATCCTTCTGCCATAGTTGACCAGCAAGCTAGCCATTGAAGAGATTTGCTCTGGTGGAGAAGGTGTTTCTTCTTCATTTTGTCTTGGAGAGGATTTTATTTTCTTTGCTCTCTTCATCTTTTGATTTTCACAGTAAGAGCTTGATTCAATGGTGTGAGAGCACTTCCTTGTAGATCTTCTGGGAGCCATTGCAACAATTTTGCCAAGATTAAAGGAATTGAGGCTTTGGGAAAAGGATTTTGGAGGATTGGAGATTGTTTCCAATGGAAGGACAGGGTTTCGAATAAAAACAAAAAGCATGAAAAGTTAGAAAAAGTTTCTCAGCTCTATTAAAAAACTGTTTACCCAACATCCAAGTCGGCTAGTTTTGCCCTAAAATAATCCGAGTTGGCTCGACCAGAGCAAACTCAAAAGAAACAGTGATTCGAGTCGGCTAGGCAAACTCTAAATTTACCTAGTCGGCTCATCCAGAGCAAGAGCTGAAAGAACAAAGATTCGAACAAGCTTGACCAGAGCAAAATAATCCGAGTTGACTCGAACAAAATCTTTTCATAAAAGTTGAAATGATTCAAAAATTAAAATTTATTCAATAAAATCTCAAGGAAAGTTATTCAAAGAACTTGAATAGTTGTAGGAGATTTTCTAGATAATTTTTCCTTAATTTTGAAAAAATTAGGTTAGGAAAATCTAGAAAGGATCACAAAGAACTAATTCTCCTCTAATCATTTCCAATCTATCCTGATTCAATGGCTTAGTAAAAATGTTAGCTAATTGATTTTTAGTTGGGATAAATTCTAGTTCAATGTCACCATCCAAAACATGATCTCTAATAAAATAGTATCTAATCTTTATATGCTTAGTTCTAGAATGCTAAAATAGATTTTTTGACAAATTTATAGCCCTTGTGCTATCACATTTGATTGGTATTTTAGATTGTGGAACACCATAGTCTTTTAGTTGTTATTTAATCCATAACACTTGTGTACAATTACTCCCTGCAGCAACATACTCTACCTCAGCAGTAGAAAGTGTTACCGAGTTTTGTTTCTTACAGTGCCATGAGATTAAATTCAACCCTAGAAATTGGCATGTGCCGCTAGTACTTTTTCTATCAATTCTACAACCAATATAATCAGCATCCAAAAATCCAATTGAATTAAATGAAGAATGTTTTAAAAATTGAAAACCTATATTACTTGTACCTTTCAAATATCTAATAATTCTTTTAATAGCAAGCATATGTGAATCTTTAGGTTTAGATTGAAATCTAGCACATACACATATGTTATACAAGATATTAGGTCTACTTGCAGTCAAATATAATAAGGATCCGATCATACATCTTTAGAGCTTTTGGTCAATGTTGGATCCATTTTCATTTTTGTCCAATCTGCAAGATGGGCTCATGGGTGTGTTCATTTATTTGCTTGACTCCATACCAAACTTTTTGATTATTTTCTTGTTGTACTTGGCTTGGTTGATGAAGATTCCTTCCTTTGTTTGTTTTTCTTGAAGTTCAAGAAAATAGTTAAGTTCACCCATTAGGCTCATTTCAAATTCTCCCTGTATTAACTTAGCAAATTCTTCACAAAGAACTTCATTAGATTCACCAAATATAATATCATCAACATAAATCTGTACAACTAATATATCATTATTTTTCTTCATGATGAAAAGAGTTTTATCAATATTTTCTCTTGAAAAATCATTTTCAATCAAGAAAGAGCTAAGTCTGTCATACTAGGCTCGAGGTACTTGTTTCAAACCATATAATGCTTTATTCAATTTATACACATGGTTTGGAAAAACATGATCTTCAAAACTTGGTGGTTGTTCTACAAAAACTTTGATGCGGGACAAAGAAGGGGATCGCTGGTGAGCGTAGAAGTCACCAGGGGATTAAGGCTTGCACTCAAGAACAAGGAACCAGGGCATCACACCCACTCCAATCCAGAGAAAAAACTCAAAACTTAGATCAAATTAACTTTAATTTTTATTCATAAAAAAAAGATACTTAATACAAGAGGGGAGGGGTGGTATTTATAGATTCACCCTTGTGTACATGACTTGAAGGCTAATAAACCTTGACTTGTGGGCCAAGAAACCCTGGTAGGCCTGGTCAACAGTGGGCCTTTGTCTTGGACTGGAGCTCTCTCTTGTGGGCTTGGTAGCAAGAAAGGGTCCACGTGCATGAAGGTCAGCTCTGGTTGGGGAGGCCTGGTGAATCTTCTGGTCTGCTAACTCTCCTCTTGTACATGACCTGAATGAACTCGATCGGACTTGACAAAACTAAAATGACGAGACCTGACTAAGTAGACTCAACTGACTCAGTTGTCTCACTTTATTACAGGACTCAATTGGCTCACTTTGACTCAAGTGATACAGGACTAATGGACTCAAATAAAATAAAATAATATAGACTCTTGGTCCCCATCAAACTTCTTCAGAAATGAAACCATTTAGAAATGCACTTTTTATATCCATTTGAAAAAGTTTAAAATTCATGTAGCAAGCAAATGCAAGAAGTAATCTGATGGCTTCTAGTTTTGCTACAGGTGCATATGTTTCATCAAAATCAATGCCTCTTATTGGTTATATCCCTTAGCCACTAATCTAGCTTTGTTTCTTACTACATTTCCTTGCTCATCTAATTTGTTCCTATAGATCCATTTGGTTCCTATGATTGGATGGTCTGAAGGTCTATCAACTAATATCCATACCTTATTTCTGTTAAATTGGTTTAGTTCTTCATGCATGGCCATAATCCAGTTTGGGTCATTTTCAGCTTCTTCTAAGGTATGTGGTTTTATTTGTGATACAAAGGCTAGGTATCATGTGCATCTCTATGTGATGACCTAATCCTAATACCTTGTGAAGGATCACCAATAATTAATTTTTTTGGATGAGAAGTTACATACCTCCATTCCCTTGGTAGATTAGCATGATCCTTACTTACCGTTTCTTCACTTTCTCTAATTGGTCTTTCTTGTATGCTCATGTCTTCCATTTCCTTTTGAATTGTACCTGTATCATTGTTAATGCACTCTTCTTTCTTAGAAGGTGAAGGGTTAGTTTTATCAAAAATAACATGCATGGACTCTTCTACAGTAAGAGTTCTTTTATTAAATACTCTATATGCTTTGCTATGTAATGAATAACCAAGAAAAATTGCTTCATCAGATTTAGCATCAAATTTTCCTAGGTTATCTTTACTGTTGTTAAGCACAAAGCATTTAAATATGAAAACATGAAAATAATTAATATTGGGTTTCTTTTCATTCCAAAGCTCATAGTGTTTTTTTTTCAAAATAGGATAGATCAAAATGTGGTTTAAAATATAACAAGCAGTGTTCACCACTTCTGTCCAAAAGTACCTTGGAAGATTGTCTTCACATAACATTGTTCGGGCTATCTCTTCCAAAGTCCTATTTCTTCTCTCTACAACACCGTTTTGTTGTGGTGTCCTAGGAGCAGAGAAGTTATGATCAATGCTATTTTCTGTGCAATAATCATTGAAAAATTGATTTTCAAATTCGGTGCCGTGATCACTCCAAATTGAAATAATTGAAAGATTTTTTTGATTTGAAACCTTTTTATAAATTTGAAATACTTCAAAGGTTTCATCTTTGTGAGCAATAAATAAAACTTATGTAAATCTAGAGAAATCATCTACAATCACAAGGGTATATTTCATACCTCCTAGGCTTGTAGTCCTAGTTGGTCCAAATAAGTCCATGTGAAGTAGCTCAAGAGGTCTAAAAGTTGAAATCATATTTTTGGGTTTAAAGCTCCCCTTAGTTTGTTTACCCATTTGGCATGCATCACAAACATAATTAAAGTATACTTTAAACTTAGTTATGCCTCTAACTAAATTTTTGGAAATTAACTTCTTAATAGTATGCATGCTAGCATGACCTAATCATCTATGCCAAAGTAAACAAGACTCCTTGGTCTTAGTATTCATTGCAACTATACTGGAACTACTTGACATGGCAAGATCATTAAGGCTACCACATACATATTTCCATGTCAATGTCCAATAAACTTACTATTAGAATCAAGAGAGGTTGTTATAATACACATAGATGATTCAAAGATAACCTTGAAGCCTTTATCATATAATTGACTGATGCTTAACAAATTATGCTTCAATTTATCTACTAGCAATACATTTTCAATAAAAGTATAGAGGGTTATCTTGATCTTACCGATTCCGATTATTTTTCTCTTGCCATTATCTCCAAAAGTAACCATACCTCTTCTTTCATCTCTAGGGTGATAAATTGATCCTTGTCACTAGTCATATGCCGTAAACAGTCACTATCGAGATACCATCTTTTCTTCAATTTTTGGGCTACAAGACATTCTTGCAAGACAATCAAGAAGTTCTTTTAGGTACCTAAGCTAACTTGGGTCCTTGCAGGTTAGTAAAGATGGTTCCTTTTAAAACCCAAATCTTTCTTATTTTACTTTTGACATTTCTAAAGATATTGCATTCAAAAGCTTTATGTCCTAACCCTTTGCATGCACAACATTCAACTCTAAAATTCTGAAAAGATGTAGATTTTAAAGTTCTAGATGTTGATGCACGAGATGCAGATATAAAAGATTTTCTATTAGAGCTTTTACGAACATACAATGTAGCTTTAGAGGTAGAAGTAGAAGTAGAAGCGTTCGGTGCAAAACCTTTTGGTATCACAAAAGTAGTAGCTGAAATACCATTTGAATTTGAAGAATTAAAACCGATTCTAGCTTTATTTCCAGAAATTCTTTGTTCTTTTAAGATCAACTCAAGCTTGTTAGAAGATAATGTAAGTTTTTCAACAAGTGGCTTGTGTTTTTCTATCTCCTTTTTCAAATCATTATTTTCAGTAATTAAAGCTTTGTTTTTGTCTAAACATGCACTATTCTCAGTTTTCAAAGCTTTATACTTTTCAAAAAAGATATGTAATTCTTTTTGCAATAAGTTATTCTTTTCTGAAATCTCTTCTTTCTCTTTTAGTAAAAAATCATTGATATTCTTTAAGGATCTAATCTTTACTCTAGCCTTTTTAAATTCAGATAATAAATCATGAAAAACAGAATTTAATTCATCAAATATAAATTTTATTTGAGCATTGGGGGATGTTACCTCGTCTTTGAGACCTATTAGATATAAATTAGCAATTTTCGTGGTCTCTTCCTCTTCAGTTGAGGTGGATTCTTCGCTATCGCTCCATGTGGCAATCATCGCCTTCTTTTTCTTTTTCTTGAAGAATTTCTTTAATAGTGGACAATATGGATGATTGTGCCTCAGTTTCTTACATCCGTAGCTTGTGGGGATTTGTTCATTTTCCTTGTCTTTATCCTTGTCCTTGTCCTTAGAGTGCTCTTCTCGTTTATGTAATTTTTTATTAAATTTTTTTTCTTCTTTCTCATAAACCTTTTAAATCTCTTCATGACTATTGCGATATCTTCATCTTCTAGATCATCTTCGAAGGAGGTAGAGCATCTTCCGATTCCTCATCTTTGTTTGAGTCTAATGTAGCTTTGGAGGCAATTATCTTCTTTTTCTTTTGATCATCATCAGTTCTATGCTGCATGGCCAATTCATGTGTGATGAGTGAACCCATTAATTCATCTAGAGATAAGGTGTTTAGATCTTTCACTTCTTGGATGCCAATCACTTTGGGGTCCCACTTATCTGAAAGTGATCTTATGATCTTCTGTACTAAGTCAGCATTTGAGTAAACCCTACCAAGACTTTTCAAACCTTTAATAATATTTGTAAATCGAGTAAACATGGTAGAGATAGTTTCAGTAGATTCCATTTTAAATAATTTGTAACTATGTACAAGAAGATTTATTTTCGAAGTCTTCACTTGGAAAGTTCCTTTGTGGGTCACTTTGAGTTTGTCCCAAGTTTTCTTTGCAGAAGAGCAAGTGGAAATTCGATTGAACTCGTTGGCATCCAAAGCATAGTATAATAAATTCATTGCTTTGGCATTTATTTCCCCCATCTTCATGTCGTGTTCATCCTAGTCCACTTTAGGCTTAGGGACATCTGGTGGGGACACCAAGATCAGACACAAATCCCTGGATCCCATATGGTTTACTTAGTCATGTGTCAAAGTTTTTAAAATTTTGTAATCAATTAAGATTGAGTCCTGTAATTAGTTAAGGTTAGTTGATTTGTCTCAACCCTCAACCTAGTCAGTATTTTGAGTCCTGTACATCAATTGTGAGTCCAATATGAGCCCATTTTTTATACAAGATAGGAGGTCACCCTATTTTAGAGTTCTACCAGGTCACATCCAGGAGTCAGAGGTTGCTACATCAATCCATTGGATCTTGTGTGACAACCTAGGATCCAAGATGCTTCTAGAAACCCTGATTCTTTTCATATGTCAAAGATGTCCTCCAGATGTCTAGATTCTAGTCCAGATACCAGAGCATATTCCCAAACTAGGGCATCCATGATTCCAAAGGTCCCTCTACATCCTATCCCAAAGAAATCAAGTCCAAGTGCCAAGCCCAAGCCCTAAAGAAGCAAGATTCTATGAAATATTCCTGCTACCAGGCTACCAGGCCACCCCAGCTTCCAAAGGCCCAAACCCATGCACCCAAGCCCCTTTGGGCCAGCCCCTTGCTGCCCCTTGAAGTCCAACATGACCTCCTAGGCATCCTTGAAGTGTTGACCAAGTCCAAGAGGTGTCCTTGAGTGGAATAGTCAAAGCATGAAGGGAAAAGGAGAAGACTAGGTCAATTCCTAACCTAATCGGGATTTGTTTTTCTAACCTAGCTAGGAAAGGACTTGTATTCTAATTTGGAAGAGGACTTGTAACCCAAGTGTAACCATGGTAAGTGAGGGCATGGGAACTCTATAAATACCCGACCCCTTCCTCTCTTGTAATCAACTTTTATTCATGATATCAAAACCCTGGTGAATTTATTTTGAGCTTGCGAGCTTGTGTTACTTTGTTTTTTTAGTTCTTTGGTTTGTGTTTGTGTTTCCTTGCTGCCCTAGCATCCTTCCACACCCTAACTCACTGCCATCAAAGCCTTCACACATCCAAGAAGGAGTGCCCTAGGCCACCAAGTAAGGAGATCTTCATCAAGCTTCAAGCCGCCCCGCTTCTAAACCCTAACCTGATTCCTTCTAAACCTAGTCCTCTTTTTTATTCTTACTTGCTATTTTGGTTGACCCTTGACATTTTGTAGGATCCCCGAGGTGCTTCAACTCCACAGAGGAGGCTTTCCTTGCATCCAGAACCATCCAAATCAGCCATCTAATCAAGGAAACTGAACTTCATCATCCAGACTCCAATCAGAGTGCTGTGTGATCTCTTCATTGGACGTTCTTCAAATCACTGATTGGTAACATCCTTCCCTTCTTTTAATTTCTGATTTGATGAAAATAAGCTATCCTAATCCGGTAGTTTCTCAATTCTCGGGTGCTGGAATTCATTATTTTGCATGAGTTTGCCCGCGATACGATGATTCTATGCATTGCTCTTCTTCTTGCTAGTTCTTACTTTTATTTGAGAATTTAACTTACAAACTAAATTATAAAAATCATAAAAAAATTATTTTACTATTTTTCCTACATGTTTAGCAATCTTAGAGTCATCCCGCATCAACATCAACACCATTAATTTTAATCATGGAAATTTATGGCCCTTTTAGAATGACCTTCCATAGCTGAAAATCGATAGCTTGTATATAGATTTTCATTCTAGCTTTCCAGTAAGAATAATTTGTGCCAGTGAAGAGTGGAGGTCTATTAGTCGATTGGCCTTCGTCCAAAGATGTACTTATGAGATGAGCCATCAATCTTTATAATAAATGTATTCAGAGATACTGCTCTGATACCAGTTGTTGCCCAGATGGCTTTCCCAAGAGGGGGGTAAATTGGGAATAAAAAAATTTAAGCAATTATGTGCTCTTTGAAATCTCTTTTAAGGTGTTAAGTGTTGTGATAAAGTATTTAAATGCAGAAGCAAAATTAGATAAGAAAAGCATAATACAAACATACAATAATTATAGTGGTTTGGAGCAACCCAGCACCTACGTCCACTACCCAAGATTACCACTTGAGATTTCCATTATATCCCCCACTGGAATATAGTTGGATTGTTTTCATAGGCTCACAATCCAAACCTCTACACTTTGGTTTTTAAACTAGGCTCACCAAAGAAATCTAACTTGGTTTTACCAGGATCACCAACAACCCAACTTGGTTTTAACAAAGGCTAACCAAGAACATATTTGGTTTTTCAACCGAGCTCACCAATAACCCAACAATTCAAAATGAATTGAGAAGAAAAAGCAACAGAATGACAAATAAATTTTTTGTCGAATGGTTGTCGATGCAGCTCGAGAGAAGCCCACTTGAATGCACTTCAATGCACTTTAAAGGCTTCTAAAGATTCTTTACTAAGTACTTCAAGCTTCAGATGAGAGTTGGTGAAGGCTTGAAGTCTATCTTGAATGCTCTCATGCTTGCTGGCTTAGTTGGATATTCAATAATGCATTAACTCTTCCTTTTTTTCAAAAAAAACTTTTTGAAAACTTACTTCAAGGAAGTTCAAATCCCTTAAATATATGATCTTCCATCATTCTAAGGTAGTTTAAGTCGTTGTAGACCGTTGAGATGTGATATTTGACCATTGGAGCACCTTTTGTGTTCAAATTCCAAGTTCTGGAACTAGCCGTTAGAAGTCTAAAATTGACCTTCGAGTCAACTCGGATCACTCAAGTCGGCTCAGATCCTCAGAGGAGTTCTGGTTGAGTCGACTCTCTTTAGTCAAGTAGGCTCGCTTGCATAGTGTCCTGATTCGTCACTCTATAAGAGTTGGCCCGCCTTGATTGTAGTCGACTCAGATCCTCGGGCCTTCAAGAATGTCAGTCTGGACGAGTTGGCTAACTTTCATTCTAGTCAACTCGGTTGGCTGTGGTTCTCAGAATGCATTTTTTGGACTCTATAGGAGTTGGCTCAATCTTCTGAAGAGTCGGCTTGGATGTCTGACAATATGATAGAGTCGACTTGGACTCCCTTTGGGTCAGCTCGCCTATCTAATTTAGGAAGTAGTACTTTGGACGAGTCGGCTCGAGTCCCTTAGAGTTGGCTTAGATATCTGCATGCCAGAATCCTCTTGTGTGCCATGTGCCAGAGTCGGCTCTCTTCTCTTCGAGTCGGCTCAGATGAATGTTTCAGTGATTTTTTCAGTCTATCTCCAGAATTCATCCATCATTTCTTCAAGCTTCAAGATGTCTTCAAACTCAACATATTTCTAAGAAATTAAAAGCTTGAAACACATTTAGAAGTAACCCAATTTTTTGATATTTCTTAACTTTTTTCTTTGGGTTCATCTTTACAATATTTAATTACAACACAACTCAAAGCAAGAAATAAAATTGTAGGAGTTGAAATTTGAGCAATGAATTCATCCTACAAAAACTTGTAAAATACTTGAAGAGTTGTTAGTAAAACAAATACATGCACCAATATTTGGTTATCATCAAAATCACTTATGGGGTCAACAAGCATTTAATTTTTTTTTGTTGCACATATAAGATTTGTGTCCTACTTTACCACATGCATAACAAGTAAAAGTAGAGAAAGTAGGTACAAAGAAATTTTTAAAATACTTTTGTTGCTTTTGTGGTTTAAATCCTAACCCTGCTTTGTTAAAAACTGCTCTTTGGTTATTCAAAATCATATTTAATTTTTCAGAGCTGTATGTAAACTTTTCAACAAAAGGCTTTACATTTTCAAGTTCTTCTTCATATTTCTTGTTTTCTAATAAGAACTCCTTGTTTTGTTTTGCAAGCTTTTCATTTATACCAAAAATTTTGTCCTTCTTTAAAGAGTCGATCTTCTTTTTCATTTTTCAAAATATTAATTTGCTCACTTAAGTTTTTCTTTTCTTGAATCAAATTTTCATTTTCTATCAAAAACTCATTTGTTGATTTTGCAAGCTCTAGGTTTTGCTTTTTCAAATCTTTGTTTTTCAATTTGAGTTTTTGATATTCCATAACAAGCTCATCAAAAACATCACGTAATTCATCGAATGTAAAGTCATTTTCAAGTTCAAGGCTTACCTCTTCTTCATTGGCCACAAAACAAAGGTTGGCCACCTCTTGTTATTCTTCATCAGAGCTTGAGACTTCACTTTCGCTCCACGTTGCCATCATAGCCTTTTTCTTAAATTTCTTTTTGCCTTTTTTGAGAGTGGGGCAATCCAACTTGTAATGACCCAGTTTCTTGCATTCAAAATATATTGGTTGCTCCCTTTCCTTTTCTTTTTCTTTCTCCTTACTGTCATCTCCTTTTTTAGGCTTTTTCTTGTAAAAATTCTTTTTCCTCATAAATCATTTGAACTTTCTTGTAATGAGGTCTGTCTTATCTTCTTCATCCTCTTCATCGGACTCATCACTTAAGTTTTTCTTGATAGTGGACTTGAATGCAATGGCTTTCTTCTTCTTATCATTGTCCACAGTTTTCTGCTTCAAGGACAGTTCATATGTCATCAATGAACCCAGAAGCTGCTCAAGTGAAAGTGTATTGACATCTTTGGCTTTCTCAATGCTGTGACCTTTGGATCCCAAGAAGCCGGAAGAGATCTGAGAATTTTGTTAACAAGTTTAGCATTAGAAATCACTTTTCCCAAACTCCTCATGCCATTAATAATATTAGTGAATCTAGTATATATTTCACTAATAGTTTCAGCTGGTTCCATCCTGAACATATTATAAGTATGTGTGCCCAGGTGGCTTTTTCAAGACAGGGATGAATTAGAAATTTAAAAAAATTAAATAATAATATGCTCTTTTAAATCTATTTTAGTGTGATAGTATTGTAATTCAAATAAATAAGAGCAGAAGCAGATGCAAACAGGGAAAGGTGCAATACAAACACAGCAAGTTATAGTTGTTCGGAGAAACGCAGCTCCTATGTCCACTACCCAAGATACTGTTGCCTAGGTTGCTACCCAAGAGGGGGGTGAATTGGAATTTCCAACAAATAATTACTGCTCCAGATATGTGCTTTTAGAATTTAACTTCTCTTAGTGAAAGGTGTTGTGATTATAAATGTAAAGCACAAGCTAAAAGGAAAGAGAAAGGCTGCAATACAAACACCGAGAATTATAGTAGTTTGGAGCAAAGCCGCTCCTATGTCCACTACCCAAGATACACTTAGAATTTCTACTATATTCACACCCGAATACAGTAGGATTGTTTTACAGGCTCACAATCCAAACCTATACTAGGTTTTGAACAAGATCACCTAGTACCCAGACCCTTTGGTTTTAAAACGGGAGTACCAAAGAAACCCAACTCTTGGTTTTAACACAGGATCACCAAGAACCTATTTGGTTTTGAATTGGGCTCACCAATAACCCAACTCTTGGTTTTGACGCAGGATCACCAAGAACCTATTTGGTTTTAAATCAGGCTCACCAATAACCTAAACAACTCATAAAGTAGTTGAAAGTAATTGTAACAATGAATGACAAACTCTTGTTGTCGGAGAGTTGCCGCTGTTGCACTGATGAAGCCTTCTTTAACTTTTCTTTAATGCACTTGAGAGGCTTCCTTTCTTTCTTCAATGAATGCTTCAATCTTTAGATGGGAGTTGGTGAAGAATAAAGACTATCTTGAATGCTCACTTGTGCTCTCAAACTCTTTTTCTTTTCTTTTGTGCTCAATTAAGCATTCTCTTTGTAATAACTATTTTTGAATCCCTTTATATGATCTCTTGTACTCATCTCTGAAGGATATGGCCATTGTAGTTTATTGGGATTTGAAAACTAGCCGTTAGAGCACCATTCTGTATTCAAAAAAGAATTCTAGAACTAGCCATTATGTATCTGGAATCGACACTCGAGTCGACTAGGATTCTTTGAGTTGGCTCGGTTCCTTTGAGTCGAATGATCGAGTCACCACATCTTCGGTTAGGTCCGCTCTTTGTCTCAGGGTGTAGAAACCACACTCTAGATGAGTCAGCTCATTTACATTCGGGTCGGCTCAAACTCTCATCGTTGAAATCATTATACTGGAAGAGTCAGCTTGCTTCTACTTGGGTCGACTCGAATTCTCAGAATCAGAATTCTTCACTCTAGAGGAGTCGGCTCACTGTAGTTCGGGTCGGCTCGCTTTCACAGGTCTTCAAAATTTGTTCAGGTAGAGTCGGCTCATTCTTGTTGGGGATGACTCGCTTGGCTTATTCTCAGAAAACTTCATAATTGGACTTTGGATGGGTCGGCTCGGATTTACTTGAGTCGGCTTGGATTTACTTGAGTCGGCTCGGATTCCCTCAAGTCGGCTCAGATTGCTACATGCCAGGATGCTCAGTGCGTGCCACGAGATAGAGTCGGCTCATCTTCTGGTTGGGTCAGCTCGAGTGAGTTCTTTAGGAATTTTTTAATTAGACTAGAGAACACTCTCACCAAAACTCTCAAACATTCAAAACAAACTAACTCTAATTAAATCTAGAGCACAACACTCATAGAAGTAACCCATCTTCATGATTTTAAAAGGTTTTTCAAGGGGTACTTCTTTACATAACACTCATATAATATTACTTAACACACTCAATAGAATAAAGTAGGAGCAATTGATAATCAATAAAATTATCCTACAAAACCTGTGAAACACTTGAGAGTAGTTAGTAATATATGTGCATGCTCCAATATTTTGTTATCATCAAAATCACTCAAGGGTTCAATAGTATCTCCCTTTTTGATGATGACAAATTACCAGGCATGAAAAGATAAAATAAAACTTTACATTTACTTGTATAATTGTATTTGCAAGAAGGTATAAACAAGTATAGAAAGAATTGACTCTAATTTTGAACAATACATTTTATGACATACTGAACTATCGTTAATGTCAGATCATGGAAGGAAAATTAGAGCATGTTAGAGAGAGAAAGAATCAGAGCAGTAAAAATAATCTCCCCCTCAATAAGATACTCCATGCTTTAACAAACATTCCATGCAAGACAATGTAATAGAACATAACTCATAAAGTATATTTCTCAAGTCTTTCAAGAAAATTTTCATGTATCAGAGCTCATGTATCAAGGTTTCTAAGAAAATTTTATGTATAAGAGCATATATACTAAGGAAATTTTCATATATCAGAGCATGATAAAATATTTATGTATTGGAGCATATATCAAGAAGATTTTCAGGAGAAAATTGATATTCATGTATCAAAGCATATCCTGAAAGATTAATGTTCACATATCTGAGCATATCGATAGAGCATATTATGTATCAAAGCATATAGATTTTATTCTTTTCATGCAAGTACATAAATTCCTCTCCCTTTTTGTCATAAATCAAAAAGGTGAAGCTAGTAAAGCTCATTTTTGAAAGAGATTGAGAAGGTTTTAAAGATTTGTTTGAGATAATTTCACCTTCTCAAAATTATGAAAAAAATAGCATTAGAATCAATCAAAGTAAAAGTAACAAGTCTAGTACACAAGTACCCAAAATTAAGATATTCATTTCCATCATCAAAGTTCAGTACATTGAGATGATATTAAAATACACATAGTTTTAAAAAATTCTAGTCACTATCACTAGAATCAGAAGAGATAACATCAGTTGACTTTCCCTTAGCTTTTGTAGGTTTCCTAAAACTAGTTTGCATGTGAGGAGGAGGTCTTCTGGGTGGAATAGAAAAAATGGGAGTTGGATCAAAAGGTCCTACAGTAGGTGCACAATGAGCTGTCTGAAGCTCTTCAACCTTAGTCAATAACTTCCATAGGAAATTGTTGATGTTCTTCAACTCACTTTCCACCTTCTTTGTATCCTTGGAAGAAGTCAACTTTTGCATTGTGGCCTTGATCTCTCCAACCTCCTTTTGTAGTGAAAGTACTTCGGAAGCTTGAACATTTGCATAAGCTTCTGCTGAGCCTCTTAGCCTTCCATGTTCTTTTCTTAATATGCCCAAATCTTCAGTATAATTGTCTTCTCTCTTCAATCTTTTCTCAACAGCTCCCACTCTCATTTTTACTTGATATAATTCTTCTCTAAACTCATTAAGTCCTTGGACCACTATAGATTTAAGATCACTTATCATAGACCCAAAGGAACTTAATAAATCCTTTGAAAACTTACTAAGCTGCTCTGAGATGTCAATGTGATGAATAGTAGCGGGTGCAGGAGTAGCAATAGGAGCAAAGTGTTGCCTAGGTGGCTTCCCAAGAAGGGGGTGAATTGGGATTATAAAAACTTTTGGCAAGTATATGCAATTTAAAATCCTTTTGGTGTTGTGGTGCAATATGCAATATGGAAGCAATTAAGTAAATGCAATAAAGTAAAATAAGCACAAACACAAACACAAGAAAATTTAGAGTGGTTCGGAGCAACCGGCTCCTACATCTACTACCCAAGCACCACTTGGGATTTCCACTATATCCCCCAACTAGAATACAATCAGATTGCTTTGCCAGGCTCACAATCCAAACCTATACACTTTGGTTTTACCGGGATTACCAAAAAAAACCCAACTTCCTTTGGTTTTAAACGGGATCACCAAAGAAACCCTACACTTGGTTTTATACCGGGATCACCAAGAACCCAACTTAGATTTTCACAAGGTTCACCTAAAAATCTTTAACCCTCTCTTAAGACACAGCCCCTTGCTATTCTTAGAGAGAAAACAAAGCTATGAGAAAAATATAAAGCAACTACTGAACAAACCGAGTTTGTTTAAATGTTGTCGATGAAGATCAAGGTGAAGCCTAACCTTGAATGCTCTTTTAATGCTCTTCCAGCTGCTTCTTTACTTCTCCAAAGAGTGGATTCAATGATGAAGAGAAGTTGGTGGAGCTTTGAATCCTATCTTTAATGCTCTTGAAGTGGATTGGTGAAATACTTGAAGACTTTTCAAATTCCCAAGATAAATCAAAGAATAATCACTCAAAAATTGTTTAATCCATCAAAAATACTCCCTTTTATAGTTTTCCATGAGATATAGCCATTGTAGGGCCTAGGAAATTGAGAAAGAGCTGTTGGGGACCATTTAAAGTTCAAAATGAACTTTCAGTAACTAGCCGTTAGAGTGCAGAAAATGGTCACTCGAGTCGGCTCGAGGTCCACGAGTCAGCTCGAAGTCTTAAACAGCCCAAACAAAATTTTGTGCAAGTTAGCTCGAACCTTCAATTAGTACAAATCAACATTTTCTTTGAGTCAGCTCTTCAAGGTAAAGTCGGCTCGAAGTCTCAGTCACCAACAAACATAACTCTAGATGAGTCGGCTCTTATGGGCTTGAGTCGGCTCGAGGTCTCAGACTTCAAAAACATGTGTTCTTCAATGAGTTGACTCTTAGGGTTTGAGTCGGCTCGAGGTACTGAAACTCTGAATTTTTTTGTGCCATGCTAGAAGGAGTCGGCTCTTGCAAAAACTTTTTTTAAAGCTTCAAACTTCTCCAAAATTCTTCAAAATGTAAATCCAATAAGAGCTAATCTACTTACTCTTATTTTTACAATTTTATAGCCCTTTTACAAAATTACATAGTTAAAAAATTAGGGCTTTTACAACTTGAAGTGCAAAAGAGTCTATACAATGTTGGATTACCTTTCAACCAATTTAAAAACCAATTAAACTAAAGATAAACATTTTCCTGCAAAAACTTTTCAAGTAATTGAAAGAATTAGTAACACATACATGCTCCAATATTTTGTGATCATCAAAATCATTCCAGGGGTCAACAATCTCCCTCTTTTTGATGATGACAAAACACCAGGCATGAACAGGATCTAAAAACATTTTACATTTACTATGTATCGTATTCACATGTATCAAATAATATTTAACATAGTGTGTATCAAACCAAGTTGAGTATCAAATTGTTAAACTGAAGAGTATCAAATTATTAAACTAAAAATTATCAACACAATGTATCACAATGTATCATATGTGTCATCCATGTACTAAGTATCGAAAACTTCACAAAATTAACTTGTATTTGAAGTGAGTTTAATGAAAACTTAACACAAGCTCCCCCTTACTATTGTAATAATATTTTCTTCATATTTACTTTTATGCATATTCACACTTTCATGCACACTCTTCTCTCCTTTCTCCCTTCTCCCCCTTTTTGTAATCAACAAAAAAGTATATAAAAAGGAGAACATTCATTCAGAAATTAAGTTATTCACAATATGTATCAAATGTATCATGAAAAGATATATATATATATATATATATATATATATTTATGAAAAGTGTCAGTACAAGAGTGATACAATACAAAAGTGCCTCGACATGACAAAAGTGAAATCATAAGCTACAAAACATGCTAAACATAAAGTCCTAAAACATCAAAATGAAGGACTAGGGTCATCATCACTAGGCTCTTTCTCACTAGAGGAGGAACCGACCTCTAAAATATCCAGAGCAGGCTTGAATTTAGGGAACCTAGGCCTAAGGTCTCTAAGTTTGGTCCTAACAGGAGTAGTAATCATAGAGGTTTTAGGTTTAGCTTTAGCTCCTGGCTCAGAAGAAATCATAATAGGAGTAGGTCGAGCAGTAGGAGGATCAACAGATAAGGTGAGGGTGCTGGTAGTAGATAAAATCTCTGTCACTGGAGTGTCTCCAACATCAGAACTCGGATCTTCAGTACCAGTGCCAGCCTCAGCAGGAGTAGCAGTTGTAGGAATGTCAGTCAAGTGTACTGCCTCTCCCTGCCCGTAATCTGAGCCAATGTCTAGTGCTGCTACAGAAGGAGTAGGTACAGAGTGACTAGCTGCTGTAATCTACTGAAGAGTAGTCAGAATGTCCTGAAATCCCTGATGCATCATTGATTGAAGTGTAGATATCCTGGCATCAGTCTCTGATCTCCCTCTCTGAAGACTAAAGATCTCATCCAGTATACGCTGCATTCTGTCATCATCACCAAATCCAACAGCAGTCAATCCTCTGATAGGTGATCGAGGTGTAGAAGGAGCTGGCTCTGAAGGTCCAGCCTCATCAACATGTGGCTCCATCTCGGCATCCTGTCCCTATGCTACCTGATCATGCTTTCTTGAATCATCATCAGAATGAGTCACTAAAAGCTCTAAACTCTTCCTAATCCAGTGACCCTCAACCTTTAAGAATCTCATCCTGGTCAAGGATTTTAAGTTGTATTTGTCTATATGCAATAATGGTCTGCTGTCTTCTCCAGACAAATCAACATAGGCATCCTGAAATAGTAAAGTAAACACCATACCATAAGGAAGACATGCTCGTTCCCTACGAGCAGCTTTCCTCATATGTGATAACATAATAAAAGAAAAATTATGGGCCTCCCCCTCAACTAAACATCTCATAAAGACTAGGTCTCTCTTGCTCACCCAGTCGAATCTCCCAGTTCGGGGTAGAAAGATACGGCTAATGATATTATGTAGCAACCTCATCTCCAATGAGAGTTGGTTGGCTCTAACATGTATCATACCAGTCACATTAGTCCTTTCCATTATAATTCTCAATGTTTTTTTTTTGTCCTCCAATACTAAATAACCTTCTCCCTCTTTAGGTATTCGAAGAACATTAGACAATTTTTGCTCATTGATCTCAATGTGTTTCACCTTCACAGTAGTTCAATATGAAAAGCACCTAAAGACATATTCTCGAAAAACTGTCTAACAAGATTAGGATATGTAGGTAGATTAAGCATGCAAAAATCCTTCCAACCTTATCCAATTAACCAATCACCAATTTTCAAGCTCTCTTGTTCTAAAAATGAGAAATCAATGCATCGGCCTGGGGTTACTTGCCTATTTCCCATCGAAATTTCCTACATTGGAGCTTCTTGTTCTTCTTCATGCTCTTCTTGATGTTCCACTGACAGATTTGAAGTGTCCAACCTTCTTTTGGTCCTTCTTTCCTCTGCCACTGACCTAACAACCTTCCTAGCCTTCCTTGCCACGGCTTTCCTAGGAGCCATCTAGGTTAGTTAGGGTTTTGGAAGGGTGTAGAGGTGTTCTAGGAGCTTTTCTTAGGTTAGGGAAAGGAAATGGCTAAGGAAAAATAAAAAGGGTGGAAAGAAATAACAAATACAAACCTGTGATGCCCTATTTAAAAAGCCTCGGCCCGACTCTCGAGTCGGCTAACTGAAACAGCAGGTGGCTTGAGTCAGCTCGAGCCCAATCTAGGTCAAAACTTGAAAATGACAAAATAAATTTCTTTGGATTTCTTATGACTAAAGAAGGTTGTCATATTCTCTAGAAGGAATTTTGAAATGTCTAGATAATTTTTCCTTATTTTTGAAAAGTTAGGTCAAAACTTTCAAAATGGGTCATACAGACCTAATTTGCCTCTAATCTTTTCAAATCTATCTTGACTAAGGGGTTTAGTAAAAATATCAGTAAGTTGATCTTCAGTAGGTACAAATTCTAATTTAACAACATTATTTAAAATATGATTTCGAATGAAATGATGTCATATTTCTATATGCTTAGTTTGAGAATGCTGAATTGGATTTCTAGATAAATTATTAGCACTAGTGTTATCATATTTAATAGAAATTTTAGATTGGACAATACCATAATCTTGTATTTGTTGCTTGATTCACAATACTTGAGCACAATAGCTCCCCGCAGCCACATATTCTGCCTCAGCAATAGACAGTGCTATAGAGTTCTATTTACAACAGTGCCATGAAATCAAGTTGACACCTAGAAATTGACAAGTGCCACTTGTGCTTTTTCTATCAAGTTTATAGCCTCCATAATCAGCATCAGAATAACTAATTAATTTTAAAGATGTATGCTTAGAATACCATGTCCTAGATTGCATGTGCCTTTAAGATACTTGATGATTCTTTTAATAGCTATGATGGGTAACTCTTTTGGAATAGATTGAAAATGTGCATACATACAAACACTGAATAAAATATCAGGTCTACTGGCTGTTAAATAAAGTAAAGAACTGATCATACCTCTATATAGTTTTTGATCAACATTTGTGCCATTTTCATCTTTATCAAGTCTACATGCAAGATTCATGTGTGTTCCAATTTCTTTGCTTGATTCCATGCCAAACTTTTTGATAATCTCTTTGATATATTTGGCCTGGTTGATCAGGATACCTTTCTTAGATTGTTTGATCGAAAGCCTGAGGAAGTAAGTCAGCTCACCCATCAAACTCATTTCAAATTGACCCTATATTAACTTAGCAAAGTCTTGACACAGATTCATCAGTAGATCCAAATATTATATCATCAACATAAATTTGAACAACTAAAATATCATTGTCTTTTCTTTGAATAAATAGTGTAGTGTCAACATTATCTCTTACAAAATCATTTTCAATTAAAAACTTACTTAATCTATCATACTAGGCTCTAGGTACCTGTTTAAGACCATACAAAGCTTTATTCAATTTGAAAACATGATTTAGAAATGTGTGATCGATAAAACCCGATGGTTGTTCGACAAAAATTTTTCAGATAAAAAATCATTTAAAAATGCACTCTTTATGTCCATTTGAAATAATTTGAAATTCATAAAGTATGCATATGCTAGTAGTAATCTAATAGCCTCTAGCCTAGCTACTGATGCATAGGTCTCATCAAAATCTATTCCCTCTACTTGATTATAACCTTGAGCTACCAGTCTAGCTTTATTCCTAATTACATTACCTTACTCATCAAGTTTATTTTTGTAAACCCATCTAGTACCTATAATAGGGTAGTCATTAGGTCTTTCTACTAGAGTCCAAACATTATTTCTCCTAAATTGGTTTAACTTATCATGCATAGCTAACATTTAAATAGGATCAGTTTCAGCTTCTTCTATAGTGTGAGGTTCTACATGAGAAACAAAAGTAATCAAGTCATGTGCATCTCTATGTGCAGCTCTAGTTCTAACACCTTGAGATGGAACTCCTATAATTAGCTCTTTGGTATGTGAGTGTACATACCTTCATTCTTTATGTATATCATCATGATTCTTGCTTACCACTTCTTCATGTTGTTCACTTGTTTGTTTATCTTTGAGAGTCAAATCCTTCAGTCCATGTTCTAGTGTACCTACATCATCATCAGCACGATCTTCTTTTCTAGAGGATGTAATGTCAAATTCATTGAAAACAACATATATTGATTCTTCCATAGTCAAAGTTCTTTTGTTGAAAACTCGATGGACTTTACTATTTAAAGAATATCCAAGAAAAATAGTCTCATCGGATTTTGCATCAAATTTACCCAGGTTATCTTTACCATTATTAAGAATAAAATATTTACAGTCAAAAACATGAAAATAATTGATATTAGGCTTTCTATTGTTCCACAGTTCATAGAGGATTTTTCTAATGATAGGTCTAATTAAAACTCTATTCAAAATATAGCAAGCGGTATTTACAGCTTCTGTCCAAAAGTATTTTGGAAGATTTCCTTTACAAAGAATTATTCTGGACATCTCTTCCAAAGTTCAATTTTTTCTTTCTACAACACCATTTTATTGTGGTATTCTAGGAGCTGAGAAGTTATGGTTAATACCGTGCTTTGTGCAAAAGTGATCAAAATGTTGATTTTCAAATTCACTGCCATTATCACTACAAATAGAAATAAGAGAATGATTTTTCATATTTGAAACTCTTTTATAAAACTTTTTGAATACTTTAAAAGTCACATCTTTATGTGCAATGAACAAAACCCATGTGTATCTTGAAAAGTCATCTACAATCACAAGGCCATATTTCATATCACCTAGGCTTGTTGTCCTAGTAGGTCCAAATAGGTCCATGTGAAGTAGCTCTAAGGGTCTAGTAGTAGAAACAATGTTTTTGGATTTAAAACTTTCCCTTACTTGCTTTCCTAATTGACAAGCAGCGTAAACATAATCAAAATTTACTTTGAATTTTGGCAAACCTTTAACTAAATCTTTTGAAATAAGTTTTGCTATAGTATCCATACTAGCATGTCCAAGTCATCTATACCATAGTAAACATGATTCCTTGCTCTTGTCATTCATTGCTACAAGACTTGTATTGCTTGACATAGCCAGATCATTAAGATCTACTACATAAATTTTACCAAATCTATATCCGATGAATTTTGCACTAGAGTTAAGTGGATTAACTACTATACACATTGAGGACTTGAAGAAAACATTAAAACCAGTATCACAAAGCTGACTGATACTCAAAAAATTATGCTTTAACTTTTCTACAAGTAACACATTCTCAATAAATGTAGGAGTAATTTTGATTTTACCAATACTGATTATCCTTCCTTTGCAATTATCACCAAAGGTTACCATTCCACCATCTTTTTGTTCTAAGGAGAAGAATTAATCAATGTCACCCATCATGTGTCTTGAACAGCCACTATCAAGGTACCATCTTTTCTTTATATTTGTGGCTACAAGATATCCCTGCAAAATAATCAAGTAATAGATTTGGTACCCAAGCTTTCTTGGATCCTTGCAAGTTAGTAGAAATGGTTCCTTTTGGAATCCAAATTTTCTTGATTTTCTTCTTGTCATTATATTTCAAATGACACTCAAATGCTTTATGACAAATATTATTGCAAGCATAGCATACAATTCTTGGCTTTGAATAAAAAGTATATGATGATGCAATTTTAGTTTAAATTGTTCTGAAGTAATGAACTTAGGAGCATATGATGTGGATGCAGAAAATTTATTTGAAGTTGAGTCTTTATAACCAATTCCAAACTTGTTATTTGTCTCTATTTGATCTTTCAAAATTAGTTCAAGTTTATTAGAACTTAAGGTCAATTTTTCAACCAAAGGCTTAAGCTTTTGAACTTCCTTTCTCAAATCATTATTTTCATTTTGCAAATTTTTGTTTTTCTCTAGAAGCTCTTCTTTTTCAAATTGAGTAGTCTTAAGTCTTTCACAAACCAGACTTAATTTCCTTTGTAAAATCTTATTTCTTTCACCAATTTCATTTTTATCCTTTTCAATCATATCACAATGGTTTTTCAAATTTTTCATTTTCAAACCAGCTTTTTCATATTCTACTAATAATTCACAACAAGCATTATGAAGTTCATCATAAGTAAATTTTAAATTAGGTTCAGAAGTAGTTACCTCATCCTCCAAACCCATAAGGTAGATTTGAGCAGTTTTTGTTATTTCTTCATCCTCTTCAGCGGATGTAGATTCGTCGCTGTCACTCTATGCTGCAAGCATTGCCTTTTTCTTCTTTCTCTTGATCATCGTTTTTGGCTTTTGGATAGTCAGGACATATATGTCTCGGTTTCTTGCACTCATACTAGATTGGAATCTGATCTTTGTCTTTGTCCTTCTCCTTTTCTTTATCCTTTTCTCTTTCTCTTCCAATCTCTCTTTTTCTAAATTGCTTCCTCCATCTGTTTGTTCTTCTTCTACCTATAAATCTTTTGAATTTTTTAATTACAAGGGCTATCTCATCATTTTCAAGATCATCATCATCAGATGAATCTGTATCTTCATTCTTATTTTCTTCAGTAGTTTTAAATGCTATAACTTTTTCTCTTAGAATCTTCATCAATTCTTTGTTGCATGGCTAGCCCATGTGTAATTAATGATCCAAGCAACTCATCTAGTGGTAGGGTGTTCAGGTCCTTTGCCTCTTGAATAGCTGTAACTTTAGCTTTCCATTTATCTGGCAAGGATCTTAAAACTTTTTGAACTAGATCAGCATTAGTGTAAGTCCTACCAAGAATTTTAAGACCATTGATAATATTAGTAAAATATGTATACATAGCAGATATAGTTTCACTAGGATCCATTTTAAATAATTCATAGTCATGCGCAAGAAGATTGATTTTTGATGTTTTAACTTATGATATGCCTTCATGTATAATCTCAAGCTTATCCCAAATTTCTTTAGCATAATTACAAGTCAAAATTCTATTAAACTCATTTAGGTCCAAAGCACAATAAAGCAAATTCATAGCTTTGGCATTCAGCTCTGCTAATTTTATATCATTTTTGTCCCATTCTTCTTCCAATTTGGGAACCTCAATATCATTGATTTTAACAGTAGGTGTGTGAGGTCCTTTCAAAATAATTTTTCATAAATGAAAATCTATTGCTTGAATGTATATTTTCATCCTCGCCTTCTAATATGTATAATTGGTTCCGGTGAAAAGTGGAGGTCAATTTATGGATTGGCCTTCGGCCAAAGAAGTGCTCGTGAAATGTGCCATCTATCATTACTTTAAGTAATTTTTAGAGACTCTGCTCTGATACCACTTGTTGCCCAGGTGGCTTCCCAAGAGAGGGGTGAATTGGGATTATAAAAACCTTTTGCAAGTATGTGCAATTTAAAATCTTTTTGGTATTGTGGTGCAATATGTAATGCGGAAGTAATTAAGTAAATGCAATAAGGTAAAATAAGCACAAACACAAACACAAGAAAATTTAGAATGGTTCAGAGCAACCAGCTCCTACGTCCACTACCCAAGCACCACTTGGAATTTTCACTATATCCCCCAATTGGAATACAGTCAGATTATTTTACCAGGCTCGTAAACCAAACCTATACACTTTGGTTTTACCAGGATCACCAAAAAAAACCCAACTTCTTTTGGTTTTAAACAGGATCACCAAAGAAACCCTACACTTGGTTTTATACCGGGATCACCAAGAACCCAACTTAGGTTTTCATAATGTTCACCTAAAAATATTTAACCCTCTCTTAAGACACAGCCCCTATTTGTTCTTAGAGAGAAAACAAATATATGAGAAAAATATAAAACAACTACACAACAAACCGAGTTTGTTTAAATGTTGCCGATGAAGATTAAGGTGAAGCCTAGCCTTGAATGCTCTTTTAATACTCTTCCAGCTACTTCTTTACTTTTCAAAGAGTGGATTCAATGATGAAAAGAAGTTGGTCGAGCTTTGAATCCTATCTTGAATGCTCTCGAAGTGGATTGGTGAAAGACTTGAAGACTTTTCAAATTCCCAAGATAAATCAAAGAATAATCCCTCAAAAATTGTTTAATCCATCAAAAATACCCCATTTTATAGTTTTCCATGAGATATAGCCATTGTAGAGCCTAGCGCATCAAGAAAGAGCTGTTGGAGACCATTTGGAGTTCAAAATCAACTTTTAGCAACTAGCCGTTAGAGTGTAGAAAATGGTCACTCGAGTCGGCTCGAGGTCAACGAGTCGGTTTGAAGTCTCAAACAGCCCAAACAAAAATTCTGTGCAAGTCGACTCTTGAAACTGGAGTCAGCTCGAACCTTCAATCAATACAAATCATTATTTTCCTTAAGTTAGCTCTTCAAGGTAGAGTTGGTTCGAAGTCTCAGTCACCAACAATATAACTCTAGATGAGTCGGCTCTTCTGGGATTGAGTCAGCTCGAGGTCTCAGACTTCAAAAATATGTGTTCTTCAATGAGTCAGCTCTTGAGGCTTGAGTTGGCTCGAGGTACTAAAACTCTGAAATTCTTTGTGCCATGCCAGAAGGAGTCGGCTCTTGCAAAAACTTCTTTTAAAGCTTCAAACTTCTCCAAAATTATTCAAAATGTGAATCCAACAAGAACTAATCTACTTACTCTTATTTTTACAATTTTATAGCCCTTTTACAAAATTACATATTTGAAAAATTAGGGTTTTTACAACTTGAAGTGCAAAAGAGTCTATACAATGTTGGATTACCTTTCAACCAATTTGAAAACTAATTAAACTAAAGATAAACATTTTCCTGCAAAAACATCTCAAGTAATTGAATGAATTAGTAATACATACATGCTCCAATATTTTGTGATCATCAAAAACATTCCAGGGGTCAATACAAAGTCAGGTATAGGAGCATCAGAAGATGGCTGAACAGGTGAGTCTAGCTGTGGCTCAGGAATAGGAACTGTAGTGTCCTCACCAACCTGCATCTCACCTTCCTCTTTTTGTTCTTCAATATCAGCAGGAGCATCAAATTTCTTCCTCCAGGTACCTTCAGAGAGTAGATATCCCATTATTTATAGAGTTTTAGTAGTGTATGTATCAGTATGAAGAAGTTATTTGCTATCTTCATCAGATAAATCAATATTTGTAGCTTGGAAGAATAATGTCAATATCAAGCCATATGGAAAACAAGCTTTTACCTTTCTGATTGCTTCCTTCATTTGAGATAACATGATTGCAGGAAGATTTATCTTGTCTCCATGAATCAAAAGTTCCATAAAATATAAATCCCTCTCACTTACCCAGTCAAACCATCCCATTCTAGGTAGGAAAATTCGACTGATGAAACTATGAAGGAGTCACATTTCCACTGATAAGGAGCTAGCCTTTGAAATGCCAATTTCATTCAATTCAGCCTGTTCCAACACTGTTTGTAGTGCCTTTGCCCTGTCTTTTAAAACTAAGAGTCCAGTTCCTTCAAAAGGCATTTCCAACATGTTGCCAAGAATTTTTTCAAAAATTATAATCCTTTTTCCTTTCACAATAGATTCAACATGCTGCTCTCCAACTCTCAAATTTTCAGAAAATACCTTGACCAAGTTTGGATAAGTGCGAATATTTAAGGAACACATATAATGCCAACCTTGGTTTTTAATCAAATCTCTGATAATCAGCCCTATTTCTTTGAGAAATCCAAATAGAATCCATCTTCCTTTTGTGATGGGCCTCATTCCCAAGGACATTTGCTGTCGAGGAGAAGGGGAGCTCGGTTCTTCAATAGGTTGAGCTGGAATCCATGACGAGCTATCTTCACGAAACTTGGAGCACATTTCTTGCAGAGCTTGCTCAGATTCTTGATGAGGTCTCTTCCCAACAGCTTTTCATGGAGCCATTCCGGCAATGACACATTGATCCGAGGTGATTTGGTGGGGAATGGTTTTTGGAAAAGAGGTTTCGGAGGGAAGGGACGAAGAGCCAAAGAAAGAAATACAATAAAAGAAAACCCTATGGCTCGACTTAGGAAAGAGTTGGCCCGACATCTGAGCTAGCTCGACCAACATGACTTTTGCTCGAGTCAGCTCGAGTAGAGGGAGCATAAAAAAAATAAGTTGAAGCCTTACTCAAAACTTTTCACATAGTGAAAAATCATAGATATAAATAGAATATGGAGGTTTTCTAGATAATGTTTCCTTAAGTTTGAGGGAAATCAGGTTGAGGTTTCTAAAGAGAGTCACACAAACCTAGTTCATATCTAATCATTGCAAACCTGTCATAATTTAAAGGTTTAGTAAAAATATCAGCAAGTTGGTTTTCAATTGGCACAAATTCAAGTACAATATCATTGTTCAAAACATGATCTCTTATAAAATGGTGCCTAATTTTAATGTGCTTAGTTCTTAAATGCTGAATAGGATTCTTGGTTCAATTTATAGCACTTGTGTTATCACATTTGATTGGAGTTTTAAATTGTGTAACACCAAAATCTTCTAGCTGTTGTTTAATCCAAATCACTTGAGCACAATAACTACCAGCAACAATATACTCTGCCTCAGTAGTGGATAATGTTATAAAATTTTGCTTTTTACTGTACCATGAGATTAAATTCAACCCTAGAAATTGGAATGTATCACTAGTACTCTTTCTATCTATTTTACATCCAGCATATTCTGCATCCGAAAAACCAATTAAATTTAACGAAGATTCTTTAGAATACCAAAGACCTAAATTACTTGTACCTCTTAGATATTTGATAATTCTTTTAACATCAAACATGTGTGATTTCTTAGGATTTGATTGAAAATGAGCACACACACATACACTATACAAAATATCAGGTCTACTAGCAGTAAGATATAACAACGATCCAATTATACCTCGATTAAGCTTTTGATCGATGTTGCAACCATCTTCATCTTTGTCTAGTTTGCAGGTAGGGCTCATGGGTGTGCTAGCCTCTTTGCTTGTTTCCATGCCAAACTTCTTGATTATTTCATTAATATACTTTGCTTGGTTTATAAAGATCGCTTCCTTTGTTTGTTTTACATGTAATCCAAGGAGGTAGTTTAGTTCACCCATAAGGCTCATTTCAAACTCGCCCTGCATCAACTCAGTAAATTCTCCACAAAGATTTTCATTAGTTGCACCAAATATGATGTCATCAACGTAAATCTATACAACTAACATGTCATTCCCTTTTTTCTTAATGAAAAGAGTTTTGTCAACATTTCCTCTTTTGAAATCATTTACAAGCAGAAATTTGCTAAGTCTATCATATCAGGTCCTAGGTGCTTGTTTCAAACTATATAATGCTTTATTTAGTTTAAATACATGATTTGGAAAAGCATGATTTTTCAAACCTGGTGGCTGTTCTATAAAAACTTGTTCAGAAATGAATCCAATTAGAAAAGCACTTTTGACATCTATTTGGAATAGTTTAAAATTCATGTAGCAAGCAAATGCAAGAAGTAGTCTAATGGCCTCAAGTCTTGTTACAGATGCATAAGTTTCATCAAAATCTATTCCCTCTTCCTGGTTGTACCCTTTAGCTACCAACCTTGCTTTATTTTTCATAACCTTACCATTCTCATCTAATTTGTTTCTATAGACCCATTTGGTTCTTATGATGAGATGGTATAGAGGTCTACTAATAAGAGTCCAAACATTATTCCTTTCAAACTAATTTAATTCTTCATGCATGGTCATCATCTAGTTTGGGTCAGTTTCAGCTTCTTCTAAACTATGTAGTTCAATTTGTGAAACAAGGCTAGGTAGTCATGTGCATCTTTATGTGCAGACCTAGTCCTAACACCATGAGAAGGATCACCAATAATTAGATCTTCAGGATGTGAAGTTACATACCTCCATTCCTTTGGTAAATCAGTATGATCCTTACTCACCACTTCATCTCCATCTTGTGTTGGCTTATCTTGTATCCTTAGATCTTCCATCTTCTTTTGGAGTGTACCTGCATCATTATCTACACACTTATCTTTTCTAGATGGTGAGGGGTTAGCTTCATCAAAAACAATATGAATTGACTCTTATACGGTAAGAGTCCTCTTATTAAATACTCTATATGCTTTGCTGTGCAGTGAATAATCAAGGAATATGGATTCATCTGATTTTGCATCAAATTTTCCTAAGCTATCTTTACCATTTTTCAACACAAAGCATTTACACCCAAAAACATGAAAATAATTAATATTAGGTTTTCTTCCATTCCAAAGCTTATAGGGGGTTTTCTTTGAAATTGGGCATATTAAAACATGGTTTAATATGTAACAGGCAATGTTCACTGCTTCTATCCAAAAGTACCTTGGAAGATTGCCTTCACACAACATAGTTCGGGCCATTTCTTCCAAAGTCCTATTCTTTCTCTCTACAACACCATTTTGTTGTGGTGTTCTAAGAGCGGAGAAGTTGTGATCAATACCGTGCTCATGCAATATTCATCAAAAAATTGATTTTGAAATTTAGTCCCGTGATCACTTCTTATAGAAATAATAGAAAGACTTTTCTCATTTGAAACCTTTTTCTAAAATTTTTGAAATACATTAATGGTTTCATCTTTATGTGCAATAAATAATATCCATGTGAATTTAAAAAAGATATCTATAATCACAAGGCCATATTTCAACCACTTAGGCTTATGGTCCTAGTTGGTCCAAATAAGTCCATGTGAAGTAGTTCAAGGGGTCTAGTAGTTGAAATTATATTTTTCGATTTAAAACTCTTCCTAGTTTATTTGTCTAATTGATAAGCATCACAAACATAATCAAGATCTACTTTAAAATGTGGCAAACTTCTAACTAGATTCTTTGAAATAAATTTGGCAATTATATGCATGCTAGCATGACCTAATCATCTATGCCAAAGTAAACAAGACTCTTTGGTCTTAGCATTCATAGCTACAAGACTGAAACTACTAGTCATGGTTGGAGATCTACCATATAGATATTTCCATGTCTATGACCAATGAATTTATTACTATGGTCAAGAGAGTTTGTTACAATACACATCAATGATTCAAAGACAACCTTGAAGCCTTTATCATAAAGTTGACTAATATTTAATAGATTATGCTTCAATTTGTCTACTAGAAATACATCTTCAAAAAAAGTATAGGGGATTATCTTGATCTTACCGATTTTGATTATTTTCTCCATGCCATTATCACCGAAAGTAACCGATCCTCCTTCTTTCATTTTTAAGGTGATAAACTGATCTTTATCACTGGTCATATGCCTTGAATAGCTACTATCAAGATACCATCGTTTCTTAGCATTCAGCATTGCAAGATAATCCTGCAAAACAATCAAGGAGTGGTTTTAGGTACCCCAGCTAACTTGGGTCCTTTCGAGTTAGCAAAATTGGTTCCTTTTGAAACCCAAACAATTCTGAATTTCATTGCACCAATCTTAGAATTTTTTAAAGAGTTGCATTGGTGAAATTTATGCCCAAATCTATGGTATGCATGGTAAACAATTTTGTCATTTTTGAACGAGGCAAACTTTGAAGCTTTAACAGATGAAGAAATGGATATGTTTGGCTTGAAAGATTTTTGAATAGAAAACTTAGGAATGTACTTTAAGCCTTTTGAAATAGAATTTGAAGGAAATGAACCAAAAGCTTTTTGAGATTTAGTGTTTGAAGTTGAAGCTTTTGAAGATACAAATTTTGTTGTTGAAATTTCTTTGGCATTTAAGGCATTAAATCCAATTCCAGCTTTGCTTTTTGAATCTCTTTGTTCTTTTAGAATTAGCTCAAGCTTATCAGAACTCAAAGTATGTTTTTCTATGAGAGGCTTATGCTTTTCAACCTCCTTTCTTAAATCATTATTTTTGGTAACTAAAGCTTTGTTTGTCTTAATTAAAACATTCTTCTCAGTTTTCAAAGCTATAACATTATCAGAAAAGGCATTTAGTTATTTTTGAAAAATATTACTCTTTTTTGAAAATTTTGAAACCCAAACAATTCTGAATTTCATTGCACCAATCTTAGAATTTTTCAAAGAGTTGCATTAGTGAAATTTATGCCCAAATTTATGATATGCATGGTAAACAATTTTGTCATTTTTGAATGAGGCAAACTTTGAAGCTTTAATAGTTGTAGAAATGGATATGTTTGGCTTGAAAGATTTTTGAACAGAAATCTTAGGAATGTACTTTAAGCCTTTTGAAATAGAATTTGAAGGAAATGAACCAAAAGCTTTTTGAGATTTAGTGTTTGAAGTTGAAGCTTTTGAATATACAAATTTTGTTACTGAAATTCCTTTGGCATTTAAGGCATTAAATCCAATTTCAGCTTTGCTTTTTGAATCTCTTTGTTCTTTTAGAATTAGCTCAAGCTTATCAGAACTCAAAGTAAGTTTTTCTATGAGAGGCTTATGCTTTTCAACCTCCTTTTTTAAATCATTATTTTTGGTAACTAAAGCTTTGTTTGTCTTAATTAAAACATTCTTCTCAGTTTTCAAAGCTATAACATTATCAGAAAAGACATTTAGTTCTTTTTGAAAAATATTACTCTTTTTTGAAATTTCATCCTTGTCTTTTAGCAATAAATCATTTTGTTTCTTCAAGGATTTAATTTGAATCCCAGCTTTCTTGAATTCAGTAAGCAAATCATGAAAAGCAGAATTCAATTCATCATAAGTAAATTTAGTTAGAAGCTTAGAGGATGATACCTCATTCTCAAGACCCATTTAATAGAAGTTCATGATTTTTATGGTCTCTTCTTCTTTGGTAGATGTGGATGCTTTGCTGTCGCTCCACGTCGCTACCATAGCTCTCTTTTTCTTTTTCTTGATGCTCTTTTTCAGCAAAGGACAGTCTAGTTGAATGTGCCCTGGTTTTTTGCATTCGTAGTAGACGGGCACTTCTTTTTCCTTCTTTTTTCCTTGTCCCTTTCCTTACTGTATTCTTTGTTCTTGTGAATTTTTTATAGTTTCTTCCTTTCATTCTTCCCAAGAATCTTTTGAACCTCCTAACGATCATAGCAACATCTTCATCTTCCAAGTCATTTTTAATGGAGGAGCATTCTTCTTCCGATTTATCATCATCCTTTCTTGAATCCACTATAGCTTTGAAGGCAATAAACTTTTTCTTCTTTTGATCATCCTTAGTTCTATGTTGCATTGTCAATTCATGAGTGATGAGAGATCCTAGCAGTTCATCCAGTAGTAAAGTATTCAGATCTTTTGCTTCCTGGATGGCAGTCATCTTTGGATCCCATTTGTTCGGAAGACATCTTAAAATCTTTTGTACAAGGTCAGCATTGGAATATACCCTGCTAAGACTTTTTAAGCCATTAATAATATCAATGAAGCATTAAAACATGACAGAGATTGTTTCATTAGGATCCATTTTAAATAATTCATAACTATGTACAAGAAGATTAATTTTTGAGGACTTTACTTGGGAAGCTCCTTCGTGGGTCACCTTAAGTTTATCCTAAATTTCCTTTGTAGACGAGCAAATGGAAATTTGATTAAACTCATTCGTGTCCAAAGCATAGTATAGCAGATTCATTGCTTTGGCATTTAACTCACCTATTTTCATGTCGTGTTCATCCCAATCCTCTTCAGGTTTTGGAATGTCCACTCCATCAATTTTAACCATGGGGATATATGGACCCTTCAGAATGACCTTCCACAACTGAAAATCAATTACTAGAATATAAATTTTCATCCTAGCTTTCCAGTATGCATAATTGGTGCCTATGAAAAGTGGAGGTCTATTGGTTGATTGGCTTTCGACAAATGATGTACCCATTGGATGAGCTATCAATCTTTACTTTAGTGTATTCAGAGACTCTACTATGATACCAGATGTTGCCCAGGTGGCTATCCAAGAGGGGGGTAAATTGGGAATTCAAAAAAATAATTACTATTGCAAATATGTTCTTTTAGAATTAAACTTCTCTTAGTAAAAGGTGCTATGATTATGAATGTAAAGCACAAGCTAAAAGGAATGAGAAAGGCAATAATACAAACACCAAGGATTATAGTGGTTCAGAGAAAACCCGCTCCTACATCCACTACCCAAGATATCACTTGGAAATTTCTACTATATTCACACTCGAATACAGTAGGATTGTTTTATAGGCTTACAATCCAAACCTATTCTAGGTTTTGAACAGGATCACCTAGAACCCAAGACCCTTTGGTTTTAAAATGAGAGCACCAATGAAACCCAACTCTTGGTTTTAACACAGGATCACCAAGAACCTATTTGGTTTTGAATTGGGCTCACCAATAATCCAACTCTTGGTTTTAACACAGGATGACCAAGAACCTATTTGGTTTTAAATCGGGCACACCAATAACCCAAACAACTCATAAAGTAGTTGAAAGTAATTGCAACAATGAATGACAAACTCTCGTTGTCAAATAGTTGCCGCTGTTGCACTGATGAAGCCTTCTTTAACTTTTCTTTAATGCACTTGAAAGGCTTCCTTTCTTCCTTTAATGAATGCTTCAATCTTTAGATGGGAGTTGGTGAAGAATGAAGACTATCTTGAATGCTCACTTGTGCTCTCAAACTCCTTTTCTTTTCTTTTGTGCTCAATTAAGCATTCTCTTTCTAATCATTGTTTTTGAATCCCTTTATATGATCTTTTGTACTCATCTTTGAAGGATATGGCCATTGTAGTTCATTGGGATTCGAAAACTAGCCATTAGAACACCTTTTCGCATTCATAAAAGAATTATGGAACTAGCTGTTGTGTACCTGGAATCGATACTCAAGTCAGCTCGGATCCTTCGAGTTGGCTTGGTTCCTTCGAGTCAAATGGTCGAGTCACCACATCTTCAGCTAGGTTGGCTCTTTGTCTCAGGGTTCAGAAACCATACTTTGGACAAGTCAGCTCATTTAAATTTGGGTCAGCTCGAACTCTCATCGTTGAAATCATTATACTGGAGGAGTCGGCTCACTTCTACTTGGGTCAACTCGAATTCTCAGAATCAGAATTCTTCACTCTGGAGGAGTCGACTCACTGTAGATTGGGTCGGCTCACTTTCACAGGTCTTCAAAATTTGTTCTGGTAGAGTTGGCTCATTCTTGTTGGGGACGACTTGCCTAGCTTGTTCTTAAAAAACTTCATAATTAGACTCTAGATGGGTCGGCTCTGATTTACTTGAGCCAGCTCGGATTTACTTAAGTCGGCTCGGATTCCCTCGAGTCAGCTCAGATTGCTGCATGCTAGAATCCTCAGTGCGTGCCACGAGATATAGTCGGCTCTTCTTCTGGTTGGGTCGGCTTTACTGAGTTCTTTAGGAATTCTACAATTAGACTAGAGAACACTCTCACCAAACTCTCAAACATTCGATACAAACCAACTCTAATTAAATCTAGAGTACAACACTCATAGAGGTAACCCATCTTCATGATTTTAAAAGGTTTTTCAAGGGGTTCTTCTTTACATTACACTCATACAATATTACTTAACACACTCAATAGAATAAAGTAGGAGCAATTGATAATCAAAAAGAATCATCCTACAAAACATGTGAAATACTTGAGAGTAGTTAGTAATATATGTGCATGCTCCAATATTTTGTTATCATCAAAATCACTCAAGGGGTCAACAGATACCACTTGGGATTTCTACTATATTCACCAATGAAATACAGTTGAACTATTTTACCTGGCTTATAATCGAAACCTAACTTGGTTTTTCAATCAAGCTCACCAAAAACTCAACACTTGGTTTTGCACAAGATCACCAAGAACCCAACTTGGTTTTCAACAAGATCACCAAGAACCAAACACTAGGTTTTGAATAAGCTAACTAGGAACCTACTTGGTTTTTAAATCGGGCTCACCAATAACCCAACAACACATAAAAAGGGTTAAAGAAAAGAAGCAACAAAATGACAAACTAATGTTGTCTGATGGTTGTCGATGCAGCTCGAGAGAAGCCTTCTTAATTGCACTTTAATGCTCTTTAGTGGCTCGCTCCGACCTAGATGCCCCGAGCTTGCGGGGTCTTCTGGGTAAAGGAGGGTAGAGTGTGGGCTCGGTCCAGAGGGCTCGCGCTCCGAGAGGCTCCACGTGTTGGAGGAGGGCTAGGCTCGACTCCGACCACAGGGCTCGATCTCCGAGGGTCTCGCTCTGGAGGGCAGAGTGCGGGCCCGATCTAGAGGGCTCGCGCTCGGAGAGGCTCCACATGGTGGAGGAGGGATGGGCTCAACTCCGACCACAGGGCTCGATCTACGAGGGTCTTGCTTTGGAGGACAGAGTGCGGGCCCGGTCCAGAGGGCTCGTGCTCGGAGAGGCTCAACGTGACAGAGGAGGGCTAGGCTCGACTCCGACCATAGGGCTCGATATCTGAGGGTCTCGCTCTGGAGGGCAGAGTTGATGCGGGATGACTCTAGGACTGCTAAACATGCATGAAAAATAGTAAAATATTTTTTTTTATATTTTTTTTAATTTTATTTGCAGGCTAGATTCCCAAAATAAAGTAAGAACTAGCAAAAAGACTAGCAGTGCAAAGAATCATCAGGTAGCAAGCATACTCATGCAAACTAATGAAATATCCAGGACTCAAGAGTTGAGAATCCCCTGGTTTAGGATAGTTTTTCTTCATTAAATCAAATAATAAGAGAAAGGAAAGTTTTTTACCAGTCAGAGATTTGAAGATTCAGCAACAATAGGGATCACTCACAACTCTGATTGGAGCCTAGAAGAAGAAGCCTTGTTTTCCCTTGAATCTGAAGGCTGATTTGGGTGGTCCAGGGAGCAAAGAAGGTCTCTTCAAAGGAGGGGAAGCACCTCGAGGATCCTACAAGCATCAGGGTTAATCAAAACAGCAATTAAAAATAAGAAAAGGAACTATGGGTTGAAAGGAATCAGGATTAGGGTTAGAAGATGGCTGTTTAAAGCTTGTTGAAGATGTCCTTGCTTAGCGGCCTAGGGCACTCCTCCTTGGACGTGTGAAGGCTTGGATGGCAGTGATTTAGGGTGTGGAAGGAAGCTAAGGCAGTAAATAATTCATCCAAATACAAAAACACAATCTAAAGAACTAAAACAAAACACCAACACAAGGTAATAACTCAAAATTCAGCAAGTTATATTCATAAGAAAGAGATGATTATAAGAGGTGGAGGGGTGGGGTATTTATAGAGTTCCCATGCCCTCACTAACCATGGTTAAACTTAGGTTACAAGTCCTCTTCCCAATTAGAATACAAGTCCTTTCCTAGCTAGGTTAGGAAAACAAATCCCCATTTGGTTAGGAATTGACCTAGTCTTCTCCTTTTTCCTTCATGCTTTGACTATTCCACTCAAGGACACCTCTTGGACTTGGTCAACACTTCAAGGATGCCTAGGGGGGTGTGTTGGGTCTCTAAGAGCAGCAAGGGGCCAACCAAAGGGGCTTGGGTGTATGGGTTCGAGCCTCTAGAAGCTAGGGTGGCCTGTTAGCATGGTAGCAGGAATATTCCCTGGAATCTTGCTTCTTAACGGCTTGGGCTGGCACCTGGGCTTTATTTCTTTGGGCTTGGTGTAGGTGGACCTCTGGAATCTTGGGTGCCCTGTTCTAAGAATTTGCTCTGGCATCTAGAAGGGAATATGGGTATCTGGAGGGCATATGCAAGGAATAAGGGTTTTCAGAAGCATCTTTGATCCTGGGTTGTCACACAAAATCCAATGGACTGATGTAGTGGCCTCTAACTCCTGGATGTAGCCTGGTGGAACTCCGAAATATGGTAAACTCCTCTCTTGTACAAAAATTGAGGTCATATTGGACTCATAACTGATATACAGTACTCAAAATAATGACTAGGTTAAGGGTTGAGACAAACAACTAACGTCAACTTATTACAGGACTCAATTCTAGTTGATTACAAAATTTGACACATGGCTAGGTAAATCAAATAGGACACAGTAATCTGTGTCTGATCCTGGTGTCCCCACCAATTCTTTCAGGGTGGGAGGAACTCGACCCCGTCGAGTGTGGGATAACTTGGCTCTCATAGTGCTCGAGTAGGTCTAGGTTGAGGCACTGCAGATTCTCACACCATCCATGAGTCTTCAGATTCTGGTTGACCTTGCCACCGGACCAAGTACCTTTGATAGCCTTTATTTCGGGTGCATATGGTTTGATTGTCTAGGATTCTCTCGATCTTTTCCTCGCTATTTGGCTAATTGTATGTGGACACTCTGGGGTGGGTTCTCTCTCAAAGAGAGGGATAGGCTCAAGATGCTCGCTAGGTATCATTGCTGACTCCCTAGACTCTATAAGATCTGAGATGATGAAGATGGAGCTAGTACATAAATCGGGTATTATCTCATGGACATAGGCATTGGGTCCATAGATATTTATTATCTTGGATGGGCCAGCTTCACGAGCAGAAAATTCTTTACAACTACAAAATCCCCTGCAAAATCTTTATCTCTCTTTTGAAAATTAGCCAAGTTGTTATTTAGTTCATTAGTTTTGTTCAGCTTTTGACTAATTTCCATATGCATATGCTGTGTAGAGGGTAGTACAGGTGCAGACATGTAATTCAAGTTATGCCTTTATTGGACTCAACTAATGCCTAATAGACTCGACTAGACTTTCCTATCAAAAAAAATTTTATTGGACTCTATGGGACAAAACCTAATAGATATAAACTCTTTAGGTTTGATCCTATCATGGCACGCACATGAAAATTTACTATGTACTCCTAGCAAATGCCACAAAGTATACCAAAAGCAATATGCAAACCTAACATGGACAATAAATGAATGCAACATGCAAACCTCTACATGATGCAGGTGTATGGTTAAAGAAATATAAGAAAACTCAAGAAAAGATAGAAAATATGAGGTGGATTCAGGGTTATTCCAATTGGATGGAAAGTAAGAAAAGGGTTCGGAGTTAATTGGATAGACTAAGATGTAAGAAAGGGTGTCGGGAATTAATCCTAGACTAATGAGGTTTACCTTATGGGTTTGATGTCTATCTAAAGGGTCTACATAATGGAAGAAAGGGTTGTTGATTTCAGGAAAAAGATTAAGTGGTGTCAAAGAGGTGAGTTCATCCTGAGGGCATTGATCTAAAGAGATTAAGTCCTTAATAAACTCTTCTGGTTCATAAATCAAAGGATTGGGCACTCTAATTGGGCTTTCTTCTAGAGGCTCCTCAAGTAAAGCTCTAATAGTAAGACTGGATTCTTCATGGTCTTCTTCCTTTAAGGGTTCTTCCACTATAAGTTGGGTGTGGTTAAAGTCGGCTAACTCTAGGGTGGCTTCAACCTGGGTATCTACTGGATCAACTAACACTGGATTGGCTTCTACCTGGGTTTCTACTGGATCAACTAACACTGGATTGGCTTTTACCTGGGTTTGGTCAGGGTAATTTTTTGGGCCCATTGTTCAATTAGGGCCTTGAGGGTTTCAAGATTGGACTCCATGGTTAAACTGGGTTGGACTTTAGACTCAACTAATTCTGGTTTGGTTTATATTAGGGTTTGGTTATAGTCAACTACTTCTAGGTCTTCTATAGGTGTTTCTTCTTCTAGATCTACAATAGACTCATCATCTTCATACTCCTCCACTAAACTTGAGTCAGCCTCATATATTTCTTCTTCTAGGTCATCTTGGTGAACCAATAGGGTAGTAGGAGGGGTTTGGCTAAAGAAAAACTGGCTAAGGTCTGGTGTGCTGATCCTATGGGGTTCAGGCTGACTAAGGGTTATGGGTTCATAGGTTATGGATTCAGTCCTAAGGGTTGACTTGAATTCCAAAGCTATGTTATAGGCTTCCTTTATGTTTTGAATTTGCCAATGAGATAGTTCCCACTAGATGTCTTCATGAAGGCCAGTCTCAAACCTAGATAAGGTCACTGATTCAGGTTCGTCTAGGCAACACCTAAGGGCACATTCTTCAAATTGGGCTATATACTCCGACACAAATCTCTTTCCTTGATATAACCTATTCCATTGGTCTAGAAGGCATTGTCGATAGTATGGGGGAACATACTTAGCCCTAAGCTTTAACTTCATGGCTTCCAAGGTGGTAATGGATAGGTTGCCTATCTGATTATTGAGTCTTTCTACTTGGTCACAGTATAATCTAGCTTGATTAGTTAGCCTGAGCTGGACAAATTGACACTTTTTCTCATCACTCAAGCCATACCATTCAAAATATTGTTCAATGTCTTTTTCCTAGTCTATGTAATCCTCAGGATTTGAGGTGCCACTGAAGGTGGGTACTTGATAATTGGGCTTCCTATAGTTGGACTTCTAGTAAGGGTCAGAGTATTGGGTTCTCCTAGGGTTGGGCTCCCTATATGGATCAGAGTATTAGGCTCTCCTAGGGTTGGACTTCATGGTCACACTAGTTGTGTTGGATTAAGTGTACTGGTATTGGGTTCCTAATCTAGTGGTCATGCAACAAATCAAACAATTAAAATGAAATGATGCAATCAAGCATGGAAAAGAGAAATAAAAGGCTAGTATAATCTAGGGTTTCCTAGACCTATAGCCAGAAACTGGGTAGGTCAGCTCAACTTACACCTAACCCAATAGCTAATCCTTACACTGGCCAGGTAGGGGGTGAGAGTGTGGGAGGCCCCCCTACTTTTGCAGGGACCTAATTAAAAACCACAACACCACTTAGGTCGTTTGACTCTGGACCCCCAGCCTTAGACACCAGCTTTCAGTAATAGCTAAAAGGTTAAATGCACTAGTTGGCTCACACAGCTTAGACCCAACCTGTTGATGTCTCCTAGCCCACTAGAGCAAATTAGGTCTAGTTGATTTTAATTAGGCTTCGGTTAGTATGATGTTGGTTGTTTTGGGCCCAAGACAGGTGATGAAATCCTGCCCTGATCTGAGATAGAGAGTTGCCCTTAAGATTAGGTTAAGAATGATGGCAATCGATGGCCCTGATACAATCTAAAAGAATCAGAAATTAAATTTTTTTTTAATTATTTATGATGTGTCAAATTAGGTTTAAGTTAACTAGGGTTATCAAACAAAGTTTGGCTTGGGATTGGGGGTTTGGTAGTTGATTAGGTTAGGTTGAGTCAAGATGCAGAATGTAGCAGAAATTAGTGAATTTGGGTTTCAGTTATTGTAGAGTTTGACACAGATCCTGATGTATAAAAAATTCAAAAAAAAATTGGAATAGAGAATGGATGGTTATGATGAAGCCTACCAAATTTCATGCCAAAAACAAATCAGATGATAATGCTAACCTAGGGTTTTTTGGACTGGTGCAGAAATTATCAGGATTCTATTATTATTTTTCTTATGCCAAATTTTAGAGTTTTAGGGTTTCACTAAAAATAATTAAAAATTCTAATAATTACTAGGATAGAACAGAGGACATTCAGTGCAAAGTTTATAGAAAAATAAAATGCTTATGATGCCAAAATTAGATGAAACCTAGACATCTAATGCAATGGATAGAATGCAAAATTAGGGTTTGTGAATACGATGCAAATAAAAAACTATCTGCTATGCCCATTGGGCTAGTCCCGGGTCGGATCGGCCCCAAGCGTCCGATTGGCTAATCCCTGTGTGGGGTCCTACTCCCCGGTTCTAGGAGAAGACCCCGCGGCCCCCTTTCCCGAAGAGCAGATCTGAGGGCTTCAAGAGCTGGCGGGCGCCTCACCATCCGGGTGTTGGCCTCTTCGACTACCATGGTCGGCTTCCAGGAGGCCTTGCTGACTGCCACAGTCAACTTCTAGATGTCCGGCTGAGCACCACAGTCAGCTTCTGGGAGGCCAGGCCGACCCACTACTGAGGGGGTCGCTCGAAACTTCTAGGAGCCTTTTCTCCCCGACAAGTTCTGACATTCTATCGTAACGGACTCCAGTGCATGGCCACGATTCTTGTTGCCAGGCCACTACTCTGACGCCCCTGCCACGCTGCCAGCCACGACCTCGCCACCACGCCTATTCTCCTGGGGGCATATTCGGGCTTTCCCAGCCTATTTCCTAACAGAATTTGGCAATGCTCCATGCCTATAAAAGGTACCCGGGGACCTCCATAAGAGGGTAACGTTCTTCTCCCACATTGCGGATTCTCTTCCTAAGTTCTTTCCATTCTGTTGCACCAACCCTCCTCTAACTTAAGCATCGGAGTGTCCCCGCCGGAGCCCCTCCGGTGCCTAGGGACTTCTTGCAGGTTGATCGGTAGAGGAGCTCTCCAGCACATCCACCGAGCCAAGTCCAGGAGGAAGAACCACAACATATTGGTGCTAGAGGAAGGGCAGGCTTGAACCTTCATTGCGCTCCTTGCTTTAAAAGGGAAGATCGACAGGAAAGACCCAGCCATGGCAAGAGGAAGAAACCAGAGTGTTTCCGCGAGGGGAGGGCGCTCCCACCAGGGGCCCAACGCACCCCGTGCGGAAAGCAATGTCACCGCCACCGTCGAGCCCACCATCACCCTGGGGCTGTAGCAATTCTAGATGTTGGTAAACAGCATTGAGATGCTTACCTCAGTGGTCTAATGCTTCCAGGAAATGGTGGACCATCAGCAGCAACCGCTGGTGGCTTCCTGCATCAACCATCAGCCGATCGCCGATGTCAGCCAGCGGCCGGAGGTGCCTCCGCCCCCGTCCCTCGCAGCTCCAGAACTCTAGGGGTCCTTAAGTGGTGTGGGCACTAGGATCCGACAGAGGCTCCTCAACCCTCTATGGATCTCAGATTAGGGTTCCCCTTTTTATGAGTCCTGTAATAAGGCCTTGAGCCCAAAAACATTGTTATAATTTCTTGTCAAAGTTGTTTAGTCCTGTACCTTGGCCAATTTGGGTCATGTTAGGTCTTGAGTCCTGTATTTGTTCGAGTTGAGTTTGGTCTGGGCCCAAGCCCAATTGAAGTCACTCTGGTTTTCTTTTCCAACTCAAGTTCTGGTGGGCCAACCCACCCCTTCTACTTGGGATAATGCCAACTCAGGTGCCACCTCAGCTACCTACGTGGCGCCATATCAGCTGCCACTTGGGCATTGGTGCGGCAACCAGACTCCGAAGAAGACTTTAGGGCTCCATCTGGATCTCTGATTGACCTTGCCAGAAGAATTAGGGTTTTCTGGTTTTGTAATAAGGGTTGACTTGGTTAACTCAAATTTAGTTGAGTCTGTATTTCCCTGCAATTTAAATTTTGTTGAGTCATGTTGACTCAGTACAAGTCCTAGTAATGGTCTAGGTCTTCTCTAGGGTGCCACATTTTCTCCAAAGCTTAAGCAAGTGGGCGCCACACTCCCAGCCACACGCCAGAGTCCAGGAGGCGCCACATCTCCATCCCAGTGTCTTGGTCCCCACACCCAAGGGAGCAAGAATTTTTCTTGAAGCCAAAATCAAGGAGGCGCCCCACATATACCTTAAAAGGCCAAGCTAAAGGAGGAAAGAAGCATTTCTTGGGGAGCACTTCAAGGGGGCGCCCAATCCATGCCTAAAAAGACCAAAGCAAAGTTGGGAAGAGCCATGACTTGGGGAGAAAGAAAAGGAGGTGTCCAAAAGAGTTGAGCCATGGAAGGAAAAAAATTTTTCTTGAAGAGCAAGGCTAGGAGGCACCACCTACTTACCATTTGGAGCCATCAATCAACACTTATGGAACCTCTTGGTCGGCCATATGAGAAGGATTTGATTCTACAAGCCTAATTTGATGATCCATCCTATTAGTCCCACATGGAAAGATCTAAAACCCTGACCTCTTGTAAAGACCTATAAATAAACCCCTCTTGTAAGTTTTGAAACATAACTGATGAATGAATTCAATTTATGTGTGAGCAAACTTTATGTTTCTCTTTTCCGCACTTGCATTCAGGTGTTGAGCTTCGTGAGGGAGTAAATCCGGGTTCCCTAGAAACCTTGAGGAGGTGTGAGATCTCCAACCCCAAAACCCTAGGTTAGCCACTTAACTTCCAAACCCTAGCCGCCCAGCATCCTCTTCATCCCACCAAACCCTAGCCTACACCATCTCTCACGGCCCCTCTCTCCAAGTAGAGGCCGACCACCAGCATCCAGGTCCAGTTCGGCTACTTCGAAGACAGAGCAAATCCCAGAGGAAGTCAGATCAGCCTCCAGGAGAATCAGGATTTCAGTGACATCAGCTTTCAAGTTCTTCTATCTGGTAAATCCTTCCTTGAGTATCTGGTTCCATAACTTGTTCTTCTTCTTTCCCAGATCTTGAGTTCAGAAGAAGCCAACTCTGCCAAAGGGCCAGTATTGGAGGATCCATTGCGAAGATATCTGAATCCGGGGATCCAACAATCTGCTCAAGAGAGTCCTTCCACTAAACTCTGTGAAGATCACTGCCTGGTCTATAACCCTTCTCTTCTCTTTACTTCTGTCCTGTTGAAAGTTCAGAGAGAAACCCTAGGTCTGGGAGTTTCTCAACCCCCAACGATCCTTTACTTCTGAACTACTTTGATAATCTAGTTCCTTTAAATTGTGCTTTCAATTATTATCTAGTTTCTTTCAATTTGGTTTAACTTTCCTTTGAGTCAAAGCCGACTTCTGAAAATATAAAAAAAAAAGAGAAAAAAACAAAAAAAAAATTAATCTTAATTTACTTCCGCATTGCATCACCTCTTTTGTTCTGCATCAATTTTTGTATCAGAGCTTTTGTTCTGCATCAATTTTGGTATCAGAGCTTTCGTTCTGCATCCTAGCCCAAAGAAATCAAGCCCAAGTGCCAAGCCCAAGCCCAAAAGAAGCAAGATACCAGGGAATATTCCTGCTACATGGCTACCAAGCCACCCCAGCTTCCAGAGGCCCAAACCCATGCACCCGAGCTCCTTTGGGCCAGCCTCTTGCTGCTCCTAGAAGCCCAACACGCCCCCCTAGGCATCCTTAGAGTGTTGGCCAAGTCAAGAGAATTTTTAGGGATTTTTTCTACCTAATGTTTCCTTATTTTCTAGCTAGGGTTTGAGAGAGAAAAGGATTCTTATGTAAAGACTTATGTGCCCTTACTTGGATCCCAAGGTTAAGGGTCTATTTAAAGGACCCTAGCCTCTTGTATGAAGAGAGATTTTGATATATGAAATAAATCTTGAGTTCTTCAATTTCTTTACCCTGCTGTGTGAATAAAGGGGCTTGAGAGTTCTTCTTCCCGGTGTTTGCAACCATCTTCCCAGCCTCCTCCAAAACTTTCTTTTCTTTTCTATTTTCCTTTGTTTTCTTGATTTTCTTTGATTTTTCTAACCCCTGACAGATCATTTGCAGGTCCCCGAGTTCCTATGAATCCAACGACTCTAGCCAAGCCTCAATCGGACCACCAAGCAGAAAACCGGGTATCAGCGGGTCTTTGGCTCGATTTTCCAGGTAGCATCCATCGAGGAACGAGAGATCCCTTCACTGCGATCTTCACCGGGTGCTTCAGACATTGTTAGGTACACCCCCTCTACCTCCAGTCTTATTATTGTAGGAGAACTTGCCCTAACCGAGGCTTCTCAGCCCCGGCGATCCTTCTTTAGTACTTTTCTAGGTTCTAATCTGCATGCTTGGGTTCAAAAATTCATACAAAATTCCCTACAACAAATTTTGATCTGAAATTCAGGAATTAATCACCTAACCCCACATATAAAACATACTAAAAGAATTGCACGCATATTAGTCCCCCATCATTTGGTATCAGAGCTTAGATTAGGGCTTGTTTTCTATAATTTTTTAGTTCGTATATACTCTGTTATTTTAATTATTTCTCCCTGATAAAAAGTTTAAAAATTTTGAAATTTATATTTCTAGATTCATAATAATTCACAGTAATTTTAAAAAATTTTGCAGATTTTATTATGGCCTGTGAAGTTTTTGCAAGCCGAAATACAGCATGCAAATTTTTGGCTCTGTTTTTTCAGTAAGACAAGTTTGGAAGTTTTAGGGTTTTGTTTTACATCTTTTGCATATCTTTTAATTTTAGTATATTTCCAGCATATTAGGCCATGATTTGAAAGATTTCTTTTATTTAAGAAAATACCAAAAAAAAATTACATATTCTCCAAAAATACCAAAAACATCTAAACCCTAATTTGCATCCTCATCAGCCTGCCATCATTGCATAATTTATTTTTAAGGGCACTCTTGCTATATCAGATGGGGGGAGGATTTCATCACCTCTCTTTAGCCCAAAACAACATCCCTTGCATTCGGTCCCAAGCCTTAACCTAAAATTAACTAGACTTAATTTGCCCTAGTGGGCTAAGGACACCAACTGGTCGGGTCCGGGCTGAGTGTCAGATCATTGTGTCAAGCTAACCTGTGTGTGCTTTGTGCTCGGTGTCTAGAATGGTGGTTTAGGGATTCAATCCCGAAGGGCTTGTGTGCTGGTCTGCCTACCTGGCCAATCTCTGATTGGTGTCTAGGATTGGCAATCAGGGACCTAACACTCCCCTTACACCTGCCTGGCTGAGTACAGGGTTACTATAGGCTAGTTTGCCACTCTGATTGAGCCCTTAGTTTGGACTCTAGGTCTAGTCAGCTGTAGTCGGTCTGATCGAGTCTTGCATGAGCACTAGATCAGGAGTTTCATATCACCCACCTCCTTCACAAATGTCAAACCCATGGAAAATTTGCAAGCCCAAATTAAAGCCCTAGCTGATCAAATGGCCTAGGTGGCTACCCAGATGACTACCTAGATGACCCAGTTAACTCAGTTTGGTATTCAAACCAATGATAGAATTGACCATCTTGCCAATAGGTTTGATCAGTTAGAAGTCCGGGTAGGGACCCCAGGAAAAAGCCATGGGTCGCAGTCTGAGCCAGATCCTGATTCCCCTCAACCTAGGAGGACCCCAAACCCTAATCCATACCCTGAGGTCAAACCTATGAGAGCCCCTCATCCTGACCCATACTATAACCCTCAGCCTAGGAGGACCCTAAACGCTGACCCATACCAAGAGGTTGAACCTAGGAGAGCCCATCGTCATGAACCATACTATAATACTGAACCTAGAAGAATCCCTTACCATGACCCTTATTATGATACTGAACCTAGAAGAACCCCTTAACATGACCCTTATTATGATACTGAACCCAGGAGAACCCAATACTCTGACCCATATAGGGAGCCCAATCCTAGGAGAACCCAATATTCTGACCCATATAGGGAGTTTAACCCTAGGAGAACCCAATATCCTGACCCATATAGGGAGCCCAACCTTAGGAGGACCCCATACCATGATCCATCCTTAGAACCTGACCATAGAGCTGACCCAAAATCCTATGACCCCAGATCCTATAATCCCATGACCCATAGATCTGCACCCTTGTCCTATGAGCCCAGAGAACCCATAACCCCTAAGTATCAATCTAGTACTAGTCAGGTTTCCCTTAGTCAACTTGGACCCCATAGGATTAGCACCCCTAAATATGAGCCTAGTAGTGAGCCACTATCCCTTAGGCAACCTGAACCTACTAGGATTAGTGTCCATAATCAGAAACCAGGACCTAGCCAATTTTCCCCTAGCTGACCTTCTCCAACCATTCCTGAGATTGACAAGGCTTACATTAACGCGGAAGTGTATGAAGCTGATGCAAACTTAGTGGATGAGTATGAGGGAGAAGAGGAGACACCTTTAGATGACCTAGAATTAGCTGACCTAATAGATACCCAGGTAAAAGCTAACCTAGAGGTAGTTGACCTTGACCACATCCAACCTAAAGATATAGTGGAAGAACAAATAGAGGAGGAGAACCTAGGTACTGCTACTAGAGCCTTACTTGAGGAAACCATAGAGGAGAGCCAAATTATAGAGTCTAGTCCTAAAATACAAGAACCTGAAGAATTTATTAAGGACCTGATCTCTTTGAATCAATACCCTCAGGATGAGCCTCCTCCTATAGTTCCCATTAAGGACCTCTTCCCTGAGATTAATAACCCATCCTTCCATTATGCAAACCCCATAGATATACCGCAACCTCATAAGGTTAGCCTCATTAGTCTAGGATTAGTCCCTGACATGCCTTCTTATATCGAACTTTACCTAACTAACCTTGAACCTTTTTCCCTACCCTACCAAACTAATTCTGAACCCACTTTCTATTTTCTGCCCTTTCCAGACACCTCCAGCATTTCTAGGATTATTAGATTGCATTTAACTGAGATTAGCATACTGCATGCATTCATCACGCATGTTAGGTTTGCATCTTACTTCTGGCACACTCTTTGGAATTTGCTAGGAGTTCACTGTAAATTTTCATGTGCATGTCAAGCTAGGATCAAACCTAGGAAACCTATAATCTATTAGGTTTAGATCCAATGAGTTCAATAAAATTTCCTTCTATAGGAATGCATAGTCAAGTCTGTTAGGTGTTAGTATGAGTCCTTTGAATCATTTGTTAGGAGTTTGCATGTGCCCAGCATGTTCACCACCTACACTAACTTTAAACAAACTGGCTAATTCCCGAAGATGGACCAAAGAATTTGATGTAGTGGATTCTATCTTGGTTAGGCTTAGGCCTAAAAGAAGCTTCATGCTAGTAGAGCCGGACCTTTTAAAGTGATAGAGAAGGTTGGATCAAATGCATAGGTGTTAGACTTGCCTTTGGATTTGGGCGTTAATTCTACCTTCAATATTACAGACCTGGTTGAGTATAGGGAACCGGCAGCGATACCTAGTGAGGCTTTTGAACCTATTCCTTTTCATTGTGAGTGACCCTAACCCAGAGTGTCCACTAATAAATTTGGCCTGAGAGAGGAGAACGGATCGAATGTATCCTGGACGATCAAGCCATCACGACCCGGGGCCGTGACTTTCAATGCTTTCTGGTCCGATGGAAAGGCCAGCCAGAGTTGGACGATTCGTGGATTTCTCGAGAGGACTTGCAACGCCTCAACCCAGACCTTCTCGAGAGATATGTGAGCCAGTCTGATCTTCACTCGACAGGGTCGAGTTCCTTCCATCCCGGGAGAATTTATGGAGACACCGGAGGCACCAGAATAAGATAGAGACTTTTCAACCCTCTATGAATTGATCAATAATTTATGAGTCCATCTGTAATAAGGGCTTAGCCCATCTGAGTCCATTTTAGTTGTTATTTGAGTCTTTTGAGTTGTTATTTCAATTTTGTACTAGTCAGCTCATATTGAGCTAGTTCAGTCCAATGCTAGTCAGCTCATGTTGAGCTAATTTTATTTTTTGAGTCCTGTCCAAGCATACTGAAGACTCAAGACTATATCATACAAGTGAAGACCAAGTCCAACTAGATTGAAGACATGGAAGTATAACCCAAGTCCAACCCAGCTTGAAGATTTGAAGACCCCAGGAGGAAAATTCAGAAAACCCTGATTTCTTGCATATGCAATCCAGATGCCCAGATTCCCTTCCAGATACCAATCTATATTCATAGATAAGGGAATCCATGATTCCATAGGTCCATCTGCATCCTAGCCCAAAGAAATCAAGCCCAGGTGCCAAGTCCAAGCCCTAAAGAAGCAAGATACCAGGGAATATTCCTGCTACATGGCTACCAGGCCACCCCAGCTTCCAGAGGCCCAAACCCATGCACCCGAGATCTTTTGGGCCGGCCTCTTGCTTCTCCTAGAAGCCCAACACGCCCCCCTAAGCATCCTTGGAGTGTTGGCCAAGTCAAGAGAGTTTTTAGGGATTTTTTCTACCTAATGTTTCCTTATTTTCTAGCTAGGGTTTGAGAGGGAAAAGGATTCTTATGTAAAGACTTATGTGCCCTTACTTGGAGCCCAAGGTTAAGGATCTATTTAAAGGACCCTAGCCTCTTGTATGAAGAGAGATTTTGATATATGAAATAAATCTTAAGTTCTTCAATTGCTTTACCCTGCTGTGTGCATAAAGAGGCTTGAGAGTTCTTCTTCCCGGTGTTTGCAACCATCTTCCTGCCACCAACCATCCTTCCAGCCCCCTCCAAAACTTTCTTTCCTTTGTTGTTTTCCTTTGTTTTCTTGATTATCTTTGAGTTTTCTAACCCTTGACAGGTCGTTTGCAGGTCCCCGAGTTCCTACGAATCCAACGACTCCAGCCAAGCCTCAATCGGACTACCGAGCAGAAAGCCGGGTATCCGTGGGTCTTTGGCTCGGTTTTCCAAGCCGCATCCATCGAGGAACGAGAGATCCCTTCACTGTGATCTTCACCGGGTGCTTCAGACGTTGTCAGGTACACCCCCTCTACCTCCAGTCTTTTTATTGTAGGAGAACTTGCCTTAACCGAGGCTTCTCAGCCCCGGCGATCCTTCTTTAGTACTTTTCTAGGTTCTAATCTGCATGCTTGGCTTCAAAAATTCATACAAAATTCCCTACAACTAATTTTGATCTGAAATTTGGGAATTAATCACCTAACCCCACATATAAAACATATAAAAAGAATTGCATGCATATTAGTCCCCCATCACAAGTACTGCCGGTTCCACAGGGACCATGGGCACGACATGGAAGAGTGCCTCCAACTGAAAGATGCCATCGAGGACCTCATCAGTAGGGGGTACCTGAACAAGTACGTCTGACCCCGCCAGGATCGGGCCAGGACTTCAACTATTAGAGAGCCCCCTGGGGAGTCTGAGCTCCCCAATCAACGCCCAACGGATGGAGGCACAAGCATGCTGTACTGAAGATCTGACTGTGGGTGGAAAGATGACAAGGACATTGTAAAAAGGCCCAAAGGATCCAATGCAATTAGTTTTTTTGATGAGGACCTCTCGGAGCCTCCTCCCCCGAGCGATGACCCTATGGTTGTGTCAGCCATCATCACCAATTATGATATAAAACGCATCCTTATAGATAATGGAAGTTGCGCGGAGGTTTTATTGTACGATGCTTTCATCCGGATGAACTTATCCAGGTCTAGACTGCGAGAGTCCGTGGCACTGCTCACTGGCTTCGGAGGAAATTCTATCGGGGTTGAAGGGGAGATTGCCTTACCAGCGACCCTCGGGACGGAACCTTACTAGCGAACCTACTCTGCCAACTTTGTGGTCATCCGTATGACCTCGGCATACAACACAATTTTGGGACGATCGGCCCTCAATAAGTTCCGGATCATTGTATATACTTACAACCTGCTAGCCAAGTTTTCGACCCATGACGGAGTTGGGGAGCTGAGGGGAGACCATAGAGTAGCTCGGCAATGCCTAGCTATTCACGATAAGCAGCTGGATGGGCGCCCCACACTCGAGCAGCTTGACCCCAGGGACGAAGCCGACAGCCATGGTCAGCCCATCAAGAAGATTGTATTTGTACTCCTTAAGGAGGATGATCTTACGAGAGTCCTTCGGATAGGGAGTGCCTTGGACGAGAGCGCAAGGCGGGAGATGGTCGGCTTCTTAAGGAGCAATGCGGATGTCTTCACCTGGTCGGCATCCGACATGCCAGGCATCCTGACAGACATCATCACCCATAAGCTCATGGTAGATCCTACTTATAGGCTCGTCTGACAAAAGAAGAGGAGCTTCGCTGCTGAAAGGCAGAGGGCCATTGAGGAGGAAGTGAAGAAGCTCTTCGATGCTGGCTTCATCAGGGAGTCTCACTATCCGGAGTGGTTGGCAAATGTTGTCATGTTGAAGAAGGCCAATGGAAAGTGGAGGATCTACATGGATTATATAGACCTCAACAAGGCGTGCCCTAAAGATAGCTTTCCCTTACTGAAAATTGACCAACTGGTAGATGCAACAGCCGGCCACCAACTCTTGAGCTTCATGGATGCTTTCTCCGGGTATAAGTAGATCAGGATGCATTCCGAGGATGAGGAGAAGATGGCCTTTGTCATGGAAAGGGGCTTGTATTGCTATAAGATGATGCCTTTTGGCCTAAAGAATACAGGCACCACCTTCCAAAGGCTAATCAACCGAGTCTTTAAAGATCAGCTTGGGAGGAACATGGAGGTGTACGTCGATGATATGATCATCAAAAGCCTCCATAAGGCCGACCACATCAGGGACCTGCAGGAGTCCTTTGATGCGTTGAGGTGCCACAGAATGAAGCTGAACCCCGCCAAGTGCATTTTTGAGGTGACCTCTGGGAAGTTTCTTGGCTTCCTAGTTACTCAAAGAGGCATCGAGGTCAACCCCGAAAAAATCAAAGCCATCATTGACATGACTCATCCGACCACTAAAAAGCAAGTACAAGAGCTTACGGGTCGCATCACCTCTCTCAGCCGCTTCATCTCCCGGTCGGTCGAGAGATCCCTCCCATTCTTCAAGACCTTGCATCGGTCGGATCGCTTCCAATGGACCGATTAATGCCAGTTGGCCTTTGAAGCCTTGAAAGACTACTTGAGGAATCCCCCACTCTTGGCAAAACCAATGGAAGGGGAAGTGCTATATTTGTACTTGTCAGCCTCTAGCGAGGCCGTCAGCACTGTCCTTATGCGGGTGGGGGAAGGAGGCCAGCTGAAACCCATCTACTACATCAGCAAGGTCCTCAATGATGCTGAGGTTAGGTATCCTAAGGTGCAAAAGCTATTTTACTCATTGGTTGTAGCGGCAAAGCGCCTCCGACCTTACTTCCAGGCGCATCCCATCGTCGTGCTGACGGACCAACCCCTTAGGGCGATCATTCGAAGCCCCGATACCTCCGGACGGCTCGCCAAATGGGCCATCAGGCTGGGCAAGTTTGACATCTCCTTCCAGTCATGGTCATCCTTAAAAGCCCATGTAATTGCTGATTTCATTGCGGAATGCACCTGGGGGGCGGAGCCAACCCCGACAATGGTCGAGACGCCCGTAGCTGAGCTCGTGGGAGAGGCTGACCCGGCGAGAGAAGCTAAGCCTACCTGGACCCTGCACGTAGATGGAGCTTCCAACCTCTCGGGGTGTGGTGCAGGCTTAATCCTAGCCAACCCCGATGGGCAATGTGTGGAGTATGCTCTGCATTTCGCATTCTAGGTGTCGAACAATCAGGCGGAGTATGAAGCTCTACTTGCGGGGTTGAAGATAGCGAATGAATTGGGCATTAATAGGGTCCGCGCCTTCTCCGACTCTCAATTGGTGGTCAATCAAGTGAAGGGAGAGTTCGAAGCAAGGGACCCTTCCTTAGTCAAGTACTTGGACAAGGTACGGGACCTGGTTTCACGACTTAAATTTTTTGAGATCCTTCATATACCTCGGCAACAAAACTCCCAGGCAGATTCTTTGTCACGGCTGGCCACCACCACGGCTGGTACCTCCAACCCGACCTTCATGGAACAACTGCAACACCCGAGCATTGTCAAGGAGCCGACGGAGATCCACCATGTAGAGCAAGAAGCCTCGTGGATGGACCCGATCCATGCATTCCTGGTCCAAGGGGTCCTTCCGGATGACCCAACGGAGGCTAGGTGTGTCCGCTCAACGGTAGCTAAATACGTCATCCTTGATGGAGCCCTCTACAAGCGTTTGTTTTCCTAACCATTGCTGAAATGCTTGGGGTCGGTCGATGCGGATTACGCCCTCCGGGAGGTGCACGAGGGCATCTATGGCAATCATCTTGGAGGAAGATCCTTGGCTTACAAAATCATCCACCATGGATATTACTGGCCTACAATTTAGAAGGATGGCTTAGACTTCATAGGGAAGTGCGATGCGTGCCAGAGGTTCTCCTGCATCCAAAGGAGGCCAGCCAGCTAGCTGACCCCACTTACAGTGCCTTGGCCATTTACACAATAGGGGATGGATATCATGGGACCTTTTCCCCCAGCCTCCGTCAGCGAAAGTTCCTCCTAGTGGCCATTGATTACTTCACTAAGTGGGTGGAGGAAGAGGCCTTGGCATAGATAACCGAGGCCAAAGTGGAAAACTTTGTCTGGAATTGCATTATCTTCTGGTTTGGAATCCCGAAGATGGTCATCACTGACAACGGAAGGCAGTTCAATAACTCTCAATTCTCGAACTTCTGTCAACAATATCACATCGTCCATCGGCTCACATCGATCGCTCACCCTCAGTCCAATGGAGAGGCTAAGGTCACCAATAGAATGATCCTGCATGGATTGAAGACTTGGCTAAATGAAGCCAAAGGGCTCTGGGCGGAGGAGCTTCATTCGATGCTTTGGGCGTATCGGACGATCGCCCGGTCGGCAACGGGGGAAACCCCGTTCAATCTGACCTATGGGAGTGAGGCGGTCATCCCCGTGGAGGTCTCTACTATCCCTGCAGATTGACCAATTCGCCGAGCTAGCCAACTCGGAGCAACGATGGGCTGACCTAGATCTGCTGGACGAGATCTGACTCCGGGCGAGTATGAAGATGGTGACCTACCATCAAAGGATGGCCAGATATTACAACTCACGGGTTAAGGCGCGCACCTTCCAAGTGGGAGATCTGGTCCTGCGGAAGGTGGAGGTCTCAAGGCCAACCGAATAGGGGAAGCTTTACCCCAATTGGGAAGGCCACTATCGGGTTACTGAAGTAATTCAGGCTGGAACCTACCGGCTCGCACACTTGGACGGGTGATGAATAGCACGCCCATGGAATGTAAACAATCTTCGCAAGTACTATCAGTAAAGTCTACATACTTCTTTAGCTTCTTCCAGCCCACTCCGAAAGTCTGACCCCGGTCGGCAGAGGCTCTAGGGCAGCCCACTCTGAAAGTCCGACCCCGATCGGCAGAGGCTCTAGGGCAGCCCACTCCGAAAGTCCGACCCCGGTCGGCAGAGGCTCTATGACAGCCCACTCCGAAAGTCCGACCCCAATCGGCAGAGGCTCAAGGGCAGCCCACTCCGAAAGTCTGACCTCGGTCGGTAGAGGCTCTAGGGTAGCCCACTCCAAAAGTCCGACCCTGGTCGACAGAGGCTCTAGGGCAGCCCACTTCGAAAGTCAGACCCCAATCCACAGAGGCTCTAGGGTAGCCCACTCTGAAAGTCCGACCATGGTCAGCAGAGGCTCTAGGGTAGCCCACTCTGAAAGTCTGACCCCGGTCGGAAGAGGCTCTAGGGCAGCCCACTCCGAAAGTTCGATCACGGTCGGCAATCATCCCGGGACCACCTCCGCCAGACCACAGGAAGGATGGGCCACAGTGGGTGCCACGTCGCGGATGGGGACCCTGAGCAAGTGTCCAGGTATCCGGCCTAATTTATGTTATCATTCTGGACCACCCTACCGGCTTCTGGCCCAGGTGGGCCGACCGGGGGTACTTAAAGAATTTTTGGGAAGAAAAATACTTGTTCCACGTTCGTCGGCCGCCTCGACGGAGCTCGTAACCCTGTGGTACCGTAGAGCCGACCGGGGGTACTTGGAAGAATTTCAGAAAGAAGCAGTGTTTATTTACACCCATGCACACAGTGAAAGTAAGTGATTAGAAGGTTATCTTCATTCATTTCAAAAGAAAGCATTTACAAAAGATGGGTCGGACCTTTACAAACCCTTTAGGTCCGACCCATGGGGGATGCGTCGGGGGCCACAACCTAGGCCCCATCAGCTACAACTGAAGGGTCAACCAGAACTGCAGCAGCTGGAGGATACTCCGGAAGGGCCACAACATCCATGTCGGTTGGCGCTGGAGCTTCGACCCTAGATGACCCTGCTTCACCTTCTACTGGGGGCTTTGCTTCGGCCCCCTCTCCTTCAGACGGGTCCTGCAGCTCGGTGCCTGACAGGTCCAGTCACGGGAAGAGCAGACCCACCTTCTTCAGGGCATCGTCGTAGCCCTCCCTGTAGAAGTCGTGATGGGGAACTAATATGCATGCAATTTGTTTTGTACATTTTATATGTGGGGCTGAGTGATTAATTCCCAAATTTTAGATTAAAATAAGTTGTAGGGAATTTTATATGAATTCTAAAAGATCAGCATGCAGATTAGGACCTAGAAAAGTAGAAAAGAAGGATCGCCAGGACTAAGAAGCCTCGGTTAGGGCAAGTTCTCCTACAATAAAAATACTGGAGGTAGAGGGGTGTACCTGACAACGTCTGTGAAGATCGCAGCAAGGGGTCTCTCGTTCCTCGATGGATGCGGCCTGGAAAATCGAGCCAAAGACCCGCGGATACCCGACTTTCTGCTCGGTGATCCGATTGAGGCTTGGCTGGAGTTGTTGCATTCGTAGGAACTCGGGGACCTGTAAATGACCTGTCAGGGGTTAGAAAACTCACAAAGGAACAAGAAAACAAAGGGAAAATAGTAAGTGAAGGCTTCTTTTGGAGTGGGCGTCCAGGGATCTGAGATGCTTGTTGGCAGCAGGAAGATGATTGCAGCACTGGGAAGAAAAACTCTCACAAACCCCTTTATGCACACAGCAGGGTATCACACAACTCAATAGAAGAACTCAAGGTATTAATTCATATAAAAAATTAGGTTTCATACAAGAGGCTAGGGTCCCTTAAATAGACCCTTAACCTTGGGCTCCAAGTAAGGGCACATAAGTCTTTATATAAGAATCCTTTTCCCTCTCAAACCCTAGCTAGAAAATAAGAAAATATTAGGTAGAAAAATCCCTAAAAATTCTCTTGACATGACCAACACTCCAAGGATGCCAAGGGGGGCATGTTGGGCTTCTAAAAGGCCGGCCCAAAGGGGCTCGGGTGCATGGGTTTGGGCCTCTAGAAGTTGGGGTTGCCTGGTAGCCAAGTAGCAGGAATATTCCTTGGTATCTTGCTTCTTAGGGCCTTGGGCTTGGCACCTGGGCTTGATTTCTTTGGGCTAGGATGCAGATGGACCTCTGGAATCATGGATGCCCTTATCTATGAATATATTTTGGCATCTGGAAGGGAATCTGGGGATCTGGAGGGCATCTGCAAGAAATCAGGATTTTCCTGAATTTTCCTCCTGGGGTCTTCAAATCTTCAAGCTGGGTTGGACTTGGGCTATACTTCCATGTCTTCAATCTAGTTGGACTTGGTCTTCACTTGTAGAATATAGTCTTGAGTCTTCAGTATGCTTGGACAGGACTCAAAAAAATAAAATTAGCTCAACATGAGCTGACTAGCATTGGACTGAACTAGCTCAACATAAGCTAACTAGTACAGAACTGAAATAACAACTCAAAAGACTCAAACAACAACTAAAAAAAGGACTCAGATGGGCTAAGCCCTTATTACAGGGGACTCAAATATTAACTAAGTGATCCACAGAGGGTTGAGAAGCCTCTGCCTTATTCTGGAGCCTCTGGTGTCCGCACCAATTCTCTCGGGGTGGGAGGAACTCGACCCTGTCGAGTGAAGATCAGATTGGCTCATATATCTCTCAAGAAGGTCTGGGTTGAGGTGTTGCAAGTCCTCTCGAGAAATCCATGAATCGTCCGACTCTGGCCGGCCTTGCCATCGGACTAGGAAGCGTTGATAACCATGACCCCGGGTCATAATGGCTTGATCGTCCAGGATACGCTCGATCCGTTCTCCTCTCTCAGGCCAATTAATTGGTGGACACTCTGGGTAAGGATCACTCTCAACAGAAGGGATAGGTCCAAAAGCCTCACTGGGTATCGTTCCCGGTTTCTTGTACTCAACCAGGTCTGTAATATTGAAGGTAGAACTATTGCCCATATCCGAAGGCAAGTCTAGCACGTAGGCATTTGATCCAACCTTCTTTAATACTTTAAAAGGTCCGGCTCCCCGAGCATGAAGCTTCTTAATGGTCCCAGGTGGGAACCGTTCAGGCCTAAGCCTAATCATGACAGAATCCCCTACATCAAATTCTTTGATCCTTCTTCAGGAATTAACCAAATTTTTATAAGTTTCATTGCTTAAGTTTATCTTTTGGTTAATGTCTTTATGCAAGTCTCTAATATGCTGTGCAAATGACTCTGCGGACTCTGAGACTCGTGCATGAATAGGTAAAGGAATCGAATCAATGGGGCGATTAGGCTTGTACCCATGGACTATCTCAAAAGGGCTCTTACCCATTGTCCTATTTACTGAACTGTTGTAGGCAAACTCTGCTCTAGGTAATAACAAATCCCATGTTCCAACATGTTCACCTACCAGGCATCTAAGGAGGTTTCCGAAACTTCGGTTCACTACTTCAGTTTGGCCATCTGTTTGAGGGTGGTAGGCTGTAGAAAACTTAAGCTTGGTCCTTAATAGGTGCCATAAGGTCTTCCAGAAATAACTAGTGAACCTAACATCCCTATCAGATATAATGGTCTTGGGTAGGCCATGGAGTTTGACCACATGATCTAAGAAGAGTTTGGCTACCCTAGACGCATCAAAGGTCTGGGAACAGGGAATGAAGTGAGCCATCTTAGAGAACCTATCGACCACTACAAAGATTGAGTCATGTTTCTTTTGGGTCTTAGGTAATCCTAGCACGAAATCCATACTTAGGTCCTGCCAAGGACGATCAGGCACTGGTAAAGGTGTGTAAAGACCAGTGTTTTGCTTTTGCTGTTTGGCAACAGCACAAGTTCGACATCTGGCTACAATCTGTGCAACATGCCTTTTCAATCCTAGCCAAAAGAACTGGTCCTCTATTGCTAAGATCGTCTTATTTCTACCGAAATGACCAGCTAAACCTCCAGCATGGGTTTCCCAGATTAGGAATTCTCTAAGGAAAGTTTTGGGTATACAGAGTCGATTATTCTGGAAAAGGTAACCATCCTGAAGGGTATACTCACTATGGGTACTGGATGGTCCTAGCCTAAGGGTCTGGTAAATGTCTCCAAAGTTTGGGCAGGCTTCATATTCATCCTTTAACCTATCAAACCCTATGACTTGGGTACTAACAGATCCCAATAGTAAAGACCTACGGCTCAGGGCATCTGCTACCTTATTTTCAGTGCCAGCACAGTGCTTCAGGACGAAAGTGTAGGCCTGAATGTACTCAATCCATTTACCATGCCGAGGATTCAGTTTCTTTTGGGAGTTCAGGAATCTGAGTGCCTCATGGTCAGAAAATAAAACAAACTCCTGTGGTAGTAAGTAATGCCTCCAATATCTAAGGGACTGGACTACCGTATAAAATCCCTTGTCATAGGTAGAGTACTTAAGTTTAGCCTCATTCAGCTTTTCACTGAAGAAGGCTACAAGGTGGTTCTCTTGACTTAGTACCCCGCCTATTCCTACTCCCGAGGCGTCGCAAGCGACCACAAACACCTTAGTAAAGTCAGGTAATCTAAGGATGGGTGCATGGGTCATCTTATCCTTAAGCTCTAGGAAGGCCTTATTAGCTGCTTTGGTCCACTCAAATGTACCCTTCCTAATGCAATCGGTGATAGGTGCGACGATTATGCTAAAACCCCTAATAAATCTCCTGTAAAAGGTTGCTAGGCCATGGAAACTACGTACATCATGGACATTAGAGGGTGTAGGCCACTCAACAATCGCCCTAACCTTTTCAGGATCTGCAGAAACTCCCTCAGGGGTGACAACAAAACCTAGGAAGATGACCCTATGTGTCATGAAATCACACTTCTTAAAGTTGGCATAGAGGTTATTCTCCCTAAGGGTTTGGCATACCAGTCTTAGATGACTAAGGTGGTCCTTCTTGGTCCTGCTATAAATCAGAATATCGTCAAAGTAGACCACAACGAATTTTCCGGTAAACTCTCTCAGGACCTGGGTCATAATCCTCATAAAGGTACTTGGTGCATTGGAAAGTCCAAAGGGCATTACAACCCACTCAAACAGGCCATCCTTAGTCTTGAAAGCAGTTTTCCACTCATCCCCAGGTCTAATTCTCACCTGATGATAGCCGCTCTTAAGGTCTATCTTGGAGAAAACTCTGGCTCCAGCCATCATGTCTAACATATCATCCAACCGGGGGATGGGAAACCTATATTTCATAGTTATTTTGTTGATAGCTCTACTATCTACACACATCCTCCAGGTACCATCCTTCTTAGGGGTCAGTAAAGCAGGGACTGCACATGGACTCAGGCTCTCCCTAATGAAACCTTTCCTAAGTAATTCTCCCACTTGTCTCTGTAATTCTTGATGCTCACTGGGATTCAGTCTATAGTGAGGAAGGTTTGGTAAAGTGGCTCCTGGAACTAAGTCTATTGCATGCTGGATGTTCCTAAGGGGTGGCAATTGATCAGGTAAATCCTTAGGGAAGACATCTTCGAATTCTTTCAGAGCTTCAACAATTTCTTTAGGGTGTTCCTTTTGGGTTGGCTCTAATATTTCTTTGGAGGTCAAGATCCAAACAAGGTTACCCTCAACAATCTCCTGTTCTAACTCCCTAGCCTTAATCAGGTTAACTCCAGGTTTCTTGTCCTTAAGGCTACTAGAACTCCTCTTAACTGGGTCCCTAGGGGGAGCTGGATTGATAACAAACTTATTCCCATGGTAGTTGAAGGTACAAACATTGGTTCGACCATACAAGGTTGCATCATGATCAAATAGCCAAGGTCGACCTAAAATAATACTACTTACTTCCATGGGGATAACATCACACCAAATCTTTTCCTCATAGGTCTGCAATCTAAGTAAGATTTGGCACCTAACTTGAATTTGGATGGAGGTGGAATCTACCCAAGAAACTTTGTATGGGCAAGGATGAGGAACTGTGGTCAATCCTAAAGATTTAACTGTCTTGGCAGAGATGGCATTGACACAACTCCCACTATCTATGATGATCTTAAGAACCTTATCCCCTATCTTAACAAAAGTCTGTAGGATGCTAGTCCTACGCCAATCTTCCTTAACTGGGGTTTGGGCTAGGATGCACCTAACCATCCTAATTGGTTCTCAAACTCAGGTTCTTCCTCCTCACCTTCGTACTCCTCTATTAATTGATCATCAGCCTCATAAACTTCTCCCTCAGGTTTGACTACAGACTCAGCTCTTCTTCTTGTAATTCACCTAGATGTAAAGCACTAACTGGACATTGATTCATAAAGTGGCCTGGCTTATGACATCTAAAACAGGTCTTTTGGGGAGTGTAACCCTTATTAGCTTCTACAGATTTTCCTCGATCATCCTTGCGGGCCAAAGAATTACTAGGCTGGGGTCGACTCGGACCTGGCTGACTAGGACTGGGTCGATTTGGGCTTGGTAGACTAGGACTGGGTCGACTGGGTATGGGTCGACTCTGAAGGGGCTGGCTAGCTCCCAGATACTGACTAGGGTATCTAGTGGGCTCAGGTCGACGGTAAACGGGCCCTCTATGGAAACGTTCATGATCCCTAGCAATCTGGTAAGCATGGTCCAGGTCTCTAACCTCTCTCATGTAGAACTCTTTCTTAATGTCATCTCTTAATCCAGCCCTAAACCTAGATAAGACAACATCCTCAGACTCCCTCAAATCACATCGCATGGAATACTCATCAAATTTTGCAATGTACTCATCTATGCTCTTGTTACCCTGATTAAATCGTTGCCATTGATCTAGTAACCTACTACGATATGAAGCTGGAACGTATCTTGTCCTAAGCTTACCCTTCATGGCCCACCAGGTGGTTATAGGATCATGCCCTCCTAGATTAAGGGTTCTCTTAACACTAGCCCAATGTAACCTGGCTTCCCGAATCAACTTAAGCTTAGCAAACCTAAATTTATGCTCCTCTGTCATATCATACCATTCAAAATATTGATCCATCTCTCCCTCCCAATCTATATAGACCTTAGGATCTAGATAACCATCAAAAGTTGGAGCATCAAGCTTGACATGTCTATAGGATCGGTCCTCCTGGTCTACAAAATCCTGATTAGGCCTTCTATGACGAACTTCAGGGATTGGGTCAGGACGATAGCCTCTTCTAGTTTCAACCTCAAGATATGGATCAGGGTTCGGGGTCCTCCTGGGCTCAGGATTGTAGTATGGGTCAGGTTGAGGGGCTCTCCTAGGTTCGACCTCTTGGTATGGGTCAGGGTCTGGGGTCCTCCTAGGCTGAGGGTTATAGTATGGGTCAGGATGAGGGGCTCTCCTAGGTTCGACCTCAGGGTATGGATTAGGGTTTGGGGTTCTCCTAGGTTGAGGGGAATTAGGATCTGGCTCAGACTGTGAACCATGGGTTTTTCCTGGGGTCCCTACCCGGACTTCTAACTGATCAAACCTGCTGGCAAGATGGTCAATTCTATCATTGGTTTGAATACCAGACTGAGTTAACTGGGTCATCTGGGTAGTTATCTGGGTAGCCATCTGGGCCATTTGATCAGCTAGGGCTTTTATTTGGGCTTGTAAATTTTCCATGGGTTCAGACATTTATGAAGGAGGTGGGTGATATGAAACTCCTGATCTAGTGCTCATGCAAGACTCGATCAGACCGACTATAGCTGACTAGACCTAGAGTCCAAACTAGATGCTCAATCAGGGTGGCAAACTAGCCTATAGTAACCCTGTACTCAGCCTGGCAGGTGTAAGGGGAGTGTTAGGTCCCTGATTGCCAATCCTAGACACCAATCAGAGATTGGCCAGGTAGGCGGACCAGCACACAAGCCCTTCGGGATTGAATCCCTAAACCATCATTCTAGACACTGAGCACAAGGCACACACAGGTTAACTTGACACAGTGATCTAACACTAGTCCGGACCCGACCAGTTGCTGTCCCTAGCCCACTAGGGCAAATTAAGTCTAATTAATTTTAGGTTAAGGCTTGGGACCGAATGCAAAGGATGTAGTTTTGGGCTAAGGAGAGGTTATCAACTCCTCCCCTTATCTGATATAGCAAGAGTGCCCTTAAAAGTAAATTATGCAATGATGGCAAGCAGATGAGGATGCAAATTAGGGTTTAGATATTTTTGGGATTTTTGGAGAATATGTAATTTTTTTTTTTTTGGTATTTTCTTAAATAGAAGAAAACTTGAAAATTATGGCCTAATATGCAGGAAATATACTAAAATTAAAATATATGCAAAAATTGCTAAAGAAAAACCTAAAACTTCCAAACTTGTCTTGCTGAAAAAAAGAACAGAGTCAAAAATTTGCAGGCTGTATTTCGGCTTGAAGAAAATTCAAAGTCCAAAATAAAATCTGTAAAAATTCTGAAAGTTACTTTGAATTATGATAAATCTAGGAAAATAAATTTTAAAGATTTTGGAGTTTTTAATAGGGAGAAATAATTAAAATAACAGAGCATATACAGACTGAAAAATTGCAGAAAATAAGCCCTAATCTAAGCTCTGATACCAAATGATGGGGAACTAATATGCATGCAATTTATTTTTTACGTTTTATATGTGGGGTTGAGTGATTAACTCCCAAATTTTAGATTAAAATAAGTTGTAGAGAATTTTATATGAATTTTAAAAGATCAACATGCAGATTAGGACCTAGAAAAGTAGAAAAGAAGGATCGCCGGGGCTGAGAAGCCTCGGTTAGGGAAAGTTCTCCTACAATAAAACTACTGGAGGTAGAGGGGTGTACCTGACAATGTCTGTGAAGATCGCAGCAAGGGGTCTCTCGTTCCTCGATGGATGCGGCCTAGAAAACCGAGCTAAAGACCCGCGGATACCCGGCTTTCTGCTCGGTGATCCGATTGAGGCTTGGCTGGAGTCGTTGGATTCGTAGAAACTCCGGGACCTGTAAAGAACCTGTCAGGGGTTAGAAGACTCACAAAGGAACAAGAAAACAAAGGGAAAATAGCAAGGGAAGGCTTCTTTTGGAGTGGGCGTCTAGGGATCTGAGATGCTTGTTGGCAGCAGGAAGATGATTGCAGCACTGGGAAGAAAAACTCTCACAAACCTCTTTATGCACACAGCAGGGTATCACACAACTCAATAGAAGAACTCAAGGTTTTAATTCATATCAAAAATTAGGTTTCATACAAGAGGCTAGGGTCCGTTAAATAGATCCTTAACCTTGTGCTCCAAGTAAGGGCACATAAGTCTTTACATAAGAATCCTTTTCCCTCTCAAACCCTAGCTAGAAAATAAGAAAATATTAGGTAGAAAAATCCCTAAATATTCTCTTGACTTGGCCAACACTCCAAGGATGCCTAGGGGGGCGTGTTGGGCTTCTAGGTGCAGCAAAAGGCCGGCCCAATGGGGCTCGGGTGCATGGGTTTAGGCCTCTGGAAGCTTGGGTGGCCTGGTAGCCAGGTAGCAGGAATATTCCCTGGTATCTTGCTTCTTAGGGGCTTGGGCTTGGCACCTGGGCTTGATTTCTTTGGGCTAGGATGCAGATGGACCTCTGGAATCATGGATGCCCTTATCTATGAATATACTTTGGCATCTGGAAGGGAATCTGGGCATCTGGAGGGCATATGCAAGAAATTAGGGTTTTCCTGAATTTTCCTCCTGGGGTCTTCAAATCTTCAAGCTGGGTTGGACTTGGGCTATACATCCATGCCTTCAATCTAGTTGGACTTGGTCTTCACTTGTAGGATATAGTCTTGAGTCTTCAGTATGCTTGGACAGGACTCAAAAAAATAAAATTAGCTTAACATGAGCTGACTAGCATTGGACTGAACTAGCTCAACATAAGCTAACTAGTACAGAACTGAAATAACAACTCAAAAGACTCAAACAACAACTAAAAAAAGGACTCAGATGGGCTAAGCCCTTATTACAGGGGACTCAAATATTAACTAAGTGATCCATAGAGGGTTGAGAAGCCTCTGCCTTATTCTGGTGCCTCTGGTGTCCGCACCAAGTCGGCTGCCGCCTCCTCCACGTCTTCAGTAAAGCTGCTGGAGGCATGCCACCACGACTTCCTGGACCTGCTTCACGGCCAGTTCCTTGGACTCCTTAAGTTAAACCTCCAACTATGCTACCACCGCCCGCTCGGCCCGGGCCCTCTGGTCGGCCTCCACCGACAGCTTCTCTTCCTCACCCAACCGGTGGGCGAGGGAGTTGGCTTTTGCCTTCCTTTTCTTCAACTTGGCCTCGCGGTCGGCCAGCCGGCCCTCGGCCTCCTTCAGAGCCGCCTTCACTGACTCTATCTCCGCTTGGGCTGCTTCCAGGTTCTCCATGGAAGACTTCAGGGATGCCACTACGGCCTCCTGGGCCTTCTCTAGCTCCTGGACCCTCTTCGCGGAGGTCTTGGCGGCATGCACTACATGATAGATGCCATCGTCCATGAGGGAGATGCCATGGACAAGCTGCAAATGTCCGACCAAGTTAGTAAAGAAGTAAAGAAGTAAAGAAACAAGGCAAAGTCCTTACCCACATGAAGTCCCGGTAAGTCTCCACAGTCACGTCGATCAGGTTTCTTTGGATCGACACCTCCCAGTCAGCATCGATATTGCGCCCCTCAGCAGGCTCCGCGCCCTCCTAGGGTGGTCGAGTGCATGCTAGTGTTGGAACCCGTCCTAGCGGATCTCCTTGTCTGACCGCTCAGGTTCGCTACTAGTTGCCTCCTCCACGGTCGGCCCATTGCCCTTATCGATTGAAGGGGCCACCTCTTCAGTGCCGACGGGCATAGGGATTGGCGCTATGGCTGTGTCGGATGATCGGCCCTCCTGATGGAGCCGACGCTCTCACCGCCCTCATCGCCATGTGCTTAATGAGGGGGATGTCATCCCCATCCGAGTCGACCACCACGACGGGAACGGGTCACTCCTCCTCCCACCTCTTCTTCTATCGCTCGGTGGCTGGTGGGGGAACTGATTCTAGGGTAGCCCGCTTCCACACCGCCCATCGGATGACCTTGGATTTGTCAACACACTGCATCCTTTCTCCTATCACCGGACACTCAAAATTAGTAGGAGAGAAAGAGAAAAAGCTAAGGGAATTATAAGAAGGGGAGGGGTCGGCCCTTGCCTAAGAATCCCTCAGAGCTGATCACCGCCTGATGAAGGGTCCCTTCCCCCAACAGCTCAAATGCCACCACTGGGATGGCTCTACTAATCACATTGAACGTGCCCAGGTTGGTCGCCGATATAGACCTCCCCTCGCGGACTCTCGCCCGCGGCTCTCTCTACAACGGGTCGAACCCCCAAGGTTCGAGGTTGCTGACGAAGACGAACCTAGCCTTCCACCCGTGGACGGTTGACGGGAGGCACTTCAGGATCTTTCAGCCCTGGCGGGGGACAAACAGGACCGACTCCCGGCTCTTAAAGTCCCTATTCAAGTAGAAGAAGTTATCGAAGAGGGACAGACTGGGGTTGGACCTGGCCCTATAGCATAGTACTATGAAGCAGCATATCGCCCGAATGCTATTCGGGGTCAGTTGCGCCGGGGTTACCCTATAGAAGTTAAAGACCTCTATGAACAGGGGGTGCAGAGGAAACCTGAGGCCGACCTTAAGGTGGGACCCGTACATTGGGAGGGTCCCTGGACCTAGTGGGTTATTTGCTCTCTCCTCTCGGCCTGGAAGTGTGAGGTGCAGGGTGGACGGGATGTCGTACATTGCCCCGAGGTTTTCGACCCGCTCCCAGGTCATGGTTGAGGGTATTTTGCTCAGCCCCGGATCCCTAGGCCTATGGGATGAACCCCTACTGCTAGACACCAATGGAAGCTAGAAGAAGGATGGTGGGGACACCAAAGGCACCAGAATAAGATAGAGGCTTTTCAACCCTCTATGAATTGATCAATAATTTATGAGTCCATCTTTAATAAGGGCTTAGCCTATCTGAGTCCATTTTAGTTGTTATTTAAGTATTTTGAGTTTCAGTTCTGTAATAGTCAGCTCATGTTCAGCTAGTTCAGTCCAGTGTTAGTCAGCTCATGTCGAGCTAATTTTATTTTTTTGAGTCCCATTCAACCTTATTGAAGACTCAAGACCACATCATACAAGTGAAGACCAAGTCCAACTAGATTGAAGACATTGAAGTATAGCCCAAGTCCAACCCAGCTTGAAGATTTGAAGACCCCAGGAGGAAAATTCAGAAAACCCTGATTCCTTGCAGATGCCCTCCAGATGCCCAGATTCCCTTCCAGATGCCAAAATATATTCATATACCAAGGCATCCATGATTTTAGAGGTCCATCTGCATCCTATCCCAAAGAAATCAAGCCCAGGTGCCAAGCCCAAGCCCCTAAGAAGCAAGATACCAGGGAATATTCCTGCTACCTGGCTACCAGGCCACCCCAGCTTCCAGAGGCCCAAACCCATGCGCCCAAGCCCCTTTGGGCCAGCCTCTTGCTGCTCCTAGAAGCCCAACACGCCCCCTAGGAATCCTTGAAGTGTTGGCCAAGTCAAGATAATTTTTAGGGATTTTTTCTACCTAATGTTTCCTTATTTTCTAGCTAGGGTTTGAGAGGGAAAAGGATTCTTATGTAAAGACTTATTTGCCCTTACTTGGAGCCCAAGGTTAAGGGTCTATTTAAAGGACCCTAGCCTCTTGTATGAAGGAAGATTTTGATATATGAAATAAACCTTGAGTTCTTCTATTGCTTTGTGTGATTACCCTGCTGTGTGCATAAAGGGGTTTGAGAGTTCTTCTTCCCGGTGTTTGCAACCATCTTCCTGCCGCCAACCATCCTTCCAGCCCCTCCAAAATATTCATTCCTTTGCTGTTTTCCTTTATTTTATTGATCTACTTTGAGTTTTGTAACCCTTGACAGATCTCTTGCAGGTTCCCGAGTTCCTACGAATCCAACGACTCCAGCCAAGCCTCAATCTGACCACCGAGCAGAAAGCTAGGTATCCGCGGGTCATTGGCTCAGTTTTCCAGGCCGCATTCATCGAGGAACGAGAGATCCCTTTGCTGTGATCTTCACCGGGTGCTTCAGACGTTGTCAGGTACACCCCCTTTACCTCCAGTAATTATATTGTAGGAGAACTTGCCCTAACCGAGGCTTCTCAGCCCCGGCGATCCTTCTTTAGTACTTTTCGATGTCCTAATCTACATGCATGGCTTCAAAAATTCATACAAAATTCCCTAAAACTAATTTTGATTTTAAAATCAGGAATTAATCACCAAACCTAATATATAAATATAAAAAATGAATTGCATGCATATTAGTCCCCCATCATTTGGTATCAGAGCTTAGATTATGGCTTGTTTTCTGCAATTTTTTAGTCCATATATGCTCTGTTATTTTAATTATTTGTCCCTGATAAAAACTCCAAAAATTATGAAATTTATTTTTCTGGATTCACCATAATTCATAGTAATTTTAAGAATTTTTAAAGATTTTATTATGGCCTGTAAATTTTTTGCAAGCCGAAATACAGCCTATAAATTTTTGGCTCTGTTTTTTCAGAAAGACAAGTTTGGAAGTTTTAGGGTTTTGTTTAGCATCTTTTGCATATCTTTTAATTTTAGTATATTTACATTATATTAGGCCATGATTTGCAAGTTTTCTTCTATTTAAAAAATACCAAAAAAAAATTACATATTCTCCAAAAATACCAAAAACATCTAAACCCTAATTTGCATCCTCATCTGCCTGCCATCATTGCATAATTTACTTTTAAGGGCACTCTTGCTATATCAGATGGGGGGAGGATTTGATCACCTCTCCTTAGCCCAAAACCACATCCCTTGCATTCAGTCCCAAGCCTTAACCTAAAATTAACTAGACTTAATTTGCCCTAGTGGGCTAGGGACACCAACTGGTCGGGTCTAGACTATGAGTCAGATCATTGTGTCAAGCTAACCCATGTGTGCTTTGTGCTCAGTGTCTAGAACGGTGGTTTAGGGATTCAATCGCAAAGGGCTTGTGTGCTGGTCCGCCTACCTGGCCAATCTCTGATTGGTGTCTAGGATTGGCAATCAGGGACCTAACACTCTCCTTACACCTGCCTGGCTGAGTACAGGGTTACTATAGGCTAGTTTGCCACCCTGATTGAGCCCTTAGTTTGTACTCTAGGTCTAGTCAGCTGTAGTCGGTCTGATTGAGTCTTGCATGAGCACTAGATCAGGAGTTTCATATCACCCACCTCCTTCACAATTGTCTGAACCCATGGAAAATTTGCAAGCCTAAATGAAAGCCCTAGCTGATCAAATGACCCAGATGGCTACCCAGATGACTACCCAGATGACCCAGTTAACTCAGTCTGGTATTCAAACCAATGATAGAATTGACCATCTTGCCAATAGGTTTGATCAGTTAGAAGTCCGGGTAGGGACCCCAGGAAAAACCCATGGGTCACAGTCTGAGCCAGATCCTGATTCCCCTTAACCTAGGAGGACCCTAAACCCTAATCCATACCCTGAGGTCGAACCTAGGAGAGCCCCTTATCCTTACCCATACTACAATCCTCAACCTAGGAGGACCCCAAAGCCTGAGCCATACAATAATACTGAACCTAGAAGAACCCCTTACCATGACCCATATTATGATACTGAACCTAGAAGAACCCCTTACCATGACCCTTATTATGATACTGAACCCAGTAGAACCCAATACTCTGACCCATATAGGGAGTCCAATGCTAGGAGTACCCAATACTCTGACCCATATAGGGAGCCCAACCCTTGGAGAACCCAATATTCTGACCCATATAGGGAGTCCAACCCTAGGAGAACCCAATATCCTGACCCAAATAGGGAGCCCAAACTTAGGAGGACCCCATACCATGATCCATCCTTAGAACCTGACCATAGAGCTGACCCAAAACCATATGACCCAAGATCCTATAATCCCATGACCCATGATCAGCACCCTTGTCCTATGAGTCCAGAGAACCCATAACCCGTAAGTATCAATCTAGTACTAGACAGGTTTTTCCTAACCAACTTGAATCCCATAGGATTAGTACCCCTAAATATGAACCCAGTAGTGAGCCACTACCCCTTAGTCAACCTGAACCAACTAGGACTAGTGTCCATAATCAGAAACCAGGACCTAGCCAATTTTCCCCTAGGTGACCTTCTCCAACCATTCCTGAGATTGACAAGGCTTACATTAACGCGGAAGTGTATGAAGCTGATGCAAACTTAGTGGATGAGTATGAGGGAGAAGAGGAGACACCTTTAGATGACCTAAAATTAGCTGACCCAATAGATACCCAGGTAGAAGCCAACCTAGAGGTAGTTGACCTTGACCACATCCAACCTAAAGCTATAGTGGAAGAACAAATAGAGGAAGAGAACCTAGGTACTGCTATTAGAGCCTTACCTGAGGAAATCATAGAGGAGAGCCAAATTATAGAGTCTTGTCCTAAAATACAAGAACCTGAAGAATTTATTAAGGACCTGATCTCTTTGAATCTATACCTTCAAGATGAGCCTCCTCCTATAGTTCCCATTAAGGATCTCTTCCTGAGATTAGTAACCCATCCTTCCATTATACAAACCCCATAGATATACCGCAACTCCGTAAGGTTAACCTCATTAGTATAGGATTAGTTCCTGACACCCCATTTTTTATCCTACTTTATCCAACTAACCCGGAACCTTTTTCTCTACCCTACCAGACTAATTCTGAACCCACTTCCTATTTCCTACCCTTTCCTGAGTATTCTCATGTGTCTAGAACTATTAGATTACATTTTGTTGAGGTTACTAGGTTGCAAGGATCCATAGAGGCCATCCCATTTACTACCTACTTTTGGCAGACCCTCTGGCACCTATTAGGAGTTACTAGCAAATTTTCTTCTGCATGTCATCCATCAACCACGACTCATGCCCCCAAGCCCAAGTGGTAGTTAAGACCTAATAAACTTCTTTAGTCAAGTCTGTTAGGTGTAGGTTTGAGTCCTTTGCATCATCTTGTTAGGAGTCTGCATGTGCCTAGCATGTTCACCACCCGCACTAATATTAAAACAACTGGCTAATTTCCAAAGATGGATCAAAGAATTTGATGTAGTGGATTCTATCTTGGTTAGGCATAGACCTAAAAGAAGCTTCATGCTCGCAGAGCCGGACCTTTTAAAGTGTTAAAGAAGGTTGGATCAAATGCCTATGTGTTAGATTTGCCTTCGGATTTGGGCATTAGTTCTACCTTCAATATTATAGACCTGGTTGAGTACAGGGAACCGGCAGCAATACCTAGTGAGGCTTTTGAACCTATTCCTTTTCATTGTGAGTGACCCTAACTCAGAGTGTCCACTAATAAATTTGGCCTGAGAGAGGAGAACGGATCGAGCGTATCCTGGATGATCAAGCCATTATGACCCGGGGCCATGGTTATCAACGCTACCTGGTCCGATGGCAAGGCCGGCCAGAGTCGGACGATTCATGGATTTCTCGAGAGGACTTGCAGCACCTCAACCTAGACCTCCTAGAGAGATATGTGAGCTAGCTTGATCTTTGATGCAGAACAAATAAAGGGATGCGATGCGGAAGTAAATTAAGATTAACTAATTTTTTTTTGTTGTTTTTATATGTTTGTAGAAGTTGGCTTCAAATCAAAGAAAAGTTAACCTAACATTGAAAGATACTAATATGATAATTGAAAGCACAATTTTAAGGAAACTAAATTATCAGAGTAGTTCAGAAGCAACGGATCGCTGGGGGTTGAGAAACTCCCAGACCTAGGGTTTCGCTCCGAACTTTCAACAGAACAGAAATAAAGAGAAGAGATGGTTTATCTAACCAGACAATGATCTTCACAATTTTGGTGGAAGAACTCTCCCGAGCAGATTGTTAGATCCTCGGATTCAGATATCTTCGTAATGGATCCTCCAATACTGGTCCTTTGGCGGGTTGGCTTCTCCTGAACTCAAGATCTGAAAGAGAAGAAAAACAATTGATGGAATCAGAGAGTCAAGGGAAAGATTTACCAGGTTGATGAACTTGAAAATTGAAATTGCTGAAAACTGGATTCTCCTGGATGTTGATGTGATTTTCCTTGGAACTTGCTCTGGATCTGAAGTAGCCGGACTGGATCTGGATGAAGGTGGACGGCCTGGACTTGTAGAGAGAGAGAGGCCATGGGAGATGGATGGAGCTAGGGTTTGATGGATTGAAAATAATGAAGGGCGGCTAGGGTTTTGGAATTTCAAGTGGCTAACCTAGGGTTTTGGATAAAGATGGAGATCTCTCACCTCCTCAAGGCTCCAATGGAACCCGGATTACTCCCTCACGGAGCTCAACACTTAGAATAGTGCGGAAGAAGAGAAACCTAGATCACTCAACACAAGAGAATAGCAAAAATAATTTTTTCTTCATTGATTGTTCAAAGTTACAAAGAGAGGTCTATTATATAGACCTAAAATTTTCTCCAAGCTCGTACAAATTCCCATGTGGGACTAAACTCCTCCAACCTCTAGATTAGGTAGAAAATCTTCTCTCTTGGCCGACCAAGAGTTCAAAAAAAATTGGGACGGCCATAAAGGAATTTTTTTGGAATTTTTATGGCGCCTCCTTTGGAGTTGGATTTGGATTTGGAGTCCTCTTCTTCTTATGGCATTTCTTCTTTTCTTCCACTCCAAGTTAAGCTCTTTGATTTTGATTTGAACTTCAATTAGGAGTAGGTTGGATGTCCTTCTTTGATTTCTTCTCCAAGAGAAGTCCCTTTCCTTCTTTGCTTGGACAAACTTGGCAGGTATGGGCGCCTCCTTTAAATTAGCTTCCAATTTGATTTTTTTTTTTTGGATGTGGGGACCATGACACTGGGATGCCTCTGTGGCACCTCCTGGACTCTGGCGTGTGCTCGGAGTGTGGCTGGGCGTGTGGCTTGGAGTGTGGCCTCCACTTGCTTGAACCTTGATTTGATTGGAAGACAAATGTGGCACCATTTTGGACCAAATTGAAACCACATCGAGACTTGCACCGAGTCAACATGACTCAACAAAATTTAAATGGTGACTCAAGAAATAAATAAAATAAATAAACTGGTTGACCAGGTCAACCTTTATTACAAACCCTAATTTCTCGGGCAATGTCAATCAGAGATCCAAATGGAGCTCTGAAGTCTTCTTCTGAGTCTGGTGCCTGCACCAATTCTCCCAGGGTGGGAGGAACTCGACCCTGTCGAGTAAGGCTCAAGTTGGCTTTGGTATCTCTCCAAGAGGTCTGGGTCCAATTCTTGTAATTCTTCTCGGGAGATCCAAGAGTCATCAGAATCTGGCCTTCCTTGCCAGCGGACCAGGTACCTTTGGTATCCTCGATTACGAGTAGAGATAACCTGATCATCCAGGATCTTTTCAATCTGCTCTTTCCTCACAGGCCAGTTTGTTGGTGGACACACAGGGTCGGGATCACTCTCAATGATAGGGTTAGGCTCAAAAGGCTCACTAGGAATCACAGCTGGCTCCCTGTACTCTACTAAGTCTGTAATGTTGAAAGTAGAGCTAATGCCTAGTTCTGGAGGCAACTCGAGCACATAGGCATTGGATCCTACTCTCTTTACCACTCTAAATGGTCCAGCTCCCCTAGCATGTAACTTTCTAACGGTTCCAGGAGGAAACCGTTCAGGCCTTAACCTAATCATCACATAGTCTCCCTCAACAAAAGATTTGACTCGCCTTTGAGTATCAGCCAACTTCTTATAAGTTTCATTACTTAAATTTATTTTGGCATGAATTTCTTTATGCAAGTCTTTTACATGCTGTGCAAAATTCTCAGCAGATTCGAAGACTCGAGTGTGGACAGGTAAAGGGACTAGGTCAAGAGGTGTGTGAGGTTTGTACCCATGTACAATTTCAAATGGACTCTTACCCGTAGACCTATTGACCGAGTCATTGTACGCAAATTCTGCCCTTGGTAGGTATAAATCCCAATTTCTGGTGTTTTCACCAACAAGACATCTCAGCAGATTTCCTAGGCTACGGTTCACTACTTCAGTTTGGCCATCAGTTTGGGGATGATAGGCAGTTGAAAACTTAAGTTTTGTCCCTAACTTATGCCAAAGGGTCTTCCAAAAGTAACTGGTGAACCGGACATCCCTATCTGAAAAGATTGTCTTAGGTAGGCCATGGAGTCTAACTATCTCATTGAAGAAAAGTGTGGCTACCTTAGACGCATCAAAGGTTTGGGAACAAGGCAAGAAGTGGGCCATTTTAGAGAATCGGTCGACTACGACACAGATAGAATCATGTCTCCTCTGGGTCTTAGGTAAACCTAACACAAAATCCATACTCACATCTTGCCAAGGACGATCTGGGACAGGGAGTGGGGTATAAAGGCCAGTGTTTTGTTTTCGCTGTTTGGCAACAGCGCAGGTTCGACATCTAGCTACAATATTAGCTACATCCCTTTTCAAGCTAGGCCAGAAAAAGTGGTCTTCAATAGCTAGAATGGTCTTGTCTTTTCCAAAATGGCCGGCTAAACCTCCAGCATGAATTTCCCAAATCAAAAATCCCCTAAGAGAAGTTCTAGGGATGCAAAGCCTATTTTTGAAGAACAAAAAACCATCTACAAGGGTATAATCCTGGTGATTACTAGATGGTCCTTGAACTAGATCCTGATACACAGTTATGAAATCCGGACAAGACTCATATTCCTCTTTGATTTGCTCAAACCCTATGACCTCAGTTCTAACAGAAGTTAATAACAGAGATCGGCGACTAAGGGCATTAGCTACCTTATTCTCAACTCCAGCCTTATGTTTCAGGACAAAAGTATAGGACCGGATATATTCTACCCACTTAGCATGCCTAGGGTTAAGCTTCTTTTGGGAGTTCAGAAATCTAAGAGCCTCATGGTCCGAAAATAGTACAAATTCCTGCGGTAGCAAATAATGTCTCTAGTAACGCAAAGCTTGCACCACCGCATAAAATTCCTTATCATAGGTAGAATACCTAAGCTTAGCATCATTAAGTTTTTCACTAAAGAATGCTATGGGATGATTCTCTTGGCTTAGGAATCCACCTATTCCTACACCTGAAGCATCACAGGCAACCTCAAATACTTTAGAAAAATCGGGTAATCTCAGAATGGGTGCCTGGGTCATTTTATCCTTAAGATCTAGGAAGGCTTTATGGGCTGACTTAGTCCAATGAAATTCTCCCTTCCTAATACAATCAGTGATAGGAGCAGCTAAAGTACTAAACCCCTTGATGAATCGCCTATAGAAGGTAGCCAAGCCGTGGAAACTTCTAATTTCATGCATATTGGTTGGCTCTGGCCAGTCTACTATGGACCTAATCTTTTCAGGATCGGCCGCCACGCCGTCAGGGGTTACTACAAAACCAAGAAAGATAACTCTACTAGTCATGAATTCACACTTCTTAAGATTACCGTAGAGTCTCTCATTCCTCAAAACTTGGCAGACTGCTCTAAGGTGGCCTAGGTGATCTGCTGGGGTCTTACTATAGATCAGGATGTCATCAAAATAGACCACCACAAATTTTCCTATGAAAGCTCTAAGTACCTGGGTCATAATTCTCATGAAGGTACTAGGGCATTGGACAACCCAAAAGGCATAACAACCCATTCATAAAGACCATCCTTAGTTTTGAAAGCAGTTTTCCATTCATCCCCGGGTCTAATCCTAACCTGATGATAGCCGCTTTTGAGATCAATCTTAGAAAAAACCATTGCACCAGCCATCATATCAAGCATGTCATCTAGTCTAGGGATGGGAAACCTATATTTGATTGTAATTTTATTGATGGCATGACTGTCAACACACATCCTCCACGTGCCATCTTTCTTTGGGGTTAGTAAGGCTGGGACTGCACAAGGGCTAAGACTTTCTCTAATAAACCCCTTCCTCAATAATTCTCCAACCTGCTTTTGCAGTTCTTCATGCTCAGATGGATTCATCCTGTAATGGGGCAAGTTGGGCAAAGTCGCTCCTGCGATTAGATCTATGGCATGCTGGATATCCCTAAGAGGTGGAAGGTGGTCTGGCAAATCCTCGGGAAAGACATCCTCAAATTCTTTTAACACAGGTTTAACCTCTTGAGGAGGCTCTAAGGGTTCCGAAGTTCTAAGTTCCTTAGCAGTCAACATCTAGATGGGTGAACCACTATGAATTTCTTGTTCTAGATCCTTAGCACTGATTATGTTCACTCCAGTTTTCATCTCCTTAACCTTACCGGCTCCTTTAGTTACCTTGTCCTTAGGGGGAACGGAATGGATCGTAATCTTCTTCCCATTGAAACTAAAGACACAGGTATTGGATTTTCCTAAGAGGGTGGCATCATGATCATACAACCAAGGTCTTCCGAGAATTATACTGCTCACCCCCATGGGTAAAACATCGCACCAAATCTTTTCGTGATAAGATTGCATTTGGATTTGGACTTGACATCTAGACTGGATGGGTATGGAGGTAGAATCTACCCAAGAAACCTTATAGGGGTTGGGATGGGGAACTGGGATTAAGCCTAACATCTTGACAGTGCTAGTAGAGATGGCATTTACACAGCTCCCACTATCTATGATGATCTTACATACCTTATCCCCTAATTTAAGAAAAGTCTGTAGGATGTTAGTCCTACGCCAATCCTCTTGAACTAGATTCTGGGATAGGATGCATCTTACAACTCCTAATTGGTCAGATTCATTGGGTTCCTCCTCTCCTTCATACTCCTCAACCAAATTCATTCCGGCCTCATAAACTTCTTCTTCAAATTCCTCACTGGGCTCGGAATTATCATTCTCTCCCTCTTCTATGTAAAGGGATCTCCGTGGGCACTGGCTAGCAACATGACCTACCTTATGACACTTGAAACAGGCTATGGCAGTACACTGACTGGAAATGTGACCTGGTTTCTGACACTTAAAACAGGTGATATTTGAACTAGGGGTTCTCTGGGTGTCAGGTGCCTTACCTTTGTCCATGGGCCTAGGGGTAGAAGTACCCTGAAAAGGTTTACTAGGGATAACTTGGCTAGGTCCATTCCTTGGGATTGGGGCACTAACCCTAGAAGGTATAGGTCCTCTCTGAAATTTCTCAGTGTTCAGTGCAATCTGGTAGGCTTGGTCTAGATCCGTAACCTTTCTCAGAAATAGTTCTCTCTTGATATCTTCCCTCAGTCCAGCCCTAAATCTAGACAAAGTGACTTCGTGGGCTTCACTCACATCACATCTCATTAGGTATTCATCAAAAGTAGCTATGTAGTCTGAGACAGATCGGTTTCCTTGTTTCAGGTTTTGCCATTGGTCTAACAGGTTTTGCTGGTATGAAATGGGTAGGTATTTATCTCTCAGTTTTTCTTTCATACCCTGCCAAGTGGTTATGGGCTCAACATTCCGTCTCCTAGTGGTTAGTTCAATGTTCCCCCAGTATAACCTAGCTTGACGCACTAATTTCATCTTGGCAAACTTGTATTTCCTCTCCTCAGACATAGCATACCACTCAAAGTATTGATCCATCTCACCCTCCCAATCAGAATACACCTTAGGGTTCAGACTACCATCAAAAGTGGGTGCATCTAATTTGATGTTCCTGATGAACCTATCATCTCTATCTTCAAGCTCTGGGTCAGGCCTCCTATGATTAGGTTCAGGATCTCTATATAAAGGCCTTCTAGGCTCCTGATGTGGGTGAGGTTGAGGCACATTAAAATCGGGGTCAGGAGTCCAATTCCGATGTCTAGGTTTTTCAAGTACTTGGACTCGGTCCCTAAGTTGGGTAAGATCCTCATGAATTTGTGCGCTAAACTGGGCCACAGTGTTTGTCATATCCTGATTCATTTTAGCCATACTTTCAGTAAGAGTTCTGATCATGGCTTCTAAATCAGGTTGGGTTTGACCAGGTTGATATGGCACTCCGTTTCTGGTAGACATGATGATTCAAGCAAGCACACAAAATGAGACTAGACTAAATCAACTACTGGATCACTAGACCTAGAGTCCAAACTAGATGCCCAATCAGAGTGGCAAGCTAGCCTGTAGTAACTCAGGACTCAGCCAGGCAGGTGTAAGGGGAGTGTTAGGTCCCTGATTGCCAATCCTAGACACCAATCAGTGATTGGCCAGGTAGGCGGACCAGCACACAAGCCCTTCGGGAATGGATCCCTGAACCACCGTTCTAGACATTGAGTGCTAAGCACACACAGAATAACTCGGCAAACTGACTCAACACTAGCCTAGACCCGACCAATTGGTGTCCCTAGCCCACTAGGGCAAATTAGGTCTAACTGATTTTAAATTAGGTCTAGGTTCGAATGATTGGATGGTGGTTTTGGGATAAGGAGAGGTAATCAACTCCTCCCCTTATCTTAGATGCTCAATTACCCTTAAGTAAATTATGAGATGATCACTCCAAAAAGAATTGAATTGCAGAATACAAAAAACAGAGTTGCTGTGTTTTAATGCTCAGAATTTTTACTGAAACCAATAAATCACAGAAAAATTATGGAAAATAGGTTCAATTATACTGGTTTCAACGAAGCAAAAATCATGCAATTCAGAGTTTTATGAAGGGAGAAATAATTCATACAACAGGGTAATTACGGGCTACAACTAGATTGTCTTCCCCGTTTATAATCCCTGCTACGAAGTTATAACCCAATGGATCCCCTACACGCCCTAGGAACACCCCGTGGAATGGGAGGAGGAGGCTTGCGCCTCGCTTAGTTCCTAGGACCGGACGTCCTGGGGAGTCTACTTCGAGCAGAGAAAATAAAAGGAGAAAACAATCAAAACAAGCAAGCAAGCAAATCAAAAACCCTAGACTGGGCTCTGATACCAAAAATGATGCAGAACAAATAAAGGGATGCGATGCGGAAGTAAATTAAGATTAACTAATTTTTTTTTTGTTGTTTTTATATGTTTGTAGAAGTTGGCTTCAAATCAAAGAAAAGTTAACCTAACATTGAAAGATACTAATATGATAATTGAAAGCACAATTTAAGGAAACTAAATTATCAGAGTAGTTCAGAAGCAACGGATCGCTGGGGGTTGAGAAACTCCCAGACCTAGGGTTTCGCTCCGAACTTTCAACAGAACAGAAATAAAGAGAAGAGATGGTTTATCTAACCAGACAATGATCTTCACAGATTTTGGTGGAAGAACTCTCCCGAGCAGATTGTTAGATCCTCGGATTCAGATATCTTCGTAATGGATCCTCCAATACTGGTCCTTTGGCGGGTTGGCTTCTCCTGAACTCAAGATCTGGAAGAGAAGAAAAACAATTGATGGAATCAGAGAGTCAAGGGAAAGATTTACCAGGTTGATGAACTTGAAGATTGAAATTGCTGAAAACTGGATTCTCCTGGATGTTGATGTGATTTTCCTTGGAACTTGCTCTGGATCTGAAGTAGCCGGACTGGATCTGGATGAAGGTGGACGGCCTGGACTTGTAGAGAGAGAGAGGCCGTGGGAGATGGATGGAGCTAGGGTTTGATGGATTGAAAATAATGAAGGGCGGCTAGGGTTTTGGAATTTCAAGTGGCTAACCTAGGGTTTTGGATAAAGATGGAGATCTCTCACCTCCTCAAGGCTCCAATGGAACCCGGATTACTCCCTCACGGAGCTCAACACTTAGAATAGTGCGGAAGAAGAGAAACCTAGATCACTCAACACAAGAGAATAGCAAAAATAATTTTTTCTTCATTGATTGTTCAAAGTTACAAAGAGAGGTCTATTATATAGACCTAAAATTTTCTCCAAGCTCGTACAAATTCCCATGTGGGACTAAACTCCTCCAACCTCTAGATTAGGTAGAAAATCTTCTCTCTTGGCTGACCAAGAGTTCAAAAAAAATTGGGACGGTCATAAAGGAATTTTTTTGGAATTTTTATGGCGCCTCCTTTGGAGTTGGATTTGGATTTGGAGTCCTCTTCTTCTTATGGCATTTCTTCTTTTCTTCCACTCCAAGTTAAGCTCTTTGATTTTGATTTGAACTTCAATTAGGAGTAGGTTGGATGTCCTTCTTTGATTTCTTCTCCAAGAGAAGTCCCTTTCCTTCTTTGCTTGGACAAACTTGGCAGGTATGGGCGCCTCCTTTAAATTAGCTTCCAATTTGATTTTTTTCTTCTTTGGATGTGGGGACCATGACACTGGGATGCCTCTGTGGTGCCTCCTGGACTCTGGCGTGTGCTCGGAGTGTGGCTGGGTGTGTGGCTTGGAGTGTGGCCTCCACTTGCTTGAACCTTGATTTGATTGGAAGACAAATGTGGCACCATTTTGGACCAAATTGAAACCACATCGGGACTTGCACCGAGTCAACATGACTCAACAAAATTTAAATGGTGACTCAAGAAATAAATAAAAATAAATAAACTGGTTGACCAGGTCAACCTTTGTTACAAACCCTAATTTCTCGGGCAATGTCAATCAGAGATCCAAATGGAGCTCTGAAGTCTTCTTCTGAGTCTGGTGCCCGCACCAATCTTCACTCGACAGGGTCGAGTTCCTCACACCCTGGGAGAATTGGTGGGGACACCAAAGGCACCATAATAAGATAGAGGCTTTTCAACCCTCTATGAATTGATCAATAATTTATGAGTCCATCTGTAATAAGGGCTTAGCCTATCTAAGTCCATTTTAGTTGTTATTTGAGTATTTTGAGTTTCAGTTCTGTACTAGTCAGCTCATGTTGAGCTAGTTCAGTCCAGTGTTAGTCAGCTCATGTCGAGCTAATTTTATTATTTTGAGTCCTATTCAACCATATTGAAGACTCAAGACCACATCATACAAGTGAAGACCAAGTCCAACTAGATTGAAGACATGGAAGTATAGCCCAAGTCCAACCCAGCTTGAAGATTTGAAGACCCCAAGAGGAAAATTCAGAAAACCCTGATTCCTTGCAGATGCCCTCTGGATGCCCAGATTCCCTTCCAGATGCCAAAATATATTCATATACCAAGGCATCCATGATTTTAGAGGTCCATCTGCATCCTAGCCCAAATAAATCAAGCCCAGGCGCCAAGCCCAAGCCCCTAAGAATCAAGATACCAGGGAATATTCCTGCTACCTGGCTACCAGGCCACCCCAGCTTCCAGAGGCCCAAACCCATGCGCCCGAGCCCCTTTGGGCTGGCCTCTTGCTGCTCCTAGAAGCCCAACACGCCCCCCTAGGCATCCTTGGAGTGTTGGCCAAGTCAAGAGAATTTTAGGGATTTTTTCTACCTAATGTTTCCTTATTTTCTAGCTAGGGTTTGAGAGGGAAAAGGATTCTTATGTAAAGACTTATGTGCCCTTACTTGGAGCCCAAGGTTAAGGGTCTATTTAAAGGACCCTAGCCTCTTGTATGAAGGAAGATTTTGATATATGAAATAAACCTTGAGTTCTTTTATTGCTTTGTGTGATTACCCTGCTATGTGCATAAAGGGGTTTGAGAGTTCTTCTTCCCGGTGTTTGCAACCATCTTCCTACCGCCAACCATCTTTCTAGCCCCTCCAAAACATTCTTCCCTTTGCTATTTTCCTTTATTTTCTTGATCTTCTTTGAGTTTTCTAACCCCTGACAGATCGTTTGCTGGTCCTCGAGTTCCTACGAATCCAACGACTCCATCCAAGCCTCAATCTGACCACCGAGCAGAAAGTCGGGTATCCGCGGGTCATTGGCTCGGTTTTCCAGGCCGCATCCATCGAGGAACGAGAGATCCCTTCACTACAATTTTTACCGGGTGCTTCAGACATTGTCAGGTACACCCCCTCTACCTCCAGTAATTATATTGTAGGAGAACTTGCCCTAACCGAGGCTTCTCAGCCCCGGTGATCCTTCTTTAGTACTTTTCGAGGTCCTAATCTGCATGCGTGGCTTCAAAAATTCATACAAAATTCCCTACAACTAATTTTGATCTGAAAATCGGGAATTAATCACCTAAGCCCATATATAAGATATACAAAAAGAATTGCATGCATATTAGTCCCCCATCAAAGGAAGGAGGATAACTGGGACTAACTTTGGGCTGGACTCCTAGATGTTGGGTTTCGCAGAAGAGGGAGGAAGAGGACTCTATCTCGCAAGGTGCAGGCGTAGCAGGAAAAATCCCCTCGCTCCGCCTCCTCTTTTTATAGGCCCCGAGGGAAGAGGGAGAAGGAGGGAGGAGTTATTGCCCGCCTTACGCATGTCCCAGCCATCCCGTCAGGAGCCATAACCGCCTGTATTGCAGGATTCGAAGCGTCTGAAGCATCCCCTCGCACGGATGGCGATCCATGTGCGCGCCGGATCGGCGGTGCGGGACAAACCTGGAGGGCAGAATCAATCGACTAGATGCTGCCGTGTGGCATGACTCACCATTCCGCCCTGGATCAACATAGGATAGCTTGGCCTTCATCATGGTGCCTGACTCGCATTAACTGCCTCGCCTGCGCCCCAACGAGCGGCTGACAGCAGTCCAAAGAGCCATTCGAGGGGATTCGAAGCGACCCAATGCCTCGATCTGGAATCCACCGCAGGTACATGCAATCATGCTCCTACCCTTTTGAGCCACGTGGCCCCTCAAGGCCCAAGAGCAGGGAGGCAACTGTTGCACCCTTTTGGCTAGTCCCGGGTTAGACCGACCCCGGGCATCCGGTCGGCTGATCTCCATGCGGGGTCTTACTCCCTGGTTCTAGGAGAGGACCCCGCGGCCCCCTTTCCTAAAGAGTTGATCCGGGGGCTTTAAGAGCCGGCGAGCACCTCACCGTCTGTTCGTTGGCCTCTTCGACTGCCACGGTCGGCTTCCGGGATGCCCTACTGACTGCCACAGTCAACTTCTAGAGATCCTGTTGAACGCCATGGTCGGCTTCTTGGAGGCTAGGCTGACCCACTGCTGAGGGGATCGCTCGAAGCTTCCAGGAGCATTTTCTCCCAGACAAGTTCTGATATTATGTTGTAACGGACTCCAGTGCATGGCCACGATTCTTGTTGCCAGGCCACTACTCAGATGCCCCTGCCACGCCACCAGCCTCGACCTTTCCACCATGCCTATTCTCCTGGGGGCATATTTGGGATTTCCCAGCCTGTTTCCCAACAAAATCTGGTAGTGCTCCATGCCTATAAAAGGCACCCGGGGACCTCTGTAAGAGGGTAACATTCTTCTCCCCCATTGTGGATTCTCTTCCCCAATTCTTTCCATTCTGTTACACCAACCCTCCTCTAACTTAAGCATCGGAGTGTCCCCCGCCAGAGCCCCTCCGGCGCCTAGGGACTTCTTGCAGGTTGTTCGGTAGAGGAGCTCTCCAGCGCATCTACCGAGCCCGGTCCAGGACGTAGAGCTGCAACACTATCCTAAACTCGCTCTGATACCAAACTAATGTGGGACGACTCTAAGACTACTAAACATGCATGAAAAATAGTAAAATAATTTTTTTTTATGATTTTTTCAATTTTATTTGCAGGCTAGATTCACAAAATAAAGTAAGAACTAGCGTAAAGACTAGCAGTGAAAAGAATCATCGAGTCGCAGGCATACTCATGCAAACTAATAAAATATCCAGGACTCGAGAGTTGAGAAACTCCCTGTTTAGGATAGTTTTTCTTCATTAAATCAGATAATAAGAGAAGGGAAGGCTTTTTACCAGTCAAAGATTTGAAGATTCTGCAACAGCAGGGATCACTCACAACTCTAATCGGAGCTTGGAAGAAGAAGCCTTGTTTTCCCTTGAATCTGAAGGCTGATTAGGGCAGTCCAGGCAGCAAAGAAGGCCTCCTCAGAGGAGGGGAAGCACCTCAGGGATCCAACAAGTGTCAGGGTTAATCAAAACAGCAATTAAAAATAAGAAAAGGAACTATGGGTTGAAAGGAATCGGGATTAGGGTTAGAAGATGATAGTTTGAAGCTTGTTGAAGATCTCCTTACTTGGCAGCCTAGGGCACTCCTCCTTGGACGTGTGAAGGCTTGGATGGCAGTGATTTAGGGCATGGAAGGAAGCTAGGCAGCAAGGAATTCATCCAAATATAAAAACACAACCTAAAGAACCAAAACAAAACACCAACACAAGGTAATAACTCAAAATTTCAGCAAGTTGTATTCATAAGAAAGAGATGCTTACAAGAGGGGGAGGGGTGGGGTATTTATAGAGTTTCCATGCCCTCACTAATCATGGTTACACTTGGATTATAAGTCCTCTTTCCAATTCGAATTCATGTCCATTCATAGCTAGGTCAGAAAAACAAATCTTCATTAGGTTAGGAATTGATCTAGTCTTCTCCTTTTTCCTTCATGCTTTGGCTATTCCACTCAAGGACCCCTCTTGGACTTGGTGAACACTTCAAGGATGCCTAGGGGGCATGTTGGGCCTCTAGGAGCAACAAGGGGCTGGCCCAAAGGGGCTTGGGTGCATGGGTTTGGGCCTCTAGAAGCTAGGGTGGCCTGTTAGCTTGGTAGTAGGAATATTCCCTGGAATCTTGCTTCTTAAGGGCTTGGGCTTGGCACCTGGGCTTGATTTCTTTGGGCTTGGATGCAGGTGGACCTCTAAAATCATGGGTGCCCTATTCTAAGAATATGCTCTGGCATTTGGAAGGGAATCTAGGCATCTAGAGGGCATCTGGAAGGAATCAGGGTTTCCGGAAGCATCTTGGATCCTGGGTTGTCACACAAAATTCAATGGGCTGATGTAGTGGCCTCTAACTCCTAGATGTGGCTTGGTGGAACTCCAAATTATGGTAACCTCCTCTCTTGTATAAAAATTGAGCTCATATTAGACTCATAACTGATATACAGGACTCAAAATAATGATTAGGTTGAGGGTTGAGACAAATCAACTAACCTCAACTTATTACAGGACTCAATTCTAGTTGATTACAAAGTTTGACACATGGCTAGGTAAACCAAATAGGGCCCAGTAATCTGTGTCTGATCCTGGTATCCCCACCAAGAGTGCGAGCCCGGTCCAGAGGGCTCATGCTCGGAGAGGCTCCATTCGGCGGAGGAGGGCTGGGCTCGACTCCGACCACATGGCTCGATCTCCGAGGGTCTCGCTATGGAGGGCAGAGTGCGGCTCTGACCTAGGCATCCCAAGCTCATGGAATCGACTTGGCAGAGGATGGAGCTCGACTTGTTTTCTCGAGGGAGCTCAGCTCTGCTTGGCAGAGGAGTCCGAGCAGTAGAATTGATGTGGCGTCCGACACGGCAGCTTCCTTTGACATGGAGCCTGTCGGTTTCCCCATGTTAGCGATCCCACCACATCAATTTCATCTGAGCTAACTTGAAGAGAAGAAAGCTGACTCTAGCATATGGCACGCATGAAGATTTCAGCCATGCAGATATTCGAGCTGACTCATCTATAGTATCGATTCCTAAATCAGACAAGTGAGCCAACCCAAAGGGAGTCCGAGCCGACTCTATTATTTTGTGAGACATCCGAGCTGACTCTTCAGAGATTCAAGCCAACTCTTCCAGAATCCAGAAATAAAGCTCAGAGAATTACAGCCAATCAAGCCGACTCTAAAGAAAAAGAGCCGACTCTTCTAGACTACATTTTTGAAGGCCTGAGGATCCGAGTCGACTAGAATCAAGGCGAGTCAACTCTTACAGAGTGAGGAATTAGAACACTGTGCAACCGAGCTGACTAGATTGAAGAGAGTCGACTCAACCAGAACTACTCTGAGGATCTGAGCTGACTCGAGTAATTTGAGCCGACTCGAAGGTCATTTTCAGACTTGTAATAGCTAGTTCCAGAACATGGAATTTGAGTCCAAAAAGTGCTCCAATGATCAAATGTCACATCCCAATGGTCTATAATGACTAAAATCATCTGAGAAGTGTAAAAGACTGTATATTTGATGGATTTGAACTACTTTAAAGGAGATGATGAGTAAATGGTAAATTGAATATCCAAGCTACCTTGTGAGCAAGAGAGCACTACAAGAGCATTCAAGACAGTCTTCAAGCCTTCACCAACTACCAACTAAAGCTTGAAGCATTTATTGAAGAAGTTGAAGAAGCCAACCAAGTGCAATGAAGTGCAATCAACTAGGCTTCTTTTGAGCTGCATTAGCAACCATCTAACAAAATTTGTTTGTCATTCTATTACTTTCTTTTTTCAATTTTCTTTTGAATTGCTGGGTTATTGGTGAGACCAGTTTAAAAACTAAATAGGTTCTTGGTTAGCTTATGTTAAAAATAAGTATTAAGTTCTTGGTGATCCTAGTAAAACCAAGTGTTGGGTTTCTTTAGTCAGCCCAGTTTAAAAACCAAAGTGTAGGGTTTCGATTGTGAGCCTGTTAAAATAATCTGACTGTATTCCAATGGGGGATATAGTTGAAATCCCAAGTGGTAATCTTGGGTAGTGGATGTAGAAGCTGGGTTGCTCCGAACTATTATAATTTGCTTGTGTTTGTGTTGTGCTTTTCTTATTTGATTACTCTTCTGCATTCAATTATCCTATCACAGCACTTAACACTTATAAGGGATTTTCAAATAGCATATAATTGCTTAAACTTTTTAAATTCCTAATTCACCCCCCTCTTGGGAACGCCACCTGGGCAATATATCCTTTGGCTACTAATCTAGCTATGTTTCTAACTACATTGCCTTGTTCATCTAATTTGTTCATATAGACCCATTTGGTTCCTATAATAGGATGGTCTGATGGTCTCTCAACTAAAGTCCATACATTGTTTCTTTCAAACTGGTTTAGTTCATCATGCATGGCCATCATCTAGTTTGGATCAGATTCAGCCTCTTCTAAGCTATGTGGCTCTATTTGGGAAACAAAGGCTAGGTAATCATGTTCATCTCTATGTGATGACCTAGTCCTAACACCTTGAGAAGGATCACTAATAATTAAATCTCTTGGATGAGAAGTAATGATGCAGCACAAAAGCTCTGATACCAAAAATGATGCATAACAAAGAACAAGGAAGCGTATGCGGAAATAAATTTAAGATTAATTTTTTTTTTTTTTTATATTTCAGAAATTGGCTTTGACTCAAAGTAAAGCTAAACTAAGTTGAAGAAAACTAGGTAAGGATTGAAAGCACAATTTAGATGAAACTAAACTATCAGAGTAGTTCAGAAGTAATGGATCGCTGGGGGTTGAGAAACTCCCAGACCTAGGGTTTCGCTCTGAACTTTCAACAGAACAAAAATAGAGAGGAGAGATGGTTTACCAACCAGACAGTGATCTTCTCAGAATTTGGGTGGAAGAACTCTCTCGAGCAGATTGTGGGATCCTCGAAGTTGGCTATCTTCGTAATGGATCCTCCAATACTGGTCTTGTGGTTTGGTCGGCTTCTCCTGGACTCAAGATCTGGGAAAGAAGAGGAACAAGTGATGGAATTCAGATACTCAAGAAAAGATTTACCAGGTTGAAGAACTTGAAAACTGAAGTTGCTGAAATCGGGATTCTCCTGGAGGCTGATCTGACTTCCTCTTAGAATTGCTGTAGATTTGAAATATCGGGACTAAAGCTGGATGCTGGTGGTCGGCCTAGACTTGGAGAGGGTGGCCGTGAGAGGTGGGATAGGCTAGGGCTTGGTGGAAAGAGAAGGGTGATGGCGGCTAGGGTTTGGGAGTGGAGTGGCTAACCTAGGGTTTGGGTTTTGGAGATCTCACACCTCCTCAAAGTTCCTGGGAAACCCGGATTTACTCCCTCATGGAGCTCACCACCTGGATGCAAGTGCGGAAGAGAGAAAACACAAAGTTTGCTCATAAAAAAATTTGGTTTCATTCATCTGATTGATTTAAACTTACAAGAGGGGTTTAATTTATAAGGCTTTACAAGGGAGTAGGGTTTTACATCTTCCCATGTGGGACTAAAGGAGGGGATCTACAAATCAGGAAAAATCATACACATATGGTCGGCCAAAGTACCAAAAATTTGATTTGGGTTATAAAAGGTAGGTAGATGGCGCCTCCTTGTATGGATCTTCAAGAGAATTTTTTTCCTTCAATTGATCAACTCTTTTGGACTCCTCCTTTTCTTCCTCCCTAAGTCAAGGTCCTTCCCATCTTTGATTTGGATTTCTTGAAGTTCTCTCCAAGAAAATTTCTTTCCATCTTTACTTTGGTTCTCTTGGGAAAGTCTTGGCCGCCCCCTTGATTTGTGGACTCTTGGTGGATTTCTCCTCATCTGGCGTATGAGAGAAGAAAGCTGCTATCTGTGGAGTGGGGACCAAAGGCTGCTGGATGTAGATATGGCGCCCCCTGGACTCAGGCGTATGGCTGGGAGTGTGGTGTCCACTTGCTTGGTCTTGGGAGAAAATGTAACACCCCAGGTTGAAACCCTAGTCCACTACTGAGTCAACATGACTCAACAAAATCAAATGCAGGTAATGTAGACTCAAGTTAAATTGAGTTGATCTAGTCAACTCTTATTACAAACCAAAAACTCTAATTCTTCGGGCAAGGTTAATCAGAGATCCAGATGGAGCTCTGAAGTCTTCTTCTGAGTCTGGTGCCCGCACCAATTCTCCCGGGGTGGGAGGAACTCGACCCTGTCGAGTATGGATCAAGTTGGCTCTGGTATCTCTCCAAGAGGTCTGGGTCCAGCTCTTGTAACTCTTCTCGAGAGATCCAAGAGTCATCAGAATCTGGCCTTCCTAGCCAGCGGACCAGGTATCTTTGGTATCCTCGATTACGAGTAGAGATAACCTGATCATCCAGGATCTTTTCAATCTGCTCTTTCCTCACAGGCCAGTTTGTTGGTGGACACACAGGATTGGGTTCACTCTCAAGAGCAGGATTAGGCTCAAAAGGCTCACTGGGAATCACAGCTGGCTCTCTATACTCTACTAGGTCTGTAATATTGAAAGTGGAGCTAATGCCTAGTTCTGGAGGCAACTCGAGCACATAGGCATTGTATCCTACTCTCTTCACCACTCTAAATGGACCAGCTCCTCTAGCATATAACTTTCTAACAGTTCCAGGAGGGAACCGTTCAGGCCTTAACCTAATCATTACACAGTCTCCCTTAACAAAAGTTTTGACTCGCCTTTGAGAATCAGCCAACTTCTTATAAGTTTCATTACTTAAAATTATTTTGGCATGAATTTCTTTATGCAAGTCCTTTACATGCTATGCAAGTGAATCAAGAGACTTGTGTGTGTGGGCTAATAGTGAAATCAGATCAAGTGGTGTGTGAGGCTTGTATCCATGAACAATTTCAAAGGGACTCTAGCCTATAGACCTATTGATCGAAACATTGAATGCAATTTCAGCCCTGAACAAAATACAAATCCCAATTCCTGGTGCTCTCAATCAAACCAAAATCTGAGTCAATGTCCTAAACTCGACTAACGATGCATTCCTAAAGAATGGACTTTATTCAAAGGAACCCTAGGTCTAAACCTAACAAACTACGACTCTCTAGGTTTGACCTTGGGTCGGAGGATGGCATGCAGAGCATGAAAACTTATCATGGGTGCCTAGTAGGTGCCATAAGGTCTTCCAGAAGTAGGTGGCAAACCTAATAGGTTCTGACACATGGTTCACTCTAAAGACTTCGACAAAGTATACTTGGATGGTGTAAGAAGCATTGGAAGTCCTAGAGAAAGGGAGGAAATATGAGGCGGAGTCACGAATTACCTGTTGACTAAAGGTGGTGACCTGAAGGTTTGAATGGTGATCTATGAGTGTCAACTGGTCATCCTTTCGAAAGGAAAAGTTTGCTACTCCCAGGAATGGATCAAGAGATGGTTCGGGAAGCAGCCTAGGGCATGTGATTGCAACAGTTAAAGTTTGTTCTCTAAGCAAATAATGATCCATTTTCTCAAGAACTGGATTGAAGAATGATTCATGGAAGGGCCTATTGATGATGACCTCAAGACTTGAAATTTGACCTATGGGTGTGGAAAGGTATACTCTATAGAAGGGTAGGTCAGTCATGCAAAGGAAGGGGTCTGGGGCCATAAGGAGGACTTCTACAGGACTGGGTGAACCAATCCGCTCAAGACAAGGATGTTCAACTGAGATTACGGGAGAGACCTTAGTGGCTGGGCATGGGACAAGGTCCAATTGTAAGAGGCTTGATTCAGTCATCCTAAGGAGAGGATCTACCATAGGGTGGGCAAACTTAAACAGTTCAGTGCAAAGACCTTCAATTGGTACTTGGGGAATGATTGTCATTAGAGGGGACGAACTAATAGCTCGGGCTAACCCTATGAGTTCTTCCTGGGGTATTTGACTAAAGGAACCCGGTTCTCACAAATCTCTTGAATTTCTGAACTAGGTCCTATCAGTTGGTTGCTTTCCAAGGTCTCCTCAGGTAAGGAACCAATAGTATCAATGTCACATTCTTCAAGTTCTTCCCCCTCACATTCATCAACTAGACTCAAGCCAGCATCATATACTTCCTCGATGCCATCTTCAATGGGTTTCGGGTCAGTGGTAATCGGGTCAACTGATTCTAGGCTTGTCATACCTAACCATTCTTCCTCATTGGTAGGCTTGGGTTCTCCCTCATTAATGTCATCCTTAGGATTCTTACCACTTAGCTGTGCACAAGCCAGTCCTATGCATGGGCACTGACTAGATTTATGGCCACTTTCTCCACAAAACAAACATTCTTGAGATATAGGAACCTGGGTCACACTGGGTTTCAAGCTAGTAGAGACCTTACTTGGGCATGGGTGTGGATCTAAATGGTTTGATCTAGAAGACTTGGGTTGTTGAGTGACTGGTCTAGAATATTGTAAGGACCTCTCATAGACACGATCCACACTATAGATATCATGGTTAGGCTTCCCAAGGTTATGCTCAGGATCACGGTATAAGGTCCTCCTAGGTTCCTAGCATGGGTGAGGTTGGGGCCTATTAAATTTTGGATCAGGGGTCCAATTTTGATGTCTACGTTTCTCAAGTACTTGGACTCGATCCCTAAGCTGGGTAAAATTCTCATGGACTTGTTCTTTACACTGGGCAACATTAGCAGTCACATCCTGACTCAATTTGTTCATACTCTCAGTAAGAGCTCTAACCATGGCCTCTAAATCAGGTTGGATTTGACCAGGTTGGTAGGGTACTCCATTCCGGGTAGACATGATGCAATCAAGCACACAAAATGAGACTCAACTAAACGACTATGGGTTAACTAGACCTAGAGCCCAAACTAGATGCCCAATCAGAGTGGCAAGCTAGCCTGTAGTAACTCAGGACTCAGCCAGGCAGGTGTAAGGGGAGTGTTAGGTCCCTGAATGCCAATCCTAGACACCAATCAGAGATTGGCCAGGTAGGCGGACCAGCACACAAGCCCTTCGGGATGGAATCCCTGAACTACCATTCTAGACACTGAGTACAAAGCACACACAGAGTAACCAGATAAACTGACTCAACACTTGCCTTGACCCGACTTGTTGATGTCCCTAGCCCACTAGGGCAAATTAGGTCTAATCAATTTTTAGATTAAAGGCTTAGGTTCGAATGAAGGGGTGGTGGTTTTGGGCTAAGGAGAGGTTATCAACTCCTCCCATTATCTTAGATGCTCAAATGCCCTTAAGGTGAATTAAGAGATGAATACTCAAAAAAATAATTGGATTGCAGAACACAAAAAATAGAGTTACAGTAATTTAATTCTCAGAAATCGTACAGAAACTAATAAATCATGAGAAAATTAAGAAAATTATTTTCAATTATACTGGTTCCAGAAAAAGAAAAATAATTGAATTTGGAGTTACCTGTAGTGAGAAATAATTACTGCAACAGGGTAATTACGGGCTGAAAACAGAGCACTTCCCCGTTTACAATTTCTGCTACGAAGTTGTAACCCAACGGATCCCCTACACGCCCTAGGAACACCCCATGGAATGAGAAGATAAGGTTTGCACCTCGCTTCGTTCCTAGGACCGGACGTCCTGGGGAGTCTACTTCGAGCAGACAAAGTAAAAAGATAGGGACTCAAACAAGCAATCAAACAGAAACCCTAGACAGGGCTCTGATACCAAAATTGATGCAGCACGAAAGCTCTGATACAAAAAATGATGCATAACAAAGAACAAGGAAGCGTATGCGGAAGTAAATTTAAGATTAAATTTTTTTTTTTTTTATATATTTCAGAAATTGGCTTTGACTCAAAGTAAAGCTAAACTAAGTTGAAGGAAACTAGGTAAGGATTGAAAGCACAATTTAGATGAAACTAAACTATCAGAGTAGTTCAGAAGTAATGGATCGCTGGGGGTTGAGAAACTCCCAGACCTAGGGTTTCGCTCTGAACTTTCAACAGAACAGAAATAAAGAGGAGAGATGGTTTACCAACCAGACAGTGATCTTCTCAGAATTTGGGTGGAAGAACTCTCTCGAGAAGATTGTGGGATCCTCGGAGTCGGCTATCTTCGCAATGGATCCTCCAATACTGGTCTTGTGGTTTGGTCGGCTTCTCCTGGACTCAAGATCTGGGAAAGAAGAGGAACAAGTGATGGAATTTAGATACTCAAGAAAAGATTTACCAGGTTGAAGAACTTGAAAACTGAAGTTGCTGAAATCAGGATTCTCCTGGAGGCTGATCTAACTTCCTCTTAGAATTGCTGTAGATCTGAAATATCTGGACTGAAGCTGGATGCTGGTGGTCGGCCTGGACTTGGAGAGGGTGGCCGTGAGAGGTGGGATAGGCTAGGGCTTGGTGGAAAGAGAAGGGTGATGGCGGCTAGGGTTTGGGAGTGGAGTGGCTAACCTAGGGTTTGGGTTTTGGAGATCTCACACCTCCTCAAAGTTCCTGGGGAACCCGGATTTACTCCCTCACGGAGCTCAACACCTGGATGCAAGTGCAGAAGAGAGAAAACACAAAGTTTGCTCACAAAAAAATTTGGTTTCATTCATCTGATTGATTTAAACTTACAAGAGGGGTTCAATTTATAAGGCTTTACAAGGGAGTAGGGTTTTACATCTTCCCATGTGGGACTAAAGGAGGGGATCTACAAATCAGGAAAAATCATACACATATGGTCAGCCAAAGTACCAAAAAATTTGATTTGGGTTATAAAAGGTAGGTAGATGGCGCCTCCTTGTATGGATCTTCAAGAGAATTTTTTTCCTTCCATGGATCAACTCTTTTGGACTCCTCCTTTTCTTCCTCCCTAAGTCAAGGTCCTTCCCATCTTTGTTTTGGATTTTTTTGGCAGGTAGTGGGCGCCTCCTTGAAGTTCTCTCCAAGAAAATTTCTTTCCATCTTTACTTTGGTTCTCTTGGGAAAGTCTTGGCCGCCCCCTTGATTTGTGGACTCTTGGTGGATTTCTCCTCATCTGGCGTATGAGAGAAGGAAGCTGCTATCTGTGGAGTGGGGACCAAAGGCTGCTGGATGTAGATATGGCGCCCCCTGGACTCAGGCGTATGGCTGGGAGTGTGGTGTCCACTTGCTTGGTCTTGGGAGAAAATGTAACACCCCAGGTTGAAACCCTAGTCCACTACTGAGTCAACATGACTCAACAAAATCAAATGCAGGTAATGTAGACTCAAGTTAAATTGAGTTGATCTAGTCAACTCTTATTACAAACCAAAAACCCTAATTCTTCGGGCAAGGTTAATCAGAGATCCAGATGGAGCTCTGAAGTCTTCTTCTAAGTCTGGTGCCCGCACCAAGTAACATACCTCCATTCCTTTGACATATCAGCATGATCCTTACTTACCATTTCTTCTCCTTCTTGAGTTGGTCTCTCTTGAATGCTCATATCTTCCATTTCCTTTTGAATTGTACCTACATCATTGTCTATGCACTCTTTTTTCTTAGAAGATGAGGGGTTGGTTTCATCAAAAATAATGTGTACTGATTCTTCCATAGTCAATGTTTGTTTATTAAATACTCTATATGCTTTGCTATGTATTGAATAACCAAGAAAAATTGCTTCATCAGATTTAGCATCAAATTTTTTTAGATTATCCTTACCATTATTTAGCACCAAGCATTTATAACTAAAGACATGAAAGTAATTAATATTAGGTTTCTTTTCATTTCAAAGCTAATAAGGGGTTTTCTTTAAAATTGGACAAGTCAAAACATGATTTAAAATATAACAAGCAATGTTCACCGCTTCTGTCCACAAGTACCTTGAAAGATTGCCTTCATATAACATTGTTCGGGCCATCTCTTCCAAAGTCCTATTCTTTCTCTCTACAATACCATTTTGTTGTGGTGTTCTAGGAGCGGAGAAGTTGTGATCAATGCTATTTTCTATGCAATAATCATCGAAAAATTGATTTTCAAATTTCATGCTGTGATCACTCCTAATAGAAACTATTGAAAGGTTTTTTTGATTTATAACTTTTTTGTAAAATTATTGAAAAACTTTAAAATTTTCATCTTTATGAGCAATAAATAAAATCCAAGTAAATCTAGAAAAATCATCTACTATCACAAGATCATATTTCATACCACCTAGGCATGTAGTCCTAGTTTGTCCAAATAAGTTCATGTGAAGTAGCATCAAGGATCTAGAAGTTGAAATCATATTTTTGGATTTAAAACTTTCCTTAGTTTGTTTATCTAATTTGCAAAAATTACAAAAATGTTCAAAATCTACTTAAAATTTAGGCAAACCTCTAACAAGATTCTTAAAAATTAACTTGGCAATAGTGTGCATGCTAGCATGACCTAATCATCTATGTCAAAGTAAACAAGATGGTGCGGGCACCAGAATCAGAAAGAGACTCCAACCAATTCAAGCCCATTCCGAATCTTTATGGTTGGACTAGAGAGTCCGGTAACCTTTCTTTATTTTGAGTCCAAAAGAATCATGTAAGTCGAGTCCATGTTGGGTCCTGTAATCTTTCTTTTGAGTCCAAAATAATCATGTAAGTCGAGTCCATGTCGGATCTAGTCTTAGTCCAATCCAAATGGGTCAACTAGCATCAAGCCTAAAGAAGACTCACAATGTATACCCCAAATCAAGACCAAAGCCAACTCAATTGGGGACCACATGCCACATCACTTGCGCCACCTCAACTTGGGACCACATGCCACGTCAAGAGGGGACCACATGCCACCTCACACGCCACCTCACCACAAGAGGGCGCCATCCCAAGTTCAAATTCAAGGAAGTTGGCCAAGGAGGATTTCAAGCAAGAAAATCAGCCCTCTCCCCTTATATTACTCCACTTGTTTGGGGATTTGAAATTTCAAAATTTGTAAGGCTTTATTTAAAGCCTTGGACGCCCCTTGTAAAGAAATTGATGAGTGAATACAAATTTCCAGCAATTTTCTATGTGTTTCTATGTGCCTATGTGGATCTTTGTGCCTAAGTGAACCTCTTCCTCTCCTCCATCATTTCTTCTCCCTAATCCTTCTCTTTTACTCTTCATCTTCCAAGCAATCCTCTTCCTTCAAAGCGAATTAAGGACATCCTCACAAGAAGAAGATCAACACCAACACAAGCTTCCACCATGGCGCCAAGGATCATTTCCAACAAACTCTCCTTTTGAGTTCCATCAATCTTCTCACTTCTAATTAAGTTTCTAATCATCTTGGTTTCTTTGTTGCAGGGTTCTCTAGGCTCCATATCCAAGAGGAAGGATTACTTACTACAAACCAGAAAGTTAGAAGGCCCATCTTATGTGGTATGATCTTTCATTTGAGAACCTTAAGAGTGAATCCCTTGTGCTTGAGATTTCAATGCTTGAACTCCTAGTATTTTAAGATCGGGATCATTAAATAGGGCTAGCTTGACTTGTGTGCGAATTCTAGTCTTGTCCTATTTCTTTAAGATTTTGATAGTCCTCCTAGCTGGGTTTAAGTATAAGCATTTAGGGTTTCTTATTTAGATCTCCTTGATCTTATATGTTAAATCACTCATATGCAAGTAGAAATTGCTAGTTAAATTTTGGTTAATCTCCTTTAGAGTTACATGTTTGCATCCTCATCACGCATATCACACCACAAGACTTCTTGGTTTTAGCATTCATTGGTACTAGACTAGAATACTAGATATAGCTAGATCATTAATATCTACTGCATAAATATTTCCAATTCTATGTTCAACGAATTTATTGCTAGAATCAAGGAAGTTTGTTACAATGCACATAGATAATTCAAAGAAAACCTTGAAACCTTTATCACATAATTGACTAATACTTAACAAATTATGCTTCAAGTTATCTACTAGCAATACATTTTCAATAAAAGTATAGGGGGTCAATTTGATCTTACCAATACCAATTATTTTTTCCTTTCCATTATCTCCAAAGGTTACCAAACCTCCTTCTTTCATCTCTAGGATGACAAATTGATCATTGTCACCCGTCATATGCCTTGAATAGCCATTGTCGAGATACCATATTTTCTTCATTTTTTGGGCTGCAAGACATTCTTGTAAAATAATCAATAAGTTTTTTAGGTATCCAAGCTACCTCGGGTCCTTGCATGTTAGCAAAGGTGGTTCCTTTGGAAACCCAAATTTTTATTACTTTACTTTTAGCATTTCTAAAAATATTACATTGAAAGGCCTTATGTCCTATCCTTTTGCAAGTATAACAAACAATTCTTGAATCCTGAAAGGATGTAAACTTAGAAGTTCTAGGAATAGATGCAGATGCAGAAATATTTGACTTCAAAGATTTTTGATTTGAAAACTTAGGAATATACTTTGAAGTTTTAGCAATGGATGTTAAAGGATTTGAAATAAAACCTTTTTGAGATGAACCTTTTGGAATGTAAGCTTTTGAAGGTCTAAATTTGGTAGCTTAAATTCCATTTGCATTAGAAGAGTTGTAAACAATTCTAGCCTTATTGTCAGAAATTCTTTGTTCCTTTCAAATCAACTCAAGCTTATTTGAACTTAATGTAAGTTTTTCAACCAATGGCTTGAATTTTTCAACCTCCTTTTTCAAATCATTATTTTCAATAGTCAAAGCTTTGTTTTTCTCAAGACATGCATTTTTCTCAATTTTCAAAGCTTTGTTCTTTTCAGAAATGACACGTAAATCGTTTTGCAATAAATTGTTCTTTTCTAATATCTCTTCCTTTTCTTTTAGTAAAGAATCATTGATATTCTTTAAATCTCTAATCTTTTCTCCAGCCTTTTTAAATTCAGATAATAGGTCATGAAATGCAGAATTTAATTCATCAAAAGTAAATTATATTTGAGGTTCGAGGGATGTTACCTCGTCTTCGAGACCCATAAGACATAGATTGGCAGTTTTTGTGGTCTCTTCTTCTTCCGTTGAAGTTGACTCATCGCTGTCGCTCTAAGTAGCAACCATCACTTTCTTTTTCTTCATCCTCAATTCCTTTTTAGTAAAGAACAATCGAGACGAATATGCCCTGGTTTCTTTCATTCATAGCATGTGGGTATTTGTTCCTTTTCTTTCTCTCTTTCCTTGTCCTTGTCCTTACTATGTTCCCCTTTCATGTGAAACTTTCTAAAATATCTTCCTTTCTTCTTTTCCATAATTCTTCTAAATCTCCTCATGACCATAGTGATATCTTCATCTTCTAAGTCATCTTTGGAGGAGGAGCAGTCTTCTTCCAATTCATCATCTTATTTCTTTGAGTCCGATGCAGCTTTGAAGGTGATTGTTTTCTTTTTCTTCTGATCATCTTCAATTCTATACTTGCATGGCCAATTCATTTGTGATGAGAGAACCCAGTAGTTCATCCAGTGTTAGAGTGTTTAGATCTTTTGCTTCCTGGATGACAATTAGTTTGAGGTCCCATTAGATTGTTTAGACTTTTGCTTCTGCACCAAGTCTGCATTTGAGTAAACCCTGCCAAGACTTTTCAAACCATTAAAAATATCTGTAAATCATGAAAACATGGTAGAGATAGTTTCAATTTGTTCCATTTTAAATAATTCATAATTATGAACTAGAAGATTGATTTTGGAGGTCTTCACTTGGGAAGTTTCTTCATGGGTCACCTCGAGTTTATCCCAAATTTCTTTTGCGAATGAGAAAATAGAAATTCAGTTGAACTCGTTTGCATCCAAAGCATAATATAGTAAATTAATGGCTTTGGCATTCAATTCCCCCATTTTGATGTCGTGTTCATCCCAATCCTCTTCAGGTTTTGGGACACCATGCCATCAATTTTAATCATGGATATTTGTGGACCCTTAAGAATGACCTTCCATAACTAAAAATCTATAGCTTGAATGTATATCTTCATTCTAGCTTTCTAATATGAATAATTCATGCCAGTGAATAGTGGAGGTCTATTAGTAGATTAGGCCTTCGGCCAAAGAAGTATTCATGAGATGAGCCATCAATCTTTACTCTAGAAAACTCAGAGACACTGTTCTGATACTAGTTGTTGCCCAGGTGGCTTTCCCAAGAGGGGGGTGAATTGAGAATTTAAAAAATTTAAACAGAAATGTGCTTTTTCAAATCTACTTTAGTGTGATAGTGCTGTGATTCAAATAAATAAGAGCGAAAGTTGATGCAAACAGGGAAAGGCACAATACAAACACAGCAAGTTATAGTGGTTCGGAGCAACCCAGCTCCTACTCCACTATCCAAGTTATCACTTGGGATTTCCACTATATTCACCACTGGAATAGAGTCGGATTGTTTTACCAGGCTCACAATCCAAACCTAACTTGGTTTTTCAACCGGGCTCACCAAAAACCCAGCACTTGGTTTTGCATAGGATCACCAAGAACCCAACACTTGGTTTTGAATAGGCTAACCAAGAACCTACTTGATTTTTAAATCGGGCTCACCAATAACCCAACAACTCATAAAAAGTGTTAAAGAAAAGAAGCAACAAAATGACAAACTAATGTTGTCTAATGGTTGCGGATGCAGCTCGAGCGAAGCCTTCTTAATTGCACTTTAATGCTCTTTACTGGCTTCTTCAACTTCTTCAATGTAAACTTCAAGCTTCAAATTGAAGTTGGTGATGTCTTGAAGACTGACTTGAATGCTCTCTTTAGTGCTCTCTTGCTCACAAGCTCATTAAATATTCAACTAAGCATTAGCATATGAAAAGCTATCCTAATCCCTCATTTATAGAGTCTTGTACTCTTCTTAAGTGAAAATAGTCATTGTAGACTATTGGGATATGACATTTGACCATTGGAGTACTTTTCAAATTCAAAAATGGAGTTCTGGAACTAGTTGTTACCTACCTGGAATTGACCTTCGAGTCGACTCGGATCCCACGAGTCGGCTCGGATCCCTTGAGTCAGCTTGAATTCTCAGAGAAGTTCTGGTCAAGTCACCTTGCTTCATTTGGGTCAGCTCAGTTTCATAGTGGTCTTGATTCGTTACTCTGGATGAGTTAGCTCGCCTATATTCGAGTCGGCTTGGATTCACAGGTCTTTAAAACTATACTCTGGAAGAGTCGGCTCTTCTCATTAGAGTCGGCTCGCATGGCTATTCTCTCAGAACTAATTCTTCATGGACTCTAGAAGAGTCAGCTCGGATCTATGAAGGGTTGACTCGGATGTCTGACTGAATGTATGAGTCAGCTCGGACTTCCTTCAGGTTAGTTTGCCTATCTAATTCAGGAAATGGTAATCCGGATGAGTCGACACTAGTTCCTACGAGTCGGCTCGGATCTTTGCATGCTAGAATCCTTCATGCACGCCATGAACTACAGTTAACTCCCTTTACTCGAGTCAGCTCGGATGAATTTTTCAAAAATCTTCCATTTCTTCTCTAGATTACATCCAACAACATTTTTAACATTCAAGATACTTCACAACTCAACTAACAATTGTATCTAAGAGATTTAAGCTTGAAAACACGTAGAAGTAACCCATTATCGAATTTTTTTTTTTAATTTATCTTTTGGTCTTTTCTTTACATGACGCATTTATAACACAACTCATAACTCAAAATAAGATTGTAGGAGTTGTAATTGGGCATATAGATCATCCTACAAAAACTTGTAATTCACTTGAAGATTTGTTAGTATGACAAATGCATGCTCCAATATTTTGTTATCATCAAAATCACTATAGGAGTCAACAGTATGAATGAGCATGTTTACTTTGGTGGTCTTCACTTGATGTGTACCCTCGTGGATAACTTCAAGTGTATCCCAAATCTCTTTACCAGAAGTATAATTTGATATTCTATTGAATTCACTTAGGTCGAGTGCACAAAACAGTAAATTCATGGCCTTTGCATTAAGCTCAGCTTGCTTAATGTCATTCTCATTCCAATCTTCTTCTAGCTTAGAAGTGGGAATGCCATTAACCAAGAGAGTGGGCTGATGAGGCCCTATAACTATTGTTCTCCAAATATTCTAATCAATAGCTTGAATATATATGTGCATGCATGTCTTCCAATATATGTAGTTTGTGCCATTAAATAATTGGAGAATGTTAGAGGCTTGTCCTTCTACAATACCCATACCAATTTGAGCTGCCATGATCTTTAACTCAAGATGTTGGACCTACAAGCAGAGTACCAAGCTCTGATACCACTTGTTGCTAAGCAAGGTAGCCCAAGAGGGAGAGTGAATTGGGTATTTTGAAAAATTTAAATAGTTATGTGCTTTACTTTTAGTGTTTGTGTAACTAAGTGATTGTACCAAGAATATATGTAGTAGAAATAACAAATTAAATGCAGAGTACTAAAGAGCTGGAAATAAAGGAGACAATCACACACGAACATAAAGGTTTATAGTTGTTCAGTGCACTCCAAGAACCTACATCCACTCCTCAAGCTTCTCCTTGGATATTTCACTATAATCTCTTCAAGATTATAGCCGACTTGTTTTTCAAGGCTCACAAGTCAAAACCTAAGTTGGTTTTATCACCTAGGCTCACCAACAATCTTTACAACTTATTTTAATCTGGGCTAATAAGTCAAACCCAAGTTGGTTTTGTCTCTTAGGCTCACCAACAACCTTTAATACTAGTTTCATACCTTTGAAACTAGAACAAATAAATGAAATCAAGTATACAGAAAGTAAATACAGGAATTAGCTCCTTAATGAGCAAACTTAAATGTCATTAAATCTCTCTTGGTTGCTTGAGTTGACTTCTCCTTTGAATCTCTTGAATGCACACTTTTGGCTAAAGATTTGAAAGCTCAAACTATAAAAAATGGAAGCCTTTTTCAGGTGAAATATCTTAAATGCTCTCTTTGTCTTTTCAAATGTTTGGAACTATTTCTTCTTGATTCTTTCACTTTCTTATTGACTTTAAGAGATTTGGTGAGTGTTAAATAGCTCAAATCTACTGAAAAAGTTGTTGGAGACTGTTGGAGGGATCAAACTAGCCTTTTAGAGTCGTTTGGAAACAAATTTGAATTTCTGAAAAACTAGTCATTACACCAAGTGTCAACACTTGAGTTCTTCCTGAGTCAACACTTGGATCAGCTTAAGGAAAATTTTGAATTTTCTATGCTCTGCTCCACTTTTTGTCTCAGGCTATGAGTCGACACTTTGAGTCAACACTTGGATTATGAGTCAACACTTTGAGTCGATACTTGAGAAACTTCAGAAAATAAGAGTTATGTCCATTTTATTCTTAGGCAATGAGTCGATCTTTGAAGTGTTGACACTTGACCGTGAGTCGATACCTTGCATCAACACTTGCCATGACTGTTTGAAATTTCTGCATGCCAGTCTTCTGAAGTATCGACACTTGATCCATGAGTCGACACTTGTTCTATGCCACGTCAAAAATCTATGCCAAACACTAAAATTTTCATGATCTTATCCAAAAGTACTTTAGACGCTTCTCCATAAAGGCCAAAAAGAATGTTCCAAGGTTAGGGAATCACTCAAACATTGAGAAAATATGTTGCTTCGATAATGGGAAATTTTATGCACCTATGACCTGAAATTCATACTCAATTTGAAACATTAGTCCAAACACATACTCAATGGTTTGTTATTCAACAAAATCAAGGAGCCAAAGCCAATAGTCTTCTATGGCATGTAGGGGTGCCGCTGTGGCTATATCCAATGAACAAGTGATGTGAACAGATGTTTAAAATAATCATGTTATGTTATGCATATTAGGGCTAATATGCTTAGTTACTAGTTTTATTATCATGATGTCATGATTAGTTAGGATGTGTTTTGAGACCACTAAAACCCATCATAATCAAAATATTTAGTCATAGTGCAAGTTAGTCAAGAGGCAATTTCATTTAGGGTTACATGATTAGTCAAGTGGTGTCTAGGCAAGTGGTTTTGGGAAGGTAAAGGGAATGAGATTTTTATTTGGTTCCGTTGTTTGACCTGGCCAATTATTTTGGTATCTAAGGAAAGCAACGGGGGGACCCCCTCATCTCTTCTACTTACCTGGCCAATTTGACTATATCTAGACCTTAATTGAATATGCCAAAATTGACTTAACACACTATAGTTTGCCTTCCTTCATGCTAAGTATAGTTCATATTAACAACTATAGTAGGTTTGTTGTATAACACAAGGCCTATTCTAGTGTTAAATATGAATTGTCTTAGTGCATGTTATGCTTTATAGTATGTTTGGTAGTATTGCTTTGTTGTGTAACACAAGGGCAATATTATTTGAACATGTCTATATGGAAATGAAGGGTCTGACTAAACTAAGATATTATAGTTTGTTGTGTAACATAAGACTATAAGTATCTTAGAGGGAGTTCATTTATTGAGAATTGCATGGGTTGCAATTGAAAAGAAATTCCAACCTTTGAACTCATGAGTGTTTGTTGTGTAACACAAGGCACTCATGAGGAATTGGGATCTCAACCCCACTAAAGAAACCTAGAAAGGTTTCTCACTTACCATAGGTGAGGGTTATGGTATTTGAATAAAATAGTTGAAGACATAATTAGATATAAAGTTTTTATCTAGTTCTGAATGTCAACTTGAGTGGTCTGCTTATATTATTCTTTAAATAAATATAGGATTAAATATGGCTTCAAATTTATCACTACGGGGCATCTTAGATACCAATAAGTTAACCGGTCTCAATTATATGGACTGGTTGAGGAACCTAAGGATAGTATTGACTTAAGAGAAGCTTTCATATATTCTTGATTCTCCGAATCCAGAGCCGATCGGAGAGGATGATTTCAAGGAGGAAAGGGCCACACATAAAATGTGGCAAAATGATAGCACAACAGTCAGATGCATCATGTTAGCCTCGATGAGCAATGAGCTTTAAAGGCAACATGACGGGATGGAACCTCAGTCCATATTGCTCAATCTAAAGAAGCTTTATGGAGAACAAAGTAGGGCTGCTCGATATGAGATATCGAAGTAGTTATTCCATGCACAAATGAGTGAGGGTTCATAAGTGCAAACCTATGTTTTAAAAATGATTGACTTAATCACCCGATTAGGTCAATTAGGGTTTGTGATGGATGGTGAACTCAACCAAGACTTGATCCTACAATCAATCTCGGATTCCTTCTCTTAGTTTATTCTAAATTATCATATGAACAAACTAAATATTTTTTTGCCTGAACTGTTGAACATGCTTACGATAGCAGAGAGCCATTCTAAAAGAGATAAGGCTCATCTTCTTCTCATTGATGGGAAGAAGAAACAGGCAATGAAAAAGGGTTTGAAAAGAAAATTCAACCCTAAGAAAAGCATCTAGAAGAAGAAGGCGAAGAAGGCTGGTAATGATGGAGCCTGTTTCCACTGCGGTTAGCAAATGCATTAGAAGAAAAATTGCAAAACATATCTTACAAGTGTGAAGCAAGATGCCAGAGGGGCATCAAAGGTTTGTACATGATATGATACAAACAAAATTATCATCGAGTGCTTCCATTGCTAATTCATGGGTATTGGATACCGCATGTGGGTCTCATATCTTCAAGACATTGTAGGGACTCCATAGAATTAGAAGTTTGAAAAAAGGTGACTTGAGCTATATGGCACAAGTAGTGAAGCCATGTGCACTGAAGTTAAGGATACCTATCTTCTATTATTACCTTCGGGTAATGTATTAAAGTTGGAAGACTGTTACTATGTTCCAAATATTGTAAGAAACATTATTTCAATACCCTTGTTATTATAACAAGGATATGAAATAAGTGTAAAGAGCAGTGGCTGCTCCATTCTTCATAGTAATAAAATATTTGGAAATGGATATTTTATTAATGATCTTCTAACTATAGAACTCGATGATGAAATAATACTTGTTGATAACAAGAAGAGAAAAAGAGATAATGTCAATGTCACATTTCTTTGGCATTGCCGATTAGGTCATATAAGTGAGTCAATGATAAACAATTAGTCAAAGAGAATTATTTTGACCCTTATGATTTTCAATGATTGGGTGATGGGGAACTAATTAGCATACAAGGGAATTTTCATGGATTCAGAATTAAGTTAGGATTTTAATTCTCGAATTTTAGGTCTAATAGATAAAAGGATGATCCTATAGAATTTCTAGACCACAAGTATGCAAAAAGACCATCAAAAGAGATAAAAATAGGATCGCCAGGGCTAAGAAACTTCTACAATAACCCGATCTAGAGGTTTAGGGTGTGTGTACCTAGCAATGATTGCTACTGCTTCCGGATGCGGCATGGAAAGTCAAGCTCAATACCTACGGATCCATTGACTTTTCATCCGCTGACCCGATGGCTAGGCAAATGGAACCCTAACATCGAGAAACTCGAGGGACCTGTACAACACCAAAGGAGGGTTAGAAAAACAAGGAGAAAAGGGATGAATCGCTGAAGAAGAAAGAAAGATAAAGGATAGAAGGGGTGGCCAAGATGAGTCTTGATTATGGACGTCCAAGGTGGAAGAAGGCTAGGGTTTTGATAAACCAGGTCTCACATCCCTCGATGCTCAAAGAAAAAAGGTAACACTGCCTCATGGAGCTCAATGTTTACAAGAACAAAGGTACAATAGAAGAAAGAACACTCAAATTTCTTCTCAAAATACATTCATTCTTCAATCAATCATTCATTCAAAATTGTTACAAGAGGGTGGAGGGGTGGGGTATTTATTAGCTCACCTAGGTCCTCTCCTTGTTAGGATTGGATTACAAAGCTAATTAGGAATAGGAGTATATAGTTTGAAGAGAATTAAAACTTGATTCCTAGTTGGATATGGCCTTCTCTCTTCTTCTTGGACATGGTCAAAGGGCTCCTTATGGGCTTTGGCTGGGATGAAATTATCTTGGGTTGCTTTGACTTTCCACTCCTTGCTGGGCTAGGACATGGGGTGCCACATTGTTGGACTGGGCTTGGGCTAGTTGGGGCACCATTAATGAATGGGCTTGGGTTGGGTGCCATGTCTTGAAGAGGGTCTAGGAGGGGCGCCAGCTTGTGGGCTTGAATGGTGGAGGCCTGGGGTGCCATCTTCTGATGGGCTTCTAGGCTTGGGTGCCTAGAAGGAAGAATATTCTCTAGATTTCAGGTATCTTCAGGTGGGAGGCTTCATGGGCTTGGAATCTACTCTGATCTGGGAGGGCCTTGTAAATGATTTGGCTGGTAATCCTCTTCTTGTACAAAAATGGACTAACTTACACTAGACTCAACTGGACTGGACTTATAAGGTTGAGATAACTCAACTTATTATATGACTCAATAGGGTATTTATTACAAAATTTGGCTCAATCAAAATTATACTTCATTACAGGACTCAAGTGAGCACAATCGAGCTTAACGGAACAAGATCCTAATTATCGAACACAAAGGGTTGCATTGTGCTCACATGATAAAACCCTTTTTACTGGACTTCAAATGGCTCAACTAACTTAAACCCTACTTACAAGACTCAAAGGGCTAACAGGACTTGATTATTGGACTCACAGATAAAATTTGAAAATGACTAAAGAACTCAAAATTTAGGGACCCATAGTGAACTAGGGTTGATCCTGATGTCCCCATCAATTCTCCCGGGGTGGGAGAAACTTGACCCTATCGAGTAAAGGACAATCTGGTGCAGGTAAAAGAGTTGGCTTGTGGTGCTGTGGGTCCTCTTGAGGGATCCATGAACTTTCAGAGTCCGATCGGCCTTTCCATCATACCAAACGATATGGATTGCCTTGGCCCTGGGTCATAATAGCTTGGCCATCCAGGTCACGGTCGATCCATATTCCTCTCCCAAGGTAATTTAGTAGACACTTAGGTAAGGTTTCTCTCGCAAGAATAAGGTAAGGTCCAAAAATCTCACTAGGTGTCATTGCTGGTGCCCTATTGGTGGGGACATCATGAAAGGGATATGCCCTACAAGCCAATCTATGTTGTATCTCCCAAACCATTGTAATTGACAAAAATTCTAATAAAGGCATTATTTTTCATCATACACTGTGTTTATTATTATATGATGAACCCCATAGATTAGGGCTATGATTTTAGGGTTATGATGAGATCATACCAGTGAAACCTAAAGTCTTAAAACCTTAATCTAAAATATTTTTAGTCAAAGGAACCCTGAGTAGGGAATCAGGGTTTTCGGGTAAGACTAGCACATCCCATGTATACTGGAGAGGGTGACTGCTCTCATAGTCACTTGTGTATGACACTAATACTGGGATGTGGGTGCTCATTGGAGAATGAGTTCACTGATATGATCCAACTTGAGAACATCTAATGGAGTCTTAGCTACATGTCAATAGAAGGTTCTCATAGTGGGAGTGGTACAAGTAATCCTTTGACCTGAGACTGCCATAAGTATCTTATGTACATGAACCCATGCTTTGGTTCAATCCTAATCATGACACTGAGTCATGCACAGGATTGATACTGGGAATGGTGAATTGGATATGAAGGTAATGAGTAGGTCAACAAGGAATCGATCACTATTAGTAAGAGGAGATTGCATCCAGCTAGTTAACAATCGGATGATGATTCAGGGAATCTTTGATCAAAGTAAAGATATTAGAGATGGTTTCTAATATCAAAATAATTGAATCATCAATATAAGATTGAGCTAGAAATAAATATAATATTGGATTTGACATATATCCATATCCATAGTTATATTTTGGGTGCAGGCTGATCGAAAGATTTAATTGTATGGTAACTCTCTACTGAAGGGTAGTTTTGGTATTTCACCAGAATTTCCATATCTTCCAGGTAGACATGACACGTTGCTAGACGTCAATCTTGTCTTGTGGGTTGATCAAATTTAAAGATCACTTATTAGGAAGAGTCCTAATTGATCAAGTCGGGTAAGCCCGGTTTGACCTAAATCGATTAGAAAGAGTTCTAATCAAATTAGGTCAACTTGTATTCGAACCCACTGTTGGCTAGATGTGGAACCCAATGGGTCACACACTTAAGAGGATTGATCAAGAGTTTAATTTGTAATTAAATCATCTTTGCAGGATAACACTCTAGCAGGTGTTGCAAACCCTAGCTTCTATTCGAATTTGATTTGAATTAGGGTTCCAGATTGGTTCAATTCATGTTCTAATTGGATCTAATTAGACCCTAATTGAGTTTATAGGGATTATGGCTAACCCTATTGGCTAGCCATGTAACTAGGCTAGCCTCCCCACCCGCCCCTTTGCATTTTCATGCCAAAATGCCAAGAGTCCATGCGCTTATGGACTCTTGGCGCGCCATTTGGAGGAGTCCATGGGCGCATGGACTCTTGGCACGCCCACTTAATTCTCCGATGAATTAAGTTGGGGCAGCTTTCTTTGTCACTATTAGCGCCTCACATGTGTCCCCTTAGATGGGAATCCAACGGTTGGGAAATTTTTGAGAAAGACAAAGGGCGCAGACTCTTCCCGGTTGCGTGAAATAACGTCTCTTCAGAGACCGAAACATCACGACTCCCTTCTTCTGAAATTTCGTGACTATTCTTTTAGGAAAAGTCGTGAGTTTTAATCTGGAAGGTCGTGAGAAGGAGGGAAGGGGCATGTGAAAATGAGAAGGGCATGAGATGGGTTTTTACGGAGAGGTGTGTGGGCGCCTCTCTGAAATCTATTTAAGGGGTCAGGAAAAATCAGAACGAGTGATCTGAGATTTTTCTTCTTCCTCTCCAAAAGACTCCTTCCCTCTTTTCTTGTTTTACCTTATTTCCTTTACAGAGGACTCCTCTATCGAAACTCTGTTGCTGAACAAGAATAAAAGAGAAGGTCTCCGACGGTAAAGGAAAGAAGGAGTTCTGATTTTATTTCCTTTCTTTCTTACATTAAGACATTCATGTCTTAATTTCTTCTCCAATTTAAGACAAGCCTAAATCCTCTTAGGACAAGGTCTTATCTCTAAGACAAGGGTGTCTTAGAGGGTCAAAGTCTTAGTGGAAGGAGGAGAAGAGATCAAAGAAAGGGAGGCAACCTCATGTGTGGATGATTTCCAGCCATAATCCGAGCAATTGAGTTCTAAGAAGAAGAACTCAATAGGAGGAACCATTGAAAAGAAGATAGTGTTTCTTGATCATTGCTCTGTGTGGATCACCATCGGAGGATAGACACCTGGATGCCTGGTGAATTCAGGTTGGTACCCTAATCCTAATTTGCATAGATATGCTTGTTATATGTTCTAGTCTTATTTAAGAAGTTCCTGGTTTAAGGTTTTTTGGTGTGAATTTAGTTTTATTTTTGAAATTACACTTCCGATGCGTTGCACCGGAACCCTACAGTGGTATCAGAGCCACCTTAATTAGGACTATAATCTATGATAGTTTGTGTGTTACATATTAGGGTTTTTTAAATCCTAATATGCTATTACACTTAGCATTTTTTTTTTTTTGATTGAATATATGTTTTGATGTATGCCAGTAGTTAAGGTTTTTCACTCAAACCCTAATTATTATAGAGATATGATTAGTTTTGAAGTCATCATACTGAAATAAGGTTGCCCTGGCATAATGATGGATCCATTATGTGGTAAATGGTTGTCCTATTATGATGACACACTTAGCACATATTTGTTTATCAGAGTGATGTGATTGTGATATGTTCTATAAGAATGTGCTGGCAATTTTATAAAACCCTCCTCTTAAAAAATTATATTAAGTCATAGTATATTTAACTAATAAGCATCACTAGTCATGATGAATAATTGATCATTCGGTGTCTAGAAAGGTGGTTCTGGGAAGGTAAAGAGAATTGTGGTTTTTAATTGGTTCCGTTGACTGACCTGGCCAATTTTATTGGTGTCTAGGAAAGCAACGGGGGGACTCCCACTTCTCTTCCACTTGCCTGGCCGATTTGATTATATTTAAATCTTGACTAAAATGCTTAGTGTTAAAAATACTATATATTGGCCTTCCTTCATGCTGGATCATTATTGTCTTATGAACCACATTAGGTTTGTTGTGTTATCTGCAAGACCTAATATGGTGATTGACATAATACTAGTCTAGTGCACAGATATGCTTACAGTATATTCAGTATAATGCCTTGTTGTGTTATCTGCAAGGGTATTATATTTGAGTACTTACTGTATAGAAATGAAAGGGTCTTGACTTAACTAGAACATTATGGTTTGTTGTGTTTTTCTGCAAGACTAATAATGTTCTAGAGGCCAAGTTATTTTTGAGAATTATATGAGATATAATTGGAAGAGTTTCCTACCTTTGAGCTTATAAAAGATTTGTTGTGTTTTCTGCAAGATCTTTTATAAGTTATTAGGATCTCAATCTCACTAAGAAAAACCGATCAGGGTTCTTCTCGATTATCATAGTGAGGGCTATGATTTTTGATAAAAATAGTGGGAGACATAATTAAATTGAAGACCTAATTTAATTATGTAAGTCATTTCATGGTTGTTTGCTTATGTATTGTTCTTTATTAAATGTAGATAAATGGCATCTTCATTATCACTGCGAAGTATCTTAGATACCAACAAACTGACCGGTCCAAACTATGTGGACTGGTTGAGAAATTTAAAGATTGTGCTGAGTTCAGAAAAACATTCTTATATTCTTGATTCCCCTAGTCTTAATCCACTAGGGGACGATGCCACACAGGAATATATGGCCACATACAAAATGTGGCAGAATGACTCCCTCACTGTCAAGTGTATCATACTGGCCTCTATGACCAATGAGTTACAGAGACAGCATGAAAGCATGGATACTCAATCCATAATGCTCAATTTAAAAGAGCTTTATGGAGAACAAAGCAGAACTGCTAGATATGAAATATCTAAGCAGTTATTCCATTCTAGGATGATAGAGGGAACATTCGTTTAGGATCATGTTCTGAAGGTAATTGACATAATCACCAGATTGGGTCAATTAGGTTTTATCATGGATGGGGAGTTGAATCAGGATTTAATCCTGCAATCACTCCCGGAGTCATTTTCATAGTTTGTCTTGAATTATCACATGAACAAACTGAACACTTCCTTGCCTGAGCCGTTAAATATGTTAAAAATAGCGGAGAGCCATGTTAAGAAAGAAAAGGCTCCACATCTTCTTGTTGATAAAACCAATAAGAAGAAATCAGGCAAAAAGGGTTTTAATAGGAGGCTAAACCCTAAGAGTGGCATCAATAAAAATAAGAAAGGAAAGAAGGCCTCCAAACAGTCGACCTATTTCTTTTGCGGCAAAGCGGGACATTAGAAAAAGAATTGCAAGGCTTACCTTGCAACTGTGAAGCCTAGTGCATCAGATGCGCCAAAAGGTATGTATGAGATAAATGCTATATTGACATTAAATTCATCTATATCAAATACTTGGGTATTGGATGCCGCTTGTGGTTACCATATATGCAAATCTTTACAGGACCTCCACAAGCTTAAAGTATTGAAGGATGGTGACTTCAATCTCTATGGTGCTAGTGGTGATATCATCCAAGCAGAAGCTGAATTGACCTATATTCTGAAGTTGCCTTCAGGGAAGATCTTGGAGTTAAAAAATTGTTACTATATGCCTAAGATTATTAGGAACATTATATATATTCCTTTGTTATTAAAACAAGGATATGTAATGGATGTAACGAGCACTGGTTGCTCGATAATGTTATCTAATAAAATTATTTGTTCTGGCATATTTAGTAATGGGCTCTTAACTCTTTCTTCCAATGATAGTGTTTTTCATGTCAATAATAAAAGAAAAAGAGAAGACTTTAATGATACTTTACATTGGCATCATCGACTTGGTCATGTTAATGAGTCTAGGATAAGCAATTATACAAGAAAAAATTCCTTGATCCTTATGAGTATGAATCATTAGGAACTTGCGAATCATGTCTCATGGGTAAGATGACCAAGACTCCATTTACTGGACATGGAGAAAGGTCAACTGAGTTATTAGGACTTATACATACTGATGTATGTGGTCCAATGACAACTCAGGCCAGAGGTGGATACTCATATTTTATAACTTTTACAGATGATTTATCTAGGTTTGGATATGTGTATCTTATGAAACATAAATTTGAAGCCTTTGATAAATTTAAGGAGTATCAAAGTATGGTCGAAAAATAAATCGGGAAAAGTATTAAAGTTCTTCATTCTGATCGAGGAGGAGAATACTTATCCACGGAGTTTTTAGACTAGCTTAAAGTTAATGTAATTCTTTCTGAATGGACCCCTCCTTATACTCCACAGCTAAATGGTATAGCTGAAAGGAGTAATCGTACCTTATTAGATATGGTATGATCCATGATGTGCTTCACAAATTTACCCATTTCCTTCTGGGGTCATGCACTAGAAACTACTGTTTACATTCTGAACAAGGTACCTTCTAAATCCTTTGTTAGTACTCCATATGAAATTTAGAGTGGAAAGAAACCGTATCTTAAATATTTTAAGGTATGGGGATGTCCAGCTTATGTTAAAAGAAATTTTGGACATAAGTTGGAACCTAGAGCGGATAAATGTCTATTTGTAGGATATCCTAGAGAGGGTAGAGGATATCTATTTTACCATCCTACTGAATAAAAGATTTTTGTTATCAGGCATGCCACTTTTCTAGAAAAAGAGTTCATTTTAGAAAAGGGCAATGGTAGAACTGTTGAACTTGGAGAAGTACAAGAAATACAGATAGACAGTTCTCAACCATTAGAACATATAGTTAGAATAGAACCAGAACACAGAACTCCTCCCCGTAGGTCTGATAGAGTGCCACGGGCACCTGAGAGGTATGGATTTATTATTGAAAATAATGAAGCCCAAGTCATTCAAAATGATGAACCTCTGACCTATACGGAAGCTATCTTGAGTACTGATTCAGATAGATGGCAAGAAGCCATGGAATCCGAGATAGACTCTATGTATGTAAACCAAGTATGGTCTTTGGTCGATGCACCAGAGGGTGTTAATCCTATTGGGTGCAAATGGGTCTATAAGAAAAAGATTGGGGCTGATGGCCAAGTTGAAACCTATAAAGCCAGATTAGTGGCAAAAGGTTTTAGACAAAAACAGGGAATTAATTATGATGAAACATTCTCACCTGTTGCCATGCTCAAATCAATTAAAATTTTACTTGCATAGCAGCGTACCACGATTATGAGATCTAGCAGATGGATGTGAATACTGCATTCCTCAGTGGTTTCCTTGAGGAAGAAGTCTACATGTCACAGCCAGAAGGTTTTATTTCAAAGAATAAACCTAATCATGTATGCAAGCTAAAGAAATTCATTTATGGATTAAAGCAAGCTTCCAGGAGTTGGAACATCCGCTTTGATGAAACTATTAAAAGGTATGGTTTTATCAAAAATGTGGATGAACCCTGTGTTTATAAGAAGACTAGTGGGAGTGCCATAGTCTTCTTGGTTATTTATGTAGATGACATACTCCTCATTGGGAATGATGTCCCAATGTTACAATCAGTCAAGGTTTGGCTATCAAACCAGTTTTCCATGAAAGATTTGGGAGAAGCATCCTATATACTAGGTATTAAGATCTTTAGAGATAGATCTAAGAGGATGCTAGGTTTATCCCAATCTAGGTACATTGACTTAGTGCTGAAAAGATTCAGCATGGATGGAAGTAAAAGAGGTTATCTTCCTATGAGTCAAGGTATACATCTTTCTAAAAGGATGTCTCCTAAGACACCTGTAGAAAGAAATAGAATGAATTCTATACCTTATGCTTCGGCAATAGGGTCCATAATGTATGCCATGCTATGTACCAGGCCTGATGTGGCATATGCTTTAGGCATTGTCAGTAGGTTTCAGGCTGATCTAGGAGAGGATCATTGGAAAGCAGTTAAAAATATTCTTAAGAACCTGAGAAGGACTAAGGATATTTTTTGGTTTATGGTGGTTCTGATCTTAAACTAGAAGCTTATTCTGATTCTAGTTTTCAATCAGACCCTGATGATAGCAAATCCATTTCGAGATATGTTTTTACCCTAAATGGTGGAGCAGTGAGTTGGAAGAGTACCAAGCAGCAGACTATAGCTGACTCAACCATAGAGGAAGAATACATAGCTATTAGTGAAGCTGCCAAGGAAGCAGTCTGGATGAAGAAGTTCATCATAGAGTTGGGTGTTGTTCCTGAGATTGAAAACCCAGTGCCACTTTACTGTGACAACACTGGAGCCGTTGCTCAAGCTAAGGAACCAAGAGCTCATCATAAGTCCAAGCACATTCTGAGACGCTTCCATCTCGTCCGAGAAATAGTAGAGAGAAAAGATGTCTACATAAATAGAGTTAATACAAAGAACAATATAGCAGACCCGTTCACTAAGGCTCTACCACAGTGAGAGTTTGATTGCCACCTCGAGTGTATGGGATTAAGATTTAAAGGCGATTGGCTTTAGTGCAAGTGGGAGATTGAAAGGGATATGCCCTACAAGCCAATCTATGTTATATCTCCCAAACCATTGTAATTGACAAAAATTCTAATAAAGGCATTATTTTTCATCATACGCTGTGTTTATTATTATATGATGAACCCCATAGATTAGGGCTATGATTTTAGGGTTATGATGAGATCATACCAGTTAGACCTAAAGTCTTAAAACCTTAATCTAAAATATTCCTAGTCAAAGGAACCCTGAGTAGGGGATCAGGATTTTCGGGTAAGACTAGCACATCCCATGTATACTGGAGAGGATGACTGCTCTCACAGTCACTTGTGTATGACACTAATACTGGGATGTGGGTGCTCATTGGAGAATGAGTTCACTGATATGATCCAACTTGAGAACATCTAATGGAGTCTTAGCTACATGTCAATAGAAGGTTCTCATAGTGGGAGTGGTACAAGTAATCCTTTGACTTGAGACTGCCATAAGTACCTTATGTATATGAACCCATGCTTTGGTTCAATCCTAATCATGACACTGAGTCATGCACAGGATTGATACTGGGAATGGTGAATTGGATATGAAGGTAATGAGTAGGTCAACAAGGAATCGATCACTCTTAGTAAGATGAGATTGCATCCAGCTAGTTAACAATCGGATGATGATTCAGGGAATCTTTGATCAAAGTAAAGATATTAGAGATGATTTCTAATATCAAGATAATTGAATCATCAATATAAGATTGAGCTAGAAATAAATATAATATTGGATTTGACATATATCCATATCCATAGTTATATTTTGGTTGCAGGCTGATCGAAAGATTTAATTATACGGTAACTCTCTACTGAAGGGTAGTTTTGGTATTTCACCAGAATTTCCATATCTTCCGGGTAGACATGACACGTTGCTAGACGTCAATCTTGTCTTGTGGGTTGATCAAATTTAAAGATCACTTATTAGGAAGAGTCCTAATTGATCAAGTCGGGTAAGCCCGGTTTGACCTAAATCGATTAGAAAGAGTTCTAATCAAATTAGGTCAACTTGTATTCGAACCCACTGCTGGCTAGATATGGAACCCAATGGGTCACACACTTAAGAGGATTGATCAAGAGTTTAATTTGTAATTAAATCATCTTTACAGGATAACACTCTAGCAGGTGTTGCAAACCCTAGCTTCTATTCGAATTGGATTCGAATTAGGGTTCCGGATTGGTTCAATTCAGGATCTAATTGGATCTAATTAGACCCTAATTGAGTTTATAAGGATTATGGCTAACCCTATTGGCTAGCCATGTAACTAGGCTAGCCTCCCCACCCGCCCCTTTGCATTTTCATGCCAAAATGCCAAGAGTCCATGCGCTTATGGACTCTTGGCGCGCCATTTGGAGGAGTCCATGGGCGCATGGACTCTTGGCGTGCCCACTTAATTCTCCGATGAATTAAGTTGGGGCAGCTTCCTTTCTCACTATTAGCACCTCACATGTGTCCCCTTGGATGGGAATCCAATGGTTGGGAAATTTTTGAGAAAGACAAAAGGCGCAGACTCTTCCCGGTTGCGCGATATAACGTCTCTTCGGAGACCGAAACATCGCGACTCCCTTCTTCTGAAATTTCACAACTTTTCTTTTAGGAAAAGCCATGAGTTTTAATCTGGAAGGTCGTGAGAAGGAGGGAAGGGGCGTGAGAAAATGAGAAGGGCGTGAGATGGGTTTTTACGGAGAGGTGTGTGGGCGCCTCTCTGAAATCTATTTAAGGGGTCAGGAAAAATCAGAACGAGTGATTTGAGATTTTTCTTCTTCCTCTCCAAAAGACTCCTTCCCTCTTTTCTTGTTTTACATTGTTTCCTTTACAGAGGACTCCTCTGTCGAAACTCTGTTGCTGAACAAGAATAAAAGAGAAGGTCTCCGATGGTAAAGGAAAGAATGAGTTCTGATTTTATTTCCTTTCTTTCTTACATTAAGACATTCATGTCTTAATTTCTTCTCCAATTTAAGACAAGCCTAAATCCTCTTAGGACAAGGTCTTATCTCTAAGACAAGGGTGTCTTAGAGGGTCAAAGTCTTAGTGGAAGGAGGAGAAGAGATCAAAGAAAGGGAGGCAACCTCTCGTGTGGAAGAATTCCAGCCATAATCCGAGCAATTGAGTTCTAGGAAGAAGAACACAATAGGAGGAACCATTGAAAAGAAGATAGTGTTTCTTGATCATTACTCTGTGTGGATCACCATCAGAGGGCAGACACTTGGACGCCTGGTGAATTTAGTTAGCCCCTTCAACTTCAAGTTTGTTGGAATAAGTGATTACAGGTTGGTACCCTAATCCTAATTTGCATAGATATGCTTGTTATATGTTCTAGTCTTATTTAAGGAGCTCCTGGTTTAGGATTTTTTGGTGTGAGTTTAGTTTCATTTTTGAAATTACACTTCCGCTGCATTGCACCGGAACCCTACACATCGGAGGCACCAGAATAAGATAGAGGCTTTTCAACCCTCTGTGGATTGATCAATAATTTATGAGTCCATCTGTAATAAAGGATTAGCCCATTTGAGTCCATTTTAGTTGTTATTTGAGTCTTTTGAGTTGTTATTTTAGTTCCGTTCTAGTCAGCTCATGTTGAGCTAGTTCAGTCCAATTTTAGTCAGCTCATGTCGAGCTATTTTTTTTTTTTTTTGAGTCCTGTCCAAGCAAATTGAAGACTCAAGACCACATCACACAAGTAAAGACCAAGACCAACTAGATTGAAGACATGGAAGTTTAGCCCAAGCCCAACCCAGCTTGAAGATTTGAAGACTCCAGGAGAAAAATTCAGAAAACCCTGATTCCTTACAGATGCCCTCCAGATGCCCAGATTTTTTTCTAGATGCCAAAGTATATTCATAGACCAAGGCATCCATGATTTTAGAGGTCCATCTGCATCCTAGCCCAAAGAAATCAAGCCCAGGCGCCAAGTCCAAGCCTCTAAGAAGCAAGATACCAGGGAATATTCCTACTACCTGGCTACTAGGCCATCCCAGCTTCCAGAGGCCCAAACCCATGCGCCCGAGCCCCTTTGGGCCGGCCCCTTGCTGCTCTTAGAAGCCCAACACACCCCCCTAGGCGTCCTTGGAGTGTTGGCCAAGTCAAGAGAATTTTTATGGATTTTTCTACCTAATGTTTCCTTATTTTTTAGCTAGGGTTTGAGAGGGAAAAGGATTCTTATGTAAAGACTAATGTGCCCTTACTTGGAGCCCAAGGTTAAGGATCTATTTAAAGGACCCTAGCCTCTTGTATGAATCTAGATTTTGATATATGAAATAAACCTTGAGTTCTTCTATTGCTTTGAGTGTTACCCTGCTGTGTGCATAAAGGGGTGTGAGAGTTTTCTTCTTCCCGGTGCTGCAACCATCATCCTGCCGCCAGCCAATCCTCTAGAGCCTTAGCCGCCCACTCCAAAATTCCTTTCTCCTTTGCTATTTTAGTTTATTTTCTTGATCTCCTTTGAGTTTTATAACCCCTAATAGGTCATTTGCAGGTCCCCGAGTTCCTACGAATCCAACGACTCCAACCAAGCCTCAATCGGATCACCGAGCATAAAGCCGAGTATCCGCGGGTCTTTGGCTCGGTTTTCGAGATCACATCCACCGAGGAACAAGAGATCCCTTCACTGCGATCTTCACCGGGTTCTTCAGATGTTGTCAGGTACACCCCCTCTACCTCCAGGCTTTATATTGTAGGAGAACTTATCCTAACCGAGGCTTCTCAGCCCCGGCGATCCTTCTTTAGTACTTTTCTAGGTTCTAATCTGCATGCTTTGCTTCAAAAATTCATCCAAAACTCCCTACAAATAATTTTGATCTGAAATTTATGAATTAATCACCTAACCCCACTTATAAAACATACAAAAAGAATTGCATGCATATTTGTCCCGCATCATTTGGTATCAGAGCTTAGATTAGGGCTTGGTTTCTGCAATTTTCCAGCCTATTTATGCTCTGTTATTTTAGTTATTTCTCCCTGCTCAGAACTTCAAAAATCCTAAAGTTTATTTTTATGAATTCATCATAATTCAAAGTATTTTCTGGAATTTTTTCAGATCTTATTTCAGTCTGTGAATTTTCTTCAAGCCAAAATACAGCCTGCAAATTTTTGGCTCTATTTTTTCAGCAAGACAAGTTTGGAAGTTTTAGGGTTTTGCTTAGCATCTTTGCATATTTTTTAATTTTAGTATATTTCCTGCATATTAGGCCATAATTTGAAAGTTTTCTTCTATTTAAGAAAATACCAAAATATATAAAAAAAAATTACATATTCTCCAAAAATACCAAAAACATCTAAATCCTAATTTGCATCCTCATCTGCCTGCCATCATTGCATAATCTACCTTTAAAGGCACCCTTGCTATGTCAGATGGGGGGAGGATTTGATCACCTCTCTTTATCCCAAAACCACATCCCTTGCATTCGGTCCCAAGCCTTAACTTAAAATTAACTAGACTTAATTTGCCCTAGTGGGCTAGGGACACCAACTGGTCGGGTCTAGACTAAGTGTCAGATCATTATGTCAAGCTAACATGTGTGTGCTTTATGCTCAGTGTCTAGAACGGTGGTTTATGGATTCAGTCTCGAAGGGCTTGTGTGCTGGTCCGCCTACCTGGCCATTCTCTGATTGGTGTCTAGGATTGGCAATCAAGGACCTAACACTCCCCTTACACCTGCCTGGCTGAGTACAGGGTTACTATAGGCTAGTTTGCCACCCTGATTGAGCCCTTAGTTTTGGACTCTAGGTCTAGTTAGCAATAGTCAGTTTGATCGAGTCTTGCATGAGCATTAGATCAGGAGTCCCATCTCATCCACCATCTCCCTGAACCCATGGATAAGCAGGAAGCTAGGATTCAAGCCCTTATAGACCAAATGGCCCAAATGTCTACCCAGTTAATTACCTAAATGACTCAGTTGACCCAGACCAATAGCCTCAACCCAACTCAACCTAGTGAAACCATAGAGCCCAACCCTATGAGAACCCACAACTCTGACCCATATAGAGAGTCCAATCCTAGGAGAACCCAATACTCTGTCCCATATAAGGAGCCCAACCCTAGGAGAACCCCTTTCCGTGATCCCTACCGAGAGGTTGAACCTAGGAGAGACCATCGCCATGACCTTTATTATTATACTGAACCTAGGAGGACCCCAAACCCTGATCCCCACCGTGAGGTTGAACCTAGGAGAGCCCATCGTCATGACCCATATTATGATACTGAACCTAGAAGGACCCCAAATCCTGATCCCTACCGTGAGGATGAACCTAGGAGAGCCCATCATCATGACCCATACTATGATACTGAACCTAGGAGGAGCCAAAACCCTAATCCCTACCATGAGGTTGAACCTAGGAAAGCCCATCATCATGACCCATACTATGATATTGAACCTAGGAGGACCCCAAACCCTTATCCATACCTTGAAGCTGAACCTAGGAGAGCCCATCATCATGACCCAATCCCTAAGGTTAGTCCTAGAAGTGCCAATTAGGATTTTGTAGACTAGGAAGATAGATCCTATTTTCCCACATCCTATAAGCCTAGTATACCCACAACCTATAGATCTTATGACTCCAAATCCTATGAACCTAGAACCTAAGAATCCAGAACCTATGAACCTAGATCCTATGACTTTAGATCCCATGATCATAGATCCTATGCGCCCACACCCTATAAGCCCAGTAGACCCAAGACCCATAGAGCTGAATCTAAATCCTATGACCCCAGATCTTATAATCCCGTGACCCATAGATCTGCACCCTTGTCCTATAAGCCTAGGGAGCCCATAACCCCTAGGTATCAATCTAGTACTAGTCATGCTTCCCCTAGTCAACTTGAACCCCATAGGATTAGTACCCCTAAATATGAGCCCAGTAGTGAGCCACTACCCCTTAGGCAACCTTAACCTACTAGGATTAGTGTCCATAATCAGAAACCAGGACCTAGCCAATTTTCCCCTAGCCGACCTTCTCCAACCATTCCTGAGATTGACAAGGCTTACATTAATACAGAAGTGTATGAAGCTGATGCGAGCCTAGTGGATGAGTATGAAGGAGAAGAGGAGACACCTTTAGTAGAGCTAGAATTAACTGACCCAGTAGATACCCAGGTAGAAACCAACCTAGAGCTAGTTGACCTTGACCACATCCAACCTAAAGCTATAGTGGAAGAACAATTAGAGGAAGAGAACTCTGATACTAGGATTTTACCTGAGGAAACACTAGAAAAGGATCTAATTGTAGAGCCTATTCCTAAATTCCATGAGCAAGAAGACTTTATTCAGGATTTGGCTTACTTAACCCATTGCCCTCAGGATGAATCCCTTCCTGCCATTCCTATTGAAGATCTCTTCCCAAAAATTATTGACCCATCCTTCCATAGCATGGACCTTTTCTTGCCCATAGATATACCGCAACCCCGTAAGGTTAGCCTCCTTAGTCAAGGATTAGTCCCTGACATGCCTTCTTTTATTCTACTTTATCCAACTAACCCGAAACCTTTTTCCCTACCCTACCAAACTAATTCTGAACCCACTTCCTATTTTCTGCCCTTTCCTGACACCTCCAGCATTTCTAGGATTATTAGATTGCATTTAACTGAGATTAGCATGCTGCATGCATTCATCACACATGTTAGGTTTGCATCTTACTTCTGGCATACTCTTTGGAATTTGCTAGGAGTTCACTGTAAACTTTCATGTGCATGTCAAGCTAGGATCAAACCTAGGGAACCTATAATCTCTTAGGTTTAAATCCAAAGAGTTCAATAAAAATTCCTTCTATAGGAATGCATAGTCAAGTCTGTTAGGTGTTAGTATGAGTCCTTTGAATCATTTGTTAGGAGTCTGCATGTGTTCAGCATGTTCACCACCTACACTAATTTTAAACAAACTGGCTAATTCTCGAAGATGGATCAAAGAATTTGATGTAGTGGATTCTATCTTGGTTAGGCTTAGGCCTAAAAGAAGCATCATGCTCGTAGAGCCGGACCTTTTAAAGTGATAGAGAAGGTTGGATCAAATGCCTAGGTGTTAGACTTGCCTTTGAATTTGGGCATTAGTTCTACCTTCAATATTACAGACCTGGTTGAGTATAGGGAACCGGCAGCGATACCTAGTTAAGCCTTTGGGCCCATTCCTTTTCATTGTGAGTGACCCTAACCCAGAGTGTCCACTAACAAATTAGCCTAAGAGAGGAGAATGGACCGAGCATATCCTAGACGATCAAGCCATCACGACCCGGGGCCATGACTATCAATGCTTCCTGGTCCGATGGCAAGGCCAGCCAGAGTCGGACGATTCATGGATTTCTCGAGAGGACTTGCAACGCCTCAACCCAGACCTTCTCGAGAGATATGTGAGCAAGACTGATCTTCACTTAACAGGGTCGAGTTCCTCTCACCCCGAGAGAATTGGTGGGGACATCGGAGGCACCAGAATAAGACAGAGGCTTTTCAACCCTTAGGATTTATCAATAATTTATGAGTCCATCTGTAATAAGGGCTTAGCCCATTTGAGTCAATTTTAGTTGTTATTTGAGTCTTTTGAGTTGTTATTTTAGTTCTGTACTAGTCAGCTCATGTTGAGCTAGTTCAGTCCAATTTTAGTCAGCTCATGTCGAGCATTTTTTTTTTTTTTTGAGTCCTGTCCAATCAAATTGAAGACTCAAGACCACATCATACAAGTAAAGACCAAGTCTAACTAGATTGAAGACATTGAAGTTTAGCCCAAGTCCAACCCAGCTTGAAGATTTGAAGACCCCAGGATGAAAATTCAGAAAATCCTGATTCCTTGCAGATGCCCTCCACATGCCCAGATTCTCTTCCAGATGCCAAAGTATATTTAGAGACCAAGGAATCCATGATTTTAGAGGTCCATCTGCATCCTAGCCAAAAGAAATAAAGTCCAGGTGCCAAGCCCAAGCCCCTAAGAAGCAAGATACCAGGGAATATTCCTTCTACCTGGCTACCATGCCATCCCAGCTTCCATAGGCCAAAACCTATGTGCCTGAGCCCCTTTGGGCTGGCCCCTTGCTGCTTTTAGAAGCCCAACACACCCCCCTAGGCATCCTTGGAGTGTTGGCCAAGTCAAGAGAATTTTTAGGGAATTTTCTACCTAATGTTTCCTTATTTTCTAGCTAGGGTTTGAGAGGGAAAATGATTCTTATGTAAAGACTAATGTGCCCTTACTTGGAGCCCAAGGTTAAGGGTCTATTTAAAGGACCCTAGCCTCTTGTATGAAGCTAGATTTTGATATATGAAATAAATCTTGAGTTCTTCTATTGCCTTGAGTGTTACCCTGCTGTGTGCATAAAGGGGTGTGAGAGTTTTCTTCTTCCCGATGCTGCAACCATCATCCTGCCGCCAGCCAATCCTCCAGAGCCTTGGCCACCCACTCCAAAATTCCTTTTCCCTTTGCTGTTTTCCTTTATTTTCTTGATCTCCTTTAAGTTTTATAACCCCTGATAGGTCATTTGCAGGTCCCCGAGTTCCTACGAATCCAACGACTCCAGCCAAGCCTCAATCGGACCACCGAGCAGAAAGCTGGGTATCCGCTAGTCTTTGGCTCAATTTTCCAGGCCGCATCCATTGAGGAACGAGAGATCCCTTCACTGCGATCTTCACCGGGCACTTCAGACATTGTCAGGTACACCCCCTCTACATCCAGTCTTTATATTATAGGAGAACTTGCCCTAATCGAGGCTTCTCAGCCCCGACGATCCTTTTTTAGTACTTTTCTAGGTTCTAATATGCATGCTTGGCTTCAAAAATTCATACAAAATTTCCTACAAATAATTTTGATCTGAAATTTGGGAATTAATCACCTAACCCCACATATAAAATATACAAAAAGAATTGCATGCATATTAGTCCCGCATCACCTATGCACATCTAGGCTCATGATATTGGAAGTCAAGCTAATGCCTAAATCCAGTGATAATACTTAGGCACTAAGGTCAACTATCCTTATCACTTGTAAGGGTCCAGCTTCACAAGCATGTGTCTTTTTAATGGCTCTCGAAAGAAACCACTCAGGTCTAGTCCTAATCTGATGTAGGACAGAGCGGGGTGATCACTGGCGAGCATAGAAGTCACCAAGGGATTTGGGCTTGCACTCAAGAATAAGAACCAGGGCGTCACACCCACTCTAATCTAGAGAAAAACTCAAAACTCAGACCAAAATAATTTTATTTTGTATTCATAAGAAAAAAAATGTTTCATAAAAGAGAGGAGGGGTGGTGTTTAAAGATTCACCCCAGGGTACATGACTTGAGGGCTAAGAAACCCTGACTTGTGGGCCAAGAAACCCTAGTGGGCCTGGTCAATAGTAGGCCTTTGTCTTGGGCTGGAGCTCTCTCTTGCATGCTTGGCAGAATGAAAGGGTCCAGGTGCATGAAGGCCAGCTCTGGTTGGGTAGGCCTGGTAAATCTCCTGGTTTGATGACTCTCCTCTTGAATGAAAACTACATGGACTCGATTGGACTCGATTGAACTAAAAACTAGACCTGATTAAGTGGACTCAACTGGGCTCAGTTGTCTCACTTTATTACAGGACTCAAATAAAATAAAATAAAATAGACTTTTGGTCCCCATCATTTCCCTATGGTGGAGAGAACTCAACTTTGTCGAGTCAGGCTCAGCAGGATTGATGGAACCAAAACCAATCAAAAAAAGGACTCCGATACTAGGTTCACCCAATTATATTTTTATTTTATTTTATTTTTCAACTTCTTTTCTTTTCTTTTTTTATTTTTATTTTTCTTTTATTTATTTTCAAACAAATTCCAGATTTTTTTTTCATATTTTTTAATTGGCTGCTCTGAGATCAGTGTGGCTTCAAAGATTGTGCAGCATTGAGATCCGGGCTGCTCCAGAAATCATGCTGCTTCAGAAATCGTGTGCTGAAGTCGGCAACAGGGGAGGAATGATGTGGGATGACTCTAAGACTGCTAAGCATGCATGAAAAATTGTAAAATAATTTTTTTATGATTTTTATAATTTTATTTGCAGGCTAGATTTCCAAAATAAAGTAAAAACTAGCAGAAAGACTAGCAGTGCAAAGAATCATCGGGTCGTAGGCATACCAAGACAAACCAATGAAATATCTAAGACCCGAGAGTTGAGAAATTCTCGGTTTAGGATAGTTTGTCTTCATCAAATTAGATAATCAGAGAAGGGAAGGTTTCTTACCAGTTAGAGATTAAAATTTAGTAGCTAAAGGGATCACTCTCACTCCGATCGGAGCTTAGAAGAAGAAGCCTTGTTTTCCTTGAATCTAAAGGCTGATCTGGGCAGTCTTGGAAGCAAAGAAGGCCTCCTCAAGGGAGGGGAAGCACCTCGAGGATCCTGCAAGCATCAGAGGTTAATCAATGAAGCAAATAAAAATTAGAAAAGGAACTAGGGTTTAAAGGAAATCAGGATTAAAGCTAAAAGATGGCAGCCTGGGAAGAAGAAGCTCTTGGGCTTGGATGGTAGCAAGGGCTTCAGTTCCTTGGGCATGGCTGATCTCCAGAGATGTGGGAGGGTGCTAGGGCAGCAGGGTTTCAATCCAGGAACATAAGGAGAGCACTCAAAGAAAGAACCAAATCTCAAACTCAAGATAATTTAGCAAAATTTCAACAAGGTTTATTCATAAGAAAAAGATGCTTGCAAGAGGGGGAGGGGTGGGGTATTTATAGAGTTCCCATTACCTCACTAACCATGGTTGCACTTGGGTTACAAGTCCTCTTCCCAATTGAAATACAAGTCCATTCCTAGCTAGGTAAGAATTACAAAGTTTCAAAAGGACTAGAAATCCCAACTAGGTTAGAATTTTGACCTAGTATTCTTTTCTTTCCTCTCCCCACTTGGCTTGGACTTGGTCAAACACCTCAAATTCATTTTTGGACCTTGGGGCAGAAGTAAGGACCCCTCCTTCATGGGCTTGGACAAAAAATTTGAGGGGTCCAGGTGAGCTTCCAGGGGTTGGGCGGATGGGCTAGCATATTCCAGGGAATCTGGCTAGAATCTTGCATTTTAAGGGCTTGGTATTGGCTCCTGGGCTTGATTTTAAGGCCTAGAGTGCTGGAATAACCTGGAAAGCATGGGCTCCTAGCATATGAAATATTCTGGAAGCATCTGGAGGAAATTTGGCATCTGAAATGGTACCCAAGAAAAATCAGGGTATAATCAGGGCACCTAGGTGTCGATTGAGCTCCCCTAAGCTGGTGTAACCACTTCTAGCTTCAGAATGAGGTCTGGTGGAACTCTAAAATAGCGTAGCCTCCTCTCTTATACAATAAGTGAACTCATAATAGACTCATACTGGTATACAGGACTCAATGTACTGTACTAGGTTGAGGGTTGAGACAAATCAACTAACCTTAACTTATTACAAGACTCTATTCTAGTAGATTACAAAATTTGACACATGGCTAGGTAAACCAAATAGGGCCCAGTAATCTGTGTCTGATACTGGTGCCCCCACCAATTCTCCCGGGGTAGGAGGAACTAGACCTCGTCGAGTGTGGGATAACTTGGCTCTCATAGTGCTCGAGTAGGTCAGGGTTAAGGTGCTGTAGATCCTCATGGGTGATCCACGAGTCCTCAGATTCTGGCCAACCATACCACTGGACCAAGTACCTCTGATAGCCATGATTCTAGGTACATATGGCTTGATCGTCCAGGATTCTCTCAATCTTTTTCTCACTATTTGGCCAATTGGTTGGTGGACACTCTAGGATGGGTTCTCTCTCAAAGGGAGGGATAGGCTCAAGATGCTCGCTAGGTATCACTGCTGGCTCCCTAGACTCTATAATATCTGAGATGATGAAGGTGGAGCTAATACCTAAATCATGTAGTATCTCATGCACATAGGCATTGGGTCGACAGATATTCATTATCTTGGATGGGCCATCTTTACGAGCAGAAAATTCGTTACAACTACAAAATCCCCTGCAAAATTCTTTATCTCTCTTTTAGGAATTAGCCAAGTTGTTAGTTAGTTCATTAGTTATGTTCAGATTTTGACTAATTTCCATATGCATATGCTGTGCAGAGGGTAATGTAGGTGCAGACATGTAATTTAGGCTGGGCATTATTGGATTCAACTAATACCTAATAGACTCGACAAAACATCCCAATCAAAGGACCTTTTATTGGACTCTAAGGGACAAAACCTAATAGATTATAGACTCTTTAGGTTTGACCTTAGCATGGCATGCACATGAAAACTTACTATGTACTCCTACTAGGTGCCATAGGGTTCTCCTAAAGTAAGATGCAAATATGACATGCTTAAAGAATGAATGCATCAAGAAAATTCCTATAAAATGCAACCTAATGGTAAAGAAAACAAAAGAAGTTTTCAAAAATGGTAGAAAATAAGAGGTGGGTTCAGGGTTAGTCTGATTGGGTAGAAAGTAAGAAGAAGGTTTTGGGTTGATCGGGTAGAATAAGAGATAAGAAGGGATTTCAGGGATGAGGCCTATACTAATGAGATTGACCTTATGGGTTTGAGGTGTCCTACAGGGTCTACATTATGGAGGAATGGGTCATTAATTTCAGGGAAGAGATCAATTGGAGTCAATGGAGTGACTTCATCCTGAGGGTACTGGTTTAAAGAGATCAGGTCTTTAATGAATTCTCCTGGTTCTTGAATCAAAGGACTAGGCTCTACAACTGGACTCTCTTCTAAAGTTTCCTCAGGTGGTGTTCTAGTAACAGGATCTGGGTTCTCTTTCTCTAACTACTCTTCCATTACAACTTCAACTAAATCTAGATCGGCTCCTACTTGGGTATCTATTGATTCAACTAACACTAGACTGGCTTCTACCTGGGTTTGGTCATAATCAACTAATCCGGGGTCTCTTATAGGGTACTCTTCTAGATCTTCAATAGACTCATACTCCTCTACCAGACTTTGGTCAGCCTCATATATTTCTTCTTCTAAGTCATCCTGGTGAACCAATGGGGTAGTAAGAGGGGTTTGGCTAATGGAGAATTGACTAGGATCTAGGGTAACAGGGATTGGTAAACTAAGGGTTATGGGTTTAAAGGTTATAGGTTCAAATCTAGGGGTATCAATCCTATAGGGTTCAGGGCTACTGAGGGATAGTGGGTTACTACTGGGTTCATATCTAGGGACTATGGGTTTCTGGGGTCTACAATGTAAGGGTTCAGCTCTATGGGTCTTGCCTAGGGTTCTTAATTGATCTCCTACTTGGTCAAAACTATGGATTGCTTGATTACTTGATTGGATCAGTTGGTCAAGCTTATGGTTCAATTAGTTTTGGGTTTGGGTCAATTGGGTTATCTGGGCATTGGTTCGGTTATTGGATAAATTGATTCGATCAAATCGTTCGGTCATGATTTTCATAAAAGCCTCTAGACTAGGGTCCATGGTTGAGCTAGCTTGGGGTTGAGACCTCTGATATATGGTTCCTAGTCTAGTGGTCATGCACAAATCAAACAATCAAAATGAAATGATGCAACCAAGCATACAAAAGAGATAAAAAAGACTAGTATAATCTAGGGTTTCCTATACCTAGAGCCAGAAACTGGGTAGGTCAGCTCAACTTACACCAAACCCAATAGCTAGTCCTTCCACTGGCCAGGGAGAGGGTGGGAGTGTGGGAGGCCCCCTTGCTTTTACAAGGACCCAATTAAAAACCACAACACTACTTAGGTCATTTTACTCTGGAACCCCAGCCTTAGACACCAGCTTTCAGTAATAGCTAAGAGGTTAAATGCTCTAGTTAGCCCACACAACTCGAACATGACCTGTTGATGTCTCCTAGACTACTAGGGCAAATTATGTCTAATTGATTTTAATTAGTCTTAGGTAAATATGATGATGGTGGTTTTGGGCCCAGGACAGGTGATGAAATTTTGTCCTGATCTGAGATAGTGAGTTGCCCTTAAGATTAGGTTAAGAATGATGACAATCAATGGCCCTGATGCAATCTAAAACAATCAGAAAATAAAATATTTTTTTAATGATTTATGATGTGTCAAGTTAGGTTTAAGTTAACTGGGGTTATCAAACAAACTTTGGCTTGGGATTGGGGGTTTGCTAGTTGATTAGGTTAGGTTGAGTCAAGATACAGAATGTAGCAGAAATCAGTGAATGAGGGTTTCAGTTGTTGCAGCATTTTATATAGATCCTGATGTACTAAAAAATTAAAAAAAAATTGAAATAGAGGATGGACGGTGTGGATGATTCTTACTAAATTTCATGCAGAACAAAAATCATATGATGATGCAAACCTAGGGTTTTCTGGACTACTATAGAAATTATCAGAATTCTATTAGGGTTCCTATTATGCCAAATTATAAAGAATTAGACTTTTAGTAAAATTAATTAAAAATTTTGATAATTATTAGGACAAAACAATGGACATGGGTTGCAAATTTCATAGAAAAATAAAAAGTTTATGATACCAAAATCAGATAAAACCTAGACACCTATTGCAGTGGACATAATATAGAATTAGGGTTTGTGAATGCGATGCAAATAAAAAACTATCCTAAATCTGCTCTAATATCAAACTGCTGCAGGATGACTCTAAGACTGCTAAACATGAATAAGAAATAGCAAAATAATTTTTTTATGATTTTTATAATTTTATTTGTGGGCTAGATTCCTAAAATAAAGTAAAAACTAGTAGAAAGACTAGCAATGCAAAGAATCATCGGGTCGCAGGCATACCCCGGCAAACCAATGAAATATCTAGGACCCGAGAGTTGAGAAACTCCCAGTTTTGGATAGCTTTTCTTCATCAAATCAGATAATCAGAGAAGGGAAGGTTTCTTACTAGTCAGAGATTAAAATTCAGTAGTAGAAGGGATCACTCGCACTCTGATCGGAGCCTGGAAGAAGAAGCCTTGTTTTCCTTAAATCTGAAGGCTGATCTAGGCAGTCCTAGAAGCAAAGAAGGCCTCCTCATGGGAGGGTAAGCACCTCGAAGATCCTGCAAGCATCAGAGGTGATGTGGGCACTAGAATCAGGAAAAGAATCCAACCAATTCAGGTCAAGTCCGATTCCTTGTAGTTGGAGTAGCAAAAGAGAAGTCCTGTAATTTTTCTTTTTTTTTGAGTCCAAATAATCTTGTAGTTAATTTCGAGTCCATGTTGGGTCTGGTTTAATATCTTAGTTAACCCTGCAATTGAGAGTTGGGTCCAGTTAAATCATGCCCAATCCAAGAGTCCATGAAGCATCAAGACAAGAAGAAGCCACCTCATCAAGTGACCCCCACCTTGTGCCACATGTCAAAAGCTCCAATGGATGTTGCCACCTCAACAAGTGGTCCCCACTTTATGCCACATGTCAAGAGCTCCAAAGGACACCGCCACCTCATCAAGTGGTCCCCATCTTGCACCACATGTCAAGCTTTGAAGGAGTTTCAAGCAACAATTGCCACCATATCCTCCAACTCCCCACATTTCAAGCAACAAATGCCACCATATCCTCCAACCCCCCTTGTAATCCTCCTAATCCTATGGGTTTTCAAATTTTAAAAAATGTTGTAAGGCTTCTATTTAAGCTATGGGATGCCCCATTGAAAAGGAGGGTTAATGAATGAAGTTGGTATTTTTTCTTCTATGTGTTTTTTTTCCTATGTGTCTATGTGGTAGCTTAGCCTTTCTCTTCCTCCACGCCAACCCTAATCTTTCCTTCTTCCATTCCCAATGCCAAAGACTTCCTCTTCTTTCATAACTTCAAACTAGCTCCAGCGTTTAAGGGTGAATCAAGAAGATCATCACAAGGTGACCAACCTACTCCACTTCAAGCATTCCACCATGACGCCAAGATGGATCTCCTTCAATGCCTCTTCCACCCTTCTTTCTTTTCTCTAGTTGATTGCTTGTTAAGTCACTCATCTTAGGGTTTCTTTGTTGCAGGGTTCTCCGGGATTCCGGCTTCAAGAGGAAGGTTTACTTGCATAGATCCAGAAAACAAGAGGGGCCTTCAGTGGTATTATGTTCATGTCATCCGGGTGACCTCTTCAAGAGTGAATCTATTCTAATTGAAGGGCCAATGTCAGGTATGTCTAGTGTTGATTAAGTTTGCAATGTTAAATTAGACCTAGCTTGGCTTGCATGGTTTTCTTCTGGTCCTATTCCTTTCTTATTCTGAGAGTCTCGATCACTAGGTTTATGTTAGATCCTTCGAGCTTCTTCACTAGATCTCTTTGATAGTTTATGTTGAGTTGTTTATATGAAAATAGGAAATTGCTTGGTTAATCATTTGCTAATCTCCATTAGGGTTGCATAGTTTTATTTTACATTCTACACCATTCTTGGTATCAGAGCATGGTCGGATAATTTCCTGCATTTAGATATGTTGCATGCATACTTGTTATCTAGTTATTTTTTTAAAATTCAAGCAAGATCTAAAACTCACGCCTCCTGAGCGGGTGTGCTCCAGTACACTGTCACGACCCATGGGAATAATGAGCCCCTGGCTGGACGTGAATTTTTAGATTGAAGTTTGGGTAAGCCAATGCACTTGTTTGATTAGGTTCTGTTTACTGAAAATTTGCATCTGCTTACTGTAATCCATCTGTAGCTCCAAAGGCAAGTCACTAATTTCTTATTGAAATATTTTTTTTCTTGTTCCTTTTTAAGTCAGTTATTACCATATTAAATTTCATCATCAGAAAAAAAAATAGAAAAAGAAATGAAAATTCCTACTTCAATCTTCTGTCCTGCTGAAATAGTCTACAATACATGGTCTGTTGTTTTTATTGTTTCTCTTTATATATAGATCTAAATTTTCTGATTTTTGTTTTTCTGGGATCCTCATAATTCATATTATTTTTCAACAATTTTTAAAATTTTATTTCGATTCATAGAATTTCTAGCATTCGAAATACTCTCTGAGATTCAGTCTGAACTGAAATTCCAGCAAGAACCAATCTCAGAAAATTTTTTGAATTTGAAGTTCAAATTTTAAATTTTAAAATTTTGAATTCTGACATTCTAGAATCTGAAACTTGAAGTTTAAAATTTAAATTTTAAAATTTAAGTTTGAATTTAAAATTGTTTGAAAACTAATCAAGTCAAATAATTAAGTCAGCTCATAAAACAAAATATATATATATATATTTGGATTCATTTGAAAACATCTTAAGGGCATCAATATGACATGGGGGCAAGAATTCATCACTTGTCCTTAGCCCAAAACCACAACCCATCATCTCGATCCCAATCCTTAATTAAAACCAATTAGACCTAATCACCCTAGTGGGTTAGGGACACCAACGAGTCGGGTTCGGATTAGGGTCAAGTTAATTGTGTCCACTAATTGGTGTGTGCTTATGGCCTTGGTGTCTAGGATTGGTGTATTAGGGCTTGTGGGTTGGTCCGCCTACCTGGCCAATCACAGATTGGTGTCTAAGGTTGGCAGAACAGGGACCTCCACTCCCCTTCCCACCTACCTGGCCAAGTCACGTAAGTTACTACTAGCTAGTTGGTCCTTTAATTAGATCTCTAATTTGTACTCTAGGTCTAGAAATCCTTAGCCCGAATTTGAGTCTAATTATTTGTATGACAACTAGATCAGGAACTCCTTACCACCCTTCACAAGACCAACCAAGTTCATCCATGGACACTAGTATGGAAACCCTTATGAGATCTATGATTGAGCGACTGGAACGTTTGGCTGCTAGGTTTGATCAATTCGAGGAAAGGATAGGAATCCTAGAGGAATCTAGGTTGACCCCAACTGAACCACCTTCACCCAGATTACCTTCAGTTTGCCCTAGAGCCCAACGACAGGAACATACACCTGATCCAATTCATAGAAGGCCATATCAGGATTATGCTGATCACACTCTAGAGCCATATCCTAGAAGACCTCGCCGTGATACTTTTGATCAGGATGATCGGGCCTTAATGAATATCCGTCTAGATGCACCAACCTTTGAGGGAAGCCTAGATCCTAAGGTGTACATAGACTGGGAGGCTGACATGGACCAATATTTTGACTGGTATGATATGTCTGAAGAAAGAAGATTCAAGTTTGCCAAAATCAGACTAGTCCGTCAAGCTAGGTTGTATTAGGGAAATGTCGAACGCATAGCTAGGCAGAGGGGAGACTTACCTATAGCGACCTGGAGAGACATGAAGAGAAAGCTTAGAGAGAAATATTTGCCTATGTCTTATCAGCAAAGGTTGTTAGATCAGTGGCAGCGATTGACACAAGGAAATATGACCATTTCTGAATACGTTGCTAAAATTGATGAGTTTGTAATGCGATGCAACGTAGTCGAGTCTGAGGCAGCCACTTTATCGAGGTTTAGATCAGGATTGAATGAAGAAATAAAAGGGGAATTATTTTTGAGAGAAGTCCATGATTTAGAACAGGCATACCAAGTTGCCATGGACTATGAGAGCTTTTACAGGAGAGCTTCATTTAGGCAACCAGAGCCCACTAGGTTTAATCCTCCTGTTAGTCGACCTAGTTCATTCCCTAATATAGCCAATAGACCAAGACCTAGCTCAAATCCAACCCCTAGACCCAACCCTGCCATTCCTCCAATTCCTAGAGAAGACAAAGGAAAGAGCCCTGAAGTTCGAGGTGAGAGGAAGCGAGTCTGCTATAAGTGTCGTAAACCCGGTCATTTCCTGAGCCAATGTCCCTCTAGAGCTTTACGTATAGGGGAGGTAGAAGAAGAAGAAGAATCAGAACCCCTGGAGAATAATGAAGAGGAGGTTTATGAAGCAGGGGATTGCTTAGCTGATGAGTATGAAGGAGATGAAGAAAATGTAGACTCATCGGATGTGTTAGGAGTTGTGAGATGTATCATGATACAGACCAAAGAGCAGGAAGACTGGCGTAGGACTAGCATCCTACATACATTTGTCAAAATAGGAGAAAAGGTCTGTAAGATCATGATCGATAGTGGAAGCTATGTCAACGCCATTTCCACTAGCGCAGCCAAGAGTCTAGGATTATCCACTGAACCACATCCCAATCCATATAAGGTATCCTGAATCAATTCCACTTCTATCCCAATCAAGCAAAGATGTCAGGTCCGAATCCAACTTCAGTCCTATTAGGAACGAATTTGGTGTGATGTGCTCCCTATGGGAGTAAGTAGCATCATCCTAGGTAGGCCATGGCTGTTTGACCATGATGTGATAATTTTTGGTCGATCAAATTCCTGTGCTTTCAATTTCAATGGCAAGAAAATTGTCATTCATCCAACCTAGCCTAAGGACAACACTAAAAGAGGAGCTAGCAGCCTGAAAGAAAAAAGGACTGGATTAAATTTGATAGGTGCAAGAGAATTAGAAAAAGACATTAATGAGGGAGCACCTATTTTGATGGTAGCTGCTAAGGAAACTAAGGACCACACCCCTGTAAAATACCCGAAAGAGGTGGTCCAATTATTGAAAGAATTTGAAGACGTGTTTCCCGAGGACCTACCCGATAGTCTTCCACCTTTAAGGGACATACAGCATGCCATAGATTTAGTCTCTGGCGCGACTTTACCTAATTTGCCTCATTATAGGATGAATCCAACTGAACATCAGGAGTTACAAAGGCAAGTTAGTGAACTTCTTAGAAAGGGGTTTGTTAGAGAAAGTTTAAGTCCATGTGCAGTCCCTGCCTTGTTAACCCCTAAGAAGGATGGCACTTGGAGGATGTGTGTAGACAGTCGTGCCATCAACAAGATTACTGTCAAATATAGGTTTCCAATCGCAAGACTGGACGATATGTTAGACATGATAGCTGGATCAACGATTTTCTCCAATATAGACTTAATGAGTGGCTATCACCAGGTTAGGGTTAGGCCTGGAGATGAATGGAAGACCGCTTTTAAGACTAAAGATGGATTATATGAGTGGTTAGTCATGCCGTTCGGTCTGTCCAATGCACCTAGCATCTTTATAAGAATTATGAATCAGGTGTTGACAACTTTCATCGGGAAATTTGTGGTGGTCTACTTTGATGACATTCTTATCTATAGCAAGACTAAGGCAGACCATTTAACCCACCTAAGGCAAGTTTGCCAAGTCCTTAGAAAGGATAGCCTCTATACCAATATCAAGAAGTGTGATTTCTTAACATATAGAGTTATCTTTCTAGGATTCGTAGTCACATCTGAAGGAGTGTCCGCTGACCCTGCAAAAATTAAGTCCATAGTAGAGTGGCCTGTACACAAAAGCATCCATGATATCCGTAGTTTCCATGGTTTAGCCACCTTCTATAGGAGATTCATTAGAGGGTTCAGTACGATAGTAGCTCCAATCACTGATTGTATTAGGAAGGAAACTTTTGAGTGGACTAAAGCAGCAAACAAAGCCTTCCTAACAATTAAGGAAAAAATGACACACGCACCCGTTTTAGGTTACCCGATTTTACCAAAGTGTTTGAGGTTGCTTGTGATGCTTCTGGGGTAGGAATTGGAGGTGTCTTGAGTCAAGAGAATCACCCAGTAGCATATTTTAGTGAAAAGTTAAATGAAGCGAGACTAAGGTATTCCACCTATGATAGGGAGCTGTATGCGGTAGTTCAGGCATTACGTTATTGGAGGCATTATCTTCTATCATAAGAGTTTGTCTTATTTTCTGACCACGAAGCTCTTAGGTTCCTTTGTTCTCAGAAGAAATTGAACCCTAGGCACGGGAAATGGGTAGAGTTCATACAAGCTTATACGTTCGTACTGAAACATCGTGCCGGTACTGAAAATAGGGTTGCCGATGCGTTGAGTCGTTTCCATGTTGTTGACTTCTGTGAGCACTGAGGTAGTAGGGTTTGATAGATTGAAAGAGGAGTGTCCTACATGCCCTGATTTTGGTAACATCTATCGATCCCTTCAACAAGGACCATCTAGTAAGCATAGTAATTATACCCTTTTGGATGGATACCTTTTTCAAAGGAAATCAGTTGTGTATTCCCAAGACCTCTATTAGGGAATTTCTGATCTGGGAAGTTCATGCTGGAGGCTTGTCAGGATATTTTGGTAGGAATAAGACCATCTTAGCAATAGAAGACCAATTCTTTTGGCCTGGTCTCAAAAGAAATGTGGCCCAGATTGTTGCTCAGTGCCATACCTGTATTGTTGCAAAACAGCAAAGACAGAACACCGGTCTGTACACACCCTTACCTGTCCCTGATTATCCATGGCAGGATATCAGCATGGATTTTGTAGTAGGCCTCCCTAAGATGTCTAGGAAGCATGATTCTGTCTTTGTGGTTGTCGATCGTTTCTCCAAGATGGCTCACTTCATTCCTTATTCTCAAACTTTAGATTCTTCGAAGGTGGCCAAGCTTTTTCTCGATCAGGTCATTAGGCTTCATGGTTTACCCAAAACCATTGTGTCCGATAGAGATGTCAAATTTACTAGCTATTTCTGGAAAACCCTCTGGCACATGTTCGGTACCAAGCTGAAATTCTCTACTGCCTATCATCCTCAAACCAATGGCCAGATAGAGGTAGTAAACCGAAGCTTAGGAAATCTGTTGAGATGTTTAGTTGGTGAGAACCTGGGAAACTGGGACCTATTACTTCCTTGTGCTGAATTTACCTACAACAGCTCAGTTAATAGGTCTATTGGGAAAAGTCCGTTCGAAGTGGTCCATGGATACAGACCTAGGAAACCTTTAGACCTAGCTCCATTACCCACACATGCACGAGTGTCTGAGTCTGCTGGGTCATATGCACAGCATATTAGGGAATTGCAAAAGGAGATTAGCCAAATGATCCAATCGAGCAATGAACTCTATAAGCATATGACTAATTCACATAAACGGTTAAAAGAATTTAATGAAGGGGACTCTGTTATGATCAAATTTAAACCTGAAAGGTTTCCACCTGGAACTATGAAGAAACTCCATGCCCGGGGAGCTGGACCTTTCAAAATAATAAAAAAAAGTGGACCTAATGCTTATGTATTAGAATTACCACCAAGTTATGGCATTAGTTCAATATTTAACGTTTCAGACTTAAAAGAATACAAAGAACCTGCATTGATACCTGGTGAGCTTTTTGGTCCTAATACTTCTTTTGAGAGTGAAGCCCCAAAAGAATGCCCACCACTGAGTGATCCTGAGCGAAGGGAGAAAATTGAAAGGATCTTGGATGACCAGATCATTACCACTAGAAATAAGGGCTACCAACGTTATCTGGTTAGATGGCAAGGATGTCTAGATTCTGAAGACTCTTGGATCACCCGAGAGGACCTACAACAAATCGATCCAGATGCATTAGAAGCTTATCAGGCTAATCCTTACTCGACAGGGTCGAGTTCCTCCCACCCCGGGAGAATTGAAGTGGGCACTAGAATAAAGAAAAGACTCCAACCAATTCAGGTCAAGTCCGAGTCCTTGTGGTTGGAGTAGCAAAAGAGAAGTCCTGTAATTTTTCTTTTTTTTTTAGTCCAAATAATCTTGTAGTTAATTTCGAGTCCATGTTGGGTCTGGTTTAATATCTTAGTTAACCCTACAATTGAGAGTTCGGTCCAGTTAAATCAAGCCCAATCCATGAGTCCATGAAGCATCAAGACAAGAAGAAGCCACCTCATCAAGTGACCCCCACCTTGTGCCACATGTCAAAAGCTCCAATGGATGTCGCCACCTCAACAAGTGGTCCCCACTTTATGCCACATGTCAAGAGCTCCAAAGGACACCGCCACCTCATCAAGTGGTCCCCACCTTGCACCACATGTCAAGCTTTGAAGGAGTTTCAAGCAACAAATGCCACCATATCCTCCAACTCCCCACATTTCAAGCAACAAATGCCACCATATCCTCCAACCCCCCTTGTAATCCTCCTAATCCTATGGATTTTCAAATTTTAAAAAATGTTGTAAGGCTTCTATTTAAGCTATGGGATGCCCCATTGAAAAGGAGGGTTAATGAATGAAGTTGGTATTTTTTCTTCTATGTGTTTTTTTTCCTATGTGTCTATGTGGTAGCTTAGCCTTTCTCTTCCTCCACGCCAACCCTAATCTTTCCTTCTTCCATTCCCAATGCCAAAGACTTCCTCTTCTTTCATAACTTCAAACTAGCTCCAACGTTCAAGGGTGAATCAAGAAGATCATCACAAGGCAACCAACCTACTCCACTTCAAGCATTCCACCATGATGCCAAGATGGATCTCCTTCAATGCCTCTTCCACCCTTCTTTCTTTTCTCTAGTTGATTGCTTGTTAAGTCACTCATCTTAGGGTTTCTTTGTTGCAGGGTTCTCCGGGATTCCGGCTTCAAGAGGAAGGTTTACTTGCCATAGATCCAGAAAACAAGAGGGGCCTTCAGTGGTATTATGTTCATGTCATCCGAGAGACCTCTTCAAGAGTGAATCTATTCTAATTGAAGGGCCAATGTCAGGTATGTCTAGTGTTGATTAAGTCTGCAATATTAAATTAGACCTAGCTTGGCTTGCATGGTTCTCTTCTGGTCCTATTCCTTTCTTATTCTGAGAGTCTCGATCACTAGGTTTATGTTAGATCCTTCGAGCTTCTTCACTAGATATCTTTGATAGTTTATGTTGAGTTGTTTATATGCAAATAGGGAATTGCTTGGTTAATCATTTGCTAATCTCCATTAGGGTTGCATAGTTTCATTTTACATTCTACACCAAGAGGTTAATCAAAGTAGCAAAAAAAAATTAGAAAAGGAATTAGGGTTTAAAGGAAATCAGGATTATGGCTAAAAGATGGCAGCCGGGGAAGAACAAGCTCCTGGGCTTGGACGGTAACAAGGGCTTCAGTTCCTTAGGTGTGGCTGATCTCCAGGGATGTAGGAGGGTGCTAGGGTAGCATGGCTTCGATCCAGGAACACAAGGAGAGCACTCAAAGAGAGAACCAAAAACTCAAACTCAAGATAATTTAGCAAAATTTCAACAATGTTTATTCATAAGAAAAAGATGCTTACAAGAGGGGGAGGGGTGGGGTATTTATAGAGTTCCCATGCCCTCACTAACCATGGTTACACATGGGTTACATATTCTCTTCTCAATTGGAATACAAGTCCATTCCTAGCTAGGTTAGAATTACAAAGTTTCAAGAGGACTAGAAATCCTAGCTAGGTTAGAATTTTGACCTAGTCTTCTCTTCTTTCCTCTCCCCACTTGGCTTGGACTTGGTCAAACTCCTCAAATTCATTTTTGAACCTTGGGGCAGTAGCAAAGATAACTCCTTCATGGGCTTGGATGAAGATTTGAGGGGTCCAGGTGGGCTTCCAAGGGTTGGGCGCATGGGCTGGCATATTACAGGGAATCTAGCTAGAATCTTGCTTCTTAAGGGCATGGGCTTGGCTCCTGGGCTTGATTTTAAGGCTTGGAGTTCTGAAATAACCTGGAAAACATGGGCTCCTAGCATATGAAATATTTTAGAAGCATCTAGAGGGAATCTGGCATCTAAAATGGCATCCGGAGAAAATCAGTTTATAATTAGGGCACCTGGGTGTCGATTGAGCTCTCCTAAGTTGGTGTAACTACTTCTGGCTTCAGAATGAGGTCTGGTGGAACTCTAAAATAGCGTAGCATCCTCTCTTATACAAGAAGTGAACTCATACTAGACTCATACTGGTATACAGGACTCAATGTACTAGACTAGGTTGAGGGTTGAGATAAATCAACTAACCTCAACTTATTATAGGACTCAATTCTAGTTTATTACAAAATTTGACATATGGCTAGGTAAACCAAATAGGGCCCAGTAATCTATGTCTGATCCTAGTGCCCCGACCGTAATCTTTACATGATCTCCCTCAACATACTCTTTGACTCGAATTGAGGAATCAGCCTTGTTATTATCAGTGTTCAAGTGAATGCTAATGTCTTGATGCAGATGTTGTGTAGGGATTTATGCATGTGTGAATAGTGGGATTATGCCTAGGGATCTTTTAGACTTAAAACCATGTAGCACTTCATCTTCTTGTCTTACTTTATCCCCTATGTTAAAGATGTAGACCCGAAATTCAATCCATCTTTCAGGTTTTAAACTTAGAATTTTTTGGGAATCATAAAACCTAAAAGTCTTATGGTATGGGTATCGTAATTTTTCTAGGGGCAGTAAATATTCTCAACAGAACTATAGGACATGGATTGTAGCATGGAAGTCCTTATGGTAGACATGGTTCAATAGGCTCCTATGGTTAAGAGAAATTAACTGGGTGCTTGTCCTAACAACATGTTTGGCACTAGAGTGGTTTACAGGCACTAGTTCTAGAGTAGGCTGGGAATCCATTACTGGTGGAAAGTCATCAGGATGGTCTTTGGGAAGCTTACTAGGAAAGTCCTCTAAAATAATATCAACTTCCTCAAGTTTAGCAATGGGTTCAGACTTGTTCTCTTCTATCTCTCCTATATGTAAGGCTTTGGTTGGGCATTGGCTAGCATGGTGTCCCGATTTGTGGCATCTAAAGCACATGATGTTGGGTCTTCTCTGAACCTTTGGTGACTTGCTCTTATTAATTTTTAGCTCCTCAACCTGGGGATACCCTAAATCTTGAATATCAATGCAACCAATTTGAACTTCAGGGTCCTCATTTTTATCATTCATGGGAATTAGTGGGATACCGGGCCCGGGTCACCTCGAGTTGGGTCACCTCGGGTTTGGTTGCCTGGGGTTGGCTTGGCTAGGACCTAGTCTTAGGTTAGGGAAACTAGTCCTAATGGGCTCAGGTCGACTAAGGGGTACTTGATTAATACTTGGTTCAGCTCTAGGGGTACTAATCCTATGGGTTTCAGGTTGACTAGGAAAATGGGGCTATACCCATAGGTAATAATCCTATCAAGTTCGGGTTGGCTAAGAAAAACTGGCCTATTACTAGACTCATATATAGGGAAACTATTCCTATTGGATTCAAGTTGACTAAGGGTCTCATATCCCTTGGACTCATAGGATGGGGTTACATAGGATCTGGTTTCAAAGGATCGGGGTGCATAGGAACTAGGTTCATAGGATTTAGAATCAGGTCTATAGGTTGTGGCTCTCTTATCCTAGTCAAAGAAATCATTATTGGGTTTCCTAGGGTTAGGCTCAACACGGGTCCTAAGGTCAGGCTCAAGTTTAGGTCTGGTATGGGGCTTAGGGTTTTTCCTTAGGTCTCCTAATTGGTTCCTTACTTGGTCAAAACTATTGGTTAAATGGTCAATCCTATTGGTTGCTTGGTTATTCGATTGGGTCATTTGGTCAAATCTATGATTCATTTGGTTCATCTAGGTCATCAACTGGGCAAGCTAGTTTTGGGATTGGGCATTGGATTGGTCGAACTTGTGGTTTATTTAGGCAAACTGATTTTGGGATTGGGTGTTCATTTGGTCAAGCCGTTCAATCAAGGTTTTCATGAAAGTCTCTAGGCTAGGTTCCATGGTTGAGCTGGGTTGGGATTTAGAACATTGGTATTGGGTTCCTAACCTAGTGTTCATGCAAACATTCAATCAGTCAGGGTGTTATGATGCAGCCAAGCACACAAAGTAGACATGTACTAGGGTTTGCTCGACCTAGAGTCAAAGCAGAATGGGTCGACTCAACTTACACTTAACTCAGCAACTAATCCTTCTACTGGCCAGGTAAGAGGTGGTGTGGTAGGAGGATCCCCCTGCCTATGATAGGGTCATAATTAAAAACCACCAGTCCACTTAGGGTGTTTGCCTCTGGACCTCTAGCCTTAGATACCAGTTTTCAGTAATAGTTAAGGAATCGAGTGTACTAGTTTACCCACACAACTCGGTCTGACCTGTTGGTGTCCCTAGCTCACTAGAGCAATTAGGTTGCTAACTGGTTTAAGTTAAGGTTTGGGTTCGAATGCAAGATGGTTGTTTTGGGCCCAGGACAGGTGATGAAATCCTGCCTTGATCTGAGATAGGAGTTGCCCTTAAGATTAATTGAATGAGATGATGATAAAAAATGAGCCCTAATGTAATCTAATAACAATCAAAAAAATAAAAAATGTTTTTTTTGTCCTTTTATGAGGTGGAAAATTAAGTTTAAGTTGGTTAAGTTAGGAAACAAAATTTGACTTGGGTTGGGGGGGTTTGGTAGTTGATTAGGTTAGGTTAAGTCAAGTGCGCAGAAATCATTGAATCAAAAATTAGGGTTTGTTTTGATGCAGAATTTGGTATGGTTTTCTGTGCAAAAAAATTCTAAAAACATTCAGGACAGAGGATTACTAGTGAAGATGATCCCTACCAAATTTCATGTAGAACACAATTTAGATGATGATGTAACACCTAGGGTTTCAGACTATGCAGAAAATCAGAATTTTTAAGATGCTGATTGTTTTATGTTTTATTTTCTATAAAAATAATTAAAAATTATAAAAATTATTAGGACTAATCAAAGAGAACTTTGTGAGAATTTCAATGAAAAATAAAATACCTAAGATGATGAACAAACCAAAACTCAGTTCCCTAATGCAAATGACAGGATGCAAAAATTTTCTAGGGAAAAAGAAAACATTTGTGAAAAATTTCTACAGGAAAAAAAAATCATGGAAAAATTATGGTAAATATTAAAAATTAGGAAGAATCTAGAAAAAAATAATCAATATTTTATGATCTATCTACATATAGAAACAATTAAAATAACAGACTATATGCAGAAATTACAAGATACAAAAAATTAGCCCTAAAAGTGCTTTGATGCCAAATGATTGGGAACTAATTAGCATGCAAGGAAATTTTCATGGATTTAGAATTAAGTTATGATTTTAATTCCTGAATTTTAGGTCTAATAGATAAAAGGGTGATCCTAAAGAAATTCTAGACCACAAACATGCAAAAAGTCCCTCAAAAGAGATAAAAAACTGGACCGCCAGGGCTAAGAAACCCCGGTATGACTGGCTCTTTTGCAATAACCAGATCTAGAGATTTAGGGTATGTGTACCTGGCAATGATTGCTGCTGTTTCCATGAAGAGGTCACTCATCACTCCTGGATGCATCCTAGAAAGTCAAGCTAAATACTTGCGAAACCATCGACTTTTCATCCATTGACCCGATGGCTAGGCAAATAGAACCCTAACATCGGGAAACTTGAGGGACCTGTAAAATACCAAAGGTGGGTTAGAAAAACAAGGAGAAAATGGATGAATCACTGAAGAAGAAAGGAAGAGAGAGGGTAGCACGGGCGGCTAAGATGAGGCTTGATTATGGACGTCCAAGGTTGAAGAAGGCTAGGGTTTTGATAAACAGGGTCTCACACCCCTCGGTGTGTTGGGTTCGGTGACCAGTGCGGAAGTGTGGATTTCAAAAACTTTATGAAATCAGGTCCGAACCCTAATCCCAAAATCTCCTTATTAGCAATTAAAACTTATGACTACATGCATGTCCAAATTTAAACATAGTTTAGATACTAACCTCAGATCGCTATATCCAATCTGATGTAGAAATAAACTCCAAATGGAGTAACCTTTTGAACACACCAGGCGTCCACTTGTCCGCCCTCCGATGGTGATCCACACGGGCAGATGATCAAGACAGTGACTCCTCAATTGGGTTCCTTCCAATCAAGTTCTACCCCAAGAACTTGATATATGGGCTATTGGCTAGGACACCTCTAGCCAAACAGGGACTAAACTTTCTCTCTTACCCTTCTCCTAGTTTTTGGCAACTTTGGCCCCTTAAGACACTCTTGTCTTAAGAATAAGCCCTTGTCCTAAAGTGAGACAAGGCTTGTCTTGGAGGGAGAAGAAAATTAAGACAAAGTTGTCTTAATGTAAGAAAGAAGGAAAAAGGGGGCGCCTTCTTCCTTTACCGTCGGAGAGTTTCTCTCTCTGACTCTCCTTCTGTTCTGAGATTCGACAGAGCCTAGGCTCTGTAAAGGAATCAAAGAAGAAAGAGAGGAGGGGGAAACAGTCTTCTGGAGAGGGAGAAGGAAAGAGAAGCAAGGCTTCGCCGTAGAAAAACTGGAATAGATTTTTACGGTGAAGCCTTCTTCTTAAATAGGCGACAGAGAGGCGCCTTCTCCTTCTGAAAAATCCTCTCACGCCCCTCTCTCCCTTCTCACGTCTTCTCTCTTAATCTCACGGCCCTTGGGATTAATCTCACGGCCTTTGGGATTAATCTCACGGCCTTTGGGATGGACAGACGCGAAGAGGGATCGAGAAAAACTCAGAAGGGCGCGCGCAGAGAAAAGAGTCGCGCCCCTTCGGAGTTTTTTTCTTTCTTTTCACCGTAATTCCCATTTTGAAGAGTCCACGCCTAGGTGGACTCTGATCCACGCCTCATCAGCCAAAAGACGCCGTTCCCTTCTTTCTTTTCACGCAAAAACGCGATTTGGAGAGAGTCCACGCGCGTGTGGACTCTTCTCCTTGCGCGCGCGCGTGGGAAGAGAGGGGGAGGGGTTTTAGGCAATGTGGGAAAGGGGTTTAGCCTCTTAGGTTAGCCCAATTGCTAGCCTATTGTTAGCCCAACGTTTTAAATCTTCAATTAGATTCAAACCGGAATGAATTTGGATCTAAAAAAGACCAAATCGGAACCCTAACTCGAATCCGATTCAAGTAGAAGTCATGGTTTGCAACACATGCTAGTGTGTTCATCTGCAAACGAGATTTAATTCCAAATTAAATCCTTGATTATCTGTCCTAAGTGTGTGACCCATTGGGTTCCATACTTAGCCAGCAGTGGGTCCGAGTGCAAGTTGACCTAATCTGATCAGAACTCATTCTAATCGATTTAGGTCAAATCGAGCTAACTCGAGTCAGTCAATTAGGACTCCTCCTAATTAGTGATCCAATTAAACCATTTAATTTGATCAACCCACAAGACAAGATTGACGTCTAGCAACGTGTCATGTCTACCCGGAAGATATGGAAATTCTGGTGTAATTCCAAAACTACCCTTCAGTGGAAAGTTCCCGTACAATTCGATCCTTCAATCATCTTGCATCCCGAATATAACTATGGATATGGAATCATGTCAAATCCAGTTTATACTCATTCCCAGCTCAGTCATACACTAATGATTCAATTAATTCGATATTAGAAATCATTTCTAATATCTGTACTTTGATCAAAGATTTCCTGAATCATCATCTGACCTAATTTGGCTGGATGCAATCTCCTCCTACTAGGAGTGATCAATTCCTTGTTGACCTACTCATTACCTTCATATACAATTCACCATACCCAGCATCAACCTCGTGCATGACCCAGTGTCATGATTGAGATTGAACCAAAGCATGGGTTCATGTACATAAGGTATTATGGCAGTCTCAGGTCATAGGACTACTTGTACAACTCCCACTATGTGAAACATCTATTGACATGCAGCTAAGGCTCCATTAGATGTTCTCAAACTGGATCTATTCAGTGGACTCATTCACTAATGAGCACCCACATCCTTGTATTAGTGTCCTACACAAATGACTGTGAGAGCAGTCACCCTTTTCAGCATACATAGGATGTGCCAGTCTTACCGGAAACCCTGATCCCCAACTCAGGGTTCCTATGACTAGGAATATTCTAGATTAGGGTTTTAAGGCCTTAGATCTCACTGGTATGATCTCATCATAGCCCTACAACCATAGCCCTAATCTATGGGGTTCATCATATAATGACACAGCGAATGATAAAAAAATTATTGCCTTTATTAATTTGTCAATTTACAATGGTCTGGGAGATACAGATATTGGCTTATAGGGCATAATCCTTTCAATCTCCCACTTGCACTAAAGCCAATCGCTCTTATTCTTTAACCCCATACAATCGAGGTGGCGATCAAACTCCCGCTGTGGTAGAGCCTTAGTGAACGGGTCTGCTATGTTGTTCTTTGTATCTACTCTATTGATGCAGACTTCTTGTCTTTCGATTATCTCTCGGACAAGATGGAAGCGTCTCAGAATGTGCTTGGACTTGTGATGGGCTCTCGGTTCCTTAGCTTGAGCAACTGCTCCAGTGTTATCACAATAGAGTGGCACCGGTGTCTCAATCTCAGGAACTACTCCCAACTCTGTGATGAATTTCTTCATCCAGACAGCTTCCTTGGCGGCTTCACTGACAGCTATGTACTCTGCCTCGGTAGTTGAGTCAGCTACAGTCTGCTGTTTAGTGCTCTTCCAACTTACTGCTCCACCATTCAAGGTAAAGACATACCCTGAAATGGATTTACTATCATCTGGGTCTGATTGAAAACTAGAGTCTGAATAGGCTTCTAGTTTAAGATCAGATCCTCCGTATATAAGAAAAATATCCTTAGTCCTTCTCAGGTACTTAAGAATATTTTTCACAGCCTTCCAGTGATCCTCTCCTGGATCAGCCTGAAATCTACTGGCTACACCCAAGGCATATGCCACATCAGGCCTAGTACATAACATAGCATACATAATCGACCCTATAGCCGAAGCATAAGGTATAGAACTCATTCTATTTCTTTCTTCAGGTGTCTTAGGAGACATCCTCTTAGAAAGACGTATGCCATGACCAATAGGTAAGTAACCTCTTTTACTTTCCTCCATGCTAAATCTCTTTAGCACCTGGTCAATGTACCTAGACTGGGACAAGCCAAGCATCCTTCTTGATCTATCTCTATAGATCTTTATACCCAGTATATAGGATGCTTCTCCCAAGTCTTTCATGGAAAACTGTTTCGATAACCACACTTTGACTGATTGTAACATTGGGATATCATTCCCAATAATAAGTATATCATCAACATATAGAACTAAGAAAACTATGGCACTCCCACTAGTCTTCTTGTACACACAAGGTTCATCCTCATTTTTGAAAAAATCAAATTCTTTGACTGTTTTATCAAATCGGATGTTCCAACTCCTGGATGCTTGCTTTAATCCATAAATGGATTTCTTTAGCCTACATACCTGATTAGGTTTAGTCTCCAAGACAAAACCTTCTGGTTGTGACATATAAACCTCTTCCTCAAGGAAACCATTCAGGAATGCAGTTTTTACATCCATTTGCCAGATCTCATAATCATGATATGCTGCTATAGCAAGCATAATCCGAATAGATTTGAGCATGGCAACAGGGGAAAATGTTTCATCATAATCTATTCCCTGTTTTTGTCTGAAACCCTTAGCCACCAATCTGGCTTTATAAGTTTCAACTTGGCCATCTGCCCCAATCTTCCTTTTATAGACCCATTTACACCCAATAGGGTTAATACCCTCTGGTGGATCAACCAAAGACCATACTTGGTTGACATACATGGAGTCCATCTCGGATCTCATGGCTTCCAGCCATTTGTCTGAGTCTCTACTCATGACTGCTTCCGTATAGGTTAGAGGCTCATCATTTTGAATGATTTGGGCTTCATTATTTTCAATTATGAACCCATACCTCTCAGGTGCCTGTCGCACCCTATCAGACCTACGGATAGGAGTGTGTTCAGGTTCTATATTAACTATGTTGTTACTTGACTGAGAAGTGTCTATTTGTTGAATCTCATTAAGTTCGATATTTCTACCAGTGCCCTTTTGTAGGATAAATTCCTTTTCCATAAAAGTGGCATGCCTACTGACCAAAACCTTTTGTTCAGTAGGGTGGTAGAACACATATCCTATACTATCTCTAGGATATCCGATAAATAGACATTTGTCTGCTCTAGCATCTAGTTTATGTCCAAAATTCCTTTTTACATAGGCTGGACATCCCCATATCTTAATATACTTAAGATTGGGTTTCTTACTTCTCCATAATTCATATGGAGTGCTAGAGACAGTTTTAGATGGTACTCTATTCAAGATATGAGTTGCTGTTTCCAAAGCATATCCCCAGAAAGAAAAAGGTAACTCCGTGAAGCACATCATGGACCGTACCATATCCAATAAAGTACGATTCCTCCTTTCAGCAATACCATTTAATTGTGGTGTGTAAGGAGGAGTCCATTCAGAGATGATCCCCTTATCTTTAAGGTGATCAAGAAACTCAGTGGATAAGTATTCACCTCCTCTATCTGATCGGAGGATCTTTATACTTTTTCCTGTTTGTTTCTCTACCATACTTTGATACTCTAAGAATTTTTCAAAAGCATCGGACTTATGTTTCATTAGATACACAAATCCATACCTTGAAAAATCATCAGTAAATGTGATGAAGTATGAGTATCCACCATAGGCTTGAGTTGTCATAGGCCCACATACATCTGTGTGTATGAGTCCTAATAACTCTTTTGTCCTTTCTCCATGTCCACTAAATGGAGTCTTGGTCATCTTACCTATGAGACATGATTCACAAGTTCCTAATGACTCATAGTCATAAGGATCAAAGAAATTTTCTTTGTACAACTTGTTAATCCTAGTCTCACTAATATGTCCAAGTCGACAATGCCAAAGTAAGGTATTGTTAACATCATCTCTTTTCCGTTTGTTAGAAACATGAAAAACATTGTCATTAGTGGAAAGAGTTAAGAGACCATTGCAGAATATGCCATAACATATAATTTCATTAGATAAAGAAATTGAGCAGCCACTGCTCATTACATTCATAGTATATCCTTGTTTAAGTAACAAGGGTACAGATATGATATTTCTAATGATTTTTGGCATATAGTAACAATTCCTTAGCTCCAAGATCTTCCCTGAAGGTAACTTCAAAACATAAGTCCCTACAGCTTCTGCTTGGATGGGGTCCCCTCCAGCACCGTAGAGCTCAAAGTTACCTTCCTTCAATACTTTAAGCCCCTGAAGTCCCTGCAATGATTTGCAGATGTTATGACCACAGGCGGTATCCAACACCCAAGTATTTGAAATGGAAGAATCCAATGACAAAATAGTATGAACTTCTTTCATACCTTTTGGTGCCTCTGATGCACCAGGCTTCAAACTTGCAAGGTAAACCTTGCAGTTTCTTTTCCAATGACCCGGCTTGCCACAATGAAAGCAGGTCATCTGTCCGGAGGCCTTCTTTCCTTTCTTCTTCTTAATGCCCCCTTTGGGATTCATCCTCTTATTGGAACCCCTTTTGCCTGTCTTCTTCTTATCCACAAGAAGAACTGGAGCCTTATTTTTCTTTACATGGCTCTCTGCTGTTTTCAACATATTCAACAGCTCAGGCAAGGAAGAATTAAGTTTGTTCATATGGTAATTAAGAACAAACTGTGAAAATGACTCTGGGAGTGATTGCAAGATCAAGTCTTGATTCAACTCCCCATCCATTACAAAACCTAATTGACCTAATCGAGTGATTAGATCAATTATCTTTAATACATGGTCTTGTACTGATGTACCTTCTGTCATCCTTGCACGGAACAACTGCTTAGATATTTCATATCTAGCAGTTCTACTGTGTTCTCCATAAAGCTCTTTTAAATTTAGCAGTATGGAGTTAGTATCCATGCTATCATGCTGCCTCTGTAACTCGTTAGTCATAGAGGCAAGCATAACACATTTGACAGTAAGTGAGTCATTTTGCCACATATTATATGTGGTCTTCTCCTCTTGCGAGGCATCTTCCCTTGGTGGTTCCAAAATCGGGGTATCAAGAATATAGGAAATTCTTTCTTGACTGAGTACTATTTTCAAATTTCTCAGCCAATCAACATAATTCGGCCCAGTCAATTTGTTGGCATCTAAAATACTACGGAGTGAGAGTGAAGAGGCCATTTATCTACATTTAAACAAAGAACGAAAACATAAGCAAACAACCATGAAATGACAACACATAATTAAATTAGGACTTTAATTTAATTATGTCTCCCACTATTTTATCGAGCATCATAACCCTCCATACGATGATCGAGAAAACCTTAATTGATCTTTCTTAGTGGGGTTGAGATCCCAATCCCTCATAAAAGATCTTGTGTGTACACAACAAATCTTATATAAGTTCATAGGTAGGAAAACTCTTTCCAATTGTAACCTGTACAATTCTCAACTTATCTCGGCCTCTAAAATATTAATAGCCTTGTGTATACACAACAAACTATAATATTTAGTTAAGTAAGACCCTTCATAGCCATATAGTCATGACTTTAATAGTAATACCCTTGTGTGTACACAACAAATATTACTTTAAATCATGCCATAAACAAATAATTGTATTAGGCCAAAAATTATGTTAGTCACCATATTAGGTCTTGTGTGTACACAACAAACCTAGTATAGATCGTAACACAATGATGACCTATCATGAAGGAAGGCCAATAATAGTATTTTAACACCAAGCATGTTAGTCAAGAGTTAAATCAATCAGATCGGCCAGGCTAGTGGAAGAGATGTGGGGGTCCCCCCGTTGCTTTCCTAGACACCAATTTAAAATTGGCCAGGTCAGTCAACGGAACCAATTAAAAACCACGATTCCCTTTACCTTCCCAGAACCACCTTTCTAGACACCGAAATGACTAATTATCCATCATGACTAATAATGCTTATCGGTTAACTATACTACCACTTAATATAATTTTAAGAGGGGTTCATGCAATGCCAGCACATTCAATTAAAAGCTATCACATATATTAATACATGCTTTAAACTAAGCAAATATGTGAAATGTGTGCCATCATACTAGGACAACCATTTACCACATAATGGATACACCATTATGCCAGGGCAACCTTATTTCAGTATGATGGCTCCAGGGCTAATCATATCTCTAAGACAATTAGGGTTTCAGTGGAAAACCCTAACTGGTGGCAATCATCAAACTCATGTTCAATCAAAGACATGCCTTGTGCATCAATATAAAAACTTTAACATGATACTACATCATGAATTGAACTGCATAATTTTTTTAATCCTAATAAGGAGGCTCTGATACCACTGTTGGGTTCGGTGACCAGTGCGGAAGTGTGGATTTCAAAAACTTTATGAAATCAGGTCCGAACCCTAATCCCAAAATCTCCTTATTAGCAATTAAAACTTATGACTACATGCATGTCCAAATTTAAACATAGTTTAGATACTAACCTCAGATCGCTATATCCAATCTGATGTAGAAATAAACTCCAAATGGAGTAACCTTTTGAACACACCAGGCGTCCACTTGTCCGCCCTCCGATGGTGATCCACACGGGCAGATGATCAAGACAGTGACTCCTCAATTGGGTTCCTTCCAATCAAGTTCTACCCCAAGAACTTGATATATGGGCTATTGGCTAGGACACCTCTAGCCAAACAGGGACTAAACTTTCTCTCTTACCCTTCTCCTAGTTTTTGGCAACTTTGGCCCCTTAAGACACTCTTGTCTTAAGAATAAGCCCTTGTCCTAAAGTGAGACAAGGCTTGTCTTGGAGGGAGAAGAAAATTAAGACAAAGTTGTCTTAATGTAAGAAAGAAGGAAAAAGGGGGCGCCTTCTTCCTTTACCGTCGGAGAGTTTCTCTCTCTGACTCTCCTTCTGTTCTGAGATTCGACAGAGCCTAGGCTCTGTAAAGGAATCAAAGAAGAAAGAGAGGAGGGGGAAACAGTCTTCTGGAGAGGGAGAAGGAAAGAGAAGCAAGGCTTCGCCGTAGAAAAACTGGAATAGATTTTTACGGTGAAGCCTTCTTCTTAAATAGGCGACAGAGAGGCGCCTTCTCCTTCTGAAAAATCCTCTCACGCCCCTCTCTCCCTTCTCACGTCTTCTCTCTTAATCTCACGGCCCTTGGGATTAATCTCACGGCCTTTGGGATTAATCTCACGGCCTTTGGGATGGACAGACGCGAAGAGGGATCGAGAAAAACTCAGAAGGGCGCGCGCAGAGAAAAGAGTCGCGCCCCTTCGGAGTTTTTTTCTTTCTTTTCACCGTAATTCCCATTTTGAAGAGTCCACGCCTAGGTGGACTCTGATCCACGCCTCATCAGCCAAAAGACGCCGTTCCCTTCTTTCTTTTCACGCAAAAAACGCGATTTGGAGAGAGTCCACGCGCGTGTGGACTCTTCTCCTTGCGCGCGCGCGTGGGAAGAGAGGGGGAGGGGTTTTAGGCAATGTGGGAAAGGGGTTTAGCCTCTTAGGTTAGCCCAATTGCTAGCCTATTGTTAGCCCAACGTTTTAAATCTTCAATTAGATTCAAACCGGAATGAATTTGGATCTAAAAAAGACCAAATCGGAACCCTAACTCGAATCCGATTCAAGTAGAAGTCATGGTTTGCAACACATGCTAGTGTGTTCATCTGCAAACGAGATTTAATTCCAAATTAAATCCTTGATTATCTGTCCTAAGTGTGTGACCCATTGGGTTCCATACTTAGCCAGCAGTGGGTCCGAGTGCAAGTTGACCTAATCTGATCAGAACTCATTCTAATCGATTTAGGTCAAATCGAGCTAACTCGAGTCAGTCAATTAGGACTCCTCCTAATTAGTGATCCAATTAAACCATTTAATTTGATCAACCCACAAGACAAGATTGACGTCTAGCAACGTGTCATGTCTACCCGGAAGATATGGAAATTCTGGTGTAATTCCAAAACTACCCTTCAGTGGAAAGTTCCCGTACAATTCGATCCTTCAATCATCTTGCATCCCGAATATAACTATGGATATGGAATCATGTCAAATCCAGTTTATACTCATTCCCAGCTCAGTCATACACTAATGATTCAATTAATTCGATATTAGAAATCATTTCTAATATCTGTACTTTGATCAAAGATTTCCTGAATCATCATCTGACCTAATTTGGCTGGATGCAATCTCCTCCTACTAGGAGTGATCAATTCCTTGTTGACCTACTCATTACCTTCATATACAATTCACCATACCCAGCATCAACCTCGTGCATGACCCAGTGTCATGATTGAGATTGAACCAAAGCATGGGTTCATGTACATAAGGTATTATGGCAGTCTCAGGTCATAGGACTACTTGTACAACTCCCACTATGTGAAACATCTATTGACATGCAGCTAAGGCTCCATTAGATGTTCTCAAACTGGATCTATTCAGTGGACTCATTCACTAATGAGCACCCACATCCTTGTATTAGTGTCCTACACAAATGACTGTGAGAGCAGTCACCCTTTTCAGCATACATAGGATGTGCCAGTCTTACCGGAAACCCTGATCCCCAACTCAGGGTTCCTATGACTAGGAATATTCTAGATTAGGGTTTTAAGGCCTTAGATCTCACTGGTATGATCTCATCATAGCCCTACAACCATAGCCCTAATCTATGGGGTTCATCATATAATGACACAGCGAATGATAAAAAAATTATTGCCTTTATTAATTTGTCAATTTACAATGGTCTGGGAGATACAGATATTGGCTTATAGGGCATAATCCTTTCACGGTGCTCAAAGAGCAAAGGCAACACTCCCTCACAGAGCTCAATGTTCATAAGAACAAAGGCATAATAGAAGAAAGAACACTCAAATTTCTTCTTAAAATACATTCATTCATTCAATCAATCATTCATTCAAAATTATTACAAGAGGGTGGAGGGATAGGGTATTTATAGGCTCACCTAGGTCCTCTCCTTATTAGGATTGGATTACAAAGCTACTTAGGACTAGGAGTACATTGTTTGAATAGAATTAAAACTTGATTCCTAGTTGGATGTGGACTTCTCTCTCCTTCTTGGACTTGGTCAAAGGGCTCCTTATGGGCTTGGGCTGGGACGAAATTTTCTTGGGTTGCTTTAACTTTTCCACTCCCTGCTGGGCTTGGACATGGGGTGCCACATTGTTGGACTGGGCTTGGGCTAGTTGGGGTGCCATTCATGATTGGGCTTGGGCTAGGTGCCATGTCTTGAAGAGGGTTTAGGAGGGGTGCCAGCTTATGGGCTTGAATGGTGGAGGTCTGGGGCGCCATCTTCTGATGGGCTTCTAGGCTTGGGTTCCTAGAAGGAAGAATATTCTCTGGATTCTAGGTATCTTTAGGTGGGAGGCTTCATGGGCTAGGAATCTGCTCTAATATGGATGGGCCAGGTAAATGCTTTGGCTGGTAATCCTCTTTTTGTACAATACTGGACTAACTTACAGTGGACTCAACTAGACTAGACTTATGAGGTTGAGATAACTCAACTTATTACAAGACTCAATAGGGTATTTATTATAAAATTTGGATCACTCAAAATTAGACTTCATTACATGACTCAAGTGAGCACAATCGGGCTTAACTGAACAAAATGATAATTATCGAACACAAAGGTTTGCATTGGGCTCACATGATAAAACCCTTATTACTGGACTTCAATTGACTTAACTTACTTAAACCCTACTTACAAGACTCAAAGGGCTAATAGGACATGATTATTGGACTCAAAGATAATTTGAAAATAACTAAAGAACTCAAAATTTAGGGATCCATAGTGAACTAGGGTTGATCCTGATGTCCCCATCATAGGAACTTGTGAATCTTGCCTCAAAGGAAAAATGAGCAAGTCTACATTCATTGGACATGGAGACAGGGCAACTGAGTTATTAGGTCTTGTACATATTGATGTGTATGGACCTATGACAACTCAAGCCAGAGATGGATACACTTATTTCATCACATTTATAGATGATTTATCTAGGTTTTGTCATGTGTATCTAATAAAACACAACTCTGAAGCCTTTGATAAGTTTAAAGAGTATCAAAGCATGGTTGAAAAATAAATTGGACATAGTATTAAAATTCTTCATTCTAATTGACGAGGAGAATAGTTATCTAGTGAGTTTCTAAACCATCTTAAAGACAAAGGTATAATCTCTAAATGGACTCCTCCTTCATAAATCTTCCTTGTTAGACATGGTGAGATCCATGATGGGCTTCATAGATCTTTCTATTTCCTTCTAGGGATATGCCCTGGAAATTGCTACCTATATTTTGAATAGGGTACCATCAAAGTTATTAACTAGCACTCTATATGAGTTATGGAATAGCAAAATACCAAATCTTAAATACTTGAAGATTTGGGGTTGCTATGCTTATGTCAAGAATAATTTTGGACATAAGTTAAGTGCTAGGGCTGACAAATGTAGGTTCATTGGTTATCCTAAAGAGGGTGTTGGATACCTCTTTTATCATACTACTGAACAAAAGGTATTTATCAGTAGACATGCTATATTCTTGGAGGAAGAATTTATCCAAGAAAGTCGTGAAACAACACTTGAACTAAGTGAAGTTCAAAACCAACATCTAATTCTTGAAGAGTCTTCAAATAAATTTCTCAACCAGAGGTTCTTGTAGATCAAGAACAGCCACAACACACACCTCCTTTCCAAAGGTTAGAGAGAGTGCGGGGTGCACCTCTCAAATATGGGTTTGTCATCAGGAATGATAATGAAGCTAATATCATACAGAATGATGATCCTGTAACCTATACGGAAGCTGTTGAGAGTAAAGACTCTGACAAATGGCTAGATGCCATGAAGTCTGAATTGAACTGCATGTATTCCAATTAGGTTTGGACATTGGTAGATCCACCTAAAAAAATTAATCCAATAGGGTGTAAATGGGTCTTCAAGAAGAAGATAGGAGCAGATGGTCAAGTAAAGACCTACAAGGCCAGGCTGGTGGCAAAATGTTTTAAACAAAAACATGGCATTGACTATGATAAAACCTTTTCACCAGAGCCAAGCTCAAGTCCATTCGGATATTGCTTGCTATAGCAGCATACCATGATTATGAAATCTAGCAAATGGATGTAAAGACTACTTTCCTTAATACAAATCTTGAGGAAGAAGTCTATATGACACAGCCAAAAAATTTTGTCTCAAGTGGGAGACCAAACCAAGTATGTTGGCTAAAGAAGTCCATTTATAGACTAAAGCAAGCATCGAGGAGTTGGAACATTCGCTTTGATGAAACAATCAAGGAGTTTAGTTTCATCAAGAACGTGGATGAACCATGTGTATACAAGAAGACAAGTGGGAGTGCACTTGTTTTCTTGGTCTTGTATGTTGATGACATACTTATCATTGGGAATGATATCCCAATGTTACAATCGGTCAAAACTTGGCTATCATCAAAGTTTTCCATGAAGGATTTGGGAGAGGCATCCTATATACTAGGTATAAAGATCTATAGAGATAGATCTAAGAGGATGCTAGGCTTATCCCAATCCAGGTACATTGACTTAGTGTTGAAGATATTCAACATGGATAGAAGTAAGAGGGGTTACTTACCTATGAATCAAGGCATACATCTCTCAAAGAAAATGTCTCCTACGACATCGAATGAAAGAGAAAGGATGGCGAACAATATAGCAGACCCATTCACTAAAGCACAACCCCAGCAGTAGTTCAATCATCACTTAAATTGGCTTTAGTGCAAGTGAGAGATTGAAAGAAAAGTATCCTAAAAGCCAATCTTCATAAGGGTATTTTTGTAATCTTTCAACTCTTGTATGACATTATTCTATTAATTAAAGGCATTTTTGTTTCATTATATTGTTGTGTCTAATTCAAAGATTATGATGAACCCCATAGGTTAGGGCAAAAGAATTAGTATTATGATGGAGATCACAACGGTGATACTTAAGTTCCTATAAACCCTAATCTAAAATATTCCTAGTCATTGGATCATCGATTCGGGGATCCCTGCTTCCGGAAAGACTAGCTTATCCCATGTATGCTTGATGGAGAGGGTGGTTGGTCTCACAGTCACTTATGTAGAGACATTAATACAAGAATAAGGGTGCTCATTAAGGTATGAGTTTACTTGACTGATCTGCACTGAGAATATCTTATGGAAGTCTTACTACTTGTCAAGAGATAGTTCTCATAGTGGGAGTTGTGCAAATGATCTTTAGACCTGAGGTCACCATGGTTCCTTATGCATACTAAGTCATGTTTTGGTTCATACTCATTCATGACATTGAGTCATATACAGGATGTTCTTCAATATGGTGGAAGGTGTATGAAGGATGAGAGTGGACCAACAAGGAATCAATCATTCCTAGTAAGAGGAATTGTTATCCCAAGTAATATCTTTGATTGATGACTCAAGGAGTCTTTGATCAAAATAGGATGAGATTAGAAGTGGTTTCTAATCAGTCATCAGTAGAGTCTTCATTATCAAATAGAGATTCGAAAAGATTAAGTGTTAGGGTTTGACATTTATTAATGACCATCACTTAATTAGGATAATGAGAGATCGAAAGATTGAATTGCATGGTAACATTCCACTAAAGGATATTTTTAGTACTTTCTACCAAAGTCCTCATCTTTTGGGTAGGCTTGACATGTTGCTAGATATCAATCATGTCTTATGGATTTTTATGAATCAATTGGATTGAATTCATGAATCAATTCGAAAGCTAGTTCGAATTAGCAACTTAGGTAAGCTCAATTTGACCTAATTAGGTCAATCAGATTCGATTGGATCGAATCGACTTAGACCTAGACCTACTGTTAGCTAGATGTGGAATCCAAAAGGTCACACACATTAGAGAATTCTCCTAAGATGTCAATTGACATATAATTAGGGTCATGGGATCCTAATTGGTCAGCTAGATTGCACACTAGCATGTGTAGGTTGACCTAATCCCCTAACCCAATTGAATTGGATCTAAAAGGTTGCTAAATGGAGTAACCAATATATGGGAAACCTAAATTGGGTTGTTTTCTAAGTGGAACCAAATTATCAGATTTTATCTGATATTTTTTTGATATTTTATGCGCCATATATCAAGAGTCCCAATGGCATGGGACTCTTGGCACCAAAATGGATGCTGGGCAAATAATGGGACGCAAAAAGACCAAGAGTCATTCTGCCTGATAGCCATTAATACAATGATAAAGTAGATTAAATTCCCCTTAATTTGACACCCATTTTGCAAAGTCTTTGACTAGGTCAAATATATGAAATGGCATGGAGAAAGGTGGCGCACAAAAAGAGGAGTCACGACTCTTCACTGTTGGTGCACAAAAAAGGACCTAGAGTCCTTCTATCTATCATTCACCAAAGCTAGATAAAGTCCAAGGGACTTTATCCTTATCTTTACACACTCTCATGTGGGCTTTTACCGGTCAACAAGAGGAAGAAATCAGTGGAAGGAAGTTGGCGAACATGAAGAGTTGTGACTCTTTAAGTTTGGAGCTAATTCTAGGAAGCAGAGTCCTTCTGCTTTAAAGAATTTCAAATCATCGTTGCTTCTAAATAAAAGGCCATGTCCCTTGACTTCTCTGTAACATGAAAATGACAAGTGGCAGATGGAGAAGTGGGATGAATTAGTGAAGGGACTTGAATAAGGTAGATGGCACAGAAGAGTCATGACTTTTCATTTATAAGACTCCTTCTCTTTGAAGGGTCTTATTTGATCTATTGGTTGACAGATCAAAGACTGATGAGAGGCCATATTTGGCACCTTCCCCTTTCTTATAAATATCCATCGGTGTTTAGGTTGATGGTATCACAAAAATTCTTTCTTTCCTGCATTCTTACACTCACACTCTGCTACACTCTCCTTTTGTCTCATCCTCCCTTGTCTTGTCTTAAGATAAGTACTTCATTTTAAGAAAAGGCTTTTAGGAAGTGAATTAAGAAGTGTATGTAAAAGTGAAGAGTGTTTTGGAAAGAGCTCTGAGTGCTCTACGGCTACTGGAAGGCAAAAGTTTGAGCAAGAAAGGAGGAGCTGCCAAAGGAAGAAGGGCCATTGAAGAGTCCCAGTGGCTTAAGCAACATACTAAGGAGAGCTTCCTAATTTGATTCTAGTGTGGATCACCTCTGGATGGCTTGCATTTGTGATCCTAGTGGAAAGAAGAAGGAATTAGCATTCTAGGTATTCTTCATAATCCTAATTTAATGACATATTGATTGTAGTGAATAAGAGATCTTGGGCTTAGGGTATTCTACTTGTAGGGCTTTCAAGAAAGAATTTTTTTTTGAAAATCCATTGTTCTGCTGTGCCATCAAAACCCTAGAAACCCAACACTCTTCCCTTCTTCCTTCATGCCACCGTATCAAGGTTGGCTCTAATGCTAACTATTGGAGCAAAATGCTCCACGGAATGCCCAGGATCCTCCTTGATGCTACCATGGCAGAAAGGAAATGCACCATCAGAAAAGGGATTTGGTATGCCATCCGCTCCTGTCATGGAGGCGTGCCCCCATGGGGCTGCACACATGAGAGAGAACCAAGGAGAGAAGAGTAGAAGGGAGGCTAGGGTTTTAGAGGAGAAAAGGGATCACATCTTTTTCTTTGCGGCATTCCATATACAAGACAAAAGACTCATATATATACACTAAGTCACAACCGACCTAGCCCTCAAAAACTCTCCCCTTAAGTCATATGAGAAAATACTCAAATCTGAGCCCATGTACGCCCATGTCTCACATGTTCTTTCAACCTTAGACTTAGAGTATCCCTAGAACACCTCTAGGAAACCCATGGAATACATCCAGGACCCGCTTGGGACACGGCCCCATGCCCTAGGGATTGCCTCCAGCATCCCTACCATGGTCTCCCAAGTCTCTCCAAAGCTTGGGAGCACCACACAAAATCCCTACAAGATAGACCCAATCAAATAAGCCCAAGTAGATCCAAATGGGCCTGAAGCAAAGAGAAGGCTCTACTTTAAGGATCTTGTATCTTTGAGATCCGTGCAAGCTTGAAGTCGATAATAGGGATGGGAGTTTGCTTTCATGATCATGTAAAGTTTTTTCATGCTTTGATGGGTGTGCAGAATAGGTGATCGACTTCGGGCAAGGAAATCTAGAGGGCTTCATTGGTGGGCTCTCCGATGATGGTGCTAGGAATGAGGATGACGGCTTGGGGAGATGTCGACATAGACCTGTTCTAGTGCCTGGCAATAGAGGAAGGTAACCAGATCTGGATGGGTGCAAGGAGGTGACTATGGCTTGATTCTAGGGAGGAGGGTTGCCGGAAGGCTTAGGCGGCTATGGGGCATCGATATGAGGGACCAAGGATGATAGTGGTTTAGGTGACGATTGTCGATAGTAGGTGGAGAGGATGGGTATTATTTAGAATTATGTCCCGAAGCCAATCGTCTAGGCTATAGACAGTTGTGCTATTTGTATATTATTTATGAATTTTGACATAAACAAAAGTTATCTTTTGGCATTTCGTCATAGGTGCATCTTTTTTAATATGAACTCTTGTGTGATGAATTCTTTAGAACTTCCTTGTACTCGATATAGAGAGGATATCTGGAGTAGTCCTTAAATTGTTCACGATCGAATGATACATTGTTATAGGATGACTATGTATCAAGTATAGATCATTGTATGTCATAGAGCTTTGTTATCCTCTTAACCAAGGAATGTGGAGACATTGGTATGACATGCGAGTGGAGTGTATGACATTTCACTGAACGTGACCCACCTAACTGAACTTCCTTTTCTATCAAAGGGTTGTTCGCAAAGGGATATGGATATATGTCCCTCAGACCTGAGATCACCATAGTAGCTTGTAAGCAACTCACTGTGCTTTGGCACAGGACTCATCGGATTTCTAATTCGGTCTTGAAAGGATGCTAGGTACAGTCAAGTACTTATGGAGCAATGGTAGGATCAAGATGAGATTGAACTCTCTGAATTGATTAGAGTGAATGACTCACTGATGTCTAAATATAGCAAAACCTTGGCCAGGGTAGTTCTAGTGAAGAGTCACTGAACTTGCAAAATTGAGACATATGTTTGGATGAGCTGATATAGGGTTGCCAGTCTAACCCTAAGTCATCTAGAGCATTAAGTGGTCAAAGGGATGAATTATATAGTAACCATATGCCAGAGATTTTTGATGGTTGCTCTACAACTTCGACCTATCCGGACATCAGATGTCATTGCTAGATGGCAACTTCGATTGGTACTGAAATTATTCTAGTACTACCGGCTTAGTGTTTGAACCTATGGGGTCACATGCCATAGGGGTAACTACTTGACCTAATAGCCGATTGATGATTGGGAACCTTCTAGGGGTCGAAATTTCATAAGATGAAATTTTACCTATGTGTCGACACATGGACTTATCTCATGAGTCGACACTTGGCTTCACAAAAGTTGTGAGATTATTCTTATCAATTCTTAATGATGTCTTGGAGGTCTAATGTGCAATATGATTACTTCTAAACTCAATTTGATTGAGTTGCAAATTTACCAGGTCGAATTGAATCGGATTTGATTCGGACTAGTTTTGGGTCAACTCGGGTTGCACCAAAATTGGTGCACCTTATCCATTTGAGTTGGAAATTATATTTTAAACTCAAATATCAATTAATTTTAAATTATCAGCTTAATTTTTGAATTTAACCTGATATTTGAAATTAATGGGTGGATAATTTCTCTCCTTAACTCCCTCCCCACTAATTCTCCCTATAACTCTCACCCACCTTCCTAACTCTCTCCTATAAGATATGGGCTATTTTATGACATGAGCGAATGCAAGAAATGAAAGGTTTTTGATGGCAAAAGCCTTGCAAAAATTAAGAGAAAAAGGAGAGAAAGGTAGAGCGGTTTTCTACTAAAAGTTGGGAGGAGAGATCTAAGGGTATTGGGTGTGCGATTACCTAGTACTCTAGGCTGGGAAAGAGAGTCTGGGAAGGATTTTTTCCAGAGTGTTTCTCACCTCCATTGTGTTCTTCAATGGTGTCAGGAGTCTTAACATTTGAGGAAAAAGAATCGGCTACCAAGGAGTTTCCGGAGCTAGCACTTCAGAAAGTGCTGGTCAAGCAAGTCCCCGATGTGAACCACCCATGGAGGCCAGACGATTGTGGCTGGAAGAGCTTCGTCCACCTCTTCAGTTGCTGATTTGGGAGCATCATCCATTCCATCTTCCACTACTGCAAGGAGTTGCTTGGCCTTTTTGAAGGTGTGCATCAAAAGGTTTGATTCAGTAGGTTAATGTTTTATATTATACATTGCTTTTCATGTCATATTACATTGGTAGGCTATGTAGAAAGAAATTTCTATATCATGTTTAGATTTAAATTGTTTAATCTTTACTCTTCCACTACAATGCATGTTAAAAAGGTTTTAAAAGCAGGAAGGTCTGGGAGAAGAGGTAAATGGGAGTTTCAGAGGAAAGAGAAAAAAAAGTAGAAGGAGAAGAAGAAGGAAAACAAGAAGAGAATAACCAGAGGAAGAAGAGGATCAAAAGTGAAAGAAAACGGTGCAGGTGGTTTGACATGATCCTACACTAGGCATGCAAACCGCAATGGGAGCAGAATGAATTTTAAAACTTTTTTAAAAATTCTCGCAGCGGAAAACTACTCCGCCCAGAACCTAACCTATTCATGTTGCATGTAGGCATGTATGATAATATAAAATATTTGCAAAATATTAAACAAATAAATCTATTTATGCATGATTAAAAAAAATAATTTTCCATACCTTTATTCTACCTGGAATAACTCTGGAATAATCCTGGAATAGGCTGGAATAGCTGGAATAAAACTATTCCAGCCTTCTTCTTCCTTGGAACGTTTAAAACTCTATTTTTGGGACTTCAAAACGTCGTCGGAACACCACCTTCCGGACCTCCGTTTGCTCCCAAATTTCAGCAGCGGCAAGGTGGACAATTGGTCTTCGATTTGCCACTGATATCTGCAATCAAAACAAGCTAAAATAGGTGTATAAAATCCCCAAAGTCTGCTGCCAGAAATTTTACAGCAGAACTGGAACAGCTGGTTCTTCCTTGCGTTTGGAGTAGCAGCAGGTGATCTGGCTCACGTGGCTTGCTCACAGGAGTAGAAGGGTACTCCCTCTAGAGGGGAGATGTGCCTGGGGCTCTCGGATCCCTCTCCACACGTGGTTCTAGCCACTGGAAGAAGACACTTGGTCACGGTAAGTTTCAGCAACAGGGCTTTGCTGAAATGGGAATTTGAGCACAAGAAACAAGGCTTTGTTTCTCTCCCTCACACACTCCAAATCCCAGCTCTACAAAGTATCCAATGGAAGAAAAAGGACCAAGCTCTTAGCCTCTCAAACGGAAGAACACCCTAGGTGTTTTCTCTCTTCTCACGGTGAAACAACCCACACTTGAAACAGGGGGGAACTGCTAGTATTTATAGGACAGCAGGGAAGAAGACGGAGAGACAGGGAGAGGAAGAGGACTCAGCAGCGTTTCACCCATTAAACCAGCAGTAAACAAGGGATTAAACCAGCTGGTGGAGGAGAAGAAGAGATGCCAGCGATGAAAGGTTGATTGGCCTTCTTCGGATGCATGAAGTTTATTCTAGTGTTTTACCGTGTAAAACGATCAAAGGGAGTAAACACCGGTTCAAAGAAAATATCGGTTCAACCAAAACCGGTCAACCCCTTTTTAAACCTCTTGGTTCAATCCAATTGAACCTGTTCAAACCCAGTTAAAATTGGTTCAAGGGATTAAAATTGGTTCACAACCAATTGAAGGCCGAAACGAACTCCGAATCAGTTCAAAACTGATTCAAGAAAAATCTGGTGCAGTCCTGGTCAGCCTGGAACAATTTCCGGTTGACACAGACAAGGGTAAGATGGAGAAAAGAGTGCTCAAAAAATATCGAGACCATAAAATCGAGATGATTCTTAATCGTAATCGATATCCGGATCAGAGAGTAATCCTCTGTGGCATGTGATCTCATAGGTTCGAACCTAAATGGTAGCACTAGAACAATTCTAGTACTAGCACAGGAAACCATCTAGCAATGGGTCCCGACGTTCGGATAGGTCGAAGATGCGGGAGCAAACTATCGAACCTCTGGCATATGGTTACCGTATAATTCATCCCTTTGACCTCTAATGCTCAGGACGACTGAGATTGGGCTACCAACCCAGACTGAGTCAGTCGACTACGTGTCTCAACCTCGCAAGCCCAGTACTCCTCACTAGGACTATCCCGACCGAGGATTTACTAAATTGAGATACTGCGAGACATTCAATCCAAACTGTTTGGACAGGTCAATTCCATCTTGGTCCATCACTGCTCCACAAGTACTTTCCTGTACCCAGAAACCTTCCGTCACCGGATTAGAATTCCGGGTAGTCCGGCACCAAAGCACAGGGAGTTGCTTGCAAGCTACCATGATGACCTCAGGTCAGAGGGACACATATACCCATATCCAATTATGAGTATCCCTTTGGCAGAAAGGGGCTGCACGGAGTCACGTTCAATGAGATATCACATATCCCACTTGTAGATCACATCAGTGTCACCACACTCATTTGGTTAAGAGGACAACCAAACGATGTGAACTACAACAACCTATACTTGATATATTGCCGTACAGTACAATATATCCTTTGGTTGTGAACAAGGTTTAAGGACCACTCGATACATCCTCTCTGTATCGAAGTCAGTGTTCCTAAGGACTTCATCACATGAAAAGAGTTCATTTCAGGGAAATTCAATATGTGATGAGCTGCCAAAAAAATATATTTTATTAATTCAAAGAGAGAGTACAATACTGAGCTCAACCGCTTACAACCCAGGCGATTCTCTTTGGGACACAATTCCCAACAAGAAGAAGAAGAGAGAGAAGGAGAAGAAGAGAGAAAGAAAGAGAAAGAGAGGAAGAGAGAAGAGGAGAAGGGAGGAGAGGAGGGGAAGGAGGAAGGGGAGGGAGAGAAGTCGGGATAACACACAAGCTCTTTCAATAAATTTCTTCGATAATTTTATTCAAATCACAAAGCACCTTAAATAAACTTTAGTTCATTAATTGAGAACCAACCTTGTAGGACTCTAACAAACTCTAAACAATCGATAAAGATAAATCCTAAAACAAAGAAATTAATTGATCCCAAAAAAAACTCGATATCCTAAAACAACTTATTCTAAACAAACTAAAAACTAATCCTAAAAGCTTTTGAGTCGATGATAACCCATACCCCATACACCCATAAAAAATATCTAAAAAAATATTACATTCTATCTACTTCAGGATTCGTGCTCGGTATGCATCAAGATTTGTGCTGGGTGTCCGCATCATTCTCCTATGGTGGGGAGAAGTTGACTTCGTGAGTCAAGCTCCAAAGACTCCAGCTTGACATCATTCCCATGGGACTCCAGCTTGACTCGTCGATAGCCATGAGATAAATTTTTTTTTAATATAAATAATTCAAATATAAAAAGTAAATAAAATGTAATTAATCCTAACCTAACCTAAACTATGCTTTGATACCAAATTTGATGCGGGACAACCCAATCAAAATTAGTTTTAGAGGATGGATCATTGATCGTTAAGAAAAGACCGTTAGGCTAGGTTACTTTAACCCAGAGTAGACCTAATCAAATAAGCCCAAGTAGATCCAAGTGGGCCTGAAACAAAGAGAAGGCTCTACTTTGATGATCATATAACTCTGAGATCCGTGCAAGCTTGAAGTCGGCAATAGGGATGGGTGTTTACTTTCATGATCATGCAAAGTTTCTTCTTGCTTTGATGGGCATGCAGAATAGGGGATTGGCTTCAGGTGAGGAAATCTGGTGGGCTTCACCGGTAAGCTCTCCAGTGATGGTGCTGGGAATGAGGATGATGGCTCAGGGAGATGTCGGCTTGGACTTGTTCTGGCATCTGGCGATAGAGGAAGGGAACCAGATTTGGATGGGAGGAAGGAGGCAACCGTAGCTTGATTCTAGGGAGGAGGGTTGTTGGAAGGCTTAGGCAGCCGTGGGGCGTCGATATGAGGGAGTGAGGATGATGGTGGTTCATACGGTGGTCGTCGAGTATCGATAGTGAGTGGAGAGGATGGGTAGGGCGAGGGAATCAAGTGGTAATGTGGGCGATGGTGTGTTGATTGATCGGAGTTGAGGAAGCCACGGGAAGCACCCCCTTGAGGTTATGGCCGATGAGAGTGGAGGCAGGAGATTTAATCAATGCTTGGAGGATGAAGGAGGCTCAGTTGTCATAGGATCTGGTGCAACTGGATCGGAGATGGGGGGGTTTTGGTCATTTAGTACAGGAGGCCGAGAGGCAGGTGGGACAGGTGGCATAGTGGCACGGTCAACTCGGTGGTTGCTGGCACGGATGTGGGCTGAAGAGATGGGCAGTGGAGCAAGAACATGGGAGAGAGGGAACGACTGTGCATGGGGTCAATGATAGTTTAGGAACTTTTGGATGAGAGGATGGAAGAGCTGGATATGGTAAACTTTGATGTGGGTTGGTGGTCTCAGGATGCTTTAGAAAATCAAGATAGGTCTCAAAGAGGTTTATAGAAGCAGTGGAAGAAAAGAAGCAGGAAGGTCCGGGAGAAGAGGTAACAAGGAGTTTCAAAGGAAAGAGGAGAGAAAGTAGAAGGAGAAGAAGGAAAACAAGAAGAGAATAACTAGAGAAGAAGAAGATCAGAAGAAGAACAGAGGAAAGGGCAAGAAGAGAGAAAGAGAGGGAGAGAGAGGAAGAGAGAAGAGGAGAAGGAAGAAGAGGAGGGGAAGGAGGAAGGAGAGGGAGAGAAGTCGGGATAACATCCAAGCTCTTTCAATGAATTTCTTCGATAATTTTATTCGAATCACAAAATACGTTAAATAAATTTTAGTCTGTTAGTTGAGAACCAAACCTGTAGGACTCTAACAGACTCCAAACAACCAATAAAGATAAATCCAAAATAAAGAAACAAACTGATCCTTAAAAAAAAACTCGATATCCTAAAATAACTTATTCGAAATAAACTAGAAACTAATCCTAAAATCTTTTGAGTCATTGATAACCCATACCCCATACACCCATTAAAAAATATCCAAAAAGATATTACATTCCATCTATTTCAGGATTTGTGCTGGGTGTGCATCAAGATCATGATCGAACAGCGAAGTCAAGGTGGAGGATGAGTTCTTCGAGGTCTCCGGCTAGGGATGGTGGTGAAAGGTGGCAAGCAGCAGTGATGGCCTGTGGCTATGGCTAAATAGAGAAGACATAGAAAAAAATGGAAGGATGGTGACTGGCAAGAACTTGGACCGTAGTTTATGGCTTCTTTAGTGATGGGACAGGTGCTCGGTGGTTCTAATGGTGGTGGGAGGCGGTGCCCGAGCAAAACAAGGCTCCAATTTGTCCATTGTCCAAGGCTATGAGCCACGGATCAATAACCATAGCTTCCATAGACCGTTTGGTCATTCTGTGAACCAGCCAGCTAGTCCATGGTGGACCAACTACCTTAAAATTTATGATTTGTTAATAATTTTTAAACTCTAATTTTAGGCTCATTCAAACTATGATTTGAGTGTGATTTGCATCGTTGGATTTCAAAAACTGAGCTTTTTCTAACCATAGACTCCTTTTTAACAAAATACTAATAAAAAATATTAATTCTTGAGAAATATAGATTAATTAATACTTATTTTAATGCTTATATTATGATATTTAGTAGACTTATCACTTGGTGGTGCTACAATGCCGGTGGGAGCGAGAAGAAAAGGTGCCATGGGTAAGGGAGGCATGGGAGCTCAGCAGTGGCACAAGCACCAGTGGGAGCAGGAATGATGCGGGACTAATTAGATGCAGGATGAGAGGAATGATGCAAGTGATTTTTTTGTTTATGATTTTTAGGTTTTTTATGCATTTAAAATTCCTGAAGACAGACAAGAGTAGATCTAGGGTTACTAGAATAACAAGAACTTCAAGCAAGCAAGTAAGTCTCTAAACAAGGATAAAAAGAGGACCCCGGGACTGAGAAACCCCGAAGGACATAGCTCTCGAATCAATACCAACTTAGATGTTTTAGGGTTGCAAACCTTAAAAGTTTTGAAGCGCCCGATGCCGAGTTCACTCGCTCTCACTGATGCGGCCTGGATGATCAAGCCTTCAACCCCCGTGGATGCACCGGCTTTTCGTCCGATGGTCTCAAAGTCAAGGGAGACCAACTCCAAATTCGTGGTTCCTAGAGGACCTGCGAGCAGTCAAGGGAAGGGATAAGATTCAACAAGAAGAAAACAAGAGATGAAGGAATAAGAGTTGTGGTTGGTGGTGGATGGAGTTCTTCTTGCTAGGCGCCAAGGTGGATCATCCCGATGGACTCCGAGTTCGAAGATGGAGGGTGGCTTGCATGAAAGAGAAGGTAACTTGAGGCCTCACACATCTCGATGCCCGAAGGCGAAGGCACTCCCTCACGGAGATCGACGTTCTTAAGGAACGAAGGCAACTAACAAGAAGAGTAGCACTAAAATCTTTTTCTTTTCATTCATCAACATTCACCATACAAATGATGGGTAAGGTCCTTTATATAGGCACCTTAGGACCCTTTTCAAATTCAAATGAAAAATTGCATGTCTTCTCTTGAAAAAAATGCCAAAATCTGCATTCCCTTCTTCTTGGCCGACCAAGGCTTTGCATGAAGTTGGCGTGGCTTGATTTTGGGCTTGGAGGAAGGATCTTGGCGCCCTTGGACTTGGAAAGTTGATCACTCATTTTGGGAAGAAGGCATGATGCAAGGCTTGAGTCTTCCTTCTTTCCTTGGTCACCCACCCCACTTTGGTGAGAAACAAGATATGGGGCTTGGAGAAAGGCTTGTGTCTTTCTTCTTTCCTTGGTTGCCCACCCAACTTTGGAGAGAAACATGATATGGGGCTTGGGGCAAGGACTATGTCTTCAACCTTTCCTTAGTCACCCATGACTCCTTTAGCAAGTAGCTTGATGGGGGGAGGGAAGGGAGGAAAGGATCTTGTGATGTTGTCTCCTTTGGCGCCCAAGAAATCAAACTTGTGCCGCCCACTTGGCAAGGTGAGGTGGCACCACATGGGATGCTGAAGTGGCACCCCAGGGCTGAAAATGTCATCCTTCAAGGTTTGGCCCAATAGTAGTTGAGCTGGACTCAAAGACCACTCCGATTTGGATCCAAACTCGGACTAGAATCAATATAGGACACAACTTGACCAAATTGGTCAATGTACAGGACTAAACAAAAGCAATTGAGACTAAATTCATGACTAAAAAAATACAATGCTTAGGCATAAAGCCTTATTACAAGACCCAAAAAATTATGTTGACCCCTGGAATGATTTTGATGATCACAAAATATTGGAGCATGTATTTGATACTAACTCTTTACAAATGTTTAAGAAGTTTTTGCAGGAATGGATTACCTTGGTCTTAAAATGGTATTCAAATTCACTTAAGGAAATTCAATTGAGTTTGGAAATGCCCTAAGCAATGAATGTTGTAATCATGAAAAAATGGGCTTAAAACTGTAAATAATTTGATAAATCATGTAAAGTAGCTTCTAGTTATTTCAATGATGAAGTTTTGGAAAGCTTGAAGCAAATTTTTAAAGTCTTGTAAGAGCTGACTCAAGACGACATGGCATGAAGACAAATTTCAGAGTTTCAGAACTAAGAGCCGACTCCCAGCTCAAGAGCCAACTCTTACAGAAGTATAGTTTTTGATGTGCTGAGACCAAGAGCCGACTCCCAGATTAAGAGCAGACTCCATGTATGCATGTTTGTCAAGAATAAAAGCATGAAGCCAAGAGCCGACTCCTAGTCCAAGAGCCGGCTCCTACAGAACTTTGATTTTAGCATTCCTGATATTTCGAGCCGACTCCTAGAGCTCGAGCCGGCTCGTAGAGCCGTTGTCTGCACTTCAACGACTAGCTACAGAATTTGAAAATTGAGTACCAAATCATCTCCAACGGCCATTTCACGATTCCCAAGGCCCTACAACGGCCATATCACTTGAAAAACTATAAAGGGGATCATTTTTGAAGGATTAAAGAATGAATGAAGATTTATTGCTGAATATTCTTGAGAAAAAGAAGAGCTTCCAAGTTATTCCTTCACCTACCTCAAAGAGCATTCAAGTGAGATTCAAAGCTTCACCAACTCTACTCCATCATTTAATCCACTAATTGAAGAAGGGAAGAAGCTGCTTTGAAGAGCATTGAAGTGTATTTAAAGCTTGACTTCGCTTTGATCTTCATCGGAAACATCAAAATAACTTTGGTTTTTATAGTTGCTTATTTACATTCTTTATCTTGGTTTGCTCTCTTAGAACAGCAAGGGACTGTATCTAGAGAGAGAGATGAAGGTTTTAGGTGAACCTTGTAAAACCTAAGTTTGGGTTCTTGGTTTTCCCAGTTTGAAACCAAGTGTTTGGGTTTTCTTTGGTGATACCGTGTAAAACCAAACGGAGTTTGGGTTTCTTTGGAGATCCCGATAAAACCAAAGTGTATAGGTTTGGATTGTGAGCTTAGTAAAACAATCTGACTATATTCCGGTTTGAGGATATAGTGAAAATCCCAAGTGGTCCTTGGGTAGTGGATGTAGGAGTCGGTTGCTCCGAACCACTCTACTTCTTGGTGCTTGTGATTGTTCTTTCATTGTTTAATTGATTTAATTTGTTTACTTCCACTTTGCACACTTCACTTCGCTTCTACACTGAAAGAATTTCAAAGTGCACATACTTGCAAAAAGTTTTTAATCCTAATTCATCCCCTTCTTGGGAAGCCACCTGGGCAACAAGTGGTATTAGAGTAGAGTCTCTGAAAGTTACTTAGAGTAAAGACATATGGCACATCCAATGAGCACTTCATTGGCCGAAGGTCAATCCACAAATAGACCACCTCTTTTCACCGGAATTAATTACACTTATTGGAAGGCAAGAACGAAGATATACATTCAAGCCATAGATTTTCATCTTTGGAAAATTATCATGAAAGGGCCTCACATACCCACAATTAAAGTTAATGATATAGATGTTCCCAAGCCAGAAGAGGACTGGGACAAAAATGATATGAAACTAGCTAAGTTAAATGCCAAAGTGATGAATCTATTGTATTATGTTTTGGACCCAAATGAGTTTAACAGAATTTCAGCTTGCAATTCTGCTAAAGAAATATGGGACAAATTAGAAATCACACACGAAGGCACTTCTCAAGTTAAGACATCTAAAATTAATTTGCTTGTACATAATTATGAGTTGTTTAAGATGGATCCTAGTGAGACTATATCTGCCATGTATACTCATTTTACTGATATTATAAATGGTCTCAAGAGTCTAGGCAGAACTTACTCCAATGCTGACCTTGTCCAAAAAGTCTTAAGATCTTTGCCAGATAAGTGGGAAGCCAAAGTGACAGCAATTCAAGAAGCAAAAGATCTGAATACACTGCCACTAGATGAGCTGTTTGGTTCCTTAATCACTCATGAACTGGCTATGCAACAAAGGACTAAAGAAGATACAAAAAGGAAGAAAGCCATTGCATTTAAAGCAACTGAGGAAGACAAGAATGAAGAATCTGATTCATCAGATGATGATGATTTAGGAAGTGATGAAATTGCCCTAGTTATGAGAAAATTCAAAAGGTTTATGGGCAAAAGAAAAACGAATAGATAGAGAAAGCACTACAAAAAAGGTGACTTGGGAAAAGAAAAGGAAAGAGACAGAAAAATATAAAGAGAAAGATAAAGATCAAGTTCCTATCTGCTACGGATGTAAGAAACCAGGACACATCCGCCCTGATTACCTTGAAGGAAAGAAGAAGATATTCTCTAGAAAGAAGAAGAAAGCAATGCTAGCTACTTGGAGTGACAGTGATGATACCACATCTACTGAAGAGGACGAAGAGATAATAAAAACAGCGCAAATCTGTCTTATGGATTTGGAGGATGAGGTAAGTACTTCTGAACCTAATTTAGAATTCACTTATGATGAATTGCATAATGCTTTTTGTGAATTATTGATAGAATACAAAAAAGCTGGTTTGAAATTGAGAGATTTGAAAAATAAATGTGATGTATTTGAAAATGATAAAAATGAAATCTTGTGAAAGAAACAAAATCTTACAATGAGAACTAAATTTGGTTTGTGAAAGACTTATGATTGTTCAAATTGAAAAAGAACTTTTTGATAAAAATAAGGATTTGAAAAATGAAAATAATGACCTAAAGAAAGAAGTTCAAAAATTGAAACCTTTAGTTGAAAAGTTAACCCTAAGTTCTAACAAACTTGAGTTAATATTAAAAGATTAAAAAGAAACAAATAATATATTTGGAATTGGTTATAAAGGTACTATTTCAAATATTTTTTCTGCTTCTACTTCATATGCTCCTAAATTTATTAATTCTAAACATGTTAGACCTAAACTTGCATCATCTCGTAGTTATTATTCAAATTCAAGGATTGTATGCTATGCATGTAATAATGTTGGTCATAAAGCTTTTGAATGTCATTTGAAACACAATGACAAAAGAAAAATTAAGAAAGTTTGGGTTTCAAAAGAAACCATTTCCACTAACTTGCAAGGATCCAAGAGAGCTTGGGTACCTAAATCTATTAAATGATTGTTTTGCAGGGATATCTTGCAGCCACAAGCACAAAGAAAAGATGGTTTTTGGATAGCGGCTATTCAAGACACATGACGGGTGATGCTGATCAATTCTTCACCCTAGAACAGAAGGATGGTGGAATGGTAATATTTGGGGACAATAGAAAAGGATGGATAATCGAAATTGATAACATCATAATTACTCCTACATTTATTGAAAATGTATTACTTGTAGAAAAATTAAAGCATAATCTTTTGAGTATTAGTCAGCTATGTGACATTGGTTATAATGTATTTTTCAAGTCATCAATGTGATAGTAGTTGATCCACTTGACTCGAGTACTAAGTTCATTGGACACAGACTTGGTAATATTTATGTGGTAGATCTTAATGATCTAGCTATGTCCAGTAATACAAGTCTTGTAGCAATGAATGACAAGAGCAAGGAATCAAGTTTACTATGGCATAGGTGACTTGGTCATGCTAGTATGGACACAATAGCTAAATTGATTGCAAAAGATTTAGTCAATGGTTTGCCTAAGTTTAAAGTTAATTTTTATTATGTTTGTGATACATGTCAGTTAGGAAAATAAGTGTGGAAGAGTTTTAAATCTAAAAATGTAGTTTCAACTTCTAGACCTTTAGAGCTACTTCACATGGACCTACTTGGACCTACTAGGACTACTAGCCTAGGTGGTATGAAATATGGACTTGTGATTGTAGATGACTTTTCTAGATACACATGGATTTTATTTATTGCATACAAAGATGATACTTTTAATGTATTCAAAAAGTTTTACAAAAGAGTTACAAATTTGAAAAACTTATCTGTTATTTCAATTCGTAGTGATCATGGCACCGAATTTGAAAACCAATATTTTGATCATTTTTACACAAAGCATGGTATTGATAATAATTTTCTGCACCTAGAACACCATAGCAAAATGGTGTTGTAGAAAGAAAGAATCGTACTTTGGAAGGGATGTCTAGAACAATGCTTTGTGAAGGAAATATTCCAAAATACTTTTGGGCAGAAGCTGTTAATACCGCATGCTATATTTTAAACAGAGTTTTAATTAGACCTATTATCAGAAAACCCCCTATGATCTTTGGAACAATAGAAAACCTAATATTAAATATTTTCATATTTTTGGATGTAAATGTTTTGTTCTCAACAATGGAAAAGATAATCTTGGCAAATTTCATGCAAAATCTGATGAGGCTATTTTTCATGGATACTCCTAAAATAGTAAAGCCTATCGAGTTTTCAATAAAAGAACTTTAACTATTGAAAAATCTGTATATGTTGTTTTCAATGAATCTGACATTACATCTTCGAGAAAGGAAGATTTTGCTGATGATGATGCAGGTATACTAGAGCATGGAATGAAAGACTTGACTTTTAAAGACAAACAATCAAGAGAACTACAAGAAGAAGAGGTGAGTAAAAAGAATGATGATATACCTAAAGAATGGAGGTATGTATACTCACACCCTAAAGAATTAATTATAGAAGACCCATCTCAAGGTGTTAAAACTAGATCTGCACATAGAGATGCACATGATTTAATTGCTTTTGTTTCTCATGTAGAACCTCATAATATAGAAGAAGCCGAAACTGATCCGAATTGGACGTTAGCAATGAGTGATGAATTAAACCAATTTAGGAGAAATAATATTTGGACCTTAGTTGAAAGACCCAGTGATCATCTTGTTATAGGCACTAAAAGGGTTTACAGAAATAAACTAGATGAAAAAGAAAATGTAGTTAGAAATAAGGCTAGATTGGTTGCACAAGGATATAATCAGGAAGAAGGAATAGATTTTGATGGAACTTATGCACCGGTAGCTAGATTAGACGCTATTAGACTATTACTAGCTTTTGCATGTTTCATGAATTTCAAGTTATTTCAAATGGATGTAAAGAGTGCTTTTTTAAATGATCTTTTATCTGAAGAAGTTTTTGTTGAGCAACCTCCTAGTTTTATCGATCATATTTTTCCAAATCATGTTTTTTAAACTGAATAAAGCTTTAAATGGTTTGAAACAGGCACCTAGAGCCTGGTATGATAGACTGAGCAAATTTTTAATTGCAAATAAATTTGTTAGAGGTAGTGTTGACACCACACTATTTATTCAAAGAAAGAAAAATGATATTTTGGTTGTTCAAATTTATGTTGATGACATTATCTTTGGATTTACTGATGAATCTTTGTGTCAAGACTTTGCTAAGCTAATACATTGAGAATTCGAAATGAGCTTGATGGATGAATTAAGTTACTTTCTTGGATTTCAAATTAAACAAACTAAAGAAGGTATTCTGATCAACCAAGACAAGTACATTAAAGAAATAATCAAGAAATTTGGCATGGAATCAAGCAAGGAAATTGGAACACCAATGAGTCCTGCATGTAGACTTGACAAAGATGAGAATGGCACAAATGTTGATCAAAAGCTGTACTATGGTATGATTGGATCATTACTTTATTTAATAGCAAGTAGACCTGATATATTATTTAGTGTTTCTATGTATGCACGTTTTCAATCTAATCCTAAAGAATCACACATTACAGTTGTTAAGAGAATTATTAAATACTTGAAAGGCACTTGTAATGTAGGTCTGTGGTATTCTAAGCACACAACACTAAAACTAATTAGTTATTCTGATGCTAATTATGGAGGATGCAAAATAGACAGAAAGAGCACAAGTGGCACCTATCAATTTCTAGGTGTTAACTAGATCTCTTGGCACTGTCGCAAACAGAACTCTGTAGCTTTATCTACTGTTGAGGCAGAATATGTAGCTGCTAGGAGCTGTTGTGCTCAAGTACTATGGATCAAACAACAACTAGAAGATTATGGTGTTGTCCAATCTAAAATTCATATTAAATGTGACAATACGAGTGCTATTAACTTATCAAAAATCTAATTCAGCACTCACGAACTAAGCACATTGAAATTCGACATCATTTCATTCATGATCATGTTTTGAATAATGTTGTTGAACTTGAATTTGTATCTACTAAAGACCAATTAGCAAACATTTTCACTAGACCTTTGAGTCAAGATAGATTTAAGAAAATTAGAGGAGAATTAGGGTTATGTAACCCATTTTGAATCAATCTGACCTAACTTTTGAAAATTAAGGAAAAATTATCTAGAAATTTCAAAATTCTCTTTAGAGCATATGGAAACCTAATTTGGACTCTAGGAACCCTAGGAAATTGATTTTGATCCTTTTTAAATTTTAGAATGGATTTTAGCTCGAGCCGACTCGAACTCTCGGCATTCTGGCGAGCCGACTCGCAGGATGGACCGAGACTTTTTAACAGGGTTTCAAACTTTCCCTATTCACCACTCTTTCCAAATTTCAATCGTTCCTCTCTAGCCGACTCTTCTCTTCTCACCAAAAAACCTCTCTAAAACCCTTTTTACCTTCTAGAATCCTTAACCCTTGGAGAATAGGGCCTTGCAAGGCGGTGGCAAAGAAGGCAACTCGGGTTGTTCGGACTACAGCAGAGGAAAGAAGGAGCAAAAGGCATTTAGATACTTCATTTCCATAAGAAGAGCAGTAACCAGAGCAGGAAGAAGTTGTTCCGGCACCCCGACAGATCATTCCTATGGAAAATCATCAAGTAACACCTGATAGGTGCATTGATTTCAATTTTATTGAGCAAGAACAGTTAAACATTGGAATGTGGCTTGAAGGACAAGGGTGGAAAGAGCTTTGTCAGTTAAATGTTCCAACCTACCCAAATTTGGTTAGACAGTTCTTTGAAAATATGTCCCTAAGAGCTTTTCACATTAAAAAAATAGTAAAAGGGAAACTGATTGAGATAAATGAGCAAAAATTGGCAAATCTACTAAATATTCCTAAAGAAGGGGACTGTTATTTGGTAATGAAGGAAAGGGTGAAGACTCTTAGACTTATTTTAGGAAGATCCAATGTACAAGGAGTTATTCATGTGCATGCAAATCAGCTCTCATTGGAAATGAGACTGTTGCACAACATTATTAGTCAAATTTTCCTACCCAGGACATGCAGATTTGACTAGGTTAGTGAGCGAGATCTTGTATTCATGAGGCGACTGATTGAGGGGGGGCCCCTCAACCTTCCATTCATCATGATCTCACAGATGAGAGAGGCTGTGCTTAGGGCACGAGCCTGTTTACCCTACCGGATGGTTTTCACCTTGTTGTTCCAAGATGCAGACATAGATCTTACTGGGGAGGATTGTCGTTTATTGCTGCACACCGACAAGTATATAGTGAAATCCCTGACTAGGATGGGATTTGTCAAAGTTGATGGGAACTGGATTAGAAAGACCTCAAGAGTACCTGTAGCACACTCTGAGGACTTAGATGATGACATTCAGGCTACACAGGTTCTTGGTGAGCAGGCCGAGGGACATACAAATGAGGCTGGATGATACGGAACAAAAAATCGATGTAACCTGGTTATTTGGAAAACAGGGAAACAACTAAACAAACTAGGACCGTGGGAGGGCTAAGAAGCCTCCTGAGACTAGGGCATACTGACTCTAAAATCCTAAGACAGCTAATCTCTTTTGTTTTCAATTTTTTGGGTGGATGTGGCGAAGGAAGGATGGAGATGGGGAACCGGGAACTTGAACTCATGGCCCTGAGACTCACTCTAGCGGGGGACGCACACAGAAAGTCGGGGGTCAAAGACTAAAGCTACCCTCCTGAGGGATCACAGCACTAGCTACCCTGAGCATAAAGCTACCCTCCCGAAGGGGTCACAGCACCAGCTACCCTGAGCTCTCATCGAACCCATAATGCACACAGCAGGGCTCTCACATAGATGTGCTAGGATGACTCTCAAAGGATATGAGGGGATAAAGAAGACAAGATATGGGATAACTAGGGTGCTCATCGAACCCATAATGCACACAGCAAGGAACGCCTCACACCCCTCATCGAATCCATAATGCACACAGCAGGGAACGAAGGAAAATGGGCCTCAGCCCAGAACCGGAACTAACCCAAAAATCTATATCAAATCTCTCTCTCTATTACAGGGGAAGAGAGGGCCTTTATATAGAAAAACCAAAACCCTTAGTTTCTTAGCCTCTAAGAAAACTAAAAAAGGAAAATAAATTACATCAAAATTTGTGTTGCATCAAAAGTGGTGCTGATCTGCTCTGAGAAGCGTGTCGGCTTGATGATCTACTCTAGAAAGCATGCTGCTCTGAAATTTGGGATGCTCTGGAATCCGTGCAAACTTCTCAAATGGCTGTGCGAAGGATGGATCTCCCGACGGAGCACATGGCCGGTGACCGGGAAGTAGGCGGCGGACAGGGCCGACAGATGGCGAGCGGCGGACGGCTGGCGGCGGGCTACAAGCGAGGCGGCCAGGGATGGGTACGGCATGCCCAGCATGCCATTTGGTCTCCCACGGTCGTGGGAGACCTCCTGGGTACCGGCGTGGTCAGTGGATGGCGGGGGAGGCCGTGGACGGCGGGAAGGTGGCCGGCAGACAAGCGGGCGGCGGTGGTGGCATTAGGTGATGGATGGCGGTGTCACACAGCCACACGCAGGCAGACGGACGGACGCCTCCCGCGTCCGTTTGTCTTCCCATGGGTGTGGGTGGTGGCAGACCCCACCGGCAACCGAGCGAGGGCTGGCGGGCAGCAGGAACAGCGGCGACAGCAAGCCGACGGTGGCGGTGGCAGCGGTGGCCGTGGCTCGCGACGAGAAGATGCCTCCATGTCCGTTCGTCTTCCCACGGTGATTAGGTGGCGGCAGCGGCTTCTCTAGCGAGGGCGGGGACAGGCGAGCATCGGCGGTGGTCCGGCGGGGGCGGCCGGGGGTCGGGCTGCCCAGATCTAGGGCCAGAGGGGGCGGAGGCTAGGGTTTGGGCATTAAAAATAAATTCACGAGAGAAGATGGAATAGTGTAGGAATAGATCGACAATAAGATTGGAATAAAGGTGGAATAGCTGGAATAGGTGGAATAACAGGAATAGGAAAAATAAAAAAAATCTAAGAAAATAAGAGAAAAATGGAAAAATATCCGGACCTGCCCTGGATCCCCATCACTGGACCTTTCGAGCCAGCTCCTGCTTCACCACATTCACCTATTAGACTCCTACTGCTGCTAGAGATGACACTGATGATAGACTCCACAAAGTTTTGGAGGAGATTTCTAGTCTCAGGACTGATACTGACCGGAGGATCACTTCTCTACAGTCTAAGATGCAGCTGGGCTTTCATGACATCATGGTTATATTGAGGCAGTTATCAGCAGCCAACCAGCATGGACCTCTACTAGCACTTCTACTGGCACAACTACCAACATAGTGACTGGTACCGGCACTGCGACTGGCACACATGCTGAGCAGGGACAGGAGGCACACTGCACCAAGGCACCATATCATGACACACCTACTGTTGGTGAGCCTCAGGATCCTATAGAGGCAGCTGGATCTGTTGATATTGGAGTGACTCCGACCACTCAGATACTTTCTTCCACCAGCACTTTGGTCCTATCTCTTGATCCACCTACTGCCAGACCTACACACATCTTCATCTCATCTGAATCAAAAACCAAACCTAAACCTAAATCTAAGGCTATTAGGACTTCCACACCCACTAGGTCTAGGATTAGGGATCTCCGTCCTAGGTTTCCCAAATTCAAGCCTAGTCCAGGTATTTTAGAGTTCGGTTCCTCCTCTGATGTGGAAGAATCTGACAGTGGTCCGGTACTTCTTTTTGATGTTTATGTTTTATCTTGTGAGACTTTTTGTTGTCATACTTTGGTTATGTGATACTATTTTGTTGTGCCGTGGCACATTTGTAAAGTATCACATACACTATGTATTGACTCACTTTATATATCTATATTTCACTTTTCTTGATACATTCTCATATACATACTTTGTTATGATTGAATCAATATTTCTCATTTGTTATGAATATATGTTGTGAATGTTTCTCTATTTCTCATCTACCTTTTGTTGATGACAAAAAGGGGGAGAATTGAGACAATGTATGTTTGGGCATGAAAATTGCTATTGATTTATGAAACTATGTATGTTTGGGCATGAAAATTGCTATTGATTTCTGAAAATTGCTATTGAATTCATGAAAATTATTCAAAAATTGGTTACAAAAGCTATATGGATAATTGAATGTTATGAAATTTTGATAAAATGAATGTTTGATTTATAGAAAGTTGATGAAACTTAAGTTGACTTCAAAAGGCTAAAAATTTTATAAGTTTCAATATACTTTATATAGTTAATACCTTTGATACATCATGTATCGATACATTATGTTGTGATACATATGAAAGTTCATGTTTCGATACACTTGATACATAATATTTGGTATTCAGTCATATACATTTGATACATTTTGGCATATTGTATTGATACACTGATACCTAACCTACATGATACGTATAGACTTGAAAATACTGCAATTATAAAGTGATCTCATTTTTTTGATCATGCCTAGTATTTTGTCATCATCAAAAAGGGAGAGATTGTTGATCCATGGAATGATTTTGATGATCACAAAACATTGGAGCATGTATTCGATACTAACTCTTTACAAATGTTTAAGAAGTTTTTGCAGGAATGAATTACCTTGGTTTTAAAATGGTATTCAAATTTACTTAAGGAAATTCAATTGAGTTTGGAAATGCCCTAAGCTATGAATGTTGTAGTCATGAAAAAATAGGCTTAAAAGTGTAAATAATTTGATAAAGCATGTAAAGTAGATTTTAGTTATTTCAATGATGAAGTTTTGGAAAGCTTGAAGCAAATTTTTAAAGTCTTGTAAGAGCCAACTCAAGACGGCACGGCACGGAGACAAATTTCAGAGTTTCAGAACTAAGAGCCGACTCCCAGCTCAAGAGCCGACTCTTACAGAAGTATAGTTTTTGAAGTTTTGAGACCAAGAGCCGACTCCCAGATCAAGAGCATACTCCAGGTATGCATGTTTATCAAGAATAAAAGCATGAAGCCAAGAGCAGACTCCTAGTCCAAGAGCTGGCTCCTACAGAACTTTGATTTTAGCATCTTAAGATTTCGAGCCCACTCCTGGAGCTCAAGCCGGCTCGTAGAGCCGTTGTCTGCACTTCAACGACTAGCTACAGAATTTGAAAATTGAGTACCAAATCACCTCCAATGGCCATTTCACGATTTCCAAGGCCCTACAACGACCATATCACTTGAGAAACTATAAAGGGGATCATTTTTGAAGGATTAAAGAATGAATGAAGATTTATTGCTGAATATTCTTGAGAAAAAGAAATGTTTCCAAGTTGTTCCTTCACCTACCTCAAAGAGCATTCAAGTGAGATTCAAAGCTTCACCAACTCCACTCCATCATCGAATCCACTCATTGAAGAAGGGAAGAAGCTGCTTTGAAGAGCATTGAAGTGTATTTAAAACTTGACTTCGCTTTGATCTTCATCAGCAACATTAAAACTTTGGTTTGTTGTAGTTGCTCATTTTACATTCTTTATCTTGGTTTGATCTCTTAGAACAGCAAGGGGCTGTATCTAGAGAGAGAGTTGAAGGTTTTAGGTGAACCTTGTAAAACCAAAGTTTGGGTTCTTGGTTTTCCTGGTTTGAAACCAAGTGTTTGGGTTTTCTTTGGTGATCCCGTGTAAAACTATGGGAGTTTGGGTTTCTTTGGTGATCCCGGTAAAACCAAAGTGTATAGGTTTAGATTGTGAGCCTAGTAAAACAATTCGACTGTATTCCGGTTGGGGGATATAGTGAAAATTCCAAGTGGTCCTTGGGTAGTGGATGTAGGAGCCGGTTGCTCCGAACCACTCTACTTCTTGGTGTTTGTGATTGTGCTTTCATTGTTTAATTTCTTTAATTTGTTTACTTCCGCTTTGCATACTTCACTTCACTTCTACACTAAAAGAATTTCAAAGTGCACATACTTGCAAAAAAATTTTAATCCCAATTCGCCCCCCTCTTGGAAAGCCACCTGGGCAACAAATTGGAACCCTAATTAGATATCCACAGAGGGTTGAGGAGCCTCTATCGGATTCTGGTGCCCACACCAAGGAAGGAGTGGTGCCATATGGGGGCATGGGAGCTTAGCAACGGTATAGGCCCTGGTGGGAGAGGGAAGGGGAGGCAATGGTACATGCACCGATGGGAACAAGAAGGAAAGGCACCTGGAAAGGGGATGGGCAAGGGAAGATGAAGAGCCATGGGATTGATGGAAGGGGGAGAGTTTGAAGATGAAGAGTTGAACAGGAATGAGGGAAAAATGGATGAGGGTGGTGTTATTTAAAGAGATTTTTTAATGACGGTGGATTGTCGTTGCTAATACTCTATGTGCCATTGGTAATATAATTATTCACAATGATGAAGCCTATATCACTAATGTTAATCATAAATACCTAATTTTTTGTGACCACTATTAGTGATGGCAAATGGCATCGCTAAATATCAAACCCTGTCACTAATAGTATTTTTTATAAAAAAAGTTTGTAATAATTTTAAAAATTATTGGTTATGGCATTTGCCATCGCTAATACTTTATAACTTATTGATAATAATTTTTTTATTAAAATAAAATCCTTTGAAATTTTAAAAATTATTAGCGATGGTGTTTGTCATCACTAATAGTCAAAATTCTATCGCTAATAATATTAATGTCAGTGATTTTTACCATCTTTTTTTGGTCATTTATATTGTTATTAGTGACAACAATTTTAGCCATCACTATTTAACATCCCTAATAGGTGATTTTCTTGTAGTGTTCATTGTCTTGTGTTATGATCTTAAGATCAAACTCAAGACATCTCTCTTCTATGCTGTCTTTATGATTAAAAGGCACCCTTATGGTAAAGGGTGGAGGTTTATCGGACCACACCATGGTCAATCATTCATTAAGGATCTTCCTTCTGTCATTCACAAGTGGAAGTCTAGATTCTTCTTCCTATCATCCAACTATCCTTTGGGCTTTAGTTCTGAGTGGAGGGAGCCCTAACTAACTCCCAATGATGGCAAGAAAGTCCTCAGAGCTGACAATGAGGATTTTGAAAAACTTCTTGAAGTTGAGGTCCCATCATTAAAGGAGCTGCGAAAGGAGTAGAGCCTCTTTAATGCAGAAATTAGCATGGTTACTAGCTTAGGTATTATCTAAGTAACTTAGTTGTAATTCTTCTTTTCTAAAGCTTTTGAAACTTGATCGAGTATCTTACTTGGCTTTTCTTCCTTTTTGCAGAGATAAGGCCCAACATTCAAAATGTTTAGCTGGCAATCTAGAAGAGAACTATGTTGCCTAGTGAAGCAACCCAAGAGGGGGGGTGAATTCGGTTTTAAAAAACTTTTTGCAATGATTTAGACAAGTATGTGCCAATTCTAATACAATGAAGGTGAAAATGATTCAATTGTATATGTGCTTGAAGATATATTGTGGAATTAATAAAATAAATGTTGAATTGTTGCCCAGTTGGCCAACCAAAGAGGGGGGTGTATTGGGTTTGAAAAATTTTAACAAGTATGTGCCTTTTGAAAACTTTGTGTGGTGAGTGAAGTGATTAGAGTATTGCAGGCAGAAGTAAATGATGATGCATAAACAACACAAACACTACAAAAATTAGAGTGGTTTGGAGCAACCCAGCTCCTACGTCCACTACTTAAGTTGCACACTTGGAATTTCCATTATGTTCACCCGAATATAACCAAATTGTTTTGCAATGGGCTCACAATCCAAAATCCAATATAATGTTAATATTCTCAGGATAAATAACAACCTAACTTGGTTTTCATGGCTCACCAATAACCTTTAAAACAACTTAAAAGTCAACTCCCTACTATACTTTTAACAACTCAAAATAGAGTATAAAAGGAAGCAACACTTAAAACAAACCCAAAGATTTGATTGGTTGTAGTTGAAGCTCTTACTGAGGCCTTTTTGAAAGCTTCTTCAATGCTCCTCAATGCCTCTATTAATACTTCAAAGATTGACTCAAGATGGTAGTTGATAGTTGGTGAAGAACTTGAGTCTTAACTTGAAAGCTCTTGAAATATTCAATACCCTCATAAAAGTTGTTCAAAACTTGTTTAGATCCATCATTTATAGACTCTTAAAGTGTTTTCATATGGATATAGCCATTGGAGTACCTTGGAAATCAAAAACTAGCCATTGGAGGGCTTAAACTTTAAGAAATTTGAATTTTAGAACTAGCCATTATTGTTCAAAAACTGGGATTCGAGTCGGCTCGGATGACTCGAGTCAGCTCGGATTCTCAAACAAGTAAAACCTAAAGACTGTTAGAGTCGGCTCTTTTCAGATCGAGTTGGCTCGGATGACTTAGTTCTCAGAACATAAATTCTTTCACTCTGGAGGAGTCGGTTCAGACTGTTATTGAGTCGGCTTGTTTGGAAAGTATCATAATTTTTGTGTCACGCCAAATCAATGTATCAGCTCTAGTATTGAGTCGGCTTGAGTGAACTTGCTTCCAAAACCTTCCAAATGGCTTCAAACCTCTTCCAAACAACTTCCAACAACTTCTAAACCTAATCTAAGATATTTACACTTAAATTGTAATACTTTTGCTCCTTTTACAAGAATATACATTCAAAAAATCTTTAGGGCTCACAAATAAATGAAACATACATGAAACATTTTTTTGTATACATGAATTCATTACATTGGCCCTAAAAATGTAGAGTAAATGATGACCATATAAATTGCCCTACAAAAACTTCTCAAACACTCAAAGATCATTAGTATCAAATACATACTCTAATATTTTGTTATCATCAAAATCATTCCACGGGTCAATAATCTCTCCCTTTTTAAAAAGACAAAACACTGGGCACGAAAAGAATAAGTACTCTACATTTGCAATTATATCAGAGTGAAATGTATTAGAGTAAATGATTCTAGAATGTTCTATATAGTGTGCCATACCAAATAATTCAAAGCATAGAGTTTCACTTTACAAATCACCTGAAATATCATAGTTGTTTTACAAGATAACTGAAGTATCGAAGTTATTTAGTGAAGAATCAAGGCTCATTGTAATTTTTAACAATTTTTAATGAGAGGAACTCCCTTTTTCAATCATTTTTCATAAGAGAGTCACAATTTTAAAGAATTTACAAGATTGTAAAGTTTTAAGATTAGTTCTTCCCCTTTTTCATTTTCTTGCATGTTTTCATGCATCTCATTGCATTTTCCATAATCATACTTCCCATACATTGTCCATTTTTCATGCTTACACATCACATAAAATATTTTCCATGATGTTTCTACTTTCCATGTATCATTATTACTACTCCCCCTTTTTGTCATCAACAATAAAGTAAAACAAAACATTATTCCCCCTTACTAAAAAGTGTTATATAGCAAGAGAATAAAAGGAGTTTAAGTATCATTCAGCAAAGTATAAATTGCTCAACAAGATGTATAACAAAGCAAACACACATATATATATATATATATATATATATATATATATATATATATATATATATATATCATGTTTTGATATATAAAGGTGGCTGATACAGCCAACATACAAAATGAGATTTAAAAAGACCTAGTCTTCTTCTTCCTCACTAAAAGAAGAGCCTATCTATAATACAGAAGATGAAACTACAGTCTTCATAGGCTTCGATCTAAGATCTCTAAACCTAGTTCGGGTAGGAGCTCCAGGTACTCTAGATCTAGCTCTACCTCTACATCTAGGTGCTGTAGGAGTAGAATCTAGAATGGGTACTATAGGAGGCTCAGACTCAGGAATAATATCTGAGAGTAGCAAAGTTTGCTGGTCAGTGAAGGCATCGAATAGGGCAAGTGTGCTGGCCTCTGATAGGATCTGAGTGGTAGGAGTGTCAGAAGTGCACTACTCTGGCAGCTCTCTCTCTACTACTAGTGTCTCCATGACCTGAGTATCTGCTGAATGCTCACCAGCCTGCTGAAAGTCCTATCCATCTGGTGGAGGTTGAGGTGAGTCTGCTGGCACGGAGGGTCTAGCTAAATTGTGTAATACAGCTAAGATCTGGCTGAACCCATCCCTAACCTCAACCTGCAACTGGTCAATCCGAGACTATACCTCTGCTCTCACTGTCTGAAGATCAGACCTAAGAGCTGTGATGTCCTCTCTCAAAATCCTCAACTACTTTGACTCAAATTATGGTCCACCAGTACTAGGCTCTGAGGGGGCTGACCGAGGTGGTGTAGTAGAAGCTGGCTCTGAAGGTCCAGCTACATTGTCGTGCTCATCCTCATTAACTCCAGCCTGTGTAGCAACCTCTGTATCCTTAGGCTCATCATCATAATCATCAGTGTGAAATGTCCTTTGACCTGATACTCTTTGCATCCACACTCCCTCAACTCGATGATATTCAATCCTATGTAGGGATTTCTCAGAGTACCTGTCTGTGTGAAAAAGAGGTCTGCTATCCTCACCAGTCAGATTAATGCCAGAGTCTAGGAACATAAGGGTGAAGGCCATACCATATGGAAGACAAGCTCTGGCCCTGCTAGCAGCATCCCGAATCTGAGTCATCATAATGAAAAGAAGATTAAGGGCCTCCCCCTCAATCATATACCTCATGAACATTATATCCCATTCACTCACCCAGTCAAAATGCCCTATCCTGGGTAGGAAGACTCAACTAATAATATTATGAAGTGATCGCATCTCGAGGGATAACTGATTAGCTTGCAAATTGGAGATGCCTTTTACATTTCTTCTTTCTAAAATAGCCTGAAGTGCCCCTTGCTTATCTTTAATATTCAAGTAACATTTACCACTCCTTGGCATTTGCAAAACCTTGCTCAATCTATCCTCATCTATAGAAATGGTAATCCCTTTAACAGTGGATAAAATCTGGTAGGTTCCAAGGGAAAGGTTTTCAAAGAAAGATCTAACCAGTGTAGGGTATGTAGGGATGTCCAAAGTACAAAAAAACTTCCAATTCTGTCTTTCTATCCATTCACCAATTCTGAAATGTTCTTGTTCAAGGAAATCAAAATCGATTTTCCTACCTGAAGTGACTACCCCATTCCCAATTGGGATAATTTGCCTTTAAGGAGGAGGAACAAGCTCTTCTTCTTCTTTGGGAGTCAGCTTTTCCTGTCTTCTTTTAGATCTCCTCTCCACATTCTCCAAACTGGTAGCCAGCCCTTGCCTCTTCCTTTTTCCATGGCTTTTCTAGGGGCCATAGATTATGGATCAAGGGAACAAGGTGGATTTGGAGTGAATGGAACTGTAAGAAATGTTTCTAAGGCTAAGGGGGAAGTCTTACTTGGGCTTAAGTTCAATAGTGAAGGATATAAGGGAAATGGAAACTAACGCATGACAGGTTTCTTAAGTAGATCCGTCACTCGAGTCGACTCGGCCCGAATAGGTCTCACAGCTCAAGTCGGCTCAACCGAAAACTTCAAGAAATGCTCTAAAAAATTTGGGAAAGGTTTTTAAGCATAAAAAACACTAAGAATGGTGTCTAAATGACTTAAAAAGTGTTGGAAGTCATCTAGATGATTTTTCTTATTATTTTGAAGAATTTAGGTCAAAATTCTAAAAAGGATCACAAAGTCCTAATTCTTCTCTAATCATTCTAAATCTATCCTCACTAAGGGGTTTAGTAAAGATGTCAGCTAATTATTTTTTAGTACAAACAAATTCAAGTTCAATGTCACCATTTTGTACATGATCTCTAATAAAGTGATGTCTAATTTCAAATGCTTAGTTCTTGAATGCTAAATTGGATTTTTTGTTAAGTTAATAGCACTTGTGTTACACATTTGATAGAAAGTTTAGTTTGATTAACACCATAGTCTTCTTGTTATTATTTAATCCAAAGCACTTGAGCATAACAACTCCCTACAGCCACATATTCTATCTCAATAGTGGATAGTGCCACGGAGTTTTGTTTCTTACTGTGCCATGAGATTAAGTTCAACCCTAGAAATTGACATGTGCAACTTGTACTTCTTTTATCAATTCTACATCTACAATAATCAGCATCAGTGTATCCAATTAATTCTAAGGATGATTGTTTAGAATACCATTGACCTAGATTACTTGCTCCTTTTAGATATCTTAATATTTTTTAAGAGAAAGTATATGTGATTCTTTTGGATTAGATTGAAATCTAGCACATATACAAATACTAAATAAGATATCAAGTCTACTAGAAGTTAAGTACAATAATGATCCAAGCATACCATGATAGAGCTTTTGATCAATGTTGTTTCCATCTTCATCCTTGTCAAGTCTGCAGGTAGGGCTCATGGGTGTGCCAATTTCTTTAGCGGACTCCATACCAAACTTTTTAAGAATCTCCTTGATGTACTTAGCTTGGTTGATAAGTGTTCCTTCTTTCATTTGCTTAATTTAAAGTCCCAGGAAGTAGGTCAACTCACCTATTAATCATATTTCAAATTTGCCCTGCATAAGCTTAGCAAATTCTTCACATAAATCTTCATTAGTTACACCAAAAATTATATCATCTACATAAATTTGTACAACTAATATATCATTTTCTTTTCTTTTAATGAATAGTATTGTGTCTACAGTACCTCTAGTAAAATTGTTTTCAAGTAGAAATTTACTTAACCTATCATACCATGCTCTAGGTGCTTGTTTTAAACCATATAATACTTTATTGAGCTTAAAAACATGATTAGGTAAAGCATGGTTTCCAAATCCAGGGGGTTGTTCTACCAAAACTTCTTAAAAAATGTAACCATTTAAAAATGCATTTTTCACATCCATTTGAAGTAATTTAAAGTCCATGTGACATGCAAATGCAAGAAATAGTCTAATGGCTTCTAGTTTTGATACAAATGCATAAGTTTCATCAAAATATATTTCTTCTTCTTGGTTATATCCTTTGACAACTAATCTAGCTTTATTTCTAATTACATTGCCTTTTTTATCTAATTTATTCCTATATACCCACTTAGTACCTATAACAGGATGTTTAGAGGGTCTTTCTACTAAGGTCCATACATAATTTCTTTTGAATTGATTAAGTTCTTCTTGCATAGCCATCATCCAATTGGGGTCATTTTTAGCCTCTTCTAAGCAATTTGGTTCTATTTATGAGACATAAGCAAGATAATAATGTGCATCTATAAGTGAATATCTATTTCTAACACCTTCAGATGGATCTCCAATAATTAATTCTTTGGGGTGGTGATGTACATACCTCCATTCCTTAGGTAAAGCACCATACTCTTTACTTACCATTTCATCTCCTTCTTCTACTTGTTTTGAAAGGGATATGCCCAACAAGCCAATCTATGTTGTATCTCCCAAACCATTGTAATTGACAATATTCTAATAAAGGCATTATTTTTCATCATACGCTGTGTTTATATTATATGATGAACCCCAAAGATTAGGGCTATGATTTTAGGGTTATGATGAGATCATACCAGTGAGACCTAAAATCTTAAAACCTTAATCTAAAATATTTCTAGTCAAAGGAACCCTGAGTAGGGGATCAGGGTTTTTTCAGTAAGACTAGCACACCCCATGTATACTGGAGAGGGTGACTGCTCTCACAGTCACTTATGTATGACACTAATACTAGGATGTGGGTGCTCATTAGAGAATGAGTTCACTGACATGATCCAACTTGAGAACATCTAATGGAGTCTTAGCTACATGTCAATAGAAGGTTCTCATTAGTGAGAGTGGTACAAGTAATCCTTTGACCTGAGACTACCATAAGTACCTTATGTACATGAACCCATGTTTGGTTCAATTCTAATCATGACACTGAGTCATGCACAGGATTGATACTGGAAATGGTGAATTGGATATGAAGGTAATGAGTAGGTCAACAAGGAATCGATCACTCTTAGTAAGAGGAGATTGCATCCAGCTAGTTATCAATCGGATGATGATTCAGGGAATCTTTGATCAAAGTAAAGATATTAGAAATGATTTCTAATATCAAGATAATTGAATCATCAATATAAGATTGAGCTAGAAAAGAATGTAATATTGGAATTGACATATATCCATATCCATAATTATATTCTGGGTGCAGGCTGATCGAAGGATTTAATTGTACGGTAACTTTCTACTGAAGGGTAGTTTTGGTATTTCACCAGAATTTCCATATCTTTCGGGTAGACATGACACGTTGCTAGATGTCAATCTTGTCTTGTGGGTTGATTAAACTGAATGATCACGTACTAGGAAGAGTCCTAATTGATCATAATCGGGTAAGCCTGATTTGACCTAAATCGATTAGAAAGAGTTCTAATCAAATTAGGTCAACTTGTATTCGAACCCACTGCTGGCTAGATGTGGAACCCATTGGGTCACACACTTAAGAGAATTGATCAAGGGTTTAATTTTGTAATTAAATCATTTTGCATGATGACACTCTAGCAGGTGTTGCAAATCCAAGCTTCTATTCAAATTAGATTCGAATTAGGGTTCCGGATTGGTTCAATTTGGGTTCTAATTGGATCTAATTAGACCCTAATTGAGTTTATAAGGATTATGGCTAACCTTATTGGCTAACCATGCATCTAGACTGGCCCCCCACCCGCCCCTTTGCATTTTCACACCAAAATGCCAAGAGTCCATGCGCTAATGGACTCTTGGCGCACCATTTGGAAGAGTCCATGGCGCATGGACTCTTGGCGCGCCCCACTTAATTCTCCGATGAACTAAGATGGGGCGGCCTCCTTTCTTAGAGTTAGCGCCTCACTTGTCCCCCCTTGGATAGGAATCCAACGGTTGATGGGTTTTTAAGAAAGAAGGAAAACGCTGTTTCTTCCCGGTCGCGTGAAATAACATCTCTTCGGAGATGAAAAGTTGCGACTCCTTTCTCTTTAAAAAACATTGCGATTTTTCCTTTGAGAAAGGTCATGGGATTTATCCGGAAGGCCATGAGAAGAAAGGATGCGGCGTGAGAAAATAGGGAAGGGGTGTGAGAAAAAGGGAATGGTGTTTACGAAGAGTTGTGTTCTTTTGAGAAGACATCTTTTTGTAATCTATTTAAGGAACAGAGGCCTCGGGTGTTTGGCTAATGTACAACAGCGTTATTTTTATTTGTCTTTTCTTTCCAGGAGACTGATTCCTCCTTAGCTTGTTTAGGATACAAGAGTTTCATTTTTACAGAGTTCTCTTCTCTGTTTAAACTCAAGTCTAAAACAAGAGATAGGAAGAATCTCTCGAACGGTAAAAGAAAAGAAGATATACTCTGTTTCCTATTTCCTTTACATTAAGACATTAGTGTCTTAAATCCTCCTTCTCCTTCAAGACAAGAGTGTATTCTTAGGACAAGGTCTTAAGAAAGGGAGAGGAAGAAGAAAGAAAGGAAGTAAGAAGTGCCTACCGTGGAGTTTTTCAACCATAGTCATCTTGAGTTATGGGAGAAGAATTCAAGTGAAGGAACCTTTTCAAGAAGCGAGCATCTTGATCAATTTTCTTGTGGATCACCATTGGAGGGTGGACATTTGGATGCCTGGTGAATTCAAAAGGGTCATTCAACATCAAGTTTTGATCCTACATCAAAATTGGATTTTGCGATAACAGGTTGGTGCCCTAATTCTAATAGTGTAGGTTTGCATGTTTCTCATATGTTTTAATCCTGTTTAAGGAGATCCTAGCTAAGGGTTTTGGTGTAAATTTAGTTTCAATTTTGAAATTACCCTTCCGCTGCGTTGCACCGGAACCTTTCAGTGGTATCAGAGCCACCCTTATTACAGTTAAAATATATGGAAATTATTTATATGTCTTTTTGTTGTAGTGTCGCATGTTAGGGTTTTTAAACCCTTGAATGCTGATACACTTAGCACATTTATGGGATGAATGTATGTTTGAGAATCTATGTTTGATGTGTGTCACTGATTAGGATTTTTTTTTCACTAAAACCCTAATTATTATAGAGATATGTTTAGTTTTGAAGTCATCATACTGAAATAAGGTTGCCCTGGCATAATGGTGGATCCATTATGTGGTAAATGGTTGTCCTAGTATGATGACACACTTAGCACATATTTTCTTATTTATAAGAATGATATGTTGATTTGTGATACCTTCTATAAGGATGTGCTGGCAATTTATAAATCCCTCCATTTAAAAATTATATTAAGTCTTAGTATATTTAACTAATAAGCATCACTAGTCATGATGTACAATTGATCATTCGGTGTCTAGAAAGGTGGTTCTGGGAAGGTAAAGAGAATTATGATTTTTAATTGGTTCCGTTGACTGACCTGGCCAATTTTTATTGGTGTCTAGGAAAGCAACGGGGGGACTCCCACATCTCTTCCACTTGCCTGGCCGATTTGATTAAATTTAAATCTTGACTAAAATGCTTGGTGTTAAAAATACTATATATTGGCCTTCCTTCATACTGGATCATTATTGTGTTATGAACCACATTAGGTTTGTTGTGTTATCTGCAAGACCTAATATGGTGATTGACATGATACTAGTCTAGTGCATAGATATGCTTACAGTATATTCAGTATAATGCTTTGTTGTGTTATCTGCAAGGGCATTATATTTGAGTATTGACTGTATAGAAATGAAAGGGTCTTGACTTAACTAGAACATTATGGTTTGTTGTGTTTTCTGCAAGACTAATAATGTTCTAGAGGCCAAGTTACTTATTGAGAATTATATGAGATATAATTGGAAGAGTTTCCTACCTTTGAGCTTATAAAAGATTTGTTGTGTTTTCTGCAAGATCTTTTATAAGTTATTAGGATCTCAATCTCACTAAGAAAAATCGATCAGGGTTCTTCTCGATTATCATAGTGAGGGCTATGATTTTTGATAAAATAGTGGGAGACATAATTAAATTGAAGACCTAATTTAATTATGTAAGTCATTTCATGGTTGTTTGCTTATGTATTGTTCTTTATTAAATGTAGATAAATGGCATCTTCATTATCACTGCGAAGTATCTTAGACACCAACAAACTGACTGGTCTGAACTATGTGGACAGGTTGAGAAATTTAAAGATTGTACTGAGTTCAGAAAAACTTTCTTATATTCTTGATACCCCTAGTCTTAATCCACTAGGGGATGATGCCACAGAGGAAGATATAGCCACATACAAAATGTGGCAGAATGACTCCCTTACTGTCAAGTGTATCATACTAGCCTCTATGACCAATGAGTTACAGAGACAGCATGAAAGCATGGATACTCAATCCATAATGCTCAATTTAAAAGAGCTTTATGGAGAACATAGCAGAACTGCTAGATATGAAATATCTAAGCAGTTATTCTGTGCTAGGATGACAGAGGGAACATCCGTTCAGGATCATGTTCTGAAGATAATTGACTTAATCACCAGATTGGGTCAATTAGGTTTTATTATGGATGGGGAGTTGAATCAGGATTTAATCCTGCAATCACTCCCGGAGTCATTTTCTCAGTTTGTCTTGAATTATCACATGAACAAACTGAACACTTCCTTGCCTGAGCTGTTAAATATGTTAAAAACAGCAGAGAGCCATGTTAAGAAAGAAAAGGCTCCACTTCTTCTTGTTGATAAGACCAATAAGAAGAAATCAGGAAAAAAGGGTTTTAATAGGAGGCTAAACCCTAAGGGTGGCATCAATAAGAATAAGAAAGGAAAGAAGGCCTCAAAACAGTCAACCTGTTTCTTTTGCGGCAAAGCGGGACATTGGAAAAGGAATTGCAAGGCTTACCTTGCAACTGTGAAGCCTGGTGCGTCAGATGCACCAAAAGGTATGTATGAGATACATGCTATATTGACATTAAATTCGTCTATATCAAATACTTGGGTATTGGATACCGCTTGTGGTTACCATATATGCAAATCTTTGCAGGACCTCCACAAGCTTAAAGTATTAAAGGAAGGTGACTTCAATCTCTACGGTGCTAGTGGTGATATCATCCAAGCAGAAGCTGTAGGGACCTATATTCTGAAGTTGCCTTCAGGGAAGATCTTGGAGTTAGAAAATTGTTATTATATGCCTAAGATTATTAGGAACATTATATCTATTCCTTTGTTATTAAAACAAGGATATGTAATGGATGTAACGAGCACTGGTTGCTCGATAATGTTATCTAATAAAATTATTTATTTTGGCATATTTAGCAAAGGGCTCTTAACTCTTTCTTCCAATGATAGTGTTTTTCATGTCAATAATAAAAGAAAAAGAAATGACTTTAATGATACTTTACCTTGGCATCATCGACTTGGTCATGTTAATGAGTCTAGGATAAGCAAGTTATACAAGAAAAAATTCCTTGATCCTTATGAGTATGAATCATTAGGAACTTGCAAATCATGTCTCATGGGTAAGATGACCAAGACTCCATTTACTGGACATGGAGAAAGGTCAACTGAGTTATTAGGACTTATACATACTGATGTATGTGGTCCAATGACAACTTAGGCCAGAGATGGATACTCATATTTTATCACTTTTATAGATGATTTATCTAGGTTCAGATGTGTGTATCTTATGAAACATAAATCTGAAGCCTTTGATAAATTTAAGGAGTATCAAAGTATGGTCGAAAAACAAACCGGGAAAAGTATTAAAGTTCTTCGTTCTGATCGAGGAGGAGAATACTTATCCACGAGTTTTTAGACTATCTTAAAGTTAATGGAATTCTTTCTGAATGGACCCCTCCTTATACACCACAGCTAAATGGTATAGCTGAAAGAAGGAATCGTACCTTGTTAGATATGGTACGATCCATGATGTGCTTCACAAATTTACCCATTTCCTTCTGGGGTCATGCCCTAGAAACTGTTGTTTACATTCTGAACAAGGTACCTTCTACATCCGTTGTTAGTACTCCATATGAAATTTGGAGTGGAAAGAAACTGTATCTTAAATATTTTGAGGTATGGGGATGTCCATCTTATGTTAAAAGAAATTTTGGACATAAGTTGGAACCTAGAGCAGATAAATGTCTATTTGTAGGATATCCTAGAGAGGGTAGAGGATATCTGTTCTACCATCCTACTGAACAAAAGATTTTTGTCAGCAGGCAAGCCACTTTTCTAGATAAAGAGTTCATTTTAGAAAAGGGAAATGGTACAACTGTTGAACTTGGAGAAGTACAAGAAACACAGATAGACAGTTCTCAACCATTAGAACATATAGTTAGGACAGAACCAGAACACAAAACTCCTCCCTGTAGGTCTGATAGAGTGCCACGGGCACCTGAGAGGTATGGGTTTATTATTGAAAATAATGAAGCCCAAGTCATTCAAAATGATGAACCTCTGACCTATACGGAAGCTATCTTGAGTACTGATTTAGATAGATGGCAAGAAACCATGGAATCCGAGATAGACTCTATGTATGTAAACCAAGTATGGTCTTTTGTCGATGCACCAGAGGGTGTTAATCCTATTGGGTGCAAATGGGTCTATAAGAAAATGATTGGGGCTGATGGCCAAGTTGAAACCTATAAAGCAAGATTAGTGGCAAAAGGTTTTAGACAAAAACATGGAATTGATTATGATGAAACATTCTCACCTGTTGCCATGCTCAAATCAATCCGGATTTTACTTGCTATAGCAGCATACCATGATTATGAGATCTGGCAGATGGATGTGAAGACTGCATTCCTCAATGGTTTCCTTGAGGAAGAAGTCAAATGTCACAACCAGAAGGTTTTATTTCAAAGAATAAACCTAATCAAGTATGCAAGCTAAAGAAATCCATTTATGGATTAAAGCAAGCTTCAAGGAGTTGGAACATCCGCTTTGATGAAACTATTAAAAGGTTTGGTTTTATCAAAAATGTGGATGAACCCTGTGTTTATGAGAAGACTAGTGGGAGTGCCATAGTCTTCTTGGTTCTGTATGTAGATGACATACTCCTCATTGGGAATGATATCCCAATGTTGCAATCAGTCAAGGTTTGGCTATCAAACTAGTTTTCCATGAAAGATTTGGGAGAAACATCCTATATACTAGGTATTCAGATCTATAGAGATAGATCTAAGAGGATGCTAGGTTTATCCCAATCTAGGTACATTGATTTAGTGCTGAAAAGATTCAGCATGGATGGAAGTAAAAGAGGTTATCTTCCTATGAGTCAAGGCATACATCTTTCTAAAAGGATGTCTCCTAAGACACCTGAAGAAAGAAATATAATGAATTCTATACCTTATGCTTCGGCAATAGGGTCCATAATGTATGCCATGTTATGTACCAGGCCTGATGTGGCATATGCTTTAAAAATTGTCAGTAGGTTTCAGTCTGATCCAGGAGAGGATCATTGGAAAGGAGTTAAAAATATTCTTAAGTACCTAAGAAGGACTAAGAATATTTTTCTGGTTTATGGTGGTTCTGATCTTAAACTAGAAGCTTATTCTGATTCTAGTTTTCAATCAGACCCTGATGATAGCAAATCCATTTCGGGATATGTTTTTACCCTAAATGGTGGAGCAGTGAGTTGGAAGAGTACCAAGCAGCAGACTGTAGCTGACTCAACCATAGAGGCAGAATACATAGCTGTCAGTGAAGCCGCCAAGGAAGCAGTCTGGATGAAGAAGTTCATCACAGAGTTGGGTGTTGTTCCTGAAATTGAAAACCCAGTGCCACTTTACGTGACAACACTGGGGCTGTTGCCCAAGCTAAGGAACCAAGAGCTCATCATAAGTCCAAGCACATTCTGAGACGCTTCCATCTCGTCCGAGAAATAGTAGAAAGACAAGATGTCTACATAAATAGAGTTGATACAAAGAACAATGTTGCAGACCCGTTCACTAAGACTCTACCACAGCGAGAGTTTGATCGCCACCTCGAATGTATGGGATTAAGATTTAAAATCGATTGGCTTTAGTGCAGTTGGGAGATTGAAAGGGATATTCCCTACAAGCCAATATATATTGTATCTCCCAAACCATTGTAATTGACAATATTCTAATAAAGGCATTATTTTTCATCATACGCTGTGTTTATATTATATGATGAACCCCATAGATTAGGGTTATGATTTTAGGGTTATGATGAGATCATACCAGTGAGACCTAAAATCTTAAAACCTTAATCTAAAATATTCCTAGTCAAAGGAACCCTGAGTAGGGGATCAGGGTTTTTCCGGTAAGACTAGCACATCCCATGTATATTGGAGAGGGTGACTGCTCTCACAGTCACTTGTCTATGACACTAATACTAGGATGTGGGTGCTCATTAGAGAATGAGTTCACTGATATGATCCAACTTGAGAACATCTAATGGAGTCTTAGCTACATGTCAATGGAAGGTTCTCATAGTGGGAGTGGTACAAGTAATCCTTTGACCTGAGACTACCATAAGTACCTTATGTACATGAACCCATGTTTGGTTCAATTCTAATCATGACACTGAGTCATGCACAGGATTGATACTGGAAATGGTGAATTGAAAATGAAGGTAATGAGTAGGTCAACAAGGAATCGATCACTCTTAGTAAGAGGAGATTGCATCCAGCTAGTTATCAATCGGATGATGATTTAGGGAATCTTTGATCAAAGTAAAGATATTAGAAATGATTTTTAATATCAAGATAATTGAATCATCAATATAAGATTGAGCTAGAAAAGAATGTAATATTGGAATTGACATATATCCATATCCATAATTATATTCTGGGTGTAGGTTGATCAAAGGATTTAATTGTATGGTAACTTTCTACTGAAGGGTAGTTTTGGTATTTCACCAGAATTTCCGTATCATCCGGGTAGACATGACATGTTGCTAGACGTCAATCTTGTCTTGTGGGTTGATTAAATTGAATGATCACTTACTAGGAAGAGTCCTAATTGATCATAATCGGGTAAGCCCGATTTGACCTAAATCGATTAGAAAGAGTTCTAATCAAATTAGGTCAACTTGTATTCGAACCCACTGCTGGCTAGATGTGGAACCCAATGGGTCACACACTTAAGAGAATTGATCAAGGGTTTAATTTTGTAATTAAATCATTTTGCATGATGACACTCTAGCAGGTGTTGCAAATCCAAGCTTCTATTCGAATTAGATTTGAATTAGGGTTCCGGATTGGTTCAATTTGGGTTCTAATTGGATCTAATTAGACCCTAATTGAGCTTATAGGGATTATGGCTAACCCTATTGGCTAACCATGCACCTAGGCTGGCCCCCCACCCGCCCCTTTGCATTTTCATGCCAAAATGCCAAGAGTCCATGCGCTAATGGACTCTTGGCGCGCCATTTGGAAGAGTCCATGGCGCATGGACTCTTGGCGCGCCCCACTTAATTCTCCGATGAATTAAGATGGGGCGGCCTCCTTTCTTAGAGTTAGAACCTCACTTGTCCCCCCTTGGATAGGAATCCAACGGTTGATGGGTTTTTAAGAAAGAAGGAAAACGTTGTTTCTTCCCGGTCGCACGAAATAACATCTCTTCGGAGATGAAAAGTCGCGACTCCTTTCTCTTTAAAAAACATCATGATTTTTCCTTTGAGAAAGGCCATGGGATTTATCTGGAAGGCCGTGAGAAGAAAGGATGGGGCATGAGAAAATAGGGAAGGGGCGTGAGAAAAAGGGAATGGTGTTTACGGAGAGTTGTGTTCTTTTGAGAAGACATCTTTTCGTAATCTATTTAAGGAACAGAGGCCTCGGGTGTTTGGCTAATGTACAAAAGCGTTATTTTTATTTGTCTTTTCTTTCCAGGAGACAGATTCCTCCTTAGCTTGTTTAGGACACAAGAGTTTCCTTTTTACAGAGTTCTCTTCTCTGTTGAAACTCAAGTCTAAAACAAGAGATAGGAAGAATCTCTCGAACGGTAAAAGAAAAGGAGATATACTCTATTTCCTATTTCCTTTACATTAAGACATTAGTGTCTTAAATCCTCCTCCTCCTTCAAGACAAGAGTGTATTCTTAGGACAAGGTCTTAAGAAAGGGAGAGGAAGAAGAAAGAAAGGAAGTAAGAAGTCCCTACCGTGGAGTTTTTCAGCCATAGTCATCTTGAGTTCTTGGAGAAGAATTCAAGTGAAGGAACCTTTTCAAGAAGCGAGCATCTTGATCAATTTTCTTGTGGATCACCATTGGAGGGTGGACATTTGGATGCCTGGTGAATTCAAAAGGGTCATTCAACATCAAGTTTTGATCCTACATCAAAATTGGGTTTAGCGATAATAGGTTGGTGCCCTAATTCTAATAGTGTAGGTTTGCATGTTTCTCATATGTTTAAATCATGTTTAAGGAGATCCTGGCTAAGGGTTTTGGTGTAAATTTAGTTTCAATTTTGAAATTACCCTTCCGCTGTGTTGCACCGGAACCTTTCATGTTTGTCCTTTAAGCTCATGTCCTTCATTGCTTTGTCAACTGTACCTACATCATTATTAATACACTCTTCTTTTCTAGAAGTTGAGGGGTTAGTTTCATCAAATATTATGTGAATAGACTCTTCTACAGTTAATGTTCTTTTATTGAAAACTCTATATGCTTTGCTTGAAGTTGAATAACCAAGAAATATCCCTTCATCATATTTAGCATCAAAATTTTCAAGGTTATCCTTTCTATTATTCAATACAAAGCATTTACAACCAAAAACATGAAAGTAATGAATATTTGGTTTTCTATCATTCCAAAGCTCATAGGAGGTTTTCTTTAAAATTGGTCTAATCAAAACAGGTTCAGTATATAACATGTAGTGTTCATAGCTTCTGTCCAAAAGTACCTTGAAAGATTGCCTTCACACAACATGGTTCGGGCCATCTCTTCCAATGTTTTATTTTTTCTTTTTACAATACCATTTTGTTATGGTGTTTTAGGGGCTGAAAAGTTTTAATCAATGCCATCTTCAGTGCAAAATTCTTTAAAATATTGGTTATCAAATTAAGTACCATGATCACTTCTAATTGAAATAATTAAAAGATTTTTCTGATTTAAAACCTTTTTATGAAAATTTTGAAAAACTTTAAAAGCTTTATCTTTATGTGCGAGAAACAACACCCATGTAAATTATGAGAAATTATCCACTATCACAAGTCCATATTTTATACCTCCTAGGCTTATGGTCCGGTCGGTCCAAATAAGTCCATGTGTAGCATCTCTAAAGGTCTTGATATTGAAACAATATTTTTTGATTTAAAACTTTCCCTAGTTTGTTTGCCATACTAACATGCATCACAAACATGATCAAAATTAACTTTAAATTTAGGTAAACCTTTAACTAAGTCTTTAGAAATCAATTTGGCTATAGCATGTATGCTAGCATGACCCAATCTTCTATGCTGAAGTAAACTCGATTCCTTAGTTTTAGCATTCATAGCCACTAGACTTGTACTACTTGACATGGCTAGATCATTTAAGTCTACCACATAAATATTTCCAAGTCTATGACCAACAAACCTAATGCTAGAATCAAGAGAGCCAGTTATTATGCACATTGAAGTTTCAAAAACAACTTTGAAGCCTTTATCACACATTTGACTAATACTCAATAAATTATGCTTCAATTTGTCTACTAGAAATATATTTTCAATAGAGGTAGAAGGGGTTATTTTGATCTTACCATTTCTAATTATTTTTTCCTTGCCATTATCACCAAAAGTTACCATTCCACCATCTTTCATTTCAAGGATGATGAATTGTTCTTTGTCACCAGCCATATGCCTTGAACAACCGCTATCTAGATACCATCTTTTCTTTGAATTCTGGGCTACAAGACACTCCTGTAAAGTAGTCAAGTTAAATTTTTAGGTACCCAAGCTTTCTTGGATCCTTGAAGGTTAGTAATTATGGTTTCTTTGGAAATCCTAATCTTTTTCACCTTATTTTTATTTTTCTTTTCAAATTACATTTATAGGTTTTATGTCTAACCCCATTACAACAATAACAAACCGCATGTGACTTTTCAAAAGTTATGGATGTTGAAAACTTTGATGCATGAGGTCTTGATATTGAAAACTTGTTTGTATGCAATGAATTGTATCCAATTCTAGCTCTATTATTAGATTTCCTTTGATTTTTCAAAATTAACCCAAGTTTATTTGAACTTAAAGTTAATTTGTCAACAATAAGTTTAAGTCGACTCATTTCATTTTGCAAGCTCTTATTCTTTTCAAAACACTTATCCTTTTCAGCTTGTAAAATTTTGTACTTTTTAGAAACACTACTTGATTCTTTTTGTAATAGATTGTTCTTTTCAAAAATTTTACTCTTTTCTTTTATTAATACATCACAGTTATTTTTCAAAGTTTTAATTTTCATGCTAGCCTTTTTATATTCAGTTAAAAGCTCATAAAAGGTAGTATGTAATTCATCATAAGTAAATTCATCAGTCGATTCAGTAGATGTTACCTCATCTTCTAGATCCATTAAACATATATTTGCTGACTTTGTGGTCTCTTCCTCTTCATTTGAAATTGATTCGTCGCGATCGCGGCCATCATAGGTTTCTTCTTCTTCTTTTTGTATCCTTTCTTCAATGTTGGATACTCTGAACGAGAGTGCCCCGGCTATTTGCACTCATAACATATAGGTTATTGCTCCTTTTCTTTCTCTTTATCTTTCTCTTTCTCTTTAATTTGTTCATCTTTGCCAAGATGCTTCCTCTAGTACCTTGACTTTCTTGTGCCCATAAATTTTTTGAATCTCCTCATGACTAGAGCTATGTCATCATCTCCAAGTTCTTCATCAGAGGAGGGGCTTTCTTCTTCTTTCTCTTCTTCTTGCTTCTTGATTTCAGCTATAGCTTTAAAGGCTATAGATTTCTCTTTTTGTTGTCATCCTCACTATGGTGCTGCATGGTTAATTCATGAGTGATCAAGGAGCACAGAAGCTCATCAAGTGAAAGTTCATTTAAATCTTTGGCTTCTTGTATTGTAATGACTTTAGAGTCCCATTTGTTTGGTAAGCATCGAAGAATCTTTTGTACAAGATCTGCATTTGAGTAGACCCTGCCAAGACTTTTTAAACCAATAATAATATATGTAAATCTAGCAAACATTTGAGATATTGTTTCATTTGGTTCCATCTTGAAAAGTTTATAATTGTGCATAAGAATATTGATTTTGGAGGTTTTCACTTGTGTTGTACCTTCATGGGTAACTTGTAGTTTATCTCAAATTTTGTTTATCGAAGTGCAAGTGAAAATCTGGTTAAACTCATTAGAATCCAAAGCATAATATAGAAGGTTCATTGCTTTGGCATTTAGTTCCCCCATCTTCATGTCATATTCATCCCATTCCTCATCCAGTTATGGGATGTCTATGCCATCTACTTTCTTAACGGGCATGAATGGTCCTTTCAAAATAATTTTTCATAGTTGAAAATCAACAGCTTGAATATAAATTTTCATTCTTGCTTTTCAATAAGTGTAATTGGTTTTAGTGAATAGTGGAGGTCAATTGCTTGATTGACCTTCGGCCAAAGAGGTGTTCATTTGGATTGCCATAGATCTTTTCTCTTAATCGTGGGATTAATGGTACTGAGACGAAGCTCTGATACCACTTATTACCCAGTTGGCCAACCCAAGAGGGGGGGTGAATTGGGTTTGAAAAATTTTAACAAGTATGTGCCTTTTGAAAACTTTGTGTGGTGAGTGAAGTGATTAGAGTATTGCAAGCAGAAGTAAGTGATGATGCAAGAACAATACAAACACCACAAAATTTAAAATGGTTCAGAGCAACACAGCTCCTACATCCACTACCCAAGGTGCACACTTGGGATTTCCATTATATTCAGCCAAATACAGCAAGATTGTTTTGCAACAGGCTCACAATCCAAAACCCAATATAATGTTAGTTTTTCCAAGCTCACTAATAGGCCAAATCAGTTTTTAAGACTCACCAATAACCTTTAAAACAACTTACATGTCACAGCTTCCTGCTGCACTTGTAACAACTCAAAATAGAGTATAAAAGGAAGTAACACTTAAAACAAATCCAAAGATTTGAATGGTTATAGTTGAAGCACTTAATGAGACCTTCTTGAATGCTTCTTTAATGCTCCTCAATGCCTCTCTTAATACTTCAAAGATTGACTCAAGATGATAGTTGAAAGTTGGAGAAGAACTTGAGTCTTTACTTGGAAGCTCTTAAAATATTCAATGCCCTTATAAAAATTATTTAAACCTTGTTTAGATCCATCATTTATAGCCTCTTGAAGTGTTTCTAGATGGATATAGTCATTGGAGTACCTTGGAAGTCAAAAACTAGCTATTGGAGGGTTTAAACTTCAAGAAATTTAAACTTTGGAACTACTCATTACTATTCAAAAACTGGGATTCGAGTTGGCTCAGATGACTCGAGTTGGCTCGGATTCTCAGACAAGTAAAACCTGAAGTCTGTTAGAGTCAGCTCATTTTAGATTGAGTTAGCTCAGATGATTGAGTTCTCAGAACACAGATTCTGTTACTCTGGAGGAGTCGGCTCAGACTGTCATTTAGTTGGCTTAGTTAGAAAGTATCAAAATTTTCTATGCTATGCCAAATCAATGTATCAGCTCTAGCATTAAGTCGACTCGAGTGAACTTGCTTCCAAAACCTTCCAAATGGCTTCAAACTTCTCCAAACCTCTTCCAAACAGCTTCCAACAATTTCTAAACCTAATCTAAGATATGTACACTTAAACTTATAATATTTTTGCCCTTTTTACAAGAATATACATTCAAAAAATTTTTAGGGCTCACAAATAAATGAAACATACATGAAACTTTTCTTTGTGCACATGAATTCATTACATCAGTCCTAGAAATGTAGAGTGAATGATTGACCATGTAAATTGCCCTACAAAAACTTTTCAAACACTTAAAGATCATTAGTATGAAATACATGCTCCAATATTTTGTTATCATCAAAATCATTCCAGGGGTCAACATGAATAATAAGATCAAATAATAAGAGAGAGCACGCAATCACAAACACAAAAATATATAGTGGTTCGGTGCACTCCAAAGCACCTACATCCACTACCCAAGATCTACTTGGGAATTTCATTATAATCTCACTTGATTACAGCCGATTAGTTTTTCAAGCTCGCTAATCACAATCCTTTGGTTTTTACAAGGCTAACCAAAAACCTCTTGGTTTTCTCAAGGCTCACTAAAAACATCTTGATCTTTCGGGATAACCAAAAACCTAGTTGGTTTTCTCAAGGCTCACCAACAACCTAAGTTGATTTTTAAAATAAGGCTCACCAACAATCCAAGTTCTAGTTTCAAACCACTTAAAACTAGAAACAACAATAAAGATGTATACAAAGTAATAATACAATCAAGCTTACAAAAATAAAGCAAATATCTCTTTGAAGCTCTTTGATTACTGTTGAAGATGCTTGTCTTTAAGTTATTGAAGCCTTAAATGATGCTTGAAGAATGGACTTAAATGCTCCTTGAATGCTCTTGAATGCTTGAAGGCTTAACTTTACTCAAATATTGTAAACTCTTAATGGATAATCAATAAAATCTCATTAGTTGCTTCTCTCTTGAGTTTGGTCCACCTTAAATACCTTTCCAAGCCTTAAATGACCATTTTTGACCATTGGAGAGGTAAAAATAACTGTTGGGGGTGAAAATGACCAATTTTGTACTTCAAAAAATTAGCCATTACTGTTCACCCAAAATTTCAAGAATCAATACTTTAGGTCATGAGTCAACACCTTGAGTCGATACTTCACTTCCATGAGTTGACACTAGTTCAAAAAAGTTTTCTGAAGCTCTCTAGAATGTACTGGTGCATCGACACTTCTTCTGGTGAGTCGATGCTTTGAGTCGATACTTTATCTTCATGAGTCAACACTTGAGAAAAGTCTTGAATTCAGCATGCTCTATATCATTTTTATCTCAGGCTTTGAGTTGACACATGAGTCGACACTTGAGCTTCATGAGTCGACACTTCATACATTCCATCTGAAACTTCTTCTATGTATCAGCTAAAGCTTCTGTGAGTCGACACTTCACTTTCCTGAGTCGACATGATGGGGAGCTAACTAGCAAGCAAGAGAATTTTCATGGATTCAGCATTAAGTTAGGATTTTAATTTCCAAATTTTAGGTCAAATAGATGAAAGGGTAATCCTATAGAAATTTTAGACCATAAGTATGCAGAAAGAACTCTCAAATGAGATAAAAACAGGACCGCCAGGACTAAGAAACCCCAACAGGACTAGCTCTTCTGCAAGAGCCTGATCTAGAGGGCTAGGGTGTGTGTACCTAGAAATGATCACTACTACTTCCTTGAAGAGATCACTCTCTGCTCTCGGATGCGTCCTGAAAAGTCAAGCCGAAAACCTACAAATCCGTTTGCTTTTCATCCGTTGACCCGACGGCTAGGCAAACAGAATCCTAAAGTCACGAAATTCGAGGGACCTGTAAAACACCAAAGAAGGATTAAGAAATAAAGAAAAAAAGGGGTGAATCGCTAAAAAAGAAAGGAAGAGAGAGGGTAGCTTTGGCAGCCAAGATGGAGCTGATGGTTAGGTGTCCAAGGTAGAAGAAAGGCTAGGATTTTGATAAACAGGGTCTCACACCCCTCGATGCTCAAAAAGTAAAGGCAACACTCCCTCACAAAGCTTAATGTTTACAAGAACAAGGATAAAGTAGAAGAAAGAACACTCATCATTCATCAAAACTCACACATTCATTCATTCAATCATTCAATCAAAATTCTTACAAGATGGTGGAGCGGTGGGGTATTTATAGGCTCACTTAGGTCCTCTCCTTGTTAGGATTGGATTTCAAAGCTACTTAGGACTAGGAGTACATAATTTGATTGGAAAAAGGATTATAATATTTGAATAAAACTATAATTCCTTGTTGACTTGGGAAAGGAACTCCTTGTTGTCTTAGGAAAGGAATATTCTCCTTTTCCTCTTGGGCTTGGGACTGGTCTCCTTATGGGCTTGGAGATTTGACTTTTCCACTCCCTAGTGGGCTGGGACTTGGGTGCCACATTGTTGGACTAAGCTTGGGCTAGCTAGGGAACCATTCATGAATGGGCTTGGGTTGGGGTGCCAACTTGTGGGCTTGAATGGTGGAGGGCTGGGATGCCATCTTTTGATGGGCGTCTAGGCTGGGCGCCTAGGAAGAAGAATATTCCAGAGGGGCACCTGGTATCTCCAAGTGTGTAGGCTCCATGGGCTTGAATTCTGTACTGATTTGGGAGGGCTTGGTGAATGTCTTGACTGGTGATCCTCCCCTTATACAAAACTAGACTAACTCAAACTTACAAGACTTAATCGGACTCATGAGGTTGAGAAAAGGGATTAACCGGACTTAATGGACTTCTTGCCTCAACTTATTATAGGACTCAAGTGTAACAAAGCTCACGACCCAAATATAGGACTCAATGGGCACAATCGGGCTTAACTAAACAAAACCCTAATTATCGAATACAAAGGGTTGCATTAGGCTCATATGATAAAACCATTATTACAAGACTTCATATGACTCAACTGAGTTAAGCCCTACTTACAAGACTCAAAAGGCTAACAGGACTTGATTATTGGACTCAAAGATAAAATCTTGAAAATGGCTAAGGGACTCAAAATTCAGGGATCCATAGTGAACTAGGGTTGATCTTGATGTCCCCATCATGACACTTGGCTGAAAATTTCCTGAAACTCTTCTGAAACTCTGTTGAAACTTTTCCAAACTTAAGATTTGATTCCTTCAATGTTTTTCTCATATACCAAGGTCCATTTCACTTGAAATTTCATCCATAAAACTAACTTCTTCATCAAGATGACAGGCAGTTTAAACTTTCAACATTTGAGTACTATGTTCTAATAAATCTCTTTTAATATACAGTTAGTACTCAAATATAGTTAAGTATTTTGTTATTTACCAAAATTAAGACAGGAGTCATTAATCTTTTCATTTTTGATGATGATAAAATCTTTAAGTATATACACATAGTAATCTTTAAAAAATTTGCAATAAGTATTAGAGCATCAATAAAAGATTTGCAATATAGAGCATTTGGTTTTAGGTAACAAAGTTAGTGATTGTAAATATCAGAATTGTAGCTATACTATATCAGAGCTATGATTATAATGTATTAGTGTTGGAAATTGAAATAAATCATAATTGTATACTTATACAAGGTGTTCTTATTTTGTATTAGAGCTTAAAATGAATTTAAAAGATAAGCATTAGAACAAAATAGATTAAATCATAAAGAGTATCAAAGCATGAAACATGTCGAAGCACATCAAAGCAAATAATATACCAAAAAGATAAAAAGTATCAGAGCAAAATTGTTAGAGCATGAGGAGTATCAAAGTATGAAAATAAAGAGTATCATAGCATATTTAAAAAAATTAAGCATAAGAAGTTCAAAGCATAAAAACTAGAACAAATAAGAATAATAAGAGTGATAGAGCATAGAATTGAAGAGTATAGATTAAAAGTGATAGATCAAAACACTCCCCCTCAATACATAATCTGAAAACTGATTTTCAAAAAGTGATTTTTGAAAAATTTTCATAATTTACCACTTTAGTACTTTTCTTTCTCTCTCTCCCCCTTACTCATTGCTTCCTTCTTTGCTTCATTTTTTGCCAATTCATTAAGGATGTCAATAATTCTCCCCAATACTATTTCTCATTAATTTATTATTATATCTCATTCTCCATTGCTCTCACTAATTTTTCTTACTAATTCTCCCCCTTTTTGTCATCATTAAAAAGGTAAAAAGAAGAATAAGGTAGTCATAAAATATTGCATTAAAGTAAGAGTGCAAACAAATAAAATGTGAAAAAGTCAATATATATATAATTTCAGGAATTTGATACATTAGGTGCAGAATTTAATATACATAATAGAGAACTAGTACAGACACTAGTACACAAAACATAAAGAGCACCAAAATACAGAATGACTAACATACATACCATCTCTAAGGGTACTTTCCTCATTAAAGGAAGACCAAATCTCAAGAATAATCAGCCCGATAACCTTAGAAGGTCGGGGTAGGGCCACATCGGTCAGAGATATAAAAGTCTGGTCTGGACAGGTCTGGATGCATCGCCACGGCCTTGGCTTCTATGTCTGGTATATGCTCTTCCTCTAGTTGGTGCTGAAGAGGAAGAGGCAATGTCAGGAGCAAAAGAATCAACTATGACAAGATCAGCCGATGTATCCGTGATCGAAGGTGTATCATCAAAAATGGGACCTAAACCAAGAACATGGAAACCAAGTATATAAAACCCTAGTTCTCGGATCAAACAGGATGTGGAAGGAATTGGTAGAGTCTTAGTGGGGATACTAAGAATAGGAGTCGGTAAGTCAATAGAAATGTCAAATGGGTCAGTATGGAGAATAGGTATGGAAACTAGAGTATCAGGTGGGTCAGGAATGGTGGGTGAGCTAGATAGGACTAGTGTCTGGATAGATGATTTAGGAGGATCTAGTATAGGAGTCCTCGATACATCCTCAACAACATCCAACTCTGGCTCCACCATATAATCTACAACATCAAACTCTATAGAAGAGTTGCCCTGGCCATTTCTTATGTATGGTGCTGGGGTTGGAGGTGTTGGCGATGAATCTGATGATGAAGGAGGTGAAGGTGCTATGGTAGAAGACAACCTCTAAAGAATAGCCAGAATAGCTGAAATGCCATCTCTCAACCCCTAATGACTTGTCCTCACCTTCGAATGCCTGTTATGAACTCGCTATCTGATAATCATAACCTCCATACTGTCTCCAGAAGTGGCACCTTAGGCTTTGCCATAATGGAAGGCTCGAGCTGAGTATCAGGAATGTCCATCTGTGGCTCAGATGGCCATGCCTCATCAGTAAAAATCTACTCCTCCTTAGTGGCATCCTCATCATCCACATCAATGGTCTGTCCAGATATCCATCATCTCCATTAACCTCTATGCAGATGATATCCATCCTATGTAATAATCTCTCATCATAGATTTTTGTGTGAAGTAACTGCTTGAATGGCTCTCCATCTACGACAACACCATATGATCTAAAAAAGATGGTCAAACCCATTCCATACGGCATGCACACTCTCCTACTAGTAGCAGCCTTAGTCATCTGGTGTATAATAAAAACTTTGAGGCTGACTGGAGTCTATTGAATCAATGATACCATAACCAGTAGCTCTTGCTCCATGATGAAATCAAAATATTCGATCTTCGGTAGAAGGAACTGGGCGATGATATGATGTAACGGTCTCTTCTCTAGTGAGAGTCAGGAGGCTACCACTATGGCTTCCTCTGTGAGATCATCAATTTCAAAAATACAACGAAGTCTGCTCATCCGGTACACTAAGGAATCAGCTACGGTGCCCCTCACGGGGATCTTCTAAGCTCTACTCAGAATCTCAACAGTGAGTGTAATCTCTGTCACTCAGACCTCAGCAACCCAGCAGTCTACTCCTTTGGCCAAAGTACCGTAGAGCTCTCATATCAGGCCAGGATAAAATCTCTCTAGTAATGAGCATAAGCGGGCCAGCTCAGCATCTCTCAACCAATCTCCAATGCAAAAGTGGTGTTGGTCCATGAAATAAAACTCAACTCACCATCCTCCAACTATGACCTTGGAGGCCATCCTATCTGTTGCATGGGCAATCGATCTGACAGGAATCTCTAGCTGAACAGGTGGCTCCGCTAGTGTTGGATCCATGTGGTGCACCTTTGTGCACCACTCAATGTCATGAGTAGACTGATAAGGTCTCTTGACAACTTGCTTCCTAGGCCCTATCGATCAGAGAAATAGGATAAAAACAATGTAGGGCAAAATGAATCGAGATTTCATGGAAAAACCATGAGGAAACGGGGAAGAATGGTGAAAGATGAAGAAGAAACAACTTCAAACAATGAAACAGGTAGTTAGAACAGTAATCAGAGTGAACTAGAGGTCAAGGAACTATTTTTGGGGTGAGTCAACTCAAAGATTGGGAGAAAATTAGGAAGAAAATGATTTGTTTTCTCTATTTGTTCTCGGGTTCCCGCTGTTCAAGTGTGGACTCATGACTTCAGGCCAAGTGTCGACACTTGGAGGTGTCAACACTTTGAAATGTTGATGCTTCGATAAAAATACAAAAAGAAAATGGGGAAAAAATCAACGAAAATCACCGAAACTTATTTCAAAGGTCTATGAAAGATTAATAATGATTTTCAAGGATATTTGATCAAGAAATTTTTAATTAGAATTTGAAAAGTCATAGAGATTTTGAGATTCAATCAAAAGGTTTAATAACACCTAATACTCTTCTAATCATATAGAACCGATCTTCATTAAGTGGCTTGGTCAGTATATCAGCCAATTGCATTTTAGTGCAAATAAATTCAAGCATAACATCATTATTCTGAACATGATCTCTAATAAAATGATGTCGAATTTCAATGTGCTTCCTTCTAGAATGTTGAACATGATTTTTAGTTAAGTTTATGGTATTAGTATTGTCACATCTTATCGATGTCTTAGTTAATTTAATATCAAAATACTTAAGTTGTTGCTTAATTCACAATATTTGAGCACAACAACTTCCAACTGCAATATATGCGATCTCAGTTGTACAACTAAATTTTATTTTTTGCTAAACCATGAGATTAAGTTAACTCCAAGAAATTGACAAGTTTCAGAAGTACATTTTCTATCTAATTTACAACCAGTAAAATCAGCATCAGAATATGTAATCAAATCAATAGCTGAATTCTTACATTACCATAGACCGATATCAATAGTGTAGGGTTTCGGTGCAACGCAGCGGAAGGGTAATTTCAAAATTTGAAATTAATATGCACCAAAATTCTAAAACAGGAACTCCTTAATAAGACTAGAATGTATGAAGACAAACATTTCTATGCAGATTGAATTAGAATACCAACCTGTAATCGCTAATTCCAATTTATGAAGACTTAAAACTTGAAGATCAATGGGCTATTTGAATTCACCAGGCGTCCAAGTATCCACCCTCCGATGGTGATCCACACAGAGCAATGATCAAGAACACTATCTTCTTGTCCAATGGTTCCTCCTATTGAGTTCTTCTTCCTAGAACTCAATTCTTCGAATTATGACTGGAATTCTTCCACACAAGAGGTTGCCTTCCTTTCTTTTATCTCTTCTCCTCCTTCCACTAAGACCTTGACCCTCTAAGACACTCTTGACTTGAAGATAAGACTTTGTCCTAAGGGGATTTAGGCTTGTCTTAAATTGGAGGAGAAATTAAGACAAGAATGTCTTAATGTAAGAAGGAAAGAACAAAATCAGAACTCCTTCTTTCCTTTACCGTTGGAGACTTTTGTTCTTGTTCTTGTTCAGTAGCAGAGTTTCGACAGAGGTATAATATGTAAAGGAAACAGTGTAAGAACAAGAAAAGAGAGAAAGAGTCTTTAGAAGAGGAAGAAGGATTAAAAAACATTACCGAGTTCTGATTTTCCTGACCCCTTAAACAGATCTCAGAGAGGCGCCCACACATCTCTTCGTGAAAAACTTCTCACGCCCTTTCTCATTTTCTCATGCCCTATCCTTCCTTCTCACGGCCTTTCGGATAAATCCCATGGCTTTTCTTAAATGAAAAATCATGATGTTTTTTAAAAGAAAGGAGTCGCGACATTTAATCTCCGAAGAGATGTTATTTCGCACAACCGGGAAGCAACGAATGCTTTCTGCCTTTCTCAAAAAAAAACATCAACCCTTGGATTCCAATCCAAGAGGGGACAATTGAGGTGCTAAAAGAGAGAAGGAAAAGCCACCCCATATAAAACACTGGAGATTTTTTTTCCTTTTTTTTTCTTTTTTTACGGAGCGCACCAAGAGTCCATGCGCCTTAGACTCTTCCAAATGGCGTGCCAAGAGTCCATTAGCGCTTGGACTCTTGGCATTTTTGGCATGAAAATGCTAAGGAGTGGGTGGGGGGCTAGCCTAGATACATGGTTAACCAATAGGGTTAGCCATAATCCCTATAACCTCAATTAGGGTCTAATTAGATCCAATTAGAACCCAAATTGAACCAATCTGGAACCTTAATTCGAATCTAATTCGAATAGAAGCTAGGATTTGCAACACCTGCTAGAGTGTCATCATGCAAAGATGATTTAATTAAAAATTTAAACCCTTAATCAATTCTCTTAAGTGTGTGACCCATTGGGTTCCACATCTAGCCAGCAGTGGATTCAAATACAAGTTGACCTAATTTGATTAGAACTCTTTCTAATCGATTTAGGTCAAACTGGGCTTTCCCGATTATGATCAATTAGGACTCTTCCTAATATGTGATCATTCAATTTAATCAACCCACAAGACAAGATTGACGTCTAGCAACGTGTCATGTCTACCCGGAAGATATGGAAATTCTTGTGAAACACCAAAACTACCCTTCAGTAGAAAGTTACCATACAATTAAATCCTTCGATCAGCCTGCACCCGAAATATAATTATGGATATGGATATATATCAAATTCAATATTATATTTGTTTCTAGCTCAATCTTATATTGATGATTCAATTATCTTGATATTAGAAACCATCTCTAATATCTTTACTTTGATCAAAGATTCCCTGAATCATCATCCGATTGATAACTAGCTAGATGCAATCTCCTCTTACTAAGAGTGATCGATTCCTTGTTGACCTACTCATTACCTTCATATCCAATTCACCATTCCCAGTATCAATCATGTGCATGTCTCAGTGTCATGATTAGGATTGAACCAAAGCATGGGTTCATGTGCATAAGGTACTTATGGCAGTCTCAGGTCAAAGGATTACTTGTACCACTCCCACTATGAGAACCTTCTATTGACATGTAGCTAAGACTCCATTAGATGTTCTCAAGTTGGATCATATCAGTGAACTCATTCTCTAATGAGCACCCATATCCTAGTATTAGTGTCGTACACAAGTGACTATGAGAGCAGTCACCCTCTCCAATATACATGGGATGTGCTAGTCTTACCGGAAAAAACCCTGATCCCCTACTCAGGGTTCCTTTGACTAGGAATATTTTAGATTAAGGTTTTAAGACTTTAGGTCTCACTGGTATTATCTCATCATAACCCTAAAATCATAGCCCTAATCTATGGGGTTCATCATATAATAATAAACACAGCGTATGATGAAAAATAATGCCTTTATTATAATATTGTCAAATACAATGGTTTGGGAGATACAACATAGATTGACTTGTAGGGCATATCCCTTTCAAATAGTGCCAGATAAGTATATAAGTTTGTGTTTAATAGTCAATAAATGTGATTCTTTAGGCTCAGACTGATATCTAGCACACATGCATATGCTAAATATAATATCTGGTCTAGTAGTAGTTAAGTACAGTAATGATCCAATGATGCCTCTATAAAATTTTTGATCAACTTTCTTACTAGATTCACCCTTGTCAAGCTTATATGAAGGGCTCATAGGTGTGCCGATAGGCTTAGTCTTCTCCATCCCAAACTTTTTAAGTATCTCTTTTGTGTATTTAGTTTGGTTATTGAAGATCCCTTCATTTGTTTGCTTAATTTAGAGTCTGAGGAAATAGCTCAATTCTTCCATCATGCTCATTTCGAACTCTCCCTACATTAGTTTTGCAAATTCTTGACAAAGAGATTCAGTAGTGGCACCAAAGATAATATCATCAACATAGATCTATACTACTAGAAGATCATCAGCCTTTTTCATTAAAAATAATATAGTATCAACATGATCTCTAGTAAAACCATTTTCAATCAAGAATTCACAAAGTCTTTCATACCATGCACAAGGGGCTTGCTTTAAACCATACAGTGCTTTGTGCAATTTGAAAATATGATCAGGATGTGCATGACTTTCAAAACCAGGTGGTTGTTCAACAAAAATCTCTTTAGTAATATATCCATTTAAAAATGCTCTTTTAACATCTATTTGAAATAGTTTGAAATCCATAAAATAAGAAAATGCTAAAAGTAATCTAATAGCTTCAATCTAGTTGCTCGAGTAAAGGTTTCATCAAAATCAATTCCTTCATCTTGATTATAAACCTTAGCTACCAGTCTAACCTTGTTTCTAGTAACTATTCTCTTTTCATCTAATTTATTTGTATATACCCATTTTGTACCAATTATGGAAGCATTAGATGGTCTTTCTTTTAGTGTCCAAACATTATTTCTTACAAATTGATTTAGTTCTTCTTGCATAGTAATTATCAAGTTAGAGTCTTTTTCAACTTCTTCAATCATTTAGGTTCAATTTGTGAAACAAAAGAAATATAATCATATTCATTTCTAATAGAGGATCTAGTACTTACTCCTCTCAATGGATCACCTAAGATTAATTCCTTGGGATGTCCATGAGCATACCTACATTCTTTTGGTAGATTTTTTAGTGAAGATCTGGTCGCTTCTTCATTTTTTTGTTTTGATCTTCTTCACTCTCTTTGGTAGGGAGATCATCCAAAGTTGACTTTTTTAGTCCTTCAACACCTGCATATTTATTAGAAGCATCCTCTTTTCTAGAGGATTTGTTAGTATATTCTTCAAATACTACATACATAGACTCTTCAATAATAAGTGTTATTTTATTAAAAACTCTGTATGCCTTGCTAGATGTAGAGTATCCTAAAAAGATACCTTCATCAGACTTGTCATCAAATTTGCTTAAATTATCTTTTCCATTATCCAAAATAAAACATCAATAACCAAAAACCTGAAAATATTTTAAAGTAGGTTTTCTTTCTTTCCAAAGCTCATAAGGAGTTTTCTTTAAAATTGGCCAAATTAAAATACAGTTTAAAATATAGCAGGCAGTATTAACAGCTTCTGTCCAAAAATATCAAGGTAAATCATTTTCACAAAGCACTGTGCATGCCATTTCTTCTAAAGTATAATTTTTTTTTCTACTATCCTATTCTATTGAGGTGACTTAGATACAGAAAAATTATGCTCAATTCCTTTTTCATTACAAAAATTTTTAAAATATTAATTTTCAAATTCAGTACCATGGTCACATCGAATATTAATAATTGAAGTACCTTTTTTTATTTGAAATTTTTTAATAAAACTTCATGAAAGTCGAAAAGGATTCATCTTTATATGATAAAAATAAAACCCATGCAAGTCGAGAAAAATCATCCACTATGTCTAATCCATATCTCTTGCCTCCTAAGCTTGTGGTCCTAGTTGGTCCAAAGAGATCCATATGGAATAGTTCTAGTGGCCTAGAAGTTGTAACTATTCCTTTAGTTTTTAAAAGGAAAGTGCCCTAAAAGCCAATCTTATGTAAAGGGCATTTTTCATAATCTTCCAACTATTATATGATATTAATAAAGGCATATTGTTTCATCATATTCCTATGTCTTATTTAAAGATTATGATGAACCCCATAGGTTATGGCAAATGGAATTAGGGTTATGATGGATATCATGATAGTGAGATCTAAGTTCCTATAAACCCAAACCTAAAATGTTCCTAGTCGATGGACCTTCGGTTCGGGGATTTATAAGTCCGGAAAGACTAGCTTATTCTATGTATGCTCTGATAAGAGGGTGGTTTGGTGGGGACACCAGATGCACCAGAATAAGACAGAGGCTTTTTAACCCTCTATGGATTGCTCAATAATTTATGAGTCCATCTATAATAAGGGATTAGCCCATCTGAGTCCATTTTAGTTGTTATTTGAGTCTTTTGAGTTGTTATTTCAGTTCTGTACTAGTCAGCTCATGTTGAGATAGTTCAGTCCAATGCTAGTCAGCTCATGTTGAGCTAATTTTATTTTTCTTGAGTCCTGTTCAAGTATACTGAAAACTAAAGACTATATCATACAAGTGAAGACCAAGTCCAACCAGATTGAAGACATGGAAGTATAGCCCAAGTCCAACCCAGCTTGAAGATTTGAAGACCCCAGGAGGAAAATTAGAAACCCTGATTCCTTGCAGATGCCCTACAGATGTCCAAATTCCCTTCCAGATGCCAAAGTATATAATAGAACAGGGCATCCATGATTCTAGAGGTCCATCTGCATCTTAGCCCAAAGAAATCAAGCCCAGGTGCCAAGCCCAAGCCCTTAAAAAGCAAGATACCAGGAATATTCCTACTACCTGGCTACCAGGCCACCCCAGCTTCCAGAGGCCCAAGCCCATGCACCCAAGCCACTTTGGGCCAGCCCCTTGCTGCTCTTAGAAGCCCAACACACCCCCCTAGGTGTTCTTGGAGTGTTGACCAAGTCAAGAGAATTTTTAGGGATTTTTTCTACCTAATGTTTCCTTATTTTTTAGCTAGGGTTTGAGAAGGAAAAGGATTCTTATGTAATGTCTAATGTACCCTTACTTGGGGTCCAAGACTAAGAGTCTATTTAAAGGTCCCTAGTCTCTTGTATGAGATTATTTTTAATATAAGAAAATATGTGAGTTTCCTTCAACTTTTGTGTGATACCCTACTATGTGCATAAAGGGTTTGTGAGTTCTTCTTCCCGGTGTTTGCAACTACATCCTGCCGCAAGCCAATCCTCCAGAGCCTTGGCCGCCCACTCCAAATTTCCTTTCCCCTTTGCTGTTTTCTTTTATTTTCATGATCTCCTCTAAGTTTTCTAACCCCTGATAGGTCGTTTGCAGGTCCACGAGTTCCTACGAATCCAACGACTCCAGCCAAGCCTCAATCAGACCACCGAGCAGAAAGCCGGGTATCTGCGGGTCTTTAGCTCAGTTTTCCAGGCCGCATCCATCGAGAAACAAGAGATCCCTTTACTGCGATCTTCATCGGGCACTTCAGACATTGTCAGGTACACCCCCTCTACCTCCAGTAATTATATTGTATGAGAACTTGCCCTAACCGAGGCTTCTCAGTCCCGGCGATCCTTCTTTATTACTTTCTAGGTCCTAATCAGCTTGCTTGAATTCAAAAATTCATACATAATTCCCTACAACTTATTTTGATCTGAAATTTGGTATTTAATTACTTAACTCCACATATAAAATACACAAAAATAATTGTATGCATATTAGTCCCGCATCATCTGGTATCAGAGCTTAGATTAGGGCTTGTTTTTTGCATTTTTTTAGTCCGTATATATTCTGTTATTTTAGTTATTTCTCCCTGCTCAGAACTCCAAAAACTCTGAAATTTGTTTTGTTGGATTCATATTAATTCAAAGTATTTTATAAAACTTTTGTAGATTTTTTTTCAGTCTGTGAAATTTTTTCAAATCAAAATATAGCCTGCAAATCTTGGCTCTGTTTTTCAGCAAGACAATTTTGGAAGGTTTAGGGTTTTGTTTAGTATCCCTTTTGCATATCTTTTAATTTTAGTATATTTCTTGCATATTAGGCCATAATTTGCAAGTTTTCTTCTATTTAAGAAAATACCAAAATATATAAAAAAAATCTACATATTCTCCAAAAATACCAAAAAAAAAATATATCTAAACCCTAATTTGCATCCTTATCTGCCTGCCATCATTGCATAATCTACCTTTAAGGGCACTATTGCTATATCAGATAAGGGGAGGAGTTGATAACCTCTCCTTAGCCCAAAACCACATCCCTTGCATTCGGTCCCAAGCCTTAACCTAAAATTAACTAGACTTAATTTGTCCTAGTGGGCTAGGGACATCAACTGGTCGGGTGCGGGCTAAGTGTCAAATCATTGTGGCAAGCTAACCTATGTGTGCTTTGTGCTCAGTGTCTAGAATGGTGGTTTAGGGATTCAATCCCAAAGGGCTTGTGTGCTGATCCGTCTACCTGGCCAATCTCTGATTGGTGTCTAGGATAGGCAATCAGGGACCTAACACTCCCCTTACACCAGCCTGGCTGAGTACAGGATTACTATAGGCTAGTTTGCTACTCTGATTGAGCTCTTAGTTTTGGACTCTAGGTCTAGTCAGCTGTGGTCAGGTTGATCGAGTCTTGCATGAGCACTAGATCAGGGGTTTTATATCATCCTCCATCTCCATTTTTGGCTGAACCCATGGATAACCTTGAAGCCAAGATTAATGCACTCACTAAGCAACTAGCCCAATCCATGGCCCAGATGACTACCCAATTAACTACCCAAATGACTACCCAGATGACCCAGTTAACTCAGTCCGGTACCCAAACCAACAATAGAATTGACCATCTTGCCAATAGGTTTGATCAGTTAGAAGGCCGTGTAGGGACCATAGAAAGAACCCATGGGTCATAGCCTGAGCCAGATCCTGAGTCCCCTCAACCTAGGAGGACCCCAAACCCTGATCCATACCATGAGGTCGAACCTAGTTGAGCCCCTCACCCTGACCCATACTATAATCCTCAACCTAGGAGGACCCCAAACCTAGATCATACCCAAACATAGACCCATACTATAATCCTGAACCTTGGAGAGCCCCTCATCCTGACCCATACTATAATCCTGAACCTAGGAGAACCCCAATACCTGATCCATACCGTAAGGTTGAACCTAAGAGAGCCCCTCATCCTGACCCATACTATTATCCTGAACCTAGGAGGACCCAGACTAGATCCAAACCTGATCCATCTTTAACCTATATACCCACAACCTATAGATCTTATGACTCCAAATCCTATGACTCTAGAACCTATGAGCCCATATCCCATGAGCCCAGTAGACCCAACACCCATAGAGCTGAACCTAAATCATATGACCCCAGATCCTATAATTCCATGACCCATAGATTTGCACCCTTGTCCTATGAGCCCAGGGAGCCCATAACCCCTAGGTATCAGCCTAGTACTAGTCATGTTTCCCCTAGTCAACTTGAACCCCATAGGACTAGTACCCCCAAATATGAACCCAGTAGTAAGCCACTACCCCTTAGGCAACCTGAACCTACTAGGATTATGGTGAGGACACCTGAGGCACCAGAATAAGATAGAGGCTTCTTCAACCCTCTGTAAATTGACCAATAATTTATGAGTCCATCTATAATAAGGGCTTAGCTCATCTGAGTCCATTTTAGTTGTTATTTGAGTTTTTTGAGTTGTTATTTCAGTTCTGTACTAGTCAGCTCATGTTGAGCTAGTTCAGTCCAATGCTGGTCAGCTCATGTTGAGCTAATTTTATTTTTTTGAGTCCTATCCAAGCATATTGAAGACTCAAGACCACATCATACAAGTAAAGACCAAGTCCAACCAGATTGAAGACATGGAAGTTTAGCCCAAGTCCAACCCAGCTTGAAGATCTGAAGACCCTAGGAGGAAAATCAGAAACCCTGATTCCTTGCAGATGCCCTCCAGATGCCCAGATTTCCTTCCAGATGCCAAAATATATTCATAGACCAATGCATCCATGATTTTAGAGGTCCATCTACATCCTAGCCCAAAGAAATCAAGCCCAGGCGCCAAGCTCAAGCCCCAAACAAGCAAGATACCAAGAAATATTCCTGCTACCTGGCTACCAGGCCACCCTAGCTTCCAGAGGCCCAAACCCATGCACCCGGGCCCCTTTGGGCTGCCCCTTGCTGCTCTTAGAAGCCCAACACGCCCCCCTAGGTGTCCTTGGAGTGTTGGCCAAGTCAAGAGAAATTTTAGGGATTTTTTCTACCTAATGTTTCCTTTTTTTCTAGCTAGGGTTTGAGAGGGAAAAGGATTCTCATGTAAAGACTATTGTGCCCTTACTTGGAGCCCAAGGTTAAGGGTCTATTTAAGGGACCCTAGCCTCTTATATGAAGGGAGAATTTTTGATGAATGAAAACCTTGAGTTCTTCTATTGAGTTGTGTGATACCCTGCTGTGTGCATTAAGGGGTTTATGAGAGTTCTTCTTCCCGGTGTTTGCAATCATCTTCCTGCTGCCAACAAACCCTCCAGATCCCTGGACGCCCACTCCAAAAGAAGCCTTCTCTTGCTATTTTTTCTTTGTTTTCTTGTTCCTTTGTGAGTTTTCTAGCCCTTGACAGGTCGTTTACAGGTCCCCGATTTCCTACGAATCCAACGACTCCAGCCAAGCCTCAATCGGATCATCGAGCAGAAAGCTGGGTATCCGCAGGTCTTTGGCTCGATTTTCCAGGCCGCATCCATCGAGGAACGAGAGACCCTTTTGCTGCGATCTTCATAGATATTGTTAGGTACACCCCCTCTACCTCCAGTAGTTTTATTGTAGGAGAACTTGCCCTAACCGAGGCTTCTCAGCCCCGGCGATCCTTCTTTTCTACTTTTCTAGGTCCTAATCTGCATGCTGATCTTCTAAAATTCATATAAAATTCCCTATAACTTATTTTAATCTAAAATTTGGGAATTAATCACTCAACCTCACATATAAAACATACAAAAAAAAATTGCATGCATATTAGTCCCCCATCATTTGGTATCAGAGCTTAGATTAGGGCTTGTTTTCTGCAATTTTTTCAGTCTGTATATACTTTATTATTTTAATTATTTCTCCCTGTTAAAAACTCTAAAAATTCTAAAATTTATTTTCCTGGATTCATCATAATTAACAGTAATTTGACAGAATTGTTTAGATTTTATTATGGCCTGTGAATTTTCTACAAGCCGAAATAGATCATGTAAATTTTGGCTCTATTTTTTCAGCAAGGCAAGCTTGGAAGTTTTAGGGTTTTGTTTAGCATCTTTTACATATCTTTTAATTTTATTATATTTCCAGAATATTAGGCCATTATTTTCAAGTTTTCTTCTATTTAAGAAAATACCAAAAAAAAAAAATTACATATTCTCCAAAAATACCAAAAAAAAAATATCTAAATCCTAATTTGCATCCTCATCTGCCTGCCATCATTGCATAATTTACTTTTAAGGGCACTCTTGTTATATCAGATGGGGGAGGATTTGATTACCTCTCCTTAGCCCAAAACCACATCCCTTGCATTCGGTCCCAAGCCTTAACCTAAAATTAATTAGACTTAATTTGCCCTAGTGGGCTAGGGACACCAACTAGTCGGGTCCGGGCTAGTGTTAGATCATTGTGTCAAGTTAACCTGTGTGTGCCTTGTGCTCAGTGTCTAGAACGGTGGTTTAGGGATTCAATCCCGAAGGGCTTGTGTGCTGGTCCACCTACCTGGCCAATCTCTGATTAGTATCTAGGATTGGCAATCAGGGACCTAACATTTCCCTTACACCTGCCTAGCTGAGTACAGGGTTACTATAGGCTAGTTTGCCACCCTGATTGAGCATCTAGTTTGGACTCTAGGTCTAGTCAGCTATAGTCGGTCTGATCGAGTCTTGCATGAGTACTAGATCAGGAGTTTCATATCACCCACCTCCTTCACAAATGTCTGAACCCATGGAAAATTTACAAGCCCAAATAAAAGCCTTAGCTGATCAAATGGCCCAGATGGCAACCCAGTTAACTCAGTTTGGTATTCAAACCAATGATAGAATTGACCATCTTGCCAATAGGTTTGATCAGTTAGAAGTCCGGGTAGGGACCCCAGAAAGAACCCATGGGTCACAGTCTGAGCCAAATCCTGAGTCCCCTCAACCTAGGAGGACCCCAAACCCTGATCCATACCGAGAGGTTAAACCTAGGAGAGCCTATCGTCATGACCCAATCCCTAAGGTTAGTCATAGAAGACCCAATCAGGATTTTATAGACCAGGAAGATAGATCTTACTTACCCTCTCCCTATAAGCCTAGTATACCCACAACCGATAGATCTTATGATTCCAAATCCTATGAACCTAGAACTTATGAATCCATAACCTATGAACCTAGATCCTATGACTCTAGATCCCATGATCATAGATCCAATGCACCCACACCCTATGAGCCTAGTAGACCAATACCCAATATTCTGACCCATATAGAGAGTCCAACCCTAGGAGAACCCAATATTCTGACCCATATAGGGAATCCAACCCTAGGAGAACCTAATATTCTGACTCATATAGGGAGTCCAACCCTAGGAGGACCCAATATCCTGACCCATATAAGGAGCCCAACCTTAGAAGGACCCCATACCATGATCCATCCTTAGAACCTGACCATAGAGCTGACCCAAAATCCTATGACCCCAGATCCTATAATCCCATGACCCATAGATCTGCACCCTTGTCCAATAAGCCTAGAGAACCCATAACCCCTAAGTATCAGCCTAGTACTAGTCAGGTTTCCCTAAGTCAACTTGAACCCCATAGGATTAGCACCCCTAAATATGAGCCCAGTAGTGAGCCACTACCCCTTAGGCAACCTGAACCTACTAGGATTAGTGTCCATAATCAGAAACCAGGACCTAGCCAATTTTTCCCTAGCCGACCTTCTCCAACCATTCCTGAGATTGACAAGGCTTACATTAACACGGAAGTGTATGAAGCTGATGCGAGCCTAGTGGATGAGTATGAAGGAGAAAATGAGACACCTATAGATGACCTAGAAATAGTTGGCCTAGTAAATACCCAGGTAGAAGCCAACCTAGAGGTAGTTGACCCTAACCACATCCAACCAAAAGCTATAGTGGAAGAACAAATAGAGGAAGAGAACCTAGGTACTGCTGTTAGAGCCTTACCTAAGGAAACCATAGAGGAGAGCCAAATTATAGAGTCTAGTCCTGAAATACAAGAACCTGAAGAATTTATTAAGGACCTGATCTCTTTGAATCAGTACCCTCAGGATGAGCCTCCTCCTATAGTTCCTATTAAGGATCTCTTCCTGAGATTAATAACCCATCCTTCCATTATACAAACCCCGTAGATATATCGCAACCCCGTAAGGTTAATCTCATTAGTCTAGGATTAGTCCCTGACATGCCTTCTTATATCGAACTTTACCCAACTAAACTTGAACCTTTTTCCCTACCCTACCAAACTAATTCTGAACCCACTTCCTATTTTCTGCCCTTTCCTGACACCTCCAGCATTTCTAGGATTATTAGATTGCATTTAACAGAGATTAGCGTACTGCATGCATTCATTACGCATGTTAGGTTTTCATTATACTTCTGGCATACCCTCTGGCATTTGCTTGGAGTCCATTGTAAATACACTTGTGCACACCACACTAGGGTCAGACCTAGAGAGTCTATAGTCTCTTAGGTTTAGGCCCACAAAAGTCTAATAAATTTCCTTCGATAGGAATGCAAAGTCGAGTGTATTAGGTGTTAGTTTGAGTCCTTTGCATCATCTTGTTAGGAATCTGCATGTGCCTAGCATGTTCACCACCCGCACTAATGTTAAACAAACTGGCTAATTCCCGAAGATGGATCAAAGAATTTGATGTAGTGGATTCTATCTTGGTTAGGCTTAGGCCTAAAAGAAGCTTCATGCTCGCAGAGCTGGACCTTTTAAAGTGATAGAGAAGGTTGGATCAAATGCCTAGGTGTTAGACTTGCCTTCGGATTTGGGCATTAATGCTACCTTCAATATTACAGACCTGGTTGAGTATAGGGAACTGACAGCGCTACCTAGTGAGGCCTTTGGACCTATTCCTTTTCATTGTGAGTGACCCTAACCTAGAGTGTCCACAAACAAATTTGGCCTGAGAGAGGAGAACGGATCGAGCGTATCCTGGACGATCAAGCCATCACGACCCAGGGCCATGACTATCAACTCTTCCTTGTCCGATGGCAAGGCCGGCAAGAGTCGGACGATTCGTGGATTTCTTGAGAGGACTTGCAATGCCTCAACCCAGACCTTCTCGAGAGATATGTGAGCCAGTCTGACCTTCACTCGATAGGGTCGAGTTCCTCCCACCCTAGGAGAATTGGTGGGGACACCTGAGGCACCAGAATAAGATAGAGGCTTCTTCAACCCTCTGTAAATTGACCAATAATTTATGAGTCCATCTGTAATAAGGGCTTAGCTCATCTGAGTCCATTTTAGTTGTTATTTGAGTTTTTTGAGTTATTATTTCAGTTCTGTACTAGTCAGCTCATGTTGAGCTAGTTCAGTCCGATGTTGGTCAGCTCATGTTGAGCTAATTTTATTTTTTTGAGTCCTATCCAAGCATACTGAAGACTCAAGACCACATCATACAAGTAAAGACCAAGTCCAACCAGATTGCAGACATGGAAGTTTAGCCCAAGTCCAACCCAGCTTGAAGATTTGAAGACCCCAGGAGGAAAATCAAAAATAATTCCTTGCAGATGCCCTCCAAATGCCTAGATTTCCTTCCAGATGCCAAAATATACTCATAGACCAAGGCATCCATGATTTTAGAGGTCCATCTACATCCTAGCCCAAAGAAATCAAGCCCAGGCGCCAAGCCCAAGCCCCAAAGAAGCAAGATACCATGGAATATTCCTGTTACCTGGCTACCAGGCCACCCTAGCTTCCAGAGGCCCAAACCCATGCACCCGGGCCCCTTTGGGCCGGCCCCTTGCTGCTCTTAGAAGCCCAACACGCCCCCTAGGTGTCCTTGGAGTGTTGGCCAAGTTAAGAGAAATTTTAGGGATTTTTTCTACCTAATGTTTCCTTTTTTTCTAGCTAGGATTTGAGAGGGAAAAGGATTCTCATGTAAAGACTAATGTGCCCTTACTTGGAGACCAAGGTTAAGGGTCTATTTAAGGGACCCTAGCCTCTTGTATGAAGGGAGAATTTTTGATGAATGAAAACCTTGAGTTCTTCTATTGAGTTGTCTGATACCCTGCTGTGTGCATAAAGGGGTTTGTGAGAGTTCTTCTTCCTGGTGTTTGCAATCATCTTCCTGTTGCCAATAAACCCTCCAGATCCCTGGACGCCCACTCCAAAAGAAGCCTTCCCTTGCTATTTTTCCTTTGTTTTATTGTTTCTTTGTGAGTTTTCTAACCCTGACAGGTCATTTACAGGTCCCCGAGTTCCTATGAATCCATCGACTCCAGCCAAGCCTCAATCGGATCACCGAGCAGAAAGCCGGGTATCCGCGGGTCTTTGGCTCAGTTTTCCAGGCCGCATCCATCGAGGAACGAGAGACCCTTTTGCTACGATCTTCACAGACATTGTCAGGTACACCCCCTCTACCTCCAGTAGTTTTATTGTAGGAGAACTTGCCCTAACCGAGGCTTCTCAGCCCCGGCGATCCTTCTTTTCTACTTTTCTAGGTCCTAATCTGCATGCTGATCTTCTAAAATTCATATAAAATTCCCTATAACTTATTTTAATCTAAAATTCAGGAATTAATCACTCAACCCCACATATAAAATATACAAAAAAAATTGCATGCATATTAGTCCCCCATCAGATTAGTGCCCATATCAGAAACAAGGACCTAGCCAATTTTTTCCTAGCCGACCTTCTCCAACTATTCCTAAGATTCACAAGGCTTACATTAACGCAGAAGTATATGAAGCTAATGTGAATTTAGTGGATGAGTATAAGGGAGAAAAGAACACACCTCTAGAAGACCTCGAACTAGTAGACCCCGTAGGTTCCCAGCTAGAAACCAATCTAAAGTTAGCTAACCCTGACCATGCCCAGATTGAACAAGCTGTAGAGGACCAATTAGAGGATGAGAACTCTGATACTAGGATTTTACCTGAGGAAACACTAGAAAAGGGTCTAATTGTAGAGCCTATTCCTAAATTCCATGAACAAGAAGACTTTATTGAGGATTTGGCTTACTTAACCCATTTCCTCAGGATGAATCCCTTCCTGCCATTCCTATTGAAGATCTCTTCCCAGAAATTGTTGACCCATCCCTCCAGAGCATGGACCTTTTCTTTCCCATAGATATATCGCAACCCTATAAGGTTAGCCTCATTAGTCTAGGATTAGTCCCTGACATACCTTCTTTTATCCTACTTTATCCAACTAACCCGGAACCTTTTTCTCTACCCTACCAGACTAATTTTGAATTCACTTCCTATTTTCTACCCTTTCCAGACACCTCCATCATTTCTAGGATCATTAGATTGTATTTAGTTGAGATTAGCGTACTGCATGCATTCATTACGCATGTTAGGTTTGCATTATACTTCTGGCATACCCTTTGGAATTTGTTAGGAGCCCATTATAAGTTTTCATGTGCATGTCAAGCTAGGATCAAACCTAGAGAACCTATAATCTCTTAGGTTTAGGTCTAAAGAGTTCAATAAAATTTCCTTCCATAGGAATGCAGAGTCAAGTCTGTTAGGTGTAGGTTTGAGTCCTTTGCATCATCTTGTTAGGAGTCTGCATGTACCCAGCATGTTCACCACCTACACTAATTTTAAAAAAAACTAGCTAATTTTTCGAAGAAAGGTCAAGGAATTTAATGTAATGGATTCTATCTTGGTTAGGCTTAGGCCTAAAAGAAGCTTCATGCTCATAGAGTCGGACCTTTTAAAGTGATAGAGAAAGTTGGATCAAATGCCTAGGTGTTAGACTTGGCTTCAGATTTGGGTATTAGTTCTACCTTCAATATTATAGACCTGGTTGAGTACAGGGACTCGGCAGCGATACCTAGTGATGCCTTTGGACCTATCCCCTCCTGTTGTGAGTGACCCTAACCCAGAGTGTCCATTAACAAATTTGGCCTGAGAGAGGAGAACGGATCAAGCATATCCTGGATGATCAAGCCATCATGACCCAGGGCCGCGGCTATAACAATTCCTGGTCTGATGGTAAGGCCAGCCAGAGTTGGATGATTCGTGGATTTCTCGAGAGGACTTGCAGCACCTCAACCCAAACCTCCTCGAGAGAGATGTGAGCCAGCTTGATCTTCACTCGACAGGGTCGAGTTCCTCCCACCCCGAGAGAATTGGTGGGGACACCAGAGGCATCAGAATAAGACAGAGGCTTTTCAACCCTCTGTGGATTGATCAATAATTTATGAGTCCATCGGTAATAAGGGCTTAGCCCATCTGAGTCCATTTTAGTTATTATTTGAGTCTTTTGAGTTGTTATTTTAGTTCTATACTAGTCAGCTTATATTGAGCTAGTTCAATCCAATGCTAGTCAGCTCATATTGAGCTAATTTTTTTTTTTTGAGTCCTATTCAAATACACTGAAAACTCAAGACTAAATCATACAAGTGAAGACCAAGTCCAACCAGATTGAAGACATGAAAGTATAGCCCAAGTCCAACCCAGATTGAAAATTTGAAGACCCCAGGAGGAAAATCAGAAACTCTGATTCCTTGCAGATGCCCTCCAGATGTCCAGATTCCCTTCAAGATGTCAAAGTATATTCATAGACCAAGGCATCTATGATTCCAGAGATCCATCTACATCCTAGACCAAAGAAATCAAGCCCAGGCACCAAGCCCAAGCCCTTAAGAAGCAAGATACCAGGGAATATTCCTGCTACCTGGCTACCAGGATACCCAAGCTTCTAAAGGCCCAAGCCCAGGCACCTGAGCCCCTTTGGGCCGGCCCCTTACTGCTCTTAGAAGCCCAACACGCCCCCCTAGGTGTCCTTGGAGTGTTGACCAAGTCAAGAGAATTTTTAGGGATTTTTTCTACCTAATGTTTCCTTATTTTCTAACTAGGGTTTGAGAAGGATAAGGATTCTTATGTAATGTCTAATGTACCCTTACTTGGGGCCCAAGACCAAGGGTCTATTTAAAGGACCCTAGTCTCTTATATGAGATTACTTTTGATATATGAAAATACTTGAGTTTCCTTCAATTTTTGTGTGATACCCTGCTGTGTGCATAAAGGGGTTTGTGAGTTCTTCTTCCGGTGTTTGCAACTACATCCTGCCGCCAGCCAATCCTCTAGAGTCTTGGCTGCCCACTCCAAATTTTCCTTCTCCTTTGCTATTTTTCTTTATTTTCTTGATCTCCTTTGAGTTTTCTAACCCCTGACAGGTCATTTGTAGGTCCCTGAGTTCCTACAAATCCAACGACTCTAGCCAAGCCTCAATCGGACCACCGAGCAAAAAGCCGGGTATCTGCGGGTCTTTGGCTCAATTTTCCAGGCCACATCCATTAAGGAATGAGAGATCCCTTCACTGTGATCTTCATCGGGCACTTTAGACGTTGTCAGGTACCCCCCCTCTACCTCCAGTAATTATATTATAGGAGAACTTGCCCTAACCGAGGCTTCTCAGTCCCGACGATCCTTCTTTATTACTTTCTAGGTCCTAATCTGCATGCTTGACTTCAAAAATTCATACATAATTCCCTACAACTTATTTTGATCTGAAATTCAGGATTTAATCACTTAACTCCACATATAAAACAAACAAAATAATTGCATGCATATTAGTCCCGCATCATGGTTGATCTCACAGCCACTTGTGTAGAGACACTAATACAAGGATAAGGGTGCTCATTAGGATATGAGTTCACTGAACTGATCTACACCGGGACTATCTTATGGAAGTCTTACTACTTGTTGAAAGATAGATCTCAAAGTAGGAGTTGTGCAAGTGATCTTTAGACCAGAGGTCACCATGGTTCCTTGTGCACACTAAGCCATGTTTTGGTTTATACTCATTCATGACATTAAGTCATGTATGGGGTGTTCTCGGATATGGTGGAAGGTGTACGAAGGATATGAGTGGACCAACAATGAATCGATCATTCTTGGTAAGAGAAATTATTATCCCAAGTGGTCTCTTATATTGATGACTCAAGAAGTCGTTGATCAAAGCATGATGAGATTAGAAGTGGTTTCTAATCAGTCATCACTGAGTCTTTATTATCGAATAGAGATTCGAAATGACTAAGTGTTAGGGTTTGACATTCATCCATACCCATCACTTAATCGGGATAATGGAAGATCGAAAGATTGAATTGCATGGTAACTTTTTACTGAAGGGTATTTTGGTACTTTCTACCAAATTTTTCATCTTCTGGTAGGCATGATATATTGCTAGACATCAATCATGTCTTGTAGGTATTCATGAACCAATTGGATTGGTTTCATGAGTTAATTCGATGGACAGATTGAATTGGCAATTTAAGTCAGCTCAATTTGACCTAATTAGGTCAATCAGGTTCGACGGTTTGAATCGGCTAAACCTAAACCTATTGCTGGCTAGATGTAGAACCCAAAGGGTCACACACATTAGGGAGTTGACCAAGGAATTCATTCATAATTTAATTAGGGTCATGGGATCATAATTGGTTAGCTAGATTGCACACTAGCATGTGTAGGCTAACTTAATTCCTAACCCAAGTCAATTTGGGTCCAGTTGCTTGCTAATTTGATTAACCAATTTAAGAGAGACTTAAATTGGGTTATGTCTAGATTAAGAAAATCTTTATCAAGTTTTATCCTAATTTAATTGGATATGGAATGCCACTTGGACTGGAATCCAAGTCATCATGGAATCCTTGGGTGCATATGTGCGCATGCCACGGAATGGATCGCAGAAAGGATCGAGAGTCCTTCTGCAGATGAATCACTTTGGCTGATTCATCTAGGATTGTCTTGGCACATATCCCCATGCCTCTTAGGATTATTCTTGACCAGTCAACACATTTTAAATTGGCATGAATAGGCTTGGAAAGAGAACACGCGCATGAAGAGACGCGTCTCTTCATTTGGCACACAATTTTAAGCAGTATCCTTCTGCTATCAGAACTCTTCAAATTCTTCGATGCTTGGAGATTGAAGAGACACCTCTTAGCTTCCCAGGGACCAGTACTTGACATGTGGCATGTCAGAAATCATCCAGGAATGAGAAGGGATGCAGATATGAGCCTTGGTGCATGAATCAACTTATTGGATATGACTTTTCAAGCCAGATAACTTCTCTTCGATCTTGAGAAATCATATCTGATAAGTTGATGGCTGGACATATCACACACCCCTCTTAAGATTATAAATAGGGGTGGTGTTATGTTTTTCAAAAGAGTTCCACCATAGTTTTCATTCTGAGTGTTTTACCTTCCTCCCTCCTCCTTAAGACAAACCTTGTCTCTTTAAGACAAGGTTGTTCTTACTAGGACGAGTCTTAGGATTTAAGACATAAGCCTAGAGTGTCTTATAGGAGGGCAATCCCAAATCTAAGAGTGGTTTTGGAAAGCATTCAGAGTACCCTATAGGAGGATACGGTGTCCTACAAAGGTCAAAGTCCAGAAGGCTATCAAGAGGAGTCCTAGTCAAGCAAGCAACTGAAGTAGTTCTTCCTTGGGTCAATTCCTATATGGATCATCGTTGGAGGGCTTGCACATGTAAGCCTAGTGGAAAGAAGTAGAAAACAACATTTCAGGTATTTCTCATGAACCATATTAATGATATATTAGTTGTATATGAATGAGGGGATCTTGGGATTAGGATTTCTAGCAAATAAGGGTTTTTCTTTGTGCAAATTTTTGAAATCCTATGCATCATACATGCATGATGACCCTTAAGAAACCCATCAGTTTTAAAAGATGTTCTTATTTATTTTCCAAATTGACAAGCATCATAAATTTTATCTTTTTCAAAACTAAGTTTTGGTAAATCTCTTACTAAATTCTTTTTGCATAATTTATAAAGTAGATGCATGCTTGCATGACCTAACCTACGATGCCAAAGCCAATTAGTCTCATTAATTGTAGAATTCATTGCAACTAGGAATTCACCATCATATAAAGATAAATTATCATGGTCAACAAGATAGATGTTGCCATGCCTATTTTCAATGAATTTCACTCCATTACTATCAGGACTAGAAACCATTCAAAGTAATGATTCAAAAACTACTATAAATCCTTTATCACAAAACTGACTAATACTATGTAGATTATGCTTTAATTGATGGGGAACTAATATGCACGCAATTTTTTTTGTATGTTTTACATGTTGAGTTAGGTGATTAATTCCCAAATTTCAGATCAAAATTATTTGTAGGGAATTTTGTATGAATTTTTGAAGATCAGCATGCAGATTAGGACCTAGAAAAGTAGCAAAGAAGGACCGCCGGGGCTGAGAAGCCTCGGTTAGGGCAAGTTCTCCTACAATAAAACTACTGGAGGTAGAGGGGTGTACCTGACAACGTTTGTGAAGATTGCAGCGAAGGGGTCTCTCGTTCCTCGACGGATGCGGCCTGGAAAACCGAGCCAAAGACCCGCGGATACCCGGCTTTCTGCTCGGTGATCCGATTGAGGCTTGGCTGGAGTCGTTGGATTCGTAGGAACTCAGGAACCTGCAAACGACCTGTCAGGGGTTAGAAAGCTCACAAAGGAACAAGAAAACAAAGTAAAAATAGCAAGGAAAGGCTTCTTTTGGAGTGGGCATCCAGGGATCTGGAGGGTTTGTTGGCAGCAGGAAGATGATTGCAAACACCGGGAAGAAGAACTCTCACAAACCCCTTTATGCACACAGCAGGGTATCACACCACTCAATAGAAGAACTCAAGGTTTTCATTCATCAAAAATTCTCCTCATACAAGAGGCTAGGGTCCTTAAATAGACCCTTAACCTTGGGCTCCAAGTAAGGGTACATAAGTCTTTACATAAGAATCCTTTTCCCTCTCAAACCCTAACTAGAAAATAAGGAAATATTAGGTAGAAAAATCCCTAAAAATTTTCTTGACTTGGTCAAGACTCCAAGGATGCCTAGGGGGGCGTGTTGGGCTTCTAGGAGCAGCAAAAGGCCAGCCCAAAGGGGCTCGGGTGCATGGGTTTGGGCCTCTGGAAGCTGGGGTGGCCTGGTAGCCAGGTAGCAGGAATATTCCCTGGTATCTTGCTTCTTAGGGGCTTGGGCTTGGCACCTGGGCTTGATTTCTTTGGGCTAGGATGCAGATGGGCCTCTGGAATCATGGATGCCCTTATCTATGAATATAATTTGGCATCTGGAAGGGAATCTGGGCATCTGGAGGGCATCTGCAAGAAATCAGGGTTTTCTGAATTTTCCTCCTGGGGTCTTCAAATCTTCAAGCTGGGTTGGACTTGTGCTATACTTCCATGTCTTCAATCTAGTTGGACTTGGTCTTCACTTATATGATATAGTCTTGAGTCTTCAGTATGCTTGGACAGGACTCAAAAAAATAAAATTAGCTCAACATGAGCTGACTAGCATTGGACTGAACTAGCTCAACATGAGCTGACTAGTACAGAACTGAAATAACAACTAAAAATACTCAAATAACAACTAAAATGGACTCAGATGAGCTAAGCCCTTATTACAGATGGACTCATAAATTATTGATCAATTTACAGAGGGTTGAAAAAGCCTCTGTCTTATTCTGGTGCCTCGGTGTCCCCACCAATTCTCCCGGGGTGGGAGGAACTCGACCCTGTCGAGTGAAGGTCAGACTGGCTCACATATCTCTCGAGAAGGTCTGGGTTGAGGCGTTGCAAGTCCTCTTGAGAAATCCATGAATCGTCCGACTCTGGCCGGCCTTGCCATCGGACCAGGAAGCGTTGATAGTCATGGCCCTGGGTTGTGATGGCTTGATCGTCCAGGATACGCTCGATCCGTTCTCCTCTCTCATGCCAAATTTGTTTGTGGACACTCTAGGTTAGGGTCACTCACAATGAAAAGGTCCAAAGGCCTCACTAGGTATCGCTGCCGGTTCCCTATACTCAACCAGGTTCGTATATTGAAGGTAGAACTAACGCCCAATTCCGAAGGCAATTCTAACACCTAGGCATTTGATCCAACCTTCTCTATCACTTTAAAAGGTCCGGCTCTGCGAGCATGAAACTTCTTTTAGGCCTAAGCCTAACCAAGATAGAATCCACTACATCAAATTCTTTGATCCATCTTCGGGAATTAGCCAGTTTGTTTAACATTAGTGCGGGTGGTGAACATGTTAGGCACATGCAGACTCCTAACAAGATGATGCAAAGGACTCAAACTAACACCTAATACACTCGACTTTGCATTCCTATCGAAGGAAATTTATTAGACTTTTATGGGCCTAAACCTAAGAGACTATAGACTCTCTAGGTCTGACCCTAGTGTGGTGTGCACAAGAGTATTTACAATGGACTCCAAGCAAATGCCAGAGGGTATGCCAGAAGTATAATGCAAACCTAACATGCGTAATGAATGCATGCAGTACGCTAATCTCTGTTAAATGCAATCTAATAATCCTAGAAATGCTGGAGGTGTCAGGAAAGGGCAGAAAATAGGAAGTGGGTTCAGAATTAGTTTGGTAGGGTAGGAAAAAGGTTCAAGGTTAGTTGGATAAAGTTCGATATAAGAAGGCATGTCAGGGACTAATCCTAGACTAATGAGGTTAACCTTACGAGGTTGAGCTATATCTACAGGGTTTGCATAATGGAAGGATGGGTCGCCAATTTTGGGGAAGAGGTCCTTATTGGGAACTATAGGAGGGGACTCATCTTGAAGGTATTGATTCAAAGAGATCAGGTCCTTAATAAATTCTTCTGGTTCTTGTATTTTTGGACTAGACTCTGTAATTTGGCTCTCCTCTATGGTTTCCTCAGGTAAGGCTCTAGCAGCAGTACCTAGGTTCTCTTCCTCTATTTGTTCTTCCATTATAGCTTTAGGTTGGATGTGGTCAAGGTCAACTAGCTCTGGGTTGGTTTCTACCTGGGTATCTACTGGGTCAGCTAATTCTAGGTCTACTAAAGGTGTCTCCTCTTCTCCCTCATACTCAGCCACTAGGCTCACATCAGCTTCATACACTTCCACGTTAATGTAAGCCTTGAAAATCTCAGGAATGGTTGGAGAAGGTCGGCTAGCAGGAAATTGGTTAGGTTCTGGTATCTGATTATGGGTACTACTCCTAGTAGGTTCAGGTTGCATAAGAGGTAGTGGCTCACTATTGGGTTCATATTTAGGGATACTAATCCTATGGGGTTCAAGTTGACTAGAAGAAGCATGACTAGTACTAGGTTGATACTTAGGGGTTATGGGTTCTCTAGGCTCATAGGACAAGGGTGCAGATCTATGGGTCATGGGATTATAGGATCTGGGGTCATAGGGTTTTGGGTCAGCTCTATGATCAGGTTCTAAGGATGGATCATGGTATGGGGTCCTCCTAAGGTTGGGATTCCTATATGGGTCAGGATATTGGGTTCTCCTAGGGTTGGACTCCCTATATGGGTCAGAATATTGGGTTCTCCTAGGGTTGGGCTCCCTATATGGGTCAGAGTATTGGGTTCTCCTAGGGTTGGGCTCCCTATATGGGTCAGAGTATTGGGTTCTTCTAGGATTGGACTCCCTATATGGGTCAAAGTATTGGGTTCTCCTGGGTTCAGTATCATAATAATGGTCACGGTAAGGGGTTCTTCTAGGTTCAGTATCATAATAAGGGTCATGGTAAGGGGTTCTTCTAGGTTCAGTATTATTGTATGGGTCAGGCTGAGGGGCTCTCCTAGGTTCAATCTCTCGGTATGGATCAGGGTTTGGGGTCCTCCTAGGTTGAGGATTGTAGTACGGGTCAGAATAAGGGGATCTCCTAGGTTCGACCTCATGGTATAGATCAGGGTTTGGGGTTCTCCTAGGTTGAGGGGACTCAGGATCTGGCTCAGATTGTGACCCATGGGTTCTTGCTATGGTCCCTACACGGCCTCCTAACTGGTCAAACCTTTTGGCAAGATGGTCAATTCTATTGTTGGTTTGGGTACCACACTGAGTTAACTGGGTAGTCATCTGGGCCATTTGATCAGCTAGGGCTTTTATTTGGGCTTGTAAGTTTTCCATGGGTTTAGACATTTGTGAAGGAGGTGGGTGATATGAAACTCCTGATCTAGTGTTCATACAAGACTCGATCAGACCGACTATAACTGACTAGACCTAGAGTCCAAACTAGATGCTCAATCAGGGTGGCAAACTAGCCTATAGTAACCCTGTACTCAGCCAGGCAGGTGTAAGGGGAGTGTTAGGTCCCTGATTGCCAATCTTAGACACCAATCAGAGATTGGCCAGGTAGGCGGACCAGCACACAAGCCCTTCGGGATTGAATCCCTAAACCACCGTTCTAGACACTGAGCACAAGGCACACACAGGTTAACTTGACACAATGATCTAACACTAGCCCGGACCCGACCAGTTGGTGTCCCTAGCCCACTAGGGCAAATTAAGTCTAATTAATTTTAGGTTAAGGCTTGGGACTAAATGCAAGGGATGTGGTTTTGGGCTAAGGAGAGGTGATCAAATCCTCCCCCCATCTGATATAGCAAGAGTGCCTTTAAAAGTAAATTATGCAATGATGGCAGGCAGATGAGGATGCAAATTAGGGTTTAGATATTTTTTTTGGTATTTTTGGAGAATTTGTATTTTTTTTTTTGGTATTTTTTTAAATAGAAGAAAACTTGCAAATCATGGCCTAATATACTGGAAATATACTAAAATTAAGAAATATGTAAAAACTCCCAAACAAAACCCTAAAACTTCCAAACTTGTCTTGCTAAAAAAAATAGAGCCGAGAATTTGCAGGCCCTGTTTCGGCTTGCAAAACATTCACAGGCCATAATAAAATCTGAAAAAAATATTAAAATTACTGTGAATTATGGTAAATCCAGGAGAATAAATTTTAGAATTTTTTGAGTTTTTAACAGGGAGAAATAATTAAAATAATAGAGTATATACGGATTGAAAAATTATAGAAAACAAGCCCTAATCTAAGCTCTGATACCAAATGATGGGGAACTAATATGCATGCAATTTTTTTGTATGTTTTACATGTTGAGTTAGGTGATTAATTCCCAAATTTCAGATCAAAATTATTTGTAGGGAATGTTTTATGAATTTTTGAAGATCAGCATGCAGATTAGGACCTAGAAAAGTAGCAAAGAAGGACCGCCGGGGCTGAGAAGCCTCGGTTAGGGCAAGTTCTCCTACAATAAAACTACTGGAGGTAGAGGGGTGTACCTGACAATGTTTGTGAAGATCGCAGCGAAGGGGTCTCTCGTTCCTCGACGGATGCGGCCTGGAAAACCGAGCCAAAGACCCGCGGATACCCGGCTTTCTGCTCGGTGATCCGATTGAGGCTTGGCTGGAGTCGTTGGATTCGGAACTCAGGGACCTGCAAACGACCTGTCAGGGGTTAGAAAGCTCACAAAGGAACAAGAAAACAAAGTAAAAATAGCAAGGAAAGGCTTCTTTTGGAGTGGGCATCCAGGGATCTGGAGGGTTTGTTGGCAGCAGGAAGATGATTGCAAACACCGGGAAGAAGAACTCTCACAAACCCCTTTATGCACACAGCAGGGTATCACACCACTCAATAGAAGAACTCAAGGTTTTCATTCATCAAAAATTCTCCTCATACAAGAGGCTAGGGTCCCTTAAATAGACCCTTAACCTTGGGCTCCAAGTAAGGGTACATAAGTCTTTACATAAGAATCCTTTTCCCTCTCAAACCCTAACTAGAAAATAAGGAAATATTAGGTAGAAAAATCCCTAAAAATTTTCTTGACTTGGTCAAGACTCCAAGGATGCCTAGGGGCGCGTGTTGGGCTTCTAGGAGCAGCAAAAGGCCAGCCCAAAGGGGCTCGGGTGCATGGGTTTGGGCCTCTGGAAGTTGGGGTGGCCTGGTAGCCAGGTAGCAGGAATATTCCCTGGTATCTTGCTTCTTAGGGGCTTGGGCTTGGCACCTGGGCTTAATTTCTTTGGGCTAGGATGCAAATGGACCTCTGAATCATGGATGCCCTTATCTATGAATATACTTTGGCATCTGGAAGGGAATCTGCGCATCTGGAGGGCATCTGCAAGAAATCTGGGTTTCTGAATTTTCCTCCTGGGGTCTTCAAATCTTCAAGCTGGGTTGGACTTGTGCTATACTTCCATGTCTTCAATCTAGTTGGACTTGGTCTTCACTTATATGATATAGTCTTGAGTCTTCAGTATGCTTGGACAGGACTCAAAAAAATAAAATTAGCTCAACATGAGCTGACTAGCATTGGACTGAACTAGCTCAACATGAGCTGACTAGTACAGAACTGAAATAACAACTAAAAATACTCAAATAACAACTAAAATGGACTCAGATGAGCTAAGCCCTTATTACAGATGGACTCATAAATTATTGATCAATTTACAGAGGGTTGAAAAAGCCTCTGTCTTATTCTGGTGCCTCCGGTGTCCCCACCATTAATCCTTCAACTAATAGAACATTATCAATACAAGTAGAATGGGAGATGTAAATTTTACCAATACCAATGATTTTTTCTTTACCATTATCTCCGAAAGTTACACTCCCTCCATTTAGTGCCTCAAGAGATGTAAATTCTTTACATCTCCTATCATGTGTCTTGAGCAACCACTGTCAAGATACCACAGTCTTTTCATTTTTTGGTTCCAAGACACACCTGCAAAATAGATCAAGTTTTCATTTTAGGTATCCAAGCCATCTTCGATCCTTTAGGGTTAGTGCTAAGGGCTGTTCCTTTAGGAACCCAAACATTTCTAGAATTGTTTAACTTTCTAAGATCACACTGATAAGGTTTATGCCCAAATTTCTTACAACTATAACAACATTAGATGATGCATGAACAAAGAAATTTTTGAAAAATTTTTGTTTCTTTTGCTGCTTATAGCCAAGTCATGCTTTATCAAATATAGATCTTTGATTGTTCAATAATATATTTAACTTTTTAGAACTAAATGTAAATTCCTCAACAAAAGGTTTAACTTTGTCAAGCTCTTATTGGAATTTCTTATTTTCTTCCTTAAGGTCTTTGTTTTTCTTTAGAAGTTTATTATTTGTAGCAATAACCTTGGATCTTTTGAAAACTTCTATTTCCATAGATAAAACATTCTTTTGTTTTTCTTAAACATCCATTTTAGTTTTCAAATCATTGTTTTCTTTGTAAGATTGGTGTTTTCATGAGGAAATGAATCAGCATTCCTTTTCAACTTTTTATTTTCAATTTTTAGTAATTTATATTCATGCATGAGTTCATCAAATGCATCTCCAAGTTCATCAAATGTAAAATTGAGTTCAAGTTTAGATTGTACCTCATCTTCTTAAGCCATGAGGCAGAGATTGGCTACTTCTGATTATTCTTCCTCTGAGTTGGAGTCTTCACTGTCATTCCATGTAGCCTTCATCACCTTCTTTCAAAACTTTTTTTGGATTTCTTTAAGAGAGGACAATCAGTCTTGAAGTGTCCAAGCTTCTTGCATTCGAAGCAAATTGGTTGATCCTTCTTCTCTTTTTCTTTTTCTTTTCCCTTTTACTTGCTAGGTTGAGGCATCTTTTTGTAGGAAAATTTCTTCCTCCTCGTGAATCTTCTAAATTTTCTTACAATAAGTGCCTCTTCAACCTTATTGTCTTCTTCTTTGGATTCTTCACTAGAATGCTCATCTGGTGTAGTGGATTTGAATGCTATTTGCTTTTTCTTTCGATCCACATCCATTGACTTTTGTTTCATGTTCAACTCATAAGTCATAAGTGAACCAACAAGTTGCTTCATGGGAAGTGTCTCAACATGTTTGGCTTCTTAAATTAACATCACTTTTGGATCCCAAGATGTTAGTAATGACCTGAGAATTTTATTTATAAAATCAGTATTAGACATAATTTTTCCAAGACTTCTTATACCATTTATAAAATTAGTAAATCTAGTATATATTTCAGTAATAGATTTATTAGGCTCCATTCTAAACATCTCATATGTATGTACAAGCATAATAACTTTTGTATTTTTCACATGATTGGCACCCTCATGAGTAACCACAAGTGTATCCCATATTTCCTTCGCAGAGGTGCATGTGAAAATTATATTAAATTCACTAGGATCCAATGCACTAGAGCAAATTTATTGCCTTAGCATTAAGCTCAGATTGCTTAATGTCATTTCATCCCAATCGTCTTCAAGTTTTGGAATGGAAATTGTTGACCCCTTGAGTGATTTTGATGATAACAAAATATTGGAGCATGCACATATATTACTAACTACTCTCAAGTGTTTCACAAGTTTTGTAGGATGATTCTTATTGTTTATCAACTACTCATACTTCATTATGTTGAGTGTATTAAGTAATATTGTATAAGTGTGATGTAAAGAACCCCTTGAAAAATCTTTATAAAATCATGAAAATGGGTTACTTCTATGAGTGTTGTGCTCTAGATTTAATTTGAGTTGGTTTATATTGAATGTTGGAGAGTATTGGTGAGAGTGTTCTTGAGTCTAATTGTAAATTTCCTAAAGAAGTCACTCAAACTAATCTAGCCAGAAGAAGAGCCGACTCTTTCTCATGGCACGCACTAAGGATTATGGCACGCAGCAATCCAAGCTGACTCGAGTAGAACTGAGCTAACTTATCCAATGTCCATTCCTAATATTTTTTGAGAACAAGCTAGGCGAGTCGACCCCAACAAGAATGAACCAACTCTGCTAGACCAAATTTTGAAGAACTGAGAAAGCGAGCAGACCCGATCTGCAATGAGCCGACTCCTCCAAAGTAAAGATTTCTGAATCTGAGATGAAGAGTCAACCCAAGTAGAAGCTAGTCGACTCCATGAGTTCAATGATTTCAATGATGGATGTTCCAGCCGACCCGAGCGATCATGAGCCGACTCTTCCAAAGTAAAGATTCTGCTCCCTGAGACAAAGAGCCGACTCTGCTGAAGAAATGGTGACTTTACCTACTGACTCGAAGGATCCGAGCTGACTCAAAGAATTTGAGCTGACTCGAGTGTCATTTCCAGGTACACAACGGCTAGTTCTAGAATTCATTTCTAATGCTAGAAAGTGCTCCAACGGCTAGTTTTCAAATCCCAACTGTCTTCAATGGCCATAACCTTTGGGGAAAGGTATAAGACTATATATTTAAGGGATTTGATCATTTAAAAAAGAAGTTTTGAGAAGATTTGAATAGTTTTGAAAAAGGGAGAAGAGATTTTATTGAATATCCACCAACCAAGAAACAAGTGAGCATTCAAAGCAGACTTCACTCTTCACCAACTCCCATCTAAAGATTGAAGCATTTGTTGAAGAAAGAAAGTAAGCCTCTCAAGTGCATTATAGAAGAATAAAAGATGGCTTCATCAGCACAAAAGCAGCAACTATCTGACAATAAGAATTTGTCATTTATTGTTGCAATTACTTTCAACTTCTTTATGAATTACTTGGGTTATTGGTGATCCTAGTTGAAAAACCAAATAGGTTCTTGGTGAGCCTTAGCAAAAAACCAAGTTAGGTTCTTGGTGATCCTGATAAAACTAATTTAGGTTCTTGGTGATCCTATGTTAAAACCAAGTTGGGTTTTTTTGGTGCTCCCATTTTAAAACCAAAGGGTGTAGGGTTTTTTTGGTGATCCCGGTAAAAACCAAAATATAGAGGTTTTGGATTGGGAGCCTGTAAAACAGTCCTACTATATTTGGGTATGAATATAGTAGAAATCCTAAGTGGTATCTTGGATAGTGGACATAGGAGCGGGTTTGCTCCGAACCACTATAATATTTGGTGTTTGTATTGATGCCTTTGTCTTTCTATTTAACTTGTGCTTTACATTCATAACCACATCACCATTCACTAAGATAAGTTAATTTCCTAAAGCACATATCTACAGCAGTAATTTTTGAAATCCCAATTCACACCCCTCTTGGATAGCCACCTGGTTAACAACTGGTATCAGAGTAGTGTCTCTAAATACATTAGAGTAAAGATTGATGGCTCATCCTATGAGTACATACTTGGCCGAAGGCCAATCAACTAATTGACCTCCACTCTTCACTAGCATAAATTATTCTTACTGGAAAGCTAAAATGAAAATTTTTATTCAAGTAATTGATTTTCAGTTATGGAAGGTCATTCTTAAAGGGCCACATATTCCCATGATCAAAGTTGATGGCATGGATATCCCTAAGCCTAAAGAGGAATTGGTTGAACATGACATGAAATTAGAGAAATTAAATGCCAAAGCAATGAATTTGCTATAATATGCTTTGGACAGCAATGAGTTTAATCGAATTTCTATTTGCTCTTCTGCAAAGAAAATTTGGGATAAACTTGAGGTGCCCCATGAAGGAACTTCCTAAGTGAAGTCCTTAAAAATTAATCTTCTTGTACATAATTACGAACTATTTAAAATGAAACCTAATGAAACAATCTCTGCCATGTTTTCATGCTTCACTGATATTATTAATGGCTTAAAAAGTCTTGGCAGGGTATATTCCAAAGCTGACCTTGTACAGAACATTTTAAAATCTATTCCGGACAAATGGGATCCAAAAGTGACCACCATCCAGGAAGCAAAATATTTAAATACTTTACTGCTGGATGAACTGCTATGATCTCTCATCACTCATGAACTGACCATACAGCACAGAACTGATGATGATCAAAAGAAGAAAAAATCTATTGCCTTCAAAGCTGCTATGGATTCAAGAAAGGATGATGATGAATCAGAATAAGAATGCTCCTCAACTAAAAGGGACATAGAAGATGAAGATGTTTCCATGGTCGTTAGGAGGTTCAAAAGACTCTTGGGAAGATGGAAAGGAAGAAACTAAAGAAAATTCGACAAGAACAAAGAATTCAGCAAAGAAAGGGACAAGGAAAAAGATAAAGAAAAAGAAGTACCGATCTGCTATGAATGCAATAGAACTAGGGCACATTAGACCAGACTATCCTTTGCTGAAAAAGAGCTTCAAGAAAAAGAAAAAGCGAGCTATGGTAGTGACGTGGAGCGACAGCGAAGCATCCGCATCTACTGACGATGAAGAGACCACAAAATCTGCAAACTTATGTTTAATGGATCTTGAGAATGAGGTATCATCCCCTGAGCTTCAAACTAAATTTATTTATGATGAATTGAATTCTGCTTTTCATGATCTGCTTACTGAATTCAAGAAAGCTACGGTTAAAATCAAATCCTTGAAAAAATAAAATGATTTTTTACTAAAAGACAATGATGAAGTTTTAGAAAAGAGTAATATTTTGCAAAAAGAATGAATATCTTTTCTAATAAAGTTATTTCTTTAAAAACTGAGAAGAATACTTTAATTGATACAAACAAAGCTTTAGTTGTCGAAAATCATGATTTAAAAAAGGAGGTTGAAAATCTTAAGCCTCTCATTGAAAAACTTACTTTGAGTTCTAATAAACTTTAGCTAATTTTAAAAGAACAAAGAGATTCAAAAAGCAAAGCTGGAATTGGATTTAATGCCTTAAATGCCAAAGGAATTTCAGCAAAAAAAATTGTATCTTCAAAAGCTTCAGCTTCAAATACTAAATCTCAAAAAGCTTTTCCATCAAATTCTATTTCAAAAGGGTTAAAATACATTCCTAAGATTTCTATTCAAAAATCTTTCAAACCAAACATATCCATTTCTGCATCTGTTAAAGCTTCAAAGCATGCATCATTCAAATATGATAAAATTGTTGGCTATGCATGTCATAGATTTGGGCACAAATTTCATCAATGCAATTCTTTGAAAAATTCCAAAATTGGTGCATTGAAATATAGAACTATTTGGGTTCCAAAAGAAACTAATTTTGCTAATCCGAAAGGACCCAAGTTAGCTTGGGTACCTAAAACCACTCCTTGATTATTTTGTAAGATTGTCTTGCAGAGCTAAATATTAAAAAATGATGGTATCTAGACAGCGGCTGTTCAAGGCATATGACCGGTGATAAAGAGCAGTTTATCATCCTATAAATGAAAGGAGGATCGATTACTTTTGGTGATAATGACAAGGGAAAAATAATCGGAATTGGTAAGATCAAGATAACCCCCTGTACTTTTATTGAAGATGTGCTGCTAGTAGATAAATTGTAGCATAATTTATTGAGTATTAGTCAACTTTGTGATAAAGGCTTCAACGTTATTTTTGAATCATCTATGTGTATAGTAACTAACTCTCTTGACTCTAGCAACAAGTTTATTGGTCATAGACTTGGAAACATCTATATGGTAGATCTAAATGATCTAGCCATGACTAGTAGTTCCAGTCTAGTAGCAATGAATACTAAGACCAAGGAGTCTTGTTTACTGTGGCATAGATAATTAGGTCATGCTAGCATGCATACAATTGCCAAATTAATCTCAAAGAATCTAGTTAGATGTTTGCCACATTTTAAAGTTGATCTTGATTATGTATGTGATGCTTGTCAATTAGGCAAATAAACTAGGAAAAGTTTTAAATCGAAAAATATTATTTCAACTACTAGACCTCTTGAGCTACTTCAGATGGACTTATTTGGACCAACTAGGACTATATAATAGGAGGAATGAAATATGCCCTTATGATTATAAATGATTTCTCGAGATTTACATGGATTTCGTTTATTGCTCACAAAGATGAAACCTTCAAAGTATTTCCAAAATTTTACAAAAGGTTTCAAATTAGAAAAATCTTTTAATAATTTCAATTAGGAGTGATCGCGGCACTGAATTTGAAAATCAGTTTTTTGATGATTATTGCACAGAAAATGTCATTAATCACAACTTCTCCACTCCTAGGACACCACAACAAAATAGTGCTATAGAGAAGAAAAATAGGACTTTGGAAGAGATGGCCTGAACGATGTTATGTGAAGGTAATCTTCCAAGATAATTTTGGACGGTAGCAGTGAACATTGCCTGCTACATATTGAAACATGTTTTGATACACCCAATTTCAAAGAAAATCCCCTATGAGATTTGGAATGGTAAAAAATCTAATATTAACTATTTTCATGTTTTTAAGTGTAAATGCTTTGTGTTGAATAATGGTAAAAATAGCCTAGAAAAACTTGATGTAAAATCTGATGAATCCATATTCCTTGGTTATTCACTGCACAGCAAAGCATATAGAATATTTAATAAGAGGACTCTTACTATTGAAAAGTCAATTCATGTTATTTTTGATGAAGCTAAGCCCTCACCATCTAGAAAAGATGAGTGTATAGACAATGATGCAGGTTTACTACAAAAGGAGATGGAAGATCTAAGCATACAAGACAAGCAAATGCAAGATGGAAATGAAGTGGTAAGTAAGGATCATACTAATTTACCAAAGGAATGGAGGTATGTAACATCACATCCTAAAGATCTAATTATTGGTGATCCTTCTCATGGTGTTAGGACTAGGTCTGCATATAGAGATGCACATAACTACCTAGCCTTCATTTCATAAATTGAACCACGTAGTTTAGAAGAAGCTGAAACTGATCCAAACTGGAAGATGGTCATGCATGAAGAATTACACCAGTTTGAAAGGAATAATATTTGGACTCTTATTAGTAGACCTCTAGACCATCCCATTATAGGAACCAAATGGATCTATAGGAACAAATTAGATGGAATGGTAAGGTTATAAGAAATAAAGCAAGGTTGGTAGCTAAAGGGTACAACCAAGAAGAGGGCATTGATTTTGATGAAACTTATGCACCTGTAGCAAGACTTGAGGCCATTAGATTACTTCTTGCATTTGCTTGCTACATGAGTTTTAAGCTTTTACAAATGGATGTAAAAAGTGCTTTTCTAAATGGATTCATTTCTAAACAAGTTTTTGTAGAACAGCCACCAGGTATTGAAATTCATGCTTATCCAAATCATGTGTTTAAACTAAATAAAGCTTTCTATGGTTTGAAACAAGCACCTAGGGCCTGGTACAATAGACTTAGCAAATTTTTGCTTTAAAATGATTTCATAAGAGAAAATGTTGATAAAACTCTTTTCTTTAAGAAAAAAGGGAATGATATGTTAGTAGTATAAATTTATGTTGATGATATCATATTTGGTGTAATTAAAAAAACCTTTGTGGAGAATTCGCTGAGTTGATGTAGGGCGAGTTTGAAATGAGCCTTATGGATGAACTCAACTACTACCTTGGACTACAAGTTAAACAAACAAAGGAAGAGATTTTTATAAACCAAGCCAAGTATATCAATGAAATAATCAAAAAGTTTGGCTTTGAGACAAGCAAAGAGGCTAGCACACCCATGAGCCCTACTTGCAGACTAGACAAAGATGAGGATGGTTGTAACATCGATTAAAAGCTCTATTAAGGTATGATTGGATCGTTGTTATATCTTACTGCTAGTAGACCTGATATCTTGTATAGTGTATGTGTGTGTGCTCGTTTTGAGTCAAATCCTACGGAATCATACATGCTTGTTGTTAAAAGAATTATCAATTATCTAAGAGGTACAAGTAATTTAAGTCTTTGGTATTCTAAAGAATCTTTTTTAAATTTAATTGGTTTTTCAGATACTCACTATGCTAGATGTAAAATTGATAGAAAGGGCACTAGTGGTACATGCCAATTTCTAGAGTTGAATTTAATCACATGGCACTGTAAGAAACAAAACTCCGTAGCATTATCCACTGTTGAGGTAGAGTATGTTGCTGCTGGTAGTTGTTGTGCTCAAGTGCTTTGGATTAAATAACAGCTAGAAGATTTTAGTGTTACACAATCTAAAATTCTAATAAAATGTGATAACACAAGTGCTATAAATTTAACTAAGAATCATGTTCAGCATTCAAGAACTAAGCACATTAAAATTAGGCACCATTTTATAAGAGATCATGTATTGAATAATGATATTGTACTTGAATTCATGCCAACTGAAAACCAACTTGCTGATATTTTTACCAAACCTTTAAATTATGATAGGTTTGCAATGATTAGATGTGAACTAGGTTTGTGTGACCCTCTTTAGAAACCTCAACCTAGGTTCCTACAAACTTAAGGAAATATTATCTAGATAACCTCCGCATCCCATTTTTCGGTGAAAAATGTTTTGAGTAAAGGCTTCAATTCATTTTTTGTGCTCCCTCTGCTCGAGCTGACTCGAGCAGAAGACTTGTTGGTTGAGCTGACTCGGAAGTCAAGCCGACTCTTTCTTAAGTCGAGCTGTAGGGTTATTTCTTTACAATTCATTCTTTGGCTCTTCGTTCTTTCCCTCTGAAACATCTTTTCCAAAAAATCCTTCCCCTCCAAATCCTTTGGATACTGTATTTTGTAGGAATGGCTCTAAGAAAGGCTATTGGAAAGAGACCTCGTCAAGAAATTGAGCAAGCTCCACAGGAGAGGCGCTCCAAATTCTGGGAAGAAAGCTCCTCACGGATTCTGGCTCAACCAGTTGAAGAACCAAGCCTTCCTTCTCCTCGTCAGCAAATATCTTTGGCAATGAGACCTGTCACAACAGGTAGACGGATCCTATTTGAGTTTCTCAAGGAAATAGGGTAAATTGTCGGAGACTTAATTGAGAACCAAGGCTGGGATTTTATGTGCTCTTTGAATATTCTTACTTATCCCAACCTAGTTAGAATATTTTATGAGAATTTAAGATTTGGAGAGCTTCACATTGAATCAGTTGTAAAAGGGAAAAGAATCTTAATTTCTAAAAAAATGTCTTGCCTAGGGTTCCTGGGGTTCAGCTTTATGGGTCTTGCCTAGGGTTCCTACTTGGTTGAAACTTTGGTTCATTTGGTCAAGCTTAGTATCGGATTGGTCAAACCTATGGTTTATTTGGGCTAACTGATTTTGGGTTTGGGTGTTGGACTAATTTATTTGGGTAAGCTGGGCTTGGGTTTGGTCAAGCTTGAGGTTCATTTGGGAGATAATCTGATCACTCATGGCCTTCATCATGGCCTCAAAATTGGAATCCATAGTTGGGTTTGGTTGGGGTTTAGACTTTTGATATTGAGTTCCTAATCTAGTGGTCATGTAACAAATCAAACAATCAAAATGAAATGATACAACCAAGCATGAAAAAAAGAAAGAAAAGGCTAGTATAATCTAGGGTTTCCTAGACCTAGAGCCAGAAACTGGGTGGGTCAGCTCAACTTACACCTAATCCAATAGCTAATCCTTCCACTCGCAAAGTAGGGGGTGGGAGTGTGGGAGGCCCACCTTGCTTTCGCAGGGACCTAATTAAAAGCCACAGCACCACTTAGGTCATTTGACTCTGGACCCCTAGCCTTAGACACCAGCTTTTAGTAATAGCTAAAAGGTTGAATGCACTAGTTGGCCCACACAGCTCGGACCCAACCTGTTGATGTCTCCTAGCCCACTAGGGCAAATTAGGTCTAATTGATTTTAATTAGGCTTGGGTTAATAAGATGATGGTTGTTTTGGGCCCAGGACAGGTGATGAAATCCTACCATAATCTGAGATAGTGAGTTGCCCTTAAGATTAGGTTAAGAATGATGGCAATCAATGGCCCTAATGCAAGCTAAAAAAATCATAAAATAAAATATTTTTTAATAATTTATGATGTGTTAAGTTAGGTTTAAGTTAACTGGGGTTATCAAACAAAGTTTGGCTTAGGATTGGGGTGTGTGGAAGTTGATTAGGTTAGGTTGAGTCAAGATGCAGAATTTAGCAGAAATCAAAAAAATTAGGGTTTAGATGATGCAGAATTTGACATAGGTCCTGATGCAGAAAAAAATCAAAAAAAATCTAAAACAGAGGATGTACGGTGTTGATAAAATCTACCAAATTTCATACAAAAAAAAAGTCATATGATGATAGAAACCTAGGGTTTTTTGGACTGCTATAGAAATTATTATGATTCTATTAGGGTTTCTAATATGCTGAATTTTAATAATTTAGGCTTTCTATAACATTAATTAAAATTTTTTATTAAATATAGGACTCAACAAAGAACAATTCATGCAAATCTCAAAGAAAAATAAAATTCTTATATGGTCTAAAACAGATACAAAACTGATACTTAATGCAGTGGACAGAATGCTGAAATTAGGGTTTGTGATTCCAATGCAGATAAAAACTATCCTAAACCTGCTCTGATACCAAACTGATGCAGGATGACTCTAGGACTACTAAGAATGCATGGAAAATAATAAAATAATTTTTTTTGTGATTTTTTCAATTTTATTTGCAGGCTAGATTTCCAAAATAAAGTAAGAACTAGCGGAAAGACTAGCAGTGCAAAGAATCATCGGGTCGCAGGCATACTCATGCAAACTAATAAAATATCCAGGACCCGAGAGTTGATAAACTCCCATTTCAGGACAGATTTTCTTCATAAAATTAGAAAATAAGAGTTGGGAAGGTTTCTTACCAGTCAGAGATTTAAATTCAATAGCAGCAGGGATCACTTGCCACTCTGATCGAAGCCTGGAAGAAGAAGCTCGGTTCCTCGAATCAGATGGCTGATCTGGACCCAGTCTAAAGGCAAAGAAGGCCTCCTCTGGGGAGGTGTAACACCTCGGGGATCCTGCAAGTGTCAGGGGTCAATCAAAATAGCAAATAGAAAATAGAAAAGGAACTAGGTTTAGAAGGAATCAGGTTAGGGTTTAGAAGCTGGGCTGTTTGAAGCTTGTTGAAGATCTCCTTGCTTGGTGGCCTAGGGCACTCCTCCTTGGATGTGTGAAGGCTTGGATGGTAGTGAATTAGAGTGTGGAAGGATACTTGGGCAGCAAGGAATTTGTCCAAATACAAAAACACAATCCAAAGAACCAAAACAAAACACCAACACAAGGCAATAACTCAATATTTCAGCAAGTTGTATTCATAAGAAAGAGATGCTTACAAGAGGGAGAGGGGTGGGGTATTTATAGAGTTCCCATGCCCTCACTAACCATGGTTACACTTGAGTTACAAGTCCTCTTCCCAATTGGAATACAAGTCCTTTCCTAGCTAGGTTAGAAAAACAAATCCCCATTAGGTTAGGAATAGACCTAGTCTTCTCCTTTTTCCTTCATGCTTTGACTATTCGACTCAAGGATACCTCTTGGACTTGGTCAACACTTCAAGGATGCCAAGGGAGGCATGTTGAGCCTCTAGGAGCAGCAAAGGGCCAGCCCAAAGGGGCTTGGGTGCATGGGTTTGGGCCTCTGGAAGATGGGGTGGCCTGTTAGCCTGGTAGCAGGAATATTCCCTGGAATCTTGCTTCTTAAAGGCTTGGGCTTGGCACCTAGGATTGATTTCTTTGGGCTTGGATGTAGGTAGACCTCTGGAAATATGGGTGCCCTATTCTAAGAATATGCTCTGGCATCTGGAAGGGAATCTGGGCATCTGGAGGGCATCTAGAAGGAATCAGGGTTTCCGGAAGCATCTTGGATCTTGGGTTGTCACACAAAATCCAATGGGCTGATGTAGTGGCCTCTGACTCCTGGATTTGGCCTGGTTGAACTCCAAAATATGGTAACTTCCTCTCTTGTACAAAAATTGAGCTCATATTGGACTCATAACCGATATACATGACTCAAAATAATCACTAGGTTGATGGTTAAAACAAATCAACTAACTTCAACTTATTTCAAGACTCAATTCTGGTTGATTACAAAATTTGACACATAGCTATGTAAACCAAATAGGGCCTAGTAATCTATGTCTGATCTTGGTGCCCCCACCATTCTTAGCCCTCAAGTAATGTATCCTGGGGTGAATCTATAAATACCGCTTCTCCCCTCTTGTATTAAATATCTTTTTTCTTATGAATACAAACAAAAAATTATTTTGATATGAGTTTTGAGTTTTTTCCAGATTGGAGTGGGTGTTACGCCCAGGTTCCCTGTTCTTAAGTTCTTGAGTGCAAGCCCTAATCCCTGGTGACTTCTAGACTTACCAGCGATCCTCCCTGCTCTATCCCGCATCAGTTTGGCTTGGGATTGGGGGTTTGGTAGTTGATTAGGTTAGGTTGAATCAAAATGCAGAATGTAACAGAAATTAGTGAATTAGGATTTCAATAACTATAGAGTTTGACATAGATCCAGATGCATAAAAAATTCAAAAAAAATGTTGGACAGAGGAATGATGGTGGTGATGAAGCCTACCAAATTTCATGCAGAAAAAAATTAGATGATAATACAAACCTAGGGTTTTCTGGACTGTTACAGAAATTATCAAGATTCTATTAGGGTTCCTATTATGCAGAATTTTAGAGACTTAGAGTTTTAGTAAAAATAATTAAAAATTCAAATAATTACTAGAATATAACATAGGACATGCAGTGAAAATTTCATAAAAAAATAAAATGTTTATGATGCCAAAATCAGATAAAACTTAGACACCTAATGCAATGGACAGAATACAGAATTAGGGTTTGTGAAAGCAAAGGAAATAAAAAACTATCCTAAACCTGCTTTGATACCAAACTAATATGAGATGACTTTAAGACTTCTAAAAATGCATGGAAAAAAAGTAAAATATTTTTTTATGATTTTTATAATTTTATTTAAGGGCTAGATTCCCAAAATAAAATAAGAACTAGCAGAAAGACTAGCAGTGCAAAGAATCATCGGGTCGCAGGCATACTCATGCAAACCAATGAAATATCCAGGACCTGAGAGTTGAGAAACTCCTGGTTTAGGATAGTTTGTATTCATCAAATCAGATAATCAGAGAAGGGAAGGTTTCTTACCAGTCAGAGATTGAAGTCCAATAGCAAAAGAGATCACTCACAACTTTGATCGGAGCCTAGAAGAAGAAGCCTCGGTTTCCTTGAATCTGATGGCTGATCTGGATGGTCCGAGTAGCAAAGAAGGCCTCCTCAAGGGAGGGGAAGTACCTCGAGGATCCTGCAAGCATCAAAAGTTAATCAAAATAGCAAATAAAAATTAGAAAAGGAACTAGGTTTGAAAGGATTCAGGATTAGGGCTAAAAGCTGGCAGTCGGGGAAGAAGGCGCTCTTGGAGTTGGATGGCAGCATGACTCCTATTCCTTGGGCATGGATGATCTCCAGGGATGCCAAGGGATGCTAAGGCAGTAGGGTATCAATCCAGGAACACAGGGAGAGCACTTAAAGAGAGAACCAAAACTCAAACTCAAGACAATTTAACAAAATTTCAGTAAAGGTTTATTCATAAGAAAATGATGCTTACAAGAGCAGAAGGGGTGGGATATTTATAGAGTTCCTATGCCCTCACTAACCATGGTTATACATGGGTTACAAGTCCTCTTCCAAATTGGAATACAAGTCCTTTAATAGCTAGGTTAGAATTACAAAGTTTAAAAGAATTAGAAATCCTAACTAGGTTAGGAAAAAACTTGGTCTTCTCCTTCTTCTCTTCAACTTGGACTTGGTCAAACCTCTTTGGACGTGGTCAACACTTCAAGGACGCCTAGGGGGGCATGTTGGGCCTCTAGGAGGGGCTGGCCCAAAGGGGCTTGGGTGCATGGGTTTGGGCCTCTGGAAGCTGGGGTGGCCTGGTAGCCTAGTAGCAGGAATATTTCCTAGAATCTTGCTTCTTAAGGGCTTGGGCTTGGAACCTAGGCTTGATTTCTTTGAGCTTGGATGTAGGTGGACCTCTGGATTCATAGGTGCCCTATTCTGGGAATATGCTCTAGCATCTGGAAGGAAATCTGGGCATCTGGAGGGCATCTGGAAGGAATCAGGATTTCCGGAAGCATCTTGGATCCTGGGTTGTCACACAAAATCTAATGGGTTGATGTAGTGGCCTCTGACACCTGGATGTGACCTGGTGGAACTCCAAAATAGGGTAACCTCCTCTCTTGTACAAAAATTGGGCTCATACTAGACTCATAGCTGATGTACAAGACTCAAAACTGGACTAAGTTTGAGGGTTGAGACAAATCAACTAACCTCAACTTATTATAGGACTCAATTCTAATTGATTACAAAACTTTGACACATAGTTAGGTAAACCAAATAGGGCCTAGTAATCTTTGTCTGATCCTGGTGCCCCCACTAGTGAGATGCAGGCTGGTGAGGACATTTCAATGCCTATTCCTAAGCCACAGCCATAGCCAGACTCACCTGTTCTGATAGGTTTTGATGTTCTTGTACATGATGCTTCATGACTTGACTCCTACTGCACCTACTTCTATTCAAACAGCTTTTGATATTCTTTTACCTAGCACTGTTGTCCTGCACCTACTATTGATACATCAGCTTTGCAGGACTTTATTTCACAACAACTTGGTACTCTAACTGACTCACTCACTTGCACAATGACTAACATGTTTGGCAAGTTTCGCCAGTCAGCTGAGACATGACTAGATCAATTTGGAGGACAAATTAATGATCTGCGTAGCAAAGTAAATGTTCTTGAAGCCTCCAAAAGTGCAACTAGTGCAACTCAGCCAGACCTGCAACCTATACTTCAATTGATTTCATCCAGTTCTAAATCCATTAAAAGCTTTGTTAATGCTACACTTGAAGCATTCATAACTAAAATGGATAATCTAAGATTTAAAGTGGGTTTAGTGGAAGAAGGAAGAAGATGATTCCAAGGGGATTGGAATATTGAGAGCTGAATTTGGAAGATTAAGGGGATCTGCAGAGGCATTTGCAAATGTACAAGCATCTGAATTAGTCCAACTGCAAAAAGAACTAAAAAAATTTGATGAAGAAGTGGACTCTGTACAATTCAAGATAGATCAACTATCAAGCCTAGTGATTGCTGCATTTGCAGTTCCTCGATCTAGACCTAGGCCACAACCTTCAACCTTTGCTGGTCAGTCTGCCCATCCCAGATAGCCAGCTCCACACCTTAGGCCTCAGGGATCTCATTCTACTCCTACACCTTCTAATATATTAGATCCAGACCCCATAGCTTCTATGTCTCCTAGCATTCAAATTCCTAGTCATTCCACCAACACTAGAGTAGATCTAGATAGTGATTGAATGTACTCTCTTTCATATTTTGTACCTTGTATTGAAAATTTCCAAATGAAATGAAAACTCTTTTGGTGTTTACGAGACTTCTCACGAATTATTCTTTATGCTTATGCAATGTTTGAATTTTAAATAGAATATCCAAATGAAATTGAGAAAGTGAAATTATCTCAAACAAATATTAAAATCTTTCTCACTCTGTTTCAAAATGAACTTTACTGACTTCACCTTTTTGATTTATGACAAAAAGGGGAAAAAGTTTTTGTTCTTGGATGAAAAGGATAAAATCTTATGCTTCCATTTTCTTATGCTCTGATACATGAAATGTAATATGCTTTATTGATATGTTCAAAAACCTGAACATTAATCTTTCAAAATATGATCTAATTTACGAAAGATATGCTCTATTACTTGAAAATTTCTTTAGCACATATGCTTTGATACATAAAGTTATTTTTAAGCTCTGATACATAAAGTTTTCTTAGAAACCTTGATACATGGGTTCTAAACAATGAAATTTTCCTGAAATGCTTGAGAAAAATATTGTCTTGCATGGAAAGTTTGTTAAAACATGGAGTATCTTTTTAAGAGGGAGATTACCTCTCACTACTCTAATTCTCCTTCCATGGTTTGACATTAATGATATTTGAGCAGGTCATAAAAATGTATTATTCGAAATTAGAATCAATTCTTTCTACTTGTTTATACATTCTTGCAAATACAATTATACAAGTAAATGTAAAGTTTTATCTTATTTTTATTCATGCCCGATATTTTGTCATCATCAAAAAGGAGGAGATTATTGACCCCTTGAGCGATTTTGATGATAACAAAATACTAGATCATGCACATATATTACTAACTACTCTTAAGTGTTTTACAAGTTTTGTTGGATGATTCTTATTGTTTATCAACTACTCCTACTTCATTCTGTTGAGTGTCTTAAATAATATTGTATGAGTGTGATGTAAAGAAGAACCCCTTGAAAACCCTTTATAAAATCATGAAAATGGGTTATTCTATGAGTGTTGTGCTCTAGATTTAATTTGAGTTGGTTTATATTGAATGTTGGAGAGTGTTGGTGAGAGTGTTCTTGAGTCTAATTGTAACTTTCCTAAAGAAGTCACTCGAGCCGACCCAGCCAGAAGAAGAGCCGACTCTATCTCATGGCACGCACTAAGGATTCTGGCATGCAGCAATACTAGCTGACTCTAGTAGAACCGAGCCGACTCGTCCATAGTCTATTCCTAATGTTTTCTGAGAACAAGCCAGGCGAGTCAACCCCAACAAGAATGAGCCGACTCTACCAAAACAAATTTTGAAGACCTGAGAAAGCGAGCCGACCCGATCTGCAATGAGCCGACTCCTCCAGAGTAAAGATTTCTGAATCTGAGATGAAGAGTCGACCCAAGTAGAAGCGAGCCGACTCCTTGAGTTCAATGATTTCAACATTGGAAGTTTGAGCCGACCCAAATGATCATGAGCCGACTTGTCCAGAGTGAAGATTCTGCACCCTGAGACAAAGAGTCAACTCTGCTGAAGAAATGGCGACTTGACCTACTGACTCAAAGGACCCGAGCTGACTCGAAGAATCCGAGCCGACTCGAGTATTGTTTCCAGGTACACAATGGCTAGTTCCAGAATTATTTGTTGAATGCTAGAAAGTACTCCAACATCTAGTTTTCGAATCCCAACCATCTTCAATAGCCATAACTTTTGAAGAAAGGTACAAGACTATATATTTAAGGGATTTGATCATTTAAAAAAGAATTTTTGAGAAGATTTGAATAGTTTTGAAAAAGGGAGAAGAGATTTTATTGAATATCCATTGACCAAGAAACAAGTGAGCACAAGTGAGCATTCAAAGCAGACTTCACTCTTCTCCAACTCCCATCTGAAGATTGAAGTATTTATTGAAGAAAGAAAGGAAGCCTCTCAAGTGCATTAAAGAAAAATAAAAGAAGGCTTCATCAGCACAAAAGCGGCAACTATCTGACAACAAGAGTATGTCATTTATTATTGCAATTACTTTTAACTTCTTTGTGAATTACTTGGGTTATTGGTGAGCCTAGTTGAAAAACCAAATAGGTTCTTGGTGAGCCTTAGCTAAAAACCAAGTTGGATTCTTGGTGATCCTGATAAAACCAAGTTAAGTGATTAGTGATCCTGTGTTAAAACAAAGTTGGGTTTCTTTGATGCTCCCATTTTGAAACTGAAGGGTGTAGGGTTTATTTGGTGATTCCGGTAAAACCAAAGTGTAGAGGTTTTGGATTATGAGCCTGTAAAACAATCTTACTATATTCAGATTTGAATATAGTGGAAATCCTAAGTGGTTTCTTGGATAGTGGACCTAGGAGCGGGTTTGCTCCGAACCACTATAATCTTTAGTGTTTGTATTGCTACCTTTGTCTTTGCATTTAACTTGTGCTTTACATTCATAACCACAACACCATTCACTAAGATAAGTTAATTTCCTAAAGCACATATCTGCAACAGTAATTTTTGAAATCCCAATTCACCCCCCTCTTGGGTAGCCACCTGGGCAACAAAAATGTCATTAACAACAATTGAAGGAATATGTGGACCTTTATCAACTACTTTCCAAAAATTTTAATCTATAAAATGCAAATAAATTAGCATGCGTGTCTTCCAATATGTGTAATTTGTGCCATTAAAAAAACTGATCTATTTGAGGCTTGTCCCTCAACAACACTAAGAATTAAAGGGGCTACCATAGATCTTTAACTCTAGGTGGTTAGACCTATAGGTTGAGTACGTGGCTATGATACCACTTGTTTCCTAGTGAAGCAACCCAAGAGGGGGGGTGAAATGGGTTTTAAATTTTTTTTTGCAATGATTTAGACAAATATATGCCAATTCTAATATAATGAAGGTGCTAGTGATTCAAGTGTATGCATGCTTGAAGATATGCAATGAAATTAATAAAATAAATGCTGAATAATAAAAGTAAATAATAAGAGAGAGCAAGCAACCACCAACATAAAAATATATAGTGGTTCATTGCACTCTAAGGCACCTACATTTACTCTCCAAGATTTACTTTGAAATTTCACTATAATCTCACTTGATTATAGCCGATTAGTTTTCTGTACTCACTAATCACAATCCTTTGGTTTTTACAAGGCTCACCAAAAATCTCTTGGTTTTTTAGGATAACCAAAAACCTAGTTAGTTTTATTAAGGCTCACCAACAACCTAAGTTGGTTTTTGAAACAAGGCTCACTAACAACCCAAGTTCTAGTTTCAAACCACTTGAAACTAGAAACAACAATAAAGATGTATACAAAGTGAAAATACAATCAAGCTTTCAAAAATGAAATAAATATCTCTTTGAAGCTCTTTGATTGCTGTTGAAGATGCTTATCTTCATGTTGTTGAAGCCTTAAATGATACTTGAAGAATGGACTTGAATGCTCCTTGAATGCTCTTGAATGCTTGAATGCTCAACTTCACTCAAATATATTAAACTCTTAATGGATAATCAATAAAATCTCATTAGTTGCATTCCTCTTGAGTTTGGTCCACCTTAAATACCTTTCCAAGCCTTAAAAGACCATTTTTGACCATTGAAGAGGTGAAAATAGCCGTTGGCAACAAGAAGGACCAATTCCATGTTTCAAAAAACTAGCCATTATAATTCACACAGAACTTCAACTGTCGACACTTCAGGTCATGAGTCAATACCTTGAGTCGACACTTCACTTTCATGTGTCGACACTAGTTCAAAATAGTCTTCTGATGCTCTCTGGAATGCACTAGTGCATCGACACTTCTTTTGGTGAGTTGACACTTTGAGTCAACACTTTGTCTTCACGAGTCGACACTTGAGGAAAGTCTTGAATTTAGCATGCTCTGTATCATTTTTGTCTCAGGCCTTGAGTCGACCCTTGAGTTGACATATGAGTCGATACTTGAGCTTTATGAGTCGACACTTAATGCATGCCATCTAAAACTTTTTTTGCATATCAGCTTAAGCTTCTATGAGTCGACGTAATGAATCGACACTTCACTTCCATGAGTCAATACCTAGTTAAAACTTTCTTGAAACTCTTCTGAAACTCTACTGAAACTTTTCTAAACTTAAGATTTTAGTCCTTAAAAGTTATTCTTATATACCAAGGTCCATTTCACTTGAAATTTATCCATAAAACTGACTTCTTCAACAAGATGAGAAGCAGTTTAAACTTTCGACATGTGAGTACCCAATTCTAATAAATATATTTTTAACACATTATTAGTACTCAAATATATTTAAGTATTTTGTTATTCATCAAAATCAAGATAGGAGTTAACAATCTCTCCCTTTTTGATGATGACAAAATCCTTAAGTATATACACATAGTAATCTCAAAAAGATTTGCAATAAGTATCAGAACATCAATAAATGATTTGCAATATAGAGCATTTGGCTTTAAGTAACAGAGTTAGTGATTGTAAATATCAGAATTGTAGCTATATTGTATCAGAGCTATGATTGTAATGTATCAAAGTTGGAAATTGAAATAAATCAAAGTTGAATACTTATACTAGTTGTTCTAATTTTATATCAGAGCTTAAAATGAATTTGAAAGATAAGTATTAGAACAAAATATATTGAATCATAAAGAGTATCAAGGCATGAAACATGTCGGAGCACATCAGAGCAAATAATATACCAAAAAGATGAAAAATATTAGAGCAAAATTGTTAGAGCATGAGGAGTATCAAAGTATGAAAATAAAGAGTATCAGAGCATATTTAAAAAGAATAAGCATAAGGAGTATCAGAGCATAAAAACTAGAATAAATAAGAATAATAAGAGTGATAGAGAATAGAATTGAAGAGTAAAGTGATAGATCAAAACACTCCCTCTCAATATATAATCTGAAAACTAATTTTCAAAAAGAAATTTTTGAAAAATTTTCAAAGATTACCACTTTAGTGCTTTTCTTTCTCTCTCTCCACCTTACTCATCGCTTCCTTCTTTGCTTCATTTTTTGCCAATTCATTAAGGATGTCAAAAAATTCTCCCCAATACTATTTCTTATTAATTCTTTATTATATTTCATTCTCCATTGCTCCCATTAATTCCTCTACTAATTCTTTCCCTTTTTGTCATCATTAAAAAGGTAAGAAGAAAAGCAAGGTAGTCATAAAACATTGCCTTAAAGTAAGAGTGCACACAAATAAAATGTGAAAAGGTCAAATATATATAATTTTAGGGATTTGATACATTAGATTCAGAACTTGATGCACATAATAGAGAACTAGTACAGACACAAGTACACAAACATAAAGAGCACTGAAATATAGACTGACTAACATACAGACCAACACTAAGGGATACTTTCCTCATTAGAGGAAGACCCAATCTCAAGAATAATCAGACCGGTAATCCTAGAAGGTCAGGGTCGTGGCCATATCAGTCAGAGATTTAAAAGTCTAGATCGGATAGGTCTGGGTGCATCACCACAACCTCGGCTTCTGCATCTGGTATATGCCCTTCCTCTAGTTAGTGTTGAAGAGGAGGAGGCAACATCAGGAGCAGGAGCATCAATTGTGATGGGATCAGCAACTATATAAGTGATCGAAGGTATATCATCAAAAATGGGACCTAAACCAAGAACATGGAAACCAAGTGTATAAAACCCTAGTTCCCAGATCAAAGAGGACGTGGAAGGAACTGGTGGAGTCCTAGTGGGGATACTAAGAATAGGAGTCGGTAAGTTAATAGAAATGTCAAATGGATCAGTATGAAGAATAGGTGTGGAAATAAGAGTATCAGGTGGGTCAGGAATGGTGGGTGAGCTAGGTATGATTGGTGTCTAGATAGATGATCTAGGAGGATCTGGTGTAGGAGTCCTTGATACGTCCTCAGCAACATCCAGCTCGGGCTCTGCCATATAATCTACAACATCAAACTCTATGAAAGAGTTTCCCTAGCCATCTCTTGTCTCTGGTGCTAGGGTTGGAAGTGCTAGCAGTGATCTGATGATGAAGGAGGTGAAGGTACTCTAGTAGAAGACAACCTCTCAAGCATGGCCAAAATAGCTAGAATGCCATCTCTCAACCCCTGATGACCTGCCCTCATCTTCAAATGCATGCTATCAACTCATTGTTTGATGATCATAACCTCAATCTCCAAGCGAGTCATCCTCTCCTCCATATTGTCTCCAGAAGCTAGCACCTTAGGCTAAGCCAGAATGGAAGGCTCGGGCTGAGTATCAGGAATGTCCCTCTATGGCTCAAATGGCCCTACCTTATCAATAAAACTCCACTCCTCTTTAGCGGCATCCTCATCATCCACATCTACGGTCTGTCTAGATTTTCATCTTCTCCACTAACCTCCATGCAAGTGAAATCCCATCCTATGTAATGATTGCTCATCGTAGATGTCTATGTGAACTAACTACCAAAATGGTTCTCCATATATGATGACACTGTATGCTCCAAAAAGGATGGTCAAACCCATGCCATATGGCAAGCACAACCTCCTGCTGGTAGCAGCCTCGGTCATCTGGTGTACCATAAGAACTGGGAGGCTAACTGGAGTTCGCTGAATCAATGATACCATAACCAGTAGCTCTCGCTCCATGATGAAATCAAAACTTTTGATCTTCGATAGAAGGATCCGAGCGATGATATGATGTAACAGTATCATCTTTGGTGAGAGTTGGGAGGCTACCACTGTGGCTCCCTCGGTGAGATCATCAGTGTCAAAATACAATGAACTCCGCTCATCTGGTCCACTAAGGAATCAGCTACAGTGCCCCTCATGGGGATCTCTCAAGCTCTGCTCAAAATATCAGTAGTGAGTGGAATCTCTATCCCTCAGACCTCAACAAACCAGCAGTCTACTCCTTTGGCCAAAGTACCGTAGAACTCTCATGTCAGGCCAGGATAAAATCTCTCTGACAATGAGCAGAAGTGGGCCAGCCCAGCATCACTTAACCAATCTCCAATAAGAAAGTGGTGCTGGTCCACGAAATCAAAGTCAACTTGTCCTCCTCCAACTATGTCCTTGGAGGCCATCCTATCTGCTGCATAGGCGATCGATATGACAGGATCTCTAGTTGAACAGGCTACTCTGCTAGTGTTGGATCCTCATGGCATGCCTTTGTGCACCGCTTAGTGTCCTGAGTAGACTGATGAGGTCTCCTGATAACTTGCTTCCTAGGCCCCATCGATTAGAGAAATTGGATAGAAACAATGTAGGGCAAAATGGATCGAGATTTCATGATAAAACCATGAGGAAATAGGGAAGAACGGTGAAAGATGGGGAAGAAACAACTTACAGTGAATCAAGTAGTTAGAACAATAATCGAAGTGAACTGGAGGTCGAGGAACTATTTTTGGGATGAGTTGGCTAAAAAATCAAGAGAAAATTGGAAAGAAAATGATTGGTTTTCCCTATTTGTTCTTAGGTTCTTGTCATTCAAGTGTCGACTCATGACTTCAGGCCAAGTGTCAATACTTGGAGATGTCAACACTTCGAAGTGTCGATACTTCGACAAAAATCTAAAAAAAAATGGGGAAAAAATCATCGAAAATCATAGAAACTTATTTCAAAGGTCTATGAAAGATTAATCATGATTTTCAAGGATATTTGATCAGGAAGTTTTCAATTATAATTTGAAAAGTCATAAAGATATTGAGATTCAATCAATAGGTTTAATAATTCCTAATTCCCTTCTAATCATTTAGAATAGATCTTCATTTAGTGGCTTGGTCAGTATATCAGCCAATTGCATTTCAGTGCAAAAAATCCAAGCATAACATCGTTATTCTGGATATGATCTCTAATAAAATGATATCTAATTTCAATGTGCTTGCTTCTAGAATGTTGAACAGGATTTTTAGTTAAGTTTGTAGTACTAGTGTTATCATATATTATTGGTGTCTTAGTTAATTTAATACCAAAATCTTCAAGTTGTTGCTTAATCAACAAGATTTGAGCACAACTTCTACCTGCAATATATTCAACCTCAGCTGTAGATAGTGCAACTAAATTTTATTTTTTGCTAAACCATGAGATTATGTTAACTCCAAGAAATTGACAAGATCTGGAAGTACTTTTTCTATCTAACTTACAACCAGCAAAATCAACATCAAAATATGCAAACAAATCAATAGCCGAAATCTTACAATAGCACAAACCAATATCAACAGTGCTAGATAAGTATCTAAGTATGCGTTTAACAGTCAATAAATATGATTCTTTAGGCTCAAATTGATATTTAGTACACATGCATACGCTAAATATAATATCTGATCTTGTAGCAGTTAAGTATAGTAATGTCCAATGATGCCTCTAAAAAATTTTTGATCAACTTTCTTACTAGATTCATCCTTGTGAAGCTTACATGAAGGGCTCATAGGTATGCCGATAGGCATAGTCTTCTCCATCCCAAACTTTTTAAGTATCTCCTTTGTGTATTTAGCTTGGTTGATGAAGATCCATTCACTTGTTTGCTTAATTTAGAGTCCGAAGAAATAGCTCAATTCTCCCATCATGCTCATTTCAAACTCTCCTTGTATTAGCTTTGCAAATTCTTGACAAAGAGATTCATTAATGGAACCAAAGATAATATCATCAACATAGATCTATACTTCTAAAAGATCATCAACCTTTTTCTTTAAAAATAATGTAGTATCAACATGATCTCTTGTAAAACAATTTTCAATCAAGAATTTACTAAGTCTTTCATACCAGGCACGAGAGGCATGCTTTAAACAATATAGTGCTTTGTGCAATTTGAAAACATGATCAGGATGTACATGACTTTCAAAATCAGGTGGTTGTTCAACAAAAACTTTTTTAGCAATATATCCATTTAAAAATGCACTTTTAACATCCATTTGAAATAGTTTGAAATCCATAAAACATGTAAATGCTAAAAATAATATAATAGCTTCAACTCTAGCTATTAGAGTAAATATATCATCAAAATCAATTCCTTCTTCTTGATTATAACTCTTAGCTACCAGTCTAGCCTTGTTTCTAGTAACTATTCCATTTTCATCTAATTTATTTCTATGTACTCATTTTGTACCAATTACGAAAGCATTAGATGGCCTTTCTATTATTATCCAAACATTATTTCTTTCAAATTAATTTAGTTCTTCTTGAATAGCAATTATCCAGTTAGGGTTTTCTTCAACTTCTTCAATACATTTAGGTTCAATTTATGAGATAAAAGCAATGTAATCACATTCATTTCTAATAAAAAATCTAGTTCTTACCCCTCTCGATGGATCACCTAAGATTAATTTCTTAGGATGTCCATGAGCATACCTCCATTATTTTGGTAGATCATTTGGTGAAGATATGGGGGCTTCTTCTACATTTTTCTTGTATTGATCTTCTTCACTCTCTTTGGTAGAGGGATCATCCAAAGTCAGCTTCTTTAGTCCTTTAACACCTGCACATTCATCAGAAGTATCATTTTTTCTAGAGGATTTGTTAGTAGATTCTTTAAATACTACATGCATAGACTCTTTAACAACAAGTGTTCTTTTGTTAAAAACTTTGTACACCTTGCTAGATGTAGAGTATCCTAAAAAGATACCTTCATCAAACTTGGCATCAAATTTGTCCAGATTATCTTTTCTATTATTCAAAATAAAATATTGACAATCAAAAATCCAAAAATATTTTAAAGTAGGTTTTCTTTCTTTCCAAAGCTCATAAGGAGTTTTCTTTAAAATTGGTCGAATTAAAATATGGTTTAAAATATAGCAAGCAGTATTAACAACTTTTGCCCAAAAAGATTTAGGTAAATCATTTTCACAAAGCATTATGCATGACATTTCTTCTAAAGTATAATTTTTTGTTTCTACTATCCCATTCTGTTAAGATGACCTAGGTGCAGAAAGATTGTGCTCAATTTCTTTTTAATTACAAAAATTTTTAAAATCTTGATTTTTAAATTTAGTATCATGGTCACTTCGAATATAAAGAACTGAAGTACATTTTTCATTTGAAACTTTTTGATAAAACTTTGTGAAAGCCAAAAAGGATTCATTTTTATGTGCTAAAAATAAAACCCATGCAAATCGAGAAAAGTCATCCACTATAACTAATCAATATCTCTTGCCTCCTAAGCTTGAGGTCCTAGTTGATCCAAAGAGATCCATTTGGAGTAGTTTTAGTGTCCTAGAAGTTGAAACCATTCCTTTAGTTTTAAAAGATGTTCTTATTTATTTTCCAAATTGATAAGCTTCACAAATTTTATCTTTTTCAAAACTAAGTTTTGGTAAATCTCTTACTAAATCCTTTATACATAATTTATAAAGTAGATGCATACTTGCATGACCTAACCTATGATGCCAAAGCCAACTAGTCTCATTAATTATGAAATTCATTGCAACTAGGCAATCACCATCATGTAAAGATAAATTGTCAAGGTCAACAAGATAGATATTGCCATGCCTATTTCTAATGAATTTCACTCTATTATTACCAAGACTAGAATCCATGCAAAGTGATGATTCAAAAACTACTTTAAATCCTTTATCACAAAACTGACTAATAATAAGTAGATTATCCTTTAATCCTTTAACTAACACAACATTATCAATAAAAGTAGAAGGGGAGATGAAAACTTTACTAATACCAATGATTTTTTCTTTACCATTATCTCCAAAAGTTATACTCCCTTCATTCAGTACCTCAAGAGACATGAATTGCTTTAAATCTCCTATCATGTGTCTTGAGCAACTACTATCAAATACCACAGTCTATTCTTTACTTTGGTTACAAGACACACCTGCAAAATAGATCAAGTTTTCATTTTAGGTACCAAAGCCATCTTGGGTCCTTTAGGGTTAGTGCTAAGGGTGGTTCCTTTTAGAACCCAAACTTTTCTAGAATTGTTTAACTTTCTTAGATCACACTGATAAGGTTTATGCCCAAATTTCTTGCAACTATAACAAGTAACATTAGATGATGCAGGAACAAAGAAATTTTTGAAAAATTTTTATTTCTTTTGCTGCTTATAACCAAGTCATGCTTTATCAAATACAGCTCTTTGATTATTCAAAAATAGATTTAACTTTTCAGAACTAAATGTAAATTTCTTAATAAAAGGTTTAACTTTGTCAAGCTCTTGTTGAAATTTCTTATTTTTCTCCTCAAGGTCTTTATTTTCTTTAGAAGTTCATTAATTGTAGCAATAACCTTGGATCTTTTTAAAACCTCTATTTTCATAGATAAAGCATTCTTTTGTTTTTCTAAAACATCCATCTTAGTTTTCAAATCATTGTTTTCTTTTGTAAGATTGGTGTTTTCATGAGAAAATGAATCAGTATTCTTTATCAACTTTTTATTTTCAATTTTTAGTAATTTATATTCATGCATGAGTTCATCAAATGCATCTCTAAGTTCATCAAATATAAAATCGAGTTCAAGTTTAAATTGTACCTCATCTTCTTGAGCCATGAGGCAGAGATTGGCTACTTCTGATTATTCTTCTTATGAGCTGGAGTCTTCATTGTTACTCTACGTAGCCATCATTGCCTTCTTTCTAAACTTCAATTTGGACAATCAGCCTTGAAGTATCCCAGCTCCTTACATTCGAAGCAAATTGGTTGATCTTTCTCCTTCTACTTTTCTTTTTCTTTTCTTTTTCTTTGCTAGGTTGAGGCTTCTTTTTGTAGGAAATTTTGTCCTTCTCATGAATCTTCTAAATTTTCTTGTTATAAGCACCTCTTCATCCTCATTTTCTTCTTCTTCGAATTCTTCACTAGAATGCTCATCTGGTGTAGTGGATTTGAATGATATTTGCTTTTTCTTTCTATCCATATCCACTACCTTTTGTTTCATATTCAACTCATAAGTCATGAGTGAACCAACAAGTTGCTCTAGGGGAAGTGTCTCAACATCTTTGGTTTCTTGAATTGCCATCACTTTTGGATCCCAAGATGTTGGTAATGACCTAAGAATTTTATTTACAAGATCAACATTAAACATAATTTTTCCAAGACTTCTTATACCATTTACAATATTAGTAAATCTAGTATACAATTCAGTAATAGATTCATTTGGCTCCAATCTAAACATCTCATACATATGTACAAGAATATTAACTTTAGTATTTTGTGAAAGATTGTTCCCTGAAAGCCAATTGAAATATTGTATTTTGATCTCAAAATCAATGAATTGACATTTTTTATAATAAAGGCATTATTTTCATCATACGCTGTGTCTTTATGATTATATGATGAACCCCATAGATTAGGGTTATGGTTCTAGGGTTATGATGAGATCATACCAGTGAGACCTAAAGCCTTAAAATCCTAATCTAAAATATTCCTGGTCGATGGGACATTGAGTTGGGGATCAATGTTTCCGGCAAGACCAGCACATCCTATATATGCTTTGTGATGAGGGTGACTGTTCTCACAGTCACTTGTGTTTGACACTAATACTAGGATGTGAGTGTTCATTAGAGAATGAGTTCACTGAATTGATCCAGATTGAGAATATCTAATAGAACCTTATCTGTTTGTCAATAGATAATTCTCATAGTGGGAGTAGTGCATGTGATCCTTTGACCTGAGACTACCATGGTACCTTATATATATGAATCCATACTTTGGATCGCAATCAATCATGACACTAAGTCATGCACGAGGTGATACTGGGTATGGTGGATTGTATATGGAGGTTGTGAGTAGGTCAACAAGGAATTGATCAGCCCTAGTAAGAGGAAATTGCATCTAGCTAATTTTGATTAAATGATGGATTCAGGAAATCTTTGATCAAAGTATGAACATTAGAGTTAATTTCTAATGAATGAATCATCATTATAAAGATTGATCTAGGGATGAATATGAAATTGGATTTGACAAGTATCCATATTCATAATCATATTCGGGATGCAAGTTGATCAAAGGACTGAATTGCCCGACCTCACCACTGAAGGGTATTTTGGTAATTCCACCAAAATTTCACATCTTCCGGATATACTTGATACATTGCTAGACGTCAATCTTATCTTGTAGGTATATGATTGAATTATGGTAATTCAAATCAGTTAATTAGAATTAGATTCTAATTGACCGAGTCGAGCTAGTTTGAGTTGACCTAAATCGGCTTAGTTGAGATCTAACCGAATTATGTCAAATAGCACTCGGACCTACTGCTGGCTAGGTGTGGAACCCAATGGGTCACACACAAAAAAAAATTGATGAAGGATTTAATTTGGAATTAAATCATGTTTGCAGGATAAACACACTAGCATGTGTTACAGACCAAATTTCTATTCGAATCAGATTCGAATTTGGTTCCGAATTAGGCTTAATTGGGTTCTAATTGAACCAGATTAAGGTCTAATTTAATTTTAGGACATTGGGCTAACCCATGGATGAACCCAAGTGAATTAAGTTCACTGAGACCCTCTCTCCAAGCCGCCCATTCCCTTTCTCACCCGCGCGCGCCAAGAAGAAGAGTCCACGCACGTGTGGACTCCTCTTCACGCGCGTGAGAAAGAAAAAGTATCGGAGAAAAATATAAAGAGGGGGCGATTCAGATCCTTGTCTGATGCCCTTGGATCTAGATCTGATGGCCAGAAAAAATTAAGGAAAAGACCCGTCGCTTTTCGGTCGCAAATCCGTCTCCAAAAGTCACGATTCTTCCTGAAGTTTTTTCGAGAGTTCTCCTCGTCGGAAAAACGAAAATTAAATCGGAGAATCATTATTTTTGGTTGAGGGGATGCATGAGGAATGAGGGATCGTGATTCTTGGGGTTTCAGAGGGTTGCGATGTTTAGAGTAAACGCCCCTCTGAGATCTATAAAAGGCTTTGGATTCACGGGGGTTTTATCAAACAATAAAATTCAGAAATCAGATCCTTCTCCTCCTCTCCGGAATACTCCTTCCCTTTATGCTTGTTGGGTATTGTTTCTCTTACAGAGATAATCTCTGTCGAAACTCTGATCCTAAATAAGAATAAGAGGAAGGTCTTGAACGATAAAGGAAAGGAAAAGGAAGGATCTGTTCTTCTTCTTTTCCTTCTTCAATTAAGACTTTGCCTGTCTTAATTTTTCATCCAATTCAATTCAAGAAAAGGAATTCAAGAAAGGGAATTCAAGAAAATAATTCAAGAAGAGGAAAGAAGGAAGAAAAGAAATTTTCAAGAAAGAAAATTTCAGCCTGAAAGTCCAAGAATTGAATTCTTGAAAAAGAATTCAAGAAGAGGAGCCAAGAACAAGAAATTGTTGTCTTCATCATTTTCTGTGTAGATCACCATTGGAGGGTGAACATTTGGGCACCTGGTGGAGATTTAAAGTTTGGATTTTAGTGATACAGGTTAGTACTTTAATATGACTTTAAATCTTATATATGCATGTTATATGTTTTAATTTTTTTAAGGAGATCTTGGGTTGAGGGTTGGTGAAGATTTCATAAAAAATTTGAAATCTATGTTTCCGCCTTGCCACCTAACCCTACATTTTATACTAAATTGATACCCTCATGAGTAACCTCAAGTATATTGATGTGGGATAATAATTAAAAATAAATTATTGTTAATAAGTCCTAATTATCAGAGAAAAATAAAGATTAATTTTTTTATATTTTTTCAGATTTTTAAGAAGACTCAAAGGTAACAATAAAGTAAACATGTTCTAGTTAACTACCCACAAGTAAACCTAACAAGTAATCAAGAAAATCAGGATTTGGTGGCAAAGAAACCACCGTAAACTAGGATCTACTTTCAACTATTCAAAGATCAAAGAGAAGGGAAGAAGATTTAAGTGTTACCAATGAAGAACCATCTCTCTAATGCAGATCTGACTGGACTCTCAAGATTCTGCAACAGGGCTTCAAGATCTTGATCCTCCGGCTCCGATCTGTCGCGATGCTGGTTCTGAGGCAAGAACACCTAACATTGATTCTAGATCACTTGCAAACATTTAGCAAAGAAAGATCAAATTAGAAAGTAATAAGGAAGAAAAGAATAATGGAAGAAAAGGATTAGAAGTGGTGGCTAGGATTTCTTGATTACTGGATAGGTAGGATAACTAGGGCCTCACACCCCGCGATGTTCCGAAGAACAAAGGAAAGGGCCTCACACCCCGCGATGCACACAGCAAAGGAAAGAATTTGATAGAATGCCATTGTATTTCATCAAAATTTCACTAATTATACAGGGGGGATGGAGTATTTATAGACCAACAACCAAAGATGTAAGGGTTACAAAGACTAGTGTTTGTTTCCCTTAGGCAATGACTCCTAGAAACCTTACTTTGGGCATCTTGGACTCCTGCTCTTGGAATGATCTGGGACTCTCTTCAAGGTGAGCAATGATATGGGGCTCTCGTCTCATTTGGGCACCAAGATGAGGATAAGCTAAGTTGTCATGATGTAGGGTCAAGATGTCTCCATCACTTGGCCATGATTGCTAGACTCTAAAATCTAGATGATGTGGGCTCTTGCAGGCAAGTGGATGTTGGGAATTGTGTCCCAAAGCCAATCACCTGGGTTGTAGGAGGTTGTGCTGAGTTTTGTATTTATTTTATGAATTAACAAATTATTATTTTTGGTAGCTCATCACATATTGTATTTCCCTATAAATGAACTCTTTCCATGTGATGAAGTCCTTAGGGCTACACTGACTTCGATACAGAGAGGATGTATCGACTGGTCCTTAAACCCTGTTCACAACCAAAGGATATATTGTACTGGACGGCAATATATCAAGTATAGGTTGTTGCAGTTCACATTCCCAGATTTTTAATCCGGTGATGGAAGGTTTCTGGGTACAGGCAAGACTTGTGGAGCAGTGATGGACCAAGATGGAATTGACCTGTCCGAACAGTTTGGATTGAATGTCTCGCAGTATCTCAATTTAGCAAATCCTCGGCCGGGGTAGCCCTAGTGAAGAGTCACTGAGCTTGCGAGGTTGAGACACGTAGTCACTGACTCAGTCTGGGTTGGCAGCCCAATATCAGTCGTCCTGAGCATTAGAGGTCAAAGGGATGAATTATACAGTAACCATATACCAGAGGTTCGATAGTATGCTCCCGCATCTTCGACCTATCCGGACACCAGGACCCATTGCTAGATGGTTTCTTGTGCTGGTACTGGACTTGTTCCAGTGCTACCGTTTAGGTTCGAACCTATGAGGTCACATGCCACAGAGGATAACTCTCTAATCCGGATACCGATTATGATTGGGAATCATCTCGGTTTTATGGTCACGGTATTTTTTTTTTAGCACTCTTTTCCCCGTCTTGCCTTTGTCTGAGTCAACCGGAAATTGTTCCGGGCTGACCAGGACTGCGCCAGGATTTTTCTGAATCAGTTTTGAACAGATTCGGAGCATGTTTCAGCCTCCAATTGGTTGTGAACCAATTGAACCCAAATTTATTTGGGCTTGAACCGGTTCAATTAGTTTGAACCAATGGTTTTTTTCCTTCTAGTGATCGTTCACACGGTGTATCGCTGGAATGGAATTCCTAGCATCATTTGGCAGAATTTTTTTCTCACCGACTGGGCGTTCATCTTTTCCTCCTCCCAAACGGCTTGCTTAATTTATTTTTATTTATTATGGCTATTTAATTGGTGTTTTGGCCGCCGGCATCGTTTGGCCTCCCAGCCTTTCCATTTCACTTTCGCTGTTGCAGCTTATTTATCCCTGCTATCCCATGGTGAGCGATGGTGAGATGTGACCATGTGTGAGAGGCTGAAACAAACCTGTGAGAGGTCTTCTTCCTTGGAGAATTTTCTTTTCCATTCCACCGGTGAATTAGAGGGCTGGGATTTGGTGAGTGATAGGAAGAGAGAATAGCCATTAATCCCTGATTTTCTGGTGCTCAATTGCTGGAAGAAGGAACTCTGTTTTGCTGAAAACATTTTCAGACTTCAGAAATTCTGTTTCCTTCCTTCTTCCCTCCCACCGTTCCAAGTCTTCCGGTGACTAGCATCGCCCGAGAGACGGATCAGAGCAAGCCCCTGGTGTGTTCCCCCTCTTGAGAGTGTTCGATTGAGCATTTGGAAGCCGGATCAACCTCTTTGCTGCTGTTATTTTGTGCTCTGTTTTGAGTTGCAGGTTTTCAGGTTGCAATTTTTTTGGTGCAATTTTTGGTTGAAAGGAAGGGCTCCAAATGTTGAATAATTATCTCCCCTTTGAAGGAAGACCAACCAACTAGTTCCCTTGCTTTTGGTTCTGGAAGGGAGATTGAATAGTTGGCAAATTCCATTTGTGTTTTGCAGCAACTTTTAGAGAAAAGAAAAGACCCGTTCAACGTGCTGGAAGTAGAAGACAATAGGAATAAAGTTATTCCTGTTATCCCAGCAATTCCAGCTTTATACCAAGGCTATTCCAGGCAGGAATAAGGTATAGTTTCTAGTTTTATTTTTCATGCATGTATAGATCTAGGTTTTTTAACTGTTTATAAATATTACATGCTCTTGTACATGCCTAGTATTGCCTAAACATGCATCCGGAATTTATTAGATCCTGTGCGGAGCAGGTAATTTTTCGCTGTGATTTTAAAATTTTTTAAAATTCATATTTGTTCTCTGCTTTGCCTGCTTAGCGTAGGCACCTGCAACCGCGTTCATTGTCTTTGATTGGTATCAGAGCACCCAGGTTCTGTTGTAGCATTTCTTGATTGCATGTATAGTTGATTGAAACGTTTAATCTTTGGTATTATAAATCATAAAGTATGATTTGAGAGTACTTTTAGGAACCTAGTTGAGACCTTCACCATGACCGTGTGTCTTTGACACGATGCGGTTCGTTTGTGTTGGCCTCTTCAGAAGGATCCTTTATGGAAATCTTGGAATTAAAATTGTTTTAATTCAAATACTTGAATGGCATGTCTGTTATTTTCTATTGGACTATGTAATGTTTATAAAAGAATAATCTAGATATGATGCATGATTTTTGGTTATGTAAAAATGTTTTACATTGTGACTTAATTAAAAATTATTTTAATTAAATCTTTGGCTTATTAAAATCTTTTAGGTTTATGAAATCTAAAACACTCGCATAAGCCATTTTGGGTTAATTGGGTTAGTTATCTAATTGGGTCCTTAACTGGGTTAGACCTAGGTTTAGTTGAACCGGATAAAAGAAGATTAATCAAAAGTTGATTAAGGTCCTTCTTTAGAACTATCTAATAGTTAGAATAGTTGATCCGTTCATCTAAAATGGATCCAATTAGTGGCTTAGTGGACGCCCGAGTCTTTAGGCTAATCTGATCGAGTCTGGTAAACCGACTGGTGTAGAGGTAGGTTTGGCATCTGTGATCATGGGTGTATGAGGCTACCTCTTTCCTGGCCAACTTGGTTGGTGTCTAGGAAAGATGGTTAATGGCGGATACTCACCCATGATCTCACCTACCTGGCTAGTCGAGTCGACCAGAACTGATTGGAAAAGCTCAATGACTCGAGTTAACCCATGTCACCCAGGTTGATCGGTCTGACTGATCTTTAGGTGCCCATGGATCATTTGTTGATTTATTTCAACCCTCCTAAAATTTAATTGATTCAGTGGGAGGTTGATCCATGTCCTTGTCTTTTCTTCTGTCACAACTAAAATTCCTCTAAAATTATTAGATCCTTAAAAGACTAAGTCAAAGAGTTGACAGTGTCTTAGCCTCCCATTAAGTTGGAAAGAATGTGTGTCCACTAGCTTGGTGTGCATCGGCAGTTCCATAGAATGGGTGTACATCCGGCGACTGGAATTTCTATCTGAACGATGATGGTTCAGTGCAACCTCATTAACGGGACCAGGTGGGCCGGCCATAGTCGGGCTTGGTCTTTAGTTAGCTGGAAGCATTGGATTTATCATTTTAATGGTTGGACCTAACCAGAGACCCGCAATAGGAGGGCCCTAGGCGATGGGGAGTTCTTTGGGGCAAAATAAAATACTGAAGATTGTTTAGAGAAACAATTGGTTTACAAACTACCATTAGGCTCGTATGGGTGAGCTGGCCATAGTCGGGCTCATGCGAGGCCTATTGGATTTCAGTACCCACTTGAAAAGATGTTGTTTTTCACGGATTGGAGTTAGAGGCTACCAATCTGAAAAATTAGTGGGAAAAACCTTTAGACTAAAGTCCAAGTCTTTTGGTTAAATTATTAATTCAATACACTAATTTGAACTTGTTTTCTTTTCAGATGTCTTCAAATTTATCGCTCCGGTCACTTCTCGAAACGAAAGTTAAAGGGTCATAACTTCGATAGTTGGTATCGAGATTAAGAATTGTTCTAGAGCATGAACGGATCCTATATGTGAAAAGAAGGTGCAGAATGCTCCTGGCCTAGTCAGACCAGGAAGTATAAGGCTGATCAATCTTCTATAGAGTGCTTCTACTGCAAGAAGAAGGGACCTGGAAGAGGAACTGTCCTCTTTATATTGCGTCCGTTGATCCTAACAGGCTGAGGAAGCAGAAGAAGCTGCTTGTATAAGGTATTTGTATGATAAAACCTTGTAATTACTCAATTGTTGATACTACTAATTGGGTATTAGATACTGGTAGTCCAATTCATGTTTGTAATTCGTTACAGGGACTTCAAGTTAGCAGAAGATTGAAGATGGAGAACAGTTTCTCAGCATCGGGAATGGAAATCGTGTTTCAGTACTAGCGGTTGGAGTCCTGCATCTTGTCTTTGAGTCTGTACTGTCGAACTAGTCGACTGTCACTATTGTCCTAGTTCATTATGAGCATAATCTCTGTAGGCTTTTGGCTAGTTGTGGTTTTGAACTATCAATAAAAGGAGATTTTTGCAATGTTATTTTGAATAATGTGTTATAATGAAGCTAGATTAAATAATGGCATATATGTTTAATCAAGGCCTGTTATGTAATGTACACTTCTTGCAACGCCCAAGATTAGATAATGTCAACGATTTGTATCTTTGGCACTGTAGACTAGGTCATATTACCAAATAGGATAAACAAGATGCGAGGAGATGGACTTCTCGTAGTCAGTGATCTGAATCACTGCCCACTGTGAATCCGTTTACTGGTATAATGACCAAGTCACCTTTTTCTGGAAAAGGTGAACGAGCTACAGAACTCCTAGTCTAATACATACTGATGTATGTGGACCAATGACAATTAGTGCCAGAGGTGGATACAATATTTCATTATATTTATAGACGACTTTCGAGGTTCGGTTATGTTTTTCTAATGAGACATAAGTATGAGTCGTTTGAAATGTTCAAACGATACCGTAATGAAGTAGAAAAGCAAACTGAAAAAAGTATTAAAACCCTTCGATCTGATCGAGGTGGTGAATACTTATCTGGTGCATTTTTGACATATCTTGAAGAGAATGGAATTCTGTCTCAGTGGACTCCTCCAGGAACACTGTAGTTGAATGGTGTGTCTGAAAGGAGGAATCGAACCTTGTTGGACATGGTTCGATCAATGATGGGCTTTGCAACTCTGCCGCTATCCTTTTGGGGATATGCGCTTCAGACAGCCTGTTACTTGTTAAATAATATTCCAAGTAAGTCTGTTGTCTCCACTCCGTATGAGATGTGGAATGGACGTAAACCCTCAATCTCACACCTTCGGGTCTGGGGTTGTCCGGCTTACATAAAATGTTTAGACGCAGACAAACTTGGTCCTAAGTCTGACAGGTGTTATTCATTGGTTATCCTAAGGAAACCAAAGGGTATTTCTTCTATTTGGAGAATGAACAAAAGGTGTTCGTTGCTATTAGAGCTATCTTTTTGGAAAAGGAGTTCCTTGGAGAGGGAACTATAGCCTCTAAGATTGAACTTGATGAAGTTCAGCCAATAGAAGAACCTGTACACTCTAAGGACATCGTGGAACCAGCTATGATTGACTCACACCCTGAACCCATTAGGAGATCTGGTAGAATACCGCGTCAGTCAGACAGATACAATGGTTTCTTGGTCCGGGACGGCGATCCCATTGAGCTCGATAAGAACAATGAGGATCCGATCACCTATATGGATGCACTTCAGAGATCTGACTCTGAGGCATGGCTTGGAGCCATGCGATCCGAAATGGAGTCCATGAAAATCAACAATGTTTGGACATTGGTTGATCTGCCTGAAGGAATAAAATCCATCGAGTGTAAATGGATCTTCAAGAGGAAAAGGGGCGCAGATGGGAAGGTAGAAACCTATAAAGCCTGTCTGGTTGCCAAGGGGTATCGTCAACGATATGGTATCGATTATGACGAGACATTCTCCCCTGTGGCAATGCTCAAGTCTATTCGGATCATGCTTGCTTTGGCAGCATATTTTGATTACGAGATCTGGTAGATGGATGTCCGAACCGCTTTCCTAAATGGGGAGCTGGAAGAAAAGGTGTATATGATACAGCCTGAAGGGTTCACATCCACATATGAATCAAAAGTATGCAAGTTGTAGAGGTCCATCTATGGACTCAAGCAAGCGTCTCAAAGTTGGAACTTATGGTTTGATAGGTGTATCAAATCGTACAGCTTCGTTAAGAACAGAGAAGAACCGTGCATCTATAAATGGGTTAATGGTTCTGTGATTGTATTCCTAGTACTGTATGTTGATGACATTCTCTTAATAGGGAATGATGTCGCAGCATTACAAGGAATAAAGGTCTGGTTATCATCTCAGTTCTCCATGAAGGACTTGGGTGAAGCTTCTTACATACTAGGTATGAAGATCTATAGAGATAGATCTAAGAAGCTTTTGGGACTGTCCCAGTCTATGTACATTGACACCGTGCTGAAACGGTTCAGCATGGAAAATTCCAAGAAAGGCTATCTTTTGATAGGTTCTGGAATTACTCTTTCCAAGAAGGATTGTGCGACAACTCCTAAGGAAAGAGAGCGCATGTGTAGAGTACCTTATGCTTCTGCAGTAGGCTGTATCATGTATGCTATGACTTGTACTAGACCAGACGTGGCATACTCACTAGGAGTAGTGAGTAGATACCAGTCTGACTCAGGTGAGGTGCATTGGAAGGTGGTTAAGACCATCCTTAAGTATTTAAGAAATACTAAAGATCAATGACTGATTTATGGAGAACCTGACTTGAAACTTGTGGGGTACTCTGACTCCAGTTTCCAGTCAGATAGAGATGATAGCAAGAGTGTGTCAGGGTTTGTATTTACCCTCAACGGAGGAGCGATCTGCTGGAAAAGTTCCAAGCAGGCAACTGTTGCAGACTCGATATGCAAAGAAGAATATATTGCAGCATCAGATGCAACAAAGGAAGCTGTGTGGTTGCGAAAGTTCCTTGGAGAGCTAGGGGTGGCACCTTCCCTAGATGGTCCTATTCCGGTGTACTGTGACAGCACTGGAGCCATTGCTCAAGCTAAGGAGCCTAAAGCTCATCACCGCACCAAGCACATATTGCGGCGCTACCACCTCGTACGAGAAATCGTGGAGCGAGGAGACATCAATCTTCTGAAGATCGATGAAAAAGAAAATCTGGCCGACCCCTTCACTAAAGCCCTCAGAATCAAAGAGTTAGACTATTGTAAATGGGAAATGGGTATAAGATACTCTTTTGATTGGCTTTAGTACAAGTGGGAGTTGTTGTGAATTGTGTCCCAAAGCCAATCGCCTGGGTTGTAGGAGGTTGTGCGGAGTTTTGTATTTATTTTATGAATTAATAAATTACTATTTTTGGCAGCTCATCATATATATATTTCCCTATAAATGAACTCTTTCCATGAGATGAAGACCTTAGGGCTACACTGACTTCGATACAGAGAGGATGTATCGACTTGTCCTTAACCCTGTTCACAACCAAAGGATATATTGTACTAGATGGTAATATATCAAGTATAGGTTGTTGCAGTTCACATCGTTTGGTTGTCCTCTTGACCAAATGAGTGTGGCGACACTGATGTGATCTGCAAGTGGGATATATGATATCTCATTGAACGTGACTCCGTGATATGCCAAGGGATATCACGATAGTGTCCCTCTGACCTGAGGTCATCACGGTAGCTTGCAAGCAACTCCCTGTGCTTTGGTGCCGGACTACCTGGATTTTTAATCCGGTGATGGAAGGTTTCTGGGTACAGGCAAGTACTTGTGGAGCAGTGATGGACCAAGATGGAATTGACCTGTCCGAACAGTTTGGATTGAATGTCTCGCAGTATCTCAATTTAGCAAGTCCTCGGCCGGGGTAGCCCTAGTGAAGAGTCACTGGGCTTGCGAGGTTGAGACACGTAGTCGACTGACTCAGTCTGGTTTGGCAGCCCAATATCAGTCGTCCTGAGCATTAGAGGTCAAAGGGATGAATTATACAGTAACCATATACCAGAGGTTCGATAGTATGCTCCCGCATCTTCGACCTATCCAGACACCGGGACCCATTGCTAGATGGTTTCCTGTGCTGGTACTGGAATTGTTCCAGTGCTACCATTTAGGTTCGAACCTATGAGGTCACACGCCATAGAGGATAACTCTCTGATCCGGATACCGATTATGATTGGGAATCATCTTGATTTTATGGTCACGGTATTTTTTTTTGAGCACTCTTTTCTCTATCTTACCCTTGTTTGAGTCAACCGAAAATTGTTCCGGGCTGACCAGGATTGCGCCAGGATTTTTCTGAATCAGTTTTGAACAGATTCGGAGCATGTTTCAGCTTCCAATTGGTTGTGAACCAATTGAACCCAAATTTATTTGGGCTTGAACCGGTTCAATTAGTTTGAACCGATGGTTTTTTCCTTCCAGTGACCGTTTACACGGTGTATCGCTGGAATGGAATTCCTAGCATGATTTGGCTGAATTTTTTTCTCACCGGCTGGGCATTCGTCTTTTCCTCCTCCCAAAAGGCTTGCTTAATTTATTTTTTTTTATTATGGCTGTTTAATTGGTGTTTTGGCCGCCGGCATCGTTTGGCCTCCCAGCCTTTCCATTTCACTTCCGCTGCTGCAACTTATTTATCCCTGCTGTCCCATGGTGAGTGATGGTGAGACGTGACCGTGTGTGAGAGGCTGAAACAAACCTGTAAGAGGTCTTCTTCCTTGGAGAATTTTCTTTTCCATTCCACCGGTGAATTAGAGGGCTGGGATTTGGTGAGTGATAGGAAGAGAGAACAGCCATTAATCCCTGATTTTCTGGTGCTCAATTGCTGGAAGAAGGAACTCTGTTTTGCTGAAATCATTTTCAGACTTCAGAAATTTTGTTTCCTTCCTTCTTCCCTCCCACCGTTCCAAGTCTTCCAATGACTAGCATCGCCCGAGAGATGGATCAGAGCAAGCCCCTAGCATGTTCCCCCTCTTGAGAGTGTTCGATTGAGCATTTGGAAGCCGGATCAACCTCTTTGCCGCTGTTATTTTGTGCTCTATTTTGAGTTGCAGGTTTTCAGGTTGCAATTTTTTTGGTGCAGTTTTTTGTTGAAAGGAAGGGCTCTAAATGTTGAATAATTATCTCCCCTTTGAAGGAAGACCAACCAACTAGTTCCCTTGCTTTTGGTGCTGGAAGAGAGATCGAATAGTTGGCAAATTCCATTTTGTTTTGCAGCAGCTTTTGGAGAAAAGAAAAGACCCGTTCAACATGCTGGAAGTAGAAGACAACAGGAATAAAGTTATTCCTGTTATCCCAGCAATTCCAGCTTTATACCAAGGCTATTCCAGGCAGGAATAAGGTATAGTTTCTAGTTTTATTTTTCATGCATGTATAGATCTAGGTTTTTTAACTGTTTATAAATATTACATGCTCTTGTACATGCCTAGTATTGCCTATACATGCATCTGGAATTTGTTAGATCCTGTGCGGAGCAGGTAATTTTTCGCTGTGATTTTAAAATTTTTTAAAATTCATACCTGCTCCCTGCTTTGCCTGCTTAGCGTAGGCACCTGCAACCGCGTTCATTGTCTTTCAGTGGATTCTTCAGTCTGGATAGAAAAAGACTCAAGAGTTTTGGTTAGACTCTTGAGTTTTGGAAACTTAAGCAGCTTGGAACCTGTTTGATCCAAACACCTGTGGTAGAGAACCATTGAACTTCCTTGATTTGGGTGATCAAACATCTTGGAACTCCTTGGAAGTTGGAGTCAAAGAGAGGAAGAGATGTTGACCGACTCCTTGGAATTTTTTGGCATCAAATACTTGAGTAGGAGTATGCCAATTGGAGGACTCCTTCTACTTTACTCCTCTTAAAAAGAAGGGGCACCAATTCTTTCTTTCATTTAAGACATGGCATGTGGGATGTCCATACATAAGTGACATGCCATGTGATAATGTCTTGGGTGATGTGGTGAGTGATGTCCAAACATAGCTGTGATATTGTCCAAATTCTAGAAAAGGTGGCGCCAAGACATAGTTACATATGACAAGTGACTTGGGCTAGCACATGGAGTCACATGGCTTGTCTTGAACTAGCACATGGAGTCACATGGAATCTTGATTTAGGTACATATGGGTCTTGATTTGAGTGTATATGAAGTCACATGGGTCTTCAATTAGGCCCTCCTTGTATTATAAAACTCAATAACTAAATTAACTAATAATTACAAGACTCATAACCAAATAACTAAAGCCCCACTTGATCAATTGGAACCCAATTTGATCAATAGACAAGACATGTAAACAAGTGGTTCAACTTGATAAACGAGTTTGGCCCAAAAGGCTAAAAAATAAAAATCTTAATTACAGTTGGTAAAAAGGCTAAACCCAATTATACCTATATAACAAAATTTAAAATAAAATATTTATAGTTGGTAAAAGGGGTTGGGTTCAAGGCTTCTTTCACAGGAGATCCATAAGGATGTGGGTTCAACCTGTCGATATTTTCTGGCCCTGGTGACCACACCAATTCTCTCCGAGTGGGAGAAATTCAACCCTGTCAAGTATTGGTCAATGTCGCTATGATAGAGCTCTAGCAAGTCTGGGTCAACTCTCTGCAAGTCCTCTCTAGTGATCGAAGAATCATTAGTCTCAAGTCATCCTTGCCAACAAACCAGATATCGTTGATAATTCTTGCCCTGAGTAGCAATAATCTTGTCATCCAACATCCGCTCGATACTGACTCTCTAGGCTGGTGGTATGGCAAGTGGACACACTTTGGTTGGCTCACTCTCAAGGATTGGATCAGGCCCAAATGGCTCAATAGGAATCAATGTTGGCTCCCTATACTTGATAAGGTCTGAAATGTTGAAAGTAGAACCAATGCCTAGTTCAGGTGGTAACTCAACCACGTAGGCATTAGATCCAATTTTCTTAATTACTTTGTATGGTCCACTACTACAGGCATGTAACTTCTTCATGGTTCCAGGTAAGAACTCTTCAGGTCATAGTATAACCATGACAAAGTCTCCTTCATTGAATTTCTTTGAGTCTTTTCTTAGAAAAGATTCATTGCTTTCGTTAATTAATTTTTTTATTATTGACATGCATGTAAATGACTAAAAACAATACCTAATGGACTACAGACTCGACTAAACCCTAAACTACAACTGCGTTTGACCCTTAGTTGGTGGTAACATGCAGATGAGAATGGTGCATGGACTCCTACTAAATTCCATAGAGTCTGCCATAAATAGGTTATAAATCTAACATGTTCAATGGGCTTATGCAACATGCTAACCTCTATAAAATGTAATCTAATGGTCCTAGAAACATGGGAAGCTTTAGGAAAAGGTAGGAAGTAAGAAGTGATTTCGGTGGTGACTTGGTATGGTAGTAAATAAGAAAATGGTTCGGGATTTGTCCTAGACTAATGGGATTGACCTTAAGGGTTGGACATTGATTCACACCTATAGGGAATAAAGGGTCAGCCTGAAGAAAGGACGAGTCAAGAATTTCAGGAAAAAGATCTTCAATGGGGACTGATGGAGTGAATTCTTCTTGAGGTTGCTGGTTTGGAAAAATCAAGTCCTCACTGATTACTTCAAGACGAAACTCTATAGCTTGACTCTTTTTTAGGGTTTCCTCAGGTAAAGTCCTAGCAGGAGGGTTAAACTCCTCATTGTTCTCTTTTTCTAAGGATCCTACCAGTATAGTTTCAGTCAGGGTACAGTCATGGTCAACTAACTTTGGGCTGGCTTCAGTCTGGGTGTCTACTAGGTTAGCTAATTCTGGGTCAGCCATATGTATTTCCTCTTCTCCCTCATACTCATCCATTAAGTTCATATCAGCTTCATACACTTCTTCTTCAATGTTATCTTTGCAAACCATTAGGGTAGTAGGAGTAGGTCGGTTAAGGAAAAATTGGCTAGGATCTGGACTATAAGGGGTAGGTCAGCTCGGGTGAGAATTGGGTCGACTCTACTAAGGAATGGGTCAACTCGGGATGGATTTGACTAGATCCTAATTTTTGATAAGGAGCACTAATCCTAATGGTTTTTGGCCAACTAATTGAAACTTGACTAGCACTAGATTGATACCTAGTGGTTATGGGTTCCTTAGGCTCATAAGATATGGGCTCAAATATATAGGTCATGGATCTGGGTTCGTAAGACAGGGGTATGTGCTCAGATACAGGCTTGGGTCTGTAACTGGGCCTTTGCCATTGTTCTAGAGGTCTCTTCGAACTAAGATCCTAGATTGGGTCATGGTGAGGGCTATCCTAGGGTTGGGTGGTGTGGGTAAGGGTGTCTCATGTTTAGGTTCAGGATGGGTCTTATAGGTTTTCTCTAGGTTACCTAATCGATCATATATTCGATCAAAATTATTATTCACTAGGGCAAATTATTTAGTCATGAACCTCAAAAAGGTTTCAGGGTTGTAATCCATGGTCAGACTGGGTTGGGTATGGGTGAGACTACTGGTATTGTGTTCCTAATCTAGTATCCATGCAATGCAATCACATAAAAATCCGAATTAGGGTTTCCTAGACCTAGAGCTCAAGTAGAATGGGTCAGCCCAATTTATAACCAACTCAGTAATTACCCTATCCACTGGCTAGGTAAGAGGTGGAGTTGTGGGAGGCTCCCCCTGCTCTCACAGGGTCCTAATTAAAAACCACGAAATTGCTTAGGGCGTTTGCCTTTGGACCTTTAGCCTTAGACACTAGATTCAAGTGATAATCAAAGGATTAGGTACACTAGCTTTCACACAATACTTGGAACCCGATCTATTGGTGTCCCTAGCTCACTAGAGCAAATTAAGTCTAATTGATTTTAATTAGAATGGGCTCGAATGCAAAGAAGTTTGTTGTGGGCCTAGGATAGGTGATGACATCCTGCCCTGATCTGAGATGCTCAAGTGCCCTTAAGATTCAGTTACTTGATGATGCACACACAAGATGAAACCCTAATATGCAATGAAGCAAAAAAATAATTAAAAATAGTAGAAAAATAAAATTATTTTTTATCTCAAAATTAAATTTCAGATCTAATCTAATCTCGAGATATCACGTCTAACCATAGCTCATTACTCCCATGGGTCGTGATAGTATACTTTCATAGACCATCTCAGGAGGCGTGATTTCCTTCCACTAGAAAATAGCAAAAAAAAAATATTTGATTTTTTTATGATTAATAGAGGATTAACAGAAAATTTATTTCCAATTTTTTTATTTTTTTTTTAGATAGGTTTTTATGCAATTTAATTTCAGCCTAGTTTTAGGTATGCAGAAATTTCAAAACTAACAGTTAAAGCCTTGTTTAACCTTCGCTCTGATACCAAAACTGATGTGGGACAATAATTAAAACTAAATTACTGTTAATAAGTCCTAATTATTAGAGAAAAATAGAGATTATTTTCTTTTATATTTTTTTCAGATTTTTAAGAAGACTCAAAGGTAACAATAAAGTAAACTAGTTCTAGTTAAATACCCACAAGTAAACCAAACAAGTAAACAAGAAAATTAGGATTTGGTGGCTAAAAAACCACCATAAACTAGGATCTACTTTCCACTATTCAGAGATCAAAGAGAAGGGAAGAGGTTTTAAGCATTACCAACGAAGAACCGTCTCTCTGATGCAGATCTGACTGGACTCTCAAGATTCTATGGCAAGGCTTCAAGATCTTGATCCTCGGGCTCCGATCTCTCGCAATGCTGGTTTCGAGGCAAGAACACCTGACTTTGATTCCAGATCACCTGCAAATATTTAGCAAAGAAAGATCAAATTAGAAAGTAGTAAGGAAGGAAAGAATACTGGAAGAGAAAGGCTAGAAGTGATGGCTAGGGTTTCTTGATTGCTGGATAGGTAGGATGACTACGGCCTCACACCTCGCGATGTTCCAAAGAACAAAGGAAAGAACCTCACACCACGTGATGCACACAGAAAAGGAAAGAATTCAATGGAATGTTGTTGTATTTCATCAAATTTTCATTAATTATATAGAGGGGTTGATGGAGTATTTATAGACCAACAACCAAAGATGTAAGGGTTACAAAGGCTAGGGTCTGTTTCCCTTAGGCAATAAATCGTAGAAACCTTGCTCTGGGTATCTTAGACTCCTGCTCTTGGGCTGATCTGGGACTCTCTTCAAGGTGGGCGATGACATGGGGCTCTCATCTCATTTGGGTGCCAAGATGAGGATAAGGTGAGTTGTCATGATGTAGGGTCAAGATGGCTCCATTGCTTGGCCTTAATTGCTGGACTCTAGAGTCTAGATGATGTGGGCTCTTGCAAGCAAGTGGACTCTTCAGTCTAGATAGAAGAAGACTCAAGAGTTTTGGTGAGACTCTTGAGTTCTGCAAACTTAAGCAGCTAGGAACCTGTTTGATCCAAACACCTGCGGTAGAGAACCATTGAACCTCCTTGATTTGGGTGATCAAACATCTTGGAACTCCTTGGAATTGGCATCAAAGAGAGGAAGACATGTTGGCCGACTCCTTAGAATTTTTTGGGGTTAAATACTTGAGTAGGAGGGCGCCAATTGGAGGACTCCTTATGCTTTACTATTAAAAAGAAGGGGCATCAATTCTTGCTTTCATTTAAGACATGGCATGTGGGATGTCCAAACATATGTGACATGCCATGTGATAATATCCTGGGTGATGTGGTGAGTGATGTCCAAACATAGCATGTGATGTTCTCCAAATTCTTGAAAAGGTGGCGCCAAGACTTAGTTATATATGACAAGTGACTTGGACTAGCACATGGAGTCATATGGCTTGTCTTGAGCTAGCACATGGGATCACATGGAATCTTGATTTAGGTGCATATGGATCTTGATTTGAGTGCACATAAAGTTACAAGGGTCTTCAATTGGATCCCCCTTGTATTACAGGACTCAATAACTTAATTAACTAATAATTACAAGACTCGAAACCAAATAACTAATGTCCCACTTGATCAATTGGAACCCAATTTGATCAATAGGCACGACATGTAAACAAGTGATTTAACTTGGTAAAAGGGGTTTGGCCCAAAAGGCTAAAAAAAAACTCCTAATTATAGTTAGCAAAAAGGCAAAACCCAACTATGCCTATATAACATAATTTAAAATAAAATATTTACAGTTGGTAAAAGGGGTTGGGTTCAGGATTTTATTCATAGGTGATCCACAAGGATGTGGGTTCAACCAGTCGATATTTTATGGCCTTGGTGTCCACACCATGTATCCCATATTTTTTTACAGAGGTGCATGTGGAAATCCTATTATATTCACTAGGATCCAATGCACAATAGAGCAAATTCATTGCCTTAGCATTAAGCTCGGATTGCTTAATATCATTTTCATCCCAATCCTCTTCAAGCTTTGGAATGGAAATACCATTAACAATAATTGAAGGAATATGTGGACCTTTATCAACTACTTTCTATAAATTGTAATCTATAGAAAGCATATAAATTCGCATGCATGTCTTCCAATACGTGTAATTTATGCCATTAAAATAAGGTGGTCTGTTTGAGGCTTGTCCCTCAATAACACTAGCACCTAAAGGGGCTACCATAGATCTTTAACTCTGAAAAGTTAGACCTATAAGCTGAGTACGTGGCTCTGATACCACTTATTGCCCAATGAAGCAACCCAAGAGGGGGGGTGAATTAGGTTTTAAAAAACTTTTTACAATGATTTAGACAAGTATGTGCCAATTCTAATACAATGAAGGTGCTAGTGATTCAAGTTTATATGTACTTGAAGATATGCAACAGAATTAATAAAATAAATACTGAATAATAAGATCAAATAATAAGAGAGAGCAATCAACCACAAACACAAAGATATATAGTGGTTTGGTGCACTCCAAAGCACCTAAATCCACTCCCCAAGATCTACTTGAGAATTTCTCTATAATCTCACTTGATTACAGCAGGTGAGTTTTCTGGGCTTACTAATCACAACCCTTTGGTTTTCACAAGGCTAACCAAAAACTTCTTGGTTTTCTCAAGGCTCACCAAAAATCTCTTGGTTTTCTGGGATAACCAAAATCCTAGTTGGTTTTCTCAAGGCTCACCAACAACCTAAGTTGATTTTTGAAATAAGGCTCATCAACAACCCAAGTTCTAGTTTTAAACCACTTGAAACTAGAAACAATAATAAAGATGTATACAAAGTAATAATACAATCAAGCTTTCAAAAAAAAGCAAATATCACTTTGAAGCTCTTTGATTGCTATTGAAGATGCTTGTTTTCAAGTTGTTGAAGCCTTAAATGATACTTGAAGAATGGACTTTAATGCTTCTTTGAATGTTCTTGAATGCTTGAAGACTCAACTTCACTCAAATGTAGTAAACTCTTAATGGATAATCAATAAAATAACATTAGTTGTTTCCCTCTTAAGTTTGGTCTATCTTAAATACCTTTCCAAGCCTTAAATGACCGTTTTTGACCATTGAAGAGGTGAAAATAGCTATTGGGGGTGAAAAGGACTAATTCTGCACTTCAAAAAGCTAGCCATTACTGTTCATCCAAAATTTCAAGTGTCGATACTTCAAGTCATGAGTCGACACTGTTGGGAATTATGTTCCAAAGCAAATCATTTAGGCTATAGATGGTTATGCGACTCGTGTATAAGTATATGAATTATTGAATTGACTAAAAAGTTTATTCTGGTTGTTCATCATATGTCATCTTCCTAATTGAGCTCTTGTGTGATGATGTCCATTGAGCTACCTTATATGCGATGTAGAGAGGATGCATCATGTAGTTCATAAATTGGTTCATGACCAAAGGATACGCTATTTCAGGATGATGGTATATCGAGAGTAGGTCATTGATGTCATATCTGTTGGTTATCCTCTTAACCAAGCAGCATGGAGATGCTGATGTGACATCAGGTGTTTTGTTTGACACTTCACTGAACGTGACTCTCATGCGAGATTCTCTTTATGCTGAAGAGGAGTCTTGCATTAGAATGTGGACATGAATTATTCCTCTAACTTGAGATCACTATGGTAGCTTGCAAGCAACTCACTATTTTTAGGTGCTGGACTACCCGTATTTCTAATCCAGTGAAGGACGGTTGCTGGGTACAGTCAAGTACTTGTGTAGCGGTAGTAGGATCAAGATAGGATTGATCTTTCCAAATGGTTTGGATTGAATACTTAATATGCCTCAATTGAGAAAGATCTTGGCCAAGGAATTCCTTGTAAGGAGTTATAGGGATTCTTTGTTTGAGACATATTGAGCTGGACTGATTAGGGTTGGGCAGTTTAACCCTAAGCTATCTGAAGCATTAGGAGATTAAAGGAATAAGTTCACTGGTATTCCATATTTGATAGGTTCATGTTGCTCTGCAACCTTCAACCTATCTAGATGCTGGTTGTCATTGCTAGATGACGACTTTGGCTGGTACTGAAAATATTCCCACTCTATCGGTTTAGTGTTTGAACTTATGGGGTCACACACCGAGGTTTCTTCTTGCTTTATTAGCATGCGAACGATTGAGAATCATTCTAGACTCATTTGACAAACTATTGTCAAACCTGTGTTCGAGCCGACTCATTTGGATGAGTTGACTCGTCAATGGACTACTGAAATTCGAGAATGCTTCATTAAATGCTGTAATGGTTATGGGATTTAATGCTAGGAGTTTCGAGTTTTAATAATTGCTGTTGCTGAATTCCAAGGGACTTCTAACCTCCCTGGAATCTAAAGAGATCCCAAAACTGCTCATTAATCTCTCATTATGTCCTCTTAATTGTTTTGAGGGCTGCTGTTATAAATGCAGGGCTGAAGAAGGTCAAGAGTTGACATTCAACGCTCCTCACATTCCATACCCAAAAATCTGGATCAAGGCTGAGACTCTACTAAAAAATTATGAGATAGAGATCTTGCTTGATCCTTGAGAGATTATAAGATTTGATCTCTGGGATAGAGTGAGCTTGGGTTTTGGGATTCTTGAGTGAATACCTTCTATTTAAGTTTTGGGACTGAGCATTGGGAAGGGGTTCTCAAGCATCTTTATTCCAGCATTGTTGCAGCAACCGACACTTCAAGGAGTTGAAGGTGTCCGACTCTTCTTCAAGGATGTTGACCCCATAAGTGATTTTGATGATAACCAAACATTGGAGCATGCACATTTATTTTTAACAACTCTTCAAGTACTTTACAAGTTTTTGTAGGATGATTTATTTGTTCAAACTTCAACCCTACATATTTACTTCTTGTTTTGAGTTGTGTTGTAATCTGATTTTGTATAGAAGAACCCAATGAAAAAGTTTAGAAAAATCTGTAAAAAGGGTTACTTCTATGAGTGTGTGTGCCTTAAATTTATTTTGAGTTGGTGTGCATGAAAAGTGTAAGAGTGTTGGTAAGAGTTTTCTTGAAGTTTAATTATAAAAATTTTGAAGAAGTCACTCGAGCCGACCCAATACAATGAAGAGCCGACTCTACCTCATGGCATGCAATAAGGATTTTGGTATGCAGCAATCCGAGCCGACTCGAAGCAATCCGAGCCGACTCGAGTAAATCCGAGTCGACTGGAATAAATCCGAGCCGACTCTTCCAGAGTCTAGTTTTGAAGATGTCTGAGAACAAGCCAGGCGAGCTGACCCGAACTAGAAAGAGCCGACTCTGCCATACCTAATTTTGAAGACCTGAGAAAGCTAGCCGACCCGAACTGCAATGAGCAGACACTTCCAGAGTAAAGATTTCAGAACCTGAGAAGAAGACCAACCAAAGTTCAAGAGAGCCGACTCCTCGAGTTCAAGATTTTCAAAGATGAAAGTTTGAGCCGACCCAAGCTATAAAGAGCTGACTTATCTAGAGTGAAGTTTTGCATCCTGAGACAAAGAGCTGACTGCACTGAAGAATTGGCAACTCGAAGGATCCGAGCTGACTCGAAGGAATCCGAGCTGACTCGAATATCGTCTTCAGGTACATAATGGCTAGTTCCAGAATTTCTTTTTGAATGCTAAAAAGTGCTCCAATGGTCATATGTCATATCCCAATAGTAACAATGTCTCAAACTATCTTGGAGTGATGGAAGACCTTATATTTGAGGGTTTTGAACTTCCATGAATAAGTTTTTAATGAGTTCCTCAAAGTTTTGAAAGCTTCATTGAATATCCTACCTACTAATAAGGAAAAGAGCACAAGAGCATTCAAGTTAGTCTTTAAGTCTTCACCAACTCTAATTTGAAGCTTGAAGCAATTTGGAAAGAAGCCACTGAAGTAATTAAAGCACCTTGAAGCACATTCAAGTGGACTTCTCTCAAGCTGCACCAGCAACTATCCAATAATTAGAGTTTGTCATTATTATTGCATTTATTTCAATTCATTTCTAAATTGTTTGGAATATTGGTGAGCCTGTTTGAAAAACCAAATAGGTTCTTGGTTAGCATTTGATAAAAACAAAGTATTGGGTTCTTGGTGATCCTAGTAAAACCAAGTTAGGTTATTGGTGATCTTGTGCAAACCAAGTTAGGTTTCTTTGGTGATCCTGTTTAAAATCAAAGGGTGTTGGGTTTTCTTTGGTGATCCTATTAAAACCAAAGTATAGAGGTTTTGGATTGTGATCCTATAAAATAGTCCTACTATATTTGGGTGTGAATATAGTGGAAATCCCAAGTGGTATCTTGGGTAGTAGACGTAGGAGCTGGGTTGCTCCGAACCACTATAAATCTTGTGTGTTGTGTTATGCTTCTTCACTCTCATTTAGCTTCTGCAAATCATTAATCTACCACAGCACCTAACACTTTAAAAGGAATTTTTAATTGCACATTATCTGTTTAAATTTTTTAAATTCCCAATTCACCCCCCTCTTGGGTAGCCACCTAGGCAACAGAGTTGAAGAAGAAGGAGTCAACCCGACAAAGTTTCCGTAGGGGCTATCATCTCAAAAGAAGGAGAAGAAATTGTGCTACTGATGGGTAAGGTTACAAGGACGGAAGCATGGATTTCAAAATATTATGAAATCATAACCTAACCCTTAATCCTAAGAACACCTTATTAAGAACATAAATCATAAAAAATATAAATTAGGGTTTAAACACCAACCTCGATCGCAAAAATCCAATTTGATGTAGAAACCTTAATCTGGTCTTTCTGATCTACTCACCAGGTTCCCAAGTGTTCGCCCTCCAATGGTGATCCACACAGGGCATTGATCAAGACAAATGCACCTCTTCAAAACCAGTTCCCTTAATTAGACCTCTAAGGTCTAACTTAATTCAGGCAGAAACTTCTCTTATTTGGATTGATATTCCTCCTATTAACCTTTCTTTCCTCCTCTTTCTTCCTCTTTCCAATGCCTGTAAGATCACTTAAATAGGACTCTCCTAACCAAAGTTAAGGGCTTGTCTTAATTTGACTAGAGATCTTTTAGGACAAAGAAAGAGAATGCAGGAAAGAAATGTTTTTCAGAATAAAAACTCCGAACACCATTCCCCGGGAACCCATCTCCTTAAATAGCAATCTGAGGGATGCTTTAAGACATCCCTTCCATTCCATAAGACATGTTTTTTCCAATAGGACGTGTTCCTTATCCAGACAACACTTATCTTCGTTCAAAACTTAAGAGAATTAAAACAGAAGGACTCTTCGGAAAAAAAACTTTACGAAGAGTCGCTTCCTTTTATTTCTATTGCACGAATATCCTTGCATCATGGCCACCCATCAGCCATCAAATGGCCACCTTTATCCATGCCAAATTCCATATGGCGTGAAACACCAAGGGGCGTGAAGGAAGAGTCCACGCCCCTTGTCTTTCTTTCTTTGACGGGTCATAGGAAATGGTGCATGAAAATATCAAAGACTTATCTGCAAGGGGCGGCAAAAATGATGGTTTATCTGGTCCTCTACTGTGTTTCAATAGTAGAAGACTCTTCTAATATGGCGCCTCTTCATAAAATTTTTTAACATAACTATTACGTAGAAATAGTTTGACCCAGTCAAACCTTTAGGCGCTTAATTTAGGATAGAGTCCAATCTGAATTAAACCAGCAATGTGGCTGATTTAAAGTCCAATCCCTTGGTTAACTAGCCAAGGGTTAGCCCAACACATGAGCATAAATTGATTTAGCCTTAATTAGACCAAATCATCCCAAATCGGAACCCGATTCGAACCTAATTCGAATCAAGATGCAATGGTTTGCAACATGTGCTAGCATGTTCATCTTGCAAACATAGTTTAATCCAATTAAACCCTTAATCAATTCCCTTTGTGTGTGACCCATTGGGTTCCACATCTAGCCAGCTGTGGGTTGGGTGTGATTTGACCTAATTTGATTTAGGCTTTAACCTAGCCGATTTAGGTCAAATTGAGCTAACCCAATTGACAATTGGAATTTTTTCTAATTCTTGATCAAATTAAACTCTTTAATTAAATAAAAAACCCACAAGGCAAGATTGATGTCTAGCAATGTATCATGCCTACCCAGAAGGTGTGGAATTTTAGTGAAAATACCAAAAATATCCTTCAGTGAAAGTTACCGTGCAATTCAATCCTTCAATCAGCTTGCACCCTGAATATGACTTTGGATATGGAACCATGTCAAATCCAATATCACATTCAATTCTTTCTCAATCTAATAATGATGATTCAAATGATGAAATATTAGAAACTATTTCTAATATTCATACATTGATCAAAGTTTCCCTGAATCACCATTTGATCGAAATCAGCTGGATGCGATCTCCTCTTTCTATGGTTGATCGATTCCTTGTTCGACTTACTCACAACCTCCATATACAATTCACCATATCTAGTATCACCCTATACATGACTTAATGTCATGAATAAGTGTGAACCAAAACATGGGTTCATGCATACAAGGAACTATGGTAGTCTCAGGTCAAAGGATTACATGCACTACTCTCTCTATGAAAACCATCTATTGACAAGTAGATAAGACTCCATTAGATGTTTTCAAGTCGGATCAAATTCAGTGAACTCATTCTCTAATGAGCACCCATGTCCTTGTATTAGTGTCCTACACAAGTAATTGTAAGAGATGTTTTCAAGTCGGATCAAATTCAGTGAACTCATTCTCTAATGAGCACCCATGTCCTTGTATTAGTGTCCTACACAAGTAATTGTAAGATCAATTACCCTCATTAATGAGCATACAAAGGATATGCTAGTCTTTCCGAAAACATTGATCCCCTACTCAATGTCCCTTTGACCAGGAATTCTTAAGATTAGGATTTTTAGGTTTTAAGTCTTACTGGTATGATCTCATCTTAACCCTTAAAACCATAGCCCTAGTCTATGGGGTTCATCATATCATAAATCTAAGACACAGTGTATGATGAAAAAGATGCCTTTTAATATATATAATTGTCAATACAAAAGTTTGGAAGTTTTTAGGATATCCCAATAAAATTACAAGTTTTAATTGGCTTGTAGGGCATAATCCTTTCAACTACATGGTGTGAACCACCCATAGAGGCGATACATGTGTGCTACTTGCAAAGTCGGATCTTTTCCATAGGTCGATGCCATACCTAGGATCGCGACTAAGAGGTGGCCATTTCTATAACTTTTGGTTCTTCCTGGTGAACGTCACCAAGATATGTGCTTATTTTATGTATGACATAGTTATTATTGTTGCATCATTGTGTGATTTCTAGAATTATTCTATTTTTCATACAATGTTTGCATGATTTCATATTTACATTACTCTAGATGCATCTAGATCCTGGTAAGGGGCTTGTGTTAATTAGGTTAACATCTTGAGATAAAATGGTTTTATCACTTTCCGCTGTTGCTAGCCTTTAAAAAAGTTTTAAAATGCATGTGTCACCCTAAGAATAGTTCCTTACAGACACTTCACTTCCATGAGTTGACACTAGTTCAAAAAAGTCTTTTGAAGCTCTCTGGAATGCACTGCCACGTCGACACTTCTTCTGGTGAGTCGATACTTTGAGTCGATACTTTATCTTCATGAGTCGACACTTAAGGAAAGTTTTGAATTCAGCATGTTCTGTATCATTTTTGTCTCAGGCCTTGAGTCGACACTTGAGCTTCATGAGTCGATACTTCATGCATGCCATCTGAATCTTCTTCTATATATCAGCTCAAGCTTCTATGAGTCAACACTATGAGTCGACACTTCACTTTCATGAGTCAACACTTGGCTAAAACTTTTTTGAAACTCTTCTGAAACTCTACTGAAACTTTTCCAAACTTAAGATTTGAATCCTTCAAAGTTATTCTCATATACCAAGGCCCATTTCACTTGAAATTTCATCCATAAAATTGACTTCTTCAACAAGATGATAAGCAATTTAAACTTTCATCATGTGAGTACCCTATTCTAATAAATATACTTTTAACATACAGTTAGTACTCAAATATATGTAGGTATTTTGTTATTCATCAAAATCAAGATAGGAGTCAACAACCTACCAGACGGTTAAAGACTTCCTAGCCTTCAAAAAAGCCACATGTTGCACCATGTTCTTCAATGCTAGGAGCTTCTTCAGCTCCAACTACTGCTGCTCTGGCCATTACAGAAATGGAGGCAATGGCCACAACTTCTTGGACTAGCAATGATGTTATCATCATTGAACCTCGGTTGATGAAGTCTTCTTTACTTGCTACTCTATCTCCTAGGTGGTCTCTCACTCCTGATTAGTCATCTGCTCCTTCTACCCCTGCGAGCAGGTGTTGATCGAGGGAAGGCACCATAGACTTCCTCGGGAGCTGAGAAAACTACTCGAGCTACTAGAGAGCCTGAGTCTTTCATTGAATTGAATATTTATTCCAACAAGATAGGGCTTCACAATCCTAAACTTGCTTGTCAATTCTAAAGCCCATCCTCTCCTGAAAGACTAGGAGAGTAAATCTTGTCAACTGAATGAGATTGTATCTTTACTATACCTAGCTCTACTTAAGGTAAATTTTCTTTTCTCTGCTATAATCTTTTTTAGTTTTTTGGTATTATCAAGTATCTGTTGTTAGAAAATATATCCTAAAACCAATCATCTAAATTATAGATTATTGAACTCATTATAATTTATATATGAATTATCAATAAATAAATATTATTTTGACAGTTCAACACATTTTGAATATCTTCCTTTGAAAACTTTTGTAATTAAGTCCTTAGAACTGCTTCTATTTGATAAAAGAGGATTTATCATGTAGTTTTTAAATCTATTTACGATCAAATGATATGTTATTATTTGGGATGATAATGTTTATCAAGTATAGGTTGTTATATGCCATATGAGTTAGTTGTCCTCATAACTAAGGAGTGTGGAGATACTGGTATGGCATGCAGGTGAGTATAGAAGTATATTTTATTGAATATGACCAACTTTGTAGAGTACTCTACTATCAAGAGTATCTCATAGAAAGATATGGGTATAAGTGTCCCTCTGACTTGAGATTATAATGGTGACTTACAAGCAACTCTTTGAACTTCGGTACTGGATTATCTATATTTCTAATATAGTGATTGAAGATTTTTAGGTATAGTCATACTTGTAAAGTTGGTGTATGAGTAAAGAAGGGATTGGCTACTCCAAGGTGTTGGAGATAATGCTTTATAATGTTTCAATTTAGCAAATCCTTGGCTAGGATAATCTTTATAAGGAGTTATATAATTCATTTGGTTGAGATAGCTATAGATGTATTGATTAAGAGTTGATAGTTAACTCTGAAGTCTTCTTAAGCATTGGATCAAAGAGATGAATTATACGGTAACCATATATCTAGATTTTTGAATGTTGCTTTGTAATCATTTGACCTATCCGGATATCAGGTACCATTACTAGATCATCACATTAATTAGTTCAAAAAATTATTCCTGTGCTATCGACTTAGTGTTTGAACCTATGTGGTCATACATAATCAAAGTTTTTGACTAATCATGTGGCCAATTAATAATTAAGAATCGTTTAAGGGTAAATTATAAATATGATTGATAATTAACCTTATAAAAGTATTGTAAAGAAATAATTCATTAAGTATTAATGAGTTATAGGAGGATTAATTAGTAATTAGATTACTAAATAACTCAATTTGGTTAATCAAAGAGATTTAGGTCAAGTCTAATTGAATTAGATTCAATTAGGTCTAACCCAATTAGGTTATATGATGACCTAATCGTTAAGGAGTTTTAATTTTGGTTTGATCAAGCTTTAGGCTTTATTAATTCCTGATTTGATTGTGATTTAATTAAGCTATTAGGGGCATAATTAGATTAGGTTCAGATGTCTTAATTATGTCAAACCAAATTTGATTTGTATACACTTAAACTAGATCAAATCAAATTCAAATTTCATTCCTAGTGCCACCTATTTTTTTCTTTTATTTTTCTCCATAACAAATTCTCTTTTACCATGATTTTCCCATGCCAAATCATTTTTGTCACCCTTCCTTTCTCTCATTTGGATGAGGATTATACAATGATTAGGTCTTGTTTAGATTTTAATTGGATTTGAATTCAATTTTATAAAGTTTGAATGGGATCAATACTCCTAGCTTTATCCTTATCTTATTCTATCATAATCTTTCTATCCATTGTTAGATATATATCTTAGAAGCCAATCTAGTAAACACATATTTTAATTTAAGAATATAAAATTATATTTAATATTCTGATTTAAGAATTTTTTATATACATGTTATATATATGTTCATATATCATCCAAGGGATTAATGGATAATAACATATATTCTCAAGAGTTGAGAATTTGAGATATGTGTTATTATAGATTAATTCCAAATTATAGGATCATCATAGAAATGGTAATCAATCCAGTTAAATCAGTACACAGATCGCTTCTCTTTGGGTAGATGAATCTTGAGTCTACAGTATGGGGACACTAGAGCGAAAGTAAAAATGGTTGTTAGAGAATAATTGTATTAAGCATGACCATCATGAGAAGTCACATGGATGTCTACTTACTCATCGCTAATTTTTTTTATATTATAGTTGTGTAGGTGGTTCTTTGACCTAGATGCCTTGGCCACTCATAGTGGAATTATTGCAGTTTGACAATACAAAATATTGGCCCTAGCCATTCGGGCCTTTGCAGTGTTTGTTGACTATAGTACGTTCATTATAAGAGTGGGAGTGCACTTATAGGGGATCATTAACCTCGGTAGTTAAGGTGTAGTCTTATACGATTTAGGAAGATATGTCCTAAAGACCATGGCCATGGAAATGTAAATGATAGAAAAGGGTTTCCATGAGTTTTTACAATTTAGAGTTGAGTTGACTAAATCATGTATATGATGGATGCATAGGATTTGGCGAGTTTCCATGACTTGCATCTTGTCAAGACTTGCAATGGAAGAACTCAATCACACAGTAACTATACTTAGGGGTTCATCCTTCTATTCTACTAGGTTGCCACTACATGTTGTTAGGCATTACTTGTAGATTATAGAAACTTACTAAGATCATTTTGGATCAATGACCCTTAAGGAGTGATCTAGAGTTGTTCTGATCCATTGAAAAGAGTTTTGATGATACAATGATGGAGACATGTTACATCTCACTAATAAACAAAATGGAACTTGAAGAGTCATACATAATAGGAGCTTGACCTAATCACATGGTTGGATCAATATATGAAAGAGTTATATATTTAGAACCTATTAATTTTGACACCCACTATTTTTAGCACTTGCTAAATTTAGCACATGTTATTTTTGGTCGTGCTATTTTTAGCACATACTAATTTTGACACTTGTTAATTTTGGCACCTACTATTTTTGGCACTTGCTAATTTTGTCACCTACTAAATATTAGCACAAGGGACATTATTGCAAGAGTTGCAATGCAATCGAGCTAATTAGGTTTAATAATTCAAGTAAGACTTAAATTGTAATCCAAATTTGATTAGGGTTGATAACCTTTTGAATTCAGCTCAAATTGGATTCTAATCGGATTCCAAATTAATCCAATTTGAGATAGGAAGCCAGAATCCTAGTCTACTGGGACTCTCTCACCTCTTTTTTTATTTTGGTGTCAAATAGTGAAGAGGTAGTGCTAAAGTTGCACCCCTCTTATTTTTGCACAAGAAAAGGAGAGGTGCCAAAGAGTTGGCACCCCTCTTGGTTTCTCTCTCCTATCAAGATAAATTTTAATTTTATTTAAATTTTAATATGATTAGACTTTCACTTGAGATTGGATTTTATTAAGTTTGAGCATGGAATAATAATTTGTGTGACAAGATTTTTTAGATGAAAGAAAGAGCTTTACATTTGATCTCACGCCAAAATGTTCTTAGTGCTTCTCATACTTTGGATAGGATTCAAAGTAGATAAGATAAGATAATATATTATCTAAAAAGAGGATGAGCATGGACTCTTTGGCAGTGTTAGCATGGAGTTCTAAGTAGCGTGGCTTATTTTGGGTGACAAAATAAGTGAGGAAGGGATTAGCATTATATGATATGAGAACTTTTTTTGGCACACAATCTTCAATGGTCATTTTCCTCCTTCTTCCTTACTAACATCACACATCTAAGAACCTAAAAGGAGAGAAATTAGAGAAAAAAATAGAGAGAAAAGGAAGAAAAGGTTACTTCCTTGTAGGCTTCCGATCTCCCTTGTTCTAGAGCAAAGTGTTCGTGCTATTTGTTTTTTAGGCTTCTTCTTCTTGAGAAGAGGTTTAGATCTGGCAGTTGAAGCAAGGCCTATAAGGTGTTAGCACTCTGGAGGACTCAGTTCTTTGGTTAGGTAATCTCCATGTGGATACAACAAAGATCAGGTGCGTGCACGGCTCCGGCGAAACCTAAGAAATCCATCAAATCCGATCCAATGAAGACTGAGTAGTGCAATAGGTAGTAGATTTGATCTACTTTGTAATATTGATTTTTAGATCTGATTTTTGTTCATGACATGAATCTATTTTGCATGATAGATTAGGTTTTATATTCTACTATAATATTTATTTTAAATTAAGATTTTTGAAACCTATGCATGCTACCTTGGGATCGTGTGATGATTCCTCTAAGTGGTATTAGAGCCACTATTCATGAACAAATTTTAGATATTTAAATTAGATCTAAAATTTTGATTTTTGATTTGTAAATAAAATCTTGAAAGGTGTTTCAAATCTAAAATTAGATCCAAAAATTAAAATTTAAGATATGTGAAATAAGATTAGAAGTTTTGATTAAGAACCAAAATTTTAGGTCTGAAATTTCTACAATTTAGAATCACACTGGATCTAAAATTTCAATCAAATTGATCAAAAAATCAGATCTAAAAAATTGATTTTTGGATCTAGAATTTAGATCAGGAAGTCATGGTTAATGTTCATTTCATTTATCTTAAAAATTAGTTTTAGATTAAATGTTACGAATTTTTGAATTCATGAGTGCTGAAATTTCTAGGTCTAAAATTTTTGACTTTAGATTTTTCATGAGATTATTAAACCTAATTGTTTAGATCTGAAATTGGTTTTGACATCTAGAATAAATCCTCATATTCATAATGCACCTAATTAAAGATCTAAAATTAAAATTGGTTAGGTTTAATCTTATACTGACATAAGATTGTCCTACTATAAGGTTAACCCCTTATAGTGTAAATTTGCCCTATCACAAGATTGATCCATTTTGAGAATAATTTTCAAAATACTAAATCAATAATTTATGATTTGAAATTAAGATTATTAGATTTAAAATTAGGAATTTAAGATTTTAACCTAAAGCATAAAATATGAGGGATTGGGCATGGGTCGAATCGATTAGGTCATGGAATTAGATTACATCTAGTTTTTGATTAGGTCAAACCTAATTGATTAAACTCTTGATTAAACCAAATTAGTTGATTAAATTTAAATCAAAATTCCTCAAGATCATATTAATGGTCTAAGCTAGTTAATTCGATTGACATCAATCAATTGACCTAAAAACTTGATTTAGCTTAGTGGTCGAACCTGAATCATTTAAGCTGACCAATTCAAAATTGATAAACCAATTGGTGTCTATGGCAAGTTTTTGATTATGATTTTTAATTAAGGCTAACTCTTACATGGCCAACTTTATTAGTATATAAGGAATGAGGAAAATAGGCAGAACCCTCCTATTGATCTTACTTACCTAACCAATATTGTTGATTTTGAATAAGATTGTTTATTGATTTGAGTTCACCCTTGCTATCTTGATTAGTTAGACATGAGATGTGTTGACTAATTAGGTTGAGACCTGAACTAGGTTACTTAGACATGAAATGTGTAGATCTAAACTTGTCTGACATTAGATATGCTGACACAAACTAGGTTAGTCAGATATAAGATGTGCTAATCTAAACCAGGTTAGTCAGGCATGAGATGTGTTGATCTAAATTAAGTTAGATAAATATGAGATGTGCTAACCTAAACCTTATTTCATATATGATATGACCCTTTAGCTTAGTACTTGGATTAAGTGCATCACCATGGCCATTCAGTCATAAAAGCAAGAGATTTAAAGTCTCCCTCTTTCCATTCAATTAGGTTCTCTCAGATGTGTAGGGGTGCTACTGTGATTTGACTCATGAAGAAAAATCATGAAAGGATTTTTAAATTGAGATGACCTAAATTAGGTTAGTCAAAAGGCTAGTCAATGATTGCTTATTATAGGATGTTCAAAAATAAAACCTAACTCACTACTATATAGCTATGGTAAGTAGAGATTGTATCTTTGAGGATCAAAGATAATTATTTAATGAAGAAAATAAAGGAAGAAAGTTTAAATATGTTAATTATAAAATTTTAGAAACTAATAATGTAAAAAAATAATTTAAAAGATAATTAACCTAACACATCTCAGGGTCTAAGAATCCATTTTTTTTTGTTAACAGGTTTTGGTATTTATACATACAAAAGGCTTGTGATTAATCAATTTTTAGGAGTAACCTATCTTTATCTATGTATGAATCATATCCCAAGGATCTCAACTCGACCCTTTATGAGTATAGATTATTCCAAATCTAGATAAAAAAAATTAATTAACTTCAATACAATTTATCTCCTATTCGAGTATGAACTATATCTTATGAGGATCATGGAACATCCCCTGAGAAGGATAAATTATTAAAAATTAAATTAATTCAAGAAAATATAATACAAGCATGATTAAAGGGAATAAGAAATTTTATTATAATTTTATAAAAGAAATACATAAAGTGGGGAAAAAAAATAAATTTGATACAACAAGAACTTCATCCCCTCCCTAAGATGGAGGAGCCTTAGCCGTGCATGGGTTGAGTTGATAGCATCTTCTTTCTCCCTATCTCAAACCCATAATAAAAATAAAAATAAAATAAACTAGAATAAAAACTAGTGGCTGCTCACTACCTTGGTTTGTTTCTTGGGGTCCTCCTTTTATAGGCCTCAGAATAAGCTTTCTCCTAATCAAAATTGGAGTGAAATTGGTGTAGAATCAGCCTTGTATCACTAGAAGCTCTCCTAGCTATGTGATTTGCATCATAAGGCTAAAATCCTATCAAAAATCTGCTATTCAAAGTCTATCACAAGTTAGAGAACATCCTAGCCACTGGATCCATCGATGGGGTTGGTGTAGGGCATCGATTAGCATGTTCTATGGCTTGATACATGCTGTGAAATCCTTTATCAGGTCAAATGCAATCTTGTTCGTAGGATCAGTGCACAGATTAGCTCATAAATATGTGATCTTGCACTCTTGTTTTCATCTAAAAATCCTTCATCGTGTCAGGAGAAGCTCTAGAAATCAAGGATGGGCTAAGCATTCAGTTGGGACAGGGGAAGAGGCAATGATGTTACCAGGCATGGTAGCTTCTTGGGCTAGTGATGAATCATGGTGATTGTAAATGGGGATGATGGCCAGTAGTTGGGAAGATGATTGGCGGAGATGGCGAGTGGTGTGAAAGGATTGTAATGGGGGGATGGTCGGACTGAGCAAATGGTGATGGCATCTAGAGGTGGTGGTAATGGCGATGGTGGTGCCTTGATGGGGAACTAATATGCATGCAATTTTTTTTATATGTTTTACATGTTGAGTTAGGTGATTAATTCCCAAATTTCAGATCAAAATTATTTGTAGGGAATTTTGTATGAATTTTTGAAGATCAGCATGCAGATTAGGACCTAGAAAAGTAGCAAAGAAGGACCGCCGGGGCTGAGAAGCCTCGGTTAGGGCAAGTTCTCCTACAATAAAACTACTGGAGGTAGAGGGGTGTACCTGACAACGTCTGTGAAGATCGCAGCGAAGGGATCTCTCGTTCCTCGATGGATGCGGCCTGGAAAACCGAGCCAAAGACCCGCGGATACCCGGCTTTCTGCTCGGTGATCCGATTGAGGCTTGGCTGGAGTCGTTGGATTCGTAGGAACTCAGGGACCTGCAAACGACCTGTCAGGGGTTAGAAAGCTCACAAAGGAACAAAAAAACAAAGTAAAAATAGCAAGGGAAGGCTTTTTTGAAGTGGGCGTCCAGGGATCTGGAGGGTTTGTTGGCAGCAGGAAGATGATTGCAAACACCGGGAAGAAGAACTCTCACAAACCCCTTTATGCACACAGCAGGGTATCACACCACTCAATAGAAGAACTCAAGGTTTTCATTCATCAAAAATTCCCCTCATACAAGAGGCTAGGGTTCCTTAAATAGACCCTTAACCTTGGGCCCCAAGTAAGGGTACATAAGTCTTTACATAAGAATCCTTTTCCCTCTCAAACCCTAGCTAGAAAATAAGGAAATATTAGGTAGAAAAATCCCTAAAAATTTTCTTGACTTGGTCAAGACTCCAAGGACGCCTAGGGGGGCGTGTAGGGCTTCTAGGAGCAGCAAAAGGCCGGCCCAAAGGGGCTCGGGTGCATGGGTTTGGGCCTCTGGAAGCTGGGGTGGCCTGGTAGCCAGGTAGCAGGAATATTCCCTGGTATCTTGCTTCTTAGGAGCTTGGGCTTGGCACCTGGGCTTGATTTCTTTGGGCTAGGATGCAGATGGACCTCTGGAATCATGGATGCCATTATCTATGAATATACTTTGGCATCTGGAAGGGAATCTGGGCATCTGGAGGGCATCTGCAAGAAATCAGGGTTTTCTGAATTTTCCTCCTGGGGTCTTCAAATCTTCAAGCTGGGTTGGACTTGGGCTATACTTCCATGTCTTCAATCTAGTTGGACTTGGTCTTCGCTTGTATGATATAGTCTTGAGTCTTCGGTATGCTTGGATAGGACTCAAAAAATAAAATTAGCTCAACATGAGCTGACTAGCATTGGACTGAACTAGCTCAACATGAGCTGACAAGTACAGAACTGAAATAACAACTCAAAATACTCAAATAACAACTAAAATGGACTCAGATGAGCTTAGCCCTTATTACAGATGGACTCATAAATTATTGATCAATTCACAGAGGATTGAAAAGCCTCTATCTTATTCTGGTGCCTCCGGTGTCCCCACCAATTCTCCCGGGGTGGGAGGAACTCGACCCTGTCGAGTGAAGGTTAGACTGGCTCACATATCTCTCAAGAAGGTCTGGGTTGAGGCGTTGCAAGTCCTCTCGAGAAATCCATGAATCGTCCGACTCTGGCCGGCCTTGCCATCGGACCAGGAAGCGTTGATAGTCATGGCCCTGGGTCGTGATGGCTCTGATTGTCCAGGATACGCTCGATCCGTTCTTCTCTCTCAGGCCAAATTTGTTTGTGGACACTCTAGGTTAGGGTCACTCACAATGAAAAGGAATAGGTCCAAAGGCCTCACTAGGTAGTGCTGCCGGTTCCCTATACTCAACCAGGTCTGTAATATTGAAGGTAGAACTAATGCCCAAATCCGAAGGCAAGTCTAACACCTAGGCATTTGATCCAACCTTCTCTATCACTTTAAAAGGTCCAGCTCTGCGAGCATGAAGCTTCTTTTAGGCCTAAGCCTAACCAAGATAAAATCCACTACATCAAATTTTTTGATCCATCTTCGGGAATTAGCCAGTTGTTTTAACATTAGTGCTGGTGGTGAACATGCTAGGCACATGCAGACTCCTAACAAGATGATGCAAAGGACTCAAACTAACACCTAATACACTCGACTTTGCATTCCTATCGAAGGAAATTTATTAGACTTTTATGGGCCTAAACCTAAGAGACTATAGACTCTCTAGGTCTGACCCTAGTGTGGTGTGCACAAGAGTATTTACAATGGACTCCAAGCAAATGCCAGAGGGTATGCCAGAAGTATAATGCAAACCTAACATGCGTAATGAATGCATGCAGTACGCTAATCTCTGTTAAATGCAATCTAATAATCCTAGAAATGCTGGAGGTGTCAGGAAAGGGCAGAAAATAGAAAGTGGGTTCAGAATTAGTTTGGTAGGGTAGGAAAAAAGGTTCAAGGTTAGTTGGATAAAGTTCGATATAAGAAGGCATGTCAGGGACTAATCCTAGACTAATGAGGCTAACCTTACGAGGTTGCGGTATATCTATGGGATTTGCATAATAGAATGATGGGTTACTAATCTCAGGGAAGAGGTCCCTAATGGGAACTATAGGAGGAGGCTCATCCTGAGGGTACTGATTCAAAGAGATCAGGTCCTTAATAAATTCTTCTGGTTCTTGTATTTTAGGACTAGACTCTATAATTTGGCTCTCCTCTTCGGTTTCCTTAGGTAAGGCTCTAGTAGCAGTACCTAGGTTCTCTTCCTCTATTTGTTCTTCCACTATAGCTTTAGGTTGGATGTGGTCAAGGTCAACTACCTCTAGGTTGGCTTCTACCTGGGTATCTATTAGGTCAGCTAATTCTAGGTCATCTAAAGGTGTCTCCTCTTCTCCTTCATACTCATCCACTAGGCTCGCATCAGCTTCATACACTTCCGCGTTAATGTAAGCCTTGTCAATCTCAGGAATGGTTGGAGAAGGTCGGCTAGGGAAAAATTGGCTAGGTCCTGGTTTCTGATTATGGACACTAATCCTAGTAGGTTCAGGTTGTCTAAGGGGTAGTGGCTCACTACTGGGCTCATATTTAGGGGTGCTAATCCTATGGGGTTCAAGTTGACTATGGAAAACCTGACTAGTACTAGATTGATATCTAGGGATTATGGGCTCCCTAGACTCATAGGATAAGGGAGCAGATCTATGGGTCACGGGATCATAAGATCTGGGGTCATAGGATTTGGGTTCAGCTCTATGGGTCTTGGGTCTACTGGACTCATGGGATATGGGTTCGTAGATTTTAGAGTCAGAGGATTTGAAGTCATAAGATCTATAGGTTGTGCGTATACTAGGCTTATAGGATGTGGGTAAATAGGATCTAGAGTCATAGGATCTAGGTTCAGTATCATAGTATGGGTCAGGCTGAGTGGCTCTCCTAGGTTCAACCTCACGATATGGTTCAGGGTTTGGGGTCCTCCTAGGTTTAGGATTATAGTATGGGTCAGGCTGAGGGGCTCTCCTAGGTTCAACCTCTCGGTATGGATCAGGGTTTGGGGTCCTCCTAGGTTGAGGATTGTAGTACGGGTCAGGATAAGGGGCTCTCCTAGGTTCGACCTCATGGTATAGATCAGGGTTTGGGGTTCTCCTAGGTTGAGGGGACTCAGGATCTGGCTCAGATCGTGACCCATGGGTTCTTGCTATGGTCCCTACACGGCCTCCTAACTGGTCAAACCTATTGGCAAGATGGTCAATTCTATTGTTGGTTTGGGTAGCAGACTGAGTTAACTGGGTAGTCATATGGGCCATTTGATCAGCTAGGGCTTTTATTTGGGCTTGTAAATTTTCCATGGGTTCAGACATTTGTGAAGGAGGTGGGTGATATGAAACTCCTAATCTAGTGCTCATGCAAGACTCGATCAGACCGACTATAGCTGACTAGACCTAGAGTCCAAACTAGATGCTCAATCAAGGTGGCAAACTAGCCTATAGTAACCCTGTACTCAGCCAGGCAGGTGTAAGGGGAGTGTTAGGTCCCTGATTGCCAATCCTAGACACCAATCAGAGATTGGCCAGGTAGGCGGACCAGCACACAAGCCCTTCGGGATTGAATCCCTAAACCACCGTTCTAGACACTGAGCACAAGGCACACACAGGTTAACTTAACACAGTGATCTAACATTAGTCCGGACCCGACCAGTTGGTGTCCCTAGCCCACTAGGGCAAATTAAGTCTAATTAATTTTAGGTTAAGGCTTGGGACCGAATGCAAGGGATGTGGTTTTGGGCTAAGGAGAGGTTATCAACTCCTCCCCTTATCTGATATAGCAAGAGTGCCCTTAAAAGTAAATTATGCAATGATGGCAGGCAGATGAGGATGCAAATTAGGGTTTAGATATTTTTGGTATTTTTGGAGAATATGTATTTTTTTTTTTTGGTATTTTATTAAATAGAAGAAAACTTGCAAATTATGTCCTAATATGCATGAAATATACTAAAATTAAAAGACATGCAAAAGATGCTAAACAAAACCCTAAAAGTTCCAAACTTGTCTTGCTAAAAAAACAGAGCCAAAATTTGCAGGCCCTATTTCGGCTTGAAGAAAATTAACAGGCCATAATAAAATATGGAAAAATTTTTACAATTTCTGTGAATTATGATAAATCCAAGAAAATAAATTTCAGAATTTTTGGAATTTTCAACAGGGAGAAATAATTAAAATAACAGAGTATATACGGACTGAAAAATTTCAGAAAACAAGCCCTAATCTAAGCTCTGATACCAAATGATGGGGAACTAATATGCATGCAATTTTTTTTGTATGTTTTACATGTTTCGTTAGGTGATTAATTCCAAAATTTCAGATCAAAATTATTTGTAGGAATTTTGTATGAATTTTTGAAGATCAGCATGCAGATTAGGACCTAGAAAAGTAGCAAAGAAGGACCGCCGGGGCTGAGAAGCCTCGGTTAGGGCAAGTTCTCCTACAATAAAACTACTGGAGGTAGAGGGGTGTACCTGACAACGTCTGTGAAGATCGCAGCGAAGGGATCTCTCGTTTCTCGACGGATGCGGCCTGGAAAACCGAGCCAAAGACCCGCGGATACCCGGCTTTCTGCTCGGTGATCCGATTGAGGCTTGGCTGGAGTCGTTGGATTCGTAGGAACTCAGGGACCTGCAAACGACCTGTCAGGGGTTAGAAAGCTCACAAAGGAACAAAAAAACAAAGTAAAAACAGCAAGGGAAGGCTTCTTTTGAAGTGGGCGTCCAGGGATCTGGAGGGTTTGTTGGCAGCAGGAAGATGATTGCAAACACCGGGAAGAAGAACTCTCACAAACCCCTTTATGCACACAGCAGGGTATCACACCACTCAATAAAAGAACTCAAGGTTTTCATTCATCAAAAATTCCCCTCATACAAGAGGCTAGGGTCCCTTAAATAGACCCTTAACCTTGGGCCCCAAGTAAGGGTACATAAGTCTTTACATAAGAATCCTTTTCCCTCTCAAACCCTAGCTAGAAAATAAGGAAATATTAGGTAGAAAAATCCCTAAAAATTTTCTTGACTTGGTCAAGACTCCAAGGACGCCTAGGGGGGCGTGTTGGGCTTCTAGGAGCAGCAAAAGGCCGGCCCAAAGGGGCTCGGGTGCATGGGTTTGGGCCTCTGGAAGCTGGGGTGGCCTGGTAGCCAGGTAGCAGGAATATTCCCTGGTATCTTGCTTCTTAGGAGCTTGGGCTTGGCACCTGGGCTTGATTTCTTTGGGCTAGGATGCAGATGGACCTCTGGAATCATGGATGCCATTATCTATGAATATACTTTGGCATCTGGAAGGGAATCTGGGCATCTGGAGGGCATCTGCAAGAAATCAGGGTTTTCTGAATTTTCCTCCTGGGGTCTTCAAATCTTCAAGCTGGGTTGGACTTGGGCTATACTTCCATGTCTTCAATCTAGTTGGACTTGGTCTTCACTTGTATGATATAGTCTTGAGTCTTCGGTATGCTTGGATAGGACTCAAAAAATAAAATTAGCTCAACATGAGCTGACTAGAATTGGACTGAACTAGCTCAACATGAGCTGACAAGTACAGAACTGAAATAACAACTCAAAATACTCAAATAACAACTAAAATGGACTCAGATGAGCTTAGCCCTTATTACAGATGGACTCATAAATTATTGATCAATTCACAGAGGATTGAAAAGCCTCTATCTTATTCTGGTGCCTCCGGTGTCCCCACCATGCCTACAACATGGAGGAGGGAGGTGATCAATCAGAGCGATGGAGATGAGGATGATTGATGCGGGATGAAGCCCTGATACCAGAAAATGATGCAAGACTGAGATGATGCGGGACTATACTAATGATGACATGGATATGCAAATGATTTCTTTTTGGTGTTTTAAGTTTCTTAATAGGTTTACTGATTCCCGAAAGTCAAGTGGAGAATAGAACTAGTGATTCTGTAAGAACAAAAAATTTCTAGCAGACAAATATAGTCCCTAAACAATGATGAAGAAAGGACCCCAGGATTGAGAAACCCCATAGGACTAAGCTCTAAATCAATACCTACTTAAGAGACCAGGGAATGCAAACCTTTAAGTTTTTGATGTGCCCGATGCTGAGTTCTCTCACACTCATGGATGCGGCCTGGAAGACAAAGCCATCAACCTTGCGGATTCGCCGGCTTTCCATCCGATGGTCCAAAGGCAAGGGAGACCGAAAACTTTGTCCGTGGCACCTGGAGAACCTACGAGCAACCAAGAGAAGGGTTATAAAACAGTAAATAAAGGTATGAGAAAGTGAAAAGGGAGGAGAAAAGGAATCGAAGATGGTGGTCGAAGAGGGTTCTTCTTGTTGGGCATCCAGGTGGATCTTCCAGGTGGCATCCCAGCTCGAACATGGACTAATGGCTTGCGAAGGAGGAAGGTAACTCAAGGCCTCTCACCCCTCGATATCTTGAAGGATAAAGGAACTCTCTCATAGAGTTCATAGTCTAAGAAGACAAGGGCTAATGGAAGAAAACTTAAACTCTTTTTTCCATTTCATCAAAATTCAAATTACAAGAGGTTAGGGCTCTTTTTATAACCACCTAAGTCTCATTTGAATTCAAATGAGGGGAGTTACAAAAATTTAAATAAGGGGTGCCCAAATCTGAATTTAATCCCTTGAAATTCGAATTCTTGGATGCTTGGCCGACCTTGCTTGGGTGGAAGAGCTTGATTTGGGGGATGTTGTCTTCTTGATTCAAGCTGGCACCCAATTGACTTTATTTTTCTTCCATGGCCGACCATGACTCTTTGGGAAGAAGGCTTGATGTGGGGGATTGAAGAAAGGAACATGTCTTCAAAAATCAAGGGATGTTTCAACCTTCCTTGGCCGACCAAGCTTCTTTGGAAAAGAGCTTGATGTGGGGGCTTGAAGAAAGGAACATGTCTTCAAAAATCATGGGATGTTTCAACCTTCCTTGGCCGACCAAGCATCTTTGGAAAAGAGCTTGATGTGGGGGCTTGAAGAAACAAACATGTCTTCAAAAATCATGGGATGCTTCAACCTTCCTTGGCCGACCAAGCTTCTTTGGAAAAGAGCTTGATGTGGGGAGTGGGATGGGGAATTTGTTGGCTTGGAGCATGGGTGTCCAACAAGCATTGACTTTGAATCCCTCCATTCTCTCTTGGTCGCCCAAATGTCTTGGTGAGGTGGCGCCTCCTCATGCTACATGGCACTGATGAAGTGGTGCTCCAGGCATTGAAATGGTGATCCAGCTTGGCTTGGGGAAGATGGCTTGATCCATCAACTAGGATTGACTCAAATGTCCACTCCAGCTTGAGCTCAATCATCAAGTAGACTTAGACTTGGACCAATCAGCTAATTACAGGACCCATTGACCTATCTTGACCAAATTGGCAAAGGTACAAGGCTAAAATAAATTTTGGAACTAAGTACATGACTTAAAATTAAATGCTCAAGCTTGAAGCCTTATTATAGGACCCTACAAATTAATAACCCTATTCAAAGATCCATAGAGGGTTGAGAAGCCTCTATCTGATTCTGGAGCCCACACCAGTTCTCCCGGGGTGGGAGGAACTCGACCCTATCGAGTAAGGATTGATTTGGCTTCAATATTTCTCTAGAAGGTTGGGGTTGAGGTGCTGCAAGTCCTCTCGAGTAATCCATGAATCATCGAACTCCGGTTAGCCTTGCCATCAAACCAAGTAATGCTGATAACCTTTGCCCCGGGTGGTGATAGCTTGATCATCCAGGACACGCTCGATCCACTCTCCTCTCTCTAGTAAAATTGGAGGTGGACACTCTGGGTCGGTTCACTCTCAAATGAAAGGTCAGGCCCAAATGGCTCACTGGGTATGTTTGCTGGTTCCCTATACTCGACTAAGTCCGAGATATTGAAAGTCGAGCTAATGCCATAATCCGGGGGTAGCTCAAGCACACAGACATTAGGGCCAACTCTCCTTATCACTCTAAAGGGGCTAGCTCCATTAGCATGAAGTTTCTTAATGGCTCCTAGTGGAAACCGTTCAGGCCTTAGCCTAACCATTACAGAATCCGCTTGTTCAAACTCTTTGGCTCTCTTTCAGGAATCAGCCAAATTATTTTAAAATTTGTACTTAATGCAGAATTCTAACATGATGCAAAATGTAGACTCAACTATGCATTCCTATTGAGAGGAATTTTATTAGACTCTTCGAGCCTAAACCTAATAGACTATAGACTCTTTAGGTTTGACCCTGGTTTGGCATGTGCATAAAAATTTAGAATGGACTCCTAACAAATGCCATAAGGTCTTGCAAAAGTAGGTCACAAACCTAATATACTCACAGCACTAGTGCAACTGAACGACCTCAACAAAGTATAATTTGATAGTTTGGGAAACATTGGAAGCCTTAGGGTACGATAGGATATAAAAATTGGAGTCTTGGGATAATCTATTGGAAACATGAAATAGACCTTGGTTACCCGGGAGGACCTTATGATTTGAATATTGATTTATGGGTGTAAGATCTAGGGTAGGTGGATGCTCCTATATGGTGGAAGGTCATCAAGAAGGTCTTCGGGAAGTTTATCTTGAAAGTCTTCTAAAATAATGTCTACTTCCTGGGGTTTTATCTTGAATGTCTTCTAAAATAATGTCTACTTCCTGGGGTTGCTCCTTAGGGACTTGTTCCTGGACCTCTTTTATGGACAACTTGTGTGAACCCTTACATTCATCTGATATGTTTGATCCTGGCTCAGTTGCTCCTTCTTCAAATTCTATAGTGGGTTCAGGATCTTTTTCTATTAGTTTCTCAGTGATCTCAACCTTGCATCCACGTTCTTCATACTCCTCCACTAGACTTGATTCATAGATATCTTCTTTGGATTCTTCAGTGGATTCAGGAGTTTCTTTCTCTAGATTTTTAATGGGTTCAACCTTTTCTCCCTGAAATTCTTCAATGGGTTCTTCCTCTTCCCCTTCATATCTATTAATTAAACTCGGCTCAGCCTCATAAACTTCTTCCTCAGGCTCACTAATGGGTTCAGGAGTCGTTCCCTTGCAAACTAATGGGATAGGAGTAGTAGGCTGGTTTGAAGGAATCTGTTTAAGAATTGGCCTAGAGGTGCTAATCATGCTAGGCTTAGGTCGGCTACTCATGAGTTCTCTTTGATAAGACTCGAATTCTCTACCAATCCGATAAGCTTCCTCTAGAGTATGAATTTTTCATTGAAGTAATTTTTGCAAGGTGTCTTTACATAGGCCTCCACGAAATCTAGATATGGTCATGGTCGTAGATTCGGTTGTGTAACATCTCCAAACAAACCCCTTGAATTCCTTAATATACTCAGACACTGGTCTATCACCCTGTCTCAATTTGTACCATTGGTCTAAAAGTCTTTGCTCATAAAATCTACCTAGGTACTTTTCTCTTAGCCTACTTCTCATGGTTCTCCAGCTACGTATTCTATCTCCTCTTTGATAACATTCATCCTTAATAGCTGCCCAATGCCACTTAGCATATCAGGTTAACCTACGTGTGGCCAATCTAAATTTCTCTAACTCCGACATCCTAGTGTACTCGAAATAGTGATCCATGCTCTCCTCCCAATCGATATACACCTCTTGTCTTCCATCAAAAGTGGGTGCATAAGGTTGGGTGCTCCTAATGGTTCTCTCCTCGGAGTCAACCAAGTATGGGTATGGGCTCCTAAGGCTAGACTCAGGGGCAAGATCATGATCATAGGCTCTTGGATCAAGGAAATTGGGCTTAGAGGAGTTGAATTTATCATGGGCCTTGCGGGCATTTGATCGTGCCTCTGCTTGGGCCATCTTTTGGTCTAATTGGGCTAGTTGTTTGCTGAGGGCCTGTAAGTGGGCTTCAAGGTTTGATTTCATGACTACACTGGGTTGGATAAGGACTGATGGGCTAATGGACTCCTAATTTAGACAAGACATGCAACACACAATGGAGGGTACTATGGTTTGCTAGACCTAGGAGTTCAAACATAATGGGTTAACGTAGAAGACACACAGCACAACAACTAGCCCTTTCACCGACCAGGTCAGAGGTGGGAGTGTGGGAGGGCCCCCTTGCCTTCGCAAAGACCCAATTAAAGAACCATAATACCACTTAGGTTGTTTGATGCTAAACCTCTTGTCTTAGACACCAGCTTCTCGGTACTAATTGAAGGGTTACATGCACTAGCTTCCACAAAATGGTTAAACCCGACTTGTTGATTTCCCTAAGCTATTAGGTTACTAATTGATTTTAGATTAGGCTTAGGTTCGACATGTTAAGGGTGATGGTTTTTGAGCTAAGGAAAGGTAATGACCTCTATTGCGGTGTCAACTCCTGGACTGGGGACTGAGGCGATCGAGTGTGCTAGAGCGCTCCTCTCCCGGAAGAACCGCAACAAAGTCTCCAAGAGCACCGGTGGTGTTCTGGTGGGGGACCCTCCGATGCCTAAGTTAGCAAGAGGTTGAAGGCAACAGAATGGAGGAATCAAAGTATGAACAGCATATGGAGAGGGAAGAGTTCTTCTACCTTCAAATGGGGTCCCCCTGGTACCTTATATAGGCACGGAATAGTCCAAAATCCGTTAGGGGAGAGGCTGAGAAAGATCGATCTGCCCCTAGGAGAATCTGGAGAGTGGCCACGTGGTGCGCAGATACGGTGGCATCGTGGAAGTAGTGGAGTAGGGCTGTTGGGATAGCAGGATCTCGCAGTAACTGAAAGGTGCTTCTGGAATTCCCTAGATGCCAAGGCTCGCATGTCGGACGTCAGCCATGGGGAAGCTGGTCGGCTGGACTAGAGGCCAACCCTCCGAAGTAGAGCGACGGGCCGGACCACAGCAAGAGAGGGTCGTTCGGACCGTTAAAGTAGAACGATGGGCTGGACCCCAGTAGGAGAGGGTCGTTCGGACCTCAACTCTAGCGGATCAGACTGCTGAATGAGAATGACGGGCTGGACCCCAGTAGGAGAGGGTCGTTCGGACCTCAACTCCAGTGGGTCGGATCGTTGAAGGAGAACGATGGGCCGGACCCCATGGGAGAGGGTCATTCGGACCTCAGCTCTAATGGATTGGATCGCTAAAGGAGGGCGACGGGCTGGACCCCAGTGGGAGAGGGTCATTTGGACCTCAGCTCCAGTGGGTCGGTCCGCTGAAGGAGTACCAATCGAAGCTCTGAAGGGGTGGCCCGGTCAGACCGCAGGAATGGGCCGGTTCTGCTTGAGGGTGAGCCGTCAGGGTACAACACTGTCCCCCTTGCCCTTGTGCTTCGAGCATGCCTGTAGGCTCGAAGGGCGAGGGCATTAAATAGCAGTAAATGCACCAGTCCTTCAGATGATGGCAAATCTGATTCGGCATGCTGTGACCGGCCGCCTTCTGCTCCAATTTTTGCTCCGGGACAGGTGTTAGTGTCTGATTGGTGAAGACAGGGGAAGTAGTCATTGCTGGTATGGCACCTGGCAACTGCCTGTTTGGATTCTCGATGCGACATGGGGCACGTGGCTCCATCAGAGCGGTTGGGACACTTCACAGAGTGGTCCATCCATTGTTGCCTCGACTATTATGCATATCATTGCCAGATGTGATCCGGCACATCCCCTCGGATTCTCGTCGAACTCAAAAACTAAGGCACCAGCTGTCGGATCTTGGCACGTGGGGGGATGCATTGGGAAGCTACCCCTAGATGCCTATAAAAGGAGGGATGCAGTGCCCAAAAGGAACTTGTTGCCATGCTTGTGCTCAAAGAGAAGGCAGTCTCCTCCCTCCTTGTGCTGCTTTAGCCTTTCCTAGAGCACCAGGGGCAAGGTTAGTCCCATCTTCCCCCCTTCCCATCTTCCCCCCTTTCTGCAACCCATTTTAGAATGGCCTCTAAATGTCGGGGTTCAGCTCAAGAGAATAGGGAACCCAGTCCTTTCGATATTCCTTCGACGATGACCCGAGAGCGGGTCGAAAAGCTGAGGATCGTATATAACATTCCTTCAACTTTGCACCTGACCGTCCCTAGCCGTGAGAGTAGAGTGAACGGTCCTTTGAACTTAGAAGCTCTCCCCATGTACGAAGACCACCTAAAAGTCGGTCTTCGTTTCCCAATCCATAGCTTATTTGTTCATATTTTCAATACCTATAGAGTCACCCCCGCCCAGCTGACCCCGAATAGTATTCGGGTTCTCTACAGCTTTGTGGTTCTGTATTGGAAGGTCGACATCGAGCCGAGAGCATCTTTATTTTGTATTTTTTTCTTGTTGAAACAGGACTTCGAAGTTAGGAGTGGTGGATGTTCAGTCCACGCCATGGCCAGAAGGTTCTAGGGGAGCTTCCATCCCCAATTCATGGATGGAAGTCCCAATACTTCTTATAGATAGCCTGGAGCCGTGGGGCTTTGAGGCAGCCTGGAGGGAGCTGAGGCTGAATGCTCTAAATGAAAGGAAAGTCTCGAGGGCCGACGAGGCTGACTTCCACAAATTGAATGATGAATATCCAAAGTTTGTTAGCTTTATTCTTCATGAGGGGAGTCTTCACCAAGCCGGACTTAGCCAGCACCCGATGCTAGGTAGGAGAGAGTTGTAGAGAGAGAGAGATCGACTTTTTTTTTTTTTTTATCCTCTGTCGGCTTGGCGACCGCATCTTACTCTAACTTTGTTTATTGACAGGAGGGAAGATGAAGCTAGATCGGGCAGTACTTTCTGCACAGTCTGCATAATGGAGGGCAGTTCGGATTGCAGAGCCGACCCACAGGAGCCAAAGAAGCGGGCAACAGAACCGACGCCCGAGAGGCCAAAAAAATGACGGACGGCAGAGCCGTCTGCCATGATGGTATCGGTCGAGTCAGGGGATGGCATGCCTCTGACTGAACGCCGAAGGATGATCGCATCCGGGCGATCCTCTTCGGTCGGGCAATTGGTCGCCCCGACCAAAGAGAGGCTTCCGATGCCGATCGAGGCAGACACGGCTCCATCGTCCTTGCCATTGGAGCCGACTATGGTGACCTCCCCGGCCACCAAAGGAATCCCTACAGGGGAGGAGCCGTCGGCCATTGACGAGAGGGTCGGCGATGCCCATGAGGAGGAGGAGCGTCGAAAGTGGCACAATGCCAAAGAGGCAAAGGAGCTGCTTCAAAGGGCCGCTCCTGACAACGACGGGCGGTCGATGAACGAGGCCACCAGGAGTTCCCTCCGTCACCTTCTGGGGGTAAGTATCACTTTTCGGTCGATGAACGAGGCCACCAGGAGTTCCCTCCGTCACCTTCTGGGGGTAAGTATCACTTTTACTTCTTCATTCCGACTTCATGAGTGGCAATTTCCCAACTGCGCATGTTTGCCGGCAGCTGATCAGAGATAACTTCGTGATGGATGAGGGCCTGGGCGAGCTGCTCTATCTGAAGGAGCAGTTGACCCAGAGGGCCGAAGCGGCAAGCTGGCGAGGGACACAGCCTGGAAGGTGTTGACGGACTCCAGGGAAGAGGTGCTCGGCTTGAGGGCCGCAGCGGCAGAGCTGTCCACCTTGCGGGCCGAGTTGGAGGCCCAGAAGAAGCAATTGGAAGACTTGCTGGCCCAGAAGGTGGATCGGGAGGCAAGTCTAAAATTAAGAAAAAGAAGATCAAGACCCTAAACCATCGGCTGGCCATCGAGGAGGGGTGTCTGGCCGAGTGTGATGTCCGTGCATAGGGCTATCGGGCATCGGCAGAAAGATACAAGGGCTTGTTGAAGACGGCCCAAGATCTGCTGAAGATGTCCAGCGAGAAAGCCGTCGCAGAGTATAAGGCCCCCGAGGACTTTATCGAGGAGATGAATGAAGCCAGAACGGCCGGCTTTGACTACGAATATGACGAGTGCCTGGGAAAGGTCAGTGCAGCCTTCCCAGAACTCGATCTATCATTCCTTCAACCACAGAAGCTAGCAGAAAGGGAGGGCCCAAAGGCAGTATATCCGAGTACCCGAGTGGCTGATGCCCCAGTGGAGGTCATCATAGAAGTGGCCAGAACGGATGCCCCAATTGGAGCTGAAGCAGAAGCAGCTGAAGGGGCTGAGGAGGCCGAAGCGGCCGTTGTTGCTAAGGGGGCCGAAGTGACCGTAGATGTTGTAGCTTCCGGGGGTCAGACCTAGTTGTCTGTAAAGGTCTGACCTTCAGTCTTTGTAAAGAAACTTTTTGGAAAGCAATGAAAATCTTTTTCTTTTTCTTTTACACTATCTTATATCTTTCTTTCTGAGATCACTCTAAGTGTGGACCAGTCGGCCGATCTGAGTAGACGATCGGACCTCCAGGGTAAGCATTGAACAGTGACTTAAGCCGAACTAGATTCCCATAGGATTTCTGCTCTAAGTATTGGTCCGTCAGCTTTCCGGACCAGAATCGATCGAAGTAGCGATCGGATGGTAGCTTAGGCCAGAGCAATGAGCTTAGGTAGTTTAACCTAAGTGTTGGTCCATCGGCTCTCCGAGCCTAGAAGTAGTTGAGGCAGCGGTTGGATTTCAGCTTAGGCCGAAACAACGAGCTTAAGAATTTAACCTAAGTGTTGGTCCATCGGCTTTCCGAACCCTACAGTAGTTGAGGCAGCGATCAGATTTCAGCTCAGTCCAGAGCAACGAGCTTAGAAATTTAACCTAAGTGTTGGTCCGTCGGCTTTCCGGACCCAGAAGTAGTTGAGGCAGCGATCGGATTTTAGCTTAGGCCGGAGCAACGAGCTTAGGAATTTAACCTAAGTGTTGGTCCGTCGGATTTCCGGATTGGGCTGCCCTAGAGCCTTTGCCGACCAGAGTCGGACTTCTGGAAATGGGCTGCCCTAGAGCCTTTGCCGATCGGAGTCGAACTTTCGGAAGTGGAATGCCCTAGAGCCTTTGCCGATCGGAGTCGGTCTTTCGAAAGTGGGCTGCCCTAGAGCCTTTACCGACCGGAATCGGACTTTCGGAAGTGGGCTACCCTAGAGCCTTTACCGACGAGAGTCGGACTTTCGGAAGTGGGCTGCCCTAGAGCCTTTTCCGACCGGAGTCGGACTTTCAGAAGTGGGCTGCCCTAGAGCTTTTGGCGACCGGAGTCGGACTTTCGGAAGTGGGCTGCCCTAGAGTCTTTGCCGACTGAGTCAGACTATCGAAAGTGGGCTGCCCTAGAGCCTTTGCCGACCGGAGTCGGACTTTCTGAAGTGGTTCGTAGAAGAAATATGGACTTCATTGATAACACTTGCAGAGGTTGTCTACATTCCACAGACATGCCATTTGTCGTTTGTCCAAAAATGTAAGTTGATAAGTGCTGGCTCGAACCACTTTGACGACCTGATAAGGTCCTTCCCAATTTGGAGAAAGCTTGCCTTGCTCGATCGGCCTCGAAACTTCGGTTCTCCGTAGGACCAGGTCTCCGACTCGGAAAGCTTGTGCTTTGACCAGCGAGTTGTAATATTTCGCCATCTTCTGATGGCATTCCGTCATCTTCATGCTTGCCCGAAGTCAAGTTTCTTCAAGCAAGTCCAGGTGAACCCTTCACTGCTCGGAGTTGGCCGGTTCGGTGTAGTGGTCGATCCAGAGAGATTGAAGAGAGATCTCAATAGGGAGGATAGCTTCACTTCCATAAGTGAGGTTGAACGGAGTTTCGCCAATCGATGCTCTAGTAGTCATCCGATACGCCCATAATACTGAGTGGAGTTCCTCCGTCCAAAGTCCCTTTGCCTCATTGAGCCAGGTCTTCAGCCCATGCAAGATTATCCGGTTGGTGACTTTAGCCTCTCCATTGCACTGAGGGTGACCGACCGATGTAAGTCGGTGAGAGACATGATATTGCTGACAAAAGTCTTGAAATTTAAAGTTCACAAACTATCTTCCGTTGTCGGTAATAATCGTTCGGGGATTGCCGAATTGAAAGATGATATTGTTCCAGACGAAGTTCTCCACCTTGGTCTCCTTTATCTATGCCAGTGGTTCGGCCTCTACCCACTTGGTAAAATAGTCAATGGCCACAAGCAAAAATTCTCGATGCCCGGAGGCTGGGGGAAAGGGTCCCAAGATATCCATCCATCCCCTACTATGCGAACGACCATGGGGCTGTTATCGGAGTCAGCTCACTAGCAAGTCTTCTTTGAATGATGGAGTATCTCTAACACCCGTCGCACCTTCAAACGAAGTTCGATGCATCCTTCTGAATGGTGGGCCAGTAATATCCCTGCCGAATAATCTTGTAAGCTAAGGATCTTCCTCCAAGGTGGTCGCCACAGATGCCTTCATGGACTTCTCTGAGTGCGTAGTCATGTCCGCCGGCCCCAAGCACTTTAACAATGGCTACGAGAATGACCGCTTATACAGGACACCATCAAGGACGACGTACTTAGAGGCCGTCAAGTGCACTCACTTGTCCTCCACCTGATCTTCCGGAAGAGTTACTTTAGCCAGGAAGGTAAGGATCGAATCCATCCAAAGAAATTTCTTGTTCCACCAGGTGGACTTTGATCGGCTCTTCTGCAATGCTAGGGTACCATTGGTACTCCATTAAAGTTTGGTCAGAAGTCCCGTTGGCGGTGATAGCCAACCTTGACAGTGCATCTGCCCAAGAGTTCTGCAGACGAGGTATGTGGAGGATTTTGAAAAATCTGAACCGAGGAATGAAGTTTTGTACCTTGTTTAAATATTTTGCAAGGGTCGGATCCCTCGCTTCAAACTCTCCTTTTACTTGGTTAACCACCAGTTGGGAGTCAAAGAAGACTCTGAGTCGATTGATGCCCAATTCATTGGTGATTCATAGCCCCGCGAGGAGGGCTTCATACTCCGCTAGATTGTTCGACACCTGAAATAAAAAATGTAATGCATATTCCAGGTTTTCCCCATTCGGGTCGGCCAGGATCAGTCCGGCCCCATAGCCTGCCAGGTTGGATGCTCCATCCATGTGGAGGGTCCAGGCTAGTTCGGCTTCACAAATGGCATCGGCTTCAGGTACTTCGGCCATTCGAGGAGGCGTTGCATGTCCCCATGTACACTCTGTATTGAAGTCAGCAATTACCTGGGCCTTCAAGGCGGATCATGGCTGGAAACAGATGTCAAATTCACCTAGCTTGACAGCCCACTTGACGAGCCGACCAGATGTATCCGGGCTCTGAAGGATTGCCTTGAGGGGTTGGTCGGTCATCACCACAATCGAATGTGTCTGAAAATATGGTCAGAGCCACTTGTCGAACGTGACCAAAGAATATATTAGCTTTTGCATCTTGGGATACATTATTTCGGTATCATGGAGGACATTACTGATATAATAGATGGACTTCTGCTATCCGTCCTCTCCGACTTGCAAGAGGACGGCACTGATCGCTTTGTCCGATGCCGAAAGATAGAGGTACAAAGGCTCCCCCTCCATCGGATTGGCCAGCAACGGAGGGTTCTTCAAGTATTCCTTAAATGCTTTGAAAGCCGACCGACACTCGTCAGTCCAAACAAAACCCTCCGACCGGCATAGGGTCTTGAAGAATGGTAGGGACTTTTCAGCCGAACGAGAAATAAAATGGCTGAGAGAGGCGATTCGGCTGGTGAGCTCTTGCACCTGCTTCTTATTGGTCGGGTGTGCCATCTCAGTGATGGCCTTTATCTTGTCGGGATTCACTTCGATTCCTCTTTATGTGACCAGAAAACCAAGGAATTTGCTAGAGGTTATCCCAAAAGTACACTTCGTGGGGTTCAGCTTCATCCGATGGTGCCTGAGTGCATCAAAGGATTCTTGCAAGTTCCTGATGTGGTCAGCCTTATGGAGACTCTTCACTATCATGTCATCCACATAAGCCTTCATTTTCTTGCCTAGCTAACCTTCGAACACTCAGTTGATTAGCCTTTGAAAAGTGGCACCAGCATTCTTCAAGCCGAAGGGCATCATTCGATAACAGTACAAACCCTTGTCGGTGACAAAGGCGGTCTTCTCCTCATCCTCCGGATGCATCTTTATCTGGTTGTAGCCGGAGAAGGTGTCCATAAAGCTGAGAAGTTGGTGGTCGGCCGTTGCATCCACCAGCTGATCTATCTTGGGTACCGGGAAGCTGTCCTTTGGACAAGCCTTGTTGAGGTCGCTGTAATCTACACATATCTTCCAATTCCCGTTGGCCTTCTTCACCAAAACCACATTCTCTAGCAACTCCGGATAGTGGACTTCCCTGATGAAGCCAGCATCACAGAGCTTCTTGACTTCCTCATTGATGGCTTTCTGCCTTTCGGTAGCAAAGCTTCTCTTCTTCTATCAGACAGGTCAGTAGGTCGGATCGACCTTGAGCTGGTAAGTGATGACCTCCGACGATATTCTAGGCATGTCCGATGCCGACCAAGCAAAGACGTCGGCATTACTCCTAAGGAAGCCAATCAGTTACGACTTAAGGTCTTCACTGAGAGAACTTCCAATCCAAAGGACTTTGGTGGGATCATCCTCTCGAAGGGGAACAAACAGAATCCTTTCTCCTGACTGACCGGGGCTATCGGCCTCAGCTCTCGGGTCAAGTTGCTCCAAAGTGGGATGACCTTCTGACTGTTGGTTCATAATGGTCAGACACTGCCTGGCCATCCGACGGTCTCCCCTCATCACTCTGACCCCGCTCCTAGTCAAAAATTTTGCCAACAAATGGTAAGTGGATACAATGGCTCTAAATTTGTTGAGGCCCAGTCGACCCAAGATGGCATTGTAAGGTGAGGACATCCGAATGACCACAAAACTGATGGGGAGGGTTTTCTAGAAAGGATCCGTCTCGATTGTCACAAGGAGAACTATCTCCCCTTCCACCCCGATAGAGTTGCCCCCGAAGCCTGTCAGCAGTGCAGGGGATTCCTGCAGCATGGATCTGGATAGATTCATTCTCACAAAAGCATCATACAGCAATAACTCTATTGAGCTTTGGTGCGGGCACCAGGCTCAGGAAGAGGCTTCAGCTAATGCCAAGTTCTTTATGGATAGAAGACTAGAAATTTAAGTCCTGTAATAAGTCTATGAGTCCTGTATTTATTTTATTTGAATAATTGAGTCCTGTTTTATTTTAATTTGGGTCCAATTAGAGTTAAATTGGCTTTGTATTGAGTCGGGTTCAAGATCTACTTGCATTGGGCGTCAATTAAGCAAGAATGAGTGCAACCAACTTCACCAACTACTTGGAGCACCACATCATCAAAGCACCATGCCACCTTGGAAGACAAGTCATGCCAACTTGGAGGATAAATCATGCCACATCACCAAGACACATCAACCATGAATTTTCAAATTTGAATGAAGCTCCACTCTTTATGGGTGCCCACCTTGTAATTAGGAGATTTAAATTTGAATGGGCCACTCCTATCTTCATGGGACACCCCTTGATTTTCTCCATGAAAAGTGTTGCATTTTGAATTTGAAAAGGAGCTTAAGGTTTATAAAAGCTCCTAGAATTCTCTTGTAATGGAAATGATGAATGAAATGAAATTTTTTTTTCTAAGAAAGCTTTCTTCCTTTGCTAGCCAAAGACCCTTGAGAGAAGGTAGGTGTGAGACCTAGGATACTTAACCAAACAAGCTACTAGTCCCTTTTCCAATCCCATTCGGCTACCCTTGAAGAATCCTCTACAAGCCTCTCCAATTTCAACCTTCCCATCTTCCAAAAGAGGTCATCTATAATGGAGTTCTCCATGCCAACAATTGAAGATGATTCACGCAAAGGACGCCAAAGGAGATCTACTTAAAGCCAAATCTAAACCATTTCTTCCATTCCTAATTTCCTCTTCCATTTCTCCATTCTTCCACCTAAATCTTTTAATTTTACTATGTATCTATGCAGGATCCCTGGGTCTCCTAGTTTTCAAGGTGAAGGTCTACTGTGCCAAGGAATCATAAACAAGGTGCCTTTAGATATATAGTAACTCCTTGCTATTCTTAGTACTTCATCTTGAGTGTCCCTTTTCTGAGTTTCAGATTATTAATAGCCGGATAGCCATCTTTATAATATTCTTTCAGATTTGAAATTGGAAAGTAGGCTAGCCCTAACCTGTGTGGTTTTCTAACCACGAAGATCCCTTCTTAATTACTTTGAGAGATTCTTTTCTAGTCTAGTTCTTTTCCTTATGTTCCTTTCATATAATTCTATTTCTTTTATGTAGAATAGCTACATGTTTATCTATTCCATTTTCATTTAGTCCATCTAATTCTTCAAATGCATCATTCGATACATGTCCCCCATCATTTTGGTATCAGAGCATGGTAGGTTAGGGTTACTTTTGAATTTGTGCATTTAGGTAGGTTGCTGAAATTTTCTGCATGCATAGCATTCATACATGCTACTTAGTTATTATTTTTAAAATCCAATCTAGATCTAAAATTTATGCCTCCTGAGCGGGTGTACACCAGTACACTGTCATGACCCATGGGAATAATGAGCCCCTGGCCGGACGTGAATTTTTAGGTTGAAGTTTGGTATGTAAATGCCTTTGTTTTTTTAAAATTCTGCTTGCTATATTTCTGAATGAGCTGACTGAGATTTGCATAAAAGTCTGAATGAAATTAGTTAATTTTTTATTGAAATAATTTTTTTTCTGCTCCATGTTAAGTCAGTTATCATCACGTAAAATTTCATCTTCATAAAAAAATTACAAAAAAAATAAAAATTCTCGCATCCCATCACTATCACTGAAATTCCTTTATGTTCAGTCCTATTTTTTTTTATCTAGTTTTCAGTATCTGCTCAGCATAGTATAAAATTTATTTTTAAATTTCCTTTCGTATGGCATATCATCTAGAAGTTAGCAATCTTCTGTGAGTTTTTTAAATTTTTTTGAATCTGTTACATTGCACTTTTCCATCACTTGAGAACTGCAACACACTAATTCTGCACCTGAAATTTGGATCCATATGTTTGTTGCATTCATTTCATGGTAAACAAAATTAAGGGCATTAAATTGACATAGGGTCAGGATTTCATTACCTGTCCCTAGCCCAAAAATCATTAACTTGCATAACGAGCCCAACCCTAATTAAAATGGATTAGACATTTAATTTCTCTAGCGAGCTAGGGACACCCACAAGATCGGGTCGAGTCAAGTGTCAAGCCAACTTTGACACCCTGTTTGTGTGTGCTTGTATCTGGTGTCTAGGCAAGTGGTTCAGGGACTAGAGCCCGAAGGAAAGTGGGTTGGTTCGCTTACCTGGCCAATTTCAAATTGGTGTCTAAGGCAAGCAAAGAGGAACCTCCACTAACCTTACACTTACCTGGCCAGATGCCAAGTTACTACAACCCGGATTGTCAATTTGACCTTATTTTTGATTTGTACTCTAGGTCTAGCAAAACCCCTAGTCCGAGTTGAGTCTGTGTGCATGGCAACTAGATCAGGAGTACCTTATCAGCAAACCCAAGCCCAATCTAGTGTAACCATGGAACAAAACTTTGAGAGTCTAATGAAATCCTTGAATGACCAAATGACCAGGCTGAACCAAAACTTAACTGATCAATTAGCCCAGACCAATCAAAACTTGACTGATCAGATAACCCACATCACTGCTAGACTTGATCGATTAGAAGGTCATACCCCTGGAGGAAATCATGAAGTCCAAAATGAGTTAGAGCCTGAATTCGAGTTTGAGACACCCATCAACCCTAGAAGAACTCTTCATCAAGACCATTTCTTTGAGCCAAATCCTAGGAGGCCCAATCCTGATCGAGTCCATGACCCAAATCCTAGGATAGCACACCATGATCCAGTCTATGAGCCAAACCCTAGCAGACACAATCAGGATCACACAGACCGTGATGAGCGAGCCCTTAGGAGTATTAGATTGGAAGCACCAACATTCGATGGAAATCTGGATCCTAAGGTTTACATAGATTGGGAGGGAGAAATGGATCAGTACTTTGATTGGTATGACATGACAGAGGAGAGAAAATGCAAGTTCGCGAAGCTTAGGTTAATTCGTCAGGCTAGGCTGTACTGGGGAAATGTCGAGAGGTTCATTAGGCAAAGAGGTGATGTTCCCATAGTAACCTGGAGGGCAATGAAACTTAGGCTTAGAGAGAAGTACCTTTCTATGTCCTACCACCAGAGACTTCTAGACCAGTAGCAGAGATTGACCCAGGGAACCAAGTGTAGCCGAATACATTGCCAAATTTGATGAATTTGTAATGAGATGCAATGTAGATGAGTCTGAGTCAGTTACTTTGTCGAGATTTAGGGCAGGATTGAGAGAAGAGATCCAGAAAGAGTTATTTCTGAGAGAAGTCCATGACTTAGAGCTAGCTTACCAGGTAGTACGGGATGCCGAGAGATTTCATAGGGGACCATTTTATCGCAAACCCGAACCCCCTAGAACTAGTGCACCTAGTCAGCAGCCAGGAACAAATCAGATGCGACCCAGTCGACCCAACCCTAGCACCCCTCTGACCCGTAGAGATGATAGGGGTAAAGCACCAGAAGTTCAGAGGACTCCAAATTCTAATGTGGCTTGCTATAGATGTCATAAGTTAGGCCATTACGCTAGCAATTGTCCAACTAGGGCCTTACACATAGGAGAATTAGAAGAAAGTGAGTCTGAACCCAAAGAACCCCTAGGTGATAATGTCGAGGAAGTATATCAGGCTGAGGACAATTTGGCTGAAGAGTATGAAGGAGACGAGGAACAAATAGAGCCTGATATGTTGGGAGTAGTTAGATGCATCCTTACCTAAAACGCGACACAGGAAGATTGGCGTAGGACTAACATCCTACAAACATTCATCAAGTTAGGGGATAAGGTATGTAAAATAATCATAGATAGTGGGAGTTGTGTAAATGCCATATCCACTAGTGCTGTCAAAACTTTAGGCTTGTCCACAGTTCCCCATCCGACTCCATATAAGGTTTCTTGGATAGACTCCACTTCGATTCCTATCAAACATAGGTGCCTAGTCCAAATCCAGTTACAGTCCTATCAGGAGAAAGTGTGGTGTGATGTCTTACCAATGGGAGTGAGCAGTATCATCCTAGGTCGACCCTAGTTATTTGACCATGATGCGACCCTATACGGCCGATCAAATTCTTGCTCATTCATGCACCTAGGAAAGAAGTTTGTGATTAACCCAACACCACCTAAGGACACTGTTAAGAGAGGATCAGGCCACCTAAAGGAAAAGAAAATGGGAGTCAATTTGATCACTGAAAGGGAAATTGAGAAAGAACTCACTGAGGGTACACATGTTTGGATTTTAACCACTAAGGAAATTCAGGAGCCTTCCCAAAAAGAACGCCCTCAGGAAGTGGCTAAAGTGTTAGAAGACTTTAAGGATGTATTTCCAGATGACCTACCTGACCAGCTTCCACCACTTAGGGACATCCAGCACGCCATTGACTTGGTCCCAGGAGCCACCCTACCCAACCTTCCATACTATAGGATGAACCCTACCGAACATTTAGAGTTACAAAGACAAGTAGGGAATCTCCTTAGGAAAGGATTTATTAGAGAGAGTTTGAGTCCCTGTGCAGTACCAGCATTATTGGCCCCTAAGAAAGATGGCACTTGGAGGATGTGCGTTGATAGTCGTGCCATTAATAAGATCACAATGAAATATAGGTTTCCCATACCCCGTTTGGATGACATGTTAGATATGATGGCCGGAGCAACAATATTTTCAAAGATTGACCTTAAGAATGGCTATCATCAGGTTAGGATTAGACCAAGGGATGAGTGGAAGACTGCATTCAAGACCAAGGAGGGTCTTTTTGAGTGGGTAGTAATGCCTTTCAGACTGTCCAATGCTCATAGTACCTTTATGCGGATTATGAATCAAGTCCTACGGTTATTTATAGGAAAGTTTGTCGTAGTTTACTTCGACGACATTCTTATATATAGCAGGACCCAGAAGGACCATTTGGACCACTTGAATCAAGTCTGTTTAGCTCTTAGGGAAAATAATCTCTTTGCAAACCTTAAGAAATTTGACTTTTTTACCCATAGAGTCATTTTTCTAGGTTTTGTTGTCACACCTGACGGAGTTTCTGCTAACCCTGAAAAGATCAAATCAATTGTTGAGTGGCCAGTGCCAAAAAGTATTCATGAAGTACGAAGTTTTCATGGCCTAGCTACTTTTTATAGAAGATTCATTCGAGGGTTTAGTACCATAGTTGCGCCAATCACAGATTGCATTAGGAAAGGCCAATTTGAATGGACAAAAGCTGCTGATAGGGCCTTCCTAGATGTTAAGAAGAAAATAACACAAGCACCTATCTTAAGATTGCCTGATTTTTCCAAGGTTTTTGAGGTTGCTTGTGATTCATCTGGAGTTGGAATAGGTGGAGTTTTAAGCCAAGAGAGCCATCCTATAGCTTTCTTTAGTGAAAAATTAAATGAAGCCAAGCTTAAGTATTCCACCTATGATAAAGAGCTCTATGCGGTAGTGCAAGCTTTAAGGTATTGGAGGCACTATCTACTACCGCATGAATTTGTCCTGTTTTCTGATCACGAGGCCCTTAGATTCCTTAGTTCCCAGAAAAAGCTGAATCCTAGGCATGCCAAGTGGATCGAATACATCCAGGCCTACACGTTTGTCCTAAGACATCGTGCTGGAACTGAGAATAAGGTGGCCGATGCATTAAGTTGTAGAGCCCTGCTTCTGAACTCGATTAGCACTGAAGTCGTTGGATTTGAAAGACTTACGGATGAGTATGATAATTGTCCAGACTTTAGTGAAGTTTACCAAGCTCTGAAATTAGGACCATCTAGTGACCATAGTGAGTACACCCTTTTAGATGATTATCTATTTAAGGAAAACAAGCTTTGTGTTCCAAAGACTTCCTTGAAAGATTTTCTAATTTGGAAAACCCATGCTGGAGGTTTGGCTGGCCATTTTGGAAGAAACAAGACCATATTGATAATTGAGGAAAAATTTTACTGGCCAGGCCTTAAGAGACAAGTAGCCAATATTGTTGCCCGATGTAGGTCATGTGCGGTTGCCAAACATCAGAGACAAAACACCGGGTTATACACTCCTTTACCTGTGCCGGATTGTCCATGGCAGGATCTTAGCATGGACTTCGTTTTAGGACTGCCCAAGACCCTTAGAAAACACGATTCAATCTTTGTAGTGGTCGACAGATTTTCGAAAATGGCCCATTTTATACCATGTTCCCAAACTTTTGATGCCTCCAGGGTAGCCAAGCTTTTTCTCGATCAAGTAGTCAAGTTACATGGGTTACCTAAAACCATTGTTTCAGATAGGGATGTCCGTTTCACAAGCTATTTTTGGAAAACTCTTTGGCACCTACTAGGAACAAAACTAAAATTCTCAACTGCTTACCACCCTCAGACTGATGGACAAACTGAAGTTGTAAATAGAAGTCTAGGGAACTTATTAAGGTGCCTTGTTGGAGAGAATCTGGGAAATTGGGATTTACTTTTACCTCGTGCTGAGTTCGCATACAACAGCTCGGTCAATAGGTCTACTGGTAGAAGTCCCTTTGAGATTGTCCATGGTTACAGACCTAGGAGACCTATCGACCTTATCCCATTACCCACACACGCACGTGTATCTGAGTCTGCCGAGTCATATGCACAGTATCTTAAAGAATTACATAAGGAAATTAGTAAGAAAATTCAAATGAGTAATGAAGTTTATAAGCATGTGGCTGATTCACATAAACGGATAAAGGAATTTAATGAAGGGGACTCTGTCATGATAAAACTTAGACCTGAAAGGTTTCCACCGGGAACTATGAAGAAATTGCATGCCCGGGGAGCTAGACCTTTCAAAATAATTAAGAAAATAGGATCTAATGCATATGTATTAGAGTTACCACCTGATTATGGCATTAGCTCCACTTTTAATGTTTCTGATCTGAAAGAATTTAAAGAACCGGCATTAATTCCAAGAGAGCCTTTTGAACTTCACCCTGCCTTTGAGAGTGAAACCCTACCTGAGTGTCCACCAGCAATTTCACTAGACCGGAGAGACAAGATTGAATGTATCTTAGATGACCAAGTGATTACTACTAGAAATAAGGGTTATCAGCGTTATCTGGTTCGTTGGCACGGTCGATCGGAATTTGAAGACTCTTGGATTACCCGAGAGGATCTACAACAAATTGACCCAGATATATTAGAAAAATACCACAGTCAAATCGATCCTTACTCGACAGGGTCGAGTTCCTTCCACCCGGGGAGAATTGGTGCGGGCACCAGGCTCAGGAAGAGGCTTCAGCTAATGCCAAGTTCTTTATAGATAGAAGACTAGAAATTTAAGTCCTGTAATAAGTCTATGAGTCTTGTATTTGTTTTATTTGAATAATTGAGTCCTGTTTTATTTTAATTTGGGTCCAATTAGAGTTAAATTGGCTTTGTATTGAGTCGGGTTCAAGATCTACTTGCATTGGGCATCAATTAAGCAAGAATGAGTGCAACCAACTTCACCAACTACTTGGAGCACCACATCATCAAAGCACCATGCCACCTTGGAAGACAAGTCATGCCAACTTGGAGGATAAATCATGCCACATCACCAAGACACATCAACCATGAATTTTCAAATTTGAATGAAGCTCCACTCTTTATGGGTGCCCACCTTGTAATTAGGAGATTTAAATTTGAATGGGCCACTCCTATCTTCATGGGACACCCCTTGATTTTCTCCATGAAAAGTGTTGCATTTTGAATTTGAAAAGGAGCTTAAGGTTTATAAAAGCTCCTAGAATTCTCTTGTAATGGAAATGATGAATGAAATTAAATTTTTTTTTCTAAGAAAGCTTTCTTCCTTTGCTAGCCAAAGACCCTTGAGAGAAGGTAGGTGTGAGACCTAGGATACTTAACCAAACAAGCTACTAGTCCCTTTTCCAATCCCATTCGGCTACCCTTGAAGAATCCTCTACAAGCCTCTCCAATTTCAACCTTCCCATCTTCCAAAAGAGGTCATCTATAATGGAGTTCTCCACGCCAACAATTGAAGATGATTTACGCAAAGGACGCCAAAGGAGATCTACTTAAAGCCAAATCTAAACCATTTCTTCCATTCCTAATTTCCTCTTCCATTTCTCCATTCTTCCACCTAAATCTTTTAATTTTACTATGTATCTATGCAGGATCCCCGGGTCTCCTAGTTTCAAGGTGAAGGTCTACTGTGCCAAGGAATCATAAACAAGGTGCCTTTAGATCTATAGTAACTCCTTGCTATTCTTAGTACTTCATCTTGAGTGTCCCTTTTCTGAGTTTCAGATTATTAATAGCCGGATAGCCATCTTTATAATATTCTTTCAGATCTGAAATTGGAAAGTAGGCTAGCCCTAACCTGTGTGGTTTTCTAACCACGAAGATCCCTTCTTAATTACTTTGAGAGATTCTTTTCTAGTCTAGTTCTTTTCCTTATGTTCCTTTCATATAATTCTATTTCTTTTATGTAGAATAGCTACATGTTTATCTATTTCATTTTCATTTAGTCCATCTAATTCTTCAAATGCATCATTCGATACATGTCCCCCATCAAGCTTCCATTATCCATAAGTATTCTCCTTACATCGTAGTTGGCAATCACTACCGACATGACTACAGGGTCATTTTCACAAACATGATTCTCTATGAGATCTTTATCAGAGAAGGTGATTGCATTGGAGCCCCTCAACCTTTTAACAATATCGAGCCTGTTCTCGTAGCTTCCTCCGGACTGTCGATGCAGCATGCCGACATCCTCGCTGGTTAGCCTCTGATTGGGGAGCTCCATCTCCTCCGAAGGGTTTCAGGTGTTTGATGCTTCAACCCGATCCAGATGGAGTCGGACGTACTTGTGCAGGTATCCCCTCTAGATGAGGTCTTCAATGGCGTCTTTCAGCTGTAGGCACTCTTCAATACTGTGCCCGTGAACCCTGTGGAACCAACAGAATTTATCTTTATTTTTTAGGGCAGGAGGACCCCTCATCGACCGAGGCCTTTGCAAAAAGGTCTCGTTCTTGATCTTCATGAGGATCTTCTCTCTTGGCAGGGACAGAGGCGTGTAAGTCTTGAACCTTCACGGGAAGTCCCTCGGCTTCAGACTTCGGCGTTGGGCCGACCACAGACTATCACTCAGAGGTCGGACTTCAGGAGCCTTATCGCTCCATTTTTTGGAGGTCGGCCTTCCCTCAGCTTGACGTCGACCGGCCGCTTGTTCTTCCGCCAGAGCATACTTTTGCACTTTGGCCAAGAGTTCACTGTAGCTTGTCGGATGCTTCTTGTCCAGGGAGAAGGTCAGCCTGGATGAGCGAAGCCCTCGCTTGAAGGCTGACATCACCACAGCCTCATTTAAGTCTGGGACCTCCATGGTCGCTGAGTTGAAATGGGCCATGAAGTCCCGAATGGTCTCCCTCCTTTTGCAGCACGAGGAAGAGGCAGTCAGTATTCTTCGGGGTCTGACTGCAAGTCCTGAAATGGAAAAGGAAAAGTGATTCGAGTTGAGAAAAGGAATGGATCGTACCTGGCCGGATGGTGGAGAACCACATCCGGGCAGTCTTCTTAAGGGTTGTAGGGAAGGCAATGCAGTGGAGGGCATCGGAGGCACCTTGTACCATCATATGGGCTTTGTATGTGCCCAGATGTCCATTGGATTAGTGGTACCATCGTAGGGGTCCACTTGTGGAATCTTGAAATGGCGGGGAATCATCTCCGCCAGAATCTTGTTCAAAAATGGGGGACAGGAGTCATATACCTGTCCCCCTTCGGCCTTCTGTCAGAGGGCAATTTTGGCATTGTGCTCCTCCATGCGCATGATATTGCTGGCATAGTCCCTCGGTGGTTCGGCAGCAGGCCGACCATCGACTGGGACAGATTCGGCATAGGAAGCTGAAGCCGACCTCGCCCTTTTGCCATCGACGCAGTTGCCCTTTTGCTTCACCTTTTTTATTTTTTATATTTAAAATAAAAAATATACAAACCTGATGCTATAGACTATATCTATAGCATAATGATCACATCATTACCTTTCAGTAGTAGAATTACCGATTAATCCTCCAATAATTTATTAACTTTTAATAAAAAATTTCTATCATAACTTTTATAACATTGATGAGTCGACACTTGAAAAATTCTAAGTGTCAGCTCACCAAAGTGTTGACTCTAGAAAGTGTCGACTTAAGGTCAAGAATCAATTATATTGATGATTGAATCCTGAAATGATTCTTAATTGTTGACCAGCCATTAGATAAGATGGAAACTTCTATAGTGTATGACCCCATAGGTTTAAACACTAAGTCGGTAGCACAGGAATAATCTTTGTAACAACCAAGTCACCATCTATAGTAAAACCCAATGTCTGGATAGGTCAAAAGTTGTATTGCAATAATCAGGAACCTTTAGCATATGGTTACCATCTAATTCATCCTTTTGATTTTCGATGCTCAAGATGACTTCAAGGTTTTACTGCCAACCCTTAAACAGTATATCAACAATGTATCTCAACCTCATAAGTCGTGTAACTCCTCACAAGAACTATCCTGGCTAAGATTTTGCTAAATTGAAATATAATAAGACATTCACTCCAATACTTGAAGAGGTCGATCCCATCTTGACTCACATGTCGACTCCATAAGTACTTGACTACACCCAGAAGCCTTTTATCTCTAGATTAGAAATCCATGTAGCCGAACAATAAAGTACAATGAGTTGCTTGTAAGTCACCATGGTGATCTCAAGTCTGAGGAACACTTATACCATATCCCTTCATGTGTAATACTTGGTAGAAGAGTGCTCCATAGGTGGGTCATGTTTAGTGAAATGTCCTACACTTCACCTGCATGCCGTACTAGTGTCTCCACACTCCTTTGTTAAAAGAACAACCAATTCATATGGCATACAATGACCTATACTAAATACACTATCATCCTATAGTAATGTATCATTTGGGCATGAACAGGTTTAAAATTATATGATAAATCCTCTCTTTATTGTATTGATGCTGTCATGAGTGGTCAAAAATAATTCACCAACTCAAATTCTATAGCTAGAGTGAGTCAGGATCGTATCCTCAAGGACCTTAAGACTAAGTTAAAATTTTTAAAAGAAAAGAGAATAATTGTTATTGCATAAAAATAAAAGTAAACAGGAAGTAAACTACTCTTAAGATTGAAGCAAGTAAAAGAGATTTTTTTGGAGATTATAAGTCGATATTGAACTAATAAAATTGTATTTCTTTCATAATTGAAATGTAATTAGTTTTAGAGAATTACCTGTCTTCCCTCGGCATGCTCCATATCCGTAGATCAAGGTGCATTGATGGGAAGCACTAGGTATTCAACTATTCTTTATTGGCATGCCCCATATCCGTAATAGATCATGGCATGTCTCCAGAAAGCAAGAGTTATCCCTAAACTTAATTTAACATTAAAATATAATAAATAATAAATAAAAGAGAATAAATAAAGAACTTATAATTAAAAGCAGAATCTTTTATTGCATACCAAAGAAATAAAAGAAAAATGGAGAATAAATGAATCATGCTTTGCCTTATTACAAGATCTCCTCTTCCCTCCCCAACTTCTAAACTTAACTGCTCCTAAGTTGATCCCTTCCTATCCCCTTATGCAAAGGCTCTAAAGGGATTCCTAGGAGTGATGCCTGTAGGTAGAGATACAGGAGCCTTTTTATAGGTGTTAATGGGGGAGAGGTTCCATGATTTTTTGATGTGGGACTGAAGAAGATGATCATAAAGGGCTAAGAATTAATTTTGCAAAGAATTAATGGTTGGATGGAAAGAGGGTCCTCTTAATAGTATCCAAATCCTAGCCAATGTAGGCATAAATTCCCCATCCTTCTTAGTGTTTGACTAGCTAATGGGATCTCTACCGTTGGATTGCTTGATCCAAGCACAACACCATTGGATTCAGCCCAATCCTACACTTAATGCCCATCTTCTTTGAGTAGTAGTCGCCATTGCCCAATGGCCACCGTTGGAGCCCCCTCGTGAACCCTTGCCACTACCGGAGTCCTCTCACGCTGCCACTACTTGTTGGTACCTTCATCATCGATATCTCTGACTTGGGAGCTCCTCTACAACCATGGACTAACCCATCATTGCTGAACCCATTACCATCGATCATCGCTAGCTAGTGCTACTGCTTCTACTATCCCCCTTCGTCACCATCCTTTTCATTATTAAGATGACTGTGGATCTCCTCCTTTATTTCTTTATCAGAATTAGCCTTACCATCGACCTCCATGCACCACCTCACCTCTCATTGTCATAATGGGAAGGAAGAAGATAGCCGACAATGAGCTGTTGGGAAGGAAGGCACCGACGATGAGGAGATTCGGTGGATAGGGAGAATCAAATGGATGAAATCCCCCCATAATCCATAGCTCCAAGCTGTGGACCGATAATAATAGTTGTCGGTAGACCGTTCTGCATTTCATAGACCAAGCGACCGATCCATGGTGGATCGCTACTTTAAAAATTGTGTAATTATTTAACAATCTTTAAACTTTGATTATAGGCTTAAGTTAAGTTTGATTTGCTTCAAGTTTATTTCATTTGATCCCATAAATCAAGCTCTTTACACTAGTGATCCTTTTTCCTGCAAAAGATATATGGAAGTATCAATTTTAAATAAATAATGATAACAAAATTTTTAAATTAATATTTATATATATTTATATAATATAATTATCATGCCTCCCAACATGAACTTTGCTCGTCCTCAAGTAAAGCATATAAATTAGCCATGTGTACAAACTCATCCTCAAATTGAAAGTTAGTTCAGACATTCCTAAGGGCAGTTGATACTTGGTAAGACCATTAATGAGATACTTCATTGAATTATTAATTTTATCTAATTAATGGTTGAGTAAAGTCTATAGAAATTTCTAGAGTTTTTCTTTTGCCAACTTTCCACCTCATTCTTTGAATCCTCTAACTTGCTAGAAATTTGGTGAAGTATCTTTTAACAGTTTATTTTTCTTTTTTTAAATTATTATTATATTTTAGAAAAGTTCAGTGCAATGTCTTAGCCTCTTAAGTGTTAGCATCCCTATCTTTTGATGTGAACCATGATGCTTACTTAGGCAAAAGGGCCCAATTACTTAGTGAGGTACCATTGCTTGATAGATTTATTGATATTCTCATATTTTGATATGAACCACATGCTTACTTAGGCAAAGGAACCTAGTTACTTTGTAAGAGCTCAAGAAAAGTTGTGAGGCGAGACTGAATCTTTGATAGGTCATTTGGCATCCCCACCTTTTGACGCAAACCATAATGCAAACTTAGGCAAAGGAACCCGATTACATAGTGAGAATCCAGCACCTTTCTTTTCTCTCTCTCTCTCTTTCAAGGGGAAACTTCAGCATACATGACATTTTTAGTTATACCCCCATAAAGTAGAATTTTCATCGAGATCAATGGTTAGAAGGTTCTCGAATTGCTTCATAAAATTATTTTTAATCTAAACCATACTATTTATTGAGTTTCTTTAATAATTTATCCCACAATATCTCTAAAATTATCTAAACATTAGATAATCATTGATTAGGATGCTTATATAACTCCAAATCGAGACAATAATCAGGTATATTCAACATAATTATTTCTAACCATAAAAGAGGATCTAAGTAAATTATTTTTCTTCCCTCCAACTTAATCAACATTGTCCTTAATAGAGTAGGAAAAAAAATAAGTTCATAAAAGAAAAAGACAGAATGCACCTAGGATGAGTGTGCTTTGGAAGTTAAGATGGCTTCATGGAGTAGTAGGCTCTTATTCTTCCACCAAAATTTCTATAACTACACTAAAAAGAAAATGCGATTATTAGGTTGCCTCCCAACTAGTGATAAGTTTAACATATTTAGCTAGATATTAAGCTTATTATTCATTATAAACCAGATCCATCAAATAGATGGTATCGATTTGTTTCTTGTATACAATTCCATCTACATATGGCTTCAAGCATTGGCCATTTACCTTAAATATGTTGCCATTCTGAGGATCTTTTATTTCTATTGATCCGTGTGACAATACTTGTGTGACAATGAATGGTCCATCCCACTGAGAGTGGAGTTTACCGGGTAAGAGGCATAATCTAGAATTGAAGAGCCACACTTTTTGGTTTGACTCAAATGACTTTCGAGAGATGTACTTATCATAAAATGCTTTAGTTCGAGCTTTATAGATTTGTGAACATTCATACACATCATTACTTTATTAAGTTTCAACCTCTAATTAGAACCTACATTATGCATGTCAAAATTGAACATTCGATGGCCCAAAATGCATGATGTTCTAACTCAATCGATAGATGGCATGCTTTACCCTAAACTAATTGGTAGGGTGACATGTCGATAAGGGTTTTGAAGGTTGTATGGTAGGCCCATAATAAACCATCTAAGCACAGGGACCAGTCTTTTCTATCGGGCCTATTAGTCTTTTCTAAGATGTGTTTAATCTCCCTTTTTGACACCTCTACTTGACCACTGGTTTAGGGGTGTTATGGTGTGGCAACTTTGTATGTGATATACTTTTTCATTAGTGCTTCAAATTGCCTATTCATGAAGTGAGTCCCCCCATTACTAATGATCACCCTAGGAAAATTAAATCTATTAATGATATTCCATTGGATAAAATTAATTACAACCTTATTTTCATTAGTCCGTGTGGCTATCACCTTCACCCATTTAGACACGTAGTCCACCACTACTAGAATGTACTCAAACCTGAATGAGACCATAAAGGATCCCGTAAAATCAATCCCCCAAATATCAAAGATTTCTACTACTAATATAAGGGTTAATGGCATCATTTCCTTCCTTAATATATTTCCTATTTGTTGGCACCGTAAACAATATTACAATATTAGACAAACTTATGTGCATCCATAAAAAGTGTTGACCAGTGAAACTCACTCTACAATACTTTTGCTATAGTTATTCTTCCACTAGAGTATCCCCTGTATGCTGAAGAGTGGCAAAAAGTGAGAATGTTCTGAACTCCACTCTCAGGAACATAATGATGAATAACTCGAGTAGGACAGTATTTAAATAATTCAGGTTCTTCTCAAAAGTAATGTTTAACTTGTGAAAAGAATCGCTCTTTCTCTTATTTTGTCCAATGGGGATGTATTTGTCATATAGCCAGGTAATTAACAATATGGGCAAACCATGGAGGTTGGTTGGAGGAGATTGCAAAAAGCTATTCATCAGGAAATTTCTCTTGACCACATCTGTGCCCATTATGTGCTCAACCAAGATTTTAGAGACATGATCTGCTACCATATTTTCAAAACTCTTCTTATCATGAATTTTTGGACCAAATTCTTGTAGAAAAAGGATCCACCTAATCAATCATAGTTTAGTATCTTTCTTTGAAAGTAGATATTTTAGAGCTAAATGATTAGAATAAATTAGAACTTTGGATCTTCATAGATATGAGCAAAATTTTTTGAGGACCCGAAATTAATCAATGTTGAGGATTTAGATCTAGAGATTAATGAAGGATCACCTAATGGGGTATTTGATATGGGACAAACCAAGGACTAATGAAAAATAGTAAATCTATTTTTTTAGACATTAATTCATTGGCTAAAGATCCAAAAATAAGAAAAATCAGCAGAAAGACTAGTAATGCTAGAAACTAAAATACCCGTAGGAAGACACATGCAGAATAAAAAAGGTTAGGACCCGAGAATTGAGAAACTCCCGATTTAGGATAGCTTACCTGTCATCAGATCAGAACTCAAGATGGGGAAGGCTTTTACCAGGCAGCGATTGTAGTTTATTCGATGAAGAGATCTCTCAGCCTCTGGATGGTGCCTGGAAGAACAAGTCTTTGGTTCCCGAATCTGAAGGCGATCTGGACCCGGTCTAAAGGCAAAGAAAGCCTCCTCTGGGGAGGAGAAACACCTCGAGGATCTACAAAACATCAAGGATAGGCACGAATCAGGTAATCAAAGAAAAAATAACAAGATGAAACAAGGAAGGAAAGAGACTAAGGCAAAGGGCTGGCGGCAAGGAAGCAGGAAGAGCTCTTGATCTGGGCATCTTCAAGGCTTCTCTTTTGGACATGGCTGATGCTTGGCGGTCTGATTTGCTGCTGGGGTGTGGAGGGATTACAAGGATAGGGGTCGGCCAACACAAGAGAACAAACCAAACAAACCAAAGAACCAAAACACAAATACAAGAACACAGTCTTGAAAACAATTCAGCAGAGTTTAATTCATAAGAGTTGATTGATTACAAGAGGAGGATGGGTGGGGTATTTATAAAGCACCATGCCCTCTCCTAAATGGATTACAAGTCTTCTCCTAGTTAGAAGAGGTTTGCACAATTTAAGTGGGAGAAAGGCTACAAAATAAATCTAGAACTAGGAGTATACTGGTTGAAAAGAATAAGAACTAGGTTCTCTTCTTCCATTTGAATTCCTCCTTCTTAGCATGGATCAAGTCAACACTTTGTACGTGTTGGGCTTCATAGGGGGTAGCAAGGGGTGGCCAAGGATGGGTTGGGTGCATGGGCTTTGGGCCCTGGAGGCCTGGGATGCCTGGAGTAGGAATATTCCAGGTATCTTGGTTCTGGGCTGGAATATACCTAGAATCTTGGTTCTTCATGGACCTGGGCCTTGCATTCACTTGGGCTAAGGCACAGGTAAGTCTTTGGGATCATGTTATGACCTGGTCTGGGAATATACTCTGGCATCTAGATTGAATCTGGACATCCAAAAAATATCTTGAAGGAATCAGGGTATCTGGAAAGGCATCTTGGATCCTGGGGTGTCTCGCAAAATCCAATAAGCTGATGTAATGGCCTCTGACTCCTGGATGAGGCCTCATGGAACTCCATAATAGGGTAAACTTCTCTCTTGTAAAGAATTTAGACTCATACTAGAATTATACTGAAATACAGGACTCGATACTGGACTGGGGTTGAGGCAAATCAGTTAGCCTCAACTTATTACAGGACTCAATCTTAATTGATTATAAAATTATGACACATGACTAAAGCCTAATCAGTAAACCTTATGGGATCCAGGGATCTGTGTCTGATCATGGTGTCCTCACCAGTATTGACCATCAGATAAAACCTAGAACTAATTCCAAAGGATCAACCCCAAGAAATTGTAGAACCATTAAAGGATTATCAATATGTATTCTCTGATAGTTGCCCTAAGCCTGATTCACCCTTTTGGAACATCCCCAATCCTAGTCCACCAAGCTGGGACATCCACCATACCATTGATCTGGTCCCAGTAATATTCAAAAGTTACTTTTGGAAGACATTATGGTATTTATTATGCACCAAATTAAGATTCACTGCCACCTACCTGAAGTTGTATGCAAGAGTCTTCAAAGCCATTTAGGGGAATATTGAAAATTAGGAACTTTTTTTCCTAGCCCAACATTAAAGTTTAGTCCATAGATAATAAAATCTATTTGAGCTTGTTTTGTTTTTGGTATCATTTATGTTTTGTTATTTGAAGTCATTTATGTTTGTGTTTTGCCATTTAGTGTCATCTGTGTTTATCTTTTGTCATCTAATGTTATTTGACCTTTCCATGCATAAGTGTCCATGACTGCGAGAGTCATATGCATAGCATGATTAGTAAGAAAATTTGAGCAATGTTATTAACTAGCATATGGCTAAATTTTTTAAGAGTTTTCATGAAAAGACTACATGAAAAGTTGCAAACCTATGGTGTAGGTCCTATTCAAATACCAAAAAAATTTGGATCTAATACTCATGTGCTTAAGTTACCATCCGACTTTGGTATAAGTTCCACTTTCAATGTTTCAGACCTAGTAGGGTAAAGGAACCAACTATGATACCTAGTGAGTCTTTTTGGACTTAATCCAATTTTTGAGAGAGAACCAACCCTTGAGTTTCTACCAGCCCCACCACCCAAATCAATAAGATAGAAATGAGCGAATTTGGATAATAAGACTATTACTACCCAAAACAAGTACTATCCACACTATTTGGTTCATTGGCAAGGTCAACCTAAATGAGAAAACTCATGGATCACTAGAGAGAATCATCAAAGGAATAGTCCAGACCTGCTAGCCTATTACCAAAGTCAAATTGAACCATACTCGACAGGGTCGAGTTTCTCTCCACCCTGGGAGAATTGATGCGGACATCAAGCAAAGGCAAATAGATTTCAAGCAAATCTTGCAGCTATGAAGGTCTTCTAATCAACATACCTATGGAGAAAGCAAGTCCACCTCATGGAAGCTAAAACATGGTTAAAAGAAAGTCCTAGCACTCAAGCAATTCACTTTTAAAGAAGCTAATTCAATGAGCCAACCCAAGAAGGAGAGCCCCAATTTTCAAGTTTTGACTCATGCACCTTGAGTTGACTCAACCTGTCCTTGAGCCGACACTTCATGCACCTTGGGTCGACTCAACCTGTCCTTGAGCCAACACTACCCCTTTGTCAAGCAATTTTTCTATGCCACTTGGGAGATCATCAAACCTTTTTTATTTACCACTTGAGAGTTTATTGGAGCACCACTTGAAGCAACACTTGAAGCACACTTGAAAAGTCTAGGACACCATCCCTTATGACATTTGGAAGTTCTATGTAAGCATCCTTGGATGCCATGTGGAAACATCTCATGCCGCCAATTGGAAGATCACTTTTATTGAAGACACGTGGTAGAATCCCTTGATGACACATGGCAATCTAAGAAAGCGCCACTTGGAAGTTTGTTGCAACCAAAATTTGTTATTAACCATTTCTCTTTGGAAGTTGTAACCAATTTTAGTTAAGGCCACCTAATCTAGTGCTTAGCATAACTAATCCATGGATTAGTTATATTTTAATCTTTTTTGGATGAATTCTATAGAAATTCATTGGCCTATAAATTGGGCCAAGCCTCCCCTCTTGTATTGATTCCATTTAGAAATGAAATTGAGATGATATTGAGTTTGGTTTTCTTCTTGAATTCTAGTCTAGTTTTGTTGTGTGGAGAGGGTAAAATGCCCTTTAATCTAGCTAATTTTTTTCATTCCCTAGTCCTAGAGCTAAGTCACTCCTTAATGAAGAGGGTGAGAGGCCCATTTGATGCTTCAAAGAAGCCCTTCCAAGGTCTTTGAGGCATGTACCAAGGGGAAGAAGAGAAGAGCTTGCCGCCTAGCTTCAAGCCATTCCCAAACTTCCCTTCCTTTGTTTTCCTTTGGTTTATTTCCTTCTATCTTTGATTCCATGCCCTTATTGTTGGTTCATTGTAGGTTCTCTTAGGGATTCGAGTTGATGACGAAGAATTCTTGCAATGATTCAAGTGCAAGGTAAGTTCATAAGTTGAAGGAGTTCTAGTCTTACCATCTAATCCTCTTTCCTAGAGTGTTTGTGAACCCTTCCACTAAAATGTTTTAACCATCATTGTTGGTAGGAAAAATCTTCTTAAGCTTTATTAGATCTAATCATTTGAAGGTTAACTTGTCCTAGTAGTGATGGTTTCCTTACCATGAAGATCCTAATCTTTGTTTTAAACTAGATCTACATTACGGGTGTTGTAACTTAGATCAACTAGTCTCTTTATGATAATTCTTTCCTTAGATTAATTTAGCCCATTTATTTGATAATTAATTTCTCAAGTTTGCTTACTGGTTAGCTTGCTAAAACTCTCCATCCATCATTTTATTTTTGTCCCTCATCAACTTTGTTTCTTTGATAGACCATTATAGAAACACTAGACTAGTTGCCACTTTGGAACTGCATGATGTGGGCACTTTTGGATAGGTCCTTTAACCTCTCCCATGTTTCATAGAATATTTTTCCATCTATTTGGAAAAGTTGGTTATGGCTTTTCTAATTTGGTTGGTTTTTCTTATAGGAAAGTACTTCTTGAGAAATTCTCTTTGAAGTTGGTCCCAGGTGGATATAGTTAATGAATCTAAGGAGCTCAGCCAAAATTTGGCTTTGTCCTTAAGTGAGAATGGGAAAAGCTTTAACCTAAGGGTATCGTTAGAGAAATCTTGAGTTTTAACTGTAGAGCAAACTTAAGAAATTCAGCTAGGTACCTATAAGGATCCTTGATATGGCGACATCCACAAACATGGAGCCTGCAAACTGATATGGTGACATCCACTGACTTGGAGCCGGTGAATGGCCACAATGGCGAGAGACCCACCACCTGGACAAGGCTACATGACAAATAATCGAGGCAGACCACCCGGCCAAGGTCAGCTCCTAGCCAAGGTAGGGCTCATTGGGCAGGGCCCCCATCTGAGGTCAGCTCTTGGTCGAGGTTGAGTCCATCCCTCCAAGGTGAGCCCCCCGGTTAAGGATAACTCCCAGTCGGTGTCAAGCTCATGCTTCCAGAATGGACCACCTTGTCGAGGTTAGCTCCCAGTTGAGGCAGAGCTCATTGGGTGGGCCCCCATCTGAGGTTAGCTTCCAGTCGAGGTCGAGTCCACCCCTTTGAAGCAAAGCCTCCTACCAGCAGGAGCGCAGATTCCCACCAAAGGTGTAAAGAGGCCAAAATTTAAAATGAAGACGATGGAGTACCTGATCACGCAGAGCCTCCGAGAGGTGGTGCATGCCCTGCCATGGGCGCAGGCCCCCTGTGACATCCCATGTGCATGATCTGCATGATTCGAACGACCCCAGGCTCCCAGCCTTGCGATGTACTGACACGTCGATGACTGCACGATTGGGAGTCTGCGACTTCCATAACAGGGTGCCTGGACCCTATGCCCTAGGCCCTAGGCACTACAATACCCAAGTGGCCTCCTTTGAAATGGCAACATCCAGCTATGGCTCGGGCTCAGGCACAGAATCGGCCTGACAGAGAGGCGATAGTAGGCAACAAAAAGCCTTCTTCAAAGGAGGGAACCTGGAAGCCAACAAAGGCCACTCACCTATATAAGACCCGCACGAAAAGGTAAGTAAAGGCAAGAAGTAGGAAGCCAAGCTCTCGGCTATAGAGACTCTTTTATTTTCCATATTATCTTCTCTCTTATCACCCTCTCAATGTAGAGAGTCCCCCAAGCTCTCTACTAGAGAGGTTTCTATTCCCCTTGATCATTTCACTGAATTGATCGTCGGAGTGCCTTCATCGAAATCCCCTGCCCAAGGCTTTCCTCTATCTTGCAGGACCCCCAAAGCGAGCGAGTGAGCCGACCGTGAGACGAGGAGCCGAGCATCCGGCGAGAACCCGATGCGTTAAAGCTACGAGCCATGATGATCTGGGTGGTAATATATTGGCACTCTAGGAAGGGGGGGCAACAGCTGAAAGAAAGCATCATCCCTTCTATAGCAAGAAAGACCGCACGAACACCAACAGTCCGATGGTGACTACGCGAGCCAGCGAAGCTTCTGCTGGTCGAGCGGGGGACCCACCTCGCTAGGTGACCAATGCCCGAAGGGGAAGCATCTCACTCCATCACGGCCACCTTTAGTGGACCCCTAGAACATCGCACTTACCCACCAGGTCCAGCTCATGGCTACGACGGTGCATCAGCTCCACCAGAAGCATCGCTCCATGAAAACATAATAGCAGCCAGGGACTTTGGCAGCTCATGCATCCTATCCCCACACTAGCCTATGGTCTTTCCAGGAGGGGCCACTGCATGCCGCATCCCCCACTCGAGAGGCCCACCAGGTAGGCAGCAAGCAGCCGCAGTGTGATCCGACCGACCGGGGGAGATGCTCCCCAGCCTCGAACCATTGTGCACCCTAGAGCCAGCAGCACCAGCATGGCTAGGAACTCAAGCATGATTCCTCCGTTCCACCCCTCCCTCACCCTAGCATCCTCCATCAAGGGGTCGACTAACGAGGCCAACCACCACCGAGCGGAAAGGCACCTCGAGGAGCATGTGGTGCGGGCACCAGACTCAGAAGAAGACTTCAGGGCTCCATCTGGATCTCTGATTGACATTGCCCGAAGAATTAGGATTTTCTGGTTTTGTAATAAGGGTTGACTTGGTCAACTCAATTTTAGTTTGAGTCTGTATTTCCCTGCAATTTAAATTTTGATGAGTCATGTTGACTCAATACAAGTCCTAGTAGTGGTCTAGGTCTTCTCCAAGTTGCAACATTTTCTCCCAGGACCAAGCAAGTGGGCGCCACACTCCCAGCCACACGCCAGAGTCCAGGAGGTGCCACATCTCCATCCAGTGTGCCTTGGTCCCCACACCACAAGAAAGCAGGTCCCTTCTTTCATGCGCCACTTGGGGGAGAAATCCATCAAGATACCTCAATCCAAGGAGGAGCCAACTTCTTTCCAGATAAACCCAAGCCAGGATGGCAAGAATTTTTCTTGAAGAGAGGATCAAGGAGGTACCCCACAATGTTCCATAAAAATCCAAGTTATAAAAGGGAAGAGAGCATGTCTTGGGGAGAAAATCAAGGAGGCACCCAAAAGTTTCCTAAAGTGCCAAAGCCATGAAAGGAAGAAGCCTAAACTTGTGGAGCAAGACTAGGAGGTGTCCAAAAGAGCCAAACCATGAAGGGAAAATCCTTGATTCATGGAGAGATACTAGGAGACACCCACATAACCTGCCATTTGGAGCTGATTTTCAAGTTTTCTTGGAGTTTTTGGGCTGCCCACTCATGGAAGGAGTCTTGGGAAGAAAATTTGATGCCTAAAGTGTGGGTTAGTCCTATTAGTCCCACATAGGAAGTGTATGAAATTTTATTTTTTTGTTATGTCTATATATTCAACTCTATGTAACTCTTGAAAAAAATGATGAATGAAATCAATTTCTTTGTGAGCAACTTTGTGTTTCTCTATTCCGCACTTGTATTCAAGTGTTGAGCTCCGTGAGGGAGTAAATCCGGGTTCTCTAGGAACCTTGAGGAGGTGTGAGATCTCCAACCCCAAAACTCTAGCCTAGTGCACCCATCTCTACTCCACCACCACCAAACCCTAATTTTCCATCTACATCCCACGGCCCCTCTCTTCCACATAGAGGCCGGCCACCAGCATCCAGGTTCAGATCAATTGTTTCAACTACAGAGCAAGTTCAAAGAAGAGTCAAATCAGTATCAAGATCTCTGGAACTTCTACATCCAACAATCTTCATTAAGTCCTCAGGTCAGTGTCTTTCTTTGAGTTTCTGCTTCTTCTTTTGTTCTTCTTCTTCCAGATCCTGAGTTCGAGAAGAAGGCCAACCTTGCCATAGGACTACAATCCGAGGATCCATTGCGAAGATTTCCCGTCTCCAAGGATCCTACAATCTGCTCGAGAGAGTCCTTTAATCGAAGCAACGAGAGATATCACAGTCAGGTATAAAACCTTCTCTTCTCTCTTCGTCTATTTCTCGAAAGAGGAGTAAACCCTAGGTCTGGGGGTTTCTCAATCCCCAGCGATCCTACTTCTGAGTTACTCTGATAATCCACTCTTTTTAATTGTGCTTTCTGTCATTTCTTAGTTTCTTTCAATATTAGTTTATCTTTCCTTTGAGTCAAAGCCGACTTCTGAAAATAAATAAATAAAAAAAATATATTAATTTTAATTTACTTCCGCATCGCATCATCTCTTTTGTTCTGCATCATTTTTGGTATAAGAGCTTTCGTCCTGCATCATTTTGGTATCAGAGCATTCATCCTGCATCATTTTGGTATCAGAGCCCTGTCTAGGGTTTCTGACTTGCTTGCATGTTTTGAGTGTCTCTCTTTTTTACTTTGTCTGCTCGAAGTAGACTCCCCAGGACGTCCGGTCCTAGGAACTAAGCGAGGTGCAAGCCTCCTCTTCCAATTCCACGGGGTGTTCCTAGAGCGTGTAGGGGATCCGCTGGGTTACAACTTCGTAGCAGGAATTGTAAACGGGGGAAGCGTTCTATTTTCAGTCTGTAACTACCTTGTTGTAGGAATTGTTTCTTATTGTAGTTAACTCCAAATTATATGATTTTTCTTCTGCTGGAACCAGTATAATTGAAACTATTTTACATAATTTTACTGTAATTTATTCATTTCTTTGAGATTTCTGAGAATTAAATTACAGTAATTCTGTTTCTGTGTTTCTGCAATTCAATTTTTTTGAGTGATCATCTCCTAATTCATCTTAAGGGCAATTGAGCATCTAAGATAAGGGGAGGAGTTGATAACCTCTCCTTAGCCCAAAACCACCACCCATTCATTCGATCCTAAGCCTAATTTTAAAATTTATTAGACTTAATTTGCCCTAGTGGGCTAGGGACACCAACAAGTCGGGTCTAGGCTAATGTTGAGTCAGTTTGTCTAGTTACTCTGTGTGTGCTTTGTACTCAGTGTCTAGAATGGTGGTTCAGGGATTCTATCCCGAAGGGCTTGTGTGCTGGTCCGCCTACCTGGCCAATCTCTGATTGGTGTCTAGGATTGGCAATTAGGGACCTAACACTCCCCTTACACCTGCCTGGCTGAGTCCCGAGTTACTACAGGCTAGCTTGCCACTCTGATTGGGCATCTAGTTTGGGCTCTAGGTCTAGTTAGCCCGTAGTCGTTTCAGTCGAGTCTCATTTGGTGTGCTTGCTTGCATCATCATGTCCACCCGGAATGAAGTACCCTACCAACCTGGTCAAACCCAACCTGATTTAGAGGCCATGATTAGAACTCTTACCGAAAGTATGACCAAATTGAGTCAGGATATGAATGAGGGTTTTGCCCAGTTTAGAGACCGAGCCCAGGGACTTGAGAAACGTAGACATCAAAATTGCACCCCTGATCCAAAATTTAATAGGCCCCAACCTCACCCATGCCAGGAGCCTTGGAGGACCTTATACCGTGATCCCGAGCATAACCCTAGGAGCCTATATCCATACTTGGTTGACTCAGAAAAGGGACCTGTTAGGAACACCGAACCTTATGCACCCACTTTTGATGGAAGACAAGAGACATATATTAAGTGGGAAGAACAAATGGATCGGTATTTTGAGTGCACTAACATATCGAAATTAGGACAAATTAGGTTGGCCAAAACCAAGTTCACCAAACATGCTAGGTCGCATTGGTATGCTATTGAGCATGAGTGTTATCAAAGAAAAGAGGAAATATATACTTGGAGAGATATGAGAAGTAAGTTGAGAGATAGGTACCTAGGTAGATCCTATGAGGAAAGACTTTTAGACCAATGGTACCAATTGCGACAAGGTAATAGGCCTGTGTCTAAATATATCGAGGACTTCCAGTGGTACGACATGAAATGCAATACCATTGAGACCGAAGCTCAGATCACATCGAGGTTTAGGGTTGGGTTACACCTAGACATTTATAGGAAGCTATGCCTTGAAATAACCAATAAGTTAGACCGAGCCTACCAAGAAGCCCAAGACTATGAGTGGTCTTTAAGATATAACCAATCAAGTACTTTGGACTTAAAGCCAACCTCTACCAACTTGAGTCAAGTTCCGATTGATCCGACACCCGTAGTGAACCGGACTTTTGTTTGTCAATTCCCACTTGTGTCACCTCTTGACCAGAAGGATTACACTGAGAAGGAGTTAGGCATGGCCATCCCAAAATTAGTTGACCTGACCAGAGCCGTACTTAAAGAGGAATCAAAGGAGAATAGATTAGAACATTTCAGTGAGATTGAGGAAGAAATATATGAGCCTGACATAAGTTTGATAGATGAATATGAAGAAGAAGAATTTGAGGATATCTTTCCCGATAATTCAATTAACCAACTCCTACCTAATGGGATTATTGAGGGGACCCCTGCCACTCAAGGAATTCAGGAGCTAACCCTAAGAGAAGACCCTTTTGAGGAAGTTCAGGAAGAGGAAATTACACCAAATGAAAGTTTAAGTGAGAATACCCCTGAACTCATTGAGGAATCCAAAGAAGACACCCCTGAGTCAAATCTGGTAGAGAAGTGTGGAGAAGGAAGGGGTTCACAAGAATTGCCCATTGAGAAGGTCCAAGAACAAGAAAAAGACAGTAGCTTAGAGGACTTTTTAGATAAACATTCCAAAGCCCTTCTTGATAACCTTCCACCTTCTAGGAGCACCCAGCCTACCCTAGAACTTGCACTTGTAGACCCTCCTAGAGCAAATCATGAGGTTTGGATGAGTGCACCTATAGAACAATGTCCTCATTTTAAGGTCATCCTGAATAACCAAGGTTTGTTTCTTGTTTCTGATAAGCCACCTCAAAGCTCTGATTCTTATTTCCTACCCTTCCCTAAATCTTCTCATGTTTCTAGAGCTATGGGATTACACTTTACTGAGATCTCTAGGTTGCAAGACTCCTTAGAACCTATTAGGTTTGCCACCTACTTCTGGAAGACCTTATGGCACCTACTAGGCATCCATAATAAGTTTTCATGCTCTGCATGCCCTCCTCCAACCCAAGGTCAAACCTAGAGAGCCTTAGTTTGTTAGGTTTAGACCTAGGGTTCCTTTGGAATAAAGTCCATTCTTTAGGAATGCGTCGTCAGTCTAGTTTAGTTTTTCTTGACCCTTTACTAGGGTTTGGCTCAGATTTTGGTTTGATTGAGAGCACTAGGAATTAGGATTTGTATTTTGTCCAGGACTAAATTTGCATATAATGTTTCGATCAACAGGTCTATAGGCTAGAGTCCCTTTAAAATTGTTCATGGATACAAGCCTCACACACCACTTGATCTGATTTCACTATTAGTCCACACACACAAGTCTCTTGATGCACTTGCATAGCATGTAAAGGACTTTCATAAAGAAATTCATGCCAAAATAAATTTAAGTAATGAAACTTATAAGAAGTTGGCTGATTCTCAAAGGCGAGTCAAAACTTTTGTTGAGGGAGACTATGTAATGATTAGGTTAAGGCCTGAACGGTTTCCTCCTGGAACTGTTAGAAAGTTACATGCTAGAGGAGCTGGACCATTTAGAGTGGTGAAGAGAGTAGGGTCCAATGCCTATGTGCTCGAGTTGCCTTCAGAACTAGGCATTAGCTCCACTTTCAACATTACAGACCTAGTAGAGTATAGAGAGCCAGCTGTGATTCCCAGTGAGCCTTTTTGAGCCTAATCCTACTCTTGAGAGTGAACCCAACCCTGTGTGTCCACCAACAAACTGGCCTGTGAGGAAAGAGCGGATTGAAAAGATCCTGGATGATCAGGTTATCTCTACTCGTAATCGAGGATACCAAAGATACCTGGTCCGCTGGCAAGGAAGGCCAAATTCTGATAACTCTTGGATCTCCCAAGAAGAATTACAAGAATTGGACCCAGACCTCTTGGAGAGATACCAGAGCCAGCTTGATCAATACTCGACAGGGTCAAGTTCCTCCCACCCCGGGAGAATTGGTGCGGGCACCAGACTCAGAAGAAGACTTCAGGGCTCCATCTGGATCTCTGATTGACATTGCCCGAAGAATTAGGGTTTTCTGGTTTTGTAATAAGGGTTGACTTGGTCAACTCAATTTTAGTTTGAGTCTGTATTTCCCTACAATTTAAATTTTGATGAGTCATGTTGACTCAATACAAGTCCTAGTAGTGGTCTAGGTCTTCTCCAAGGTGCAACATTTTCTCCCAGGACCAAGCAAGTGGGCGCCACACTCCCAGCCACAAGCCAGAGTCCAGGAGGTGCCACATCTCCATCCAGTGTGCCTTGGTCCCCACACCACAAGAAAGCAGTCCCTTCTTTCATGCGCCACTTGGGGGAGAATCCATCAAGATACCTCAATCCAAGGAGGAGCCAACTTCTTTCCAGATAAACCCAAGCCAGGATGGCAAGAATTTTTCTTGAAGAGAGGATCAAGGAGGTGCCCCACAATGTTCCATAAGAACCCAAGATATAAAAGGGAAGAGAGCATGTCTTGGGGAGAAAATCAAGGAGGCACCCAAAAGTTTCCTAAAGTGCCAAAGCCATGAAAGGAAGAAGCCTAAACTTATGGAGCAAGACTAGGAGGTGTCCAAAAGAGCCAAACCATGAAGGGAAAATCCTTGATTCATGGAGAGATACTAGGAGACACCCCCATAACCTGCCATTTGGAGCTGATTTTCAAGTTTTCTTGGAGTTTTTGGGCTGCCCACTCATGGAAGGAGTCTTGGGAAGAAAATTTGATGCCTAAAGTGTGGGTTAGTCCTATTAGTCCCACATGGGTAGTGTATGAAATTTTTTATTCAACTCTATGTAACTCTTGAAAAAAATGATGAATGAAATTAATTTCTTTGTGAGCAACTTTGTGTTTCTCTCTTCCGCACTTGTATTCAAGTGTTGAGCTCCGTGAGGGAGTAAATCCGGGTTCTCTAGGAACCTTGAGGAGGTGTGAGATCTCCAACCCCAAAACTCTAGCCTAGTGCACCCATCTATACTCCACCACCACCAAACCCTAATTTTCCATCTACATCCCACGGCCCCTCTCTTCCACATAGAGGCCGGCCACCAGCATCCAGGTTCAGATCAATTATTTCAACTACAGAGCAAGTTCAAAGAAGAGTCAAATCAGTATCAAGATCTCTGGAACTTCTATATCCAACAATCTTCATTAAGTCCTCAGGTCAGTGTCTTTCTTTGAGTTTCTGGTTCATCTTTTGTTCTTCTTCTTCCAGATCCTGAGTTCGAGAAGAAGGCCAACCTTGCCATAGGACTACAATCCGAGGATCCATTGCGAAGATACCCCGTCTCCAAGGATCCTACAATCTGCTCGAGAGAGTCCTTTAATCGAAGCAACGAGAGATATCACAGTCAGGTATAAAACCTTCTCTTCTCTCTTCGTCTGTTTCTCGAAAGAGGAGTAAACCCTAGGTCTGGGGGTTTCTCAATCCCCAGCGATCCTACTTCTGAGTTACTCTGATAATCCACTCTTTTTAATTGTGCTTTCTGTCATTTCTTAGTTTCTTTCAATATTAGTTTATCTTTCCTTTGAGTCAAAGCCGACTTCTGAAAATAAATAAATAAAAAAAATATATTAATTTTAATTTACTTCCGCATCGCATCATCTCTTTTGTTCTGCATCATTTTTGGTATAAGAGCTTTCATCCTGCATCATTTTGGTATCAGAGCATTCGTCCTGCGTCATTTTGGTATCAGAGCCCTGTCTAGGGTTTCTGACTTGCTTGCATGTTTTGAGTGTCTCTCTTTTTTACTTTGTCTGCTTGAAGTAGACTCCCCAGGACGTCCGGTCCTAGGAACTAAGCGAGGTGCAAGACTCCTCTTCCCATTCCACGGGGTGTTCCTAGAGCGTGTAGGGGATCCGCTGGGTTACAACTTCGTAGCAGGAATTGTAAACGGGGGAAGCGTTCTGTTTTCAGTCTGTAACTACCCTGTTACAGGAATTGTTTCTCATTGTAGTTAACTCCAAATTATATGATTTTTCTTTTTTTGGAACCATTATAATTGAATATATTTTACATAATTTTATTGTAATTTATTCATTTCTGTAAAATTTTTGAGAATTAAATTACAGCAATTCTGTTTCTATGTTTCTGCAATTCAATTTTTTTGAGTGATCAACTCCTAATTCATCTTAAGGGCAATTGAGCATCTAAGATAAGGGGAGGAGTTGATAACCTCTCCTTAGCCCAAAACCACCACCCATTCATTCGATCCTAAGCCTAATTTTAAAATTTATTAGACTTAATTTGCCCTAGTGGGCTAGGGACACCAACAAGTCGGGTCTAGGCTAATGTTGAGTCAGTTTGTCTAGTTACTCTGTGTGTGCTTTGTACTCAGTGTCTAGAATGGTGGTTCAGGGATTCTATCCCGAAGGGCTTGTGTGCTGGTCCGCCTACCTGGCCAATCTCTGATTGGTGTCTAGGATTGGCAATTAGGGACCTAACACTCCCCTTACACCTGCCTGGCTGAGTCCCGAGTTACTACAGGCTAGCTTGCCACTCTGATTGGGCATCTAGTTTGGGCTCTAGGTCTAGTTAGCCCGTAGTCATTTCAGTCGAGTCTCATTTGGTGTGCTTGCTTGCATCATCATGTCCACCCGGAATGAAGTACCCTACCAACCTGGTCAAACCCAACCTGATTTAGAGGCCATGATTAGAACTCTTACCGAAAGTATGACCAAATTGAGTCAGGATATGAATGAGGGTTTTGCCCAGTTTAGAGACCGAGCCCAGGGACTTGAGAAACGTAGACATCAAAATTGCACCCCTGATCCAAAATTTAATAGGCCCCAACCTCACCCATGCCAGGAGCCTAGGAGGACCTTATACCGTGATCCCGAGCATAACCCCAGGAGCCTATATCCATACTTGGTTGACTCAGAAAAGGGATCTGTTAGGAACACCGAACCTTATGCACCCACTTTTGATGGAAGACAAGAGACATATATTAAGTGGGAAGAACAAATGGATCGGTATTTTGAGTGCACTAACATATCGAAATTAAGACAAATTAGGTTGGCCAAAACCAAGTTCACCAAACATGCTAGGTCGCATTGGTATGCTATTGAGCATGAGTGTTATCAAAGAAAAGAGGAAATATATACTTGGAGAGATATGAGAAGTAAGTTGAGAGATAGGTACCTAGGTAAATCCTATGAGAAAAGACTTTTAGACCAATGGTACCAATTGCGACAAGGTTATAGGCCTATGTCTAAATATATCGAGGACTTCCAGTGGTACGACATGAAATGCAATACCATTGAGACCGAAGCTCAGATCACATCGAGGTTTAGGGTTGGGTTACACCTAGACATTTATAGGAAGCTATGCCTTGAAATAACCAATAAGTTAGACCGAGCCTACCAAGAAGCCCAAGACTATGAGTGGTCTTTAAGATATAACCAATCAAGTACTTTGGACTTAAAGCCAACCTCTACCAACTTGAGTCAAGTTCCGATTGATCCGACACCCGTAGTGAACCAGACTTTTGTTTGTCAATTCCCACTTGTGTCACCTCTTGACCAGAAGGATTACACTGAGAAGGAGTTAGGCATGGCCATCCCAAAATTAGTTGACCTGACCAGAGCCGTACTTAAAGAGAAATCAAAGGAGAATAGATTAGAACATTTCAGTGAGATTGAGGAAGAAATATATGAGCCTGACATAAGTTTGATAGATGAATATGAAGAAGAAGAATTTGAGGATATCTCTCCCGATAATTCAATTAACCAACTCCTACCTAATGGGGTTATTGAGGGGACCCCTGCCACTCAAGGAATTCAGGAGCTAACCCTAAGAGAAGACCCTTTTGAGGAAGTTCAGGAAGAGGAAATTGTTGGGTTCGGTAACCAGTGCGGAAGCGTGGATTTCAAAATTTATGAAACCAGGTCCGAACCCTAATCCCAAATCTCCTTATTAGCAATTAAAAACTATGACTACATGCATGTCCAAATTTAAACATTGTTTAAATACTAACCTCAGATTGCTATTACCAGTCTGATGCAGAAATGAACTCCAAATTGAGCAGCCTCTTGAACACACCAGGCGTCCACTTGTCCGCCCTCCGATGGTGATCCACACGGGCAGATGATCAAGACACTGACTCCTTAATTGGGTTCCTTCCAATCAAGTTCTACCCCAAGAACTTGATATATGGGCTATTGGCTAGGACTCCTCTAGCCAAACTGGGACTAAACCTTCACTCTTACCCTTCTCCTTGTCTTCTAGCAACTTTGGCCCATTAAGACACTCTTGTCTTAAGAATAAGCCCTTGTCCTAAAATGAAACAAGGCTTGTCTTGGAGGGAGAAGAAAATTAAGACAAGATTGTCTTAATGTAAGAAAGAAAGGAGAGGCGCCTTCTTCCTTTACCGTTGGAGAGTTTCTCTCTGACTCTCCTTCTGTTCTGAGATTCGACAGAGCCAAGGCTCTGTAAAGGAATCAAAGAGGAAAGAGAGGAGGGGGAAACAATCTTCTGGAGAGGGAGAAAAAAAAGGAGGCAAGGCTTCGCTGTAGAAAAACATAGAATTATTTTACGGTGAAGTCTTCTCCTTAAATAGGCGACAGAGAGGCGCCTACCCATCTGTAATCACCCTCTCACGCCCCTCTCTCCCTTCTCACATCCTTTCCCTTCATCTCACGGCCCTTGAATTAATCTCACGGCCTTTGGGATGGGAAGATGCAAGAAAGAGTCGCGAAAAACACAGAAGGGCGCGCGCAGAAGAGAAGAGTCGCGCCCCTTCGGTGTTTTTTTTTTTTTTTTTTTCTTTTCTTTCACGGTAATCCCATTTTTGAAGAGTCCACGCCTAGGTGGACTCTCTTCCACGCCTCTTCAGCCAAAACACCGACCCCTTTTTCTTTTCTCACGCAAAAACGCCACTTGGAGAGAGTCCACACGCGCGTGGACTCTTCTCCTTGCGCGCGCGCGTGGGAAGAGAGGGGAAGGGGCTTAGGCGATGTGGGAAAGGGGTTTAGCCTCTTAGGTTAGCCCAATTGCTAGCCTATTATTAGCCCAATGGCTTGAATCTTCAATTAGATTCAAACCGGAATGAATTTGGATCTAAAAAAGACCAAATCGGAACCCTAACTCGAATCCGATTCAAGTAGAAGCCATGGTTTGCAACACATGCTAGTGTGTTCATCTGCAAACGAGATTTAATTCCAAATTAAATCCTTGATTATCTATCCTCAGTGTGTGACCCATTGGGTTCCATACCTAGCCAGCAGTGGGTCCGAGTGCAAGTTGACCTAATTTGATCAGAACTCATTCTAATCGATTTAGGTCAAATCGAGCTAACTCGAGTTAGTCAATTAGGACTACTCCTAATTAGTGATCCAATTAAACCATTTAATTTGATCAACCCACAAGACAAGATTGACGTCTAGCAACGTGTCATGTCTACCCGGAAGATATGGAAATTCTGGTGAAATTCTGAAACTACCCTTCAGTGGAAAGTTCCCGTACAATTTGATCCTTCAATCATCTTGCATCCCGAATATAACTATGGATATGGAAACATGTCAAAACCAGCTTATACTCATTTCCAGCTCAGTCATACACTAATGATTCAATTAATTCGATATTAGAAATGATTTCTAATATCTGTACTTTGATCAAAGATTTCCTGAATCATCATCTGACCTAATTTGGCTGGATGCAATCTCCTCCTACTAGGAGTGATCAATTCCTTGTTGACCTACTCATTACCTTCATATACAATTCACCACACCCAGCATCAACCTCGTGCATGACCCAGTGTCATGATTGAGATTGAACCAAAGCATGGGTTCATGTACATAAGGTATTATGGCAGTCTCAGGTCATAGGACTACTTGTACAACTCCCACTATGAGAAAAATCTATTGACATGCAGCTAAGGCTCCATTAGATGTTCTCAAACTGGATCTATTCAGTGAACTCATTTGCTAATGAGCACCCACATCCTTGTATTAGTGTCCCACACAAGTGACTGTGAGAGCAGTCACCCTTTTCAGCATACATAGGATGTGCCAGTCTAACCGGAAACCCTGATCCCCAACTCAGGGTTCCTATGACTATGAATATTCTAGATTAGGGTTTTAAGGCCTTAGATCTCACTGGTATGATCTCATCATAGCCCTAGGACCATAGCCCTAATCTATGGGGTTCATCATATAATGACACAGCGAATGATGGAAAAATATTGCCTTTATTAACTTGTCAATTTACAATGGTCTGGGAGATACAAATATTGGCTTATAGGGCATAAACCTTTCAATCTCCCACTTGCACTAAAGCCAATTGCTCTTATTCTTTAACCCCATACAATCGAGGTGGCGATCAAACTCCCGCTGTGGTAGAGCCTTAGTGAACGGGTCTGCTATGTTGTTCTTTGTATCCACTCTATTGATGCAGACTTCTTGTCTCTCGATTATCTCTCGGACAAGATGGAAGCGTCTCAGAATGTGCTTGGACTTGTGATGGGCTCTCGGTTCCTTAGCTTGAGCAATTGCTCCAGTGTTATCACAATAGAGTGGCACCGGGCTCTCAATCTCAGGAACTACTCCCAACTCTGTGATGAATTTCTTCATCCAGACAGCTTCCTTGGTGGCTTCACTGACAGCTATGTACTCTGCCTCGGTAGTTGAGTCAGCTACAGTCTGCTGTTTAGTGCTCTTCCAACTTACTGCTCCACCATTCAAGGTAAAGACATACCCTGAAATGGATTTACTATCATCTGGGTCTGATTGAAAACTAGAGTCTGAATAGGCTTCTAGTTTAAGATCAGACCCTCCGTGTATAAGAAAAATATCCTTAGTCCTTCTCAGGTACTTAAGAATATTTTTCACAGCCTTCTAGTGATCCTCTCCTGGATCAGCCTGATATCTACTGGCTACACCCAAGGCATATGCCACATCAGGCCTGGTACATAACATAGCATACATAATCGACCCTATAGCCGAAGCATAAGGTATAGAACTCATTCTATTTCTTTCTTCAGGTGTCTTAGGAGACATCCTCTTAGAAAGACGTATGCCATGACCAATAGGTAAGTAACCTCTTTTACTTTCCTCCATGCTAAATCTCTTTAGCACCTGGTCAATGTACCTAGACTGGGATAAGCCTAGCATCCTTCTTGATCTTTCTCTATAGATCTTTATACCCAGTATATAGGATGCTTCTCCCAAGTCTTTCATGGAAAACTGTTTCGATAACCACACTTTGACTGATTGTAACATTGGGATATCATTCCCAATAAGAAGTATATCATCAACATATAGAACTAAGAAAACTATGGCACTCCCACTAGTCTTCTTGTACACACAAGGTTCATCCTCATTTTTGAAAAAATCAAATTCTTTGACTGTTTTATCAAATCGGATGTTCCAACTCCTGGATGCTTGCTTTAATCCATAAATGGATTTCTTTAGCCTACATACCTGATTAGGTTTAGTCTCCAAGACAAAACCTTCTGGCTGTGACATATAAACCTCTTCCTTAAGGAAACCATTGAGGAATGCAGTTTTTACATCCATTTGCCAGATCTCATAATCATGATATGCTGCTATAGCAAGCATAATCCGAATAGATTTGAGCATGGCAACAGGGGAAAATGTTTCATCATAATCTATTCCCTGTTTTTGTCTGAAACCCTTAGCCACCAATCTGGCTTTATAAGTTTCAACTTGGCCATCTGCCCCAATCTTCTTTTTATAGACCCATTTACATCCAATAGGGTTAATACCCTCTGGTGCATCAACCAAAGACCATACTTGGTTGACATACATGGAGTCCATCTCGGATCTCATGGCTTCCAGACATCTGTCTGAGTCTCTACTCATGACTGCTTCCGTATAGGTTAGAGGCTCATCATTTTGAATGATTTGGGCTTCATTATTTTCAATTATGAACCCATACCTCTCAGGTGCCTGTCGCACCCTATCAGACCTACGGATAGGAGTGTGTTCAGGTTCTATATTAACTATGTTGTTACTTGACTGAGAAGTGTCTATTTGTTGAATCTCATTAAGTTCGATATTTCTACCAGTGCCCTTTTGTAGGATGAATTCCTTTTCCATAAAAGTGGCATGCCTACTGACCAAAACCTTTTGTTCAGTAGGGTGGTAGAACAGATATCCTATACTATCTCTAGGATATCCCATAAATAGACATTTGTCTGCTCTAGCATCTAGTTTATGTCCAAAATTTCTTTTTACATAGGCTGGACATCCCCATATCTTAATATACTTAAGATTGGGCTTCTTACCTCTCCATAATTCATATGGAGTGCTAGAGACAGTTTTAGATGGTACTCTATTCAAGATATAAATTGCTGTTTCCAAAGCATATCCCCAGAAAGAAAAAGGTAACTCCGTGAAGCACATCATGGACCGTACCATATCCAATAAAGTACGATTCCTCCTTTCAACAACACCATTTAATTGTGGTGTGTAAGGAGGAGTCCATTCAGAGATGATCCCCTTATCTTTAAGGTGATCAAGAAACTCAGTGGATAAGTACTCACCTCCTCTATCTGATCGGAGGATCTTTATACTTTTTCCTGTCTGTTTCTCTACTATACTTTGATACTCTAAAAATTTTTCAAAAGCCTTGGACTTATGTTTCATTAGATACACAAATCCATACCTTGAAAAATCATCAGTAAATGTGATGAAGTATGAGTATCCACCATAGGCTTGAGTTGTCATAGGCCCACATACATCTGTGTGTATGAGTCCCAATAACTCTTTTGTCCTTTCTCCATGTCCACTAAATGGAGTCTTGGTCATCTTACCCATGAGACATGATTCACAAGTTCCTAATGACTCATAGTCATAAGGATCAAAGAAATTTTCTTTGTATAACTTGTTAATCCTAGTCTCACTAATATGTTCAAGTCGACAATGCCAAAGTAAAGTATTGTTTACATCATCTCTTTTCCGTTTGTTAGAAACATGAAAAATATTGTCATTAGTGGAAAGAGTTAATAGACCATTGCAGAATATGCCATAACATATAATTTCATTAGATAAAGAAATTGAGCAGCCACTGCTCATTACATTCATAGTATATCCTTGTTTAAGTAACAAGGGTACAGATATGATATTTCTAATGATTTTTGGCATATAGTAACAATTCCTTAGCTCCAAGATCTTCCCTGAAGGTAACTTCAAAATATAAGTCCCTACAGCTTCTGCTTGGATGGGGTCCCCTCCAGCACCGTAGAGCTCAAAGTTACCTTCAATACTTTAAGCCCCTAAAGTCCCTGCAATGATTTGCAGATGTTATGACCACAGGCGGTATCCAACATCCAAGTATTTGAAATGGAAGAATCCAATGACAAAATAGTATGAACTTCTTTCATACCTTTTGGTGCCTCTGATGCACTAGGCTTCACACTTGCAAGGTAAACCTTGCAGTTCCTTTTCCAATGACCCGGCTTGCCACAATGAAAGCAGGTCATCTGTCCGGAGGCCTTCTTTCCTTTCTTCTTCTTAATGCCCCCTTTGGGATTCATCCTCTTACTGGAACCCTTTTTGCCTGTCTTCTTCTTATCCACAAGAAGAACTGGAGCCTTATTTTTCTTTACATGGCTCTCTGCTGTCTTCAACATATTCAACAGCTCAGGCAAGGAAGAATTAAGTTTGTTCATATGGTAATTAAGAACAAACTGTGAAAATGACTCTGGGAGTGATTGCAAGATCAAGTCTTGATTCAACTCCCCATCCATTACAAAACCTAATTGACCTAATCGAGTGATTAGATCAATTATCTTTAATACATGGTCTTGTACTGATGTACCTTCTGTCATCCTTGCATGGAACTACTGCTTAGATATTTCATATCTAGCAGTTCTACTGTGTTCTCCATAAAGCTCTTTTAAATAGAGCAGTATGGAGTTAGTATCCATGCTATCATGCTGCCTCTGCAACTCATTAGTCATAGAGGCAAGCATAACACACTTGACAGTAAGTGAGTCATTTTGCCACATATTATATGTGGTCTTCTCCTCTTGCGAGGCATCTTCCCTTGGTGGTTCCAAAATTGGGGTATCAAGAATATAGGAAATTCTTTCTTGACTGAGTACTATTTTTAAATTTCTCAGCCAATCAACATAATTAGGCCCAGTCAATTTGTTGGCATCTAAAATACTACGGAGTGAGAGTGAAGAGGCCATTTATCTACATTTAAACAAAGAACAATACATAAGCAAACAACCATGAAATTACAATACATAATTAAATTAGGACTTTAATTTAATTATGTCTCCCACTATTTTATCAAGCATCATAACCCTCTATACGATGATCGAGAAAAACCCTAATTAGTTTTTCTTAGTGGGGTTGAGATCCCAATCCCTTATAAAAGATCTTGTGTGTACACAACAAATCTTATATAAGTTCATAGGTAGGAAAAATCTCTCCAATTGTAACCCGTACAATTCTCAACTTATCCCGGCCTCTAAAATATTAATAGCCTTGTGTATACACAACAAACTATAATATTTCAGTTAAGTAAGACCCTCCATAGCCATATAGTCATGACTTTAATAGTAATACCCTTGTGTGTACACAACAAAATATTACATTAAATCATGCCATAAACAAATAATTGTATTAGGCCAAAAATTGTGTTAGTCACCATATTAGGTCTTGTGTGTACACAACAAACCTAGTATAGATCGTAACACAATAATGACCTATCATGAAGGAAGGCCAATAATAGTATTTTAACACCAAGCAAGTTAGTCAAGAATTAAATCAATCAGATCGGCCAGGCTAGTGGAAGAGATGTGGGGGTCCCCCCGTTGCTTTCCTAGACACCAATTTAAAATTGGCCAGGTCAGACAACGGAACCAATTAAAAACCACGATTCCCTTTACCTTCCCAGAACCACCTTTCTAGACACCGAAATGACTAATTATCCATCATGACTAATAATGCTTATCGGTTAACTATACTACCACTTAATATAATTTTAAGAGGGATTTATGCAATGCCAGCACATTCAATTAAAAGCTATCACATATATTAATACGTGCTTTAAACTAAGCAAATATGTGAAATGTGTGCCATCATACTAGGACAACCATTTACCACATAATGGATACACCATTATGCCAGGGCAACCTTATTTCAGTATGATGGCTCCAGGGCTAATCATATCTCTAAGACAATTAGGGTTTCAGTGGAAAACCCTAACTGGTGGCAATCATCAAACTCATGTTCAATCAAAGACATGCATTGTGCATCAATATAAAAACTTTAACATGATACTACATCATTTAATAAAACATGAATTGAACTGCATAAGTTTTAATCCTAATAAGGTGGCTCTGATACCACTGTTGGGTTTGGTAACCAGTGCGGAAGCGTGGATTTCAAAATTTATGAAACCAGGTCCGAACCCTAATCCCAAATCTCCTTATTAGCAATTAAAAACTATGACTACATGCATGTCCAAATTTAAACATTGTTTAAATACTAACCTCAGATTGCTATTACCAGTCTGATGCAGAAATGAACTCCAAATTGAGCAGCCTCTTGAACACACCAGGCGTCCACTTGTCCGCCCTCCGATGGTGATCCACACGGGCAGATGATCAAGACACTGACTCCTTAATTGGGTTCCTTCCAATCAAGTTCTACCCCAAGAACTTGATATATGGGCTATTGGCTAGGACTCCTCTAGCCAAACTGGGACTAAACCTTCTCTCTTACCCTTCTCCTTGTCTTCTAGCAACTTTGGCCCCTTAAGACACTCTTGTCTTAAGAATAAGCCCTTGTCCTAAAATGAGACAAGGCTTGTCTTGGAGGGAGAAGAAAATTAAGACAAGATTGTCTTAATGTAAGAAAGAAAGGAGAGGCGCCTTCTTCCGTTACCGTCGGAGAGTTTCTCTCTGACTCTCCTTCTGTTCTGAGATTCGACAGAGCCAAGGCTCTGTAAAGGAATCAAAGAGGAAAGAGAGGAGGGGGAAACAATCTTCTGGAGAGGGAGAAAAAAAAGGAGGCAAGGCTTCGCTGTAGAAAAACTTAGAATTATTTTACGGTGAAGTCTTCTCCTTAAATAGGCGACAGAGAGGCGCCTACCCATCTGTAATCACCCTCTCACACCCCTCTCTCCCTTCTCACGTCCTTTCCCTTCATCTCACGGCCCTTGAATTAATCTCACGGCCTTTGGGATGGGAAGATGCAAGAAAGAGTCGCGAAAAACACAGAAGGGCGCGCGCAGAAGACAAGAGTCGCGCCCCTTCGGTGTTTTTTTTCTTTTTTTTTTTCTTTTCTTTCACGGTAATCCCATTTTTGAAGAGTCCACGCCTAGGTGGACTCTCTTCCATGCCTCTTCAGCCAAAACACCGACCCCTTTTTCTTTTCTCACGCAAAAACGCCGCTTGGAGAGAGTCCACGCGCGCGTGGACTCTTCTCCTTGCGCGCGCGCGTGGGAAGAGAGGGGAAGGGGCTTAGGCGATGTGGGAAAGGGGTTTAGCCTCTTAGGTTAGCCCAATTGCTAGCCTATTATTAGCCCAATGGCTTGAATCTTCAATTAGATTCAAACCGGAATGAATTTGGATCTAAAAAAGACCAAATCGGAACCCTAACTCGAATCCGATTCAAGTAGAAGCCATGGTTTGCAACACATGCTAGTGTGTTCATCTGCAAATGAGATTTAATTCCAAATTAAATCCTTGATTATCTGTCCTCAGTGTGTGACCCATTGGGTTCCATACCTAGCCAGCAGTGGGTCCGAGTGCAAGTTGACCTAATTTGATCAGAACTCATTCTAATCGATTTAGGTCAAATCGAGCTAACTCGAGTTAGTCAATTAGGACTCCTCCTAATTAGTGATCCAATTAAACCATTTAATTTGATCAACCCACAAGACAAGATTGACATCTAGCAACGTGTCATGTCTACCCGGAAGATATGGAAATTCTGGTGAAATTCCAAAACTACCCTTCAGTGGAAAGTTCCCGTACAATTCGATCCTTCAATCATCTTGCATCCCGAATATAACTATGGATATGGAAACATGTCAAAACTAGCTTATACTCATTCCCAGCTCAGTCATACACTAATGATTCAATAATTCGATATTAGAAATGATTTCTAATATCTGTACTTTGATCAAAGATTTCCTGAATCATCATCTGACCTAATTTGGCTGGATGCAATCTCCTCCTACTAGGAGTGATCAATTCCTTGTTGACCTACTCATTACCTTCATATACAATTCACCACACCCAGCATCAACCTCGTGCATGACCCAGTGTCATGATTGAGATTGAACCAAAGCATGGGTTCATGTACATAAGGTATTATGGCAGTCTCAGGTCATAGGACTACTTGTACAACTCCCACTATGAGAAAAATCTATTGACATGCAGCTAAGGCTCCATTAGATGTTCTCAAACTGGATCTATTCAGTGAACTCATTCGCTAATGAGCACCCATATCCTTGTATTAGTGTCCCACACAAGTGACTATGAGAGCAGTCACCCTTTTCACCATACATAGGATGTGCCAGTCTAACCGGAAACCCTGATCCCCAACTCAGGGTTCCTATGACTAGGAATATTCTAGATTAGGGTTTTAAGGCCTTAGATCTCACTGGTATGATCTCATCATAGCCCTAGGACCATAGCCCTAATCTATGGGGTTCATCATATAATGACACAGCGAATGATGGAAAAATATTGCCTTTATTAACTTGTCAATTTACAATGGTCTGGGAGATACAAATATTGGCTTATAGGGCATAAACCTTTCAGAAATTACACCAAATGAAAGTTTAAGTGAGAATACCCCTGAACTCATTGAGGAATCCAAAGAAGACACCCCTGAGTCAAATCTGGTAGAGAAATGTGGAGAAGGAAGGGGTTCACAAGAATTGCCCATTGAGAAGGTCCAAGAACAAGAAAAAGACAGTAGCTTAGAGGACTTTTTAGATAAACATTCCAAAGACCTTCCTGATAACCTTCCACCTTCTAGGAGCACCCAGCCTACCCTAGAACTTGCACTTGTAGACCCTCCTAGAGCAAATCATGAGGTTTGGATGAGTGCACCTATAGAACAATGTCCTCATTTTAAGGTCATCCTGAACAACCAAGGTTTGTTTCTTGTTTCTGATAAGCCACCTCAAAGCTCTGATTCTTATTTCCTACCCTTCCCTGAATCTTCTCATGTTTCTAGAGCTATGGGATTACACTTTACTGAGATCTCTAGGTTGCAAGACTCCTTAGAACCTATTAGGTTTGCCACCTACTTTTGGAAGATCTAATGGCACCTACTAGGCATCCATAATAAGTTTTCACGCTCTGCATGCCCTCCTCCGACCCAAGATCAAACCTAGAGAGCCTTAGTTTGTTAGGTTTAGACCTAGGGTTCCTTTGGAATAAAGTCCATTCTTTAGGAATGCGTCGTCAGTCTAGTTTAGTTTTTCTTGACCCTTTACTAGGGTTTGGCTCAGATTTTGGTTTGATTGAGAGCACCAGGAATTGGGATTTGTATTTTGTCCAGGGCTAAATTTGCATATAATGTTTCGATCAACAGGTCTATAGGCTAGAGTCCCTTTGAAATTGTTCATGGATACAAGCCTCACACATCACTTGATCTGATTTCACTATTAGTCCGCACACACAAGTCTCTTGATGAACTTGCATAGCATGTAAAGGACTTGCATAAAGAAATTCATGCCAAAATAAATTTAAGTAATGAAACTTATAAGAAGTTGGCTGATTCTCAAAGGCGAGTCAAAGCTTTTGTTGAGGGAGACTATGTAATGATTAGGTTAAGGCCTGAACGGTTTCCTCCTGGAACTGTTAGAAAGTTACATGCTAGAGGAACTGGACCATTTAGAGTGGTGAAGAGAGTAGGGTCCAATGCCTATGTGCTCGAGTTGCCTTCAGAACTAGGCATTAGCTCCACTTTCAACATTACAGATCTAGTAGAGTATAGAGAGCCAGCTGTGATTCCCAGTGAGCCTTTTTGAGCCTAATCCTGCTCTTGAGAGTGAACCCAACCCTGTGTGTCCACCAACAAACTGGCCTGTGAGGAAAGAGCAGATTGAAAAGATCCTGGATGATCAGGTCATCTCTACTCGTAATCGAGGATACCAAAGATACCTGGTCCGCTGGCAAGGAAGGCCAGATTCTGATAACTCTTGGATCTCCCAAGAAGAATTACAAGAATTGGACCCAGACCTCTTGGAGAGATACCAGAGCCAGCTTGATCCATACTCAACAGGGTCGAGTTCCTCCCACCCCGGGAGAATTGGTGCGGGCACCAGACTCAGAAGAAGACTTCAGGGCTCCATCTGGATATCTGATTGACATTGCCCGAAGAATTAGGGTTTTCTAGTTTTGTAATAAGGGTTGACTTGGTCAACTCAATTTTAGTTTGAGTCTGTATTTCCCTGCAATTTAAATTTTGATGAGTCATGTTGACTCAATACAAGTCCTAGTAGTGGTCTAGGTCTTCTCCAAGGTGCAACATTTTCTCCTAGGACCAAGCAAGTGGGCGCCACACTCCCAGCCACACGCCAGAGTCCAGGAGGTGCCACATCTCCATCCAGTGTGCCTTGGTCCCCACACCACAAGAAAGCAGGTCCCTTCTTTCATGCGCCACTTGGGGGAGAAATCCATCAAGATACCTCAATCCAAGGAGGAGCCAACTTCTTTCCAGATAAACCCAAGCCAGGATAGCAAGAATTTTTCTTGAAGAGAGGATCAAGGAGGTGCCCCACAATGTTCCATAAAAACCCAAGTTATAAAAGGGAAGAGAGCATGTCTTGGGGAGAAAATCAAGGAGGCACCCAAAAGTTTCCTAAAGTGCCAAAGCCATGAAAGGAAGAAGCCTAAACTTGTGGAGCAAACTAGGAGGTGTCCAAAAGAGCCAAACCATGAAGGAAAAATCCTTGATTCATGGAGAGATACTAGGAGACACCCCCATAACCTGCCATTTGGAGCTGATTTTCAAGTTTTCTTGGAGTTTTTGGGCTGCCCACTCATGGAAGGAGTCTTGGGAAGAAAATTTGATGCCTAAAGTGTGGGTTAGTCCTATTAGTCCCACATGGGAAGTGTATGAAATTTTATTTTTTTGTTATGTCTATATATTCAACTCTATGTAACTCTTGAAAAAAATGATGAATGAAATCAATTTCTTTGTGAGCAACTTTGTGTTTCTCTCTTCCGCACTTGTATTCAAGTGTTGAGCTCCGTGAGGGAGTAAATCCGGGTTCTCTAGGAACCTTGAGGAGGTGTGAGATCTCCAACCCCAAAACTCTAGCCTAGTGCACCCATCTCTACTCCACCACCACCAAACCCTAATTTTCCATCTACATCCCACGGCCCCTCTCTTCCACATAGAGGCCGGCCACCAGCATCCAGGTTCAGATCAATTGTTTCAACTACAGAGCAAGTTCAAAGAAGAGTCAAATCAGTATCAAGATCTCTGGAACTTCTACATCCAACAATCTTCATTAAGTCCTCAGGTCAGTGTCTTTCTTTGAGTTTCTGGTTCTTCTTTTGTTCTTCTTCTTCCAGATCCTGAGTTCGAGAAGAAGGCCAACCTTGCCATAGGACTACAATCCGAGGATCCATTGCGAAGATACCCCGTCTCCAAGGATCCTATAATATGCTCGAGAGAGTCCTTTAATCGAAGCAACGAGAGATATCACAGTCAGGTATAAAACCTTCTCTTCTCTCTTCGTCTGTTTCTCGAAAGAGGAGTAAACCCTAGGTCTGGGTGTTTCTCAATCCCCAGCGATCCTACTTCTGAGTTACTCTGATAATCCACTCTTTTTAATTGTGCTTTCTGTCATTTCTTAGTTTCTTTCAATATTAGTTTATCTTTCCTTTGAGTCAAAGCCGACTTCTGAAAATAAATAAATAAAAAAAATATATTAATTTTAATTTACTTCCGCATCGCATCATCTCTTTTGTTCTGCATCATTTTTGGTATAAGAGCTTTCGTCCTGCATCATTTTGGTATCAAAGCATTCGTCCTGCATCAGCATGAGCGCAAGCTGCCAGACCTGGCCCATCAATTTGCGGAAGTTCATGGTTCCCCCAGTGAGCCCACGGGTTATGACACCCGTCCACCCTTCTCGAAGAAAGTCCAAGAGGAGCCGATCCCTAGCCAATTTCGTATGCCACAGGTTGACCCCTATGATGGACAACCGACCCCCTACACCACCTGGAAAGTTACAAGGCTGTCATGAGGGTCCATTGGGCCACCGATGCCTGCCTTTGCATCGCCTTCCTGGCCACTTCATGGAAGGCCGCTCAGATCTGGTTCTCTAGACTCGAACTTGAGAGCATACACTCCTTCCCTCAGCTGGAGAGGAAGTTCACGGTGCACTTTGATGCTTGGAGGAAGGCACTGCACGAGGCCAATAGCTTCTTCTCGATTTGACAGTAGGACTAGGAACTCCTCTAGGACTACGTGTCCCAATTCAGGATCGCCACCCTAGAGATCTACAACCTCATGAGTCCGTCGCCATGCTTGCCCTGCAGAGGGGGCTGCGAACCTCCCTCTTCACCTACTCCCTCAACAAGAAGCCCGTAAAGATGTACTCGAAGTTCCTCCTCTGGGCATAAAAGTACATCTACACTGAGGAGGCAGATCATACCAAGAGGGAGCTAGATGGGAGGCCCACAAAGAGGCAGGCCATCTAGGAGACCTTTGGCCACCCGACCTGGAGGATGGTGCGGGTCCCGCGACCAGAGCCAAGGCCCAAGGATGACCCTACCAACGAAGAGAGTTTCACTCCTCTCCTCACCTCTAGAGCAAAGATCCTGATGGAAATCGAGGGCGAGCATTTCCTACACCAACTTCCACCACTGAAGCGATACATTGGATAGGATAAATCTCCTTACTACCATTTCCATCGGGACCATGGCCACAACACAGAGGAATGTCGCCACCTAAAGAAGGAGATCAAAGAGCTGATCAAGCATGGCTACCTCGGCCAGTATGTGGAAAGGGGAGTGCCCCCTATAGCCTAGACTAAAGGGCCTCAACCCCTTGCCATCGACAACCGTCCCACCAAGAAGCCAGTAGGGATGATATCCTGGGGTGTAGGATAAACCTTGAAGAGGACTTGGTGGAGAGAAGGGAGTGATGATGTACTCCCTGCAAGGGAAAAAGGTGAGTTGGGGTAAACAACCCAAATAATGATGCTGTCATCATTGAAATGACAATAGCCAAATATCCTGTAGAAAGAATCATGGTAGACAGCGGGAGCTCCTCGGACATCCTTTTTTATGATGCTTTTGCAAGGATGAATTTGTCCACTGACCAAAAAAGACCAGTGTTCACGCTTCTGGTAGGCTTCACTGGAGACTTAGTTGGAGTCGAGGAAAAATTATGCTCCCAATAACCATTGGGATACCACCCCAGCAAAGCACCGTGCTAGTGACCTTCACTGTTGTAAAGCTCCCCTCACCCTACAATGCCATCCTAGGATGCCCAGGACTTAATCTACTTGATGCCACCATTTCCACGAAATGCCTCCTTGTCCAGTTCCCAACCATATAGGGGACCAGAGAGATGAGAGGGTCCCGACAGCTGGTGTAGCACTGTTGGCAGACTGCCCCAGGCCTAACGGAGCAGATTCTAGCCCTGCCATAGACCAGCCCAATCCGGTGGCACCAGAGCAAAAGAGTGGGCTGGTCGAGCCCCTGTTATCATTTTCGTTAGGGGAAGATCCCTCAAAGATGATACAGGTCGAGGCCTTGTTGACTCAGGAAGAGATAACCCATCTGCTCAGCTTCCTATAGGCTAATGCAAATATTTTTGCCTGGACTGCTGCTGAAATGCTCGGTATCCCATCGGAGGTGATAACTCACAAGCTAAATGTTGACCCCAATCATCACCCGGTCTGGCAGAAGAAAAGGAGATTCACCCCAGAATGACAAAAAGCCATTAATGAGGAGGTTAATAAACTCCTCATGAATGGCTTCATCCGAGAGGTACGTTATCCTGACTGGCTTGCTAACATGGTAATGATCAGGAATGCCTTTGAGAAGTGGAAGATCTGTGTAGACTACACCGACTTCAATAAGGCATGCCTAAAGGACAGCTTCCCCCTTCCCAAGATTGACCAGCTGGTGGACAGGACTTCAGGCCACAAGTACCTTGGCTTCATGGATGTGTTCTACGGATATAATCAGATCCGCATGCATCCCCAGGATGAGGAGTGCATAGCGTTTGTGACTGACTGAGGTACGTATTATTAAAAGATGATGCCCTTTGGTCTTAAGAATACAGGGTCAACCTACCAGCACTTGGTCAGCATGGTCTTCAAGGACCAAATCGGTTGTAACATGCAAGTGTACATGGATGACATGCTTGTCATGAGCAGCCTGGAGGAGGACCATATTACCGACCTAGAGAAGGTTTTCGATAACCTCCGCCGCTACCAAATGAAGCTAAACCCTGCCAAGTGCACTTTCGATATGGCGGCGGGAAAGTTCTTGGGGTTCATGGTGACCCAAAGAGAGATAGAGGCTAGCCTCGAGAATATCCAGGTGATCACAGACATGAGTTATCTTGTCTCCAAGAAGGAGGGCCAGCATCTGACTAAGTGCATCGCGGCTTTGAGCCGCTTCATCTCACGCTCTATCGAGCATTGCCAGCCATTCTTCAAGGTCCTCTGGAAGATGAATGACTTCACTTGGATAGAAGAATGCCAAGAAGCATTCAAGGGACTGAAGAAGCTCCTCGCCTCACCTTCATTGCTATCCAGGCTAGAGCTCGGAGAAGAGCTCCTCCTGTACCTGGTGATCTCACCAGAGGCAGTCAACTCCATGCTGGGTCGTGCTGACAAGGATGGCTCTCAGTAGCCAGTCTACTACACCAGTCAGCTACTCCGTGATGCCAAAACTAGGAACACCTGATGTGAGAAAAATATTTTTGCACTAATAACATCTACATAGTGTCTCAGGCCTTACTTCCAAGCACATCCCATCACCATTCTTACTGATCAGCCCCTGAGAGCTATCTTGAGTTGTCCCAACACTTCTGGGTGCTTGGCCAAGTGGGCTCTGAAGCTCAATGAATTCGACATCACCTATCACCCACGGCAGGCATAGAAGGCCCAAGTTCTTTTCGATTTTGTAGTGGAATGCACCTGGGATGAGGGAAGTTCAGAGGAGGCAGACCAACAAGCTGAGCTCGGGCAGGATCCAAACCCGGCAGAGAAGACGTGGATACTCCAAGTGGATAGCACGTCCAATATTGTAGGAAGCGGAGTTGGCCTCATCCTTGCCAGCCTCGATGGGGTCATCATGGAATGCACACTGCATTTCCTCTTCATGGCGACCAACAACCAAGCAAAATATGAAGCGCTCCTCACGAAGCTGAAGGTATCCCATGAACTAGGCATCAAGAGGCGAAAGGTCTGTTGAGATTTGGGATCCAACTTCAGATTTCATGTTAAACCCAAATACCCAAAAGTAGCCTTGTTCCCGATCAAGAATGAACTCTCTGATCAACAAAGCAATAGTGGAAGCATACCACAGGTTGTGGATGACCCTCTACCAGTGATCTCCTTGGAGGACATGATAGGATACACCTCTGCATAGTCAACTCCCTCCCTTTGTGAATATCCCTTTGCTACCAGCCTTGCCTTGTATCTCACTCCACCTTGCTCTGAAGATACTGATTTCTTTGTGAACACCCATTTTGAGCCAATTGCATGAGCATCTTTAGGTAGATCCACCAGCTACCTTGTCTAATTCTTCTTGAGAGATTCCATCTCTTCTATCATGCATTGCATCCATGACTCTTTATCAGGACATTCTATGGGTTCAACAAAATTTTTTGGATCTCCATTAACAGATATAAGAGTATATGATATAATTTCATCCATGCCATATCTCACTGGCTTTCAAATTGTGCGTTGAGGCTTATGCAATGCCACTCCCCTTGCACTGTCCTGCAAGTCTCCTATTTGTGGCTCCTCCTGTACCTCCCTTTGAATAGCTGGTTCTCCTTACTTCTCCTTCATCCCTGGAGAATCTTTCCTGCCCAACTCCACCTCAACTGAAACTCCATTTCCAGCTCATGTTGATGGCCTATCCTCCACCTGTGTAGGGCACTCACTACTGTTCATCTTCATGACTGCACTTCCAACTGCAGTCCCCGATTTCTCAAAGATGGTCCTTTCATCAAAAATGACATCCCTACTAATCCCTGTCCTCTATGATTGAGGATCCAACAGTAGGTAACCTTTGACTCCTTGTGGATACCCTATGAATATCATCTTCTTTGACTTAGGATCTAGCTTGCTTCTTTCAGTTGCCTCCACATGTATATAAGCTGGGCAACCAAAGACTTTCAGGTTGCCAAGCTCCACCTTCTTCCTACTCCAAGCTTCTTCTGAAAGTCCTCCATTCAGCTTGAAATATGGGGACCTGTTCACAAGAAAACATGATAGAGTAATAGCATCACCCCAAAAGGTTTTCGCAATGATGACTGCATTCTCATACTCCCTGCCTTCTCCAATAGTATTTGGTTCATCCTTTCCACAACACCATTCTACTGTGGGGTCATCCTTACTGTGTAATGGTGTTTGATCCCATTTTTCTCATAGTAACTCCTGAACTCTTTACTAGAGTACTCCCCACCATTATCTGACCGAAGGTACTTCACATGTCTTCCTATCTCCTTCTCTACTTCAGCCTCCAGGCTTTGAACCGGGCAAATACATCTGATTTTTCTTTCATCAGACACACCCATAATTTTCTAAAAAAGTTATCAATGAAGGTAACAAAATACCTTGCTCCAACCCTAGATAAAACAGGTGCTAGTCCCCATACATTCGAGTGCACCAAATCTAGCACTCCTTTACTTAGCTTAGTACAAACAATAAATTTTACCTTATGCTGTTTACCAAAGATACACAGCTCACACAGATCATTTCCAACCTTTTTCAAAGCTAAAATGTTCCCTCTTCTGCTTAACTCCACGAGCCCTCAGTCACCCATATGACCCATCCGATTGTGCCATAGTTTATATGTCAACTGTTCCTCCTGTGCCGCTACAAGCACCTCCGCACTATCATTCGCAACTGAGCCTTCCATCTTGTACAGATTTTTGCTCAGTCTTCTTCTTCTCATTACCATGAAAGCCCCCTTGGTTATTCTTAAACATCCACTACCAGATTGGCAACTAAAAGCATAACCCTGCTCTTCTAAGTAGCCGAAAGAAATTAATTTTTTTTTCAACTCAGGTACATGTTTGATATTTGATAGAGTCCTTATCACTCCATCATACATCCTCACCTTAATGGTTCCAACTCCAACCATCGTACAAGGATGATCATCACCAAGGCTTACACTACCTCCATCTAACTTGTTGTATGTATAAAACCATTCCCAATGCAAGATATAGTGGTATGAGCATGCATAATCCAAAATTTAGGTATTATCCCAATCTACTGATCCATCTGATACAATCAGTATATCTCCTCCATTACCATCTGATACATTTGCACCACCTGTGTTGACTCTTTCCTTTTCTATCTTCCAAAGAGGACAATGTTTCTTGATATGCCCAAGCTGATGACACTTATAGCATTTCAAGTTCTTATGGTTCCGAGACTGAGATCAGCCCTTGGATTTCCCCCTAGCTCTTTTCATTGGTCTACCTTGCCTCTTATTCACGGCAAGAACCTCTGAGTGAGGATTACCTTTGCAGATCTTTTCTCTTTACTCATTAGATCCAAGCACACCAACAACCTTTTCATAACTCAGGGTTTCCTTTCCATGAACCAAGGTTGTTATGAGACCATCATAAAATTCAGGGAGTGAACATAGTAGCAACAATGCCCGATCCTCCTCGTCAATTTTCACATCCAAACTCATCACCTCAAAACATACTTGATTGAACCTCTGAATATGAGCAACGAGGTCTCCTCCTTCAGGCATTCTCAAGCTATACAGTTGCTTCTTGAACCATAGCTTGTTTGTCATGTTCTTTCCCATGATGTGTTCTCCAGTCTTCTCCAAAGACCTTTTGCTGTAGTCTCCGAACAAACCTCAGGTAAAACCTGATCAACCAACACATCCTGATGGTGCTAAAAATAATCTCTTCTAACTCTTTCTATTCTTCAACACTGATCTTTTCTAGTCTTTCTTTAACCAAGACCTTGTAGATCCTTTGTTGAACCAGCAAATCTTTAACCCTTTGCTACCATAGGATAAAGTTCCCCTTACCATCGTACTTTTCAAAATCTATCTTGAACCCACTTGATGCCATTACCACAACCAAGAAATCAAGAGATCTAAAAATCATACCTGCATGAAGCTTTCCATCCAACCCTCTGATCTTAAGATCTTCCTTCCACGAACCTTGCTCTGATACCAAATTATTGAGAATTGGGATCCAACTTTAGATTTCATGTTGAATCCAAATACCCAAAAGCAGCCTTAATCTCGATCAAGAATGAACTACTTGATCAACAAAGCACTAGCAGAAGCATACCACAGGTTATGGATGACCCTCTGCTAGCGATCTCCTTGGAGAACATGGTAGGGTACAGGTCTTTGAAGATCAAGCATGTCAAGATCCAAGAACGGGAGAAGAAGAGAGAATTCTTTGGAGAAAGGGGGTTTTCTTGATTCCATCTCCGAGAATTTTGTTTACAACTCTTATACAACCTCTCAAAAAGTTATGATATATATACCTCAGTCTCACATGGTTGAGTATCCCAAAACTCCCTCCCAGTTGGCACCATTTAAAATAGCTCACCCATCAATCGAGCCAGCTCCAGATACTAGAGTCGACTCAACCTTGGAACCTAGTTGACTCTAAGCATTAGAGCTAACTCGTTGAGACCATAGGATTTCCTGACTGTGAAATCGAGCTAACTTCAATCGATCAGAGCCAACTTGTTTAGATCACAGGGTTTCTTGACTATGAAATTGAGCCAACTCAAATCCAATGAGCTGACATGACCAGAACACAATCCCCTATTCTGAGCCATGCCAACTAGCAGAGCCGACTCTTACACTAGAGGAGCTGACTCTAAGACCCAAACTGACCAAAACTCAACCTAAACATCTAGGACTCACCCCGGACTCACTCCTAGCCTGATAGACCAGACCAATACAAGGACAATGACCTAACAAGCCTTGAATGCACCACCCGAGACTCAACAAGGTCCCATGATGGTAAAGTACCTAGACCAGGTGTGCTTTCATGCATCGACCCTCCAGCACTTCGACATCTCTCATATCCTGTGAGCAGAGAATGCTCGGGCTGATATCCTTTCCAGGCTAGCCACCTTGTCGGAGACCTTGCTGGGGTGCACTTTTGTCAAATGTCTCAAGGCCCCCAGCTGCAAAACTGTCGCCAAGGTCTAGTAAGTCTCTAATAAGGCTAGTTGGATGGATCCCTACATTAAGTACATCACCACTGGCACCCTGCCAGAGGACCGAAAGGAGGCCGACCTTCTCTGTTGACTCCATTATTGATTTTGCTGATAAGCAAAACACTTAAGTATAAGTTGAGTACTAACATGTTTATTGAAGTGTGTTTAATAGAAAAAGGTACTCATCAAAATAACTAAATTGGATTGCTTGTCAAATGATGAAGAAACCATTTCTGTGAATGAAAGATCAATTATAAATAGACTTAAGTACTTGAGAAATGCTTGAAAGGACTTAAAGAGTTTAGCTCAAAAATGTTTCAGTAAAAGTTCAGTGATTTTTGAAGAAATCTCAGTAAGTGTCGACTCACAGTTCAAGTATCAATTCGTGGCAGCATAAGTGTCGACTCAAGCTAGCATACAGAAAGAGTTTCAGATGGCATGGCTGAAGTATCGACTCATGCCATACAAGTGTCGACTCAAGGTGTCGACTCAAGGATCGACTCAAGGCATGAGACAAATTTCTTACAGAACATGCTGAAGTGAATACTTGCCTGAAGTGTCGACTCATGGATGTTAAGTGTTGACTCAAGTGTCGACTCACCTGAGAATTTCAGAGAGCTTCAAAGAAAAATTTTGAACTAGGTGTCGACTCATGGGACTTAAGTGTTGACCCTAAGTGTCGACTCATAGCTTGAAGTGCCGACACTTGGAGATCTAGAAATAGTAACGACTAGTTTTTCAAATGCAGAACTCGGCCCTCTTAGCTCTCAATGGATAGTTTTTCATGTCTAACTATCATAAATCGACCTTGAGGCCTTGGAATGGTATTTAAGTAATTCAAATTGAATTGAAACATAAGAGGATGAGAAGAGAATAAGAAAAAGAAAGAAAGCAAGTGCATTCACTCATATTCATTGAGAGCAACTACCTTCAAGCAAAAAGAAGTCTCCAACCATTCAAAGCTATCAAGAAGCATTCAAGTCCAACACTTTTGAGCATTGATTGAGGCTTCATCATGTTCAAGATAAGCAACTTCTCTAAGCTTTAAAGAGATATCAGCTTTATATTAGAAAGTTTTTCTTGTTACTTTACTTTATCTCATATCTTTGTTGTAAAGGATTTTGGTGAGCCTAAGAACAAAACCAAGGAGGTTTTTCGTTAACCTAGTTAAAAACTAAGAAGATTTTTGGTGAACCTAAGAACAAAACCAAGGAGGTTATTGGTTAACCTATTTGAAAACCAAGGAGGTTTTTGGTAAGCCTAGTTGAAAAACAAGGAGGTTATTGGTTAGCCTTTGAAAACCAAGAGATTTTTTTTGGTGAGCCTTGTAAAAATCGAAAGGGGTTTTGATTAGTGAGCCCAGAAAACTAATCGGCTGTAATCATGGAAGATTATAGTAAATTTCTAAGTGGACCTTGGGGAGTGGATGTAGGTGCATTGGTAAGCACCGAACCACTATACTTGGCTTATGTTTGTGATTATCTCTAGCTTTCTTTACTTGTTCTTATATTTGTTGCATTTATATTTTTGCTGCATACTCTTCAAAAGCATACTATTTCACCTCACACTAGCACTTGATTTAATATTTGTATTGGCACATATTCTTGCAAGTAATTTTTAGAAACCCAATTCACCCCCCTCTTGGGTTGCTTACTGGGCAACAAGTGGTATCAGAGCCATGTTCTTAGTATATAGGTCTAACCATCTTAAGTAAAGATCTATGGAAACCCCGCTTGGTACTAGTGTAGTTGAGGGACAAACCTCAAACTGACCTCCATACTTTAATAAAACAAATTATACATATTTGAAAAACTAGAATGAGAATTTACATGCATTCTATAGATTATAATTTATGGAAAGTAGTTGATAAAGGTCCCCATATTCCTTCGGTCATGGTTAATAGTGTTTCCATCTTAAAGGTTAAAGACGATTGGGATGAAAATGACATTAAACAATCTGAGATCAATATACATCAATAGGATTTCTACATGCACATCTGCCAAAGAAATATGGGACATACTTGAAGTTACCTATGAGGGTACTAATCAAGTGAAGAACACTAAAATTAACATGTTAGTGCATACTTATGAAATGTTCTGCATTGAACCAAATGAATCTATCATTGACATGTACACTAGATTCACAAACATTGTAAATGTCATGAGAAGTTTAGGTAAAACTATGTCTAATGTCAATCTTGTTAACAAAATTCTTAGGTCACTACCAACATCTTGGGATCCAAAGGTGACAGCCATACAAGAAGCCAAAGATGTTGACAAACTACCATTGGAGCAGCTAGTAGGATCACTCATGACTTATGAGCTAAATTTGAAACAAAAGTCTATAGATTTTTATAAGAAGAAAAAGGGGATAGCTTTTAAGTCTACAACATAAGAAGAATCCTCAAATGAAGAATCAGAAGAAAAAGATGATGAAAGTGAGGAAGCTCTTCTAGCAAAAAAATTTAGAAAATTCATGAGAAGAAAGAAATTCCTTACAAGAAAAAGTTTCAACCAAGTAAAGAAAAAGAAAAAGAAAAGGAGAAAGAAAAGGACAAGGAGAAAGAGGTACCAATATGCTTCGAATGCAAAAAGCCTAGACACTACAAGTTTGACTGCCCTCTCCTAAAGAAATCAAGAAAGAAGCTTAGAAAGAAGGCAATGATGGCGACTTGGAGTGACAGTGAGGACTCCAGTTCAGATGAAGAATCAACTGAAGTAGCCAATCTATGTTTCATGGCACTGTAACACAAAGAAGAAGAGGTAAATTCTGATTTTGAAGTAGATTATACTTTTGATGAATTAAGAATTGCATTTGATGAATTGATGCATGACCATAAGGTGATGATTTTTGAAAATAAAAAGTTGAAAAAGCATGCAAACACTTTTTCACATGAAAACACTACTCTTTTAAATGAAGTCAATGATTTGAAAAATAGAATTGATGTTTTAGAAAAGAAAAATAAAGCTTTATCTATGAAAAATAAAGTTTTAAAAAGACCAAAGCAATTATTACAAGTAATTAACTTTTGAAGAAATGTAAAAATCTTGAAATAGAAAATAAGCAATATAAAGATGAGCTTGATAAGATAAAACCATTTGTTGAAAAATTCACATATAGTTCTGAAAAGCTAAATCTTCTTTTAAACAATCAAAGAACTATTTTTAATAAAGCTAGATTAGGTTATAGACCTCAAACATAGCAAAAGTATTTCAAAATTTTTTTTGTACCTGTATCATCTAGCATTACATGCTTTTCTTGCAAAAGAGTAGGTCATAAAGCTTTTCAATGTAACTTAAGAAAAATTAATGATTCTAGAAGGATTTCGGTTCCAAAAGGAACCACTTTTAATACTAACCATAAAGGACCCAAGTTGGCTTGGGTACCTAAAAACAAAACTTAATTTGTTTTGCAAGTGTGTCTTACAACCAATTAAAATAAAAGACTGTATTATCTTGATAGTTGTTGCTCAAGGCACATGATAAGAGATGTGAAGCAATTCACCTCTCTTGAAGCAATAAATGGAGTGAGTGTAATCTTTAGTGATAATGGTAAAGGAAAAATCATTGGTATTGGTAAGGTTCACATCTCCCCTTCTACTTAGATTGATAATGTTCTTTTAGTTAAAGGTTTAAAGCATAATCTTCTTAGTATTAGCCAATTTTGTGATAAAATTTTTCAAGTTATTTTTGAATCATCTTTTTGCATGATTGCTAGTCTTGATAAAATTGAAGTGAAATTCATTGAAAAAAGGCATGGTAATATCTATCTTGTTGACTTTGATAATCTATCTTTGCCTAATAGAGAATGCCTGGTTGCAATGAATTCCATTATTAATGAGACTAGTTGGCTTTGGCATCATAGATTAGGTCATGCAAGCATGTATTTACTATCAAAACTTTGCAAAAAGGATTTAGTAAGAGATTTACCAAAACTTAGTTTTGAGAAAGATAAAATTTGTGAAGCATGCCAATTTGGAAAACAAGCAAAACGATCTCTTAAACCTAAAGGTTTTGTTACAACTTCTAGGTCATTAGAACTACTCCATATGGATCTCTTTAGACCAACTAGGATATCTAGCGTACGAAGTAAGAGATATGGATTAGTTATAGTGGATGATTTTTTACGGTTTACATGGGTTTTATTTCTTGCTCACAAAGATGAATCGTTTTTAGCATTCATGAAGTTTTACCGAAAAGTTTCAAATAAAAAATGTACTTCAGTTATTTGCAATTACAGTGATCATGGTTCTGAATTTGAAAATCAAGATTTTAAAAACTTTTGCAATGAAAAAAGAATTAAATATAATTTTTCTGCACCTAGGATACCTCAACAAAATGAGGTTGTAGAAAGGAAAAATCATACTTTAGAAGAAATGGCATGCACTTTGCTTTGTGAAAATAATTTGCCAAGATATTTTTGGGCTGAAGTAGTTAATACAGCTTGTTATATTTTAAATCATGTTTTAATTTGTCCGATTTTAAAGAAAACTTCTTATGAGCTTTGGAATCAAAAAAACCAACTTTAAAGTATTTTCACATTTTTGGATGTAAATGTTTTATAATGAATAATGGTAATGATAATTTAGGAAATTTTGATACCAAGTCTGATGAAGGTATCTTCTTAGGATACTCTAGATCAAGCAAGGCATATAGAGTTTTTAACAAGAGAACCTTAGTAGTAGAGGAGCTGTATATGTAGTCTTTGAAGAATCTGCTAACAAATCCTCTAGAAAAGAGGATACTTCTGATGCATGTGCATGTGCTGAAAAGCTAAAGAAGCTGACATTGGATGATCAACCTTCTCAACAAAGTGAAGAAGATCAAGACAAGAATGAAAAAGGAGAAGACATACAATCCACACCAAAGCATCAAGATCTACCCAAGGAGTGGAGGTATGCTCATGGATATCCTAAGGAGTTAATCATAGGTGATCCATCAAAAAAGGTAAGAACAAGATTTTCAATTACAAATGAATGTGATTATATTGCTTTTGTTTCTCAAGTTGAACCAAAATATTTTGAAGATGCTAAAAAAGATCCTAATTGGATTAATGCCATGCAAGAAGAATTAAATCAATTTGAAAGAAACAATGTTTGGACACTAACAGAAAGACCATCTAATGTTTCAATTATTAGTACAAAATAGGTATTTAGAAATAAATTGGATGAAAATGGTATTGTAACCAGAAATAAAGCTAAGCTAGTTACCAAAGGCTATAATCAGGAAGAAATGATTAATTTTGATGAAACCTTTGCTCTTGTTGCTTGACTTGAGGCAATTAGATTACTTTTATCATTTGCATGTTTTATTAACTTCAAGTTATTTCAAATGGATGTTAAAAATGCTTTTCTAAATGGTTTTATTATCGAAGAAGTATTTGTTGAACAACCACCTGGATTTGAAAATCCTGTACATCTTGATCATGTTTTTAAACTATATAAAGCACTTTATGTTTAAAACAAGCACCCCGAGCATGGTATGAAAGACTCAGCAAGTTTTTAATTAAAAATAATTTCTCTAGAGGCCATGTTGACACTACATTATTTCTAAAGAAGAAAAATGATGATTTGTTAGTAGTACAAATTTATGTTGATGACATTATATTCAGTGCTACCAATAAACTTGTATATCAAGAGTTTGCCAAGCTTATGCAGGGAGAGTTTGAAATGAGCATGATGGGAGAACTCAATTTTTTTCTCGAACACCAAATCAAGCAAACTAAAGATAGAATCTTCATCAACCAAGCTAAATATACAAGAGAAATCTTAAAAATGTTTGGGATTGAGACTACCAGATCAATAGGTATGTCTATGAGCCCCTCTTGTAAACTTGATAAGGATGAACATGGTAAATCAATTGATCAAAAATTATATAGATGAATGATTAGCTCTTTATCATATTTGACTACTAGTAGACCAGATATCATGTTCAGTATTTGTATGTGTGCTAGATATCAGTCTGATCCAAAAAAATCTCGTCTGTTGGCTGTTAAGCACATATTTAAATGCTTATCTGGCATAATTGATATTAGTTTGTGGTATTCTAAAGATTCATCTATTGATTTAATTGGATATTGTAATGCTGATTTTGTTGGGTATAAATTAGACAGAAAAAGTATAAGTGAAACTTGCCAATTTCTTGGAGTTATCTTAATCTCCTGGTTTAGCATGAAACAAACTTCAGTTGCACTATCCACAGCTGAGACTGAGTATATTGCAGTAGGAAGTTGTTGTGCTCAAATCTTGTGGATTAAGCAACAACTTGAAGATTTTCGAATCAAACTAATTAAGACACTGATGCGGAACTATATATGCATGCAACTAATTTTTTTTTTGTTTTAAATATTGAGTTAAAAGTTTTAATCTCGAAGATCAAGCTAAGTAACGATTTAAACAGTTCTATATGAAAATAAGAAACTAAAGAATACATATTAGGACCTAAAAGCAATGGAAACGAAGGATTGCCGAGGTTGAGAAGCCTCGGTTGGGCTAGTTCACCTATAATAAGGCTACTGGCAGTAGAGGGGGTGTACCTGGCAGTGGTTAAAGTGCCTGGTGCAGATCATACATGAAGAGATCACTCTCACTCCGGATACGAACTAGAAATCAAGCCAAAAACCTGCGAATTCTCGGCTTTCTGCTCGGTGGTTCGATTACGGCCCGACTGGAGTCGTTGGATTCGTCGAAGTTTAGGGACCTGCAAACAACCATTCCTAGGTTAGAAAACAAAGCACGGGTGGAAAGTAAATTGAAAAAATAGTGAAGGGAAGATGGGATTTGAGGTGGGTGGCTAGGGCTTGGAGATGTAGGTGGAGGTTGGAAGCAGTCGCAGGACACCGGGAAGAGGAAGGGCTCACACAAAATCCCTTCAAGCACATAGCAGGTAGCACATAGCAATTGGAGAATTTCAATATTATTTCATAAAAAAATTGGTTTTCATACAAGAGACTAGAGCCCTTTAAATAGACTCCTAGACTTGGCCCCCAAGTAAGGTTAAAAGAGACATTACATAAGAGTTTTAATCCACATCCAACTCTAGCTAGAAAACAAAGAAAGCTAGGTAGAAAAAATCCCTAAAAACTCTCTCTTCTCTTATTGCCTTGGTCGGCCAAGATAGGTGACCCTAGTGGCCGACCAAGGGTGGTAAGCATAAGGCCTTGGCACCACTTAACTCCTCTCATGGGCCTGGGCTGGCCCAGTTTGCTTCAAGCTGCAGTTTAGGGCTTCAGGGCTTCGTGCTTATCTCCCGAGCTTCTGATTTCTTCTCTTAGGCTTGTGATTTCTCCTCTTAGGCCTTCCATGATCCTCAAAGCTTTAGTTGGGTTGGTCTTATGGAGGTTGGAAGAAGTCGCAGGACACAGGGAAGAGGAAGGGCTCACATAGAATACCTTCAAGCACATAGCAGGTAGCACACAGCAATTGGAGAAATTCAGTATTATTTCATAAAAAAATTAGTTTTCATACAAGAGACTACAACCCTTTAAATAGACTCCTAGACTTGATCCCAAAGTAAGGTTAAATGTGACATTACATAGGAGTTTTAATCCCTATCCAACTCTAGCTAGAAAACAAGGAAAGCTAGGTAAAAAATCCATAAAAACTCTCTCCTCTCCTCTTGCCTTGGTTAGCCAAGGGAGGTGACCCTAGTGGCCAACCAAGGATCGTGAGCATAAGGCCTTGGTGCCACTTAACTCCTCTCCTGGGCCTGGGCTGGCCCAGTTTGCTTCAGGCTGCAGTTCAGGGCTTCAGGGTTTGGGCTTGTCTCCCGGGCTTCTGATTTCTTCTCTTAGGCTTGTGATTTCTCCTCTTAGGCCTTCCATGATCCTCATAGCTTTAGTTGGGTTGATCTTCACTTGGACTAGCTTGGTTTACACTTGTATAAGTCATTATTGGACATGTGCTGAACTTCAAAAAATGACTAGCTTAACAAGAGCTGACTAGTACAGGACTCAAGTAAAAAAATAACTTAGATGGACTAAGCCTTTTTTACAAATGGACTCAGATGCTGCTAATTGATCCACAGAGGGTTGAGAAGCCTTTGTCTTATTCTGGTGCCTCTGGTGTCCCCACCAATTTTTCCAGGGTGGGAGGAACTCGACCTTGTCGAGTGAAGATCAGGCTGACTCATATATCTCTCAAGAAGGTCTGGGTCAAGGCACTGCAAGTCCTCTTGAGAAATCTATGAATCTTTCGACTCTGGCCGGCCTTGCCAACGGACCAGGTAGCGTTGATAACCATGACCTCGGGTCGTTATGGCTTGATCGTCCAGGATATGCTCGATCCATTCTCCTCTCTCAGGCCAAATAATTGGTGGACACTCTAGGCTAGGGTCACTCTCAATGGAAGGAATAGGTCCAAAGGCCTCACTGGGTATCGCTGCCGGTTCACTATACTCAACCAAGTCTGCAATATTAAAGGTAGAACTAATGCCCAAATCCGGAGGCAAATCTAACACATAGGCATTTGGTCCAACCCTCTCTATCACTTTAAAAGGTCCGGCTCCACGAGCATGAAGCTTCTTTTAGGCCTAAGCCTAACCAAGATAAAATCCACTACATCAAATTCCTTAGCCCTTCTTCAGGAATTAGCTAGTTTCTTTCAAAATTAGTGCAGGTGGTGAACATGCTGGGCACATGCAGACTCCTAACAGGTGATGCAAAGGACTCAAACTAACACCTAACAAACTCGACATGCATTCCTATCGAAGGAAATTTTATTGAACTCTTTGGACCAAAACCTAAGAGATTATAGGTTCTCTAGGTTTGATCCTAGCTTGAAATGCACATGAAAACTTACAATGGGCTCCTAGCAAATTATATAGGGTATGCCAAAAGTATAATGCAAACCTAACATGCATAATGAATGCATGCAATATGCTAATCTAAACTAAATGCAATCTAATGATCCTAGAAATATTGGTGGTGTCTGGAAAGGGCAGAAAATAAGAAGTGGGTTCAGAATTAGTCCGGTAGGGTAGGGAAAAAGGTTCAGGATTAGTTGGATACAGTAGGATATAAGAAGGAGTGTCAGGGACTAATCATAGACTAATAAGGCTAACCTTACGAGGTTGAGGTATATCTATAGGGTTTGCATAATGGAAGGATGGGTTACTAATCTCAAGGAAGAGGTTCGTAATGGGAACTATAGGAGGGGGCTCTCCTCTATGGTTTCCTTTGGTAAGGTGCTAGCGATAGTATCTAGGTTCTCTTCTTCTAATTATTCTTCCATTACAGCTTTAGGCTGGGTATAGTTAGGGTTAACTAACTCTAGATTGGCTTCTACCTGGGAACCTACGGGGTCTATTAATTCTAAGTCTTCTAGAGGTGTCTCCTCTTCTCCCTCATACTCATCCACTAAGTTCACATCAGCTTCATACACTTCCGCTTTAATGTAAGCCTTGTGAATCGTAGGGGTGGTAGGGGAAGGTCGGCTAAGAGAAAATTGGCTAGGTCCTGGTTTCTGATTATAGGCCCTACTCCTAGTGGGTTCAGGTTGACTAAGGGGTAGTGGATTAATACTAGGTTCATATCTAAGGATTCTAGCCTTATGGGGTTCCGATCGATGGCCTATGGGTTCGGATCTATAGGTCATGGTCCTATTAGGCTTATAGGGAGTGGGTGCATAGGATCTATGTTCATAGGTTTTGGATACATAGGTTTTAGGTTCATATAATTTGGGTAGTATTGATAAAGGTGGCTCAGGTTTGGATCTAGTCTGGGTTCTACGGGTTTTCTCTAGGGTTCCTATCCTATTCTCCTTCTGGTCAAACTTATGGTTCATCTAGGCTATTTGGTCTACAAGGGCTTGAATCTTGGCTTCTAGCTTATCCATGGGTTCAGGGAGATGGTGGATGAAATGGGACTCCTGATCTAATACATATGCAAGACTCAACACTAACTCGACTATGGTTGCCTAGACCTAGAGCCCAATCAAAATGGGTTGACTCAACTTACACACAACACAAATCCTAGTCCTGCAATCTAGCCAGGTAAGAGGTGGGATGGTGGGACGCCCCCTGCTCTCGCAAGGACCCAATAAAAAAACCACCGATCCGCTTAGATTGTTTGACACTGTATCTCTTGCCTAGACACTAGAATCCAGTAATAGGAGATTAATTGGGTGCACTAGTCGTTCCACAATGACAGAACCCGATCGATGGGTGTCCCTAGCCCACTAGGGTAAATTAAGTCTAGTTAATTTTAGATTAGGCTTGGGACCGAATGCAAGGGATGTAGTTTTGGGCTAAGGAGAAGTTATCAACTCCTCCTCTTATTTGACATATAGAAAGTGCCCTTAAAGTAATTTATGCAATGATGGCAGGCAGATGAAAATGCAAATTAGGGTTTAGGTGTTTTGGTATTTTTTGAATATATGTAATTTTTTTTTTATTTTGGGATTTTTTTTAAATAGAAAGATAATTGCATATTATGATCTAATATGTAGCAAATATGCTAAAATTAAAGATATGCAAAGATTATACTAAAAAAATCCTGAACTTTCCAAAATTGGCTTTGTTGCCAAAATAGAGCAGAATTATTTTCGGGCAGTGTTTCAGCTAGGAGAAAATCCACAGACTGAAATAATTCTTGAGAAAGTTCTAAAAATTATTTGAATTATAAGGAATCTAGAAAAATAAATTTTAGAATTTTTTGAGTTTTATGCAAGCAGAAAAAATTAAAATAACAGGGTATATATTGAAAATGTCGAAAATGAAAAAAAAACCTAATGGAACTCTTTGTGTTCTTCTTCAGGGGTCAATTCATAGTGGCACCCCTACCGCCATAGGAGATCCTGTCAATTGAGAAAGAGGGTTTTGCAGTCCTACTAGTCTCCTATGACCGGATGGCCATGGTGAAGCACCCGATCCGAATATCCAAAGAGAACTGAGCCCAAACAGGCTCTGATACCAAATGATGTGAAACTATATATGCATGCAACTAATTTTTTTGTGTTTTAAATATTGAGTTTTAAGTTTTAATCCCAAATATCAAGCCATGTAATGATGTAAAGAGTTCTATATAAAAAAAAGAAACTTAAGCATGCATAACAGAACCTAAAAGCAATAGAAACGAAGGACTGCCGAGGCTGAGAAGCCTCGGTTAGGCTAGTTCACCTACAATAGGGCTACTAGCGGTAGAGGGGTTATACCTGGCAATGGTTGAAGTGCCTGGTGTAGATCGTATGTGAAGAGATCACTCTCAATCCAGATGCGGCTTGGAAATCAAGCCAAAGACCCATGAATTCCCGGCTTTCTACTCAATGTTCCGATTGCGGCCCAGCTGGAGTCGTTGGGTTCGTCCGAGTTAAGGGACCTGCAAACAGCCATTGGAGATGGGATTTGAAAAAAGCAGTTGCATGACACCGGTGAAAAGTAAATTGAAAAAAAAGGGTTGATGGGATTTGAAAAAAGGGTTAGAAAACAAAGCACGGATGAAAAGTAAATTGAAAAAAATAGCGAAGGGAAGATGGGATTTGAGGTGGGCGGCTAGGGCTTGGAGATGCAGGTGGAGGTTGGAAGCAGTTGCATGACACCGGGAAGGGGAAGGGCTCACACAGAATCCCTTCAAGCACACAACAGGTAGCACACAGCAATTGGAGAGTTTCAGTATTATTTCATAAAAAATTGGTTTTCATACAAGAGACTAGAACCCTTTAAATAGACTCCTAGACTTGGCCCCCAAGTAAGGTTAATAGAGACATAACATAGGAGTTTTAATCCCCATCAACTCTAGATAGAAAACAAGGAAAGCTAGGTAGAAAAATCCCTAACTCCTCTCCTGGGCCTGGGCTGGCCCAGTTTGCTTCATGCTGTAGTTCAGGGCTTCAGGGCTTCGAGCTTGTCTCCCGGGCTTCTGATTTCTTCTCTTAGGCTTGTGATTTCTCCTCTTAGGCCTTCCATGATCCTCATAGCTTCAGTTGGGTTGGTCTTCACTTGGGTTGGCTTGGTCTTCACTTGTATGAGTCATTACTGGACATGTGCTGAACTTCGAAAAATGACTAGCTTAATAGGAGCTGACTAGTATAGGACTCAAGTAAAAAAATAATTAGATGGACTAAGCCTTTATTACAAATGGACTCAGATGATGCTAATTGATCCACAAAGGGTTGAGAAGCCTCTATCTTATTCTGGTGCCTCTGGTGTCCCCACCAGATACCCATAAGATATGATTGCATTAGTGCTATAAACTTAAGTAAAAATCCTGTTCAGCACTCTAGAAGTAAGCATATTGAAATTAGGCATCATTTTATTAGAAATCATGTTAAAAATAATGATATTATGCTTGAATTTGTTAGTACTGAAATATAACTAGCTGACATATTGATTAAGGCTCTCCAAGAAGATCGGATCGGTATGATTAAAAGAGAACTTGGGGTCATCAACCCTTTTGTTTGAAATTTCCAACTCTTCACAATCTTTAACCCTTGTTTGATCAAACTTGCTTATTAATCTTGTTCAAGTTCCTTGAAATACTTCCTATTTTGATCATTGGTCCATTCCCATTTTTTTTGGATTTTAGTTGAAGTGTCGACAATTGAAAGTGTCGACACCTGAAAGTGTCGACACCTGAAAGTGTCGACACTTGACTCTGTATCATGAGTCGATACTTGAACAGTGATAGACCGACCTAAAATAGCAAAAATGGATGGTTTTCTTAGATTTTCTCACTCTAGTTCGAGCTGACCCCCTAACCGAGCTCCATCATCCTCTTCCCTCCAATCTTGGATTTAATCGATCGATTTTTTGATTGGGATAGGTTCTTTTCAGTTTTTCACTGTTCATTCACCTATTTCCACTATTCTTCATCTGTTTCACTATGTTTCCACCGTAGAAACCCTAGGTTTCTTCCCTTCTTGCATTTCCATCTTGTATCCTTGGAATGGGCCCTAGGAAGCAAGTTGTCCGGCATCAAAGACCATCCATTCAACAGGAAGAAATGAGAACTAAAGCAAGGCATGAGGCCAGTGCAGTGGTTGAGCATGATATTCCTGCTAAACCCCTAGTTCCTACAACAAACAAAATAAGATCGAAGACTATTATCGGTGGTCATCGAGTGGACTTCGATTTCATAGATCAGCAGCACTTCAGGATAGGCTAGTGGCTGAGGGATGCAGTTTTGGCATCATTCTGTTCATTATCAGAGAGATTCTACTCATGACTGATTAGAGAGATTAATGGATTGCTTGCCGGAGATAGTGATGGCTGGATTGCTCAGGTTCGAGGCAGAGATGTTCCTGTATTAGCAAAAGTTCTTATTAGAGTATGGGACATTCCCATGAGAGGATCAGTTATGGATGCTTTAGTTGACAGGATTAGTGGACTCCGATGCATCTTTGAGACTGATAATCTTCCTGAGGGAGCCGTTATTGTAGCTTCGAGGCTGATGCCTGAGATGAGGTTGCTACACCATATAGTTTCCCAGATCCTTCTACCGAAGACTATCCAATTCGACTTCATCATAGAGCGCAAACTTTTGGTGATGGTATCTTTAGTACAGGACACTCCAGTATGCCTCCCGGTACTTATGGTACACCAGTTGATCGAGGCATCGATCAGTCAGAGATTGTGTCTACCCTATGGGATAGGTTTGACATTGCTATTTAGAGCTTACGGAGTGGTCATGGATGATGAGCCCTATAAGCATCTATTACACAGATGTCTATGACATCAGAACACTGTACTAGATGGCGTATCAACTTGTTAGAGGCTAGTGGAGATGATGCATATCTAGTCAGGCCATTAACAGAGATGATGAGGTAGCGGAGGAGTGCATCTTTTCAGGAGAGGTAGGGCCATCTGAGATTCACAGAGAGACATTTGAGACCTAGCCCGAGCCTTCAGCATAGCCAGAGCCAGCTCCTCAGCCTGAGCCAGCATAGACAGATATCCCTGGAGCTTCAAATAGCCTAGAGGACAGGGTTGCTCGCATTGAGACTGAGGTGATGATCATTCATCAGCAAGTCGATAGGATTCATATGGAGAAAAGGGAGAGCCATCGAGGACTGAGTGAAGGCATCTCTGCCATTTTATCTGCTTTGGCTAGACCTTCATTAAGCAGAGCTCCTATACCTTTAGCTCCAGCTAATTCACCTTCAGCACCACCTGCTCTAGGACTGGATTTGGATGATAATGAGACTGACTCTACTGAGTTTGAGTTTGATGATATGATGATAGAGCCAATGCCAGAGGTAGTAGCTGACCTTCCTAGGAGTCCTATTCCTGACCCATCTAGATCATCCTTTCAGACTCCGAACCTATCATCCTCACCTTCCCGATCTGATCCATATCCTACTTCCATTCATGCACCTACTCCTATCATACCATCAGCTTTTGTTACTCTTATCATTCATTCTCCATCTTTGCATATATCCTCTCTTATCAGGGAACTAGGATTCTATACCCCTAGTTTCTACCATCTTGACTCAGGATCCATCTTTGATCATAACCCCCTTCATACTATTCTTGATACTGTCATTCTAGTCAGTGTTGTTCTTGCTGCTGACATAGCTTCTACCTCTTTCACAGCAGCTAGAGGTAGGACTTACGTTAGACGTAGAGGATGAGGACATCGTGGCATGTCGAGACCTACCAGGACACGTCTTGCTGATCTTTGACCCATGTGGCCTCGATCTCGTTCTTCTGTTGATACTACATCGATCGAGATTGGATCCTCGAATGATGAGGAATCTGCTTAGGATAGTTTTTATGCTTAGATAGCTTATATTTCAACACTCTTGTATGCTTTTATATTTGCTTACTATCTTATATCTTTACTTTTATCAATGTATGAATTGTATTTCAATGAATGAATGAAATTTTTACATCAATACTTTGTCTTTAGATGTTATCTCTTTTTTATTATTGCTTAATTTCTATGATTTCATCCTTCCCTCTACTCTAACCTTTTTTATGTTGACAAAAAGGGGGAGAATTAAGTGAGTAATAAGAGAGAGATAAAAAGAAAAGAGAGAAGAGATAAAAATAAAAGAGAAATAAGTAAAAGAGATTTGTATAAGTGTTAGCAATGAAAGAAAATTGAATGTAAAAAGAAAAGTGCAATGAGTGAGGGGGAGTAATCCTTCCTTTGTTGTTTTGTATAAATTAGTTTGCTCAAATCTTTAAATTCAGCTTTTCAGTTATGAAACCTCGTTGAAAATCAGTTTTTTGAATCATCTTTTTAGGGAGAGTATTTTTACTCTTCAATCTTTTATTCAAAAAATTCTTTTTGATTACATTCACTTTTGCTCTATGATGAATTTCTTATCTTAAAGCATGTTTTATCTCTGATACTCATTTAGAGTATCATGATACATGAAATTATTTTTAGCTCTGATACTCTTATGGTTCTAATTCAATTCAAATAAGATTTTAGACTTCATTTCTTTACTACAATAGAAAATGCAATAAGCTTTATTTAATGATACATGAAATTATTTTTAGCTCTGATACTCTTATGGTTCTAATTCAATTCAAATGAGCTTTTAGACTTCATTTCTTTACTACAATAGAAAATGCAATAAGCTTTATGCAAATTGAAAATTTTTTTAAGAGCTTATTATATGAATTATACTTAAAGATTTTGTCATCATCAAAAAAGGAAAGATTGTTGACTCCATTATTGATTTTGATAATAAACAAAATACTTAAGTATAAGTTGAGTACTAACATATTTCTTGAAGTGTGTTTAAAAGAAAAAGGTACTCATCAAAACAACTAAATTGGATTGCTTGTCAAATGATGAAGAAACCATTTCTATGGATGAAAGATCGATTATAAATGGACTTAAGTACTTGAGAAATGCTTGAAAGGACTTAAAGAGTTCAGCTCAAAAATGTTTTAGCAGAAGTTCAGTGATTTTTGAAGAAATCTCAACAAGTGTCGACTCATAGTTCAAGTGTTGACTTATGGCACTACAAGTGTTGACTCAAGCCAGCATGCAGAAAGAGTTTCATATAGCATAGCTGAAGTATCGACTCACACCACTCAAGTGTCGACTCAAGGTGTCGACTCAAGGATCAACTCAAGGCCTAAGACAAATTTCTTACAGAACATGCTGAAGTTCAAGACTTGCCTGAAGTGTTGACTCATGGATGCTAAGTGCCAACTCAAGTGTTGACTCACCTGAAGAAGTGTCGACTCACCTGAGAATTTCAAAGAGCTTCAAGAAAAATTTTGAACTAGGTGTCGACTCATGGGACTTAAGTGTCGACCCTAAGTGTCGACTCATAGCTTGAAGTGTCGACACTTGGAGTTCTTGGAACAGTAACGACTAGTTTTTCAAATATAAAACTTGGCCCTCTTGGATTACAATGGCTAGTTTTTTATGTTTAATGGTCATAAATCGACTTTGAGGCCTTGGGATGGTATTTAAGTGATTCAAATTGAATTGAAACACAAGAGGATGAGAAGAGAATAAGAAAAAGAAAGAGAAGCAAGTGCATTCACTCATATTATTAAGAGCAACTACCTTCAAGCAAAAAGAAGTCTTCAGGCATTCAAAGCTATTAAGAAGCATTCAAGTCCAACACTTTTGAGCATTGATTGAGACTTCATCAAGTTCAAGACAAGCAATTTCTCCAAGCTTCAAAGAGATATTAGCTTTATATTAGAAAGCTTTTCTTGTTACTTTGCTTTATCTCATATCTTTGTTGTAAAGGTTTTTGGTGAGCCTATGAACAAAACCAAGAAGGTTTTGGTTAGCCTAGTTGAAAACCAAGGAGATTTTTGGTTAGCCTAGTTGAAAACTAAGGAGGTTATTGGTTAGCCTATTTGAAAACCAAGGAGGTTTTTGGTAAGCTTAGTTTAAAACAAAGGAGGTTATTGGTTAGCCTTTGAAAACCAAGAGATTTTTTTTGGTGAGCCTTATAAAAACCAAAAGGGGTTTTGATTAGTGAGACCGGAAAACTAATCAGCTATAATCATGGAAGATTATACTGAATTCCTATGTGGACCTTGGAGAGTGGATGTAGGTGCATTGGAAAGCACCAAACTACTATAATTGGCTTGTGTTTGTGATTGTCTCTAGCTTTTTTTACTTGCTCTTATATTTGTTGCATTTATATTTCAATTGCATACTCTTCAAGAGCATACTATTTCACCTCACGCTAGCACTTGATTTAATATTTGTATTGGAACATATTCTTGCAAGTAATTTTTAGAAATCCAATTCACCCCCCCTCTTAGGTTGCTTACTGGGCAACATTCTCAAGAAGAAGGCCACACGTTATGTGATTTTGGAGGGGTAGCTCTACTGGAGGTCCTACTCCTATCCCCTACAGAAGTGCCTTAAGCCCTCAGAAGCTGTTTATGTGCTCCAAGAGATACACGAAGGCATCTATGGCAACCATATGGGGGGTAGGGCCTTAGCCCACAAGGCAATCTGGTACGTATACTTCTGGAAAACCATGCAGGAAAATGCAGCCGACTATGTGAAGAAATGCGACAAGTGCCAGTGCCATGCATGCATCCAGCGGCAACCGGCCGCCCCCATCTCCCAGCTATCAGCCCCATGACTGTTTGCCCAATAGGGAGTGGACATCCTAGGCCCCTTCCCTACAGCGTCTGGCTAATGGAGGTTCCTAATTATGGCCATCGACTATGTACCAAGTGGGTCAAAGCCGAACCTTTGGCATGGATAATGGAGGCGAAAGTCTAGTCTTTCTTCTGGAAATCCATAATCTATAAGTATGGCCTCTCGCACATAGTCATCACTAATAACAGGAAGCAGTTCAACATTTGGGCCTTCGAAGAATTTTTCTCCAATCTCGACATCCACCACTGCTTTACCTCGATGGCTCATCCTCAAACAAATGGGGAAGCCAAAGTGACTAGCTGCACCATCCTGCAAGGGCTCCGTGCGAGGCTGGAAGAAGTCAAGGGCCGATGGGTGGATGAGCTATCCAGCATGCTGTGGGCCTACCACACCACTCCCCATATGGCCACTGGAGAGATGCCCTTCAACCTCATCTTCGTGACTAAAGCAGTAATTCCGATGGAACTTGGCATGCCCATGCTCCAGATAGAGCAATACGACGAAGTTGAGAATCCGACACATCTCCTCCTCAACCTGGACTTGCTAGATGAGACAAGGAACAAAGCCCGACTCTAAATGGCGGCCTATTGGCAGTGAGTTGCATGCTATTACAACTCCCGAGTGTGGTTCAAGGTGTTCCACCTAGGCGACCTCGTGCTTAGGCGAGCAGAAGCATCCCAATCAGGGGAGTGTAGAAAACTCTCCCTGAATTGGGAGGGTCCTTACCAGGTGATCGAAGCCTTGTCAGGCAGGACCTACTACCTCGCTGAGCTCGATGGCATCTGCTTCATGCGAACCTGGAATTCCAGCAACTTAAGGATGTATCACCAATAACGTAAGGCTCTTCCATAATAAATTGAAGCTCCTTTTTGGTGCAATCCTGTTTTTCACCTATGCATGAACTCATCCACCCCACTTCAAGCCGGGAAACTTTCGAAGCCCCGCACCAAAGCCGGGAGTCACAGCACCCCGCACCAGAGCCAAGAGCCAAGCACCCTGCACCAGAGCTGGGAGCCACAGTGCCCCGTACCAAAGCAAGGAGCCACAGCACCCAGCACTAAAGTCAGGAAACTCTTGAAGCACCAAAGCCGGGAACCTCCGATGCCTCGCACCAAAGCCGGGAACCAAAGCGCCCCACACCAAAGTTAGGAAACTCCTGAAGCCCTGCACCAAATCCGGGAACCTTCAATGCCCTGCACCAAAGTTAGGAGCCACAACACCCTGCACCAAAGCTGGGAGCCATCATGCCCTGCACTCAAGCCCGGAGCCACAATACCAAAGCCTAGAGACTCTTGGAGCCTAGCACTCCAAGTTCGGAAGCTTATGAAGACCAGCACTCAAAGATAAGAAATTTCATCGCCTAGCTCACAGTCCAAAGATTTCATATGGGAACTCCAAGCGAGTTCCAGCATCTTTCACCTGGCCCATAGTCAGGCAACATAGCAAAAAAAAAAGAAAAAGAAGAAAAGAAAGGGAAAGAAGTGGAATGATAGCCTAGGGGTTTCATTAATATGAAAGCTTCTTGTACATTCCCTGCGAGGTGCCCTCGACAAACCGAAGGTCCTCCTTGACATATAAACATAAAAAGGAAAGGAAGATCTAAACATTAGCCATCAGCTCCTTTCCAGATCGACGGGTAGCCGTCCCATCTTGTGAGGCGCTCGGGGAGGCCTCAGGTCCCGCCTCAGCCTCAGCCTCCTCTTACTCCGACTCCTCCTCGAAGCCAAGCTCATCCTCCTACCCAGGGAATGGAATGAAAGGCCTAATGTTGTCTAGCCCCTTCAGCAAGTAGAAGCGAAAGGCCTTGCTTTTGAAGTCCCTAAATCCTTGATAGAAGGAGTCCAAGACAGCCTCGATGACCTCGTCCTTAAAGACGTAGGATGCCATGAACTTGGGGATGGCCTCTACTTCCTCCTTTTTGGCCATCTCCACCAGCACAGCAACCGCTACTGCCCTCTCAACTGCCATCGTAGCCCGAGCCTTCTCCTTCTCCAATTGAGTCTAGAGGGTTTGCACCCTCATTTCCAGACAGGCCACCTTCTCGGCCCAAAAGGAGTCAGTGTCGCCCTCCCAGACTTTTACACTGGGCTCCCCCTCGGGCTCCTCAACAGCAGCCCTCTTTCGGGACATCTCCCAGAGATCCTTGAGGCTGAACTTCATCCCTACAGTATGAAGAAGAGAGAAGGAAGGGAGCCTAGCTTTTCAGGACTCCACCCAAGGGGAAGGGGGAGAGTAGCTTTGGAGCAAAAGTCTTGTCTTTCCATCACTTGAAGAATCTCCGAGAATCGAGAAGATGGATCCTATTTAACGGCCAAGATCCCTGTCGCTTCATGCCGTAGAAGATGTGTGCCATGTCTCATGCCAAGCCAACCAAGAGATGCCATATATCGAAGCAGCGCTTTAAACTTGGAGCAGTTCTCTTGAAGTCGATGTGGCATTAATAACCACCTTTGAGGAGAGAAGACGGGGCAACATCCAGATGGCGTAGAAGCATGATCGCCTAAATGCCTGGGCATCCAGCATTGGTAATGGAAGGGGCACACCCCCTCCCTGCCAGCATAACCATTACTCCCTTTGCCCTAAGCGAACGCTTCGTTCTCTGGGCTAGGGAGTGGGGGCCAACTAATATGGCGACATCCACTGACATGGATCTTGCAGACTGATATGGCAACATCCATTGACATGCGAATGGCTACAACAGTGAGAGACCCACCCTTTGGGAAAGGCTACATGACGAAGAACCGAGGTGGACCACCCGGTCGAGGTCAGCTCCCAATCGAGGTAGGGCTCATTAGGCAGGCCCCCCATCTGAGGTCAGCTCCTGGTCGAGGTTGAGTCCATCCCTTCAAGGCGAGCCCCCCGACTGAGGATAGCTCCCAGTTGGGGTTGAGCTCATGCTTCCAGAATGGACCACCCTACTGAGGTCAGCTCCCAGTCGAGGCAGGGCTCATTGGACGGGCTCCCTATTTAAGATCAGCTCCCGAATGAGGTTGAGTCCACCCCTCCGAAGCGAACCCTTCTACCAGTTGGAGCATGGATTCCCGCCAAAGGCGTAAAGAGGCCAAAATTCAAAATGAAGATAAGGGAGTACCTGATCACGTAGAGCCTTTGAGAGGTGGTGCATGCCCTGCCATGGGTACAAGCCCCCTACAGTGCACCATGCGTACGATCTGCACGATCCGAACGACCCCAGGCTCCCAGCCTTACGGTGTGCCGACACGTCGACGACCGCACGACTAGGAGACTGTGACTCTATAACAGGGCACCTAGACCCTATGCCCTAGACCCTAAGCATTGCAGTACCCAGGCAACGTCCTTTGAAATGGCAACATCCCGCTATGGCTCAGGGCTCAGGCACAAAACTAGCTCGATAGAGAGGCGATAGCAGGCAACGGAAAGCCTCCTTTGAAGGATGGAACCTGGAAGCCAACAAAGGCCACTCACCTATAAAAGACCTACACGAAAGGGTAAGTAAAGGTAAGAAGTATGAAGCCAAGTTCTCGGCTATAGAGACTCTTTCATTTTCCATATTATCTTCTCTCTTATCACCCTCTCGACGTGGAGAGTACCCCAAGCTCTCCACTAGAGAGGTTTCTGTTCCCCTCGATCATCCCACTGATGATGCGGGATGATCCTAAGGCTACCATGATGGTAGGAAAAATAGAAACTAATTTTTTTTATATTTTTTTAGAATTTAATTTGTAGGCTAATAACCTGAAAATCAGGTAAAGCATAGCATGAAACTAGTAATGCCAAGAATCATTATACCCGCATGAGGACTCATGCAAAATAAAAAAAGATAGGATCCTGGAGATTGAGAAACCCCTGATTTAGGATAGCATACCTTCAACAAATCAGAAGTTAGAAGGGGGAAGGATTGTACTAGGCAGGGATTTGAAGATCCAATAGATGAAGAGATCGCACAGCACTCTGAATCGGTGCCTGGAAGACAAGCCTTTAGACCTCGAATTAGTCAGCTATCTGAGATCAGTCCTGGAGGAAAAGAGGGCCTCCTCCTTGGAGGTGAATACCACGGGGATCCTGCAAGCATCAAAAGATTAGTTAAAGAATAAATAAAAAGTGCAATTATGGAACTAGGGTTAGAATGGAAGAGATTAGGATTTTGGATGTGGGTGGCTTGAAGGTGGAAGAAAGATGCTAAGCTTGGGCAGCCTAGGGCTTCCTTTTCCTTGGTGTCTTAGGGCATGAAGGCATCAAGCTTGGTCGGCTAGGGCTTGGAAGACTAGGGCACTCAAAGACACTCACACCTCAACACAAGAATAAAGTAACACAAGAACACAAGAACAATCTCAAATAAAATTCACCATAGTTTTGATATCATGAATAAAGATTACTTACAAGAGGGGGAGGGGTGTGGTATTTATAGATGTTTCCCAAGTCTTCTCCTAATTAGGATAGGAATACAAAGTAGAGAGGGAGAGGGAATAAAAGTTTGCTTAGAAGAATACACTTTGAAATAAAATAAAACTAGTTCTCCTTAAGTGAAATGAACTCCTTCTTCCCCCTTGGAGAAGGTCAAACTCTTGGACGCCTCCTTTTATTGGCGTGTGGGCTTCAAGGGGCAGCAAGGGGCTGGCCACATTGGGATTGGCTCATGGACTTTGGGCCCTGAAAATTGGGATGCCCTGGTATCGGCATATTCCTTGGAATGTTGGTTCTGAGGCTCATGGGATTGACTCCTGGGCTAGGAATCTCTTGGCCTGGGGTATTGGCATATTCTTGGAATCAAGGGGTGCCTAGCATCTGGGATATACTCTAGTATCTGGAGGGTATCAAGGCATCTAGAAGGCATCTGGAGGGCATCTGGGCATTTGGAAGGAATCTTAGATCCTGGGATGGCAAACAGGCCCAATTGGCTAATGTGAAAGACTCAGGCTCCTGGATGAGGCTTGGTAAAACTTCAAAATAGGGTATCCTCCTTTCTTATACAAAAATTGGACCGGTACGGGACTAAGGTTGAGACAAATCAACTAGCCTCAACTTATTACAGGACTCAATCTTACTTAATTACAAAATTGTGACACATGACTAAGTAAACCAGATAGGGCCCAGTAATCTGTGTTTGATCCTGGTGCCCCCATCAACTGACTTGATTGTTGGAGTGCCTTCACCAAAATACTCAGCCCAAGGCTTTCCTCTATCTTGCAGGACCCCCGAAGCGAGCAAGCAAGCCGACCGTGAGGTGGGGAGCCGAGCATCCAGTGGGAACCAGACGCATCAGAGTTACGGGCCATGATGATCTGGGCAGCAACAATCCTCATTACAAAGTCCATGAAAAGATGATAGCATGGTGCGGGCACCAGACTCAGAAGAAGACTTCAGAGCTCCATCTGGATCTCTGATTAACCTTGCCCGAAGAATTAGGATTTTGGCTTGTAATAAGGGTTGACTTGATCAACTCAATTTTAGCTTGAGTCTGTATTACCTGCCTTTTTATTTGGTTGAGTCATGTTGACTCAGTAGTGGACTAGGGATTCAACCTGGGGTGTTACATTTTCTTCCAAGGCCAAGCAAGTGGGCGCCACACTCCCAGCCATACGCCTGAGTCCAGGGGGCGCCACATCTCCATCCAGCAGGCTTTGGTCCCCACACCACAGATAGCAGCTCCCTTCTATCATGCGCCAATTGAGGAGAAATCCACCAGGGGTCCACAAATCAAGGGGGCGGTCCAAGACATTCCCAAAAGAACCAAACTATGAAAGGGAAGAAATTCTCTTGGAGAGAACTTCAAGGAGGCGCCCATTACCTGCCAAAAATACTCAAAACAAAGTTAGAAAGAGCCATAACTTGGGGAGAAAGAAAAGGAGGTATCCAAAAAGGGTTGAGCCATGGAAGGAAGGAGATTTCTCTTGAAGAGCAAGGTTAGGAGGCGCCCTAGTCATTCCAACTAAAGCCAGATATAAAAGGAAACAAATTTTCTCTTGGAGGGCAAGGTTAAGAGGCGCCCAAACACTTCCAGATAAGGCCAAGCATAGAAGGAAAAAAATAATTTTCTTGGAGGTCAAGACAAGGAGGCGCCACCCACTTTCCTTTTTTGAAGCCTCAATCATCTTTGGAATTATTTGGCCGGCCATATGAGTAGGGATTGATCCTACAATCCTAATTTGAAGATCCCCTCCTTTAGTCCCACATGGGAAGATGTAAAACCCTACTCTCTTGTAATGTCCTATAAATTAAAACCCCTTTGTAAGTTCTAAAAAAAAAGATGAATGAAACCAACTTTTTTTGTGAGCAAACTCTGTGTTTTCTCTCTTCCGCACTTGCATCCAGGTGTTGAGCTCCGTGAGGGAGTAAATCTGGGTTCCCCAGGAACCTTGAGGAGGTGTGAGATCTCCAAACCCCAAACCCTAGGTTAGCCACTTCTCTCCAAAACCCTAGCCGCCCATCCTCCACTTCAATCCATCAAACCCTAGCCTATCCCACCTCCCACTGCCTCTCTCTCCAAGTCCAGGCCGACCACCAGCATCTAGCTCCAGTTCGGATACTTCAGATCCAAAGCTCTTTCCAGAGGGAGTCGAATCAGCCTTCAAGAGAATCCGGATCTCAACGACATCAGCCTTCAAGTTCTTCGAACTGGTAAATCCTTCCCTAAGTCTCTGAATCCATCACTTGTTTTTCTTCTTCCCAGATCTTGAGTCCAGGAGAAGCCGACCAAACCACAAGATCAGTATTGGAGGATCCATTGCGAAGATAGCCGACTCCGAGGATCCCACAATCTGCTCGAGAGAGTTCTTCCACCAAAATCCTGAGAAGATCACTGTCTGGTTAGTAAACCATCTCTCCTCTCTATTTCTGTTCCGTTGAAAGTTCAGAGCGAAACCCTAGGTCTGGGAGTTTCTCAACCCCCAGCGATCCGTTACTTCTGAACTACTCTGATAATTTAGTTTCATCTAAATTGTGCTTTCAATCCTTACCTAGTTTCCTTCAACTTAGTTTAGCTTTACTTTGAGTCAAAGCCAATTTCTGAAATTAAAAAAAAAAAAAAAAGAGAATTAATCTTAAATTTACTTCCGCATACGCTTCTTTGTTTTTGTTCTGCTTTTTGGTATCAGAGCCCTGTCTAGGGTTTCTGTTTGATTGCTTGTTTGAGTCCCTCTCTTTTTACTTTGTCTGCTCGAAGTAGACTCCCCAGGACGTCCAGTCCTAGGAAAGAAGCGAGGTGCAAACCTCCTCTTCCCATTTCACGGGGTGTTCCTAGGGCGTGTAGGGGATCCGTTGGGTTACAACTTCGTAGCAGAAATTGTAAACGGGGAAGTGCTCTGTTTTCAGCCCATAATTGCCTTATTGCAGGAATTATTTCTCACTTTAGTTAACTCCAAATTCAGTTATTTTTATTTTGCTGAAACCAGTATAATTGAATCTAATTTGCATAATTTTCTCATGATTTATTGGTTTCCATGCAATTTCTGAGAATTAAATTACTGCAACTCTATTTTTGTGTTCTGCAATCCAATTATTTTTGAGTGTTCATCTCTTAATTCACCTTAAGGGCATTTGAGCATCTAAGATAAGGGGAGGAGTTGATAACTTCTCCTTAGCCCAAAACCACCACCCACTCATTCGACCCTAAGCCTTTAATCTTAAAATTAATTAGACCTAATTTGTCCTAGTGGGCTAGGGACATCAACAAGTCGGGTCAAGGCTAGTGTTGAGTCAGTTTGTCTGGTTACTCTGTGTGTGCTTTGTACTCAGTGTCTAGAACGGTGGTTCAGGGATTCCATCCCAAAGGGCTTGTGTGCTGGTCTGCCTACCTGGCCAATCTCTGATTGGTGTCTAGGATTGGCATTCAGGGACCTAACACTCCCCTTACACCTGCCTGGATGAGTCCTGAGTTACTACAAGGTAGCTTGCCACTCTGATTGGGCATCTAGTTTGGGCTCTAGGTCTAGTTAGCCCGTAGTCGTTCAGTTGAGTCTCATTTTGTGTGTTTGCTTGCATCATCATGTCTACCCGGAATGGAGTACCCTACCAACCTGGTCAAACCCAACCTGATTTAGAGGCCATGGTTAGAGCTCTTACTGAAAGTATGAACAATTTGAGCCAGGATTTGACTGCTACTGTTATCCAGTGTAAAGAACAAGTCCATGAGAATTTTACCCAGCTTAGGGATCAAGTCCAAGTACTTGAGAAACGTAGACATCAAAATTGGACCCCTGAACCAAAATTTAATAGGCCCCAACCTCATCCATGCCAGGAGCCTAGGAGGACCTTATACCGTGATCCCAAGCATAACCTTAGGAAGCCTAACCATGATATCTATAGTGTGGATCATGTCTATGAGAGGTCCTTACAATATTCTAGACCAGTCACTCAATAACCCAAGTCTTCTAGATCAAACCATTTAGATCCACACCCATGCCCAAGTAAGGTCTCTACTAGCTTGAAACCCAGTGTGACCCAGGTTCCTATATCGCAAGAATGTTTGTTTTGTGGAGAAAGAGGCCATAAATCTAGTCAGTGCCCATGCATAGGACTGGCTTGTGCACAGCTAAGTGGTAAGAATCCTAAGGATGACATTAATGAGGGAGAACCCAAGCCTACCAATGAGGAAGAAAGGTTAGGTATGACAAGCCTAGAATCAGTTGACCCGATTATCACTGACCCGAAACCAATTGAAGATGGCATCGAGGAAGTATATGATGCTGGCTTGAGTCTAGTTGATGAATATGAGGGGGAAGAACTTGAAGAATGTGACATCGGTACTATTGGTTCCTTACCTGAGGAGACCTTGGAGAGCAACCAAGTGGTAGGACCTAGTTCAGAAATTCAAGAGATTTGTGAGAACCAGGTTCCTTTAGTCAAATACCCCCAGGAAGAACTCATAGTGTTAGCCCGAGCTATCAGTTCATACCCTCTAATGACAGTCATTCCCCAAGTACCAATTGAAGATCTTTGCACTGAACTATTTAAGTTTGCCCACCCTATGGTAGATCCTCTCCTTAGGATGACTGAATCAAGACTCTTATAATTGGACCTTGTCCGATGTCCAGCCACTAAGGTCTCTCCCGTAATCTCAGTTGAACATCCTTATCTTGAGCGGATTGATTCACCCAGTCCTGTAGAAGTCCTCCTTATGGCCCCAGACCCCTTTCTTTGCATGACTGACCTACCCTTCTATAGAGTATACCTTTCCGCACCCATAGGTCAAATTTCAAGTCTTGAGGTCATCATCCATAGGCCCTCCCATGAATCATTCTCTAATCCAGTTCTTGAGAAAGTGGATCATTATTTGTTTAGAGAACAAACCTTAACTATTGCAATCACATGTCCTAGGCTACTTCCCGAACCATCTCTTGATCCATTCCTAGGAGTAGCAAACTTTCCCTTTCGTAAGGATGACCAGTTGACACTCATAGATCACCATTCAAACCTTCAGGTCACCACCTTTAGTCAGCAAGTAATTCGAGACTCCGCCTCATATCTCCTCCCTTTCTTTAGGACTTCCAATGCTTCTTACACCATCCAAGTATACTTTGTCGAAGTCTTTAGAGTGAACCACGTGTTAGAACCTATTAGGTTTGCCACCTACTTCTGGAAGACCTTATGGCACCTACTAGGCACCCATGATAAGTTTTCATGCTCTGCATGCCATCCTCCGACCCAAGGTCAAACCTAGAGAGTCGTAGTTTGTTAGGTTTAGACCTAGGGTTCCTTTGAATAAAGTCCATTCTTTAGGAATGCATCGTCAGTCGAGTTTAGGACATTGTCTCAGATTTTGAGAGCACTAGGAATTGGGATTTGTATTTTGTCCAGGGCTGAAATTGCATTCAATGTTTCGATCAATAGGTCTATAGGCTAGAGTCCCTTTGAAATTGTTCATGGATACAAGCCTCACACACCACTTGATCTGATTTCACTATTAGCCCACACACACAAGTCTCTTGATGCACTTGCATAGCATGTAAAGGACTTGCATAAAGAAATTCATGCCAAAATAACTTTAAGTAATGAAACTTATAAGAAGTTGGCTGATTCTCAAAGGTGAGTCAAAACTTTTGACGAAGGAGACTATGTAATGATTAGGTTAAGGCCTGAACGGTTTTCTCCTGGAACCGTTAGAAAGTTACATGCTAGAGGAGCTGGACCATTTAGAGTGGTGAAGAGAGTAGGATCCAATGCCTATGTGCTCGAGTTACCTCCAGAACTAGGCATTAGCTCCACTTTCAACATTACAGACCTAGAAGAGTATAGAGAGCCAGCTGTGATTCCCAGTGAGGCTTTTGAACATAATCCTGCTCTTAAGAGTGAACCTGACCCTGTGTGTCCACCAACAAACTGGCCTGTGAGGAAAGAGCAGATTGAAAAGATCCTGGATGATCAGGTTATCTCTACTCGTAATCGAGGATACCAAAGATACCTGGTCCGCTGGCAAAGAAGGCCAGATTCTGATGACTCTTGGATCTCCCGAGAAGAATTACAAGAATTGGACCGAGACCTCTTAGAGAGATACCAGAGCCAACTTGATCCATACTCGACAGGGTCGAGTTCCTCCCACCCTGGGAGAATTGGTGCGGGCACCAGACTCAGAAGAAGACTTCAGAGCTCCATCTGGATCTCTGATTAACCTTGCCCGAAGAATTAGGATTTTGGCTTGTAATAAGGGTTGACTTGATCAACTCAATTTTAGCTTGAGTCTGTATTACCTGCCTTTTTATTTGGTTGAGTCATGTTGACTCAGTAGTGGACTAGGGCTTCAACCTGGGGTGTTACATTTTCTCCCAAGGCCAAGCAAGTGGGCGCCACACTCCCAGCCATACGCCTGAGTCCAGGGGGTGCCACATCTCCATCCAGCAGGCTTTGGTCCCCACACCACAGATAGCAGCTCCCTTCTATCATGCGCCAATTGAGGAGAAATCCACCAGGGGTCCACAAATCAAGGGGGCGGTCCAAGACATTCCCAAAAGAACCAAACTATGAAAGGGAAGAAATTCTCTTGGAGAGAACTTCAAGGAGGCGCCCATTACCTGCCAAAAATACTCAAAACAAAGTTAGAAAGAGCCATAACTTGGGGAGAAAGAAAAGGATGTATCCAAAAAGGGTTGAGCCATGGAAGGAAGGAGATTTCTCTTGAAGAGCAAGGTTAGGAGGTGCCCTAGTCATTCCAACTAAAGCCAGATATAAAAGGAAACAAATTTTCTCTTGGAGGGCAAGGTTAAGAGGCGCCCAAACACTTCCTGATAAGGCCAAGCATAGAAGGAAAAAAATAATTTTCTTGGAGGTCAAGACAAGGAGGCGCCACCCACTTTCCTTTTTTGAAGCCTCAATCATCTTTGGAATTATTTGGCCGGCCATATGAGTAGGGATTGATCCTATAATCCTAATTTGAAGATCCCCTCCTTTAGTCCCACATGGGAAGATGTAAAACCCTACTCTCTTGTAATGTCCTATAAATTAAAACCCCTTTGTAAGTTCTAAAAAAAAAGATGAATGAAACCAACTTTTTTTGTGAGCAAACTCTGTGTTTTCTCTCTTCCGCACTTGCACCTAGGTGTTGAGCTTCGTGAGGGAGTAAATCCAGGTTCCCCAGGAACCTTGAGCAGGTGTGAGATCTCCAAACCCCAAACCCTAGGTTAGCCACTTCTCTCCAAAACCCTAGCCGCCCATCCTCCACTTCAATCCATCAAACCCTAGCCTATCCCACCTCCCACTGCCACTCTCTCCAAGTCCAGGCCGACCACCAGCATCCAGCTCCAGTCCGGATACTTTAGATCCAAAGCTCTTTCTAGAGGGAGTCGAATCAGCCTTCAAGAGAATCCGGATCTCAGCGACATCAGCCTTCAAGTTATTCGAACAGGTAAATCCTTCCCTAAGTCTCTGAATCCATCACTTGTTTTTCTTCTTCCCAGATCTTGAGTCCAGGAGAAGCCGACCAAACCACAAGATCAGTATTGGAGGATCCATTGCGAAGATAGCCGACTCCGAGGATCCCACAATCTGCTCGAGAGAGTTCTTCCACCAAAATCCTAAGAAGATCACTGTCTGGTTAGTAAACCATCTCTCCTCTCTATTTCTGTTCTGTTGAAAGTTCAGAGCGAAACCCTAGGTCTGGGAGTTTCTCAACCCCCAGCGATCCGTTACTTCTGAACTACTCTGATAATTTAGTTTCATCTAAATTGTGCTTTCAATCCTTACCTAGTTTCCTTCAACTTAGTTTAGCTTTACTTTGAGTCAAAGCCAATTTCTGAAATAAAAAAAAAAAAGAGAATTAATCTTAAATTTACTTCCGCATACGCTTCTTTGTTCTTTGTTCTGCATCATAGCATCTGAATAATGCTGGACTTGATCTTGTATTGGGTGGCCTCCACAGGAGGTGCCTGAATGATTGGTGAGTATGAATACGAGAATGGAGTAAAATATTTTCTTATGGGCATGGAGGGTTAGCATTGCAAGGTTCAACCATGTTTGTAGCCTGGATTGTTCTAAGGGTCTTTTTTAGCTCTTCGTCTAGTGGTTGTAAGTCAGGTGTAGTGTTCGTCGACCTAGTATGCAACCAAAAGGCCTAGGTAAGGCAATCCTAAGCAATTAAGTTTTTTTTTATTTTTTTAAATAGAAGAAGGGAGAAGAAGAAAATAGAAAGATAGAGAAGTCTAAAGATACGGGGTTAAGGAGTCCTAGAGCTAAGATGGATAGAGAAGAATTATTAGTTAAAGTTCTATGTTAATGCAATCAAGTTAGCATACACTGGAGTTTCTATCCTAGGGTTCCTTACTTCTAGACAGCTCCTAACTATTCTAAGGTTGCCTATAAGCCCTCTAAGTCAGGGGCTAGCTAGCCAATTAGCCAGGTAAGTGTAAAGTTAGTAGGGGTCCCTCATTGCTGTCCTTAGATACCAAATAAATTGGCCAGGTCAGATAACGGAATCAATAAAATATCCACCTTCCTTCAAGATCTTGTCCCTGAACAACTTTTCTTAGACACCAAGTAACTAAGTAACTCTAGCCTAGTCCAACCTCAGGGTCCCTTGTCCTAATGAGTTAGAAAATCCTTAGGGCTAACATTGTTGCGGATACCAAGGCCAGAAGAAATCGACAGGTCGAACCCACAACCTTGTGGATCACCTATGAATAAAGCCCTAAGCCCAAGCCCCTGATCACCTACAAATATTTATTTTAGCCCAGTTGGTTTTAGCCTTAAAATCCAAAATTGAGTCTATAAAAAATACCAAGATCCAAAATTGAGTCTGTAAAAAACCCCCTGAACCCAAATGAATCTTGTATATATATATAAATCCTATTTACCCAGTTGAGTCAAACCTTTTTTACCAAGTTGAAATATTTGTTTAGTTGGTATGCCTTTTGATCAAATTGGGTTCCAATTTATCAAGTTAGACTTGAAATTAGTTACAATTAAGTATTTGTAATTAGTTAGTTGGTTTTAATTAGTCATGTGATTAGTTATTGAGTCCTGTAATACAAGAGGGGACCCAAGTCAAGACCCATGTGACACCATGTGCCAACCCAAGTCAAGCCATGTGCCACAACCTTTTGGCACCCCACCTTCACGTGCACCACCTCATCATGTTTGGACGTCCATGCCACATCATCAAGCTTATGTCACATGCCACAAGCCACATCACTTGCCACCTTATCTTGGACATCATCACATGCCATGTCACTAATTCTTGGTCGGCCACATGAAGTCACTTTAGCGACCAAGAAATACCGACAATCAACTTTTAAGAGCACCATCATTTTAAGAGGATTAAGGTAGAAGGAGTCCAAGCCTTATGCCACCCATCCCTCTTCTCATTTTTGTCACCAAATCCAAGAAAAGTCGACCAAAGAGAATGGGACAAGTTGGGAGAATTCAACAAGGTTCTTATCTATCCTATCATGAAGAGTCCAAATCCAAAATTGGAGCTTATCCTAATCTACTTTCAAATGCAAAGAGAAGTCCAAAAGGATTCATGCCAAGAAGAGAGAAGGATCACACCAAGATAGGAAAGAATTACCGCCCACTTGAGAAATATTTTTGTCGCACATTTTGAGAGGACCAAAATCAAAGAAGGATGCCACATCTTAATTTAGTCGCCACACCTATTTCTCATCGACCGAAGGAAAGAAGTTTATCCCAAGCTGTCGCCTAGCTTGGATGAAGTCCAAGGAAGGACCAAAACCAAGAGTCATGACCCCAATAGAAGAGATTCAAAGAGTTGCTATCCAAGAAGAGCTAATTCTACACTTTGTAACCCACACTTCTCATGTTGGTGGTCTATAAATACCACCATCAACCCCTTTTGTAAACTTAATTATTATTCATCAAATAAAGGAGAAATCCTACCATTCCTTTGCTGTGTTAAGCATCACGGGGTGTGAGGCCCTATTCCTTTGTTCTTTGGAGCATCACGGGTTGTGAGACCCTATTTATCCCACCATCAGAAAACCCTAGCCACCTTCCAACTTCTTCCTCCCCTTTCCTTATTTCCTTTAAATTTCATTTTCCATTCCACTCTTCTTACTGGGTTTGTGGCAGATTGCAGGTGATCAAGATCAGACGTGATGGTCGTTCTTGTCTTGGAACCAGTAGAGCTGAAGATCGGAGCCTGAAAATCAAAATCTAGAAGTCCTACCACAAGATCCTAGAGAGTTCAGTCATATCCACAACCAAAGGGTATAATCTTTGTTGGTGAAAATCAAAACCCTCTCCAACTCTTTAATTTTTGATTCTTTGAAAGATAGAAATCCTGGTTTATGGTGATTTTGATGTGGAATGAAAGGGGCCGGACTAGGGATGCTAGGATGGATGCTTATGATGCAAGGAATTTCTTTTTTTATGTTTGATGAGTTTTAGATATTTTTTTTTTCTTAGGGTTTTGATTCCCGATCACAAGCAAAGGTAAGAAATAAGAAAGATGAGTAACAAAAACTTACGCTAGCAGTTCAAAGCCCTAAAAAGTGAGAACGAGAACAGTACCCCGAGATTAAGAAACCCCGGTAGGACTAGCTCGAAATACAATACCTACTTAGGAGATAGAGAGAGCAAACCTCACATGTCTAAAGCGCCCGATGCAGAGATCGCTCAACTCGGTGGATGCGGCCTGGATGCCCGAGCAGTCAAACCCGTGGAAGGACTGGCTTTTGGTCGGAAGGTCACAATGGCAAAGCTGACTATCTCCGATGCCCGAGATGCCAGGGAGGACCTGTAGGGAAACAAGATAAGGATCAGTGAAATGGGAAAATGCACAGAAAGGAACTGAGATAGGGTTAAGAAGGGACTTCGAGCCCAGTGTCCGGCTGGATTCTGAAGTCGAAGATGGAGATAACTTGGAGCCTCGCACCCCATGACATCCAGAAGGACGAAGGATTCCTGACGCTCTCAGGCGACGGACAGGTGGCCTCACACCACTCGACGTCCCTGGGGACGAAGGCAATTTCACTCAACCTAGTCTAAGAGACAAGGGTTGGAAGATGGAATACTCAAACTCTTTTTTTCATTCATCATTCAATAGCCTTACAAGGGAGGATTAGGTCCTTTAAATAGGCACCCAAGGCCCATTTGAATTTCAAAAGAAAGCAAATTACAAACTCTCTTAGGGTGGCGCCCAAAATTTTCATCTTCTCCTCTCTTTGGCCGACCAAAGAGACTTGGATTGGGCATGGCATGTGGGAGGGCTTGGAGAGGGGGATTGGTCTCTTGACTTCCTTCATTAGCATGCTCATTTTGGGAAGAAAGCGTGGGGCATGGCTTGCTTGAAGGGATGTGTTCCCTTGGATTCTTCAACGCCATTCTTTGGATTGATTCAAGGCCGACCAAGTAGAGAGATCTTTGGGCATTGCATAGTTGAGGGCTTGGAAAGGGGAGTGTGTCCTTTGACCTTCCATCCTTGCATGAACACTATGGAAAGAAGGCTTGGAAGGGGGCTTGCTTTGTGGCTTGGTCTCTTCAAGGATCTTCAACGCCCCACATTTGATGGATCATGGCGTGATGTGGGGGAGGGAAGAGGGGGATGGTGTTTCTTCCTTCCAATGTTGCCCAAGAGAAAAAGGCAAGGGGATGGCGTGTGGAAAGCATGAGGGCGCCACCTTGTTTCCCTCCTTGGATGCCCAAGTGGCAACTGATGTGGCACCACGTAGGTAGTTGAGGTGGCACCTGAGTTGGCATTATTCCAAGTGGAAGGGGTGGGTTAGCCCACAAGGACTTGACATGGCCATGAAAGCCAGGGTGACTTCAATTGGGCTTGGGCCCAGTCCAAACTCAAACTTGAACAAATACAGGACTCATGACCTAACTTGACCCAAATTGGTCAAGGTATAGGACTAAACAAACTTAATAAGAAATTATGAAATTGCTTTGGCTCAAAGCCTTATTACATGACTCATAGAAGGGGAACCCTAATCTGAGATCCATAGAGGGTTGAGGAGCCTCTGTCAGATCCTGGTGCCCACACCAGTTCTCCCGGGGTGGGAGGAACTCGACCCTGTCGAGTAGGGGTTAGCTTGGCTTTGGTACCTTTCCAGGATATCGGGGTCGATGCACTGCAAGTCCTCCCATGTGATCCACGAGTCATCAGATTCAGGTCGGCCTTGCCATCGGACCAGGTAACGCTAGTAGCCCTTGCCCCGGGTAGTGATGTCTTGGTCATCCAGGACATGCTCGATCCGCTCGCCTGTCTCAGATATATTTGGAGGTGGACACTCAGGTTCAGGTTCACTCTAAAAAGGGAGGTCAGGCCCAAACGGCTCACTGGGTATGTTTGCGGGTTCTCTATACTCGACTAAGTCAGAGATATTGAATGTCGAGCTAATTCCATAATTCGGAGGTAATTCTAGCACATAGGCGTTAGGGCCCATTCTCCTAATCACTTTAAAAGGACCTGCCCCATGAGCATGAAGCTTCTTAATGGTTCTCGGTGGAAACCGTTCAGGCCGGAGCCTAATCATTACAAAATCCCCTATTTCAAACTCTTTTGCTCGCTTTCGGGAATCAGCCAGCCTTTTATATATGTTATTACTTATATTAATTTTCTGGATAATTTTTTTATGCATGTCCCTAATATGCTGTGCAAGTGAATCAACTGACTCGGAGAACGTGCATGGATGGGTAGGGGAATTAGGTCAATAGGTCGGTTAGACTTGTATCCACAGACAACTTTAAAAGGACTCTTCCCGATGGTCCTATTTATAGAGCTATTGTAGGCGAACTCGGCTCGAGGTAAAAGAAGATCCCAATTTCTCGTATGTTCACCTATCAAGCATCTAAGAAGGTTTTCTAGGCTGTAGTTGACCACCTCAGTTTGTCCATCGGTTTGCGGGTGGTAGGCAGTGAAGAATTAGAGCTTGGTGCCTAGGAGGTGCCAAAGGATTTTCCAGAAATAGCTAGTGAAGCAGACATCCCTATCGGACACTATAGTCTTGGGTAGGCCATGTAACTTAACCACATGTTCCAGAAAAAGCTTGGTGACATTGGAAGCATCTAGGGTCTGGGAGCAGGGTATAAAATGAGCCATTTTGGAAAACCTATCCACTACTACAAAGATAGAATCGTGCTTCCTGGCGGTCATGGGTAATCCTACCACAAAATCCATGCTAAGGTCTTGCCAAGGGTGGCTAGGTACCGGCAAGGGGGTGTAAAGGCCAGTATTCTGTTTCTGCTGCTTGGCCACAGCGCAGGTTCGGCACCTAGAGACAATATTGGCAACATCTTTCTTAAGGCTAGGCCAAAAGAACTGGTCTTCAATAGCTAAAATGGTCTTCCCCCTACCAAAGTGACCAGCTAGGCCTCCCGCTTGGGTTTCCCACACTAAAAAATCTCAGAGTGAAGTCTTGGGAATACACAACTTATTACCCTTGAAAAGATAACCATCCTGTAAGGTATAGTCACTATGGGCACTAAATGGTTCTTGAAGCTTGGACTGGAAGATCTCACTGAAGTCAGGACAAGATTCATATTGCTCCTTAAGTCGGTCAAATCCTACAACCTCAGTCCTAACTGTGTTTAACAAAAGGGCACGATGGCTAAGGGCATCAGCTACCTTATTTTCACTACCAGCACGACGTTTAAGCACAAAGGTATATGCTTGGATATACTCGACCCACTTAGCATGCCTAGGGTTCAATCTCTTCTGGGAGTTCAGGTATCGAAGGGCTTCATGGTCTGAAAATAGGACAAACTCATGGGGTAAAATGTAGTGCCTCCAATACCTAAGGGCTTGGACGATTGCATAAAACTCCTTATCATAAGTCGAGTACTTAATTTTGGCCTTATTAAGTTTTTCGCTAAAGAAGGCCACGGGGAGATTTTCCTGACTAAGTACTCCACCAATCCCAACTCCCGAAGCATCACAAGCAACCTCGAAAACCTTAGAAAAATCTAGCAATCTCAGGATAGGTGCTTGTACCATTCTATCCTTAATTTCAAGGAAGGCTTTGTCTGCAGCTTTAGTCCATTGAAAACCACCCTTCCTGATGCAGTCAGTTATAGGTGCTACAATTTAACTGAATCCCTGAATGAATCATCTATAAAATGTGGCTAGGCCATGAAAACTACGTACATCGTGGATGCTAGCAGGGACAGGCCACTCAACTATAGCTCTAACCTTTTCGGGGTCGGCTGAAACTCCTTTAGGGGTAACTACAAAGCCTAAGTAGATAACCCTAGTTGTCATAAATTCACACTTCTTAGGGTTGGCGTAAAGGCTATTCTGATGCGGCATGAAAATGCTTTCTATTGAGGATGAGTTAAAAGTTGAGCAATGAAAACCTAAACACATGAACTAGCTTTCAATCTAAGAGACCAAGCAAGACCTAGAGAAAGATTTGGTAATTCTTAAACATATGCCACAATAATAGCCAGATTGTCCTAAAAGAAGATTAAATCTAAGGCTAAAGGATTAAGAACCTAGAGGTTAACCTTCAATAGATCAGAAATGAAGAGATGAGGAAGATTTTTTACCAATGATGAGCTCTCTTTTTGAAGTGATAGACCCGTAGTAACATTCAAATAAACCAATCCTGGATGAGAAGATGATCGTTCCGAGGAAATACACCCCATCCATTCATGCTCCTTTGGCAAGACGACGAGCTCTTGAACTCCGGATTAAAGAGAACCCTGCAAGGAAAGGATTAGAAATGGAATATTTGAAAAGATCAAAACACAAAGGAAAAGAGGAGATCATAAGAATTGTTCTTCTTATGGAGGCTCGAGAAACTCTTGTTGGGGAAGATGGGATTCATGGAAGGATGTCTCTTTGATGTCTTCTTCTTGGAAATGGAATTGACACTTGAAACTAGATGGAAGTTGTACACCCAAAGAAGAAATGCTTCTCAAACTTCAAACTAGAACTTTATCTAAAGCTATAAGAGAACATCACAAACACTCAAATAATGGCAAGACAAAGACCTTCTTCTTCATTTCATTTTATCTCCAAAAGAAATCAACTCCATACAATGGGGCGTTGGATCTCCTTTTATAAGCTACCAAGCCCTTTGTTTAAAATTTAAAAGAGAGGAGAGATACGTGGGATGGTTGAGAGATACATGGGATAGTTGAGAGATACATGGGATGGTTGGAGAGATATGGGGGGAAGTGGTTACATGAGGTGGAGGTTTAGTTTGACCGCCCAAATTTGAATTTGACTTCTTCTTGGTCGCCCACTTCAATGGGGAGGTGGCACATGTGGTGGCAATCCCATTAGGTGGTGTCGCTTGATGATGTGGATGATGATGTGGCACCCTCTAAGCTCGGTGAAGTGACATGATGATGTAGTAATCCCAAGAGAAGTTGAGAGGTAGTTGCTTGGTAGTCTTTTGATGGTAGTTGATTGTTAGTTGCTCTAGTAGTTGACTGGTAGTTGTCCTGGTAGTTGTCTTTCTTGTATTATTCTAACAAGATAAAATTATTCTGCAAGTCGAGGTTGGATGTTCTGCATCAGGAGTCGATCCATAGTGAGTGAAGATCGTTGTCGGTGTCCGCACCAAATCTCCTGGGGTGACGAGAATTCGACCCTGTTGAATATGGTCCAATCTAGATTTGATATTGTTCAAATAAATCCGGGTCCATTTGTTGCAGGTCCTCTCCAGTGATCCAAGAGTTGTCAGATTCAGGTCGCCCTTGCCAATGGACCAAATAATGATAGTAGTCCTTGTTCCTGGTGGTGACAATCTTATCATCCAGAATCTGTTCAATTTTCTCTCGTTTCTTTGGAAAGGTGGTTTGTGGACACTCTGGGACAAGTTCGCTCTCAAAAATAGGGTCAGGCCCAAAAGGCTCACTAGGTATCATCATTGGTTCCTTAAACTCTATTAAGTCTGAAACATTGAAGGTTGGACTGATACCTAGGTCAGAAGGTAAATCCAATACATAAGCATTAAAGCTAATCTTCTTTATGACCTTGAATGGACCTGCGCCACGGGCATGTAATTTCTTAAAAGTCCTTGATGGGAATCTTTTAGGTTTGAGTTTAATCATTACATGATCCCCCACATAGAATTCCTTGACTCTCTTTCATGAATTAGCCTTATGTTTATAGGATTCATTGCTCAAGTGAATTTTCTTGTTTATTTCATGATGTAAATCCTTAATATGCTATGCATAGGATTCAGCAGACTCAGAAACTCGTGCATTTATGGGTAGTGGGATCAGATCTAAAGGCTTCCTAGGTTTGTAACCATGGACTATTTCAAATAGACTTTTGCCCGTAGATCGACTGACCGAACTGTTATAAGCGAACTTAGCACGAGGCAATAACAAATCACAGTTTCCTAGACTATCTCCCACTAGACATCTCAACAAATTTCCTAGACTTCTATTCACAACTTCGGTCTGTCCATCAGTCTGGGGGTGGTAGGCAGTTGAAAATTTCAGTCTGGTTCCTAATAGGTGCCAAAGGGTTTTCCAGAAGTAACTTGTAAAACGGACATCCCTATCAGAAACAATGGTTTTTGGTAGCCCGTGTAGCCTGACTACTTGATCAAGAAAGAGCTTGGCTACCCTTGAGGCATCAGAAGTTTGGGACCAGGGTAGGAAATGGGCCATCTTCGAAAACCGGTCGACCACTACAAAGATTGAATCATGTTTTCTGATGGTCTTGGGTAACCCTAGAACAAAGTCCATGCTAAGATCCTGCCATGGACACTCAGGTATAGGTAAAGGAGTGTATAACCCGGTATTCTGTTTCTGCTATTTTGCAACTGCACATGTCCTACATCGGGCTACAAGGTTTGCTACCTGTCTCTTAAGGCCTGGCCAATAGAATTGTTCCTCAACAGCTAAGATAGTCTTGTTTCGCCCAAAATGGCCAGCCAAACCTCCAGCATGTGTCTCCCAAACTAGAAAATCCCTTAAGGAGGTTCTTGGAACACAGAGCCTGTTTTCTCTAAAAAGATAACCATCTAGAAGGGTATAGTCACTATGATTGCTAGATGGTCCTAGATGTAAAGCCTGATAGATCTCTCCAAAATTCGGACAGGTTTCGTATTCCTCCTTAAGTCTCTCAAAACCTATGACTTCGGTGCTGACTGAATTTAAGAGCAACGCTCTATGACTTAAGGCATCAGCAACCCTATTCTCAGTTCCCGCACAGTGCTTTAGGATGAAGATATAGGCTTGGATGAACTCTACCCACTTGGCATGCCTAGGGTTCAACTTTTTCTGGGAGCTAAGAAACCTAAGGGCTTCATGATCCGAGAATAAGATAAACTCTTGCGGTAGCAGATAGTGTCTCCAGTACCTCAAAGCCTGAACTACTGCATATAACTTCTTGTCATATGTTGAGTATTTCATCCTAGCCTCATTCAGCTTTTTACTAAAAAATGCCACTGGATGACTTTCTTGACTTAAGACTCCTCCAATTCCTACTCCAGAGGCATCACAAGCTACCTCAAAAATCTTAGAAAAATTGGGTAATCTTAAGATCGGTGCTTGTGTCATCCTGTCCTTAATGTTTAGGAAGGCCTTATCAGCAGCTTTTGTCCATTCAAAATTGTCTTTCCTAATGCATTCCGTAATAGGAGCAACTATGGTAATAAACCCTCTAATGAATCTTCTGTAAAATGTAGCGAGGCCATGAAAACTTCTTACTTCATGAATATTATTGGGTGTTGGCCAGTCTACAATTGCTCTAATCTTCTCAGGATCAGCGGATACTCCTTCAGGGGTTACGACAAATCCTAGAAAGATAACTCTAGTAGTCACAAAATCACATTTCTTCAAATTGGCGTAGAGATTATCCTTCCTATGTGCCAAACATACTTGCTTCAGATGGTTCAAATGATCATCTCTAGTCCTACTATATATAAGGATGTCGTCAAAATACACAATGACAAACTTTTCGATAAAGGATCGTAGGACCTGGTTCATGATTCTCATAAAGGTGCTAGGGGCGTTTGATAGTCCAAAAGGCATGACTACCCATTCAAATAACCCATCCTTAGTCTTAAAGGCAGTCTTCCATTCATCCCCTGGTCTAATCCTAACTTGGTGATAGCCGCTCTTCAGGTCAATCTTAGAAAATATCATCACACCGGCCATCATATATAGCATGTCATCCAATCTGGGGATGGGAAACCTATATTTTACTATGATCTTATTTATGGCACGACTATCGATACACATCCTCCACGTGCCATCTTTCTTAGGGGTGAGTAAGGCTGGGACTGCGCATGGGCTTAAACTCTCCCTAATGAATCCTTTCCTAAGAAGTTCTCCTACTTGTCGTTGTAATTCTTGATATTCGGTAGGGTTCATTCTATAATGGGGAAGGTTCGGTAAGGTCGCTCCAGGGACTAAGTCTATTGCATGTTGGATGTCCCTAAGGGGTCGGAGTTAGTCGGGTAACTCATCCGGGAAAACATCCTTAAACTCATCTAGCACTTCAACGACTTCCTGAGGTTGTTCTTTTGGGGGGGGCTCTTGATGTTCCTTAGTTGTCAAAACCCAAATAGGTGAACCATTGCTAATCTCTTGCTCCAATTCTTTAGCAGTGATCACGTTTATCCCTTGTGTCTTATTTCTTCAATTGGCTAGATCCTCTTTTAATTGGGTCCTTAGGTGGAGAAGAATGGATTACAATCTTCTTCTCATTATGAGTAAACAAGCATGAATTAGAGCGACCATAGAGTATAACGTCATGATCGTATAACCATGGTCGTCCTAAAATGATACTGCTAACTCCCATTGGAAGAACATCGCACCAAACTTTCTCTTGGTAAGACTGGAACTGGATGGTAACTATGCACCTAGACTTGATGGGAATAGAGGTTGAGTCTATCCAGGATACCTTATATGGATTAGGATGGGGTACAGTGGACAATCCTAGGTTTTTGATTGTGTTGGTGGATATGGCATTGACACAGCTACCACTATCTAAGATGACCTTGCACACTTTTTCGCCTATCTTGATGAAAGTTTGTAGGATACTAGTCCTACGCCAGTCTTCTTGGTCTTTGGTTTGGGTGAGGATACACCTAACCACTCCTAAAAGATCATGATCTACCAGGGCTTCATCACCTTCATATTCTTCAGCCAAATTCTCATCCGCCTGGTATATTTCCTCTTCACACTCATCTTGGGGTTCTATGGCTTCCTCTTTTACTTCCCCTATGTGTAAGGATCGATTTGGACAGTTGCTAGCATAGTGACCTACCTTCTGACATTTGAAACATGCATTCGGATTTCTTTGGACTTCAGGTGATTTCCCTTTATCATCTCTTCGGGTCACAGGTGCATTAGGATTGGGTCGGTTGAATCTAGACTGACTGGGTCCTATCTGTTGATTAGGTACACTAATCCTAGGGGCGTCGGGTCTACGATAAATTGGACTCCTGTGAAATCTCTCAGCATCTCTAGCTATCTGATAGGCCAATTCTAGATCATGGACTTCCCTCATGAATAATTCCTTCTGGATTTCTTCCCTCAGTCCGGCTCTAAATCTAGACAGGGTTACCGACTCAGATTCATCAACATTGCACCTCATTACAAACTCATCAAATTTGGCAATGTACTCTGCGACACTCCTATTTCCTTGAGTAAGTCTTTGCCATTGATCTAGGAGTCTTTGGTGGTAGGACATAGGAAGGTATTTTTCCCTAAGCCTAAGTTTCATCGCTCTCCAAGTTACTATAGGCACATCACCTCTTTGCCTAGCTAATCGCTCAACATTTTCCCAATAAAGCCTAGCTTGTCTTACCAACTTTAGTTTCGTGAACTTACATTTTCTTTCCTCAGTCATGTCATACCAGTCAAAGTACTGGTCCATCTCTCCTTCCCAATCGATGTAAATTTTGGGATCTAAGATTCCATCAAATGTGGGTTCTTTCAACCTAACATTTTTTATGGCTCGATCATCTTGGTCTAACTGAATTGGAGTGGGTCTCCTGACATTTGGTTCATAAGTGGGCTCAAGATAGAGTCTCCTTGGATTAGGTTCATGGGCTTGCTCATGATTGGGTCCCCTAGGATTTGGTTCATAGAAATGGTCTTGCTGAGGTCTCCTAGGGTTGGGCTCATGGAAATGGTTTTGGCGTGCGAACCTTCTAGGGTTGACTGGTGTTTCAAACTCAGGTTCAAGATCAGGTTCGGGTTCATTCTGGACTTCATGGTTTCCTTCAGGAGTTCTACATTCTAATTGATCCAACCTAGTCGTGATGTGGGCTAACTGATCATTCATGCTCTGGTTGGTCTGGGCCATGTTCTGGTTGGTTTGGGCCAATTGCTCAGTCAAATTTTTGTTTAGTTGGGCCACTTGATCATTCAAGGCTTTAATCAAATTTCCAAGATTTTGGTCCATGGCTACACTTGACTGGGCTTGGGCTGGTGAATATGATGTCCCTGCTCTAGTTGTCATGCATGCAAGTGGACTCAAACTCGGGCTAAGGTTTTCTAGACCTGTTAGCTCAAATAAACTGAGTTGGCTAGGTACAATCAAACCAACAACTACTCTTTTCCACTGGCCAGTCAGGAGGTGGGTCTGTGGGAGGTTTCCCCAGCTCTCGCTGGGACCTAATTAAAAACCACAATAACCGCTTAGGCTTAACCACTTAACCTTGATCCTTGACACCAGCTTCAAATAATAGGTGAAGAATTGGTTGCACAAGCTTGTCCCAATTGACTTGAACTAGACCTAGAGTCCCAAACTAGTTGCCTAATCAAGGTGGCAAACTAGTTGCCTAATCAAGGTGGCAAACTAGATTGTAGTAACTCTACACTTGGCCTGGTGTCAGAACAAGGGGAGTGTGAGATCCCTTCTTTGGCCTACCTAGGCCCGGTGGAATTGGCCCGGTAGATAGATCAGCACCCAAGCCCTTAGTTCCAATCCTAGTCACCAAGTAATAGGGCACACACAAGACTAGTTGACACAATGACTTGACACTAACCAGGACTTGACCAATTGATGTCCCTAACCCACTAGGGCAAATAAGGTTCTACTCAATTTTAATTAGGGGATTGGGTTCGATGCACAATGAGGGTCGTTGTTCTTGGGCTAAGGACTGGTGATCAATCCTGCCCCCATGTCATATCGGTGCCCTTAGTTGAGTTAAGATGAATGCACACAACCATGCCGAAAATTAACTCTACTGAAATTTTAGACAGAACAGTACTAAATCACAAATCAAAAATTCTAAAATTAACTAAAAACTCTAAAAAAATTATGTAAACTTCTATCAATTATAAAGGATCTAAAAAAACAAGAATCACTAAATTCTGAGTTCTATGCTAAGAAAAACAATTCATTTATCAGACCATATATGCACAAATTCAGAAAATTCCAGCAAGTAAGATAATTGAGAAATTAATCTATGCTAACAATGGTAATGACCAAGATAGGACAACCTTACACTATAAGGATTCTCCCTTATAGTAGGACAACCTGATTTCACCTTGGTATTTAATATGCAATTATGCAAACAATTAACAGGCTATTTAAGATATTAAAACTCTATGTGCAGAATTCTAGCAAACAATGAATTTCAGCATCTATGCAAATCCTACCCTAATCCAACCATGCTCTGATACCAAAATGATGTGGCATGAAAATACTTTCTATTGAGGATGAGTTAAAAGTTGAGCAATGAAAACCTAAATACATGAACTAGCTTTCAATCTAAGAGACTCAAGCAAGACCTAGAGAAAGATTTGGTAATTCTTAAACATATGCCACAATAATAACCAGATTGTCCTAAAAGAAGATTAAATCTAAGGCTAAAGGATTAAGAACCTAGAGGTTAACCTTCAATAGATCAGAAATGAAGAGATGAGGAAGATTTGTAACCAATGATGAGCTCTCTTTTTGAAGTGATAAACCCATAGTAACATTCGAATAAACCAATCCTGGATGAGAAGATGATCGTTCTGAGAAAATACGCCCCATCCATTCGTGCTCCTTTGGCAAGACGATGAGCTCTTGAACTCCAGATTAAAGAGAACCCTGCAAGGAAAGGATTAGAAATGGAATATTTGAAAAGATCAAAATACAAAGGAAAAGAGGAGATCATAAGAATTGTTCTTCTTATGGAGGCTCGAGAAACTCTTGTTGGGGAAGATGGGATCCATGGAAGGATGTCTCCTTGATGTCTTCTTCTTGGAAATGGAATTGATACTTGAAACTAGATGGAAGTTGTATGCCCAAAGAAGAAATGCTTCTCAAACTTCAAACTAGAACTTTATCTAAAGCCATAAGAGAACATTACAAACACTCAAATAATGGCAAGACAAAGACCTTCTTCTTCATTTCATTTTATCCCCAAAAAAAATCAACTCCATACAATGGGGCATTGGATCTCCTTTTATAAGCTACAAAGCCCTTTGTTTAAAATTTAAAAGAGAGGAGAGATACATGGGATGGTTGAGAAATACATGGGATGGTTGAGAGATACATGGGATAGTTGAGAGATATGGGAGGAAGTGGTTATATGAGGTGGAGGTTTAGTTTGGCCGCCCAAATTTGAATTTGACTCCTTCTTGGTCGCCCACTTCAATGGGTGAGGTGGCACATGTGGTGGCAATCCCATTAGGTGGTGTCGCTTGATGATGTGGATGATGATGTGGCACCCTCTAAGCTTGGTGAAGTGACATGATGATGTAGTAATCCCAGGAGAAGTTGAGAGGTAGTTGCTTGGTAGTCTTTTGATGGTAGTTGATTGTTAGTTGCTCTGGTAGTTGACTGGTAGTTGTCCTGGTAGTTGTCTTGCTTGTATTATTCTAACAAGATAAAATTATTCTGCAAGTCGGGGTTGGATGTGCTGCATCAGGAGTCGATCCATAGTGAGTGAAGACTGTTGTCGGTGTCCACACCATATTCTCCCTAAGGGTTTGGCAGACTAACCTTAAGTGGTGAAGATGGTCCTCTTTGGTCTTGCTATAGATCAAGATGTCATCAAAATACACTACAAGAAATTTTCCAGTGAACTCGCGCAAGACTTGGGTCATGACTCTCATAAAGGTACTGGGCGCATTAGACAACCCAAATGGCACACTACCCACTCGAACAGACCATCCCTAGTCTTAAATGTCGTCTTCCATTCATCCCCCGGTCGAATTCTAATCTGGTGGCAACCACTCTTGAGGTCTATCTTGGAAAAGATAGTGGCATCAGCCATCATATCGAGCATATCATCCAGGCGGCGAATAGGAAACCTATATTTGATTATAATTTTATTGATAGCCCTATTATCAACACACATTCTCCAGGTCCCGTCTTTCTTAGGGATAAGTAGGGCAGGGACGGCACAGGGACTTGAACTCTCCCTAAGAAAACCCTTCCTAAGCAGCTCTCCCACTTGTTTCTGAAGTTCCTGATGTTCAGTGGGGTTCATCCTATAGTGGGGTAGGTTGGGCAAGGTGGATCCTGGGACCAAATCTATATCGTGCTGGATGTTCCTAAGGGGTGGCAGTTGATCAGGTAATTCTTCCAGAAAAACATCCTCAAATTCTTTTAGAGTCTTTACTACCTCTTGGGGGTGTTCGACATTGGTTGGCTCATGACTCTCCTTGGTGGCTAGAATCCAAATAGGGGCTCCCTCTAAAATCTCTTTCTTTAGCTCCTTAGGTGTGATCAGGTTGACTTCTGCTTTCTTCTCCTTAAGGCTACTAGATCCTTTCTTGACGGGGTCCATAGGTTGGATTGGGTTTATTGTGATCTTTTTCCCTTGGTGGAGAAAGACACAGGTATTGGATCAACCATAAAGGGTGGCATCATGGTCGAAAAGCCACGGTCATCCTGGAATGATACTACCCACACCCATGGGAAAGACGTCACACCAAATCGATTCTTCATAGGAGCTCATTTTTATCTTGATTTGGCACCTAGATTTTATGGGAATTGAAGTTGAATCTATCCAGGAGACTTTGTAAGAGTTGGGGTCGGGAACTGTGGCTAGTCCTAAGGATTTGACTGTACTCAAGGAAAGGGCATTAACACAGCTTCCACTATCAATGATGACCTTACAAACCTTATCTCCTAGCATGATCAGGGTCTGTAGGATGTTGGTCCTACGCCAGTCTTCCTGTACTATGTTTTGGGCTAGGATGCATCGGACTACCCCTACAAGATCTTCAGATTCATACACTTCTTCCTCTCTCTCGTACCCTTCCAATAACTAATTTTCAGGATCATAGATGTCCTCTTCAGGTTCTACAGTTGGTTCGAGTTCAATCTCAGTTGGTTCTTCTATGAGTAGGGCAGGGGCGGTGCACTGGCTAGCAAAATGCCCAGGTTTATGACACCTAAAGCATTTACCTTGGGGATCGGGTCTCCTCTGGACTTCAATAGCCTTACCCTTTTCCTCTCTACTATACTGGGGTCGGTTCAGGCTGGGACGACTAGGACTGGGTTGGGCTGGGTTTGTTCGACTTGGGTCAGTTCGACTTGGGTTTAGTCGACTCGGGTAAGCTTGGTTATAACCTTGGGTGGATCCAGGGATACAGCTCGGGTTTCTAAAGGGCTCAGGTCTTCTGTAGGTAGGAGCTCTCTGGAAATGCTCACAGAGCCTAGCAACTTGGTAAGCTTCTTCCAAGGTTCTGGTTGATCTAAAATACAGCTCTCTCTGAATGTCTGGGTGTAGGCCAGCCCTAAACCTAGACAGGGTTACCTCAGGTGATTCAACAACCTTACATCGCATAACATATTCATCAAACTTGGCGATGTAATCGGCCACACTCTTACTCCCTTGACTTAAGGTCTGCCATTGGTCCAACAGTTTCTGGGTGTAGGATGCAGGTAAGTATTTCCTTCTAAGCTTATCTCTCATCTCCCCCCAGGCGGTTATAGGTAATTGACCTTTCTGCTCTATGTAATTTTCAACACTGTTCCAGAACAACCTAGCTTGGTGAACCAACCTAAGCTTGGCAAACTTAAACTTAGTTCTTTCAGACATAGAGTACTAGTCAAAATACTGCTCCATAGCAGACTCCCAATCTTCATACACCCTAGGATCTAAGCTACCATCGAAAGTGGGTGCCTCAAGCTTGATGCTCCTAAGGGCTCTTTCTTCACGGTCCTCCAGATTGGGTCTCCTAGGACGGGTATCAATAAAGGGGTCAGGGTCTCTCCCAAAGTCATCCTCAAAGTAAGGGTCTTGTGGCAGGTTTCTCCTGGGATGAGGGGACTCAGGACTGGGCTCAGGTCGGGGCCTAGCAACTTCCTCTAGGGGTCTCAGTCTGGCCTCTATTTGATCCAGTCTATTGTTCAACTGGTTGCCTAACTGGGTCATGGATTGAGTTAGGGCTCCAATGTCAGCTCGCAGTTAGTCCATGGTGTCGGTAGAGGGTGGAGATGGTGGGTGAAAAGAGGTTCCTGATCTAGTGCACATGTAACAAACAATGCTACGGTTTGCTAGACCTAGGAGATCTCTCCAAGTGTAAAGTCAAGAAGATGAACCTGGAAGTAGTAACTTGGCACCTGGCCAGGTAAGTGTAAGGTTAGTGGAGGTTCCTCTTTGCTTGCCTAGACACCAATTAGAAATTGGCCAGGTAAGCGAACCAACCCACTTCCCTTCGGGATCTAGTCCCTGAACCACTTGCCTAGACACCAGTTACTCAAGCACACACCAACAAGTAATCTAGCTTTGCTCGACACTTTGGTCGACCCGACTTCGTGGGTGTCCCTAGCTCACTAGAGCATATTAAATGTCTAATCGATTTTAGTTAATGGCTAGGGTTCGATATGTCGGGTGGTGGTTTTTGGGCTAGGGACAGGTAATGAAATCCTGACCCTATGTTAATTTGATGCCCTTAAGATAAGTTATATGAAATGAAGCACAATAATGACTAATGAAATGACTTAAAATTTTTTTCTTGTTTTTTTATGTCTTTTAGATGGGTGAATGCTAAACAAAATGCAGGAATTAAAACATGCAAGAAACAAACTAGATGGGTGAATGAACCAAAAGATGAGATGCTTGCTGAAATTTTAGACCCGAGATTTTCTCAGGTAGTATTTCGGCTTGTAGAAATTCTACAAACTGAAATAAAATCTGAGAAAATAAATAAAAATACTTTGAAGTTACTGTGATCTAACAAATTAGAAATCATGAAATTTTAAGGTCTCTACAGAGAGAAACAATCCAATGATCAGATCATATACTGGCTGACCAGAATGCAGAAAATGAAAGAAAACAAAATGCACTAGTCCTAGCCTTGCTCTGATACCAAAAATGATGTGGAATGAAAGGGGCTAGACTAGGGATGCTAGGATGGATGCTTATGATGCAAGGAACTTCTTTTCTTATGTTTGATGAGTTTTAGATATATTTTTTTTTTTTCTTAGGATTTTGATTCCCGATCACAAGCAAAGGCAAGAAATAAGAAAGATGAGTAACGGAAACTTACGCTAGTAGTTCAAAGCCCTAAAACGTGAGAACGAGAACAAGATCCTGGGATTAAGAAACCCCGGTAGGACTAGCTCGAAATACAATACCTACTTAGGAGATAGAGAGAGCAAACCTCACATGTCTGAAGCGCCCGATGCAGAGATCGCTCAACTCGACGGATGCGGCCTGGATGCCCGAGCAGTCAAACCCATGGAAGCACTGGCTTTTGGTTGGAAGGTTGCAATGGCAAAGCCGACTATCTCCAGTGCCCGAGATGCCAAGGAGGACCTGTAGGCAAACAAGATAAGGATCAGTGAAATGGGGAGATGCACAGAAAGGAACTGAGATGGGGTTAAGAAGGGGCTTCAAGTCCAATGTCCGGCTGGATTCCGAAGTCGAAGATGGAGATAACTTGGGGCCTCGCATCCCGTGACGTCCAGAAGGACGAAGGATTCGCGACGCCGTGTGGTGACGTACAGGTGGCCTCACACCACTCGATGTCCCTGAAGACGAATGCAATTTCACTCAACCTAGTCTAAGAGACAAGGGTTGGAAGATGGAATACTCAAACTCTTTTTTTCATTCATCATTCAATAGCCTTACAAGGGAGGGATTGGGTCCTTAAAATAGGCACCCAAGGCCCATTTGAATTTCAAAAGAAAGCAAATTACAAACTCTCTTTGGGTGGCGCCCAAAATTTTCATCTTCTCCTCTCTTTGGCCGACCAAAGAGACTTGGATTGGGCATGGCATGTGGGAGGGCTTGGAGAGGGGGATTGGTCTCTTGACTTCCTTCATTAGCATGCTCGTTTTGGGAAGAAAGCGTGGGGCATGGCTTGCTTGAAGGGATGTGTTCCCTTGGATTCTTCAATGCCATTCTTTGGAATGATTCAAGGCTGACCAAGTGGAGAGATCTTTGGGCGTTGCATAGTTGAGGGCTTGGAGAGGGGAGTGTGTCCTTTGACCTTCCATCCTTGCATGAACACTTTGGGAAGAAGTCTTGGAAGGGGGCTTGCTTTGTGGCTTGGTCTCTTCAAGGATCTTCAACGCCCCACATTTGATGGATCATGGCGTGATGTGGGGGAGGGAAGAGGGGGATGGTGTTTCTTCTTTCCAATGTCGCCTAAGAGAAAAAGGCAAGGGGATGGCGGTGGAAAGCATGAGGGCACCACCTTGTTTCCCTCCTTGGATGCCCAAGTGGCAACTGATGTGGCGCCACATAGATAGTTGAGGTGGCACCTGAGTTGGCATTATTCCAAGTGGAAGGGGTGGGTTGGCCCACAAGGACTTGACTTGGTCATGAAAGCCAGGTGACTTCAATTGGGCTTGGGCCCAGTCCAAACTCAGACTCGAACAAATACAGGACTCATGACCTAACTTGACCCAAATTGGTCAAGGTACAGGACTAAACAATCTTTGATAAGAAATTATGAAATTGCTTTGGCTCAAAGCCTTATTACAGGACTCATAGAAGGGGAACCCTAATCTGAGATCCACAGAGGGTTGAGGAGCCTCTATCGGATCCTGGTGCCCACACAATTCTCCCGGGGTGGGAGAACTCGATCCTGTCGAGTAGGGGTTAGCTTGGCTTTGGTACCTTTCCAGGATGTCGGGGTCGATGCACTGCAAGTCCTCCCATGTGATCCATGAGTCATCGGATTCGGGTCGGCCTTGCCATCGGACCAAGTAATGCTGGTAGCCCTTGCCCCGGGTAGTGATGTATTGGTCATCTAGGACACACTCGATCTGCTCACCTCTCTCAGGTATATTTGGAGGTGGACAATCAGGTTCAGGTTCACTCTCAAAAGAGAGGTCATGCCCAAACGGCTCACTGGGTATGTTTGTGGGTTCTCTATACTCGACTAAGTCAGAGATATTGAATGTCGAGCTAATTCCATAATCCGGAGGTAATTCTAGCACATAGGCGTTAGGGCCCATTCTCCTAATCACTTTAAAAGGACCCGCCCCACGAGCATGAAGCTTCTTAATGGTTCCCGGTGGAAACCGTTTAGGATGGAGCCTAATCATTACAAAATCCCCTATTTCAAACTCTTTTGCTCGCTTTCGGGAATCAGCCAGCCTTTTATATATGTTATTACTTATATTAATTTTCTGGCTAATTTCTTTATGCATGTCCCTAATATGCTGTGCAAGTGAATCAGCTGACTCGGAGAACGTGCATGGATGGGTAGGGGAATTAGGTCAATAGGTCGGTTAGGCTTGTATCCACAGATAACTTCAAAACGACTCTTCCCAGTGGTCCTATTTACAGAGCTGTTGTAGGCGAACTCGGCTCGAGGTAAAAGAAGATCCCAGTTTCCCGTATGTTCACCTATCAAGCATCTAAGAAGGTTTCCTAGGTTGTGGTTGCCACCTCAGTTTGTCCGTTGGTTTGCGGGTGGTAGGCAGTGGAGAGTTGGAGCTTGGCGCCTAGGAGGTGCCATAGGGTTTTCCAGAAATAGCTAGTGAAGCGGACATCCCTATCGGACACTATAGTCTTGAGTAGGCCATGTAACTTAACCACATGTTCCAGAAAAAGCTTGGCGACTTTGGAAGCATCTAGGGTCTGGGAGTAGGGTATAAAATTAGCCATTTTGGAAAACCTATCCACTACTACAAAGACAGAATCGTGCTTCCTGGCGGTCTTGGGTAATCCTACCACAAAATCCATGCTGAGGTCTTGCCAAGGGTGGCTAGGTACCGGCAAGGGGGTGTAAAGGCCAGTATTCTATTTCTGCTGCTTGGCCACAGCGCAGGTTCGACACCTAGAGACAATATTGGCAACATCTTTCTTAAGGCTAGTCCAAAAGAACTGGTCTTCAATAGCTAAAATGGTCTTCTCCCTACCAAAGTGACCAGCTAGGCCTCCCGCATGGGTTTCCCACACTAAAAAATCTCAAAGTGAAGTCTTGGGAATACACAACTTATTACCCTTGAAAAGATAACCATCCTGTAAGGTGTAGTCACTATGGGCACTAAATGGTTCTTGAAGCTTAGACTGGAAGATCTCACTGAAGTCAAGACAAGATTCATATTGCTCCTTAAGTCAATCAAATCCTACAACCTCAGTCCTAACTGTGCTTAGCAAAAGGGCACGATGGCTAAGGGCAACGACTACCTTATTTTCAGTACCAGCATGATGTTTAAGCACAAAGGTATAGGCTTGGATATACTCGACCCACTTAGCGTGCCTAGGGTTCAATCTCTTCTGGGCATTCAGGTATCGAAGGGCTTCATGGTCTGAAAACAGGACAAACTCATGGGGTAAAAGGTAGTGCCTCCAATACCTAAGGGCTTGGACGACTGCATAAAACTCCTTATCATAAGTCGAGTACTTAATTTTGGCCTCATTAAGTTTTTCGCTAAAGAAGGCCACGGGGTGATTTTCCTGACTAAGTACTCCACCAATCCCAACTCCCGAAGCATCACGAGCAACCTCGAAAACCTTAGAAAAATCTAGCAATCTCAGGATAGGTGCTTGTACCATTCTATCCTTAATTTCAAGGAAGGCTTTGTCTGCAGCTTTAGTACATTGAAAACCTCCCTTCCTGATGCAGTCAGTTATAGGTGTTACAATTGAACTGAATTCTCGAATGAATCATCTATAAAATGTGGCTAGGCCATGGAAACTACGTACATCGTGGATGCAAGCAGGAACAGGCCACTCAACTATAGCTTTAACCTTTTCGTGATCGGCTAAAACTCCTTTAGGGGTAACTACAATGCCTAAGAAGATAACCCTAGTTGTCATAAATTCACACTTCTTAGGGTTGGCGTAAAGGCCATTCTCCCTAAGGGTTTGGCAGACTAACCTTAAGTGGTGAAGATGGTCCTCTTTGGTCTTGCTATAGATCAAGATGTCATCAAAATATACTACAAGGAATTTTCCGGTGAACTCGCGCAAGACATGGGTCATGACTCTCATAAAGGTACTGGGCGCATTAGACAACCCGAACGGCATCACTACCCACTCGAACAGACCATCCTTAGTCTTAAATGACGTCTTCCATTTATCCCCCGGTCGAATTCTAATCTGGTGGCAACCACTTTTGAGGTCTATCTTGGAAAAGATAGTGGCACCGGCCATCATATCGAGCATATCATCCAGGCGGGGAATAGGAAACCTATATTTGATTATAATTTTATTGATAGCCCTACTATCAACACACATTCTCCAGGTCCCGTCTTTCTTAGGGGTAAGTAGGGCAGGGAAAGCACAGGGACATAAACTCTCCCTAAGAAAACCTTTCCTAAGCAGCTCTCCCACTTGTTTCTGAAGTTCCTGATGTTCGGTGGGGTTCATCCTATAGTGGGGTAGGTTGGGCAAGGTGGATCCAGGGACCAAATCTATAGCATGCTGGATGTTCCTAAGGGGTGGCAGTTGATCAGGTAATTCTTCCGGGAAAACATCCTCAAATTCTTTTAGAGTCTTTACTACCTCTTGGGGGTGTTCGACATTGGTTGGCTCGTGACTCTCTTTGGTGGCTAGAATCCAAACAGGGGCTCCCTCTAAAATCTCTTTCTCTAGCACCTTATGTGATCAGGTTGACTTCTGCTTTCTTCTCCTTAAGGCTACTAGATCCTTTCTTGATGGGGTCCTTAGGATGGATTGGGTTGATTGTGATCTTTTTCCCTTGGTGGAGAATGACACAGGTATTGGATCGACCATAAAGGGTGGCATCATGGTCGAAAAGCCAGGGTCGTCCTGGAATGAGACTACCCACACCCATGGGTAAGACATCATACCAAAATGATTCTTCATAGGAGATCATTATTATCTTGATTTGGCACCTAGATTTTACGGGAATTGAAGTTGAATCTATCCAGGAGGCTTTGTAAGGGTTGGGGTGGAGAACTGTGGCTAGTCCTAAGGATTTTACAGTACTCAAGGAAAGGGCATTAACACAGCTTCCACTGTCAATGATGACCTTACAAACCTTATCTCCTAGCTTGATCACGGTCTGTAGGATGTTGGTCCTACACCAGTCTTCCTGTACTATGTTTTGGGCTAGGATGCATCGGGCTACCCCTAAAAGGTCTTCAAATTCATACACCTCTTCCTCTACCTCGTACCCTTCCAATAACTGATTTTTCGGATCATAGATGTCCTCTTCAGGTTCTACGGTTGGTTCAGGTTCAGTCTCAGTTGGTTCTTCTATGAGTAGGGCAGGGGCGGTGCACTGGCTAGCAAAATGTCGAGGTTTATGACACCTAAAGTATTTACCTTGGGGATCGGGTCTCTTCTGGACTTCAACAGCCTTACCCTTTTCCTCTCTACTATACTGGGGTCGGTTCAGGCTGGGACGACTAGGACTGGGTCGGGCTTGGTTTGGTCGACTTGGGTCAGTTCGGTTTGGGTTTGGTCGACTCGGGTAAGCTTGGTTATAACCTTGGGTGGATCCAGGGATATGGCTCGGGTTTCTAAAGGGCTCAGGTCTTCTGTAGGTGGGAGCTCTCTGGAAATGCTCACAGAGCCTAGCAACTTGGTAAGCTTCTTCCAAGGTTCTGGTTGATCTAAAATATAGCTCTCTCTGAATGTCTGGGTGTATGCCAGCCCTAAACCTAGACAGGGTTACCTCAGGTGATTCAACAACCTTACATCGCATAACATATTCATCAAACTTGGCGATGTAATCGGCCACACTGTTACTCCCTTGACTTAAGGTCTGCCATTGGTCCAACAGTTTCTGGGTGTAGGATGCAGGTAAGTATTTCCTTCTAAGCTTATCTCTCATCTCCCCCCAGGTGGTTATGGGTAATTGACCTTTCTGCTCTATGTAATTTTCAACACTGTTCTAGAACAACCTAGCTTGGTGAACCAACCTAAGCTTGGCAAACTTAAACTTAGTTCTTTCAGACAGAGTACCAGTCAAAATACTGCTCCATAGCAGACTCCCAATCTTCATACACCCAGGGATCTAAGCTACCATCGAAAGTGGGTGCCTCAAGCTTGATGCTCTTAAGGGCTCTTTCTTCACGGTCCTCCAGATTGGGTCTCCTATGACGGGTATCAACAAAGGGGTTAGGGTCTCTCCCAAAGTCATCCTCAAAGTAAGGGTCTTGTGGCAGGTTTCTCCTGGGATGAGGGGACTCAGGACTGGGTTCAGGTCGGGGCCTAGTAGCTTCCTCTAGGGGTCTCAGTCTGGCCTCTATTTGATCCAGTCTATTGTTCAACTGGTTGCCTAACTAGGTCATGGATTGAGTTAGGGCTCCAATGTCACCTCGCAGTTGGTCAATGGTGTCAGTAGAGGGTGGAGATGGTGGGTGAAAAGAGGTTCCTGATCTAGTGCACATGTAACAAACGATGCTACGGTTTGCTAGACCAAGGAGATCTCTCCAAGTGTAAAGTCAAGAAGATGAACCTAGAAGTATTAACTTGGCACCTGGCCAGGTAAGTGTAAGGCTAGTGGAGGTTCCTCTTTGCTTTCCTAGACACCAATTAGAAATTGGCCAGGTAAGCGAACCAACCCACTTCCCTTCGAGATCTAGTCCCTGAACCACTTGCCCAGACACCAGTTACTCAAGCACACACCAACAAGTAATCTAGCTTGGCTCGGCACTTCGGTCGACCCGACTTCATGGGTGTCCCTAGCTCACTGGAGCAGATTAAATGTCTAATCGATTTTAGTTAATGGCTAGGGTTCGATATGTCGGGTGGTGGTTTTTGGGCTAGGGACAGGTAATGAAATCCTGACCCTATGTTAATTTGACGCCCTTAAGATAAGTTATATGAAATGAAGCACAATAATGACAAATGAAATGACTTAAAATTTTTTTCTTGTTTTTTTATGTCTTTTAGATGGGTGAATGCTAAACAAAATGCAGGAATTAAAACATGCAAGAAACAAGCTAGATGGGTGAATGAATCAAAAGATGAGATGCTTGCTGAAATTTCAGACCCGATATTTTCTCAGGTAGTATTTTGGCTTGTAGAAATTCTACAAACTGAACTAAAATCTGAGAAAATAAATAAAAATACCTTTAGATTACTGTGATCTAACAAAATAAAAATTATAAAATTTGGAGGTCTCTATAGAGAGAAACAATCCAATGATCAGACCATATACGGGCTGACCAGAATGCAGAAAATGAAAGAAAACAAAATGCACTAGTCCTAGCCTTGCTCTAATACCAAAAATGATGTGGAATGAAAGGGGCCGGACTAGGGATGCTAGGATGGATGCTTATGATGAATGGAATTTCTTTTTTTATGTTTGATGAGTTTTAGATATCTTTTTTTTTTTCTTAGGGTTTTGATTCCTGATCACAAGCAAAGGCAAGAAATAAGAAAGATGAGTAAAAGAAACTTATGCTAGCAGTTCAAAGCCCTAAAAAGTGAGAATGAGAATAGGATCCCAAGATTAAGAAATCCCAGTAGGACTAGCTCAAAATACAATACCTACTTAGGAGATAGAGAGAGCAAACCTCACACGTTTGAAGCGCCCGATGCAGAGATCGCTCAACTTGGCTGATGCGGCCTGGATGCCCGAGCAGTCGAACCCGTGGAAGCACTGGCTTTTGGTCGGAAGGTCGCGCTGGCAAAGCCGACTGTCTCCGGTGCCCGAGATGCCAGGGACGACCTGTAGGCAAACAAGATAAGGATCAGTGAAATGGGGAGATGCACAGAAAGGAACAGAGATGGGGTTAAGAAGGGGCTTCGAGCCCGGTGTCCGGCTGGATTCCGAAGTCGATGATGGAGATAACTTGTGGCCTCGCACCCCGCGACATCCCAGAGGACGAAGGATTGTGGCTTCACACCACGCGACATCTAGAAGGACAAAGGATTCGCGACGTCCTAGGGCGACAGACAGGTGGCCTCACACCACTCGACGTCCCTGGGGACGAAGGCAATTTCACTCAACCTTGTCTAAGAGACAAGGGTTGGAAGATGGAATGCTCAAACTTTTTTTTTCATTCATCATTTAATAGCCTTACAAGGGAGGGATTGGGTCCTTTAAATAGGCACCCAAGGCCCATTTGAATTTCAAAAGAAAGCAAATTACAAACTCTCTTGGGGTGGCACCCAAAATTTTCATCTTCTCCACTTTTTGGCTGACCAAAAAGACTTGGATTGGGCGTGGCATGTGGGAGGGCTTGGAGAGGGGGATTGGTCTCTTGACTTCCTTCATTAGCATGCTCGTTTTGGGAAGAAAGCGTGGGGCATGGCTTGCTTGAAGGGATGTGTTCCCTTGGATTCTTCAACGCCATTCTTTGGATTGATTCAAGGCTGACCAAGTGGAGAGATCTTTAGGCGTTGCATTGTTGAGGGCTTGGAGAGGGGAGTGTGTCCTTTGACCTTCCATCCTTGCATGAACACTTTGGGAAGAAGGCTTAGAAGGGGGCTTGCTTTGTGGCTTGGTCTCTTCAAGGATCTTCAACGCCCCACATTTGATGGATCATGGCGTGATGTGGGGGAGGGAAGAGGGGGATGGTGTTTCTTCCTTCCAATGTCACCCAAGAGAAAAAGGCTAGGGGATGGCGTGTGGAAAGCATGAGGGCGCCACCTTTTTTCCCTCCTTGGATGCCCAAGTGGCAACTGATGTGGCGTCACGTAAGTAGTTGAGGTGGCACCTGAGTTGGCATTATTCCAAGTGGAAGGGATGGGTTGGCCCACAAGGACATGGCTTGGTCATGAAAGCCAGGGTGACTTCAATTGGGCTTGGGCCCAGTCCAAACTCAGACTTGAACAAATACAGGACTCATGACCTAACTTGACCCAAATTGGTCGAGGTACAGGACTAAACAAACTTTGACAAGAAATTATGAAATTGCTTTAGCTCAAAGCCTTATTACAGGACTCATAGAAAGGGAACCCTAATCTGAGATCCATAGAGGGTTGAGGATCCTCTGTTAGATCCTGGTGCCCACACCAGATTTCTTAATCACCAGATCCATCTTTCCGAACTAGATCTGTTAGTTCGATATTGCAGGAATATACTAGTTGACTAGTCTTGATTATTATGATTGCTTTGAGTCTTTAACCTAAAAAAATCGAGAAAATTAATCTATGTTAATTTTAGTTAATTAGTTTAATATTAATTAATTTAGTTTTTACATATTATCCCACATCATCTTTGGTATTAGAGCCGGTATAGTCTAGGGTTTAACTACTAGTTTTGAGATTTCTGTACATCTAGGTTTAGGCTGAAAATAAACTACATAAAAATCATCATAAACAAATAAAAAAAAATTATTAATTAATTTATTGTAAATCCTCTGTTAGTCTATTATCTAATCTCAAAAAAAAAATCAAAAAAAAAATTTATTGCATAGTTTTTCTGGTGGAAGGAAATCACGCCTCTTGAGTGGGTATATGCAAGCATACTGTCACGACCCATGGAAGTATTGAGCTACGGCCGGACGTGATATCTCGAGATCAGAAATCTAGAAATTTATTGGATCTGAAATTTAATAATTGAAAAAAAAATATTTTCTGCTATTTTTAATTATTAGTGTTTCATATCGTGTGATTGCATCATCTTGTAACCTAATCTTAAGGGCACTTGACTATCTCAGATCAAGGCAGGATTTCATCACCTGTCCTTGGCCCACAACAACCACCTTTCGCATCGAACCTAACCCTAATTAAAATCAATTAGAAACCTAAAGCAGTTTAGGGATACCAACAGGTCTGGTCCCAAGTATTATGTGAAAGCTAGTGCACCGAATCCTTTGATTATCTCTTGAATCTGGTGTCTAAGGCTAGAGGTCCAGTGGCAAACACCCTAAGTGGACTTGTGGTTTTTAATTAGGACCCTACAAGAGTAGGGGGAGCCTCCCACGACCCCACCTCTTACCAGGCCAATGGATTGGGTAATTGTTGAATTGGTTGTAAATTGAGCTGACCCATTCTACTTGAGCTCTAGGTCTAGGAAACCCTAGTTTGATTTATGTGATTGCATTGCATGGCTACTAGATTAGGAGCTCTATACCAGTAGTCTCACCCAAACCCAACCCAGTCTGACCATGGAGTACAACCTTGAAACCTTCCTTAGGACTATGATTGAATAGCTAGGACAACTCAACACTAGGTGTGATCGACTGGATAAGCGATTCGAAAATTTAGAGAGAACCCCTATGATCCGTACTAAGCCTAAACTTGAGACCCCATGTCCTACACCTTCCAACCCTAAGACAGCCCCTCGCCATGACCCAATCTAGGGGACTAACCATAGAAGACCCAATTATGATTTCATAGACCAAGATGAGAGAGCCACTAGGAACTTTAGGCTAGAAGCACCTATAGTTGGTGGTGATCTTGATATTGAGGATTATATTGATTGGGAAAGAAGTATAGATCGGTATTTTGAGATGGAACTAATGTCTGATGAAAGAAAGTTTAAGTTTGCCAAACTCAAGTTAGTTCATCAAGGTAGGATCTACTGGGATAAGATTGAAAGGATGACTATAAATAGAAGTGAAATACCCATAACTACCTGGAAAGACATGAAAAGTAAACATTGGAAAAAGTACCTACCAAAATCCTATGAACCTAGCTCCTATGCACCCAGATCCTATGAACCTAGATCCTATGCACCCATGTCCTATGAACCCAAGGAACCCATAACTCGTAGATTTGAGCCCATATCCTATGAGCAGAAAGAACCCATAGTCCATCGACCCGAACCCACTAGGATCAGTGCACCTAGTCAAAACCCCAGAATCAATCAATTTTCCCTTAGTCGACCCATCCCTACTATCCCAACTCTTCCCATGAACAACATTGAAGAAGAAGTTTATGAAGCTAATATGAGCTTAGTAGATGAGTATGAAGATGAGGAGATACAAGAGGTAGACCCAGAGTTAGTTAACCCTGACCATACCCTGACTAAAGCCAACGTAGAGATAGCTAACCCTGATCATACCCTTATGAAACTGTAGTGGAAGAACATTTAGAGAAAGAGAACCACGATCCTACTATTACAACTTTACCTGGGGAAACACTAAAAGAGACTCAAGTCATAGAGCCCAGTCCTGAAATTCAAAAATCAAAGGAAATTGGTGAGGACTTGACTTATTTAGTCCAGTACCCTAAGGAAGACGTCACCCCTATGGTCCCAATTGAAGATCTCTTTCCTGAAATTGTTGACCCATTCTTCCAAAAAGTGGACCATTTATTCCCTGTAGGTATGAATCAATGTCCAACCCTTAAGGTCAACCCCGTTAGTCTAGGACTAATCCATGAGCCATTTTATTATTTCCTACCCTACCAAGTCACCCCCGAATCCACTTTATATTTCCTACCCTTCTCTGAGGTTTCCAATGTTTCTAGAACCATTAGGTTATATTTTGTTGAGGTTAGCATGTTTCATCAATACTTTGACCCTGTTAGATTTGCCACTTATTTCTGGAGAACCTTATGGCATCTGTTAGGAATGTATGTCAAATTTTCATCTACATGTCACCCACCAACCAAGGGTCAAGCATATAATTGAAATTAAGGACTTAAAAAATAAATAAATAAATTTCTTTCACTAGGAATGTATAGTTGAGTCTGTTAGATATTTGCTGAGTTATATGCTAAGCATGTTAGAGAGTGGCATAAGGAAATAAGTAAAAAAATTAATAAAAGTAATGAATCTTATAAACATATGGCTGATTCAAGGAAAAGAGTCAAAGAATTCAATGAAGGAGACTTCGTCATGGTTAGGCTACGACCTGAGCGGTTCCCACCTGGAACCATGAAAAAGTTACATGCCCGTAGTAGTGGACCATACAAAGTATTAGAAAAATTGGACCTAATGCCTACATGCTGGAGTTACCACCTGAACTAGGCATTAGTTCTACTTTCAACGTTTCAAACCTTATAGAGTATAGGGAGCAAACGTTGATACCTAGTGAGCCTTTTGGGCCTAATCCAATCCTTAAGAGTGAGCCAATCCATGTGTGTCCACTTGCCATACTACCATCCCAGAGAGACAGGATCGAGTGGATCTTGGATGACAAGATTATTGCTACTCAGAGCAAAGACTATCAACGATATATGGTTTGTTGGTAAAGACGACTCGAGACTGACTATTCTCGGATCACCAGAGAGGATTTGCAAAGGATTGATCCCGACTTACTAGAGCACTATCACAGCAAAGTTGACCCATACTCGATATGGTCGAGTTCCTCCCACCCGAGGAGAATTGGTATGGATACCAAGGCCAGAAGGAATTGACAGGTCGAACCCATATCCCTGTGGACCACCTGTGAATAAAGTCCTAAGCCCAAGCCCCAGATCACTTGTAAATATTTATTTTAGCACGGTTGGTTTTAGCCCTAAAACCCAAAATTGAGTATGTAAAAAACCCCTGGATCCAAAATTGAGTCTGTAAAAAACCCCTTGAGCCCAAATGAAACCTATATATATATAAACCCTATTTACCCAATTGAGTCAAATCCTTTTTACCAAGTTGAAATATTTGTTTAGTTGGTTATGCCATTTGATCAAATTGGGTTCCAATTGATCAAGTATGGCTTGAAATTAGTTACAATTGAGTCTTTGTAATTAGTTAGTTGGTTTTAATTAGTTATGTGATTTGTTATTGAGTCCTGTAATACAAGAGGGGACCCAAGTCAAGACCTATGTGACACCATGTGCCAACCCAAGTCAAGCCATGTGCCACAACCTCTTGGAGCCTGAACTTCACGTCACCACCTCATCATGTTTGGATGCCCATGCCACATCATCAAGCTTATGTCACATGCCACAAGCTACATCACTTGCCACCTCATCTTGGACATCATCACATGCCATGCCACTAATTATTGGTCAGCAGCATGAAGTCACTTTAGCGCCCAAGAAATATTGACAATCAACTTTTAAGAGCGCCATCATTTTAAGAGAAGTAAAGCAGAAGGAGTCCAAGCCTTATGTTGCCCATCCCTCTTCTTATTTTTGTCGCCAAATCCAAGAAAAGTCGACCAAAGAGATGGGACTAGTTGGGAGAATTCAACAGGGTTCTTATCTATCCTACCATGAAGAGTCCAAATCCAAAATTGGAGATTAACCTAATCTACTTTCAAATGCAAAGAGAAGTCCAAAAGGATTCATGCCAAGAAGAGAGAAGGATCATGCCAAGATAGGAAAGAATTACCACCCACTTGAGAAATATTTTTGTCGCACATTTTGAGAGGACCAAAATCAAAGAAGGATGCCACATCTTAATTTAGTCGACAAACCTCTTTCTCATCGCCCAAAGGAAAGAAGTTTATCCCAAGCTATCACCCAGCCTGGATGAAGTCCAAGGAAGGACTAAAACAAAAAGTCATGACCCCAGAAGAAGGGATTCAAAATGTTGCTACCCAAGAAGAGCTAATTCTACACTTTGTAACCCACACTTCTCATGTTGGTGGTCTATTAATACCACCTGTTATACCATGATGGCTCACCTTCAACCAGAAGAGGCCCAGTCATATGGTCCGACCCGGCCACCCCTTTTCAAGGCTCCGACTAAGAGAGGTCCGACCCACCGGAGCAGAGATCCAAACGACCCTCTCCTTTTGGGGTTCGGCCCATTGCTCTCCTTCAGAGGTTCGACCCACCAGGGCAGAGATCCGAACAACCCTCTCCCACTGGGGTCCGGCCCATCGCTCTCCTTCAGAGGTCTGACCCACCGGAGCAGAGGTCTGAACGACCCTCTCCTGCTGGGGTTCGGCCCATCGCCCTCCTTCAGAGGTCCGATCCACCGGGGCAGAGGTCTGAACGACCCTCTCCTACTGGGGTCTGGCCCATCGGTCTCCTTTAGAGGTTCGACCCACCAAAGCAGAGGTTCGAACGACCCTCTCCTACTAGGGTCAGGCCCACCACTCTCCTTTGGAGGTTTGGCCTTTAGTCCGACTGACCGACTTTCCCATGGCCGATGTCTGACAGGCGAGCCTTATCATCCAGGAAATTCCAGAAGCACCTTTCTATTACTGCGGGATCCTACTATCCCAATAGCCCTGCTCTACTACTTTAATGATGCCGCCATATCTGCGCGCCATATGGCCACTCTCCAAATTCTTCTAGGGGCAGATCGATCTTTCTCAGCCTCTCTCCTAATGTATTTTGGACTGTTCCGTGCCTATATAAGGTACTCAGGGGATCCCGTTTGAAGGTAGAAGAACTCTTCCTTCTCCATATGCTGTTGATCCCTTAATTCCTCCATTCTATTGCCTTCAACCTCCTACTAAGTTAAGCATCAGAGGGTCCCTCGTCGGAACACCACCGGTGCCCTTGGGGACTTTGTTGCAGGTTCGTCCGGGAGAGGAGCGCTCCAGCTCATCCAGCCATCCCCGGTCCCCGGTCCAGAAGTTGACACCGCAACAGATTGGCGCTAGAGGAAGGGGGGCAACTCTTTCTTCAAAAGGAGGAATCCATCGTCCCGACTAAAAAATGGTTAAGGGAAGAGCTCCAAATGCCACTACCAGAAGAGGTATTTCCCCTCCCAGGTCTGAGGAGCCTCTCAGGGAAAATGATGTCACCACCACCGCCATCACTGCCGCAGAACCCACCATCACACTAGGGTTGCAGCAGTTCCAAACTTTGGTGAATCGCATTGAAACACTTACTGCCGCAGTTCAGCATTTCCAAGAAGCAGTTGACAACCGTCAGCAACTACCAGCTATTTCTTGCACCAACCCTCCAACTGCCACTGAAGGAAGCCGATGGCCGGAGGTTCCCCAACATTATTCTTGCATCGTCACGGAGCCCCGGAGGTCATTGGGCGACCGCGCTGATGGAAAAAGGGCGAGGTCGGCTTCACCTTCTTATGCCAAATCTGTCCCGGTCGGTGGTCAGCCTACTGCCGAACCACCGAGGGACTATGCCAGCAAGATCATGCGCATGGAGGAGCGCATTACCGAAATTGCCCTCCGGTGGAAGGCCGAAGGGGGATAGGTATATGACTCCCGTCCCCCATTTTCATATGAGATTCTGGCGGAGATGATTCCCCGCCATTTCAAGATTCCACAAGTGGACCCCTACGATGGTACCACTAATCCGATGGACCATCTAGGCATGTTCAAAGTCCATATGATGGTACAAGGCACCTCCGACGCCCTCCACTGCATTTCCTTCCCAACTATCCTTAAGAAGACTGCCCGGATGTGGTTCTCCGCCATCCGACCAGGTATGATCCATTCCTTTTCTCAACTTGAATTACTTTTCCTTTCCCATTTTAGGACTTGCAGTCAAACCCCGAAGAATACCAACTGCCTCTTCCTCATGCTGCAAAAGGAGGGAGAGAACCTTCGAGATTTCATGGCCCATTTCAACTCATCGGCCATGGAAGTCCCAGACTTAAATGAGGCTGTGGCCATGTCAGCCTTCAAGCAAGGACTCCGCTCATCCACGCTGACCTTCTCCCTGGACATGAAACATCCGACAAGCTACAGCGAACTCCTGGCCAGAGCGCAGAAGTATGCCCTAGTGGAAGAACAAGCAGTCGGCCGACATCAAGCTGAAAGAAGGCCAACCCCCAAGAAGCGGAGCGATAAAGCTCTCGAAGTCCGACCTCCGAGTGATAGTCGGCAGTCAGCCCAACGCCGAAGTCTGAAGCCGAGGGACTTCCCTCGAAGGTTCGAGACTTACGCACCTTTATCCCTGCCAAGAGAGAAGATCCTTATGGAGATCGAGAACGAGACATTTTTGCAAAGGCCTCGGCCGATGAGGGGCCCTCCAACCCTAAGAAATAAAGACAAATTCTGTCAGTTCCATAGGAATCATGGTTACAATACTGAAGAGTGCCTGCAGCTGAAAGATGCCATTGAAGACCTCATCCAGAGGGGATACTTGCGCAAGTATGTCCGACCCCATCGGGACCGGGCTGAATCATCAAACGCCCGAAACACTCCAGAGGAGATGGAGCTCCCCAATCAGAGGCCGACCGGCGGGGATGTCGGCATGCTACATCGACGATCTAGAGGAAGCTATGAGGACAGGATCGATATTGTTAAAAGGTCCATGGGGCTTTAATGAAATCACCTTCTCCGATGAAGAACTTCTGGAGACTCATGTTTTGGAAAATGATCTTGTAGTCATGTCGGCAGTGATTGATAATTACGATGTAAGGAGAATACTTATAAATAATGGAAGCTCCATAGAGGTATTTCTATATGATGATTTTGTAAGAATGAATCTATCTAGGTCTATGCTGGAGGAATCCCCCGCGCCACTAACAGGCTTCGAGGGTAACTCCATTGAAGTGGAAAGGGAGATAGTTCTCCCTATGACTATCGGGATGGAGCCTTTCTAGAAAACCCTCCCCATCAATTTTGTGGTCGTTCAGACGACCTCACCTTATAATGCCATCCTGGGCCAATCGGCCCTCAACAAATTCAGAGCCATCGTGTCCACTTACCATCTGTTGGCGATATTTTTGACCAGGAGCGAGATCGGAGTGATAAGGGGAGACCATCGGATGGCCAGGTAGTGTCTGACCATTATGAACCAATAGTCAGAAGGCCGTCCCACTCCAGAGCAACTTGACCCTAGAGCTGAGGCCGATGGCCTAGGTCAACCAGGAGAAAAGATTCTGTTTATTCTCCTTCGAGAGGATGATCCCACCAAGGTCCTCCAGATTGGAGGTTCCCTCAGCGAGGATATTAAGTCAGAATTGGTCGGCTTTCTTAGGAGTAACGCCGACATCTTTGCTTGGTTGGCGTCGGACATGCTCAGAATATAGTCGAAGGTCATCACTCATTAGCTCAAGGTGGATCTGACATACCGACTTGTCCGATAGAAGAAGAGAAGCTTTGCTGCCGAAAGACAGAAAGCAATCGATGAGGAAGTGAAGAAGCTCTGTGATGCTGGCTTCATCAGGGAAGTTCACTACCCTAAGTGTCTAGCGAATGTGGTTATGGTGAAGAAAGCCAACGGGAAGTGGAGGATTTGTGTAGATTACACCGACCTAACAAGGCCTGCCCGAAAGATAGCTTTCCAATACCCAAGATTGATCAGCTGGTGGATGCCACGGCTGGCCACCAGCTTCTTAGCTTTATGGATGCCTTCTCCGGCTACAACCAAATAAAGATGCATCCGGAGGATGAGGAGAAGATCGCCTTTGTCACCGACAAGTGTCTGTACTGTTATCAAATGATGCCCTTCAGCTTGAAGAATGCTGGTGCCACTTTTCAGAGGCTGATCAATCGAGTGTTCAAAGATCAGCTGGGCAGGAACATGGAGGCTTATGTGGATGATATGAAAGTGAAGAGTCTCCATAAGGCCGACCATATTAAGGACTTGCAGGAATCCTTCGACGCACTCAGGCACCTTCGGATGAAGCTGAACCCCATGAAGTATACTTTTGGAATAACCTCTGGCAAGTTCCTTGGGTTTTTGGTCACACAAAGAGGAATCGAAGTGAATCCCGATAAGATAAGGGCAATCACTGAGATGGCACATCCAACCAACGAATAGCAGGTGCAAGAGCTCACCGACCGAATCGCCTCTCTCAGCCATTTTATTTCTCGTTCGATTGAGAAGTCCCTGCCATTCTTCAAGACCCTGCACCAGTCGGAGGGTTTTATTTGGACTGACGAGTGTCGGTCGACTTTCGAAGCATTGAAGGAGTACTCGAAGAACCCTCCGTTGCTGGCCAAGCCGATGGAGGGGATGCCTTTATACCTTTATCTTTCAATGTCGGACAAAGCGATCGGCACCGTCCTCTTGCGAGTCAGAGAGGACGGACAGCAGAAGTCCATCTATTATATTAGCAAAGTCCTCCACGATGCTGAAACAAGATACCCCAAGATGCAAAAGCTAATATATTCTTTGGTCACGTCCGCCAAGCGGCTCTGACCATATTTCCAGGTATATTCGATTGTGGTGATGACCGACCAACCCCTCATGGCAATCCTTCGGTGCCCAGATATATTCGGTCCGCTCGCCAAGTGGGCTGTCAAGCTAGGCAAATTTCCAGCCACGATCTGCCTTGAAGGCCCAGGTAATTGCTGACTTCATTGTAGAGTGTACATGGAGACAGGAAACACCCCCTCAAATGGCCGAAGTACCTGAAGCCGATGCCATCTACAAAGCTGAACCAGCCTGGACCCTCCACGTGGACGGAGCATCCAACCATGTAGGCTGTGGGGCCGAACTAATCCTGGCCTACCCAGATGGGGAAAACCTGGAATATGCATTATATTTTTTATTTCAGGTGTCGAACAATCAGGCGGAGTACGAAGCCCTCCTCGCGGGGCTACAAATCACCAACAAACTGGGCATCGGCCGACTCAGAGTCTTCTCCGACTCCCAACTAGTGGTTAATCAAGTAAAAGGGGAGTTTGAAGCAAGGGATCCGACCCTGGCAAAATACTTAAACAAGGTACAAAACCTCATTTCTCGGTTCAGGTTTTTTGAAATCCTCCACATACCTCGTCTGCAGAACTCTTGGGCGGACGCTTTGTCAAGGTTGGCTATGGCCACCAGCGGGACTTCTGACCGAACCTTTGTGGAGCATCTGCGGCACCCTAGTATTACGGAAGAGCCAACCGAGGTCCACCAGGTGGAACATGAAACTTCTTGGATGGATCCGATCCTTACCTTCCTGGCTAAAGGAATTCTTTCGAAAGATCTGGCGGAGGCCAAGCGGATGTGCTTGATGGCCTCTAAGTATGTCATCCTCGACGGCATCCATTATAAGCGGTCATTCTCACAGTCATTGTTAAAGTGCTTAGGACCGACAGATGCCAACTACGCCCTCAGAGAAGTCCATGAAGGCATCTGTGGCGACCACCTCAGGGGAAGATCCTTATCTTACAAGATCATCTAACAGGGATACTACTGGCCTACCATTCAGAAGGACATGTCGGACTTCATCCGGAGGTGCGACGCATGTCAAAGGTACTCCTGTTGGGTTCGTGAACCAGTGCGGAAGCGTGGATTTCAAAAATTTATGAAACCAGGTCCGAACCCTAATCCCAAATCTCCTTATTAGCAATTAAAAACTATGACTACATGCATGTCCAAATTTAAACATTGTTTAAATACTAACCTCAGATTGCTATTACCAGTCTGATGCAGAAATGAACTCCAAATTGAGTAGCCTCTTGAACACACCAGGCGTCCACTTGTCCGCCCTCCGATGGTGATCCACACGGGCAGATGATCAAGACACTGACTCCTTAATTGGGTTCCTTCCAATCAAGTTCTACCCCAAGAACTTGATATATGGGCTATTGGCTAGGACTCCTCTAGCCAAACTGGGACTAAACCTTCTCTCTTACCCTTCTCCTTGTCTTCTAGCAACTTTGGCCCCTTAAGACACTCTTGTCTTAAGAATAAGCCCTTGTCCTAAAATGAGACAAGGCTTGTCTTGGAGGGAGAAGAAAATTAAGACAAGATTGTCTTAATGTAAGAAAGAAAGGAGAGGCGCCTTCTTCCTTTACCGTCGGAGAGTTTCTCTCTGACTCTCCTTCTGTTCTGAGATTCGACAGAGCCAAGGCTCTATAAAGGAATCAAAGAGGAAAGAGAGGAGGGGGAAACAATCTTCTGGAGAGGGAGAGGGAAAATAGAAGCAAGGCTTTGCTGTAGAAAATCTGGAATGATATTTATTTTATGGTGAAGTCTTCTCCTTAAATAGGCGACAGAGAGGCGCCTACCCATCTATAATCACCCTCTCACGCCCCTCTCTCCCTTCTCACGTCCTTTCCCTTCATCTCATGGCCCTTGAATTAATCTCACGGCCTTTGGGATGGGAAGACGCAAGAAAGAGTCGCGAAAAAAAAAAAAACACAGAAGGGCGCGCGCAGAAGAGAAGAGTCGCGCCCCTTCGGTATTTCTTTCACGGTAATCCCATTTTTGAAGAGTCCACGCCAAGGTGGACTCTCTTCCACGCCCCTTCAGCCAAAACGCCGATCCCTTTTTTTCTTTTCTCACGCAAAAACGCCCCTTGGAGAGAGTCCACGCGCGCGTGGACTCTTCTCCTTGCACGCGCGCGTGGGAAGAGAGGGGAAGGGGCTTAGGCGATGTGGGAAAGGGGTTTAGCCTCTTAGGTTAGCCCAATTGCTAGCCTACTATTAGCCCAATGTCTTGAATCTTCAATTAGATTCAAACTGGAATGAATTTGGATCTAAAAAAGACCAAATCGGAACCCTAACTCGAATCCGATTCAAGTAGAAGCCATGGTTTGCAACACATGCTAGTGTGTTCATCTGCAAACGAGATTTAATTCCAAATTAAATCCTTGATTGTCTGTCCTAAGTGTGTGACCCATTGGGTTCCATACCTAGCCAGCAGTGGGTCCGAGTGCAAGTTGACCTAATTTGATCAGAACTCATTCTAATCGATTTAGGTCAAATCGAGCTAACTCGAGTTTGTCAATTAGGACTCCTCCTAATTAGTGATCCAATTAAAACATTTAATTTGATCAACCCACAAGACAAGATTGACGTCTAGCAACGTGTCATGTCTACCCGGAAGATATGGAAATTCTGGTAAAATTCCAAAACTACCCTTCAGTGGAAAGTTCCCGTACAATTCGATCCTTCAATCATCTTGCATCCCGAATATAACTATGGATATGGAAACATGTCAAAACCAGCTTATACTCATTCCCAGCTCAGTCATACACTAATGATTCAATTAATTCGATATTAGAAATCATTTCTAATATCTGTACTTTGATCAAAGATTTCCTGAATCATCATCTGACCTAATTTGGCTGGATGCAATCTCCTCCTACTATGGGTGATCAATTCCTTGTTGACCTACTCATTACCTTCATATACAATTCACCATACCCAGCATCAACCTCGTGCATGAGCCAGTGTCATGATTGAGATTGAACCAAAGCATGGGTTCATGTACATAAGATATTATGGCAGTCTCAGGTCATAGGACTACTTGTACAACTCCCACTATGAGAAACATCTATTGACATGCAGCTAAGGCTCCATTAGATGTTCTCAAACTGGATCTATTCAGTGAACTCATTCGCTAATGAGCACCCACATCCTTGTATTAGTGTCCCACACAAGTGACTGTGAGAGCAGTCACCCTTTTCAGCATACATAGGATGTGCCAGTCTAACCGGAAACCCTGATCCCCAACTCAGGGTTCCTATGACTAGGAATATTCTAGATTAGGGTTTTAAGGCCTTAGATCACACTGGTATGATCTCATCATAGCCCTAGGACCATAGCCCTAATCTATGGGGTTCATCATATAATGACACAGCGAATGATGAAAAAATATTGCCTTTATTAACTTGTCAATTTACAATGGTCTGGGAGATACAAATATTGGCTTATAGGGCATAATCCTTTCAATCTCCCACTTGCACTAAAGCCAATCGCTCTTATTCTTTAACCCCATACAATCGAGGTGGCGATCAAACTCCCGCTATGGTAGAGCCTTAGTGAACGGGTCTGCTATGTTGTTCTTTGTATCCACTCTATTGATGCAGACTTCTTGTCTCTCGATTATCTCTCGGACAAGATGGAAGCGTCTCAGAATGTGCTTGGACTTGTGATGGGCTCTCGGTTCCTTAGCTTGAGCAACTGCTCCAGTGTTATCACAATAGAGTGGCACCGGGCTCTCAATCTCAGGAACTACTCCCAACTCTGTGATGAATTTCTTCATCCAGACGCTTCCTTGGCGGCTTCACTGACAGCTATGTACTCTGCCTCGGTAGTTGAGTCAGCTACAGTCTGCTGTTTAGTGCTCTTCCAACTTACTGCTCCACCATTCAAGGTAAAGACATACCCTAAAATGGATTTACTATCATCTGGGTCTGATTGAAAACTAGAGTCTGAATAGGCTTCTAGTTTAAGATCAGACCCTCCGTATATAAGAAAAATATCCTTAGTCCTTCTCAGGTACTTAAGAATATTTTTCACAGCCTTCCAGTGATCCTCTCCTGGATCAGCCTGAAATCTACTGGCTACACCCAAGGCATATGCCACATCAGGCCTGGTACATAACATAGCATACATAATCGACCCTATAGCCGAAGCATAAGGTATAGAACTCATTCTATTTCTTTCTTCAGGTGTCTTAGGAGACATCCTCTTAGAAAGATGTATGCCATGACCAATAGGTAAGTAACCTCTTTTACTTTCCTCCATGCTAAATCTTTTTAGCACCTGGTCAATGTACCTAGACTGGGATAAGCCTAGCATCCTTCTTGATCTTTCTCTATAGATCTTTATACCCAGTATATAGGATGCTTCTCCCAAGTCTTTCATGGAAAACTGTTTCGATAACCACACTTTGACTGATTGTAACATTGGGATATCATTCCCAATAAGAAGTATATCATCAACATATAGAACTAAGAAAACTATGGCACTCCCACTAGTCTTCTTGTACACACAAGGTTCATCCTCATTTTTGAAAAAATCAAATTCTTTGACTGTTTTATCAAATCGGATGTTCCAACTCCTGGATGCTTGCTTTAATCCATAAATGGGTTTCTTTAGCCTACAAACCTGATTAGGTTTAGTCTCCAAGACAAAACCTTCTGGCTGTGACATATAAACCTCTTCCTCAAGGAAACCATTGAGGAATGCAGTTTTTACATCCATTTGCCAGATCTCATAATCATGATATGCTGCTATAGCAAGCATAATCCGAATAGATTTGAGCATGGTAACAGGGGAAAATGTTTCATTATAATCTATTCCCTGTTTTTGTCTGAAACCCTTAGCCACCAATCTGGCTTTATAAGTTTCAACTTGGCCATCTGCCCCAATCTTCTTTTTATAGACCCATTTACACCCAATAGGGTTAATATCCTCTGGTGCATCAACCAAAGACCATACTTGGTTGACATACATGGAGTCCATCTCGGATCTCATGGCTTCCAGCCATCTGTCTGAGTCTCTACTCATGACTGCTTCCGTATAGGTTAGAGGCTCATCATTTTGAATGATTTGGGCTTCATTATTTTCAATTATGAACCCATACCTCTCAGGTGCCTGTCGCACCCTATCAGACCTACGGATAGGAGTGTGTTCAGGTTCTATATTAACTATGTTGTTACTTGACTAAGAAGTGTCTATTTGTAGAATTTCATTAAGTTCGATATTTCTACCAGTGCCCTTTTGTAGGATGAATTCTTTTTCCATAAAAGTGGCATGCCTACTGACCAATAACTTTTGTTCAGTAGGGTGGTAGAACAGATATCCTATACTATCTCTAGGATATCCCATAAATAGACATTTGTCTGCTCTAGCATCTAGTTTATGTCCAAAATTTCTTTTTACATAGGCTGGACATCCCCATATCTTAATATACTTAAGATTGGGCTTCTTACCTCTCCATAATTCATATGGAGTGCTAGAGACAGTTTTAGATGGTACTCTATTCAAGATATAAGTTGCTGTTTCCAAAGCATATCCCCAGAAAGAAAAAGGTAACTCCGTGAAGCACATCATGGACCGTACCATATCCAATAAAGTACGATTCCTCCTTTCAGCAACACCATTTAATTATGGTGTGTAAGGAGGAGTCCATTCAGAGATGATCCCCTTATCTTTAAGGTGATCAAGAAACTCAGTGGATAAGTACTCACCTCCTCTATCTGATCGGAGGATCTTTATACTTTTTCCTGTCTGTTTCTTTACCATACTTTGATACTCTAAAAATTTTTCAAAAGCCTCGGACTTATGTTTCATTAGATACACAAATCCATACCTTGAAAAATCATCAGTAAATGTGATGAAGTATGAGTATCCACCATAGGCTTGAGTTGTCATAGGCCCACATACATCTGTGTGTATGAGTCCCAATAACTCTTTTGTCCTTTCTCCATGTCCACTAAATGGAGTCTTGGTCATCTTACCCATGAGACATGATTCACAAGTTCCTAATGACTCATAGTCATAAGGATCAAAGAAATTTTCTTTGTATAACTTGTTAATCCTAGTCTCACTAATATGTCCAAGTCGACAATGCCAAAGTAAGGTATTGTTTACATCATCTCTTTTCCGTTTGTTAGAAACATGAAAAATATTGTCATTAGTGGAAAGAGTTAATAGACCATTGCAGAATATGCCATAAATATAATTTCATTAGATAAAAAAATTGAGCAGCCACTGCTCATTACATTCATAGTATATCCTTGTTTAAGTAACAAGGGTACAGATATGATATTTCTAATGATTTTTGGCATATAGTAACAATTCCTTAGCTCCAAGATCTTCCCTGAAGGTAACTTCAAAATATAAGTCCCTACAGCTTCTGCTTGGATGGGGTCCCCTCCAGCACCGTAGAGCTTAAAGTTACCTTCCTTCAATACTTTAAGCCCCTGAAGTCCCTGCAATGATTTGCAGATGTTATGACCACAGGCGGTTCCAACACCCAAGTATTTGAAATGGAAGAATCCAATGACAAAATAGTATGAACTTCTTTCATACCTTTTGGTGCCTCTGATGCACCAGGCTTCACACTTGCAAGGTAAACCTTGCAGTTCCTTTTCCAATGACCCGGCTTGCCACAATGAAAGCAGGTCATCTGTCCGGAGGCCTTCTTTCCTTTCTTCTTCTTAATGCCCCCTTTAGGATTCATCCTCTTACTAGAACCCTTTTTGCCTGTCTTCTTCTTATCCACAAGAAGAACTGGAGCCTTATTTTTCTTTACATGGCTCTCTGCTGTCTTCAACATATTCAACAGCTCAGGCAAGGAAGAATTAAGTTTGTTCATATGGTAATTAAGAACAAACTGTGAAAATGACTCTGGGAGTGATTGCAAGATCAAGTCTTGATTCAACTCCCCATCCATTACAAAACCTAATTGACCTAATCGAGTGATTAGATCAATTATCTTTAATACATGGTCTTGTACTGATGAACCTTCTGTCATCCTTGCACGGAACAACTGCTTAGATATTTCATATCTAGCAGTTCTACTGTGTTCTCCATAAAGCTCTTTTAAATTGAGCAGTATGGAGTTAGTATCCATGCTATCATGCTGCCTCTGCAACTCATTAGTCATAGAGGCAAGCATAAGACACTTGACAGTAAGTGAGTCATTTTGCCACATATTATATGTGGTCTTCTCCTCTTGCGAGGCATCTTCCCTTGGTGGTTTCAAAATTGGGGTATCAAGAATATAGGAAATTCTTTCTTGACTGAGTACTATTTTTAAATTTCTCAGCCAATCAACATAATTAGGCCCAGTCAATTTGTTGGCATCTAAAATACTACGGAGTGAGAGTGAAGAGGCCATTTATCTACATTTAAACAAAGAACAATACATAAGCAAACAACCATGAAATGACAATACATAATTGAATTAGGACTTTAATTTAATTATGTCTCCCACTATTTTATCGAGCATCATAACCCTCTATACGATGATCGAGAAAACCCTAATTAGTTTTTCTTAGTGGGGTTGAGATCCCAATCCCTTATAAAGGACCTTGTGTGTACACAACAAATCTTATATAAGTTCATAGGTAGGAAAACTCTCTCCAATTGTAACCCGTACAATTCTCAACTTATCCCGGCCTCTAAAATATTAATAGCCTTGTGTATACACAACAAACTATAATATTTCAGTTAAGTAAGACCCTCCATAGCCATATAGTCATGACTTTAATAGTAATACCCTTGTGTGTACACAACAAAATGTTACATTAAATCATGCCATAAACAAATAATTGTATTAGGCCAAAAAATTGTGTTAGTCACCATATTAGGTCTTGTGTGTACACAACAAACCTAGTATAGATCGTAACACAATAATGACCTATCATGAAGGAAGGCCAATAATAGTATTTTAACACCAAGCATGTTAGTCAAGAATTAAATCAATCAGATCGGCCAGGCTAGTGGAAGAGATGTGGGGGTCCCCCCGTTGTTTTCCTAGACACCAATTTAAAATTGGCCAGGTCAGACAACGAAACCAATTAAAAAACCACGATTCCCTTTACCTTCCCAGAACCACCTTTCTAGACACAGAAATGACTAATTATCCATCATGACTAATAATGCTTATCGGTTAACTATACTACCACTTAATATAATTTTAAGAGGGATTTATGCCAGCACATTCAATTAAAAGCTATCACATATATTAATACATGCTTTAAACTAAGCAAATATGTGAAATGTGTGCCATCATACTAGGACAACCATTTACCACATAATGGATACACCATTATGCCAGGGCAACCTTATTTCAGTATGATGGCTCCAGGGCTAATCATATCTCTAAGACAATTAGGGTTTCAGTGGAAAACCCTAACTGGTGGCAATCATCAAACTCATGTTCAATCAAAGACATGCATTGTGCATCAATATAAAAACTTTAACATGATACTACATCATTTAATAAAACATGAATTGAACTGCATAAGTTTTAATCCTAATAAGGAGGCTCTGATACCACTGTTGGGTTCGTGAACCAGTGCGGAAGCGTGGATTTCAAAAATTTATGAAACCAGGTCCGAACCCTAATCCCAAATCTCCTTATTAGCAATTAAAAACTATGACTACATGCATGTCCAAATTTAAACATTGTTTAAATACTAACCTCAGATTGCTATTACCAGTCTGATGCAGAAATGAACTCCAAATTGAGTAGCCTCTTGAACACACCAGGCATCCACTTGTCCGCCCTCCGATGGTGATCCACACGGGCAGATGATCAAGACACTGACTCCTTAATTGGGTTCCTTCCAATCAAGTTCTACCCCAAGAACTTGATATATGGGCTATTGGCTAGGACTCCTCTAGCCAAACTGGGACTAAACCTTCTCTCTTACCCTTCTCCTTGTCTTCTAGCAACATTGGCCCCTTAAGACACTCTTGTCTTAAGAATAAGCCCTTGTCCTAAAATGAGACAAGGCTTGTCTTGGAGGGAGAAGAAAATTAAGACAAGATTGTCTTAATGTAAGAAAGAAAGGAGAGGCGCCTTCTTCCTTAAACATCGGAGAGTTTCTCTCTGACTCTCCTTCTGTTCTGAGATTCGACAGAGCCAAGGCTCTGTAAAGGAATCAAAGAGGAAAGAGAGGAGGGGGAAACAATCTTCTGGAGAGGGAGAGGGAAAATAGAAGCAAGGCTTCGCTGTAGAAAATCTGGAATGATATTTATTTTATGGTGAAGTCTTCTCCTTAAATAGGCGACAAAGAGGCGCCTACCCATCTGTAATCACCCTCTCACGCCCCTCTCTCCCTTCTCACGTCCTTTCCCTTCATCTCACGGCCCTTGAATTAATCTCATGGCCTTTGGGATGGGAAGACGCAAGAAAGAGTCGCGAAAAAAAAAAAAAACACAGAAGGGCACGCGCAGAAGAGAAGAGTCGCGCCCCTTCGGTATTTCTTTCACGGTAATCCCGTTTTTGAAGAGTCCACGCCTAGGTGGACTCTCTTCCATGCCCCTTCAGCCAAAATGCCGATCCCTTTTTTTCTTTTCTCACGCAAAAATGCCCCTTGGAGAGAGTCCACGCGCGCGTGGACTCTTCTCCTTGCGCGCGTGCGTGGGAAGAGAGGGGAAGGGGCTTAGGCGATGTGGGAAAGGGGTTTAGCCTCTTAGGTTAGCCCAATTGCTAGCCTACAATTAGCCCAATGTCTTGAATCTTCAATTAGATTCAAACCGGAATGAATTTGGATCTAAAAAAGACCAAATCGGAACCCTAACTCGAATCCGATTCAAGTAGAAGCCATGGTTTGCAACACATGCTAGTGTGTTCATCTGCAAACGAGATTTAATTCCAAATTAAATCCTTGATTATCTGTCCTAAGTGTGTGACCCATTGGGTTCCATACCTAGCCAGCAGTGGATCCGAGTGCAAGTTGACCTAATTTGATCAGAACTCATTCTAATCGATTTAGGTCAAATCGAGCTAACTCGAGTTAGTCAATTAGGACTCCTCCTAATTAGTGATCCAATTAAACCATTTAATTTGATCAACCCACAAGACAAGATTGACGTCTAGCAATGTGTCATGTCTACCCGGAAGATATGGAAATTCTGGTGAAATCCCAAAACTACCCTTCAGTGGAAAGTTCCCGTACAATTCGATCCTTCAATCATCTTGCATCCCGAATATAACTATGGATATGGAAACATGTCAAAACCAGCTTATACTCATTCCCAGCTCAGTCATACACTAATGATTCAATTAATTCGATATTAGAAATGATTTCTAATATCTGTACTTTGATCAAAGATTTCCTGAATCATCATCAGACCTAATTTGGCTGGATGCAATCTCCTCCTACTATGAGTGATCAATTCCTTGTTGACCTACTCATTACCTTCATATACAATTCACCATACCCAGCATCAACCTCGTTCATGAGCCAGTGTCATGATTGAGATTGAACCAAAGCATGGGTTCATGTACATAAGGTATTATGGCAGTCTCAGGTCATAGGACTACTTGTACAACTCCCACTATAAGAAACATCTATTGACATGCAGCTAAGGCTCCATTAGATGTTCTCAAACTGGATCTATTCAGTGAACTCATTCGCTAATGAGCACCCACATCCTTGTATTAGTGTCCCACACAAGTGACTGTGAGAGCAGTCACCCTTTTCAGCATACATAGGATGTGCCAGTCTAACCGGAAACCCTGATCCCCAACTCAGGGTTCCTATGACTAGGAATATTCTAGATTAGGGTTTTAAGGCCTTAGATCTCACTGGTATGATCTCATCATAGCCCTAGGACCATAGCCCTAATCTATGGGGTTCATCATATAATGACACAGCGAATGATGAAAAAATATTGCCTTTATTAACTTGTCAATTTACAATGGTCTGGGAGATACAAATATTGGCTTATAGGGCATAATCCTTTCAATCTCCCACTTGCACTAAAGCCAATCGCTCTTATTCTTTAACCCCATACAATCGAGGTGGCGATCAAACTCCCGCTGTGGTAGAGCCTTAGTGAACGGGTCTGCTATGTTGTTCTTTGTATCCACTCTATTGATGCAGACTTCTTGTCTCTCGATTATCTCTCGGACAAGATGGAAGCGTCTCAGAATGTGCTTGGACTTGTGATGGGCTCTCGGTTCCTTAGCTTGAGCAACTGCTCCAGTGTTATCACAATAGAGTGGCACCGGGCTCTCAATCTCAGGAACTACTCCCAACTCTATGATGAATTTCTTCATCCAGACGCTTCCTTGGCGGCTTCACTGACAGCTATGTACTCTGCCTCGGTAGTTGAGTCAGCTACAGTCTGCTGTTTAGTGCTCTTCCAACTTACTGCTCCACCATTCAAGGTAAAGACATACCCTAAAATGGATTTACTATCATCTGGGTCTGATTGAAAACTAGAGTCTGAATAGGCTTCTAGTTTAAGATCAGACCCTCCGTATATAAGAAAAATATCCTTAGTCCTTCTCAGGTACTTAAGAATATTTTTCACAGCCTTCCAGTGATCCTCTCCTGGATCAGCCTGAAATCTACTGGCTACACCCAAGGCATATGCCACATCAGGCCTGGTACATAACATAGCATACATAATCGACCCTATAGCCGAAGCATAAGGTATAGAACTCATTCTATTTCTTTCTTCAAGTGTCTTAGGAGACATCCTCTTAGAAAGATGTATGCCATGACCAATAGGTAAGTAACCTCTTTTACTTTCCTCCATGCTAAATCTTTTAGCACCTGGTCAATGTACCTAGACTGGGATAAGCCTAGCATCCTTCTTGATCTTTCTCTATAGATCTTTATACCCAGTATATAGGATGCTTCTCCCAAGTCTTTCATGGAAAACTGTTTCGATAACCACACTTTGACTGATTGTAACATTGGGATATCATTCCCAATAAGAAGTATATCATCAACATATAGAACTAAGAAAACTATGGCACTCCCACTAGTCTTCTTGTACACACAAGGTTCATCCTCATTTTTGAAAAAATCAAATTCTTTGACTGTTTTATCAAATCGGATGTTCCAACTCCTGGATGCTTGCTTTAATCCATAAATGGATTTCTTTAGCCTACATACCTGATTAGGTTTAGTCTCCAAGACAAAACCTTCTGGCTGTGACATATAAACCTCTTCCTCAAGGAAACCATTGAGGAATGCAGTTTTTATATCCATTTGCCAGATCTCATAATCATGATAAGCTGCTATAGCAAGCATAATCCGAATAGATTTGAGCATGGCAACAGGGGAAAATGTTTCATCATAATCTATTCCCTGTTTTTGTCTGAAACCCTTAGCCACCAATCTGGCTTTATAGGTTTCAACTTGGCCATCTGCCCCAATCTTCTTTTTATAGACCCATTTACACCCAATAGGGTTAATATCCTCTGGTGCATCAACCAAAGACCATACTTGGTTGACATACATGGAGTCCATCTCGGATCTCATGGCTTCCAGCCATCTGTCTGAGTCTCTACTCATGACTACTTCCGTATAGGTTAGAGGCTCATCATTTTGAATGATTTGGGCTTCATTATTTTCAATTATGAACCCATACCTCTCAGGTGCCTGTCGCACCCTATCAGACCTACGGATAGGAGTGTCTTCAGGTTCTATATTAACTATGTTGTTACTTGACTAAGAAGTGTCTATTTGTAGAATTTCATTAAGTTCGATATTTCTACCAGTGCCCTTTTGTAGGATGAATTCTTTTTCCATAAAAGTGGCATGCCTACTGACCAATAACTTTTGTTCAGTAGGGTGGTAGAACAGATATCCTATACTATCTCTAGGATATCCCATAAATAGACATTTGTCTGCTCTAGCATCTAGTTTATGTCCAAAATTTCTTTTTATATAGGCTGGACATCCCCATATCTTAATATACTTAAGATTGGGCTTCTTACCTCTCCATAATTCATATGGAGTGCTAGAGACAGTTTTGGATGGTACTCTATTCAAGATATAAGTTGCTGTTTCCAAAGCATATCCCCAGAAAGAAAAAGGTAACTCCGTGAAGTACATCATGGACCGTACCATATCCAATAAAGTACGATTCCTCCTTTCAGCAACACCATTTAATTGTGGTGTGTAAGGAGGAGTCCATTCAGAGATGATCCCCTTATCTTTAAGGTGATCAAGAAACTCAGTGGATAAGTACTCACCTCCTCTATCTGATCGGAGGATCTATATACTTTTTCCTGTCTGTTTCTCTACCATACTTTGATACTCTAAAATTTTTCAAAAGCCTCGGACTTATGTTTCATTAGATACACAAATCCATACCTTGAAAAATCATCAGTAAATGTGATGAAGTATGAGTATCCACCATAGGCTTGAGTTGTCATAAGCCCACATACATCTGTGTGTATGAGTCCCAATAACTCTTTTGACCTTTCTCCATGTCCACTAAATGGAATCTTGGTCATCTTACCCATGAGACATGATTCACAAGTTCCTAATGACTCATAGTCATAAGGATCAAAGAAATTTTCTTTGTATAACTTGTTAATCCTAGTCTCACTAATATGTCCAAGTCGACAATGCCAAAGTAAGGTATTGTTTACATCATCTCTTTTCCGTTTGTTAGAAACATGAAAAATATTGTCATTAGTGGAAAGAGTTAATAGACCATTGCAGAATATGCCATAACATATAATTTCATTAGATAAAGAAATTGAGCAGCCACTGCTCATTACATTCATAGTATATCCTTGTTTAAGTAACAAGGGTACAGATATGATATTTCTAATGATTTTTGGCATATAGTAACAATTCCTTAGCTCCAAGATCTTCCCTGAAGGTAACTTCAAAATATAAGTCCCTACAGCTTCTGCTTGGATGGGGTCCCCTCCAGCACCGTAGAGCTCAAAGTTACCTTCCTTCAATACTTTAAGCCCCTGAAGTCCCTGCAATGATTTGCAGATGTTATGACCACAGGCGGTATCCAACACCCAAGTATTTGAAATGGAAGAATCCAATGACAAAATAGTATGAACTTCTTTCATACTTTTGGTGCCTCTGATGCACCAGGCTTCACACTTGCAAGGTAAACCTTGCAGTTCCTTTTCCAATGACCCGGCTTGCCACAATGAAAGCAGGTCATCTGTCCGGAGGCCTTCTTTCCTTTCTTCTTCTTAATGCCCCCTTTGGGATTCATCCTCTTACTGGAACCCTTTTTGCCTGTCTTCTTCTTATCCACAAGAAGAACTGGAGCCTTATTTTTCTTTACATGGCTCTCTGCTGTCTTCAACAAATTCAACAGCTCAGGCAAGGAAGAATTAAGTTTGTTCATATGGTAATTAAGAACAAACTGTGAAAATGACTCTGGGAGTGATTGCAAGATCAAGTCTTGATTCAACTCCCCATCCATTACAAAACCTAATTGACCTAATCGAGTGATTAGATCAATTATCTTTAATACATGGTCTTGTACTGATGAACCTTCTGTCATCCTTGCACGGAATAACTGCTTAGATATTTCATATCTAGCAGTTCTATTGTGTTCTCCATAAAGCTCTTTTAAATTAAGCAGTATGGAGTTAGTATCATGCTATCATGCTGCCTCTGCAACTCATTAGTCATAGAGGCAAGCATAAGACACTTGACAGTAAGTGAGTCATTTTGCCACATATTATATGTGGTCTTCTCCTCTTGCGAGGCATCTTCCCTTGGTGGTTCCAAAATTGGGGTATCAAGAATATAGGAAATTCTTTCTTGACTGAGTACTATTTTTAAATTTCTCAGCCAATCAACATAATTAGGCCCAGTCAATTTGTTGGCATCTAAAATACTACGGAGTGAGAGTGAAGAGGCCATTTATCTACATTTAAACAAAGAACAATACATAAGCAAACAACCATGAAATGACAATACATAATTGAATTAGGACTTTAATTTAATTATGTCTCCCACTATTTTATCGAGCATCATAACCCTCTATACGATGATCGAGAAAACCCTAATTAGTTTTTCTTAGTGGGGTTGAGATCCCAATCCCTTATAAAGGACCTTGTGTGTGCACAACAAATCTTATATAAGTTCATAGGTAGGAAAACTCTCTCCAATTGTAACCCGTACAATTCTCAACTTATCTCGGCCTCTAAAATATTAATAGCCTTGTGTATACACAACAAACTATAATATTTCAGTTAAGTAAGACCCTCCATAGCCATATAGTCATGACTTTAATAGTAATACCCTTGTGTGTACACAACAAAATATTACATTAAATCATGCCATAAACAAATAATTGTATTAGGCCAAAAATTGTGTTAGTCACCATATTAGGTCTTGTGTGTACACAACAAACCTAGTATAGATCGTAACACAATAATGACCTATCATGAAGGAAGGCCAATAATAGTATTTTAACACCAAGCATGTTAGTCAAGAATTAAATCAATCAGATCGGCCAGGCTAGTGGAAGAGATGTGGGGGTCCCCCCATTATTTTCCTAGACACCAATTTAAAATTGGCCAGGTCAGACAACGAAACCAATTAAAAAACCACGATTCCCTTTACCTTCCCAGAACCACCTTTCTAGACACCGAAATGACTAATTATCCATCATGACTAATAATGCTTATCGGTTAACTATACTACCACTTAATATAATTTTAAGAGGGATTTATGCAATGCCAGCACATTCAATTAAAAGCTATCACATATATTAATACATGCTTTAAACTAAGCAAATATGTGAAATGTGTGCCATCATACTAGGACAACCATTTACCACATAATGGATACACCATTATGCCAGGGCAACCTTATTTCAGTATGATGGCTCCAGGGCTAATCATATCTCTAAGACAATTAGGGTTTCAGTGGAAAACCCTAACTGGTGGCAATCATCAAACTCATGTTCAATCAAAGACATGCATTGTGCATCAATATAAAAACTTTAACATGATACTACATCATTTAATAAAACATGAATTGAACTGCATAAGTTTTAATCCTAATAAGGAGGCTCTGATACCACTGTTGGGTTCGTGAACCAGTGCGGAAGCGTGGATTTCAAAAATTTATGAAACCAGGTCCGAACCCTAATCCCAAATCTCCTTATTAGCAATTAAAAACTATGACTACATGCATGTCCAAATTTAAACATTGTTTAAATACTAACCTCAGATTGCTATTACCAGTCTGATGCAGAAATGAACTCCAAATTGAGTAGCCTCTTGAACACACCAGGCATCCACTTGTCCGCCCTCCGATGGTGATCCACACGGGCAGATGATCAAGACACTGACTCCTTAATTGGGTTCCTTCCAATCAAGTTCTACCCCAAGAACTTGATATATGGGCTATTGGCTAGGACTCCTCTAGCCAAACTGGGACTAAACCTTCTCTCTTACCCTTCTCCTTGTCTTCTAGCAACATTGGCCCCTTAAGACACTCTTGTCTTAAGAATAAGCCCTTGTCCTAAAATGAGACAAGGCTTGTCTTGGAGGGAGAAGAAAATTAAGACAAGATTGTCTTAATGTAAGAAAGAAAGGAGAGGCGCCTTCTTCCTTAAACATCGGAGAGTTTCTCTCTGACTCTCCTTCTGTTCTGAGATTCGACAGAGCCAAGGCTCTGTAAAGGAATCAAAGAGGAAAGAGAGGAGGGGGAAACAATCTTCTGGAGAGGGAGAGGGAAAATAGAAGCAAGGCTTCGCTGTAGAAAATCTGGAATGATATTTATTTTATGGTGAAGTCTTCTCCTTAAATAGGCGACAGAGAGGCGCCTACCCATCTGTAATCACCCTCTCACGCCCCTCTCTCCCTTCTCACGTCCTTTCCCTTCATCTCACGGCCCTTGAATTAATCTCACGGCCTTTGGGATGGGAAGACGCAAGAAAGAGTCGCGAAAAAAAAAAAAACACAGAAGGGCACGCGCAGAAGAGAAGAGTCGCGCCCCTTCGGTATTTCTTTCACGGTAATCCCATTTTTGAAGAGTCCACGCCTAGGTGGACTCTCTTCCACGCCCCTTCAGCCAAAATGCCGATCCCTTTTTTTCTTTTCTCACGCAAAAATGCCCCTTGGAGAGAGTCCACGCGCGCGTGGACTCTTCTCCTTGCGCGCGTGCGTGGGAAGAGAGGGGAAGGGGCTTAGGCGATGTGGGAAAGGGGTTTAGCCTCTTAGGTTAGCCCAATTGCTAGCCTACTATTAGCCCAATGTCTTGAATCTTCAATTAGATTCAAACCGGAATGAATTTGGATCTAAAAAAGACCAAATCGGAACCCTAACTCGAATCCGATTCAAGTAGAAGCCATGGTTTGCAACACATGCTAGTGTGTTCATCTGCAAACGAGATTTAATTCCAAATTAAATCCTTGATTATCTGTCCTAAGTGTGTGACCCATTGGGTTCCATACCTAGCCAGCAGTGGGTCCGAGTGCAAGTTGACCTAATTTGATCAGAACTCATTCTAATCGATTTAGGTCAAATCGAGCTAACTCGAGTTAGTCAATTAGGACTCCTCCTAATTAGTGATCCAATTAAACCATTTAATTTGATCAACCCACAAGACAAGATTGACGTCTAGCAATGTGTCATGTCTACCCGGAAGATATGGGAATTCTGGTGAAATTCCAAAACTACCCTTCAGTGGAAAGTTCCCGTACAATTCGATCCTTCAATCATCTTGCATCCCGAATATAACTATGGATATGGAAACATGTCAAAACCAGCTTATACTCATTCCCAGCTCAGTCATACACTAATGATTCAATTAATTCGATATTAGAAATGATTTCTAATATCTGTACTTTGATCAAAGATTTCCTGAATCATCATCAGACCTAATTTGGCTGGATGCAATCTCCTCCTACTATGAGTGATCAATTCCTTGTTGACCTACTCATTACCTTCATATACAATTCACCATACCCAGCATCAACCTCGTTCATGAGCCAGTGTCATGATTGAGATTGAACCAAAGCATGGGTTCATGTACATAAGGTATTATGGCAGTCTCAGGTCATAGGACTACTTGTACAACTCCCACTATGAGAAACATCTATTGACATGCAGCTAAGGCTCCATTAGATGTTCTCAAACTGGATCTATTCAGTGAACTCATTCGCTAATGAGCACCCACATCCTTGTATTAGTGTCCCACACAAGTGACTGTGAGAGCAGTCACCCTTTTCAGCATACATAGGATGTGCCAGTCTAACCGGAAACCCTGATCCCCAACTCAGGGTTCCTATGACTAGGAATATTCTAGATTAGGGTTTTAAGGCCTTAGATCTCACTGGTATGATCTCATCATAGCCCTAGGACCATAGCCCTAATCTATGGGGTTCATCATATAATGACACAGCGAATGATGAAAAAATATTGCCTTTATTAACTTGTCAATTTACATGGTCTGGGAGATACAAATATTGGCTTATAGGGCATAATCCTTTCAATCTCCCACTTGCACTAAAGCCAATCGCTCTTATTCTTTAACCCCATACAATCGAGGTGGCGATCAAACTCCCGCTGTGGTAGAGCCTTAGTGAACGGGTCTGCTATGTTGTTCTTTGTATCCACTCTATTGATGCAGACTTCTTGTCTCTCGATTATCTCTCGGACAAGATGGAAGCGTCTCAGAATGTGCTTGGACTTGTGATGGGCTCTCGGTTCCTTAGCTTGAGCAACTGCTCCAGTGTTATCACAATAGAGTGGCACCGGGCTCTCAATCTCAGGAACTACTCCCAACTCTATGATGAATTTCTTCATCCAGACGCTTCCTTGGCGGCTTCACTGACAGCTATGTACTCTGCCTCGGTAGTTGAGTCAGCTACAGTCTGCTGTTTAGTGCTCTTCCAACTTACTGCTCCACCATTCAAGGTAAAGACATACCCTAAAATGGATTTACTATCATCTGGGTCTGATTGAAAACTAGAGTCTGAATAGGCTTCTAGTTTAAGATCAGACCCTCCGTATATAAGAAAAATATCCTTAGTCCTTCTCAGGTACATAAGAATATTTTTCACAGCCTTCCAGTGATCCTCTCCTGGATCAGCCTAAATCTACTGGCTACACCCAAGGCATATGCCACATCAGGCCTGGTACATAACATAGCATACATAATCGACCCTATAGCCGAAGCATAAGGTATAGAACTCATTCTATTTCTTTCTTCAGGTGTCTTAGGAGACATCCTCTTAGAAAGATGTATGCCATGACCAATAGGTAAGTAACCTCTTTTACTTTCCTCCATGCTAAATCTTTTTAGCACCTGGTCAATGTACCTAGACTGGGATAAGCCTAGCATCCTTCTTGATCTTTCTCTATAGATCTTTATACCCAGTATATAGGATGCTTCTCCCAAGTCTTTCATGGAAAACTGTTTCGATAACCACACTTTGACTGATTGTAACATTGGGATATCATTCCCAATAAGAAGTATATCATCAACATATAGAACTAAGAAAACTATGGCACTCCCACTAGTCTTCTTGTACACACAAGGTTCATCCTCATTTTTGAAAAAATCAAATTCTTTGACTGTTTTATCAAATCGGATGTTCCAACTCCTGGATGCTTGCTTTAATCCATAAATGGATTTCTTTAGCCTACATACCTGATTAGGTTTAGTCTCCAAGACAAAACCTTCTGGCTGTGACATATAAACCTCTTCCTCAAGGAAACCATTGAGGAATGCAGTTTTTACATCCATTTGCCAGATCTCATAATCATGATATGCTGCTATAGCAAGCATAATCCGAATAGATTTGAGCATGGCAACAGGGGAAAATGTTTCATCATAATCTATTCCCTGTTTTTGTCTGAAACCCTTAGCCACCAATCTGGCTTTATAAGTTTCAACTTGGCCATCTGCCCCAATCTTCTTTTTATAGACCCATTTACACCCAATAGGGTTAATATCCTCTGGTGCATCAACCAAAGACCATACTTGGTTGACATACATGGAGTCCATCTCGGATCTCATGGCTTCCAGCCATCTGTCTGAGTCTCTACTCATGACTGCTTCCGTATAGGTTAGAGGCTCATCATTTTGAATGATTTGGGCTTCATTATTTTCAATTATGAACCCATACCTCTCAGGTGCCTGTCGCACCCTATCAGACCTACGGATAGGAGTGTGTTCAGGTTCTATATTAACTATGTTGTTACTTGACTGAGAAGTGTCTATTTGTTGAATTTCATTAAGTTCGATATTTCTACCAGTGCCCTTTTGTAGGATGAATTCTTTTTCCATAAAAGTGGCATGCCTACTGACCAATAACTTTTGTTCAGTAGGGTGGTAGAACAGATATCCTATACTATCTCTAGGATATCCCATAAATAGACATTTGTCTGCTCTAGCATCTAGTTTATGTCCAAAATTTCTTTTTACATAGGCTGGACATCCCCATATCTTAATATACTTAAGATTGGGCTTCTTACCTCTCCATAATTCATATGGAGTGCTAGAGACAGTTTTAGATGGTACTCTATTCAAGATATAAGTTGCTGTTTCCAAAGCATATCCCCAGAAAGAAAAAGGTAACTCCGTGAAGCACATCATGGACCGTACCATATCCAATAAAGTACGATTCCTCCTTTCAGCAACACCATTTAATTGTGGTGTGTAAGGAGGAGTCCATTCAGAGATGATCCCCTTATCTTTAAGGTGATCAAGAAACTCAGTGGATAAGTACTCACCTCCTCTATCTGATCGGAGGATCTATATACTTTTTCCTGTCTGTTTCTCTACCATACTTTGATACTCTAAAAATTTTTCAAAAGCCTCGGACTTATGTTTCATTAGATACACAAATCCATACCTTGAAAAATCATCAGTAAATGTGATGAAGTATGAGTATCCACCATAGGCTTGAGTTGTCATAAGCCCACATACATCTGTGTGTATGAGTCCCAATAACTCTTTTGTCCTTTCTCCATGTCCACTAAATGGAGTCTTGGTCATCTTACCCATGAGACATGATTCACAAGTTCCTAATGACTCATAGTCATAAGGATCAAAGAAATTTTCTTTGTATAACTTGTTAATCCTAGTCTCACTAATATGTCCAAGTCGACAATGCCAAAGTAAGGTATTGTTTACATCATCTCTTTTCCGTTTGTTAGAAACATGAAAAATATTGTCATTAGTGGAAAGAGTTAATAGACCATTGCAGAATATGCCATAACATATAATTTCATTAGATAAAGAAATTGAGCAGCCACTGCTCATTACATTCATAGTATATCCTTGTTTAAGTAACAAGGGTACAGATATGATATTTCTAATGATTTTTGGCATATAGTAACAATTCCTTAGCTCCAAGATCTTCCCTGAAGGTAACTTCAAAATATAAGTCCCTACAGCTTCTGCTTGGATGGGGTCCCCTCCAGCACCGTAGAGCTCAAAGTTACCTTCCTTCAATACTTTAAGCCCCTGAAGTCCCTGCAATGATTTGCAGATGTTATGACCACAGGCGGTATCCAACACCCAAGTATTTGAAATGGAAGAATCCAATGACAAAATAGTATGAACTTCTTTCATACCTTTTGGTGCCTCTGATGCACCAGGCTTCACACTTGCAAGGTAAACCTTGCAGTTCCTTTTCCAATGACCCGGCTTGCCACAATGAAAGCAGGTCATCTGTCCGGAGGCCTTCTTTCCTTTCTTCTTCTTAATGCCCCCTTTGGGATTCATCCTCTTACTGGAACCCTTTTTGCCTGTCTTCTTCTTATCCACAAGAAGAACTGGAGCCTTATTTTTCTTTACATGGCTCTCTGCTGTCTTCAACATATTCAACAGCTCAGGCAAGGAAGAATTAAGTTTGTTCATATGGTAATTAAGAACAAACTGTGAAAATGACTCTGGGAGTGATTGCAAGATCAAGTCTTGATTCAACTCCCCATCCATTACAAAACCTAATTGACCTAATCGAGTGATTAGATCAATTATCTTTAATACATGGTCTTGTACTGATGAACCTTCTGTCATCCTTGCACGGAATAACTGCTTAGATATTTCATATCTAGCAGTTCTACTGTGTTCTCCATAAAGCTCTTTTAAATTAAGCAGTATGGAGTTAGTATCAATGCTATCATGCTGCCTTTGCAACTCATTAGTCATAGAGGCAAGCATAAGACACTTGACAGTAAGTGAGTCATTTTGCCACATATTATATGTGGTCTTCTCCTCTTGCGAGGCATCTTCCCTTGGTGGTTCCAAAATTGGGGTATCAAGAATATAGGAAATTCTTTCTTGACTGAGTACTATTTTTAAATTTCTCAGCCAATCAACATAATTAGGCCCAGTCAATTTGTTGGCATCTAAAATACTACGGAGTGAGAGTGAAGAGGCCATTTATCTACATTTAAACAAAGAACAATACATAAGCAAACAACCATGAAATGACAATACATAATTGAATTAGGACTTTAATTTAATTATGTCTCCCACTATTTTATCGAGCATCATAACCCTCTATACGATGATCGAGAAAACCCTAATTAGTTTTTCTTAGTGGGGTTGAGATCCCAATCCCTTATAAAGGACCTTGTGTGTACACAACAAATCTTATATAAGTTCATAGGTAGGAAAACTCTCTCCAATTGTAACCCGTACAATTCTCAACTTATCCCGGCCTCTAAAATATTAATAGCCTTGTGTATACACAACAAACTATAATATTTCAGTTAAGTAAGACCCTCCATAGCCATATAGTCATGACTTAAATAGTAACACCCTTGTGTGTACACAACAAAATATTACATTAAATCATGCCATAAACAAATAATTGTATTAGGCCAAAAATTGTGTTAGTCACCATATTAGGTCTTGTGTGTACACAACAAACCTAGTATAGATCGTAACACAATAATGACCTATCATGAAGGAAGGCCAATAATAGTATTTTAACACCAAGCATGTTAGTCAAGAATTAAATCAATCAGATCGGCCAGGCTAGTGGAAGAGATGTGGGGGTCCCCCCATTGTTTTCCTAGACACCAATTTAAAATTGGCCAGGTCAGACAACGAAACCAATTAAAAAACCACGATTCCCTTTACCTTCCCAGAACCACCTTTCTAGACACCGAAATGACTAATTATCCATCATGACTAATAATGCTTATCGGTTAACTATACTACCACTTAATATAATTTTAAGAGGGATTTATGCAATGCCAGCACATTCAATTAAAAGCTATCACATATATTAATACATGCTTTAAACTAAGCAAATATGTGAAATGTGTGCCATCATACTAGGACAACCATTTACCACATAATGGATACACCATTATGCCAGGGCAACCTTATTTCAGTATGATGGCTCCAGGGCTAATCATATCTCTAAGACAATTAGGGTTTCAGTGGAAAACCCTAACTGGTGGCAATCATCAAACTCATGTTCAATCAAAGACATGCATTGTGCATCAATATAAAAACTTTAACATGATACTACATCATTTAATAAAACATGAATTGAACTGCATAAGTTTTAATCCTAATAAGGAGGCTCTGATACCACTGTTGGGTTCGTGAACCAGTGCGGAAGCGTGGATTTCAAAAATTTATGAAACCAGGTCCGAACCCTAATCCCAAATCTCCTTATTAGCAATTAAAAACTATGACTACATGCATGTCCAAATTTAAACATTGTTAAATACTAACCTCAGATTGCTATTACCAGTCTGATGCAGAAATGAACTCCAAATTGAGTAGCCTCTTGAACACACCAGGCGTCCACTTGTCCGCCCTCCGATGGTGATCCACACGGGCAGATGATCAAGACACTGACTCCTTAATTGGGTTCCTTCCAATCAAGTTCTACCCCAAGAACTTGATATATGGGCTATTGGCTAGGACTCCTCTAGCCAAACTGGGACTAAACCTTCTCTCTTACCCTTCTCCTTGTCTTCTAGCAACTTTGGCCCCTTAAGACACTCTTGTCTTAAGAATAAGCCCTTGTCCTAAAATGAGACAAGGCTTGTCTTGGAGGGAGAAGAAAATTAAGACAAGATTGTCTTAATGTAAGAAAGAAAGGAGAGGCGCCTTCTTCCTTTACCGTCGGAGAGTTTCTCTCTGACTCTCCTTCTGTTCTGAGATTCGACAGAGCCAAGGCTCTGTAAAGGAATCAAAGAGGAAAGAGAGGAGGGGGAAACAATCTTCTGGAGAGGGAGAGGGAAAATAGAAGCAAGGCTTTGCTGTAGAAAATCTGGAATGATATTTATTTTATGGTGAAGTCTTCTCCTTAAATAGGCGACAGAGAGGCGCCTACCCATCTGTAATCACCCTCTCACGCCCCTCTCTCCCTTCTCACGTCCTTTCCCTTCATCTCACGGCCCTTGAATTAATCTCACGGCCTTTGGGATGGGAAGACGCAAGAAAGAGTCGCGAAAAAAAAAAAAACACAGAAGGGCGCGCGTAGAAGAGAAGAGTCGCGCCCCTTCGGTATTTCTTTCACGGTAATCCCATTTTTGAAGAGTCCACGCCTAGGTGGACTCTCTTCCACGCCCCTTCAGCCAAAATGCCGATCCCTTTTTTTCTTTTCTCACGCAAAAACGCCCCTTGGAGAGAGTCCACGCGCGCGTGGACTCTTCTCCTTGCGCGCGTGCGTGGGAAGAGAGGGGAAGGGGCTTAGGCAATGTGGGAAAGGGGTTTAGCCTCTTAGGTTAGCCCAATTGCTAGCCTACTATTAGCCCAATGTCTTGAATCTTCAATTAGATTCAAACCGGAATGAATTTGGATCTAAAAAAGACCAAATCGGAACCCTAACTCGAATCCGATTCAAGTAGAAGCCATGGTTTGCAACACATGCTAGTGTGTTCATCTGCAAACGAGATTTAATTCCAAATTAAATCCTTGATTATCTGTCCTAAGTGTGTGACCCATTGGGTTCCATACCTAGCCAGCAGTGGGTCCGAGTGCAAGTTGACCTAATTTGATCAGAACTCATTCTAATCGATTTAGGTCAAATCGAGCTAACTCGAGTTAGTCAATTAGGACTCCTCCTAATTAGTGATCCAATTAAACCATTTAATTTGATCAACCCACAAGACAAGATTGACGTCTAGCAATGTGTCATGTCTACCCGAAGATATGGAAATTCTGGTGAAATTCCAAAACTACCCTTCAGTGGAAAGTTCCCGTACAATTCGATCCTTCAATCATCTTGCATCCCGAATATAACTATGGATATGGAAACATGTCAAAACCAGCTTATACTCATTCCCAGCTCAGTCATACACTAATGATTCAATTAATTCAATATTAGAAATCATTTCTAATATCTGTACTTTGATCAAAGATTTCCTGAATCATCATCTGACATAATTTGGCTGGATGCAATCTCCTCCTACTATGAGTGATCAATTCCTTGTTGACCTACTCATTACCTTCATATACAATTCACCATACCCAGCATCAACCTCGTGCATGAGCCAGTGTCATGATTGAGATTGAACCAAAGCATGGGTTCATGTACATAAGGTATTATGGCAGTCTCACGTCATAGGACTACTTGTACAACTCCCACTATGAGAAACATCTATTGACATGCAGCTAAGGCTCCATTAGATGTTCTCAAACTGGATCTATTCAGTGAACTCATTCGCTAATGAGCACCCACATCCTTGTATTAGTGTCCCACACAAGTGACTGTGAGAGCAGTCACCCTTTTCAGCATACATAGGATGTGCCAGTCTAACCGGAAACCCTGATCCCCAACTCAGGGTTCCTATGACTAGGAATATTCTAGATTAGGGTTTTAAGGCCTTAGATCTCACTGGTATGATCTCATCATAGCCCTAGGACCATAGCCCTAATCTATGGGGTTCATCATATAATGACACAGCGAATGATGAAAAAATATTGCCTTTATTAACTTGTCAATTTACAATGGTCTGGGAGATACAAATATTGGCTTATAGGGCATAATCCTTTCAACTCCATCATTCAAATGTGACCCACCAGTGAGTTGACTCCGATCACCACCCCATGGTCGTTCGCACAGTAAGGGATGGATATCTTGGGACCCTTTCCCCCGACCACCGGGCAACGAAAATTTTTGCTTGTGGCCATCGACTATTTTACCAAGTGGGTGGAGGCCGAACCACTAGCATAGATAACGGAGGCCAAGGTGGAGAACTTCGTCTAGAACAATATCATCTTTCGATTTGGCATTCCCCGGATGATTATTACCGACAATAGAAGATAGTTTGAAAACTCTAAATTTCAAGACTTTTGTCAGCAATATCATGTCTCTCACCGACTTACATCGGTCGGTCACCCTTAGTGCAATGGAGAGGCTGAAGTCACCAACCGGACGATCTTGCATGGGCTGAAGACCAGGCTTAATGAGGCAAAGGGACTTTGGGTGGATGAACTCCACTCAGTATTATGGGCATATCGGACGACCGCCAGAGCGTCGACTGGCGAAACTCCATTCAACCTCACTTATGGAAGTGAAGCTATCATCCCTATTACGACCTCTCTTCAATCTTTCCAGATTGACCACTAGGCCGAACCGGCCAACTCCGAGTAGCGAAGGGCTGACCTGGACTTGCTTGAAGAAACTAGACTTCGGGCAAGCATGAAGATGGCGGTATTCCATCAGAAGATGGTGAAATATTACAACTCGCGAGTCAAAGCAAGAGCTTTTTAGGTCGGAGACCTGGTCCTATGGAAAACCAAAGTTTTGAGGCCGACCGAGTAAGGCAAGCTTTCCCCAAATTAGGAGGGACCTTATCGGATCGTTGAAGTGGTTCGAGCCGGCACCTATCGACTTGAATTTTTGGACGGACGATAGATGGCGCATGCGTGGAATGTAGACAACCTCCGTAAGTATTATCAATGAAGTCTGCATTACTTCTACGAACCACTTCCAAATGTCCGACTCTGGTCGACAAAGGCTCTAGGGCAGCCCACTTTCGAAAGTTCGACTCCGGTCGGCAAAGGCTCTAGGGCAGCCCACTTCGAAAGTCTGACTCCGGTCGATAGAGGCTCTAGGGCAGCCCACTTCCGAAAGTCTGACTTCGGTCGGCAAAGGCTCTAGGGTAGCCCACTTCCGAAAGTTTGACTCTGGTCGACAAAGGCTCTAGGGCAGCCCACTTCCAAAAGTCTGACTCCGGTCAGCAAAGGCTCTAGGGCAGCCCACTTTCGAAAGTCCGACTCCGGTCGGCAAAGGCTCTAGGGCAGCCCACTTCCGAAAATCTGACTCCGGTCGGCAGAGGCTCTAGGGCAACCCACTTTCGAAAGTCTGTCTCCGGTCGGCAGAGGCTCTAGGGCAGCCCACTTCCAAAAATCCAACTCCGGTCGGCAGAGGCTCTATGGCAGCCCAATCTGAACAAGCCAACGAACCAACACTTAGGTTGAAATTCCTAAGCTTGTTGCTTCGGCCTGAGCTAAAATCTAATCGCTGCCTCAACTGCTTCTAGGTTCGACAAGCCGATGGACCAACATGTGGTTGAAATTCCTAAGCTCATTGCTCCGGCCTGAGCTGAAATCCGATCGCTGCCTCAACTACTTCTGGGTCCAGAACGTCGACGAACCAACACTTAGATAAAATTCCTAAGCTCGTTGCTCCGGCCTGAGCTGAAATCCGACCGCTGCCTCAACTACTTCTAGGTATGAAATATCGATGGACCAACACTTAGGTAAAATTCCTAAGCTCGTTGCTCTGGCCTGAGCTAAAATCCGACCACTGCCTCAACACTTTTGGGTCTGGAATGCCGACGGACCAACACTTAGGTTAAATTCCTATGCTCGTTGCTCTGGCCTGAGCTAAAATCCGACCGCTACCTCAACTACATCTAGGTCCAGAGAGCCGACGGACCAACACATAGGTTAAAATTCCTAAGATCATTGCTCCTGCCCGAGCCGAATAGCACACCCCGACCGCTACTTTGATTGATCTTGGTCCAGAAAGCTGACGGACCAATACTTAGAGCAAAAATCCCATGGGAATCTAGTTCGGCTTGAGTCACTGTTCGATGCTTACCCTGGAGGTCCGACCACCCACTCAGATTAGCCGATTAGTTCACACTTAGTGAGATCTCAGAGAGAAGGATATGAGACAGTGTAAAAAGAAAAAGTTTTTCATTACTTCCCAAAAAGTTTCTTTACAAAAACTGAAGGTCAGACCTTTACAAACAACTAGGTCTGACCCTCGGGAGCTACATTATCTACGGCTAAAATAGACCCCTCGGCAACAATAGCCGCTTCGGCCCCCTTGGCCCCTCCGGCTGCTTCTGCTTCGACTACAACTTGGACGTCCAGTCCGGCCACTGCTATGACGGCTTCCACTAGAGCGTCGGACGCTCGGGTAGTCGGATCCACTGCCTCCAAGCCCCCCTCTTCCGCCAGCTTTGGTGGCTGAAGAAATGATAAGTCAAGGTCCAGGAAGGCCGCGCTAACCTTCCCCAGGCACTCATCGTACCCATAATCGAAGCCGACAGTTCCGACTTCATTCATCTCCTCGGTAAAGTCCTCGGAGGCTTTATATTCTAAGACGGCTTTTTCGCCGGCCATCTTCAGCGGATCTTGGGCTGTCTTCAACAAGCCCTTATATCTCTCCGCCGATGCCTGATAGCCCTGTGCACGGACATCAGACTCGGCCAGATGCCCCTCCTCGATGGCCAGCTAATGGGTCAGGGTCTTGATCTTCTTTTTCTTATTTTTTAAACTTGACTCCCGATCCGCCTTCTGGGTCAGCAAGTTCTCCAGCTACTTTTTCTGGGCCTCCGACTCAGCCCGCAGAGTGGACACTTCTATCGCTACGGCCCTCAAGCCGAGCACCTCTTCTCTGGAAGCCGTCAGTGCCTCCCAGGCAGTGTCCCTTGCCAACTCCACTGCTTTGGCCCTTTGGGTCAACTACTCCTTCAGATAGAGCAGCTCGCCCAAGGCCTCGTCCATTAGCAAGATGTCTTTGACAAGCTGCCAGCAAAAATGCACAGTTAGAAAGCCGTCACCCGTGAATTCAAGGTGGAGAAACAAAAGGCTTTACATACCCCCAGAAGATGGTGGAGAGAAATCCTGGATACCACGTTCACCGACCGCCCGTCATTGTCGGGGGTGGCCCTCTGAAGCAGCTCCTTAGCTTCCTTAGCAACGCACCACTTTTGGCGCTCCTCCTCATGTGGGCACCACCGGCCCTCTCCTCAACGGCCGACAACCCCTCCCCTGTAGGGGTTCCCCGGATCGTCGGGGGGGGTCACCGTAGTCGGCTCCAATGGCAGGGACGAAGGAGCCGCATCTACCTCGGTCAGCATCGGAAGCCTCTCTTTTGTCGGAGTGACCGGTTGTCCGACCGAAGAGGATTGCTCAGACGCGATCACACTTCGACGTTCGGTCAGAGGTATGTCATCCCCAGACTCGTTCGATACCAACATGGTGGATGGCTCTGCCATCCGTCATTTCTTCGGCCTCTCAGGTGCCGGTTCTGCCGCCCATTTTCAAGGCTCCAACTAAGAGAGGTCTGACTCACCAGAGTAGAGGCCCAAACGACCATCTCCTGCTGGGGTCCGGCCCATCACTCTCTTTCAGACGTCTGACCCACTGGGGCAGAGGTCCAAACGACCCTCTCCTACTGGGGTCCGGCCCATCGCTCTCCTTCAGAGGTCCGACCCACCGGAGCAAAGGTCCGAACGACCCTTTCCTGCTGGGGTCTGACCTATCGCTCTCCTTCAGAGGTCCGACCCACCGGGGCAGAGGTCTGAACGACTCTCTCCTACTGGGGTCCGGCCCATCACTCTTGGTGGGGGCATCAAGATCAGACACAGATTACTGGGTCCTATTTGGTTTACCTAGCCATGTATCAAATTATATAATCAACTAGAATTAAGTCCTGTAATAAGTTGAGGTTAGTTGATTTCTCTCAACCCTCAACCTAGTCAATATTTTGAGTCCTGTACATCAGCTATGAGTCCAATATGAGCTCAATTTTTGTACAAGAGAGGAGATTACCATATTTTAGAATTCCACCAGGCCAAATCCAGGAGTCAGAGGCTACTACATTAGCCCATTGGATTTTGTGTGACAACCCAAGATCCAAGATGCTTTCGGAGACCCAGATTCCTTCCAAATGCCCTCTAGATGACCAGATTCCCATCTAGATGCCAGAGCATATTCTCATAACAGGGCACCCATGATTCCAGAGGTCCACCTACATCCAAGCCCAAAGAAATCAAGCCCAGGTGCCAAGCCCAAGCCCTTAAGAAGCAAGATTCCAGGGAATATTCCTGCTACCAGGCTAACAGGCCACCCCAGCTTCCAGAGGCCCAAACCCATGCACCCAAGCCCCTTTGGGCTGGCTCCTTGTTGCTCCTAAAGGCCCAACACGCCCCCCTAGGCATCCTTGAAGTGTTGACCATGTCCAAGAGGTGTCCTTGAGTAGAATAGTCAAAGCATGAAGGAAAAAGGAGAAGGCTAGGTCAATTCCTAACCTAACAGGGATTTATTTTTCTAACCTAGCTAAGAAAGGACTTGTATTCCAATTGGAATGAGCACTTGTAACCCAAGTGTAACCATGGTTAGTGAGGGCATGGGAACTCTATAAATACCCCACCCCTCCTCCTCTTGTAAGCATCTTTTTCTTATGAATACAACTTGTTGAAATTTTGAATTATTGCCTTGTGCGGGTGTTTTGTTTTGGTTCTTTGGTTTGTGTTTTTGTGCTTGGACAAATTCCTTGCTGCCCTAGCTTCCTTCCACACCCTAACTCACTACCATCCAAGCCTTCACACGTCCAAGAAGGAGTGACCTAGGCCGCCAAGCAAGGAGATCTTCAACAAGCTTCAAACAACCATCTTCTAACCCTAATCCAGATTCCTTTCAACCCATAGTTCCTTTTCTTATTTATAATTGATGTTTTGATTAACCCTGATGCTTGTAGGATCCCCAAGGTGCTTCCCCTCCCCTGAGGAGGCCTTCTTTGCTGCCCGAACCACCCAGATCCGCCATCAGATTCGAGGGAAACAAGGCTTCTTCTTCCAAGCTCCGATCAGAGTGTGAGTGATCTCTTCTGCTACTACATTTTAATCTCTGACTGGTAAGAATCCTTCCCTTCTTTTATTATCTGATTTGCTTAAATTTAACTATCTTAAGCTGGGAATTCCTCAATTTTTGGGCCCTATCTTTTAGTTATCTTGCATGATTCAGCTTGCGACAAGTTGATTCTTAGAATTGCTGAATATCTGCTAGTTCTTTACTTTGCTTTGAGAAATTAGCCATCAAACCTAAATCCAAAAATCACAAAAAATTAGTTTACTGCTTTTAATTCATATTTAGCATTCTTAGAGTCATCCTGCATTAGTTTGGTATCAGAGCAGGTTTAGGATAGTTTTTATCTGCTTTGCATTCACAAACCCTAATTTCAGCATCCTGTCCACTACATTAAATGTCTAGGTTTCATTTGATTTTGGCATTATAAACATTTTGTTTTTCTGTGAAATTTTCACTACATGTCCTCTGTTTTATGTTAGTAATTATCAAGATTTTTAATTATTTTTACTGAAACCCTAAATTCCTAAAATTTGGCATAATAGGAACCCTAACAGAATCCTGATAATTTCTATAGCAGTCCAGAAAACCCTTGGTTTGCATTATCATATGATTTTTTTTCTTTGTGAAATTTGGTAGGAATCATCACCACCATCCATCCTCGGTTTTAGATTTTTTTTGATTTTTTTCAATCTGTGTCAAACTCTACAACAACTGAAACCCTAATTCACTGATTTTTGCTGATTATGCACTTGACTAACTCAAACCTAATCAACTACCAAACCCCCAATCCCAAGCCAAACTTTGTTTGATAACCCCAGTTAACTTAAACCTAACTTGACACATCATAAATCCTTAAAAAGATATTTTATTTTTTGATTATTTTAGCTTGCAGTAGGACCATTGATTGTCATCATTTTAACCTAATCTTAAGGGCAACTCAAAATCTCAGATCAGGGCAGGATTTCATCACCTGTCCTGGGCCCAAAACCACCATCATCATATTAACCCAAGCTTGATTAAAATCAATTAGACCTAATTTGCCCTAGTGGGCTAGGAGACATCAATAGGTCAGGTCTGAGCTATGTGGGCCAACTAGTGCATTTAACCTTTTAGCTATTACTGAAAGCTGGTATCTAAGGCTGGGGGTCCATAGTCAAACGACCTAAGTGGTGTTGTGGTTTTTATTTGGGTCCCTATGAAAGCTGGGGAGGCCTCCCACACTCCCACCCCCTATGGTGCGGGCACTAGACTCAGAAGAAGACTTCAGGGCTCCATCTGGATCTCTGATTGACCTTGCCCGAAGAATTAGGGTTTTTTGGTTTTGTAATAAGGGTTGACTTGGTCAACTCAATTTTAGTCTTGAGTCTGTATTTCCCTGCAATTTAAATTTTGTTGAGTCATGTTGACTCAGTACAAGTCCTAGTAGTGGTCTATGGTGCGGGCACCAGACTCAAAAGAAGGCTTCAGGGCTCCATCTGGATCTCCGATTGACCTTGCCTGAAGAATTAGGGTTTTCTAGTTTGTAATAAGGGTTGACTTGATCAGCTCAATTTTAGCTTGAGTCTGTGTATCCCTGCAATTTAATTTTGTTGAGTCATGTTGACTCAGTAGTGGTCTAGGACTTCTCCAGGGTGTCACATTTTCTCCCAAGGCCAAGCAAGTGGGCGCCACACTCCCAGCCACACTCCCAGCCACACACCTGAGTCCAGGGGGTGCCACATCTCCTTCCAGTATGCTCTGGTCCCCACACCACAAGATAGTAGGTCCCTTCTCTCATGCGCCACTTAAGGAGAAGACAATCTGGGATCCACAATTCAAGGGGGTGGCCAAAGTGTTTCCATAAGAGCCAAGCTATGAAAAGAAAGGAGCAAAGCTTGGGGAGGAAGACTAGGAGGCGCCCAAGTAATTCCAAATAAAACCAGGTATGAAAGGAAGGAAATTTCTCTTGAAGAGCAAGGTTAGGAGGCGCCCAAATACTTCCAAATAAGACCGAGCATGGAAGGAAAAATATTTTTTCTTGAAGAGCAAGGCTAGGAGGCGCCACCCACTTTCCTTTTGAAGCCACCAATCAACATTTTTGGAACCTTTTGGCCGGCCATATGTGTGGGAATTGATCCTATAAACCTAATTTGAAGATCCACCCTATTAGTCCCACATGGGAAGATGTAAAACCCTGCTCTCTTGTAAAGTCCTATAAATTAAACCCTTCTTGTAAATTTGAAAGTTATCTGATGAATGAATCCAATTTATGTGTGAGCAAACTCTGTGTTTTCTCTCTTCCGCACTTGCATCCAGGTGTTGAGCTCCGTGAGGGAGTAAATCCGGGTTCCCCAGGAACCTTGAGGAGGTGTGAGATCTCCAACCCCAAAACCCTAGGTTAGCCACTTCACTCCAAAACCCTAGCCGCCAATAATTCTCCTCAATCCACTAAACCCTAGCCTACCCCACCTCCCACGGCCACTCTCTCCAAGTCAAGGCCGACCACCAGCATCCGGGTCCAGTCCGGATACTTCAGATTCAGAGCAAATTCCAGAGAGAGCCAGATCAACCTTTAGGAGAATCCGGATTTCAGCAACATCAGCTTTCAAGTTCTTCAATCTGGTAAATCCTTCCTTGAGTATCTGATTCCATCACTTGTTCTTCTTCTTTCCTAGATCTTGAGTTCAGGAGAAGCCGACTCAGCCACAGGACCAGTATTGGAGGATCCATTGTGAAGATATCCGAATCCGAGGATCCAACAATCTGCTCGAGAGAGTTCTTCCACCAAACTCTGTGAAGATCACTATCTAGTCGGTAACCCATCTCTTCTCTTTATTTCTGTCCTGTTGAAAGTTCAGAGCGAAACCCTAGGTCTGGGAGTTTCTCAACCCCCAGCAATCCGTTACTTCTGAACCACTCTGATAACCTAGTTTTTTTTAAATTGCGCTTTCAATTATTACCTAGTTTCTTTCAATATAGTTTATCTTTCCTTTGAGTCAAAGCCAATTTCTGAAAATAAAAAAAAAAAAAAGAATTAATCTTAATTTATTTCTGCATCGCATCATCTCTTCTTTCGTTCTGCATCAGTCTAGGTCTTCTCCAGGTTGGTGCCACCTTTTTCAAGTCAAGGTCCAGGGTGCCACATTTTCTCCTAGGCCCAAGCAAGTGGACGCCACACTCCCAGCCACACGCCAGAGTCCAGGGGGTGCCACATCTCCATCCAGTGTGCTTTGGTCCCCACACCACAAGAAAGCAGGTCCCTTCTTTCATGCGCCACTTAAGGAGAGATCAATTTAGGATCCTCAATCCAAGGAGGCACCCAAAGTAATTCCATAAGAGCCAAGCTATGAAAAGAAAGGAGCAAAACTTGGGGAGCAAGACTAGAAGGCACCCAAATACTTCCAAATAAAACCAAGCATGGAAGGAAAAAAATTTTCTTGAAGAGCAAGGCTAGGAGGCGCCACCTTCTTGCCATTTGGAGCCACCAATCAACACTTAAGGAAGCTCTTGGCCGGCCATATGAGGAGGATTTGATTCTACAAGCCTAATTTGAGGATCCATCCTATTAGTTCCACATGGGAAGATGTAAAACCCTGATCTCTTGTAAAGACCTATAAAATAAACCCCTCTTGTAAGTTTTAAAAAACAATGATGAATGAAATCAATTTCTTTATGAGCAACTTTGTGTTTCTCTCTTCCACACTTGTATTCAAGTGTTGAGCTCCGTGAGGGAGTGATTCCGGGTTCCACAGGAACCTTGAGGAGGTGTGAGATCTCCAAACCCTACCAAAACCCTAGGTTAGCCACTTCAATTCCAAACCCTAGCCGCCCATCATCTTCTTCATTCCACCAATCATCCAAACCCTAATCTACCTCATCATCTCACGGCCCCTCTCTTCCAAGTAGAGGCCGACCACCAGCATCCAGGTCCAGATCGGCTACTTCGAATACAGAGCAAATCCCAGAGGAAGTCAGATCAGCATCCAGGAGAATCAGGATTTCAGCAACATCAATTTTTCAAGTTCTTCTTATCTGGTAAATCCTTTCTTTGAGTATCTGGTTCCTTAACTTGTTCTTCTTCTTTCCCAGATCCTGAGTTCAAGAGAAGCCAACTCTGCCAAAGGACCATTATCGGAGGATCTATTGCGAAGATATCTGAATCCGAGGATCCAACAATCTGCTCGAGAGAGTCCTTCCACCAAACTCTGTGAAGATCACTGCCTGGTACATAACCCTTCCCTTCTCTTTAGTTCTGTCCTGTTGAAAGTTCAGAGCGAAACCCTAGGTCTGGGAGTTTCTCAGCCCCCAGCGATCCTTTACTTCTGAACTACTCTGATAATCTAGTTTATTTGAATTGTGCTTTCAATTATTATATAGTTTCTTTCAATTTAGTTTAACTTTTCTTTGAGTCTAAGCCGACTTCTGAAAATATAAAATAAAAAAAATTAAAAAAAAAGAATTAGTCTTAATTTTACTTCCGCATCGCATCATCTCTTTTGTTCTGCATCACCCTACCTAGCAAGTGGAAGGATTAGTTATTGGGTTAGGTGTAAGTTGAGCTGACCCACCCAGTTTCTGGCTCTAGGTCTAGGAAACCCTAAATTGTACTAGCCTTTTCTTTTTCTTTTGCATGCTTGGTTGCATCATTTCATTTTGATTGTTTGATTTGTTGCATGACCACTAGATTAGAAACCCAATATCAAAAGTCCAAACCTCTACCCATCCCAACCATGAATCCCACTTTGGAGGCCATCCTAGCACAGCTTACCCAAATGAACCAAGCCAATACCCAAACCCAAGCCCAGCTTGCCCAGTTAACTACCCAATTGAACCAAGCCAATGTCCAATCTCAAAATCAGTTAGCCTAGATAGACCATAGGTTTGACCAATCCGATTCTAAGCTTGACCGAATGAACCAAAGATTCAACCAAGTACGAACCCTAGGCAAGACCCATAAAGCTGAACCCCAGGAACCCATAGTCCTTAGATATGAACCCAGTAGTAACCCACTATTCCTCAATCAACCTGAACCCTATAGGATTGACACCCCTAGATTAGAACCCATAACCTTTAAACCCATAACCTTTGAACCCATAACCCTTAGTTTACCCAACCCTGTTACCCCAGACCCTAGTCAATTTCCCATTAGCCAAACCCCTCTTACCATCCCATTGGTTCCCCAAGATGATTTAGAAGGAGAGATACCTATAGGTGACCAAGAGTTAGGAGTCAACCCAGAATTAGTTGACCCAGTAGAAACCCGATTAGAAATCGATCTAGTGTTAGTTGATCCAGTAGAAATCCAGGTAGAAGCCACCCTAGAGTTAGCTTACTTTAACCACACCCAACCTATAATGGAAGAACCTTTAAAAGAAGAAGACCATGAGGAATCCAATCCCACTATTAGAGCTTTATCTGAGGAGCCACTAGAAGAAAGCCTAATTAGAGAGCCCAGTCCTTTGATTTATGAACCAGAAGAGTTTATTAGGGACTTAAGCTCTTTAGATCAATGCCCTCTGGATGAAGTCACCTCTTTGACTCCACTTGATCTCTTTCTTGAAATCAACAACACTTTTTTCCATTATGTAGACCCTTTAGATATGCCTCAACCCCATAAGGTAAACCTCATTAGTCTAGGACTAATTCATGACACACCTTCTTGCATTCCATTCTATCCAATCAAACCCGAACCCTTTTCCTGCCAGACTAACCCTGAATCCACCTCTAATTTTTTGCCTTTTCTTGAGTTTTTCTATTTTTCTTTAACCATTCACCTGCATCATGTAGAGGTTTGCATGTTACATTCATTCCTTTCACATGTTAGGTTTGCATCATACTTCTTGCATACCCTTTGGCATTTACTAGAAGCACATAGTAAGTTTTCATGTGCATGTCATGCTAGGGTTAAACCTAAAGAGTATATAATCTGTTAGGTTTTGTCCCTTAGAGTCCAATAAAATGTCCTTTGATAGGGATGTCTAGTCGAGTCTATTAGGTATTAGTTGAGTCCAATAAAGGCACAGCCTGAATTACATGTCTGCACCTGCACTACCCTCTGCACAACATATGCATATGGAAATTAGTCAAAAGCTGAACATAACTAGCGAACTAAATAACCACTAGGCTAATTCCCAAAAGAGAGATAAAGAATTTTGCAGGGGATTTCACAATTGTAAAGAATTTTCTGCTCGCAAAGCTGGCCCATCTAAGATAATAAATATTGATGGACCCAATGCCTATGTACGTGAGATACTACCTAGTTTAGGTATTAGCTCCACCATCATCTCAGATCTTATAGAGTCTAGGGAGCCAGCAGTGATACCTAGCGAGCACCTTGAGCCTATCCCTCTCTTTGAGAGAGAACCCATCCTAGAGTGTCCACCAACCAATTGGCCAAATAATGAGAAAAAGATTGAGAGAATCCTGGATGATCAAGCCATATGTACTCAGAATCATGGCTATCAGAGGTATTTGGTTCGGTGGCAAGGTCGGCCAGAATATGAGAACTCGTGGATCACCCGTGAGGATCTGCAGCGCCTCAACCCAGACTTACTCGAGCACTATGAGAGCCAAGTTATCCCACACTCGACGGGGTTGAGTTCCTCCCACCTTGGGAGAATTGGTGGGGGCACCAGGATCAAACACAGATTACTGTGCCCTATTTGGTTTACCTAGCCATGTGTCAAATTTTGTAATCAAATAGAATTGAGTCCTGTAATAAGTTGAGGTTAGTTGATTTATCTCAACCCTCAACCTAGTCGGTATATTGAGTCCTATACATCAGTTATGAGTCTAATATGAGCTCAATTTTTGTACAAGAGAGGAGGTTACCATATTTTGGAGTACCACCAGGCCACATCTAGGAGTCAGAGACCACTACATCAGTCCATTGGATTTTGTGTGATAACCTAGGATCCAAGATGCTTCCGGAAACCTTGATTCCTTCTAGATGCCCTCCAGATGCCCAGATTTCCTTCCAAATGCTAGAGCATATTCTCAGAACAGGGCACCCATGATTCCAGAGGTTCACCTACAGCCAAGCCCAAAGAAATCAAGCCTAGGTGCCAAGCCCAAGCCCTTAAGAAGCAAGATTCCAGAGTCTTGCTACCAGGCTAACAGGCCACCCCAGCTTCCAAAGGCCCAAACCCATGCACCCAAGCCCCTTTGGGCCGGCCCTTTGCTGCTCATAGAGGCCCAACACGCCCCCCTAGGCATCCTTAAAGTGTTGACCAAGTCCAAGAGGTGTCCTTGAGTGGAATAGTCAAAGCATGAAGGAAAAAGGAGAAGACTAGGTCAATTCCTAACCTAACGGGGATTTATTTTTCTAACCTAGCTAGGAAAGGACTTGTATTCCAATTGGAAAGAGGACTTGTAACCTAAGTGTAACCATGGTTAGTGAGGGCATGGGAACTCTATAGATACCCCACCCCTCCCCCTCTTGTAAGCATCTCTTTCTTATGAATACAACTTGTTGAAATTTTGAGTTATTGCCTTATGCGGGTGTTTTGTTTTGGTTCTTTGGTTTGTGTTTTTGTGCTTGGACAAATTCCTTGCTGCCCTAGCTTCCTTCCACATCCTAGCTCAATGCCATCCAAGCCTTCACACATCCAAGGAGGAGTGCCCTAGGCTGCCAAGCAAGGAGATCTTCAACAAGCTTCAAACAGCCATCTTCTAATCCTAATCCTGATTCCTTTCAACCCATAGTTCATTTTCTTATTTTTAATTGCTGTTTTGATTAACCCTGATGCTTGTAGGATCCTCGAGGTGCTTCCCCTCCCCTGAGGAGGCCTTCTTTTTCTGCCCGAACCATCCAGATCCGCTATCAGATTCGAGGAAAACAAGGCTTCTTTTTCCAGGCTCCGATCAGAGTGTGAGTGATCTCTTCTGCTACTGAATTTTAATCTTTGACAGGTAAGAATCATTCCCTTCTCTTATTATCTGATTTAATGAAGAAAATCTATCCTAAATCGAGAGTTTCTCAACTCTCGGGTCTTGGATATTTCATGGGTTTGCATGAGTATACCTGCGACCCGATGATTCTTTGCACTGCTAGTCTTTCCTTTAGTTCTTACTTCATTTTGGGAATCTAGCCTGCAAATAAAATTAAAAAAAAATATAAAAAAATTATTTTACTATTTTACATGCATGTTTAGCAATCTTAGAGTCATCTCGCATCAGCTTTCCTTCAGAGGTCTGACCCACCGGAGCAGAGGTCCGAACAACCCTCTCCTACTGGGGTCCAACCCACCGCTCTCCTTCGAAGGTTTGGCCTTTAGTCCGACTGACCGGCTTTCCCACGATCGTCGTCCAACAGGTGAGCCTTAGCATCCAGGGAATTCCAGAAACACCTTTCTGTTACTACGGGATCCTGCTATCCCAACAGCCCTGCTCCACTACTTCCACAATGCCGCCGTATCTGCGCGCCACGTGGCCACACTCCAGATTTTTCTAGGGGCAGATCGATCTTTCTCAGCCTCTCCCCTAACAGATTTTGGACTGTTCCGTACCTATATAAGGTACTCAAAGGACCCCATTTGAAGGTAGAAGAACTCTTCCCTCTCCATATGCTGTTGATCCCTTAATTCATCCATTCTGTTGCCTTCCTCCTGCTAACTTAAGCATCGGAGGGTCCCCCGTCGGAACACCACCGGCGCTCTTTAGGACTTTGTTGCAGGTTCATCTAGGAGAAGAGCGCTCCAACACATCCAGCCACCCCCAGTCCCCGGTCCAGGAGTTGACGCCGCAACACCACCATCAACCCCTTTTGTAAATTTAATTATTATTCATCGAATAAAGGAGAAATCATGCCATTCCTTTGCTGTGTCAAGCATTGCGAGGTGTGAGGCCCTATTCCTTTGTTCTTCGGAGCATCGCGGGATGTGAGGCCCTATTTATCCCACCATCAAAAAACCCTAGTCGCCTTCCAACTTCTTCCTTTCCTTTCCTTTTTTCCTTTAAATTTCATTTTCCATCCCACTCTTTCTTATTGAGTTTGTGGCTGATTGTAGGTGATCAAGATCGGATGTGATGGTGGTTCTTGCCTTGGAACTAGTAGAGCTGAAGATCGGAGCCCAAAAACTAAAATCTGGAAGTCTTGTCGCAAGATCCTAGAGAGTCCAGTCAGATCCACAACCAGAGGTTATAATCTTCATTGGTAAAAATCAAAACCATCTCTAACTCTTTAATTTTTGATTCTTTGAAAGGTAGAAATCCTGGTTTAAGGTGATTTCTTAATCACCAGATCCATCTTTCCTAACTAGATCTGTTAGTTCTATATTGCGAGCATATACTAGTTGACTAGTCTTGATTATTGTGATTGCTTTGAGTCTTTAACCTAAAAAAATCAAAAAAATTAATCTCTGTTAATTTTAGTTAATTAGTTTAATATTCATTAATTTAGTTTTTGCATATTGTCTTGAATCATCTTTGGTATCATAGCCGGTTTAAACTAGGGTTTAACTACTAGTTCTGAAATTTCTGCACATCTAGGTTTAGGCTAAAAATAAACTGCATAAAAACCAACATAAGAAAATACAAAAAAATTATTAATTAATTTGCTGTAAATACTATATTAGTCTATTATCTAATCTTTAAAAAAAAATTAGAAAAAAGATTTATTGCATAGTTTTTCTGGTGGAAAGAAATCATGCCTCTTGAGTGGGTATATGCAAGTATACTGTCACGACCCATGAAAGTAATGAGCTACGGCCGGATGTGATATCCCAAGATCAGAAATCTAAAAATTGATTGGATCTGAAATTTAATAATTGAAAAAAAAATTATGTTCTGCTATTTTTAAATAATAGGGTTTCATATCGTGTGATTGCATCATCCTGTAACCTAATCTTAAGGGCACTTGACTATCTCAGATCTAGACAGGATTTCATCACCACTCCTAGGCCCACAACAACCACCTTTTGCATTGAACCTAACCTTAATTAAAATCAATTAGAGACCTAAAGCAGTTTAGGGACACCAACAGGTCGGGTTCCAAGTATTGTGTGAAAGCTAGTGCACCTAATCATTTGATTATCTCTTGAATCTGATATCTAAGGCTAGAGGTCCAGAGGTGATGCAGAACAAATAAAGGGATGCGATGCGGAAGTAAATTAAGATTAACTAATTTTTTTGTTGTTTTTATATGTTTGTAGAAGTTGGCTTCAAATCAAAGAAAAGTTAACCTAACATTGAAAGATACTAATATGATAATTGAAAGCACAATTTTAAGGAAACTAAATTATCAGAGTAGTTCAGAAGCAACGGATCGCTGGGGGTTGAGAAACTCCCAGACCTAGGGTTTCGCTCCGAACTTTCAACAGAACAGAAATAAAGAGAAGAGATGGTTTACCTAACCAGACAATGATCTTCACAGATTTTGGTGGAAGAACTCTCCCGAGCAGATTGTTGGATCCTCGGATTCAGATATCTTCGTAATGGATCCTCCAATACTGGTCCTTTGGCGGGTTGGCTTCTCCTGAACTCAAGATCTGGAAGAGAAGAAAAACAATTGATGGAATCAGAGAGTCAAGGGAAAGATTTACCAGGTTGATGAACTTGAAGATTGAAATTGCTGAAAACTGGATTCTCCTGGATGTTGATGTGATTTCCCTTGGAACTTGCTCTGGATCTGAAGTAGCCGGACTGGATCTGGATGAAGGTGGACAGCCTGGACTTGTAGAGAGAGAGAGGCCGTGGGAGATGGATGGAGCTAGGGTTTGATGGATTGAAAATAATGAAGGGCGGCTAGGGTTTTGGAATTTCAAGTGGCTAACCTAGGGTTTTGGATAAAGATGGAGATCTCTCACCTCCTCAAGGCTCCAATGGAACCCGGATTACCCCCTCACGGAGCTCAACACTTAGAATAGTGCGGAAGAAGAGAAACCTAGGTCACTCAACACAAGAGAGTAGCAAAAAATAATTTTCTTCATTGATTTTTCAAAGTTACAAAGAGAGGTCTATTATATAGACCTAAAATTTTCTCCAAGCTTGTACAAATTCCCATGTGGGACTAAACTCCTCCAACCTCTAGATTAGGTAGAAAATCTTCTCTCTTGGCCGACCAAAAGTTCAAAAAAAAATTGGGACGGCCATAAAGGAATTTTTTTGGAATTTTTATGGCGCCTCCTTTGGAGTTGGATTTGGATTTGGAGTCCTCTTCTTCTTATGGCATTTCTTCTTTTCTTCCACTCCAAGTTAAGCTCTTTGATTTTGATTTGAACTTCAATTAGGAGTAGGTTGGATGTCCTTCTTTGATTTCTTCTCCAAGAGAAGTCCCTTTCCTTCTTTGCTTGGACAAACTTGGCAGGTATGGGCGCCTCCTTTAAATTAGCTTCCAATTTGATTTTTTTCTTCTTTGGATGTGGGGACCATGACACTGGGATGCCTCTGTGGCGCCTCCTGGACTCTGGCGTGTGCTCGGAGTGTGGCTGGGCGTGTGGCTTGGAGTGTGGCCTCCACTTGCTTGAACCTTGATTTGATTGGAAGACAAATGTGGCACCATTTTGGACCAAATTGAAACCACATCGGGACTTGCACCGAGTCAACATGACTCAACAAAATTTAAATGGTGACTCAAGAAATAAATAAAAATAAATAAACTGGTTGACCAGGTCAACCTTTATTACAAACCCTAATTTCTCGGGCAATATCAATCAGAGATCCAAATGGAGCTCTGAAGTCTTCTTTTGAGTCTAGTGCCCGCACCAATTCTCCCAGGGTGGGAGGAACTCGACCCTGTCGAGTAAGGCTCAAGTTGGCTCTGGTATCTCTCCAAGAGGTCTGGGTCCAATTCTTGTAATTCTTCTCGGGAGATCCAAGAGTCATCAGAATCTGGCCTTCCTTGCCAGCGGACCAGGTACCTTTGGTATCCTCGATTACGAGTAGAGATAACCTGATCATCCAGGATCTTTTCAATCTGCTCTTTCCTCACAGGCCAGTTTGTTGGTGGACACACAGGGTCGGGATCACTCTCAATGATAGGGTTAGGCTCAAAAGGCTCACTAGGAATCACAGCTGGCTCCCTGTACTCTACTAAGTCTGTAATGTTGAAAGTAGAGCTAATGCCTAGTTCTGGAGGCAACTCGAGCACATAGGCATTGGATCCTACTCTCTTTACCACTCTAAATGGTCCAGCTCCCCTAGCATGTAACTTTCTAACGGTTCCAGGAGGAAACCGTTCAGGCCTTAACCTAATCATCACATAGTCTCCCTCAACAAAAGATTTGACTCGCCTTTGAGTATCAGCCAACTTCTTATAAGTTTCATTACTTAAATTTATTTTGGCATGAATTTCTTTATGCAAGTCTTTTACATGCTGTGCAAAATTCTCAGCAGATTCGGAGACTCGAGTGTGGACAGGTAAAGGGACTAGGTCAAGAGGTGTGTGAGGTTTGTACCCATGTATAATTTCAAATGGACTCTTACCCGTAGACCTATTGACCGAGTCATTGTACGCAAATTCTGCCCTTGGTAGGTATAAATCCCAATTTCTGGTGTTTTCACCAACAAGACATCTCGGCAGATTTTCTAGGCTACGGTTCACTACTTCAGTTTGGCCATCAGTTTGGGGATGATAGGCAGTTGAAAACTTAAGTTTTGTCCCTAACTTATGCCAAAGGGTCTTCCAAAAGTAACTGGTGAATCGGACATCCCTATCTGAAATGATTGTCTTAGGTAGGCCATGGAGTCTAACTATCTCATTGAAGAAAAGTGTGGCTACCTTAGACGCATCAAAGGTTTGGGAACAAGGCAAGAAGTGGGCCATTTTAGAGAATCGGTCGACTACGACACAGATAGAATCATGTCTCCTCTGGGTCTTAGGTAAACCTAACACAAAATCCATACTCACATCTTGCCAAGGACGATCTGGGACAGGGAGTGGGGTATAAAGGCCAGTGTTTTGTTTTCGCTGTTTGGCAACAGCGCAGGTTCGACATCTAGCTACAATATTAGCTACATCCCTTTTCAAGCTAGGCCAGAAAAAGTGGTCTTCAATAGCTAGAATGGTCTTGTCTTTTCCAAAATGGCCGGCTAAACCTCCAGCATGGATTTCCCAAATCAAAAATTCCCTAAGAGAAGTTCTAGGGATGCAAAGCCTATTTTTGAAGAACAAAAAACCATCTACAAGGGTATAATCCTGGTGATTACTAGATGGTCCTTGAACTAGATCCTGATACACAGTTGTGAAATCCGGACAAGACTCATATTCCTCTTTGATTTGCTCAAACCCTATGACCTCAGTTCTAACAGAAGTTAATAACAGAGATCGGCGACTAAGGGCATCAGCTACCTTATTCTCAACTCCAGCCTTATGTTTCAGGACAAAAGTATAGGACTGGATATATTCTACCCACTTAGCATGCCTAGGGTTAAGCTTCTTTTGGGAGTTCAGAAATCTAAGTGCCTCATGGTCCGAAAATAGTACAAATTCCTGCGGTAGCAAATAATGTCTCCAGTAACGCAAAGCTTGCACCACCGCATAAAATTCCTTATCATAGGTAGAATACCTAAGCTTAGCATCATTAAGTTTTTCACTAAAGAATGCTATGGGATGATTCTCTTGGCTTAGGACTCCACCTATTCCTACACCTGAAGCATCACAGGCAACCTCAAATACTTTAGAAAAATCGGGTAATCTCAGAATGGGTGCCTGGGTCATTTTATCCTTAAGATCTAGGAAGGCTTTATGGGCTGACTTAGTCCAATGAAATTCTCCCTTCCTAATACAATCAGTGATAGGAGCAGCTAAAGTACTAAACCCCTTGATGAATCGCCTATAGAAGGTAGCCAAGCCGTGGAAACTTCTAACTTCATGCACATTGGTTGGCTCTGGCCAGTCTACTATGGACCTAATTTTCTCGGGATCGGCCGCCACGCCGTCAGGGGTTACTACAAAACCAAGAAAGATAACTCTACTAGTCATGAATTCACACTTCTTAAGATTACCGTAGAGTCTCTCATTCCTCAAAACTTGGTAGACTGCTCTAAGGTGGCCTAGGTGATCTGCTGGGGTCTTACTATAGATCAGGATGTCATCAAAATAGACCACCACAAATTTTCCTATGAAAGCTCTAAGTACCTGGGTCATAATTCTCATGAAGGTACTAGGGGCATTGGACAACCCAAAAGGCATAACAACCCATTCATAAAGACCATCCTTAGTTTTGAAAGCAGTTTTCCATTCATCCCCGGGTCTAATCCTAACCTGATGATAGCCGCTTTTGAGATCAATCTTAGAAAAAACCATTGCACCAGCCATCATATCAAGCATGTCATCTAGTCTAGGGATGGGAAACCTATATTTGATTGTAATTTATTGATGGCACGACTGTCAACACACATCCTCCACGTGCCATCTTTCTTTGGGGTTAGTAAGGCTGGGACTGCACAAGGGCTAAGACTTTCTCTAATAAACCCCTTCCTCAATAATTCTCCAACCTGCTTTTGCAGTTCTTCATGCTCAGATGGATTCATCCTGTAATGGGGCAAGTTGGGCAAAGTCGCTCCTGGGATTAGATCTATGGCATGCTGGATATCCCTAAGAGGTGGAAGGTGGTCTGGCAAATCCTCGGGAAAGACATCCTCAAATTCTTTTAACACAGGTTTAACTTCTTGAGGAGGCTCTGAGGGTTCTGAAGTTCTAAGTTCCTTAGCAGTCAACATCCAGATGGGTGAACCACTATGAATTTCTTGTTCTAGATCCTTAGCACTGATTAGGTTCACTCCAGTTTTCATCTCCTTAACCTTACCGGCTCCTTTAGTTACCTTGTCCTTAGGGGGAACGGAATGGATCGTAATCTTCTTCCCATTGAAACTAAAGACACAGGTATTGGATTTTCCTAAGAGGGTGGCATCATGATCATACAACCAAGGTCTTCCGAGAATTATACTGCTCACCCCCATGGGTAAAACATCGCACCAAATCTTTTCGTGATAAGATTGCATTTGGATTTGGACTTGACATCTAGACTGGATGGGTATGGAGGTAGAATCTACCCAAGAAACCTTATAGGGGTTGGGATGGGGAACTGGGATTAAGCCTAACATCTTGACAGTGCTAGTAGAGATGGCATTTACACAGCTCCCACTATCTATGATGATCTTACATACCTTATCCCCTAATTTAAGAAAAGTCTGTAGGATGTTAGTCCTACGCCAATCCTCTTGAACTAGATTCTGGGATAGGATGCATCTTACAACTCCTAATTGGTCAGATTCATTAGGTTCCTCCTCTCCTTCATACTCCTCAACCAAATTCATTCCAGCCTCATAAACTTCTTCTTCAAATTCCTCACTGGGCTCGGAATTATCATTCTCTCCCTCTTCTATGTAAAGGGATCTTCGTGGGCACTGGCTAGCAACATGACCTACCTTATGACACTTGAAACAGGCTATGGCAGTACACTGACTGGAAATGTGACCTGGTTTCTGACACTTAAAACAGGTGATATTTGAACTAGGGGTTCTCTGGGTGTTAGGTGCCTTACCTTTGTCCATGGGTCTAGGGGTAGAAGTACCCTGAAAAGGTTTACTAGGGATAACTTGGCTAGGTCCATTCCTTGGGATTGGGGCACTAACCCTAGAAGGTATAGGTCCTCTCTGAAATTTCTCAGTGTTCAGTGCAATCTGGTAGGCTTGGTCTAGATCAGTAACCTCTCTCAGAAATAGTTCTCTCTTGATTTCTTCCCTCAGTCCAGCCCTAAATCTAGACAAAGTGACTTCGTGGGCTTCACTCACATCACATCTCATTAGGTATTCATCAAAAATAGTTATGTAGTCTGAGACAGATCGGTTTCCTTGTTTCAGGTTTTGCCATTGGTCTAACAGGTTTTGCTGGTATGAAATGGGTAGGTATTTATCTCTCAGTTTTTCTTTCATACCCTGCTAAGTGGTTATGGGCTCAACATTCCGTCTCCTAGTGGTTAGCTCAATGTTCCCCCAGTATAACCTAGCTTGATGCACTAATTTCATCTTGGCAAACTTGTATTTCCTCTCCTCAGACATAACATACCACTCAAAGTATTGGTCCATCTCACCCTCCCAATCAGAATACACCTTAGGGTTCAGACTACCATCAAAAGTGGGTGCATCTAATTTGATGTTCCTGATGAACCTATCATCTCTATCTTCAGGCTCTGGGTCAGGCCTCCTATGATTAGGTTCAGGATCTCTATATAAAGGCCTTCTAGGCTCCTGATGTGGGTGAGGTTGAGGCACATTAAAATCGGGGTCAGGAGTCCAATTCCGATGTCTAGGTTCTTCAAGTACTTGGACTCGGTCCCTAAGTTGGGTAAGATCCTCATGAATTTGTGTGCTAAATTGGGCCACAGTGTTTGTCATATCCTGATTCATTTTAGCCATACTTTCAGTAAGAGTTCTGATCATGGCCTCTAAATTAGGTTGGGTTTGACCAGGTTGATATGGCACTCCATTTTTGGTAGACATGATGATTCAAGCAAGCACACAAAATGAGACTAGACTAAATCGACTACTGGATCACTAGACCTAGAGTCCAAACTAGATGCCCAATCAGAGTAGCAAGCTAGCCTGTAGTAACTCAGGACTCAGCCAGACAGGTGTAAGGGGAGTGTTAGGTCCTTGATTGCCAATCCTAGATACCAATCAGTGATTGGCCAGGTAGGCGGACCAGCACACAAGCCCTTCGGGACGTAGTCCCTAAACCACCGTTCTAGACACTGAGTGCTAAACACACACAGAATAACTCGGCAAACTGACTCAACACTAGCCTAGACCCGACCAATTGGTGTCCCTAGCCCACTAGGGCAAATTAGGTCTAACTGATTTTAAATTAGGTCTAGGTTCGAATGATTGGATGGTGGTTTTGGGCTAAGGAGAGGTAATCAACTCCTCCCCTTATCTTAGATGCTCAATTGCCCTTAAGTAAATTATGAGATGATCACTCCAAAAAGAATTGAATTGCAGAATACAAAAAAAACAGAGTTGCTGTATTTTAATTCTCAGAATTTTTACTGAAACCAATAAATCACAGAAAAATTATGGAAAATAGGTCAATTATACTGGTTTCAACGAAGCAAAAATCATGCAATTCAGAGTTTTATGCAGGGAGAAATAATTCAGAAAACAGGGCAATTACGGGCTGCAACTAGATTGTCTTCCCCGTTTATAATCCCTGCTACGAAGTTATAACCCAATGGATCCCCTACACGCCCTAGGAACACCCCGTGGAATGGGAGGAGGAGGCTTGCGCCTCGCTTAGTTCCTAGGACCGGACGTCCTGGGGAGTCTACTTCGAGCAGACAAAATAAAAAGAGAACAATCAAAACAAGCAAGCAAGCAAATCAGAAACCCTAGACTGGGCTCTGATACCAAAAATGATGCAGAACAAATAAAGGGATGCGATGCGGAAGTAAATTAAGATTAACTAATTTTTTTGTTGTTTTTATATGTTTGTAGAAGTTGGCTTCAAATCAAAGAAAAGTTAACCTAACATTGAAAGATACTAATATGATAATTGAAAGCACAATTTTAAGGAAACTAAATTATCAGAGTAGTTCAGAAGCAACGGATCGCTGGGGGTTGAGAAACTCCCAGACCTAGGGTTTCGCTCCGAACTTTCAACAGAACAGAAATAAAGAGAAGAGATGGTTTACCTAACCAGACAATGATCTTCACAGATTTTGGTGGAAGAACTCTCCCGAGCAGATTGTTGGATCCTCGGATTCAGATATCTTCGTAATGGATCCTCCAATACTGGTCCTTTGGCGGGTTGGCTTCTCCTGAACTCAAGATCTGGAAGAGAAGAAAAACAATTGATGGAATCAGAGAGTCAAGGGAAAGATTTACCAGGTTGATGAACTTGAAGATTGAAATTGCTGAGAACTGGATTCTCCTGGATGTTGATGTGATTTCCCTTGGAACTTGCTCTGGATCTGAAGTAGCCGGACTGGATCTAGATGAAGGTGGACGGCCTGGACTTGTAGAGGGAGAGAGGCCGTGGGAGATGGATGGAGCTAGGGTTTGATGGATTGAAAATAATGAAGGGCAGCTAGGGTTTTGGAATTTCAAGTGGCTAACCTAGGGTTTTGGATAAAGATGGAGATCTCTCACCTCCTCAAGGCTCCAATGGAACCCGGATTACCCCCTCACGGAGCTCAACACTTAGAATAGTGCGGAAGAAGAGAAACCTAGGTCACTCAACACAAGAGAGTAGCAAAAAATAATTTTCTTCATTGATTTTTCAAAGTTACAAAGAGAGGTCTATTATATAGACCTAAAATCTTCTCCAAGCTTGTACAAATTCCCATGTGGGACTAAACTCCTCCAACCTCTAGATTAGGTAGAAAATCTTCTCTCTTGGCCGACCAAGAGTTCAAAAAAAAATTGGGACGGCCATAAAGGAATTTTTTTGGAATTTTTATGGCGCCTCCTTTGGAGTTGGATTTGGATTTGGAGTCCTCTTCTTCTTATGGCATTTCTTCTTTTCTTCCACTCCAAGTTAAGCTCTTTGATTTTGATTTGAACTTCAATTAGGAGTAGGTTGGATGTCCTTCTTTGATTTCTTCTCCAAGAGAAGTCCCTTTCCTTCTTTGCTTGGACAAACTTGGCAGGTATGGGCGCCTCCTTTAAATTAGCTTCCAATTTGATTTTTTTCTTCTTTGGATGTGGGGACCATGACACTGGGATGCCTCTGTGGCACCTCCTAGACTCTGGCGTATGCTCGGAGTGTGGCTGGGCGTGTGGCTTGGAGTGTGGCCTCCACTTGCTTGAACCTTGATTTGATTGGAAGACAAATGTGGCACCATTTTGGACCAAATTGAAACCACATCGGGACTTGCACCGAGTCAACATGACTCAACAAAATTTAAATGGTGACTCAAGAAATAAATAAAAATAAATAAACTGGTTGACCAGGTCAACCTTTATTACAAACCCTAATTTCTCGGGCAATATCAATCAGAGATCCAAATGGAGCTCTGAAGTCTTCTTTTGAGTCTGGTGCCCGCACCAAGAGGCAAACATCCTAAGTGGACTCATGATTTTTAATTAGGACCTTGTGAGAGCAGGGGGAGCCTCCCATGACCCCACCTCTTACCAGGCCAGTGGATTGGGTAATTGTTGAATTGGTTGTAAATTGAGCTGACCCATTTTACTTAAGCTCTAGATCTAGGAAACCCTAGTTCAATTTATGTGATTGCATTGCATGACTACTAGATTAGGAACTCTATACCAGTAGTCTCACCCAAACCCAACCCAGTCTGACCATGGAGTACAACCTTAAAACCTTCCTTAGGACTATGACTGAATAGTTAGGACAACTCAACACTAGGTGTGATCGACTGGATAAGCGATTTGAAAACCTAGAGAGAACCCCTGTGACCCGTACTAAGCCTAATCTTGAGACCCCATGTCCTACACCTTCCAACCCTAGGATAGCCCCTCGCCATGGCCCAATCTAGGGGACTAACCATAGAAGACCCAATTATGATTTCATAGACATAGATGAGAGAGCCACTAGGAACTTTAGGCTAGAAGCACCTACATTTGGTGGTGATCTTGATCTTGAGGATTATATTGATTGGGAAAGAAGTATAGATCAGTATTTCAAGAGGAAACTAATGTTTGATGAAAGAACGTTTAAGTTTGCCAAGCTCAAGTTAGTTTGCCAGGCTAGGATCTACTGGAATAAGATTGAAAGGATGACTAGAAATAGAGGAGAAATACCCATAACTACCTGGAGAGCCATGAAAAGTAAACTTAGGAAAAAGTTCCTACCAAAATACTATGAACCTAGCTCTTATGCACCCAGATCCTATGAACCTAGATCCTATGCACCCATATCCTATGAACCCAAGGAACCCATAACCCATAGATTTGAGCCCATATCCTATGAGCAGAAAGAACCCATAGTCCAACGACGTGAATCCATTAGGATCAGTGCACCTAGTCAAAACCCTAGAATCAATCAGTTTTCCCTTAGTTGACCCATCCCTACTATCCCATCTCTTCCCATGAACAACATTGAAGAAGTTTATGAAGCTAATGTGAGCTTAGTAGATGAGTATGAAGATGAGGAGATACAGGAGGTAGACCCAGAGTTAGTTAACCCTGACCACACCCTGACTAAAGCCAACCCAGAGATAGCTAACCCTGATCATACCCTGATGAAACTGTAGTGGAAGAACATTTAGAGAAAGAGAACCATGATCCTACTATTACAACTTTATCTAAGGAAATACTAGAAGAGACTCAAGTCATAAAGCCCAGTCCTGAAATTTAAAAACCAGAGGAAATTGGTGAGGACTTGACTTATTTAGTCCAGTACCCTGAGGAAGACATCATCCCTATGGTCCCAATTGAAATCTCTTTCCTGAAATTGCTGACCCATTCTTCCATAAAGTGGGCCATTTATTCCCTATAGGTATGAATCAATGTCCAACCCTTAAGGTCAACCTGATGTGGGGTGGACACGCGAATAAACCCAGGGTTATTTCGAAAAAGGGAAAAGATCTAAAGCAAATCAAGGACCGTGGGAGGGCTAAAAAGCCTCCCGGGACTAGGATGACTCAGAAACTAACTCCTAAAATGGTTGACCTCTTTTGTTTTCAAATTTTCCTGGTGGAGGTGGTGAAGGAAGGATGGGGATGGGAGACTAGAAACTAGAACTCATGGACCTTGGGACTCACCCTAACAAAAGACCTCTCACCTCTAAGAAATTACGCCCTCCTCGATACTTGGAGGTGCTAATATGAATCTCAAGGTCATGAGGGGAAACGGAGAGAGACATGAAGGTGGGAGAGAGAATGGAGATACCTGGGGCCTCACACCCCTCGACGTCCCGAAGGACGAAGGCAAGACGGGGCCTCACACCCCTCGACACCCCTCGACGAAGGCAAACGGGCCTCAGCCCAAAACCACAACAAGGTTACAAACCCTCAAAAACTCAATTTCATTACTCCAAATACAAAAGGGATGCCTTTTTATAGGCTTCAGGACTCATACATGGAAATTTTCCTATTTATTTATTTATTTATTTATTTTTTTGAATTCTAAATTCATGCAGCTTTGAGAGCCATGCAAAGCTATTTAACCATGGTCGAAGATGAAAGATTACGCTGCAATGACAAAGGTATGGTGCTCAGCATGGATGGACTCCATGGCATGAGACTTGGTGACCCAGGCAGAGGGGTTGGGGCCCGCGCATCGACTGGATTGGATTGGAGGAAGGGAATTGATGAGCGTAATACGTGATGTCATAATCACCGCCTTGCTGCATCTCCGCCCACTGGTGATCATGAGATTCAAAACTGCCAGCATCTTCATGAAGATCTGCATCTTACCGGTGGGGAGACGACGGTGGAGGAACAAGTGGCCAACGGGAAGCATTGCGGAGATCCGACAGGAGGGGAAGAGATTGACGAGGGAGTGAAGGTTGTACGCATTACCGATGGACGTGGTCATTACAGGAAGCACCCACATAGTCTTCACTTTTCTCATGTGGTGCATAGTGGCGGCAAGGTAGAGAGTGGATGGGCTGGTAGCTACAGGGGTCATGGGAGGATCCGATGGGTTACGGATGGCCTGGAGCCATCGCCGCTTTGAGAGGGTGTGGCTGCGACCTTGGGGGTGAAAGGAGGTAAGTGAGATGACTCACCATAGGTTTGAGCACCCTTGCCATGGGCCTCTTGGGTTTCTCCCAAGGAAGCGAGCTTCATGCCACCGTGGGAAGGTAAAGTCTTTTCCAAGGGATGACCCAACAAAACCTTGCAAGCTGACAGCCTTCCTTGGTTACAAGGCTGGAATGATTCATATTGTCCGAGAGGTCCACAAACCAGGATCAAAGCTCCACAAGAAGGAGACTTGTGAAGCTGTGACTGTCATAGAAACTCCCCCGATGGTTGTTGTTGGAGTTGTTGGTCATGTGAAGACACCATGTGGTGTATAGCGGAGGCGAGGAAGAGAGCGGAGGAGAACTGGGTGCAACGGTCCTGCTTGTGGAGGAGGGCGTTGGCGATGTCGGCGAGGGCTGGAGGAGGATGGGAGCACAGCGGCAGGGTGGGAGGTGGCCATGGAGCGGACGGCATCTTTGGCTTGTTCTGACGGCTCGAAAATTGGTGGCACGGCCATGGGCGGTTTCGTGGGATTCACCAGCATTCCCACGAGGAGATCGATGCCGGGGGGGGAGGTGGACGGCCGTCGGGGTCGCCGGTGGTCGGGCATGGCAGATCCAAGACCAACGAAAAAAAAAATGAACGTTCTGGGAGATGGTTTTGAGGAAGAAGAAGACAGAATAGTAGAGGGATAAAACAGGGATAAACATGGAATAAAATGGGAATAAAGGGAATAAATGTAATAGCTGGAATAACTAAAATAAAAAAATATAAGGTAAAATAAGAAAAATCTAGGAAAGAAAAAGAAAACCCGGATGGGTTTTGATGTCCCCATCATTCTCCCGAGATGGAGAAAACTCGACTCTGTCGAGTCAGGTTTGTTGCATTAATTTTTTTTTTTCAACCCTAATCCTCTCCCGCTCTGATACCAAATTTGATACGGGGCGGACACGCGAATAAACCCAGGGTTATTCGAAAAAAGGAAAAAGACCTAAAGCAAATCAAGGACCGTGGGAGGGCTAAGAAGCCTCCCGGGACTAGGACGGCTCAGAAACTAACTCCTAAAATGGCTGACCTCTTTTGTTTTCAAATTTTCTTGGTGGAGGTGGTGAAGGAAGGATAGGGATGGGAGACTGGGAACTGGAACTCATGGACCTTGGGACTCACCCTAACGAAGAGACCTCTCACCTTTAAGGCATTACGCCCTCCTCGATACTTGGAGGTGCTAGGATGAATCTCAAGGTCACGAGGGAAAACGGAGAGAGACATGAAGGTGGGAGAGAGAATGGAGATACCTGGGGCCTCACACCCCTCGACATCCCAAAGGATGAAGGCAAGATGGGGCCTCACACCCCTCGACGTCCCTAAGGACGAAGGCAAGATGGGGCCTCACACCCCTCGATATCCCGAAGGACGAAGGCAAACGGGCCTCAACCCAGAACCAAAACAAGGTTACAAACCCTCAAAAATTCAATTTCATTATTCCAAATACAAAAGGGATGCCTTTTTATAGGCTTTAGGACTCATACATGGAAGTTTTCTTATTTATTTATTTATTTATTTTTTAATTCTAAATTCATGCAGCTTTGAGAGCCATGCAAAGCTGTTTAACCGTGGTCGAAGATGAAAGATTACGCTATGATGATAAAGGCGCGGTGCTCAGTGCGGACGGACTCCATGGTGTGAGACTCGGTGACCCAAGCGGAGGGGTTGGGGCATGTGCATCGACTGGATCAGATTGGAGGAAGGGAGTTGATGAGCGTAATATGAGGTGCCATAATCACTGCCTTGCTGCATCTCCGCCCAATGGTGATCGTGGGATTCGAAATCGTCAGCGTCTTCACAAAGATCTGCATCTTGCCGGCGAGGAGATGATGGCGGAGGAACAGGCGGCCGACGGGAAGCATTACGGAGATCCGACAGGAGGGGAAGAGATCGACGAGGGAGTGAAGGTTGTACGCATTACCGACGGACGTGGTCATTACGGGAAGCACCCACGTAGTCTTCACTTTTCTCATGTGGTGCATAGCGACGGCAAGGCAGAGAGCAGATGGGCCAGTGGCTTCAGGGGTCATGGGAGGATACGATGGGTTATGGACGGCCTGGAGCCATCTCCTTTTCGAGAGGGTGTGGCTGCAACCTTGGGGGTGAAAGGAGGTAAGTGAGATGACTCACCAGAGGTTTGAGCACCCTTGGCATGGGCCTCTTGGGTTTCTCCTAAGGAAGCGAGCTTCACGCCACCGTGGGAAGGTAAAGTCTTTTCCAAGGGATGACCCAACAAAACCTTGCAAGCTGACGGCCTTCCTCGGTTACAAGGCTGGAATGATTCACATTGTCCGAGAGGTCCACAAACCAGGATCAAAGCTCCACAAGAAGGAGACATATGAAGCTGTGACTGCCATAGAAACTCCCCCGATGGTTGTTGTTGGAGTTGTTGGTCATGTGAAGACACCATGTGGTGTATAGCAGAGGTGAGGAAGAGAGCGGAGGCGAACTAGGCGTAGAGGTCCTGCTTGTGGAGGAGGGCATCGACGACATCGGCGAGGGGCGGAGGAGGACGGGAGCGCAGCGGCAGGATGGGAGGCGACCATAGAGCGGACGGCATCCTTGGGTTGTTCAGATAGCTCGAAAATGAGTGGCATGGCCACGGGCGGTTTTGTGGGATTCACCAGTGTTCCCACGAAGAGATCGACACCGGGGGGGAGGTGGACGGCCGTCGGGGTCATCGGTGGTCGGGCATGACAGATCCAAGACCAACAGAAAAAAAAATGAACATTCTGGGAGATGGTTTTGAGGAAGAAGAAGATAGGAATAGTAGAGGGATAAAACAGGGATAAACATGGAATAAAATGGGAATAAAGGAAATAAATAGAATAGCTGGAATAACTAAAACAAAAAAATATATATAAAGTAAAATAAGAAAAATCTAGGAAAAAAAAGAAAACCTGGATGGGTTTTGATATCCCTATCATAACCTCGTTAGTCTAGGACAAATCCATGAGCCTTTTTCTTATTTCCTACCATACCAAGTCACCCCCGAATCCACTTCTTATTTCCTACCATTCCCTGAGGTTTCCAATGTTTCAAGAACCATTAGGTTACATTTTGTTAAGGTTAGCATGTTTCATCAATCCTTTGACCCTATTAGATTTGTCACTTATTTCTGGAGACCTTATGGCATCTATTAGGAGTGCATGTCAACTTTTCATCTGCATGTCACCCACCGACCAAGGGTCAAGCATAGAATTGAAATTAAGGACTTAAAAAATAAATAAATAAATAAATTTCCTTCACTAGGAATGCATAGTTAAGTCTATTAGATATTTGCTGAGTCATATGATGAGCATGTTAGAGAGTTGCATAAATAAGTAAAAAAATTAATGAAAGTAATGAATCTTATAAACATATGGTTGATTCAAGGAAAGAGTCAAAGAATTCAAAGGAGACTTTGTCATGGTTAGGCTACGACCTGAATGGTTTCCACCTGGAACCATGAAAAAGTTACATGCCCGTAATAGTGGACCATACAAAGTAATTAAAAAAATTGGACCTAATGCCTACGTGCTAGAGTTACCACTTGAACTAGGCATTAGTTATACTTTCAACGTTTCAAACCTTATAGAGTATAGGGAGCCAACATTGATACCTTGTGAGCCTTTTGGGCCTAATCCAATCCTCGGGAGTGAACCAATCCATGTGTGTCCACCTGCCATACTACAAGCCTAGAGAGACAGGATTGAGCCTGAAAGGATTATGCCCTAAAGACTAATCAAATGTTGTATTTCGATGGGATTTTCTTTTGTATCCCAAACCAGTGTAATGACATTATCAATTAATAATGGCATTTTATTTTTATCATACACTGTGTCTTATTAATTTTATTAAGATATGATGAACCCCATAGATTAGGGCTATGGTTCTAGGGTTATGATGAGATCATACCAGTGAGACCTAAAGCCTTAAAACCCTAATCTAGAATATTCCTGGTCGATGGGATATTGAGTAAGGGTTCAATGTTTCCGGTAAGACCAGCACATCCTATGCATGCTTGGTGAAGAGGGTGATTGATCTCACAGTCACTTGTATTTGACACTAATACTAGGATGTGAGTGCTCATTAGAGAATGAGTTCACTGAATGGATCCAGCTTGAGAACATCTAATGGAACCTTATCTGTTTGTCAATAGATAGTTCTCATAGTGGGAGTAGTGCATGTGGTCCTTTGACCTGAGACTGCCATGGTACCTTGTATGCATGAATCCATACTTTGGTTCACACTCAATCATGACACTAAGTCATGCATGGGGTGATACTTGGTATGGTGGATTGCATATGGAGGTTGTGAGTAGGTCAAAAAGGAATCGATCAACCCTAGTAAGAGGGAAGCGCATCCAGATGATTTCAATCAAATGAAGATTCGGGAAATCTTTGATCAAAGTATGAACATTAGAAATAGTTTCTGATGGTTCATTAATGAATCATCGTTATCAGATTGAGTAATGAATGAATATGAAATTGGATTTGACAAGTATCCATATCCATAGTCATATTCAGGGTGCAAGTAGATCGAAGGACTGAATTGCCCGGTAACTCACCACTGAAGGATATTTTGGTAAATCCATCAAAATTCCTTATCTTCCGGGTAGGCATGACATGTTGCTAGACATCAATCTTGTCTTGTAGGTCTTCATGAACCAATTGATTTGGTTTCATGAGTCAAATCGATGTGTGATTCGAATTGGACAATTAGGTGAGCCAATTTGACATAATTAGGTCAATTGGGTTCGATCGGATCGAATAGGCTCAAACCTAAACCTACTGCTGGCTAGATGTGGAACCCAATGGGTCACACAAAATAGAGACTTGGCCAAGGAAGTCATTCATAATTTAATTAAGGTCATAGGATCCTTTTGGTTAGCCGGATTACATACTAGCATATGTAGGCTAACCAAATTCCTAACTCAATTGGATTGGGTCCGGTTGCTTGCTAATTTGGCTAACCTAATTATATGAAATCTAAATTAGGTTGAGACCTAAGTGGGGCTAGCCTAATCAGAGCTAAATCTGATTTTAATTTGGATTTAAGGGCATTTTAGGCGCCATACATGAAGAGTCCCAATGGCATGGGACTCTTGGTACCTAAATGATGTCTTAACTTCAAAAGGGCACAGAATGAGCTATAGATCTCTGATTTGAATATAATTTATATGGTCAGAAAGAAAATTTTATGCTCTTTCCAATGACACCCATATTGCCTATGTTTTGACTGGTCAACATTCTTTGAAATTTGCATGGAAGAAGGATGGCGCACGTGGTGCATGAAGAATCGCAACTCTTCATGTGGCACGCGGTTCTGATGGAGAGTCCTTCTGCTATCAGGACTCTTCATAATTTCTAATGTTTTGAGATTGAAGAGGCACCTCTTAGCTTTCTAGGGACTAGTAATTAACATGTGGCAATTGAGAGTTCGTCCAGATAAAAGAAGGGATGTGAATAAGGCATTCGGTGCAAGAATGGGCTTATTAGATATGATTTTTCAAGCCAGATAACTTATCTTCGGTCTTGAAAAATCATATCTGATAAGTTGATGGGAGGACATATCACACGCCCCTCTTGTATCTATAAATAAGCGGCGGTGAAATGAGTCTGATATAAGAATTCCATCGAAGTATTATTCTGAGTCTCTCTTCCCTCCTTCTTTCTTTAAGACATGACTTGTCTTGTTAAGACAAGGTCTTTTCTAATAGGACAAGGCTTTATTTTAGGACATAAGCCTAAGGGGTCCTAGAGGAGGGTTGTCCTAAAACCAAGAGTGGTTTAGGAGAGTGTCTTTAGTGCCCTACAGTATGACAGGGTGTCCTACAGTGGTCAATAGACCAAAGGCTATCGAAAGAGTTCCACTTCTCCAAGCAACTTGAAGAAGGAGTTCTTCTTTGATCCGAGTTTCATGTGGATCACCGTTGAAGGGCGAACGTTTGGGTGCCTGGTGGAGAAGAAGGATGAATCATGGTTTTCTTCATCGAATTGGATACTAGCGGTTCAAGTTGGTGCATAAACTCTAGTTTATATTATATATGCATGTTTGTATGTTTTAATTCCTAGTAAAGAGGTCTTGGGTTAAGGGTTTTGGTAGTGGTTTTATAATAAATTTTTGAAATCCATGCTTCTGCCCTGGTCACCATATCCCTTACAGTGGTATCAAAGCCACCTTATTAGGGCTAAATCATACAAAATTTTATGTTGCCCAATTTTGTAGGACTTTTGAGGTTGCCCATTTTGGTATAACTCTACAAAATTGAAATTGACCAGTTTTGTAGGACTCTTGAGGTTGCCCATTTTGGTAGGACTCTATAAAATTTGAAGTTGCCCAATTTTGTAGGACTCTTGAGGTTGCCCATTTTTGTAGGACTCTACAAAATTTGAAGTTGCCCAATTTTATAGGACTCTACAAAAGCTTAAAGTTACATATAATTGATATGTTTATGCATATATATATGTCACTGGTTAAGGTTTTCACTTAAACCTTAACCGATATAGAGATATGTTTAGCTTTCTAGTCATCATACTGAAATAAGGTTGCCATGGCATAATGGTGGATCCATTATGTGATAGATGGTTGTCCTAGTATGATGACACACTTGGCACATTATAAAATGATATATGATGCATGGTTGATGAATGGTAATATTAGAATGTGCTTCTGTTTGAATTGCCCCTATTAAAATTATATTAAGTTATAGTGTCATACACCAAAAGCAAAATAATCAAGATGATTAGTTGATCATTCGGTGTCTAGGAAAAGTGGTTCATGATTGGTAAAGAGGACATGTTTTTAATTGGTTCCGTTGATTGACCTGGCCAATTTTTGTTGGTGTCTAAGAAAGCAATGGGGGGACTCCCACTACTCTCCCACTTACCTAGCCAATAAGATTAACTTAATTCTTGATTGATATGCTTAGTGTAATATTCACTACATTAGGCCTTCTTTCATGCTAAGTCATTATTATGTTATGATCCGTATTAGGTTTGTTGTGTACGCACAATGCCTATTATGGTAACTAACATAATTTTGGCCTGGTGCATTTGATGCTTATGGCATGATTTAATATAATACTTTGTTGTAAACACATAAGGGTATTATTATTACAATCATGACTATAAAGGAATGAAGGGTCTTACTTAACTAAAAATATTATAGTTTGTTGTGCACACACAAGGCTATTAATATTTTAGAGGCCAGGTTTTGTTGAGAATTGTATGAGATATAATTGGAAAGAGTTTTCTTACCTTTGAACTTATAAAAGATTTGTTGTGTACACACAAGGTCTTTTATAAGGAATTAGGATCTCAACCCCACTAAGAAAATCAATTAGGGTTTCTCGATCATCATATAGAGGGTTATGATGCTTGATAAAATAGTGGGAGACATAATTAAGTTAAAGTCCTAATTTAATTATGTTTTGTCAACATTGGTTGTTTGCTTATGTTATGTTCTTTGTTAATGTAGATTAAATGGCCTCTTCACTCTCACTCCGTAGTATACTTGATGCCAATAAATTGACTGGACTGAACTATGTTGACTGGTTAAGAAACCTAAAGATAGTACTCAGCCAGGAAAAACTTTCTTACATTCTTGATACCCCTACCTTGGAACCTTTAGGGGAAGATGCCTTGCAAGAGGAAAAGACCACATACAAGATATGGCAAAATGACTCACTCACTGTCAAATGTATCATGCTTGCCTCTATGACCAATGAGTTGCAGAGGCAACATGATAGCATGGACACTAACTCCATACTGCTCAATCTAAAAGAGCTATATGGAGAACATAGTCGAACTGCTAGATATGAGATATCTAACTAGTTGTTTCGTGCGAGAATGATAGAAGGTACATCCGTACAAGACCACGTACTGATGGTTATTGACCTGATCACTCGATTAGGTCAATTGGATTTTGTTATGGATAGGGAGTTGAATCAAGATTTGATCCTGTAGTCACTCCTAGAGTCATTTTCACAATTTGTTCTTAATTATCATATGAACAAACTTAACACTTCCTTGCTTGAGCTGTTAAACATGTTAAAAATAGCAAAGAGCCATTTAAAAAAAAATAAGGCTCCACTTCTTCTTGTGGATGGGATCAACAAGAAGAAGTCAGGCAGAAAGGGTTCCAAGAGGAGATTGAACCCAAAAAGGGGCATCAAGAAGAAGAAAGGAAAGAAGGCCTCTAGACATATGACCTGCTTTCACTATGGCAAGCCGGGTCATTGGAAGAGGAACTGCAAGGCTTACCTTGCATGTGTGAAGCCCGGTGCATCGGATGCACCAAAAGGTATGAAAGAAGTTCATACTATTTTGTCATTGGATTCTTCCATTTCAAATACTTGGATATTGGATACCGCCTGTGGTCATAATATCTGCAAATCATTGCACGGGCTGCAGAGGCTTAGAGTATTGAAGGAAGGAGACTTCGAGCTCTATGGTGCTGGAGGAGAGTCCATCCAAGCAGAGGCCGTAGGGACTTATATCTTGAAGTTACCTTCGGGGAAGATTTTAGAGCTGAGAGATTGTTACTATATGCCTAAGGTCATTAGAAATATCATATCTATATGCTTGTTACTTAGACAAGGTTATACTATGAATGTGATGAGCAATGGTTGCTCAATCAGCTTTTCTAATAAAATTATATGTTGTGTCATATTTTGCAATGGTCTTTTAACTCTATCCACTAATGACAATATACTTCATATAAGTAACAAATGAAAGAGAGATGATGTAAACAATACTTTACTCTGGCACTGTCGGCTTGGACATATTAGTGAGGCTAGGATTAGCAAGTTATACAAGGAAAATTTCCTTAATCCTTATGATTATGAATCATTAGGAACTTGTGAATCATGTCTCATGGGTAAAATGGCCAAGACTCCATTTGGTGGACATAGAGAAAGGACAACTAAGTTATTAGGACTCATACATACAGATGTATGTGGGCCTATGACAACTCAGGCCAAGGGTGGATACTCTTATTTCATCACGTTTACTGATGATTTTTCAAGGTACGGATTTGTGTATCTTATGAAACATAAGTTCGAAGCCTTTGATAAATTTTTAGAGTATCAAAGTATGGTAGAGAAACAAACGAGGAAAAGTATTAAAATCCTTTGATCAGATCGAGAAGGTGAATACTTATCCACCGAGTTTCTCGATCACCTTAAAGAAAAGGGGATTATCTCTGAATGGACCCCTCCTTACACACCACAATTAAATGGTGTTGCTAAAAGGAGGAACCGTACCTTATTAGATATGGTACGGTCCATGATGTGCTTCACAGAGTTACCTGTTTCCTTCTAGGGATATGTCTTGGAAATCGTGGCTAATATCTTAAATAGAGTACCATCTAAATCTGTCTCTAGCACTCCATATGAGATATGGAGGGATAAGAAACCCAATCTTAAGTATCTTAAGATATGGGGATGTCCAGCCTATGTCAAAAGAAATTTTGGACATAAGCTGGATGCTAGAGCAGATAAGTATCTATTTGTAGGATATCCTAAAGATAGTATAGGATATCTATTCTATCACCCTACTGAACAAAAAGTTTTTGTCAGTAGGCATGCCACTTTTCTGGAGAAAGAGTTCATCCTACAAAAGGGCAGTGGGAGAAATATTGAACTTGAAGAAGTTCAACAAATAGATACATCTCAACCAAATGATAACATAGTTAGTATAGAACCAGAACACACCACTCCTATCCGTAGGTCTGATAGGGTGCGTCATGCACCTGAGAGGTATGGGTTCATTATTGAAAATAATGAAGCCCGGATCATTGAAAATGATGAGCCTCTAACCTATACGGATGCTGTCATAAGTAGGGACTCAGACAGATGGCTGGAAGCCATGAGATCCGAAATGGACTCCATGTATGTCAACCAAGTGTGGACTTTGGTTGATGCACCGGAGGGTGTTAACCCTATTGGATGCAAATGGGTCTATAAGAAAAAGATTGGGGCAGATGGCCAAGTCGAAACTTATAAAGCCAGATTAGTGGCTAAGGATTTCAGACAAAAACAGGGAATAGATTATGATGAAACATTTTCTCCTATTGCCATGCTCATATCTATTCGGATCATGTTTGCTATAGCAGCATATCATGATTATGAAATCTGGCATATGGATGTGAAAACTGCATTCCTTAATGGTTTCCTTAAGGAAGAGGTCTATATGTCATAGCCAGAAGGTTTTGTCTTGGAGACTAAACCTAATCAGGTATGTAGGCTGAAGAAATCCATTTATGGATTAAAGCAAGCATCCAGGAGTTGGAACATCCGATTTGATAAGATAGTCAAAGAGTTTGACTTTATCAAAAATGAGGATGAACCTTGTGTGTGCAAGAAGACTAGTGGGAGTGCCATAGTTTTCTTGGTTCTGTATGTGGATGACATACTCCTCATTGGGAATGATATCCCAATGTTACAATCAGTCAAGGTATGGTTATCTAAACAGTTTTCTATGAAAGACTTGAAAGAAGCATCCTATATACTGGGTATCAAGATCTATAGAGATAGATCTAGGAGGATGCTAGGCTTATCCCGGTCTTGGTACATTGACCAAGTGCTAAAGAGATTTAGCATGGAGGGAAGTAAAAGAGGTTACTTGCCCATTGGTCATGGCATACATCTTTCTAAGAAGATGTCTCCTAAGACACCTGAAGAAAGAAATAGAATGAGTTCTATACCTTATGCTTCGACTGTAGGATCTATAATGTATGCTATATTATGTACCAGGCCTGATATGGTATATGCCTTAGGTATAGCCAGCAGATTTCAGGCTGATCCAGGAGAGGATCACTGGAAGGCTGTGAAAAATATTCTTAAGTACTTGAGAAGGACTAAGGATATTTTTCTGATATACGGAGGATCTGATCTTAAACTGGAAGCTTATTCAGATTCTAGTTTTCAATCGGATCCAGATGATAGCAAATCTATTTCAAGATATGTTTTTACCCTAAATGGAGGAGCTATAAGCTGGAAGAGTTCTAAACTGCAGACTGTAGCTGACTCAACAACTGAGATATAATACATTGCTGCTAGTGAAGCTGCCAAGGAAGCTGTCTGGATGAAGAAGTTCATCTCAGAGTTGGGCGTTGTTCCGGAGATTGAAGGTCCAGTACCACTTTACTGTGATGATACTGGAGCCGTCGCTCAAGCTAATCTAGAGCTCATCACAAATCAAAGAACATTCTAAGATGCTTCCATCTCGTTCGAGAGATTGTTGAAAGATAAGGAGTCTACATTAAAAGAGTAGAAACGAAGAACAACATAGCAGACCCATTCACTAAGGCTCTACCACAGCGGGAGTTTGATCACCACATCGAATGTATGGGGTTAAAATTTAAAGGCGATTGGCTTTAGTGCAAGTGAGAGATTGAAAGGATTATGCCCTAAAGGCCAATTGAAATATTGTATTTCGATGGGATTTTCTTTTGTATCCCAAAACCAGTGTATTGACATTATCAATTAATAAAGGCATTTTATTTTCATCATACGCTGTGTCTTATTAATCTTATTAAGATATGATGAACCCCATAAATTAGGGCTATAGTTCTAGGGTTATGATGAGATCATACCAGTGAAACCTAAAGCCTTAAAACCCTAATCTAGAATATTCCTGGTCGATGGGATATTGAGTAGGGGATCAATGTTTCCAGTAAGACCAGCACATCCTATGTATGCTTGGTGAAGAGGGTGACTGATCTCACAGTCACTTGTGTTTGACACTAATACTAGGATGTGGGTGCTCATTAGAGAATAAGTTCACTGAATGGATCTAGCTTGAGAACATCTAATGGAACCTTATCTGTTTGTCAATAGATAGTTCTCATAATGGGAGTAGTGCATGTGGTCCTTTGACCTGAGACTGCCATGGTACCTTGTATGCATGAATCCATACTTTGGTTCACAATCAATCATGACACTGAGTCATGCATGGGGTGATACTGGGTATGGTGGATTGCATATGGAGGTTGTGAGTAGGTCAAAAAGGAATCGATCAACCCTAGTAAAAGGGAAGCGCATCCAGATGATTTCAATCAAATGAAGATTCGGAAAATCTTTAATCAAAGTATGAACATTAGAAATAGTTTCTAAAGGTTCATTAATGAATCATCATTATCAGATTGAGCAAGGAATGAATATGAAATTAGATTTGACAAGTATCCATATCCATAGTCATATTCAGGGTGCAAGTAGACCGAAGGACTAAATTGCCCGGTAACGCACCACTGAAGGGTATTTTGGTAAATCCACCAAAATTCCTCATCTTCCGGGTAGGCATGACACATTGCTAGACGTCAATCTTGTCTTGTAGGTCTTCATGAACCAATTGATTTGGTTTCATGAGTCAATTCGATGTGTGATTCGAATTGGACAATTAGGTGAGCCAATTTGACCTAATTAGGTCAATCGAGTTCGATATGATCGAATTGGCTCAAACCTAAACCTACTGCTAGCTAGATGTGGAACCAAATGGGTCACACACAATAGAGACTTGGCTAAGGAAGTCATTCATGATTTAATTAGGGTCATGGGATCCTAATTGGTTAGTCGGATTACATACTAGCATATGTAGGCTAACCAAATTCCTAACCCAATTAGATTGGGTCCGGTTGCTCACTAATTGGGCTAACCTAATTATGGAAAACCTAAATTAAGTTGAGTCCTAAGTGGGGCTAGCCTAATCAGAGCTAAATCTGATTTTAATTTGGATTTAAGGGTATTTTAGGTGCCATACATGAAGAGACCCAATGGCATGGGACTCTTGGTACCTAAATGATGCCTTAACTTCAATAGGGCACAGAATGAGCTATAGATCTCTGATTTGAATATAATTTATATGATCAGAAAGAAAATTTTATGCTCTTTCCAATGACACCCATATTGCCTATATTTTGACTGGTCAACATTCTTTGAATTTTGCGTGGAAGAAGGATGGCGCGCGCGGTGCATGAAGAGTCGCAACTCTTCATGTGGCACGCGGTTCTGATGAATAGTCCTTCTGCTATCAGGACTCTTCATAATCTCCAATGTTTGGAGATTGAAGAGGCACCTCTTGGCTTTTTAGGGACCGGTAATTGACATGTGGCAAGTGAGAATTCGTCCAAATAAAAGAAGGGATGTGAATAAGGCATTCGGTGCATGATGGGCTTATTAGATATAATTTTTCAAGCCAGATAACTTCTCTTCGGTCTTGAAAAATCATATCTGATAAGTTGATGGGAGGACATATCACACGCCCCTCTTGTATCTATAAATAGGTGGCAGTGAAATGAGTCTGATATAAGAATTCCTCCAAAGTATTATTCTGAGTGTCTCTCTCTCCCTCCTTCTTTCTTTATGACAAGACTTGTCTTGATAAGACAAGGTCTTTTCTAATAGGATAAGGTTTTGTTTTAGGACATAAGCCTAAGGGGTCCTAGAGGAGGGTTGTCCTAAAACCAAGAGTGGTTTAGGAGAGTGTCTTTAGTGCCCTACAGTAGGATAGGGTGTCCTACAGTGGTCAATAGACCAAAGGCTGTCAAAAGAGTTCCACTTCTCCAAGCAACTTGAAGGAGTTCTTCCTTGGTCCGAGTTTCATGTGGATCACCGTTGGAGGGTGAACGTTTGGGCGCCTGGTGGAGAAGGAGGCTGAATCAGGGTTTTCTTCATCGGATTAGATACTAACGGTTCAGGTTGGTGCCTAAACTCTAGTTTATATTATATATGCAGGTTTGTTTGTTTTAATTCTTAGTAAGGAGGTCTTGGGTTAAGGGTTTTGGTAGTGGTTTCGTAATAATTTTTTGAAATCCACGCTTCCGCCCTGGTCACCAAATCCTTTACAGAGCGGATCTTGGATGGCAAGATTATCGTTACTCGGAGCAAAGACTATCAACGATATCCGGTTTGTTGGTAAAGATGACCCGAGACTGATAATTCTTGGATCACCAGAGAGGATTTGCGAAGGATTGATCATGACTTACTAGAGCACTATCATAACATAGTTGACCCATACTCAACAGGGACAAGTTTCTCCCACCCGGGAAGAATTGGTGCGGACACCAGGGCCATAAGAAATTGATAGGTCGAACCCACATTCCTATGGACCACCTATGAATACAGCCCTAAGCCCAAGCCTCAGATCACTTGTAAATATTTATTTTAGCCCAGTTGGTTTTAGACCCAAAATTAAGTATGTAAAAAACCCTTGGATCCAAAATTGAGTCCGTAAAAAATCCCCTAAACCCAAATGAAACCTATATATATATAAACCCTATTTACCCAGTTGAGTCAAATCCTTTTTACCAAGCTGAAATATTTGTTTAGTTGGTTATGCCTTTTGATCAAATTGGGTTCCAATTGATCAAGTATGGCTTGAAATTAGTTACAATTGAGGCTTTGTAATTAGTTAGTTGGTTTTAATTAGTCATGTAATTAGTTATTGAGTCCTGTAATACAAGAGGGGACCCAAGTCAAGACCTATGTGACACCATGTGCCAACCCAAGTCAAGCCATGTGCCACAACCTCTTGGCGCCCCACCTTCACGTTACCACCTCATCATGTTTGGATGCCCATGCTACATCATCAAGCTTATGTCACATGCCACAAGCTACGTCACTTGCCACCTCATCTTAGACATCATCACATGCCATGTCACTAATTTTTGGTCGGCCGCATGAAGTCACTTTAGCACCCAAGAAATATCGATAATTAACTTTTAAGAGTGCCATCATTTTAAGAGGAGTATAGCAAAAGGAGTCCAAGCCATATGCCACCCATCTCTCTTCTCATTTTTGTCACCAAATCAAAGAAAAGTCGACCAAAGAGAATGGGACAAGTTGGGAGAATTCAACAGGGTTCTTATCTATCCTATCATGAAGAGTCCAAATCCAAAATTAGAGCCTATCCTAATCTACTTTCAAATCCAAAGAGAAGTCCAAAAAGATTCATGCCAAGAAGAGAGAAGGATCATTCCAAGATAGGAAAGAATTACCGCCCACTTGAGAAATATTTTTGTCACACATTTTGAGAGTACCAAAATCAAAGAAGGACGGCACATCTTAACTTAGTCGCCACACCTCTTTCTCATCGCCCAAAGGAAAGAAGTTTATCCTAAGCTGTCGCCCAGCCTGGATGAAGTCCAAGGAGGGATAAAAACCAAGAGTCATGACCCTAGAAGAAGGGATTCATAGAGTTGCTGCCCAAGAAGAGCTAATTCTACACTTTGTAACCCACAATTCTCATGTTCGTGGTCTATAAATACCACCATCAATTTCTTTTGTAAATTCAATTATTATGCATCAAATAAAGGAGAAATTCTGCCATTCCTTTCCTGTGTCAAGAATCACGGGATATGAGGCCCTATTTCAAAGCATCACCATCACCAGATCCATTCTTTCCTAACTAGATCTGTTAGTTCAAGATATGATGTGGGCCTTGATATACTGAGATCGACTAGTCTTGATTATTGATGATTGCTCTTGAGTCTAGTTAACCTCCAAAAATCTGTTAATCATATACTAGTTGACTAGTCTTGATTATTGTGATTGCTTTGAGTCTCCTAAAAAAATCTAGATCTCTATTAGTTAATTAGTTTAATATCAATAATTTAGTTTTTGCATATTATCCCGGATCAAACATCTAATTGATTTTATATTAAAGGTTTAGGTCAATACATTATACAAGGTGATGGTTTGTGGGCCAAGGAAGGGTGATAAAATCTATACCTTATGTTGTTTTATGGTTTAGCATCTTTATGATATTTTATGAAGTATGCAATGCAGAAAAAGAAGAAGTCCAATATAAGTGATACATTTTTAAGGCTTAATTAGTTTCTTTATTTTAATTAAGCTTTATAAGGTGCCTTTGTTTTCTTTTTATGTTAGGTTGCTTTTAGGTAAGTTTTTAATTTTGTTAATTAAGTGTGAGAAAAAGCTAAATTGAATTAGGGTTATAAGGTAGTTTAGTTTATCAGAAATAAAATAACTAGGAAGGAGTAATTCAATAATGAAAAGAAATAAAAGTGATAAAATGATGATAATAAATTATGAACTAAATTAAAAGTAATAAAAAAAATTATATATTTTATATTTTTTTAAAAAAAAATCACAACCATGCTTAGGTTCCTCGATAATTGTGCCAAAATTTGATTCGCTATTATGAGCAGTCAAAAATAATTCACCAACTCAAACTATATAGCTAGGATGAATCGAGATCATATCCTTAAGGACCTTAGGGCTAAGTTATGATTTTTAAAAGAAAAGAGAGTAATTATTATTATATAAAAATAAAAGTATACAAGAAGTAAACTACTCTTAAAAATCAAATCAAGTAAAAGAAATTATTTTAGAGGTTATAAGTCAATTTTGCACTAACAAAATTGTATTTCTTTCATAATTGTAATGTAATTAGTTTTAAAGTATTACCCGCCTTCTATCACACACTCCATATCCATAGATCATGGTACATCTCTAGGAAGCACTAGGTATTCAACTCTTCTTTTCTTAGCATGCCCCATATTCATAATAGATCATGGCACATCTCCAAAAAGCAAGAGTTGTCCCTAAACTTAATTTGATGTTAAATCATAAAAAAGAGAAAATAAAAGAGAATAAATAAATAACTCATAATTAAATGCATAATCTTTTATTTCATACTAAAGAAATATGAGAAAAATAGAGAACAAAAGAACCATGATCTGCCTTATTACAAGATCTCCTCTCCCTCCCAAACTTCTATACTTAACTGCTCCTAAGTTAATCCCTTCCTATCCCCCTATGCAAAGGCTCTAGACATATTCCAGGGAGTGATGCCTTTAGGTAGAGGTACAGGAGCCTTTTTTTTATAGATATTAATAGGGAAGAGGTTCTACGATTTTTTAATGTGGAACTAAAGAAGATAGATCATAGAGGGCATTAATTTTATAAAGAATCAATGGTTGGACGGAAAGAGGGTCTTCTGAATAGTATCCAAATCCTAGTCAAAGTAGACTTAAATTCCTTGTCCTATTAGGTGTTTGACCAACTAATGGGATCTCTACCATTGGATTGCTTGATCAAAGCTCATCACCATTGGATTTAGCCCAATCCTATGCTCAATGCTTGTCTTCTTCGAGCAGTAGTCGCCATCGCCCAATGGCCACTACCAGAGTCCCCTCGCATGCCATTGCCACCATCGGAGTCCCCTCGCATCGTCACCACCTGCTGGTGCCTTCATCACCAATATCTCTATGTCGAGAGCTCCTTTGGAATCGCAGACTGACCCATCATCGCTAAACCCATCACCATCGATCATTTATGCTTACCAGTGCTAGTGCTGCTACTGTCCCCCTCTATCACTGTTCTTTTCATTACCATAATGGCCATGGACCTCCTCCTTCATTTCATTGCCAGAATCAGCCTTGCCATCGACCTCCATGCACCACCTCACCTCTCAGTGTCACCATGAGAAGGAAAAAGATAGCCGTCAGTGAGCTCTTGGAAAGGATGGCACTGGCAACAAGGAGATTCATTGGATAGGGAACATCAAATGGCTGAAATCCCTCCATGTTCCATGGCTCTAAGCCATCGATCGACAATAATGGCTATCAATGGACCATTCAACATTTCATAGACCAAGTGGCCGGTCCATGATGGACCGGCTGCTTTAAAATATGTACAATTCTTTAACAATCTTTAAACTTCGATTCCAAACTTTTTTTAAGTCTGATTCACTTCAAATTAATTTTATTTAATCCATAAATCAAGCTCTTTGCACTGGCGATCCTTTTCCTGTAAAAGGTATACAAAAGTATCAATTTTAAATAAATAAAGATAACTTAATTCTTAAATTAATATTTATATATATAATGTAATTATCATGTATAATAATATAGTTTTAAGGACTATTACAAAAGAGCTCATTACAGGAAGACACAATATGATGAACTGCCAAAAATAATTTTTATTCATAATAATTTATATACAAAATTAACCATCTACAAGTTAGATGATTAGTATCAGGACATATTTCCTAATAGATCAGTCAGCTTGACATCTACCTTTCATAATTATGCTCTAGTTTCATGTTTTCTCAAAATTATTTTAAAAATATTTAATTTTTTAAGAAAGTCCTAATTTAGTTATGAAATTTGAAATTTTAGAAAATGTTATTACCATTTATTAACAAAAATACTTAAAATAAATATATAAATATGTGACTTATCACACCCGCTAACATACTCATTGCTAGTCCCTTAGCAATGTAATAAAAATAAAGTATTTATTATTATATGTCATTAAAATTCTCCTTTATAGAAGTAGATCTAGGATTGAAAGTAAAATGAGTTTAGCAAGTACCACTAACTAAATATTAAATTTCATAAGCAGATTTTGCAGTCAGTATAATCAAAAACTTTCTTAGAATTTATCCAAAGATCTACGGTACTATATTATTGATGACTAACTTAGCATTTGAGTGCTAGCTTGTAAAGGATAAATATACTTTCGCTTATTACCTACTTTGGTCAACTTTCTATATGCCCCAAATTAAGCTCATGAATTGAAGTAGCTTTCACATTGCCTATTTTTTTTAATGTTGTACTCCTATTGAATGTCTTAATCTCTTAAGCTTTCTGTTTAACCCATGTAGTGAATTTAGCCAAAGACTCTCAAATTAGATAACCTTAGGGCACTAGGTATAAAATATCCCTCGGGCTTACTTACTCGAGTCAAATAGGCTACGAGTTAGGGCAAGCCTTACAATGAGCTTCTTTGCCCTCCTCATCTTTTGATACGAACCACAACACTTGCTTAAAAGAAGGAACCTAGTTACTCAGTAAGGAGTACTTGGAAACTATTTTATTTTAATTTTTTTTATACTTTTATTTCAGGCAGGCACCAAATATGATATCATCCACATAGACTTGTACTACTAAGAGATCATCATTTTTCTTTTTCAAAAATAAAGTAGTATCTACATTACCTCTAGTAAAATTATTTTTGAGCAAGAAAGAACTCAATTGATCATACCAAGCTCTTGGAGCTTGTTTCAAACCATACAAAGCTTTATGAAGTTTAAAAACATGGTTTGGAAATTCAGGATTTTAAAACTGGGTGGTTGCTCAACATACACTTCTTCTTTGATAAAACCATTCAAAAAGACAATTTTGACATCCATTTGAAATAATTTAAAATCCATAAAACAAGCAAAAGCCAACAATAGCCTAATTACCTCAAGTCTAGCAACAGGAGCAAAGATTTCATCAAAATCAATCCCTTCCTCCTGATTATATCCTTTGGCAACTAGTATAGCTTTATTTCTTGTAACAATTCCATTTTCATCAAGTTTGTGTCTAAAAATCCATTTTGTGCCGATTACTGAAATATTAGAAGGTATATCTACCAAAGTCCAAACATTATTTCTCTTGAATTGATTAAGTTCATCTTGCATAGCATTAATCCAATTGCAATCATATTCAGCTTCTTCTATAGACTTAGGTTCTATTTAAGAAACAAAAACTAGATAATCATAAACATTTCTAAGAGATGAACGAGTACTTACCCCTTTAGATGGATCATCAATGATAAGTTCTTTGGGATGTCCATGAGCATACTTCCATTCTTTAGGTAGAGGATCAAGTAATGATGCTTTTTCACCTTCTTGATCTTGTAATTTTTCATTGTTTTTGTTGCCCAGAGAGCAACCCAAGAGGGGGAGTGAATTGGGTTTCTAAAAATTATTTAAGACTAAGCTTGATGAACCAAGTAATATACTTCACAAGACAAGGTATGCAATTCAACAAGGTACTAGAATTTAAAAGTGTGATGCTCTAATATAAAAGTGCAGCAGAAATTAAAAGCAATAAGCAAGAAAGTAATGAGCAAGAGAGGAGAAGACAAGCAAACACAAACACAACAATCTATAGTGGTTCAGTGCCAACCATGCACCTACATCCACTCCCCAAGATCCCCTTGGAAATTCACTATAATCCAAAGATTACAGTTGATTAGTTTTCAGGGCTCACTAATCAAACCCTGACTTGTTTTTACAAGGCTCACAAGTCACAACCTCACTTGATTTTACGGGCTAACCAAGAACCTAATTGGTTTTCACAAGGCTAACCAAAAACCTCCCTTGATTTTCCGGGCTAACCAAGAACCTTAGTGGTTTTCCGGGCTAACCACCAACCTAACTTGGTTTTCTAATAGGCTAACCAATAACCTTTACAAGATATAAGATGTAGAAATGAAGAATCAATGTAAGTTTTCAATAAAAAACAGGGAGTTAAAGCCTTTTGAATATCTAAGATTGAATGATCTTCAATGAACTTGATAGCTTTGAATGCTTGGAAGGCTTCCTTCTTGCTTGAGAGTGGTTGAGCTTTGAATGAAGTGGAGTTAAAGCCCTTCTTTTTTCTTTTCTCTTCAAACTCTTTAAAGATATTCAATACAATGAATAATATATTTTCTTGATTTGATTTGAAGTCTTTTTATACCTTCCCAAGTCCCCAAAATTGAAATCTAGCCGTTATACTTGAAAAACTAGCCGTTGGAGGGCATTTGGGAGAGTTCTGCACTTGAAAAAACAAGCCGTTACTGTTGTCAGAACTCCATGTGTTGACACTTCTTCTTCATGTGTCGACACATCAGGTCGACACATGTTCTTCCTAAGTCGACACAAGTTCAAAATACTCCATTCAGATTCTCTGGAAAAATCAGCTGAGTCAACATAATCTCAGTGGAGTCGACACATTGAGTCGACACATTAGGTTCGTGTGTCAACACATCAACTGTTCCTTCAACTTCTGCAAGTTCTGTGGCTTGAAATTCTCAGGCGATGTATTGATCCATGTGTTAACACTTTGAGTTGACATATAAGGTCCATGTGTCGACACATCATCTGTGCCATTCGGAATTTTGTTGCGTGCCAGTTTGAGTCGACACACCATCTTCATGTGTCGACACACCAAGTCATGTGTCGACACCTTGAGTTGATACATCATCAAAAAGGTGCAGAATCTACTGAACTTGTGTAGGAACATGTCTTCATTTATCTTGGTTATCCATTCAACCAACTCTTTGTGTATCCAAGTCTAGTTTTATGCAATCATTCCATTCAAACTTGGTTCTTCAACACAATTGGGCTTCATCAAAACTTTGTGAGCATCCTTTAAATGAAAACATACTTAAAGCTAGTCATTAGTCCTCAATTTATACTTAACTGTTTTGCTTATCATCAAAATCAATTAGTGGAGTCAACAGTTTTGATCATCTTCCTCCTTAGTGGGTTCTTCATTATTGTTCATTTTTTCAGTTCTTTTGCTACCTGTTTCATTATCAAGAACATCTTCTTTTCTAGAAGGTTTTTGGTTAGCTTCATCAAATACAACATGGATGGATTCTTCAACAATAAGTGTCCTTCTGTTGAAGACCCTATATGCCTTGCTAGATGTAGAGTAGCCTAAAAAGATACCCTCATCTATCTTGGCATCAAATTTGCTTAGATTATCATTGCCATTATTTAAGATGAAACAACGGCATCCAAAAACTCGAAAATATTTTATTGAAGGTTTCCTACCTTTCCAAAGCTCATAAGGTGTTTTCTTTAAAATAGGTCGGATTAAAACACGGTTCAAAATATAGCATGCAGTGTTTATGGCTTCCATCCAAAAATATCTAGGTAGGCCATTTTCGTAAAGCATGGTGTGTGCCATTTCTTCAAGAGTTATATTTTTCTTTTCTACCATCTCATTTTGTTGAGGTGTCCTAGGTATAGAAAAATTATGGTAAATATCATTTTTACTATGAAACTTATCAAACTCAGAATTTTCAAATTCTGTTCCATGGTCACTTCTCAAAGAAACAATAGAAACACCTTTTTTCATTTGAAACTCTTTTATGAAATCTAATGAATGCTAAAAACATTTCATCTTTATGTGCTAAAAACATAACCCATGTAAAATATGAGAAATCGTCTACAATAACTAGACCATACTTCTTACCTCCCAAACTAGATGTTCTAGTTGGCCCAAAGAGGTCCATATGAAGTAATTCTAAGGGTCTAGATGTAGAGACTACTCCTTTTAGTTTAAAAGATGATTTGGTTTGTTTTTCAAGTTGGTAAGCACTACAAATCTTGTCTTTTTCAAAACTAAGTTTTCGCAAATCTTTTATCAAATCATTTTTGCTAAGTTTTGAAATCAAATGCATACTAGCATGTCATAGTCTATGATGCCAAAGCCTACTAGTTTCATTGATCTTGGCTTCCATTGGCACTAGGCATTGACCATTTTGAACAGGTAAATCATCAAGATCAACCATATAAATATTGCCATGCCTATGACCAATAAACTTGATGCCATTGTCATCTAGACTAGAAATAATGCACATGGAAGATTCAAAAATAACTTTAAAATCTTTGTCACAAAATTGAATAATGCTAAGTAAATTATGTTTTAAACTATCAACATATAAAATATTATCAATGTAAGAAGAGGGGGTGATATGGACTTTACCGATTCCGACAATCATGTCCTTTCCATTATCACCAAAAGTCACATTACCACCATTTTGATATTCAAGTGATGAGAACTGTTACACATCTCCAATCATGTACCTTAAGCAACCACTGTTGAGATATCACATTCTTCTTTTGTTGGTTGCAAGGCACATCTACAACATAAATCAGGTGGAGACTTTAGGTACTCAAGTCATCTTGGGTCCTTTAAGGTTAGTGGTAATGGTTCCTTTTGGAACCCAAACTTTTCTCACTTTGCTTATTTTCTTTTTATTGCATGAATAATATTTATGTCCTACAATGCCACAATTATAGCAAGTAATAGAGGATGATGCAGGCACAAAGAAATTCTTGAAAAATCTTTGCTATTTTTGAGTTTTAAAACCTAAACCAGCTTTGTTAAATATAGCCCTTTGATTATTTAAAAGCATATTTAGTCTTTCAGAACTATAGGTAAATTTTTCAACAAAGGGTTTCAATTTTTCAAGTTCTTCTTTGTATTTCTTATTTTCTTGTAAAATTCTTTGGTTTTGTTTTGTAGGATTTTCAGTTGAAGCAAAAGAATTTTTCTTTTTGAAATCTTCCTTTTCCTTTTCAAGAAGACAAACTTTATCTTTTAACTTTTTATTTTCTTGGAGCAAGAAATCATTTTCAGTTAAATACTTATCATTTGTTTTAGCCAAAACCATATTTTGCTTCTTTAATTCTTTATGCTTTGATTTCAGTTTTTGAAATTCAATAACTAACTCGTCAAAAACCTCATGCAATTCATCAAAAGTAAATTCATTTTCGGTTTCAGATAATACCTCATCATTATTGGCCATCAAACAGAAGTTTGCAACCTCTTGTTGTTCTTCCTCAGAACTGGAGTCCTCGTTGTCACTCCAGGTTGCCATCGTAGCCTTCTTTCTTAATCTTCATTTGCTCTTTTTAAGTAGGGGCAGTTCATCTTGAAGTGGCCTGATTTCTTGCACTCAAAACATATGGGCTGCTCCTTTTCTTTTTCTTTCTCCTTCTCTTTGCTAGGCTCTCCCTTCTGAGGTTTCTCTTTGAAGTTGTATTTCTTCTTTCTCAAAAACCTCCTAAACTTTCTTGCCATGAGAGCCGTTTCATCTTCTTCATCTTCTTCTTCAGAATCTTCACTTGATTCATCTTTATTGGTGGACTTGAAGGCAATCACTTTCTTCTTCTTGTCATAGTCCACAGTCTTTTGCTTTAAAGAGAGCTCATAGGTCATCAATGAGCCCAAGAGTTGCTCGAGAGGAAGTATGTTTACATCTTTGGCTTCTTCTATTGCTGTTACTTTTGCATCCCATGAAGCAGGAAGAGACCTGAGAAGTTTGTTTAAAAGTTCATCGTTAGAAATAACCTTTCCTAAACTTCTCATTCCATGTACAATATTAGTGAATCTTGTATACATTTCACTAATAGATTCAAAAGGTTCCATTTTGAACATCTCATATGTATGGATGAGCATGTTCACTTTGGTGGTTTTCACTTGATGAGTACCCTCATGGGTAACCTCAAGCGTGTCTCATATTTCCTTTGTGGAGAGACAATTTAAAATTCTATTGAATTTGCTTGGGTATAAAGCGTAAAATAATAGAATCATAGCATTTGCATTAAGCTCTATTTGCTTAATGTCATTCTCATCCCAATCATCTTCTATTTTGGGAGTGGGAATGCCATTAATCAATATAGTGGGCTGATGTAGGCCTTTAACAATGGTCTTCCAAATATTATAGTCCATGGCTTGAATGTATATGCGCATACGTGTTTTTCAATACGTGTAGTTAGTGCCATGGAATAATGGGGGACGATTAGAGACCTGGCTATTCTATAACACCCATACCTATTGGGGCTACCATGATCTTTCACTCAAGATCCTTGGACCTACAAGAGAGTACCGATGCTTTGATACCACTTGTTGCCTAGAAATGGAGCCCAAGAGTGGGGCTGAATTGGGTCTTTAAAAAATTAAAGCAATTATGTGCTGGCCTTTGATGTGTTTCTAAGCAATGTGAATAACACAAAAATATGCAGCGGAAGACAATGAATTAAATGCAAAAAATTAAAAGCAAGAAGTAAGAAGAGCAATCACACACACAAACAATAAGTTATATAGTGGTTCGGTGCAAACCAAGCACCTACATCTAATCCCCAAGCCACCCTTGGGAATTCCACTATAATCTCACAAGGATTATAGCCGACTTGTTTCACTAGGATGATAAGTCAAAACCTAAGTTGGTTTTGTCACCTAGGCTCATCAACAACCTTTACACTTGTTTTGTCTTCAGGCTCACAAGTTAACCCTAGTTGGTTTTGTCCCTTTGGCTCACCAATAACCACAACAACCTACTTTCAAGAACCTTAAAAGTTAGGTCAACAAATAATAAATTCAGAATACAAGAATTGAAACACAATCAAACTCTCTTCTTAGAGTGGAATGAGGAATCTTTGAAGCTCTTAATGATTGCTTGATGTGACTTGACTTTGGAATCTTCTCAAGAAGACTTTTGGAAAGATGAAATCAAAAACCTCCGAAACATTTTCTGTATCAAGTGTCAACACCTGAACACCAAGTGTTGATACCTGAAAATCAACTGTTGACACTTGAAAGCCAAGTGTCGACACCTGATAGCCAAGTGTCTGTATTTTCAAAAATCTCAGGCCTTGAGTCGACACTTGGAATTCTAGGTGTCGATACTTGAGCTTTGAGTGTCGACACTTGAGTTCTGAGTGTCGACACTTGAGTTCTGAGTGTCGACACTTGAGTTCTGAGTGTCGACACTTGGCATGCCAATGAAAAAATTATGCATGCCAAATGCTGAAGTGTCGACACTTGGGCTTCCAGGTGTCGACACTTGGTTCTCCAATTTTCAAAAATAAGTACCAAACATGCCAAGAACTTAAAGATTTTCAATGAAACTTAAATGCAACTTTTGTAAACCAAAATTGAACCCTTTTGTGGCCTTTTTCAGTGGAGAAGACTTCTCAAATCATGAAAAATGCTTTGCTTCTAAAGCATGCCATGATACTCTAATTTTGAGAATTTAAGGTGCTTGATTCCTGAAAACTCATAACTACAATTTAAGCATTAGTACAAAATATATACTCAATATTTTGTTAATCATCAAAATCACGGGGTAGAGCTAACATCATATCTTCCAAGAAAGACATCATAAATGCAACACAAAAGCTTTTTGACAAGCTTGAAAACTAATGAAGCTACCAGGATCCTAGAGGCGTGGTGCTAGAACTACTCCTTAGCCCAAATACTCAACATTTGAACTAAAGCATAGGGGGATAATGATGTAGGGAGGAACCCCATAACTAGGATCCCGAAGATTTTAGGATTGGCGATAATCTGATCAGACCTAGCTCAGGATAGACAAAAGCCACATCTAGCTATTTTAGATCCTGGTATCTGGGTCCATGATATTTCAAGCATGAATAAAGTAGATAGAAAATCTAGATAAATTGGATGTGCCTAAAAGAGAATGTTGGAGGGGCAAACCTTGTCGCCCAATTCTACTCTCTTAGGAGGAGTGAACTGGGAAGGGTACTTTGGCTCCCAGTCCTATCAATATAACTTTAATATATGACATACCTGATCTTCAAGATCTTGGTTCTCTCCCAAACCAGAGATCTTTATGACATTACTCTAGTACCTATCTCTAGTTCTTCTAACTCTTAACAGGCCTAGGCTAAACTATCCTAATGAGTATTTGGCCAACTGAGTTACTGTCCAACCAATCCCCTGGTCAAGATGCATGCATCTATCTACCTTCGGCATATTGGGGACCTGACTTTCCTAAATCTTGAGTTTCACAAAATCTCGATTACAAAAGGCCCTCGAACCTACCAAACTCAGGTATAAGGCCCTAACCTAATCAGTTACTCCTAAGAGAACATCCATCAAATGATCGAAGGAGGAACCTGTCAATACTCACTCTAAAATGTTTCCTGTAATAGACAAACTATTAAGTCCTATTATCTAGAATAAATCTCAATCATTAAAGAAGTGTGGCCTTTCTCTAAGCCATAGTTCTTGGAGCCATTAAGACAAACGGTGGGAAGACACATAAGACAAAACTCCTCATCAATGGAAGGAGGATATTTCATATAGAAAATGATGATTTTCATCTAAAAATCTAGATGTCAGCTCCAAAATTTCATCATTCTCTATTTGCTGATCACCATGCCAGGTTATCTCTAAACTACCTCTAGGGCTCGACTATAAAAGAGGGTTCTTAGCAAACCCCTAAAGATAAGTGCATTCCCTCACCTGCTCCTTATATATTCTCATGCACTTGCATTTATTTTTTCTGTATGGTCTGGAATACTGACTTGACTGTTGGAGGGCCTTCACCAAAATCTCCTTTAATGGGGCTTCTTTTGTAGGTATAGCAATTTTCATCTCCTCTCTATCTCACTCATGCATCCGAGCAGATTTCAACACCATTAAGATGCATTTGATTTCAATTTAACTTTTGAAATGAGCTATAATTATTTTAGCAATTAAATTCTTACCTACCAAATTTACATTACAATTGCTTAGGTGCACTTGATGGAATACATAGTTGAGTGAAAATGTATAAAATAGATGTCCTAAGATTTTGTGGTTTGAAGGATTATCCAACTCAAAATGTGTTGGCTGCATGTTCCTTCAACTTGATGTTTACATATATTTTACTTAGATGGGAAGGAACTACATCTGACTCAAGGATTATTAAGAATGCATTAGTTAAAGAAGATAATTTGAAAATCATATAAGGTAACATTTAGTTATAACATTAAGAATGCATTGGTTAGAGAAGATGTTGCCCCTTCATAGGTCACAAGAGGTTTTTGGCACATATGATGGGTCGGAAGATGTTGTGTAACTAAGTATTGCTTTCATGTGATGGTTTGTATATCTGATACTATTATGAATTTAACTTTTATCTTATAATTTGATTGTCAAAAGTAATTAGCGCATCTTTTGGACTTCATTGCCATTAGTTTGAGACATTTATGGACTTCAATGCCAATAGTATTTGGACAATGTTTCGTTTATACTGTCATTTACGTCTGACATATTTAGGACTTAATCATGATTTAGATTATTAGTATATTGTTTTGATATTTTATATTATTATTGCTATCAATATGGTTGTTGATGTTAAAAAATTATCATAGCTACTAGAATGTGCCATCCATTAGTATATTATATTATTGTGGTTGTGGACTATTAGATTGTCATTGTTGTGGATGCTAAAATAGTAGTACATTGTTGTTATGGATATTATTGTTATTGTGAATATTTTGTCATTGCTATTTATGCTTTAAAAATTGGTTGAATAGGGGTTAGTTGTTGGTTGAAAATGCCAACTATATTGGCTATAATAATAAGTGATAAATTTGGTCTATGATTATGTGTTCATATTATATTATTGATACTTTATGCAAAACAATATTTTCTCTTTAAAATATATAGTATCTCTAGCCTCTCTAAAATAAAATTTGCTTTTGTGAAGTAGATTATAGCAAAACATATTTGTTGTCAAAATTAATTACATTTTTTTTAATTTCTTTTTGGTATTTATATACTAAGGTATAATAATAAATTAGTTAATTTTTCTTTTCCTTCTCTTCTCTTCGAGGTACTATCCAAATAAAGTGAAAATAATTTTTCTTTCTCTTCTCTCCTGTGTATCCAAATAGAAAAATAATAAGTACCCTTTCTCTTCCTTTCTTTTCTTTTCCTTTTTTTTCTCTTTTCCTTTCTCTTGCCCTCCCCTTTGGGTATCCAAATAGAGTGTAAACAACAAGTATTTGTATAATTAAGAAAGAGAAAATACATTATGTAAGGTTCTTTGATCATTGCAATCGACAGCTCTTTGCCTACCCAATCCAACAAATATTTTATGAAGGATGGTCACTTTTTCTTGAGTGAAGGGGTATATTAATGCAAATCAAATCTTCAAGACAAAATGGACTATAATTAGTGGGTATCTTTTTGCATGAGGTGGTGTTGTTATTGCTTGGAATTCTACCAAGCATATTTGATCTCTAGATCCAATATAGATGCTTATTACTACCCTTTTCCAGTGAAAATTTAGTTTAAGAGTCTATTTGCGGGCATTCCAATATAGAAATAGAGGCAAACTACTGCAACTAGGGGGCCAAAAGAATATAAAATTTCTAATCATAATGAACCTAAAATATGAATAAAGTTATAAGAGAAAAACAAAATAGAAAAAAAAAGAAAAGAAGAGAAGAGGATGTTGAATAGAACTTGAGAAAGCTCGAGTTGATATTACTTGGGTTGATATTGATGTTGCCTCTTTCTTTATGATTTCTTTCTTGTTAGAATGGACTTTTCACTCTTGGAGCCATATATGTATTTTTCCTTTACAATCTTAACTTTTTTAATTAATTATAGTGTATTAAAATATGTTGACTCTGGTCTTGATTTTGATGATTGACAAAATACTTAAGTATATATAAGTACTAATTATGTGTTTTAGTATGTTTATCAGATCTTAGTACCCTCATTACATATTTTTCAGTTGAAGAATATCCTTAAATTAATGAAAAATCAAGTTATAAGGACTTTGGAACATAAGGAAGACTTGGAATGACTTAAAATTTGATTTTGAAGAAGTTTCAGCAAGTTTCAGCACTAGCATAAGCAAGTGTCGATACCTGGGAATCAAGTGTCGACACTTGGGAATCAAGTGTCGATACCTGTAAACCAAGTATCAACTCAAGGCTTGAGACTTTTGAAAATATAGAACTATACATTTTGAAGGTTTTTGTATCAAGTGTCGATACCTGTAAACCAAGTATCGATACCTACAGACTCAAGTGTCGACTCACTAGTCTCAAGTGTCGACACTTGGAGTAACAGCTAGTTTTCTAAAAGTTGTAGAACTTCTCCAACTTGCTTCAAATGGCTATATTTTCATCTCCAATGGTCATAAATGATCATCTATAATTTGGAAAGCTATATAAAGATCAAAATCAAATGGAAAAGTAATTCTTTGATGAGATCATTGAACATCCTTCAAGGATTCAAGAGTTAAGTGGTTCAAGCCTTCAAGCTTCCAAGTTTCAAAAAGAGCATCCAAAGTTCACATCATCAAGATGCAATTAAAGGCTTCAACAACTTAAAGACAAGATCTTCATCAATAATCAAGGGCTTCAAATAGATATTTGCTTTATTTTAGAAAGCTTTAGTTGTACTCTTTCATATTATTCTTACATTATTTACTTAAGGTTTTTGGTGAGCCTTGGAAAACCAAAGAAGTTTTTGGTGAGCCTTGGAAAACCAATTAGGTTCTTGGTTAACCCACAAAACCAAGGGAGGTTGTTAGTGAGCCTTAAAACCAATTAGGTTCTTGGTTAGCCCACAAAACCAAGGGAGGTTTTGACTTGTAAGCCTTGTAAAAATAAATCAGGTTTTGATTAGTGAGCCCAGAAAACTACTCGACTGTAATCTTGGTGATTATAGTAAAATTTTCAAGAAAAACTTGGGAAGTAGATATAGGTGCCTTGGAGTGCACCGAACCACTATAAAACTTGGTATTTGTGTGTGGTTGCTCTTTCTATGACTTATACTTTATTATTTATATTTAATTTACTATTATCCGCTGCATATCTTTGAGTTGAATCATATTGCTCACGAACACTTCAAGACCGACACATAATTGCTTAAAGTTTTGAAAGACCCACTTCACCCCCCTCTTGGGTTGCATCATCTCTAGGCAACAAGTGATATCAAAGCCCGGAACCCAAAATTGTTGGTATCTAAACTTGGTGCTTTGCAAAGAATCCAATGGTTTTGAGTTAAAAGATCATGGCAACCCTTGTAGGTATTAGTATTAGACCACCATTTTTCAATGATACTAATTACACTTTTTGGAAAACTCGCATGCACATCTATATTCAATCTATTAGTTATTATCTTTGAAAAATTATAGTTAATGGTCCTCATATTCCTTCATTTGATTAATGGCATTTCGATTCCAAAGCTCGAAGAGGATTGGAATGAATATGACATTAAGCAATCTGAAATTAATGCGAAAGCAATGAACTTGCTTTATTATGCATTGGACTTTAATGAATTTAATAAGATCTCCACATGCACATCGATGAAGAAAATATGGGACATACTTGAGGTAACTCATGAGGGTACTCTTCAAGTGAAGAATACTAAAATTAATTTACGTATATATTTTTTTGAAATCTTTGAAATGATGCACTATGAATCTAAATCTGATATGTATACTAGATTTATGATTATTATTAATGAATTAAAAAGTCTTGGCAAAGTCTATATTGATGCTGATTTGGTTAATAAAATTCTTAGATCTTTGTCAATATCATGGGATCCAAAGGTAACTGCGATCCAAGAAGCCAAAGATATTGATACCTTACCTTTGCAAGTGCATATTGGTTCGCTCATGACCCATGAGTTGAATTTATGGCAAAAGGAAGTGGTTGCTGATCAAGAGAAGAAGAATATAATAGCCTTCAAGGCCAAAAAGAAATTCAAGACAACAATGGTAACTTGGAGCGATAGTGAAGATTCAAGTTCGGATGACGAACAAGAAGTTGCCCATCTTTGCTTCATGGCAAATGAGGAAGAGGTATGTTCTCAAAATGAATATGATTTTATCTTTGATGAATTACATGATGTATTTAATGATCTTATTCATGAATACAAAGTATTAAAAAATAAGCACAAAAAATTAAGAAGGCATGCTGACTCATTTTCTCTTGAGAACACCAATCTTGCCAATGAAAACCATGATTTAAATGTAAAGATTGATGCTTTAGAAATTGATAAGAATAATCTTTCTAAAGAAAAAGAAATTTTAGAAAAAGATAATTTTGATTTGAAAAAATTATGCAATAAGTGTTCAAATAAGAAAAATATTTTATCAAATGAAATAGAAATTTTAAAAAGATCCAAGATTTTTTTATCAAATGATGAGCTTTTAAAGAAAAACAAAAATCTTGAGTTAAAATACAAGAATTTCTTTGTTTCTACTTCTTCAAATATTGCATGCTTTAATTATGAAAAATTTGGGGTTAATGCATATCTTTATAGATTAAAAAAAATTTGGGTTCCAAAAGGAACCATATTTACTAATCCTAAAGGATCCAAGAAAGTTTGGGTACCAAAATTGTCCACTTAGTATGTTTTGCAGGAATGTCTTGTAGCCCAACATGAAGAAAGAAATTTTTCTTAAAGTGGGTGTACAAGACAATATAAAGAAGTGGACAAGCTATATTTTAGACTAAATAGTAAAGGAAGGATTATATATATTGGTAAATTCTAAATATTTCCTTATATAATTGAAAATATAGTTGAATATTTGTTATAAATGCTGCATCAATTACTTTGAAAAATTATTTTAAGTATTAGAATCAAGTTTAGATCTATAGTCATTGGTTATGATCATGAACTTTTTGATGTTGATGAATTTTATGCTATCATGATTAAACTTATGATTATAAGACCTTCACTTGATTTTGATTAATGTATCTTAAATTACTTCATGAAAAATACTTTTAAAGTTGCATATTACTTTGAAAATTATTTAATTAGAATCAAGTTTAGACTAATTGTCATTTGTTGTGATCATGAACCTTTTTGATGTTAATGGGTGTCATGCTCTTATGATTAAACTTGTGATTATTAGACTTTAACTTGATTTTGATTAATATAGTTTTAAACTATTTCAAGTGAAATGTTATAATGTATGTGTTTTCATTTTTTTTGGCATCTATGCTTAAGCTAGAAATGATTTGGATCAAGTATAGAATTGGTAGTTAAGGGTTATATTTAAGAATGTATGCATATTGATAAACCCTTGCTCTAGTAGCTAGACTTGCTATTAAATTACTTGTAGCATTTATATGGATATCAAATCATTTCAAATGGATTGTAAATCATGCTAAAAAAATTTTAAATGATCAATTCTTTATATTCTGAAAATCATGAACATCTTGAAAATTTCAAATCTGATGCATGTGCTTTCATGTTTTATTCCTCAAATGGATGCATATTTTTAAGGGGGAATAACATTTAGGGGGGGTATCCAAAAATTTGTTGTCATTATATACATATGATGCTTTCAATATTTTTTCTTTGATATCATGCTTTACTTATATTGCTCTGATACTCCTTCTCCATGTTTTCAAATCTAATCCTTTGAGGGGAGTTACATTCAATTGATATCAAGATTTATTAAGAATCTTAAAGAAGAAGAGCTCCTAGTAATTGCTTCGAATTGGGTTATTCACCATGGCCGTCCGATCATAGGAGCTAAGTAGGGTTTAAAGACCCTCTCTTTTCATTCACTGGGATCTCTTATAATGTATTGGGATGCCGTTGTGGCATTATTCCATGAACAAGTGAGGTGAATAGATAATATACATATTAGAGCTAATATATATTTGCATTAGTTCTTGCATGTTCATGTCATTTTTGTGGTATCATGTTCAATTAGTATCATATTTAATTGGTATCATGATTAATTAATTTCTTATTTTATTTTTGATGATCTACTTGCTATTCTTTCTACCCTCATTCCTATTTTGTATTGCCTTTCACCTTTTTTTTTCATGATGACAAAACGGGGGAGAAAAATGTTAAGTATGAAAAAGGAAAAAATATGATAAACATGAAAAATCATATGAGAAATGAAAAAAAGTGCAAAAGGAAGAGAAGAAAGCAAAATGTTATAATCTTAAGGGAAGAATTAGTAAGTGGGAGAAAATTTGAAAATTTTGCATATTTTGAAAAATATTTTTTGGATAACATTTTGATGGGGAGCTTAATGCTTATTCATTTTGAGCCTACATGTTTATCTTATTGTTAATCTTTTTAAAATTATCCTATTTATATACTAAAGGTTTTGTCATCATCAAAAATGGGAAGATTGTTGACTCTGGTCTTGATTTTGATGATTGACAAAATACTTAAATATATATGAGTACTAATTATATATTTTAGTATGTTTATCAGATCTTAGTACTCATCCATGTTGAATGAAGAAATACATGTTTTTCAGTTGAAGAATGTCCTTAAATTAATGAAAAATCAAGTTATAAGGACTTTGGAACATAAGAAAGACTTGGAAGGACTTAAAGTTTGATTTTGAAGAAGTTTCAACACTAGCAAAAGCAAGTGTCGACACCAGGAATCAAGTTTCGATACCTGAAAATCAAGTGTTGACACCTGCAAACCAAATGTCGACTCAAGGCCTGACACTTTTGAAAATACAAAACTATGCATTTTGAATGTTTTTGTGTCAAGTGTCGACACTTGCAAACCAAGTGTCACACCTGCAAACTCAAGTGTTGACTCACCAGTGTCAAGTGTTGACACTTGGAGTAACGGCTAGTTTTCTAAAAGCTGCAGAACTTTTCCAACTTGCTTCAAACGGCTATATTTTCATCCCCAATGATCATAAACGGTCATCTATGGTTTGGAGAGCTATATAAACATCAAAAATTAAATGGAAAAATAATCCTTTGGTAATATCATTGAATATCCTTCAAGGATTGAAGAGTTGAGTGGTTCAAGCCTTCAAGCTTCCAAGTTTCAAAGAGAGCATCCAAAGTTCACATCATCAAGCTACGATCAAAGGATTCAATAACTTGAAGACAAGATCTTCATCAATAATCAAGGGCTTCAAAGAAATATTTACTTTATTTTAGAAAGCTTTAATTGCACTCTTTCATATTGTTCTTACATTATTTACCTAAGATTTTTGGTGAGCCTTGAAAAATCAAAGAGATTTTTGATAAGTCTTGGAAAATCAATTAGGTTCTTGGTTAGCCCACAAAACAAAGGAGGTTGTTGGTGAGCCTTGAAACCAATTAGGTTCTTGGTTAGCCTGCAAAACCAAGGTTTTGACTTGTAAGCCTTGTGAAAACAAGTTGGGTTTTGATTAGTAAGCCCGGAAAACTAATCGATTGTAATCTTGGTGATTATAGTGGAATTCCCAAGAAAAACTTAGGGAGTGGATGTAGGTACCTTGGAGTGCACCGAACCACTATAAAACTTGGTGTTTGTGTGTGATTGCTCTTTCTGTTACTTACACTTTATTCTTTACATTTAATTTAACTATTATCCACTGCATATCTTTGAGTTGAACACATTGCTCACAAACACTTCAAGACCGACACATAATTGCTTAAATTTTTGAAAAACCCAATTCACTCCCCCTCTTGGGTTGCATCATCTTTGGGCAACAAAATAAGTGATTTTAAGTTATTTAATTATATTTAATGTAGGAGAAGGAAATCCTTTGTCTTCTTCTAAATTATTATTGAAAAGGAAAAAAATAATAAAAAGAAAAGAGAAAGTTAAAAATAATTAAACTTCCAAGTAGAGAAAGCTGATTTACGGTATTTATTTTTTTAAAAAACTTTTTTTCCAAGATTCTCCAAGCAATATTTAATACCAACCAATTTTAGGGAGGGCCAAACACTTCTTTTTTCAAGATCTCCTAAAATTTTATATAAAAAACTTAATTTATATATAAAAATTAATAAATTATGAAAAAGTTAAGAGCAGATCAGTCCTTGCATGGCTACACATTATGATAACCAAGTCAGTTGTATAATGAATCATGTTTCAATTTACTTTCTTAAGGCATAATAGCGTAGACTAATGCAATTATGCCAAACATGGTCTCTTTATTTTTTGGTAGAAAAAAAGAATGGGAGGGTTCCAGCAAATTTATCCCTTCTAAGCATTACTATGAGAGCCCCACTCCACTAAAAAATGTTCAATTTGAACCGGACATGACCCTCCTCATCACGAGGGTGAGTACGTCATCTCAACACCATCTTATGCTAATTGGATCATCAGGACTGATAGTTCTCCCAAGGATAAAAGTCCCTAGCCACTCCAACACCTCCACATCCAAGCCCCAGGATTTATCCTGGAATTATTCAAGTGGTGCGGGCACCAAAGTCCGGAATAGGCTTTAGTCTAATTCGGTATGGCTTTAATTCTTTCATGTCTTGTAAATAGAGTCAGTTTATTTCTTTAATTAAATTTGAGTCATGTAATTAGAGTAGGTTTATTTCAATTTGGCTTCTTTGAGTCCAATTAGGATCAAATTGGTCTTGTAATTATTAAGTTTAGTAGTTGAGTCCAAGAAACATTTGAAATTGAGCAAGCATACTTGAAGATAGAATGCACTCAACCACTTCAACCATTTAAGCCAAGGAGGATGCCACCTCAGCAAGCCATGTGGGATGCCATGTCAACCCCCCAAACCATGTGGAATACACATCAGCAAGCCACCTCATCACATGCTACATCATCAAGGATTCAAATTCAAAGTGGGCAGCCAAGAGCTTTACTCCACCATTTTAGCTAGCTATCCCATAAAATTCTCCATGTAATTTGAATCCCACCCTTATAGCTAGGAACCTCCCATGAAAATCTCCTTGTAATTTGAAATTTCAAAATGTCCTTGGAGGCTTATAAAATTAACTCCAAGCTCTCTTGTAAGGATTGATGAATTTGAATGAAAAAAGAGTGTTTCTTCTTCCATTTGGTGTTATCCAATGTCCTCCGAGAGGGAGTGGGTGAGAGACCCTTAGTTATTTCAAGAGAGTTCTTCTTCCATGCCATTAGCCATTAGCAAGTCTTCTAATCCATCCAAGCTCTCCATCCCCAATGTCCAAGTTACAAGAAGATGCATTCCAAGAGGGCCGGCCAAGCTTCTTCAAATCCAACAGCTTCTTCTCAACTTCAACCATGAATTCCATTGTTTCCTACCTTTCAAGTTATTTCTTAACTCTACTATGTTTTGTGTAGGATCCCCAGGATATCCAGGTTCCAAAGAAGAGGGTCTTCCAAGGCAAGAAACATAGACCAGAAGTCCCGATATTTGAAGGAATCACCCTATCATTCAAAGACTTTATCCTTGAGTGTATATTTTCAAACCCTTGAGATATTAATGCTTGGTTACTCCTCTTATAATGTTTTTCCAGATCTAAAATGTTAACTTAATTAAACCATATCCTGTGTGATTTCCTAACCATGAAGATCCATTCTCCTTTAATATTATGAAAGTTCTCATTCAGGTTTAGTTTATATGCAGAATTTCTTCATGATAGTTTCATTTCTTTCATATGAAAAATAGCCTTGCTTTACTCCATTTCTCGTTTAATTATTATTGTCTCCTCTTATATTGCATCATTTCATTTTATCCCATATCATCAAGTCATTTGCGAGAGTCATTACTCGAATCTGGGACATGTTGGTGCGAAGTCAAGATCCGTTCCAATTGGGCTACAAAGCAGGTGATAACATAGTCTTGTTATTGTTGCTTCATATCAAATCCAAAAACAAACGAGCATATCCTCTACCTAAAATTATATCGAGAAGACTGAATTTGGAGAGATTGAGCATGATAGTACAAAAGCCTATATCTAACTTGATATTAAAGACAACCCTACCTTAGGTAAAGATCTCAAGGAAAAGGTTCAAAAGTGTAAGGACAAGATGTTGAGTGGTGTAAAACAAATATAGTAGAGATTAATAAAATATTCTCCTAGTGGTTCCTTATGATAAATCATCGCTGACCTTCAACAAGGAAGATGAACAATCTTAGAATTGGTCCATGTAAATGTGTTGGACTGACGTCTCGTGCCGGCCTGTGACAAGACCAAGACCACTACAGCCCACGTGCATGTGTAGGCACGTGGCCAGCCCAAGCCCAAGCGACCCCCCCCCCACATGGTGCAGCATGGTTTTTCTTCCCTTGTCATGGTGTTCTGTGGACCATCCGGTCCATAGTAAGATTGACACAGTCCATAACTTTGGTATGGTAGTCTACAAGGTAAAATCATGGCTCACACGCATGATTCATATAATTGAGAGACCTCGCGCATCCCCCATAAAGAATAGATAGCCAGAAACCATTCCGACTTTGATCCAAACTTGATTCGCATGATTTGCAATGCGTGAAGGAAAACCTTATGTAACGGAAGCCTACTGTAGATATGTTACACTAGGGAGCAGGTATTGCATAATTAAATTTTTTTAATTATCATACGAAAAAATTTACTATGTACAGGATCTAACATATCATGATGCATGTTACAATATATACAGGCATGTATAGGCAATTGCAATAATAATAAATCATATGATAACAACTAGATCTAGGCATGCATGATATCCAAAATAAAATCATGCATGATACCCAAAATAAAATATACCTGATCGAAGCCAACTTCCTCAGTATTCTGATCAGATCAGCAATGACTAGTTGAACTCTTTCAACAGCAAAATAAGATCTGCAATAGCAAAAAAAAATAGGTCGATGCAATCTCTCAAGATATCCAAGCATCCACCCTCTATATTTATGCACAGAACTCTCGCTGATCCGACTTTCAGATGGATATGAATGCTAGTCTACTAAGAATCAATAAATTGATCACGGATAGGTGAAACAGAGAAAGTAAACAAGTTTCACTGATGGTCATTCTCCGAGACCGCCCCAAACCCACCAAGAGCACACAAGAAACTTAAAAAAAAACAGGGAAGGTCACGGACGATTTTCTCCAAATTTCTGCTCCCAGAAATTTATCCCAAAAGAAAAACTCTCTACTCCTCTCTTACACGCCTGGTTGCAGCCTCTCCTGTCTTCCCTTGTTTCTCCCTCCTCTCTGCCTGTTGCAAATGCCTTGTTCACTTCTTCTCTCGATGCTCTGTTCTCTCTATATCACACCCTGTTGCTTCTCTATTGCTTCTATATTGCACTTCGGAGCCTTCAACCAACAGGATATATATATATAGGCGGAGAAATAAACCCATGAAGGCAAGGGAAAACGATGGAATTACAGTCCAGATAAAACACCGAAGAGGAAACCCGGATAAATCCAAACTCCTTTGGATCGGTTTAAACAAAATAGAATCGAAAAGGAAGAGAACAACATGGGCAGAACACGGTGAAACCCAAGTGACCGAGAGGAAGAGGGAATGCCTTGTGGGAGAAGACCTTCGTGAGAACCACTCCAGATCGGTGTAATAGATCTTTTCTCTCCCAAGTGCAAACGAACTTCACGTGAACAGTAATTTCTGGATAGTGATCAGACCTTCCAAGCCATACACAAACTCTTGTGAAACAGGTCAACCGAAAGAGAAATTTGGATAAGAGGAACCAAGGAGTTCACCACGAGAAGGACGTGGAGGAGGAGCACCAAAGACGGCGAGCAGGATGAGCTCCACTTCCGTGCACTCCCATGACTGGGTGAAATAATACGTGAAAACTAGGCAAGTCTTTGAACCGGTGCTTATCAAACCCGTTGAAGCAAATTCTGAATTGGGATGAGTCATCATGATAACCAATCCAATAAATTAAACCCGGTTCAACAAACCAATTCCAAAAATCGGTTCATTAAACCTCGGTCCGACCAAACCCAATGAGTAAAAAAACTTGGTTCAGTCCTGGTCTAACAAGAACAATTCCTGGTTGACCCACATCCATCCTGGTCGATCCAAATCAGACCAGAAAAATCCAATGTGTGCTCAATCAGTCCGTTTGACCTAAATACCGAAACAATTTCCAATCGTTGATCGATTCCTGGATCAGGAAGAAATCCTCTATGGCATGTCTCCTCATAGGTTCGAACCTAAATGGTAGTACTGGAACATTTTCAATACCAGCACAAGATACCATCTAGCAATGGGTCCCGGCATCCGGATAGGCTGAAGATGCGAGAGCAATCTATCGAACCTCTGGCATATGTTACTGTATAATTCATCCTTTTGACCTCCAATGCTCAAGATGACCTAGGGTTAGACTGCCAACCCTAACTGAGTCAATCTATAACATATCTCAACTTCGCAAGTCCAGTGACTCCTCACTGGGACTACCCCGGTCGAGGATTTGCTAAATTGAGATACTGTAAGACATTCAATCCAAACAATTTGGACAGATCAATTCCATCTTGGTCCACCACTGCTCCATAAGTACTTGCCTGTACCCAGAAACCTTCCATCACCGGATTAGAAATCCGGGTAGTCCAGCACCAAAGCACAGGGAGTTGCTTGCAAGCTACCATGGTGACCTTAGGTCAGGAGGACATATATACCCAATTCCAATCACGAGCAATCCTTTGACAGAAAGGAGCTCCACGGAGTCACGTTCAATGAGATGTCACACATCTCACTTGCAGATCACATCAGTGTCACCACACTCCTTTGGTTATGAGGACAACCAAACGATGTGAACCACAACAACCTACACTTAATACATTGCCATCCTATATAATGTATCCTTTGGTTATGAACTTGTTTAAAGGATCACTCGATATATCCTCTCTATATTGAAGTCAGTGCAGTCCTAAGGACTTCATCACATAAACAGAGTTCTTTACAGGGAAATAAAAAATGCGATGAGTTGCTAAAATAAAGTTTCATTAATTCATATACTAATTACAATACTGGGCACAACCACCTACAGCCTAGGTAATTGGCTTTGAGACACAATTCCCAACAATGCGATGGACATGATCGGATGGCTAGGAGTTGTTTTGCAGTCAAACATGAGTTGGGAGAGTTATAGGACTGTTTTGAACATGGTTTGGATCATTGGACTTCTAGTGAGATGCTTTTTATACCAAAGCTATAAAAATAGGGGTAAGTGGCTAGGGACTAAGAGTGAGGATCTAGAGGACTTTTAAAGGATATGGTAAGCACAAAAATGAAAGAAAAGTGCTCTAAGAGCCAATCATTGTAAGGGCATTTATGTAATCTTCCAATTCTTGTATGACATTATATTAATAAAGGCATTTATTTTCATCATATACTGTTGTATCTTATTTATGGATTATGATGAACCCCATAGATTAGGGCAATGGAATTAGGGTTATGATAAAGATCATAACAGTGAGACCTAAGTTCCTATAAACCCTAATCAAAATGTTCCTAGACAATGGACAATCGATTCGGGGATCGATGAATCCGGTAAGACTAGCTTATCCTATGTATACTCAGTTAATGAGGATGGTTGGTCTCACAACCATTTGTGTAGAGACACTACTACAAGAATAAGGGTGCTCATCAGGGTATAAGTATACTGAACTGATTTGCACCGGGATTATCTTATGGAAGTCTTACTGCTTATCAAAAGATAGGTCCTAGAGTAGGAGTTGTGCATATGATCTTTAGACTTGAGATCATCATGGTTCCTTGTGCACACTAAGCCATATTTTAGTTCATAATCATTCATGACATTGAGTCATGTACAGGGTGTACAGGGTATGGTGGAAGGTATACGAAGGATGTGAGTTGACCAACAAGAAATCGATCGTTCCTAGTAAGAGGAATTGTTATTCCATGTAATCTCTTCGATGAGTGACTCAAGGAGCCTTTCAAAGCAGGACAAGATTAGAAGTGATTTCTAATTAGTCATCAGTTGAGTCATGATTGAGCTGAGATTCGATATGACAAGTGTTAGGGTTTATATCCATACCTATCACTTAATTAGGATAATGGGAGATCAAAAGATCAGTTGAGTCCTCATGATTGAGCTGAGATTCGATATGACAAGTGTTAGGGTTTGACATATATCCATACCTATCACTTAATTAGGATAATGGGAGATCAAAAGATTGAATTGCACGGTAACTTTCTGCTGAAGGGTATTTTGGTACTTTTTACCAAACTCCATATTTTTTAGGTAGGCATGACACGTTGCTAGATGTCAATCTTATCTTGTAGGTTTTCATGAACCAATTGGTTTGGTTTCATGAGTCAATTTGATGGATGATTCGAATTGGACAATTAGGTGAGCCAATTTGACCTAATTAGGTCAATCGAGTTCGATTGGATCAAATCGGCTCAAACCTAAACCTACTACTGGCTAAATTTGGAATCCAAAGGTCATACACATTAGGGAGTTGACCAATGAAGTCATACATGGTTTAATTAGGGTCATGGGATCCTAATTGGTTAGCTAGATTGCACACTAGCATGTGTAGGCTAACCTAATTCCTAACCTAAATCAATTTGGGTACAGTTGCTTGCTATTTTGATTAACCAATTTAAGAGAAACTTAAATTAGGTTATATCTAGGTTAAGACAACCTTTATCAAGTTTTATCCCGATTTAATTGGACATGGAACGCCACTTAGACTAGAGTCCAAGTTGGCATGGACTCCTTGGGCGCATATGTGCGTGCACCAAGGAATGGATGCAGAAAGGATCAAGAGTCCTTCTGTAGATGAATCACTTTGTTTAATTCATCTGGAACTCTCTTGGAACATATCCCCACACCCCTTAGGATTATTTTTGACCAGTCAACACCTTTTAAATTGGTGTGAAAATGGTTTGAAAGGGAATGCATGCATGAAGAGATGTGTCTCTTCATTTGGCACGCGATCTGAAGCAGTGTCCTTCTGCTATCAAACTCTTCAAATTCTCCAATGCTTAGAGATTGAAGAGGTGCCTCTTGGCTTCCCAGGGACCAGTACTTGCCATGTGGCAAGTCAGAAATCATCCGAGAATAAGAAGGGATGCGAATATGTGACTTGGTGCATGAATCAACTTATTGGATATGACTTTTCAAGCTAGATAACTTCTCTTGGATCTTGAAAAATCATATTTGATAAGTTGATCGTTGGACATATCACAAACCCCTCCTAACATTATAAATAGGGGCGGTGTTATGGGTTTCAGAAGAGTTCCACCATAGTTTTTATTCTGAGTGTTATACCTTCCTCCATCCTCCTTAAGACAAACCTTGTCTCTTTAAGACAAGGTTGTTCTTACTAGGACAAGTCTTAGGATTTAAGATATAAGCCTAGAGTGTCTTATAAGAGGGCAATCCCAAATCCAATAGTGGTTTTGTAAAGCATTCAGAGTACTCTACAAGAGGGTAGGGTGTCCTACAAAGGTCAAAGTCCAGAAGGCTGTCAAGAGGAGTCCTTGTCAAGCAAGCAACTGAAGTAGGAGTTCTTCCTTGGGTCAATTCCTGTGTTGATCACCGTTGGAGGGCTTATACTTGTGAGGCTTGTAGAAAGAAGTGGAAAACAACATTTCAGGTATGTTTCTTGTACTTCATTTATGATTCATTAGTCGGTAATGTCTAAGGGGATCCAGGAATTAGGGTTTCTTCTAGCCAGTTAGGATTTTCATGCTTGAGTTTTTATTTTAAAATTCACTTTCACAAGTAGCATGATGACCTAGGCTCCTAGAAATCGCTTTAGTGGCATCAGAGTCACCCTTAGTTCATTCAATTATGTGTCATTTTGAAGTTCATGAATATCCACATCCGAGTCAACCCGAGTCTATTCGAGTCGACCCGACCAGATATCGAGTTGACCCTAAACATGTCGAGTCGACTCTTCCAGAATTGTTATTATATGCATATTAGAATTAATATGTTTGGTTTCTATTTTATCATGAAAATAGCATGATTTTGTTATGATATGATATTATGCATATTGTTGATCAAATTTATCATTATAACAAGTTTTATCCTAGTAACTACTTTGGATTGGGTTATTCACCATGGCCGTCCGATCATAGGAGCCAAGTAGGGTTTAAAGGCCCTCTCCTCCCATTCAATGGGTCTCCTATGGAATGTAGGGGTGTTGCTATGGCCATATCCCATGAACAAGTGAGGTGAACGGAGTATTGAAATATCATGCTATGATATGATTGCTATGTAATCATGCAATGTTATGCATATGCTGGATTGATATGCTTTATGTTTTATACTTGTTGTTATGAACATTGTTGATATGATTATTTAGGTTGTGTTTGAGACCATCAAAGCCCTCATTAAAAATCATATTTAGTCATAGTATAAACTTAATCATGATGCAAAACCAATTAGGGTTTGATCAACCAGTTGGTGTCTAGGCAAGTGGTTCTAGAAAGGTAAAGGGATTGAGATTTTTAATTGGTTCCATTGTCTGACCTGGCCAATTCAATTGGTGTCTAAGAAAAGCAATGGGGGACCCCCTCACCCCTTCCACTTACCTGGCCAATTTGGTCATATATAAAACCTTAATTTGGGAATGCTAATTGATTAAGAATACTATAATTTGCCTTCCTTCATGCTAAACAAAATTTATGTCAACACTATAGTAGGTTTGTTGTCTACACACAAGGCCTACTTTAGGGTTTGATATGAAATTTGTCTTGGTGCACTAGGTGCTTTATAGCATGATTGGAATTGTTGTTTTGTTGTGTACACACAAGGGCAACATTATTCAATCATGGCAATATAGAAATGAAGGGTCTGACTAAACTAAGACATTATGGTTTATTGTGTACACACAAGGATATAAATGTCTTAAATGCAAGTTTAATAGTTGAGAATTGCATAGATTGCAATTGGAAAGAAAGTCCTACCTTTGAACTCATGAGTGTTTGTTGTGTACACATAAGGCATTCATGAGGAATTAGGATCTCAACTCTACTAAAGAAACTAGTAAGGTTTCTCGCTTACCATATATTGAGGGTTATGGTACTCGAAGAAAATAGTAAGAGACATAATTAGATATAAAAGTTCTTATCTAATTATAAATGTCATCTTGGGTTGTCTGCTGATATTGTTCTTTAATTAAATGTAGGATATTTACATTATGGCTTCAAATTTATCACTGTAGAATATTTTAGATGCCAACAAGTTAACCGGTCCCAATTACATGGACTGGCTGAGGAACCTGAGGATTATACTAACTCAGGAGAAGCTTTCCTATATTCTTGATTCTCTGGATCCTAAGATGATCGGAGAGGATGCTTTAGAGGAGGAAATTGCCACGTACAGAATGTGGCAAAATGATAGTATAACTGTCGGTGCATCATGTTAGCCTCGATGAGCAACGAGCTCCAAAGGCAACATGAAGGGATGGAACCTCAGTCCATATTGCTCAATTTAAAAGAGCTATATGAAGAGCAAAGTAGGGCTGCTCAATACGAGATATCGAAGCAGTTGTTCTGTGCATGGATGAGTGAGGGTTCATTTGTACAAACCCACACATTGAAAATGGTTGACTTAATCATCCAATTAGGTCAATTAGGGTTTGTCATGGATGGTGAACTCAATCAAGACTTGATCCTGCAGTCACTCCCAAATTTCTTCTCTCAGTTTATTCTTAATTACCATTTGAACAAACTGAATACTTCAATGCCAGAGCTGCTTAATATGCTTAAGACAGCAGAGAGCCATTCTAAAGGAGATAAGACTCATCTTCTTCTAGTTGATGGAAGAAAGAAACAGGCAAATAAGAAAGGCTTGAAAAGAAAATTCAACCCTAAGAAGTGTAGGGATCCGGTGCAACGCAGCGGAAGGGTAATTTCAAAAATTGAAATTAATATGCACCAAAACCCTAAAACAGGAACTCCTTAATAAGACTAGAATGTATGAAGACAAACATTTCTATGCAAATTAAATTAGAATACCAACCTGTAATCGCTAATTCCAATTTATGAAGACTTAAAACTTGAAGATCAACGGGCTATTTGAATTCACCAGGCATCCAAGTGTCCGCCCTCCGATGGTGATCCACACAGAGCAATGATCAAGAACACTATCTTCTTGTCCAATGGTTCCTCCTATTGAGTTCTTCTTCCTAGAACTCAATTCTTCGGATTATGGCTGGAATTCTTCCACACAAGAGGTTGCCTTCCTTTCTTTTATCTCTTCTCCTCCTTCCACTAAGACCTTGACCCTCTAAGACACTCTTGTCTTGAAGATAAGACTTTGTCCTAAGGGGATTTAGGCTTGTCTTAAATTGGAGGAGAAATTAAGACAAGAATGTCTTAATGTAAGAAGGAAAGAACAAAATTAGAACTCCTTCTTTCCTTTACCGTCGGAGACTTTCGCTCTTGTTCTTGTTCAGTAGCAGAGTTTCGACAGAGGCGTACTATGTAAAGGAAACAGTGCAAGAACAAGAAAAGAGAGAAAGAGTCTTTAGGAGAGGAAGAAGGATTAAAAACATTACCAAGTTCTGATTTTCCTTACCCCTTAAATAGATCTCAAAGAGGCGCCCACACATCTCTTCGTGAAAAACTTCTCACGCCCTTTCTCATTTTCTCATGCCCCATCCTTCCTTCTCACGGCCTTCCGGATAAATCCCACGGCTTTTCTTAAATGAAAAATCGCGATGTTTTTTAAAAGAAAGGAGTCGCGACTTTTAATCTCCGAAGAGATGTTATTTCGCGCAACCGGGAAGCAACGAATGCTTTCTGCCTTTCTCAAAAAAACATCAACCCTTGGATTCCAATCCAAGGGGGGACAATTGAGGCGCTAAAAGAGAGAAGGAAAAGCCACCCCATATAAAACACCGGAGTTTTTTTTTTCTTTTTTTTTTTTTTACGGAGCACACCAAGAGTCCATGCGCCATGGACTCTTCCAAATGGCGTGCCAAGAGTCCATTAGCGCATGGACTCTTGGCATTTTTGGCGTGAAAATGCTAGGGGCGGGTGGGGGGCTAGCCTAGATACATAATTAGCCAATAGGGTTAGCCATAATCCTTATAACCTCAATTAGGGTCTAATTAGATCCAATTAGAACCCAAATTGAACCAATCCGGAACCCTAATTCGAATCTAATTCGAATAGAAGCTAGGATTTTCAACACCTGCTAGAGTGTCATCATGCAAAGATGATTTAATTACAAATTTAAATCCTTGATCAAATCTCTAAGTGTGTGACCCATTGGGTTCCACATCTAGCCTGCATTGAGTTCGAATACAAGTTGACCTAATTTGATTAGAACACTTTCTAATCGATTTAGGTCAAACCGGGCTTACCCAATTATGATCAATTAGGACTCTTCCTAATAAGTGATCATTCAATTTAATCAACCTACAAGACAAGATTGACGTCTAGCACGTGTCATGTCTACCCGAAGATATGGAAATTCTAGTGAAATACCAAAACTACCCTTCAGTAGAAAGTTACCGTAAATTAAATCCTTCGATCAGCCTGTACCCAAAATATAATTATGGATATGGATATATGTCAAATCCAATATTATATTTGTTTATAGCTCAATCTTATATTGATGATTCAATTATCTTGATATTAGAAACCATCTCTAATATCTTTACTTTGATCAAAGATTCCCTGAATCATCATCCGATTGATAACTAGCTATATGCAATCTCCTCTTACACAAGTGACTGTGAGAGCAGTCACCCTATTCAGTATACATAGGATGTGCTAGTCTTACCGAAAATTACCCCACTGATCCACTACTCAGGGTTCCTTTGAACTAGGAATATTTTAGATTAAGATTTTAAGACTTCTTACCGAAAAACCCTAATCTCATTGGTATGATCTCATCATAACCCTAAAATCATAACCCTAATCTATGGGATTCATCATATAATAATAATCACAGCGTATGATGAAAAATAATGCCTTTATTAGAATATTATCAATTACAATGGTTTGGGAGATACAACATAGATTGGCTTGTAGGGCATATCCCTTTCAATCTCCCACTTGCACTAAAGCCAATCGCCTTTAAATCTTAATCCCATACTCTCGAGGTGGCGATCAAACTCTCGCTGTGGTAGAGCCTTTGTGAATGGGTCTGCTACGTTGTTCTTTGTATCAACTCTATTTATGTAGACATCTTGTCTTTCTACTATTTCTCGGACGAGATGGAAGCGTCTCAGAATGTGCTTGGACTTATGATGAGCTCTTGGTTCCTTAGCTTGAGCAACAGCTTCAGTGTTGTCACAGTAATGTGGCACTGGGTTTTCAATCTCAGGAACAACACCCAACTCTGTGATGAACTTCTTCATCCAGACTGCTTCCTTGGCGGCTTCACTGACAGCTATGTATTCTGCCTCTGTGGTTAAGTCAGCTACAGCCTACTGCTTGGTACTCTTCCAACTCACTGCTCCACCATTTAGGGTAAAAACATATCCCGAAATGGATTTGCTACATCAGGGTCTGATTGAAAACTAGAATCGGAATAAGCTTCTAGTTTAAGATCAAAACCACCATAAACCAGGAAAATATCCTTAGTCCTTCTCAGGTACTTAAGAATATTTTTAACTGCTTTCCAATGATCCTCTCCTGGATCAGCCTGAAACCTACTGACAATGCCTAAAGCATATGCCACATCAGGCCTGGTACATAACATGGCATATATTATGGACCCTATTGCCGAAGCATAAGGTATAGAATTCATACTATTTCTTTCTTCAGGTGTCTTAGGAGACATCCTTTTGGAAAGATGTATGCCTTGACTCATAGGAAGATAACCTCTTTTACTTTCATCCATGCTGAATCTTTTCAGCACTAAGTTAATGTACCTAGACTGGGATAAACCTAGCATCCTCTTAGACCTATCTCTATAGATCTTAATACCTAGTATATAGGATGCTTCTCCCAAATCTTTCATGGAAAACTGGTTTGATAGCCAAACCTTGACTGATTGTAATATTGGGATATCATTCCCAATAAGGAGTATGTCATCTACATACAGAACCAAGAAGACTATGGCACTCCCACTAGTCTTCTTATAAACACAGGGTTCATCCACATTTTTGATAAAACCAAACATTTTAATAGTTTCATCAAAGCGGATGTTCCAACTCCTTGAAGCTTGCTTTAATCCATAAATGGATTTCTTTAGCTTGCATACTTGATTAGGTTTATTCTTTGAAATAAAACCTTCTGGCTGTGACATGTAGACTTCTTCCTCAAGGAAACCATTGAGGAATGCAGTCTTCACATCCATCTGCCAGATCTCATAATCGTGGTATGCTGCTATAGCAAGTAAAATCTGAATTGATTTGAGTATGGTAACAGGTGAGAATGTTTCATCATAATCAATTCCCTATTTTTGTCTAAAACATTTTGCCACTAATCTAGCTTTATAGGTTTCAACTTGGCCATCAGCACCAATCTTTTTCTTATAGACCCATTTGCACCCAATAGGATTAACACACTCTGGTGCATCGACCAAAGACCATACTTGGTTGACATACATAGAGTCTATCTCGGATTCCATGGCTTCTTGCCATCTATCTGAATCAGTGCTCAAGATAGCTTCCGTATAGGTCAGAGGTTCATCATTTTGAATGACTTGGGCTTCATTATTTTCAATAATAAACCCATACCTCTCAGGTGCCCGTGACACTCTATCAGACCTACGGGGAGGAGTTTTGTGTTCTGGTTCTGATCTAACTATACGTTCTATTGATTGAGAATTGTCTATCTATGTTTCTTGTACTTCTCCAAGTTCAATAGATCTACCATTGCCCTTTTCTAAAATAAACTCTTTTTCTAGAAAAGTGGCATGTCTGCTGACAAAAATCTTTTGTTCAGTTGGATGGTAAAACAGATATCCTCTACCCTCTCTAAGATATCCTACAAATAGACATTTATCCGCATTAGGTTCCAACTTATGTCCAAAATTTCTTTTAACATAAGCTAGACATCCCCATACCTTAAAATATTTAAGATACGTTTCTTTCCACTCCAAATTTTATATGGAGTACTAACAACGGATTTAGAAGGTACTTTGTTCAGAATGTAAACAACAGTTTCTAGGGCATGACCCCAGAAGGAAATAGATAAATTTGTGAAGCACATCATGGATCGTACCATATCTAATAAGGTACGATTCCTTCTTTCAGCTATACCATTTAGCTGTGGTGTATAAGGAGGGGTCCATTCAGAAAGAATTCCATTAACTTTAAGATATTTTAAAAACTCTGTGGATAAGTATTCTCCTCCTCGATCAGACTGAAGAACTTTAATACTTTTTCCGGTTTGTTTTTCGACCATACTTTGATACTCCTTAAATTTATCAAAGGCTTCAGATTTATGTTTCATAAGATACACATATCCGAACCTAGATAAATCATCTGTAAAAGTGATAAAATATGAGTATCCACCTCTGGCCTGAGTTGTCATTGGACCACATACATCAGTATGTATAAGTCCTAATAACTCAGTTGACCTTTCTCCATGTCCAGTAAATGGAGTCTTGGTTATCTTACCCATGAGACATGATTCGCAAGTTCCTAATGATTCATACTCATAAGGATCAAGGAATTTTTCCTTATATAACTTGCTTATCCTAGACTCATTAACATGACCAAGTCGATGATGCCAAAGTAAAGTATCATTAAAGTCTTCTCTTTTTCTTTTATTATTGACATGAAAAACACTATCATTGGAAGAAAGAGTTAAGAGCCCATTGCTAAATATGCCAGAACAAATAATTTTATTAGACAACATTATCGAGCAACCAGTGCTCGTTACATCCATTACATATCCTTGTTTTAAATACAAGGGAACAGATACAATGTTCCTAATAATCTTAGGCATATAATAACAATTTTCTAACTCCAAGATCTTCCCTGAAGGCAACTTCAGAATATAGGTCCCTACAGCTTCTGCTTGGATGATATCACCACTACCACCGTAGAGATTGAAGTCACCTTCCTTCAATACTTTGAGCTTGTGGAGGTCCTGCAAAGATTTGCATATATGGTAACCACAAGCGGTATCCAATACACAAGTATTTGATATAGATGAATTTAATGTCAATATTGCATGTATCTCATACATACCTTTTGGCGCATCTGAAGCACCAGGCTTCACAGTTGCAAGGTAAGCCTTGCAATTCCTTTTCCAATGTCCCGCTTTGCGGCAAAAGAAACAGGTCGACTGTTTGGAGGCCTTCTTTCCTTTCTTATTCTTATTGATGCCACTCTTAGGGTTTAGCCTCCTATTAAAACCCTTTTTGCCTTATTTCTTCTTATTGGTCTTATCAACAAGAAGAAGTGGAGCCTTTTCTTTCTTAACGTGGCTCTCTGTTGTTTTTAACATATTTAACAGCTCAGGCAAGGAAGTGTTCAGTTTGTTCATGTGATAATTCAAGACAAACTGAGAAAATGACTCCGGGAGTGATTTCAGGGTTAAATCCTGATTCAACTCCCCATCCATGATAAAACCTAATTGACCCAATCTGGTGATTAAGTCAATTACCTTTAGAACATGATCCTGAACGGATGTTCCCTCTGTCATCCTAGCACGGAATAACTGCTTAGATATTTCATATATAGCAGTTCTGCTATGTTCTCCATAAAGCTCTTTTAAATTGAGCATTATGGATTGAGTATCCATGCTTTCATGCTGTCTCTGTAACTCATTGGTCATAGAGGCTAGTATGATACACTTGACAGTAAAGGAGTCATTCTGCCACATTTTGTATGTGGCCTTATCTTCCTCTATGGCATCATCCCCTAGTGGATTAAGACTAGGGGTATCAAGAATATAAGAAAGTTTTTCTGAACTCAGCACAATCTTTAAATTTCTCAACCAGTCCACATAGTTCAGACCAGTCAGTTTGTTGGTATCTAAGATACTTCGCAGTGATAATGAAGATCCAATTTATCTACATTTAATAAAGAACAATACATAAGCAAACAACCATGAAATGACATACATAATTAAATTAGGTCTTTAATTTAATTAAGTCTCCCATTATTTTATCAAAAATCATAGCCCTCACTATGATAATCGAGAAGAACCCTGATCGATTTTTCTTAGTGAGATTGAGATCCTAATAACTTATAAAAGATCTTGCAGAAAATACAAAAAATCTTTTATAAGCTCGAAGGTAGGAAACTCTTCCAATTATATCTCATATAATTCTCAAGAAGTAACTTGGCCTCTAGAACATTATTAGTCTTGCAGAAAACACAACAAACCATAATGTTCTAGTTAAGTCAAGACCCTTTCATTTCTATACAGTCAATACTCAAATATAATGCCCTTGCAGATAACACAACAAAGCATTATACTGAATATACTGTAAGCATATCTATGCACTAGACTAGTATTATGTCAATCACCATATTAGGTCTTACAGATAACACAACAAACCTAATGTGGTTCATATCACAATAATGATCCAGCATGAAGGAAGGCCAATATATAGTATTTTTTTAATACTAAGCTTTTTAGTCAAGATTTAAATTTAATCAAATCAACATGGCAAGTGGAAGAGATGTAGGAGTCCCCCCGTTGCTTTCCTAGACACCAATAAAATTTGGCCAGGTCAGTCAACGGAACCAATTAAAAACCACAATTCTCTTTACCTTCCCAGAACCACCTTTCAAGACACCGAATGATCAATTGTACATCATGACTAGTGATGCTTATTAGTTAAATATACTAAGACTTAATATAATTTTTAAAAGGAGGGATTTATAAATTGCCAGCACATCCTTATAGAATGTATCACAATCAACATATCACTCTTATAAACAAATATGTGCTAAGTGTGTCATCATACTAGGACAACCATTTACCACATAATGGATCCACCATTATGCCAGGGCAACCTTATTTCAGTATGATGACTTAAAAACTAAACATATCTCTATAATAATTAGGATTTGAGTGAAAGACCCTAACTAGTAGCATACATCAAAACATATATGCAATCAAAGATATGCTATGTGTAGTAACATATTAGGATTTAAAAACCCTAAGATGTAATATACAAACTATCATAAATTATAGTCCTAATTAAGGTGGCTCTGATACCACTGTAGGGATCCGGTGCAACGCAGCAGAAGGGTAATTTCAAAAATTGAAATTAATATACCCCAAAACCCTAAAACAGGAACTCCTTAATAAGACTAGAATGTATGAAGACAAACATTTCTATGCAAATTGAATTAGAATACCAACCTGTAATCGCTAATTCCAATTTATGAAGACTTAAAACTTGAAGATCAACGGGCTATTAGAATTCACCAGGCATCCAAGTGTCCGCCCTCCGATGGTGATCCACACAGAGCAATGATCAAGAACACTATCTTCTTGTCCAATGGTTCCTCCTATTGAGTTCTTCTTCCTAAAACTCAATCCTTCGGATTATGGCTGGAATTCATCCACACAAGAGGTTGCCTTCCTTTCTTTTATCTCTTCTCCTCCTTCCACTAAGACCTTGACCCTCTAAGACACTCTTGCCTTGAAGATAAGACTTTGTCCTAAGAGGATTTAGGCTTGTCTTAAATTGGAGGAGAAATTAAGACAAGAATGTCTTAATGTAAGAAGGAAAGAACAAAATCAGAACTCCTTCTTTCCTTTACCGTCGGAGACTTTCACTCTTGTTCTTGTTCAGTAGCAGAGTTTCGACAGAGGTGTACTCTGTAAAGGAAATAGTGCAAGAACAAGAAAAGAGAGAAAGAGTCTTTAGGAGAGGAAGAAGGATTAAAAACATTACCAAGTTCTGATTTTCCTGACCCCTTAAATAGATCTCAGAGAGGCGCCCACACATCTCATCGTAAAAAACTTCTCACGCCCTTTCTCATTTTCTCACGCCCCATCCTTCCTTCTCACGGCCATCCGGATAAATCCTACGGCTTTTCTTAAATGAAAAATCGTGATGTTTTTTAAAAGAAAGGAGTCGCGACTTTTAATCTCCAAAGAGATGTTATTTCGCGCAACCGTGAAGCAACGAATGCTTTCTGCCTTTCTTAAAAAACATCACCCCTTGGATTCCAATCCAAGGGGGGACAATTGAGGCGCTAAAAGAGAGAAGGAAAAGAAACCCCATATAAAACACCGGAGTTTTTTTTTTCTTTTTTTTTTTTTACGGAGCGCACCAAGAGTCCATGCGCCATGGACTCTTCCAAATGGCGTGCCAAGAGTCCATTAGCGCATGGACTCTTGGCATTTTTGGCGTGAAAATGCTAAGGGGCAGGTGGGGGGCTAGCCTAGATACATGGTTAGCCAATAGGGTTAGCCATAATCCCTATAACCTCAATTAGGGTCTAATTAGATCAATTAGAATCCAAATTGAACAAATCCGGAACCCTAATTCGAATCTAATTCGAATAGAAGCTAGGATTTGCAACATCTGCTAGAGTGTCATCATGCAAAGATGATTTAATTACAAATTTAAACCCTTGATCAATTCTCTTAAGTGTGTGACCCATTGGGTTCCACATCTAGCCAGTAGTGGGTTCGAATACAAGTTGACCTAATTTGATTAGAACTCTTTCTAATCGATTTAGGTCAAACCGGGCTTACCCGATTATGATCAATTAGGACTCTTCCTAATAAGTGATCATTCAATTTAATCAACCCACAAGACAAGATTGACGTCTAGCAACGTGTCATGTCTACCCGGAAGATATGGAAATTCTGGTGAAATACCAAAACTACCCTTTAATAGAAAGTTACCGTACAATTAAATCCTTCGATCAGCCTGCACCCAAAATATAATTATGGATATGGATATATGTCAAATCCAATATTATATTTGTTTCTAGCTCAACCTTATATTGATGATTCAATTATCTTGATATTAGAAATCATCTCTAATATCTTTACTTTGATCAAAGATTCCCTGAATCATCATCCGATTGATAACTAACTAGATGCAATCTCCTCTTACTAAGAGTGATCGATTCCTTGTTGACCTACTTATTACCTTCATATCCAATTCACCATTCCCAGTATCAATCCTGTGCATGTCTCAGTGTCATGATTAGGATTGAACCAAAGCATGGGTTCATGTGCATAAGGTACTTATGGCAGTCTCAGGTCAAAGGATTACTTGCACCACTCCCACTATGAGAATCATCCATTGACATGCAGCTAAGACTCCATTAGATGTTCTCAAGTTGGATCATTTCAGTGAACTCATTCACTAATGAGCACCCACATTCTTGTATTAGTATCATCACAAGTGACTGTGAGAGCAGTCACCCTATTCAGTATATATAGGATGTGCTAGTCTTACCGAAAAACCCTGATCCCCTACTCATGGTTCCTTTGACTAGAAATATTTTAGATTAAGGTTTTAAGACTTTAGGTCTCACTGGTATGATATCATCATAACCCTAAAATCATAGTCCTAATCTATGGGGTTCATCATATAATAATAATCACAGCGTATGATGAAAAATAATGCCTTTATTAGAATATTGTCAATTACAATGGTTTGGGAGATACAACATAGATTGGCTTGTAGGGCATATCCCTTTCAAGAAGAGCTTCCAGAATAAGAATGTTGACCCCATAAGTGATTTTGATGATAACCAAATATTGGAGCATGTACATTTATATCTAACAACTCTTCAAGTATTTTACAAGTTTTTGTAGGATGATTTATTTGTTCAAAACTTCAACTCCTACAACTTTATTTCTTGTTTTGAGTTGTGTTGTAATCTATTTTTGTAAACAAGAATCCAATGAAAAATCTAAGAAAAAAACTATAAAAAAGGGTTACTTCTGTGTGTGCACGCCTTAGAATTATTTTGAGTTGGTATGCTTGAAAAATGTAAGAGTGCTGGTGAGAGTTTTTCTTTGAATTCAATTGTAAAAATCCTGAAAAAGTTGCTCGAGCCGACCTAGCATGATGAAAAGCCAACTCCACCTCATGGCAAGCAGCAAGGATTCTAGTAAGCAGCAATCCGAGCTGACTCGAAGGTAATCGAGCCAACTCTAGTAAATCCAAATCGATTGGAATATGTCCGAGCTGACACCTCCAGAGTCCAGTTTTTGAAGATTTCTAAGAATAGCCAGGCGAGTCCACCCGAACCTTAAAGAGCCAATTGTGCCAAACCTAATTTTGAAGACCTGAGAAAGCGAGTTGACCCAAACTGTATCGAGACAACTCTTCCAGAGTAAGGGTTTCAGACCTGAGAAGAAGAGCCGACCAATGATCAAAAGAGCTGACTTCTCGAATTCAAGATTTTCAAAGATATAAGTTCTAGCCGACCCAAGCTATCAAGAGACGACTTGTCTAGAGTGAAGTTTTACATCCTGAGATATAGAGCTGAATGTACTAAAGATTTGGTGACTTGACCTATCGACTCGAAGGATCCGACCTGACTCGAAGAAATCCAAGCCGACTCGAATATTGCTTTTAGGTATCTAACGGCTAGTTCCATAATTTCTTTTTGAATGCCAAAAAGTGCTCCAATGGTCCTATGTCACATCCCAATGGTCTACAACGTCTCAAACAGCCTTGAAGTGATGGAAGACCATATATTTGAGAGATTTGAACTTCTTTCATGTAAGTTTTTTTAAAGTTCTTCAAAGTTTTGAAGCTATATTGAATATCCTACCTACCAACAAGCAAGAAAGCATAAGAGCATTCAAATCAGCCTTCAAGCCTTCACCAACTCTAATCTAAAGCTTGAAGCACTTTGCAAGGAAGCCACTGAAGCAATTAAAGCTTATTCAAGTGCATCCAAGTGGACTTCACACAAGCTGCACCGGCAACTATCTGACAAAAAGAGTTTGTCATTATTGTTGTATTTATTTCAATTCATCTTTGAATTGGTTGGGTTATTGGTGAGCCCGGTTGAAAAACCAAATAGTTCTTGGTGAGCCTTTGATAAAAATCGAGTGTTGGGTTCTTGGTGATCCTGGTAAAACCAAGTTAGATTCTTGGTAATCCTATGAAAACCAAGTTGGGTTTCTTTGGTGATACTGTTTAAAACCAAAGGGTGTTGGATTTTCTTTGGTGATCACGTTAAAACCAAAGTATAGAGGTTTTGGATTATGATCCTATAAAACAATCATACTTTATTCGGGTGTGAATATAGTGGAAATCCCAAGTGGTATCTTGGGTAGTGGATGTAGGAGCTGGGTTGCTCTGAACCACTATAAATTTGGTGTGTTTGTGTTGTACTTCTTCATTCTTATTTAGCTTATGCAATTTACTACTCTGTCACAGCACTTAACATTTTGTAAGGGATTTTTAATTACACATTATCTGCTTTAGATTTCTAAATTTTTAATTCACCCCCCTCTTGGGTAGCTACCTGGGCAACAACTGGTATCAGAGTAGTGTCTCTGATTACATTAAAGTAAAGATTGATGGCTCATCCCATGAGTACATCCTTGGTGGAAGGCCAATCAACTAATAGACCTCCACTCTTCATAAGCACAAATTATTCTTATTGGAAAGCAAGAATGAAAATCTATATACAAGCTATTGATTTTCAATTATGGAAGGTCATTCTTAAAGGGCCACATGTTACCTTGATCAAAATTGATGGCATGGATGTCCCTAAGCCTGAAGAGGAATGAGATGAAGATGACATGAAATTAGGGGAATTGAATGCCAAAGCAATGAACTTGCTATACTGTGCTTTGGATTCAAATGAGTTTAATTGAATTTCCACTTGCTCTTCAGTAAAAGAAATTTGGGATAAACTTAAGGTGACCCATGAAGGAACTTCACAGGTGAAAACTTCAAAGATTAATCTTTTAGTGCACAATTATGAATTGTTTAAAATGGATCCTAATGAAAATATCTCTGCCATGTACACTATATTTATAGATATTATTAACGATTTGAAAAGCCTTGGCAGGGTTTACTCAAATGCTGATTTGGTACAGAAAATTTTGAGATCACTTCCTGATAAATGGGACCCTAAAGTTACTGCCATCCAGGAAGCTAAAGACCTGAACACTCTATCGATGGATGAACTAATGGGTTCCCTCATCACACACGAATTAGCCATGCAGCATAGAACTGATGATGATTAGAAGAAGAAGAAAACTATTGCATTCAAGGCTGCATTGGAATCAAAGAATGATGAAGAATCGGAAGATGACTCTATCTCCTCCGAAGATGATCTAGAAGATGAAGACATTGCAATGGTCATGAGGAGATTCAAAAAGTTTATGGAAAAGAAGAAAGGAAGATACAACAGAAAATTCCATAAACGATGAGAACATTCAAAAGAAAAGGACAAGGACAAAGACAAAGAAAAACAAGTCCACCTAATGATGTAAGAACAGGGCACATTCGTCCGGACTGTCCATTGTTGAAAAAATTTTTCAAAAAGAAGAAAAAGAAAGTGATGGTTGCCACGTGGAGCGATGGTGAAGAATCCACTTCAACAGAAGAGGAAGAGACCATGAAAACAGCGAACTTATTTTTAATGGGTCTTTAGGATGAGGTAACTTCCCTCGATACTCAAATTGAATTTACTTTTGATGAGTTAAATTCTGCATTTCATGATCTTTTATTTGAATTTAAAAAGGCTGGAGTAAAAATTAGATCTCTAAAGAATAATAATGATTCTTTACTCAAAGAAAAAGAGGAGATTTCAGAAAAGAATATTTTATTACAAAAAGAACTTCATGCCTTTTCTGAAAATTACAATGTTTTAAAGACTGAAAATAATGATTATCTTGACAAAAATAAAGTTTTGTTGAAAGAAAATAATGAGTTGAAAAAGGAGGTTGAAAAACTCAAGCCACTTGTTGAAAAACTAACTCTATCCTCTAACAAGCTTGAGTTAATTCTTAAAGAACAAAGAATTTCTGGTAATAAAGCTGGAATACATTTTAATGCTTCAAGTTCAAATTATATTTCAGCAACTATATTTGTAAAACAAAAAGATTTTGTTCCCAAGTTTACTTCTCAAAAGGCTTTTGTGACAAAAGGTTCTACTTCTATTTCAAAAGCTACCTTGTATATTCCAAAAAACTCAAATACAAAACCTACTATTTCTACATCTCATGCATCTAAAATTTCAAAGCATAAATCTTTTTAGATTTCTAGAATCAGATGCTTTGCTTGCAAAGAACTTGGACATAAAGCTTTTAATTGCAATACTGTTAGAAATGTCCTTAATAAATCAAGAAAGATCTGGGTTCCCAAAGGAACCACCTCAGCTAACTTGCAAGGACCCAAGTTAGCTTGGGTACCTAAAAGAACTTCTTGATTATATTGCAAGAATGTCTTGCAGTCCAAAAATTAAAGAAAAGATGGTATCTCGATAGTGGCTGTTCAAGACATATGATGGGTGACAAAGATCAGTTCATCATCCTGAAAATGAAAGAAGGAGGTATGGTTAATTTTGGAGACAATGGCAAAGGAAAAATAATCAGAATTGATAAGATCAAGATAACCCTCTGTACTTTCATTGAAAATGTATTGCTAGTAGATAAATTGAAGCATAATTTATTGAGTATTAGTCAATTGTGTGATAAAGGCTTCAAGATTATCTTTGGATCATCTATGTGTATAGTAACAAACTCTCTTGACTCTAGTAGTAAATTCATTAGACATAGACTTGGAAATATTTATGTGGTAGATCTGAATGATCTTGCCATGTCAAGTAGTTCCAGTTTAGTTGCAATGAATGCTAAGACCAAGGAGTCTTGTTTACTATGGCATAGAAGATTAGGTCATGCTAGCATGCATACTATTACCAAGTTGATTTCCAAGAATTTAGTTAGAGGCATTCCTAAGTTTAAAGTTGATTTTGATCATGTTTGTGATGCATGCCAAATGGATAAACAAACTAGGGGGAGATTTAAATCCAAAAATATGATTTCAACATCTAGACCTCTAGAACTACTTCACATGGACTTATTTAGACCAACTAGGATCACAAGCCTAGAAGGTATGAAATATGCCATTGTGATTGTAGATAATTTTTTCAGATTTATATGGGTTTTATTTATTGCTCATAAAGATGAAACCTTCAAAGTATTTCAAAAATTTCATAAAAATATTTCAAATCAGAAAAATCTTTCATTAATTTCAATTAGGAGTGATCACGATACTGAATTTGAAAATTAGTTTTTCGATGATTATTGTACTGAAAATGGCATTGATCACAACTTCTCCGCTCTTAGAACACCGCAACAAAATGGTGTTGTAGAGAGAAAAAATAGGACTTTGGAAGAAATGGCCAGAATAATATTATATGAAGGTAATCTTCCAAGGTACTTTTGGACAGAAGTAGTGAACACTTCTTGTTATATTTTAAACCATGTTTTGATCCATCCTATCTTGAAGAAAACCCCCTATGAACTTTGGAATGAAAAGAAACCCAATATCAATTACTTTCATGTATTTGGATGTAAATGCTTTGTGCTTAATAATGGTAAGGATAATCTAGAAATATTTGATGCTAAATTTGATGAAGCAATTTTTCTAGGTTATTCACTTCATAGCAAAGAAAATAGAGTATTCAATAAAAGGACTCTTAATGTTGAAGAGTCAATGCATATTATTTTTGATGAAACTAACCCTTCACCATCTAGAAAAGATGAGTGTATTAACAATAATGCAGGTACAATTCAAAAGGAGATAAAAGACATGAGCATACAAGAAAGATCAATTGAAGAAGGAGAAGAAACGGTAAGTACAGATCATATAGTTTTACTAACTGAATGGAGATACGCTACTTCCCATCCTAAAGAATTAATTATTGATGATCCTTCACAAGGTATTAAGACTAGGTCTGCACATAGAACTGTACATGACTACCTAGCTTTTGTATCTTAAATAGAGCCTCGTACATTAGAAGAAGCTGAAAATGACCCAAACTGGATGATGGCTATGCATGATGAATTGAACCATTTTGAAAGAAATAAGGTTTGGACATTAGTTGATAGACCTAAAGACCACCCAATCATAGGAACCAAATGGGTCTATAAGAACAAATTAGATGAACAAGGAAATATCATTAGATGCTAGATTAGTGGCTATGGGATATAGTCAAGAAGAAGGTATTGATTTTGATGAAACATATGCACCCGTAGCAAGACTAGAAGCCATTATATTACTTCTTGCATTTGCTTGCTACATGAATTTTAAACTTTTTCAAATGAATGTAAAAAGTGTATTTTTAAATGATTTTATCTTTGAACAAGTTTTTGTGGAACAACCACCGGGTTTTGAAGATCATGTTTTTCCAAACCATGTGTTTAAATTATATAAAGCTTTATATGGTTTGAAACAAGCATCCCGAGCCTGGTATGATAGACTTAGCACTTTCTTAATTGAAAATAACTTTTCAAGAGAAAATGTTGATAAAATCCTTTTCATCAAAAAGAAAAATAATGACATATTAGTTGTACAAATTTATGTTGACGATATTATATTTGGTGCAACTAATGAAAGTTTTTGTGAAGAATTTGCTAAGCTAATACAGGAAGAATTTGAAATGAGCCTAATGGGTGAACTTAACTACTTCCTTGGACTTCAAGTAAAGCAAACTAGATAAGGAATCTTTATCAACCAAACCAAATACACCAAGAAAATAATCAAGAAGTTTGGTATGGAGACAAGCAAACAAATGAGCACATCCATGAGCCCATCTTACAAATTGGATAAAGATGAAAATTGATTCAATGTTGATCAAAAGCTATATAGAGATATGATCGGATCCTTATTATATTTAACTGTAAATGGACCGGATATCTTGTATAGTGTATGTGTATGTGCTAGATTTCATTGTAATCCTAAAGAAACACATATGCTTGCTGTTAAAAGAATATTGAGATATTTGAAAGGTACAAGTAATCTAGGTCTCTGGTTTTCAAAACAATCATCTTTAAATTTAATTAGATTTTTGGATGCTGATTATGCTGGTTATAGAATTGATAGAAAAAGCACTAGCGGCACATGCCAATTTCTATGGTTGAATTTAATCTCATGGCACTATAGGAAATAAAACTCTATAGTACTTTCTACTACGAGATAGAGTATGTTGCTGTAGGGAGTTATTGTACACAAGTGTTATGGATTAAACAACAACTATAAGACTTTGGTGTTACACAATGCAAAATTCCAATCAAGTGTGATGACACAAGTGCTATAAATTTAACCAAAAATTCCATTCAGCATTCTAGGACTAAATATATAGAGATTAGACACCATTTTATTAAAGACCATATTTTGAATGGTGACATAGAACTAGAGTTTATCCCTATTGAGAAACAATTAGCTGATATTTTTACTAAGCCACTGAATCAGGATAGATTTGAATTGCTTAGAGGAGAATTAGGACTTTGTGATCCTTTCTAGATTTATATAACCCAATTTTCCTTCAAAACCTAAGGAAAAATTATCTAGAAAACCTCCTACAACTACTCATGTTTGTTGAACAACTTTCCTTGAAATTTTATTAAATCAAATTCAATTTCTAAATCATTTCTTGTTCTGTGGAAAGTTTCTGTTCAAGTCGACTCGAGCAATTTTGCTCAGGTCGAGCCAGCTCGAATGTCTAATTTTTCTACTCTTGCTCTAGTCGAGTCAACTAGGTCAACCTAATATCTTACCTAGCCGACTCGGTGTTCTGATTGTTCTGAGTTTGCTCTGGTCAAGCTGACTTGGGTGTTTCTAGGGCTGAGCAAGCTGACTCGAAAGTCATGAATTCGCTGGTTAAATAGTTCTGTGTAATCTTTTCTTGAACCTAACTCTTTCTATTTTCACTTCAAACTCACCCTACTCCACTCGGAACCTTTACCGATCTCTCAAGAACCATTCCCAGATCCTTAATTTCCTAAATCCCACTGCAATGGCTCCATGAAGATCTGCAAGGAAGATTCTTCAAGTAGGTGAATCAAGCACATGCAGTGAAGATGCAAAAGGAAAAGGAGAAAAGAGGAAAAGGTCTACCACTCCTGAGCAACAAGAAGAAGAAACTCCTCCTCCTGGACAAATTATCTCTATGGCCAATCAGCCCATTACTCGCGGAAGAAGGATAGATTTCTCATTTCTAAAAGAAATGAAAATGAAGATCGGAAGATGGATAGACAGCCAGGGTTGGAAGCATTTCTTTTCATTGGGCATTTTAACCTACCCCTCACTAGTACGAATTTTTTATGAAAATATAGTTCTTAAAGAATATCATTTGGATTCAACTATTAAGGGAGTGAAAATCATTGTGGATGAAGAAAAGTTGGGCAGCTTGCTTTAAATGCCAATGGACGGTGCCACCGAGCTTACCCTATTGGACAAAGAACACACTCTAAAGCTTATTTTGGAAAAAGAAGATGTGAGCTCCGTTCAACATGTTCAGGCCAACTTACTGTCAAAGGAAATAAGGCTTCTTCACAATATGGTCGGCAGAATATTTCATCCCAGAACTGGTCACTTTGATTGGGTAAGCGAGAAGGACATGACTTTTATGGAACATTTGATAGAAGATAAGCCTCTCAACCTTCCTTATATAATGATGATTCAAATGACTAAAGCAACTAGGAAAGTTAAAGCCTGCCTATCCTACGGTTTTGAAAAAACTGGAATTAATCTAACCAATGAGATAGGCAAGCCTCTACATCACTCTGACACTTATTCCTTCAATTCACTAAAAAGAATGGGTTACAAATTACAAGGAGTATAGATAAAGAAAGTGTCTAGTCAGTTTGCTGCTACTTCCTTAGAAGATGATGAAGCTACTACTATTGAAGACAAATCTGAAGGTACAATGATTACTCCATTTGATCTTAAGAAGCTAATATTCCAGAAGATGGAAACTATCTCAAATACATTGACAGATCACATGAATTCTGCAATTGATGAAATGAAAAATACAGTTAATGCCAGCTTACAGAAAATGAGATCTGAACAGAAGCTTTACAAGGAGAAAATAGAAAAGGAAATGAAGGATTTTAAAGAAGAAGTCAGAAGATCTTGCTGCAATCTTTGAAAGAAATAGTCACTACTGAAGATACTCTTGCACAGATCATCAAAGAGTCACTTGAGACTCTTGCTCCTATTCCTTCATCTGATCCACCCTCTGTCAAACCCAAACCTGTTGTGACCGAGAAGAAACCTAAGGCCAAAAAGACTAAGGCATTTATAGCCCCTGTTAGAACTAGGTTTAGGGATTTAAGGTTTAAACCCCTGAAAACTAAGACCTCTGATAAGATTATAGAGGTTGGCTCTTCTTCTTCTAGTGAAGAAGAAGAATAGGTAGTTTAGTTAGTCTTTTGGTTGTGATTGATCACTTCTTTGTACTTCTCACTTTTTGATATATGAATATTCTACCTTTTATCTTCTACTGAATGAATGTACTTTCTTTCCTACTTTGTACTGTGTATGAAAAACTTCTCAATAAAATGAAAGTTCTTTTAGTAATTTCTATTGTTGTCATGTGATATCCTTCTATTCATACAATATTTTTGATACAACAATGATGAAATTTTAATTAGAATTTCAAATTTGAGAAAGTGAAATTATCTCAAACAAATATTAAATACTTTCTCAATCTATTTCAAAATCTAAGCTTTATTGAAACTACCTTTTTGATTGCTTGACAAAAAAGGGGGAGAATGGTATCTATAATTGTGTTGTCATGAAAATTCTGATATCTATGTTAAGCTTCCTATTCAATTATTCTTAAAGTGCATAAAAAGAATGAAAAAGGGGGAGCACAAAAGTGATAATATTCAAATTGGACCTAACTGCTATATTATTTCAAAACCTAGAGAAAGGGGGAGATTCTCTTAAAAGAATGGCTTTAATTCTAAACCCTTCTTTTACTCTGATTGCTCTAAAATTAGTCTAAATTCTTTCAATTTCAAACTTTGATACTCCATGTTTGTGCTAATTCTGACTTTATGAAGCTTGCAAAGTCTAGTACTTTGAAATACACAAAAGCACTAACATCAATACTATACAATTTCATCTTTAGAGATTTGATACTTATTTATAAATACAGTTAGCTCAGATACATATGAATATTTACTTTCAAATACATTTATACATGTAAGTGTAAAGAACTTTTCATGCCCAGTATTTTGTCATCATCAAAAAAGGGAAGATTATTGACCCCATAAGTGATTTTGATGATAACCAAACATTGGAGCATATATATTTATATCTGTTAGGATATCCCATTTCAGCTACGAACTGAACCCCGGTTCAACCGGACGAAGCCCTTTTCTCCGGACCACGAACTTCGGACCAGGCAAGGGACAGTCCAACTGCAGGCAACTCACTGCTTCTCGCCGGACTATAGCATCCAAAGGCCAGCCCTACGGATAACGTCTTCGGCCTTGACCGAAGACTAAATTTCTCATCGACTTCCGAAGACATGCTCTTCGGTCCCCACCGTAGACACGATCTCTGCCCCCGGGAAAAATACCAAGTCTTCGGCCTATGCAAGGGAAAATCCAAAGCTTGGACCATAATCTGGTCCAGAAAGGTAACTGTAACCAACGGTTATAATCGACACTCTTCATGCCATGATCATGGCGTGCGACTCCTGCTACCATGCCTCCAATCTGGCCGAAACTGCTCAGTGACAACCCACGATCACCAATCATAGGAGAAATTGACTCCCCATGATCACCAAAAAAGGAGCGGGCCATAGGCCGGAGGCCTTCTTTTAAATAATGGTAAGAAGGATAGCTCGAGAGGTATGCTCGCATACACTCACACAGGCTCTAAGAGCTTTTCCTCTCATACTCTTGAACCCTTCCCCATTTTGTGGCTGGGATCCGCCACTGACTTAGGCATCGGAGTGTCCCTCGCTGGAACAACTCCAATAAGGACCTATTTTGCAGGTGAACCAGGGAGCGGTCTTGCGGTGCAGCAGCTCTGACTGGTCGATTCAGGGACTCCACACCAACAAGATCTAACAACTCTTCAAGTATTTTACAAGTTTTTGTAGGATGATTTGTTTGTTCAAAACATCAACTCCTACATCTTTACTTCTTGTTTTGAGTTGTGTTGTAATCTGTTTTTGTAAAGAAGAACCCAATAAAAAAGATAAGAAAAAATCTATAAAAAAGGGTTACTTCTATGCATTTGTGCCTTAGAATTATTTTGAGTTGGTATGCTTGAAAAATGTAAGAGTGTTGGTGAGAGTTTTTCTTTGAGTTTAATTGTAAAAATCCTGAAGAAGTTACTCGAGCCGACCCAGCATGATGAAGAGCCGACTCCACCTCATGGCATGCAGCAAGGATTCTGGTACGCAGTAATCTGAGCTGACTCGAAGGTAACCAAGCTGACTCTAGTAAATCCGAGTTGACTGGAATATGTCCGAGCCGACTCCTCCAGAGTCCAGTTTTTGAAGATTTTTGAGAACAGCCAAGCGAGCTTACCCGAACCTCAAAGAGCCGACTCTGCCAAACCTAATTTTGAAGACCTGAGAAAGCAAGCTGACCTGAACTGCATCGAGCCGACTCTTCCAGAGTAAGGATTTCAGATCTGAGAAGAAGAGCCGACCAATGATTAAAAGAGCCGACTCCTCGAGTTCAAGATTTTCAAAGATATAAGTTTGAGCTGACCTGAGCTATCAAGAGCCAACTCGTCCAGAGTGAAGTTTTGCGCCCTAAGATACCGAGCCGACTGCACTGAAGATTTGGTGACTCAACCTATTGACTCAAAGGATCTGAGCCGACTCGAAGGTATCCGAGCCGACTCGAATATCACTTTCAGGTATCTAACGGCTAGTTCTAGAATTTCTTTTTGAATGCCAAAAAGTGCTCCAATGGTCATATGTCACATCCCAATGGTCTATAACGTCTCAACTGTCTTAAAGTGATGGAAGACCATATATTTGAGGGATTTGAACTTCTCTCAAGTAAGTTTTTTGAAAGTTCTTCAAAGTTTTGAAGCAACTTTGAATATCCTACCTACCAATAAGCAAGAGAGCACAAGAGCATTCAAGTTAGCCTTCACCAACTATAATCTGAAGCTTGAAGCACTTTGCAAGGAAGCCACTGAAGCAATTACAGCTTATTCAAGTGCATCCAAGTAGACTTCTCACAAGCTACACCGGAAATTATCCGATAAAAAGAGTTTGTCATTATTGTTGCATTTATTTCAATTCATCTTTTAATTGGTTGGGTTATTGGTGAGCCTGGTTGAAAAACCAAATAGGTTCTTGGTGTGCCTTTGATAAAAACCAAGTGTTGGGTTCTTGGTGATCCTGGTAAAACCAAGTTAGGTTCTTGGTGATCCTGTGAAAACCAAGTTGGGTTTCTTTGGTAATCATGTTTAAAACCAAAGGGTGTTGGGTTTTCTTTGGTGATCCCGTTAAAACCAAAGTGTAGAGGTTTTGGATTGTGATCCTATAAAAAAATACTACTGTATTCGGGTGTGAATATAGTGGAAATCCTAAGTGATATCTTGGGTAGTAGATGTAGGAGCTGGGTTGCTCCGAACCACTATAAATTTGGTGTGTTTGTGTTGTGCTTCTTCATTCTTATTTAGCTTCTACAATTTACTACTCTATCACAGCACCTAACACTTTGTAAGGGATTTTTAATTGCACATTATCTGCTTTAAATTTTTAAATTCTCAATTCACCCCCCCTTGGGTAGCCACATGGGCAACAAAGAAGAAAGCTAAGAAGGCTGATGGAGCCTGTTTCCATTGTGGCAAGCAAGGGCACTGGAAGAAAAATTGCAAGATATATCTTGCAAGTGTGAAGCAAGATGCAGGTGGAGCATCTAAAGATTTGTACATGATACAAATAAATTTATCATTAAGTTCTTCAAATTCTAATTCATGGGTATTGGATACCGCATGTAGATCTCATATCTGCAATTCGTTGCATGGACTCTACCAAATTAGGAATTTGAAGAAAGGTGACGTCAAGCTATATGGGGCAAGTGGTGAGGCCATTTATGCTAAAACTGTGGGCACCTGTATCTTATTATTACCTTTGGGTAATATGTTAAAGCTAGAAGAATATTACTACATACCCAATATTGTAAGAAACATTATTTCTATACCCTTGTTATTACAACAAGGATATGAAATAAATGTAAAGAGCAGTGGCTGCTCTATTCTTTATAATAATAAAATATTTGGGCATGGTTGTTTTATTAATGGTCTTCTAATTTTAGAACTCAATGATGAAATACTTCTTAATAATAAGAAAAGAAAGAGAGATAATGTCAATGTCACATATCTCTGGCATTGCCAGTTAGGTCATATCAGTGAGTCAAGGATAAACAAGTTAGTTAAAGATAATTACTTTGATCCTTATGATTTCCAATCATTAGGAACTTGTGAGTCTTGCCTAAAAAAAAAATGACCAAGTCTCCATTCACTGGACATGGAGACAGGGTAACTGAGTTACTAGGTCTTGTGCATACTGATGTATGCGGACCTATGATAACTCAAGTTAGAGGAGGATATTCTTACTTCATCACTTTTAGTGATGATTTATCAAGGTTTGGTCAGTGTATCTTATGAAACACAAGTCTGAAACTTTTGATAAGTTTAAAGAATATCAAAGTATGGTTGAAAAACAAACCGGATATAGTATTAAAGCTCTTCATTTTGATCAAGGAGGTGAATACTTATCTAGTGAGTTTTTAAACCATCTTAAAGACAAAGGCATAATCTCTGAATGGGCTCCTCCTTATACACCCCAGTTAAATGGTGTGGCAGAAAAGAGAAATCGTACTTTGTTAGACATGGTGAGGTCCATGATGAGCTTCACAGATCTTCCCATTTCCTTCTGGGGACATGCCCTGGAAACTGCTGCACATATTTTGAATAGGGTTCCATCTAAGTTAGTAAGTAGCACTCCATATGAGTTATGGAATGGCAAAAGACCAAGTCTTAAGTACTTTAAGATTTGGGGTTGCTATGCTTATGTCAAAAATAACTTTGGACATAAGTTAAGTGCAAGGGCTGATAAGTGTAGGTTTGTTGGTTATGATAAAGAAGGTATTGGATACCTCTTTTATAATGCTACTAAGCAAAAGATATTTGTCAGTAGGTATGCTACATTCTTGGAGCAAGAATTTATCCAAGAAAGAAGTAGTGATTCTTTACTTGAGTTATGTGAAGAACAGAACCAACAACCTATTGAGCCTTCAAATGAAATTCCTCAACCAGAAGTTCTTGTTGATCAAGAATAGCTACTATACACACCTCCTCTCCGAAGGTCAGATAGGGTGCAGGGAGCATCTCTAAGATATGGCTTTGGCATCGAGGATGACAATGAAGCCAGTATCATTTAGGATAATGATCTTGTGACCTATTTGAAAGCTATCGAGAGAAAAGACTCAGATAAATGGCTAAGTTTCTTGAAATCTGAAATGGATTCCATGTATTCCAATCAGGTTTGGACCTTGGTAGATATACCTGATGGAATTAATCCAATAGGGTGTAAATGGGTCTTCAAGAAGAAGATAGGAGCAGATGGTCAAGTAAAAACCTACAAGGCCAGGTTGGTAACAAAAGGTTTTAGACAAAAACATGACATTGACTATGATGAAACCTTTTCTCCAGTAGACATGCTTAAATCCATTCAGATTTTGCTTGCCATAGCAGCATACCATGATTATGAAATCTGGCAGATGGATGTCAAGACTGCTTTTCTCATTGGAAACCTTGAGAAAAAAGTCTATATGACACAGCCAGAGGATTTTTTCTCAAGTGGGAGACCAAACCAGATATGCAAGTTAAAGAAGTCTATTTATGGACTAAAGCAAGCGTCAAGGTGTTGGAACATCCATTTTGATGAAACAATCAAGAGTTTTGGTTTTGTAAAAATGAGGATGAACCATGTATGTATAAGAAGACAAGTGGGAGTGCACTAGTTTTCTTGATCTAGTATGTTGATGACATACTAATCATTGGGAATGATATCTCAATGTTACAATCAGTTAAAACTTAGCTATCATCAAAGTTTTCTGTAAAGGATTTGAGAGAAGCATCCTATATACTAGGTATAAGGATCTATAGACATAGATCTAAAAGGATGCTAGGCTTATCCCAGTCTAGGTACATAGACTTAGTGTTGAAGAGATTCAACATGGATGGAAATAAGAAAGGTTACTTGCCTATAAGTCAAGGCATTCATCTCTCTAAGAAAATATCTCCTAAGACATCAGAAGAAAGAGAGAGGATGGCTATGATTCCTTATGCTTTGGTTGTAGGATCAATTATGTATGCTATGTTATGTACCAGACCTGATGTTGCTTATGCCTGGAGCATAGTGAGCAGGTTTCAGGCAGATCAAAGAGAGGATCATTAGAAAGCTATGAAAAATATTCTTAAGTACCTGAGAAGTGAAAGTTAAAAAGGGCTTTTGCAAATGCCTACTCTAAGCATGCAAGAGCAGGGAGCAGGTAAGTATTTTAAAATAATTTTAAAATAAACAGCAGAAAAACCTGCTCTGTGCAGGATCTAACATGATCCGGAAGCATGTACAGACTAAAACATGTCATAATATAGGCATGTAATGTTTATAAAATATTTTATAAACTCTGATCTACGCATGCATGAATTTAAAAATCAAAACCCATACCTTATTCCTGCCTGGAATAAATCTGGTATAGTTCTGGAATAACTGGGATAACAGGAATAATTTTATTCCTGTTGTCTTCCTCTTCAACCGTTGGAATGCTATGTTTTTCCTTCTTCTAAACAGTAGCAAAAGGCCAATCCAAATGACCAATCTTTAGTCTCCTCTCTATCACCAACAACAAGGACTTCTATAGCTTCAAATGGAGAAGGGATAGGCATGGATCTTCAATGTTGAATCACTTTTGTTCTTCTCCAAAAAGCAACAAAAGGGTAAAACTTGCAACTCAAAACAAACAGCAAGAATAGTAGCTAAGGGAGGTTGATTCGGCTCCCAAGTGCTCAAATAAGCACTCTCTAGAGGGGAGACACGCGTGGGGCTCCTCAGATCTAGTTCACAGGCGATGCTAGTCACCGGATAACCTTTGGACGGTGGGAAGAAAGACAGTTGTTTTGCAGCAATCTTTCTCAAAAATAGAGCTTGTCCTTCTTCTTCCAACTGAGAACAAGGAACAGGGACTAAAGGTTGGTTCTCTCCCAATCACTCAATAAGAACCCAGCCCCAGAGTTTGCGGTGGAAAGGGTGAAGAAATCACTCAAAAAATAAGAACCCAGAGATGTTTCAGCCTCACGGTTTTCTGCACTACTGAAAAGATCAGCACCCAGCAGAGTTTTATAAGCAGCGATGAACCAATTCAACCAGTGTAAATGGGAGGAGAAAGGTCTTGTTGGGAAAACCAAAAGGTATCACCGATTAAAAACAAATCCAATTCGTTTCAATGAAGCAATAAAAAGGGAGTTAATATCCAGCCAAAACGAAAGCAAAAGGGGAGAAGAAGGGATGCCCAAAAGCCCTGTTCGCCCAAAGCTGGCAATTTACCGTGATGACCGGTTCAAAGGGTCAAAAAACAGTTCAAAAGGTTTTAATAAAAAAAAAAACAATGGTTCAAAAGGGTTCATCCATATAATTAGATCAAAATCTAATTATCAGAAGGCTTGGTCTAGTCCTGGTTAACCAGAAAAAAAATTCCTGATAAATCAGAACAAATTCTGATAGACCCAAACCCAGGTCAATCCAATGTGCTCAATCAAACCGTCACCGATAAGATTCCTAATCAAATACCGGTACCTGGATCAGGAAGTTATCTTCTATGGTGTGTGACCTCATAGGTTCGAACCTAGGCAGTAGCACTGGAACAATTCCAGTACCAGCACAAGATACCATCTAGCAATGGGTCCCGGCATCCGGATAGGTCGAAGATGCGAGAGCAATCAATCGAACCTCTGGCATATGGTTACCGTATAATTCATCCCTTTGATCTTCAATGCTCAGGATGACTGAGATTAGATTGCCAACCCAGACTAAGTCAGTCCATTATGTGTCTCAACCTTGCAAGCCCAGTGACTCTTCACTAGGACTACCCCAGCCGAGGATTTGCTAAATTGAGATACTACGAGATATTCAATCCAAACTGTTTGGACAGGTCAATTCCATCTTGGTCCATCACTGCTCCACAAGTACTTGCCTGTACCCAGAAACCTTCCGTCACCGGATTAAAAATCCGGGTAGTCCGGCACCAAAGCACAGGGAGTTGCTTGCAAGCTACCGTGATGACCTCAGGTCGGAGGGACACATATACCCATATCTAATCGTGAGTATCCCTTTGGCAGAAAGGGGCTGCACAGAGTCACGTTCAATAAGATACCACATATCCCACTTGTATATCACATCAGTGTCACCACACTCATTTGGTCAAGAGGACAACCAAACGATGTGAACTGCAACAACCTATACTTGATATATTGCCGTCCAGTACAATATATCCTTTGGTTGTGAATAGGGTTTAAGGACCACTCGATACATCCTCTCTGTATCGAAGTCAGTGTAGTCCTAAGGACTTCATCACATGGAAAGAGTTCATTTCAGGGAAATACAATATGTGATGAGCTGCCAAAAAATAATATTTTATTAATTCAAAGAAAGAGTACAATACTTAGCTCAACCACCTACAACCCAGGTGATTGGCTTTGGGACACAATTCCTAACAAGAAGGACTAAAGATATTTTTCTAGTATATGGAGGATCTAAGTTGAAACTAGAAGGCTATACAGATTCTAGTTTCCAATCAGATCCAGATGATAGCAAATCAACATCAAGGTATGTCTTCATCCTGCATGATGGTGCAGTGAGTTGGAAGAGTACAAAGCAGCCAATAGTAGCTGACTCAGTCACTGAGACAGAATACATAGCTACGAGTGAAGCCATGAAGGAAGCTGTCTGGATGAAGAAATTCATCATGGAATTGGGCGTGGTTCCTGATGTACATTAGCCAGTGCCATTGTATTGTGATAACACTGGAGCTGTTGCACAAGCAAAGAAACTGAGGTCTCACCAAAAATTCAGGCACATTCTAAGATGGTTCCATCTCATTCGAGAGATAATACAAGATGTTGTCATCGATCGAGTTGATACAAATAACAATATAGCATACCCATTTACTAAAGCATTACCCAAGCAGCAGTTACATTGCCACTTAGATAGTATGGGTATAAAGTATAAGGGCAATTGGCTTTACTGTAAATGAGAGATTGAAAGAAAAATACCCTAGGAGCCAATCATTGTAAGGGCATTTATGTAATCTTTCAACTCTTGTATGATATTATATTAATAAAGTCATTTATTTTCATCATATACTGCTGTGTCTTATTTATGGATTATGATGAATCCCATAGATTAGAGCAATGAAATTAAGGTTATGATAAAGATCATAATAGTGAGACCTAACTTTCTATAAACCCTAATCAAAATGTTCCTAGTCAATGGATCATCGATTCGGGGATCGATGAATCCGATAAGACTAGCTTATCCTATGTATACTCAATTAATGAGGATGGTTGGTCTCACAATCATTTATGTAGAGACACTAATACAAGGATAAGGATGCTCATCAGGATACGAGTACACTGAACTGATCCACATCGAGACTATCTTATGGAAGTCTTACTACTTGTCAAAAGATAGGTCCCAAAGTAGGAGTTGTGCATGTGATCTTTAGACCTGAGGTCACCATGGTTCCTTGTGCACACTAAGCCATGTTTTGGTTCATACTCATTCATGACATTGAGTCATGTACGGGATGTTCTGGGTATGGTGGAAGGTGTACGAAGGATGTGAGTGGACCAACAAGAAATCGATCATTCCTAGTAAGAGAAATTGTTATCCCATGTAATCTTTTTGATGAATGACTCAAGGAGCCTTTGATCAAAGCAGGATGAGATTAGAAGTAGTTTCTAATCAGTCATCAATTAAGTCCTCATGATCAAGCTGAGATTCGATATGACTAAGTATTACGGTTTGACATATATCCATACTTATCACTTAAATTGGGATAATGGGAGATCGAAAGATTGAATTGCACGGTAACTTTCTGCTGAAGGGTATTTTGGTACTTTCCATTAAATTCCATATTTTCTGGGTAGGAATGACATGTTGCTATATGTAAATCTTATCTTGTAGGTTTTCATGAACCAATTGGTTTGGTTTCATGAGTCAATTCGATGGATTATTCGAATTGGACAACTAGGTGAGCCAATTTGACCTAATTAGGTCAATCAAGTTCGATTGGACCGAATCAGCTCAAACCTAAACCTACTGCTGGCTAAATGCGGAATCCAAAGGGTCATACACATTAGGGAGTTGACCAAGGAAGTCATACATGGTTTAATTAGAGTCATGGGATCCTAATTGGTTAGCTAGATTGCACACTAGCATGTGTAGGCTAACCTAATTCCTAACCCAAGTCGATTTGGGTACAGTTGCTTGCTATTTTGATTAACCAATTTAAGAGAGACTTAAATTGGGTTATATCTAGGTTAAGACAACCTCTATCAAGTTTTATCCTGATTTAATTGGACATGGAACGCCACTTAGACTAGAGTCCAAGTTGGCATGGACTCCTTGGGCGCATATGTGCGTGCGCCAAGGAATGGATCGCAGAAAGGATCAAGAGTCCTTCTGTAGATGAATCACTTTGGTTGATTCATCTGGAACTCTCTTGGAACATATCCCCACACCCCTTAGGATTATTTTTGACTAGTCAACACCTTTTAAATTGGTGTGAAAAAGGTTTGAAAGGGAATGCGCACATGAAGAGATGCATCTCTTCATTCGGCACGCGGTTTGAAACAGTGTCCTTCTGCTATCAAAACTCTTCAAATTCTCCAATGCTTAGAGATTGAAGAGGTGCCTCTTGGCTTCCCAGGGACCAGTACTTGCCATGTGGCAAGTCAGAAATCATCCGGGAATAAGAAGGGATGCGAATATGTGACTTGGTGCATGAATCAACTTATTGGATATGACTTTTCAATCTAGATAACTTCTCTTGGGTCTTGAAAAATCATATCTGATAAGTTGATGGCTGGACATATCACACACCCCTCCTAACATTATAAATAGGGACGGTGTTATGGGTTTCAGAAGAGTTCCACCATAGTTTTTATTCTGAGTGTTATACCTTCCTCCCTCCTCCTTAAGACAAACCTTGTCTCTTTAGGACAAGGTTGTTCTTACTAGGACAAGTCTTAAGATTTAAGACATAAGCCTAGAGTGTCCTATAGGAGGGCAATCCCAAATCCAAGAGTGGTTTTGGAAGGCATTCAGAGTACCCTACAAGAGGGTAGGGTGTCCTACAAAGGTCAAAGTCTAGAAGGCTATCAAGAGGAGTCCTAGTCAAGCAAGCAACTGAAGTAGGAGTTCTTCCTTAGATCAATTCCTATGTAGATCACCGTTGGAGGGCTTATACTTGTGAGCCTTGTCAAAAGAAGTGGAAAATAGCATTTCATATATGTTTCTTGTACTTCATTTATGATTCATTAGTTGGGAATGTCTAAGGGGATCCGGGAATTAGGGTTTCTTCTAGCCAGTTAGGGTTTTCATGCTTGAATTTTTGTTTTAAAATTCACTTCCGCAAGTAGCATAATAACCTAGGCTCCTAGAAATCCCTTCAAAAAAAACCTGTAGTGATTGAAAGTTAAGAGCTTGTGAAAGGGATTTAGATTTCTTGTTGAGAAGATTATATAAGATTGAGAGTGGAAGTTCAAATCTTGTAAGTATTTATTTTTTTCAAAGTGAAACCTTGCATACCCAATTCATTATTTTATATTTTATTTTATCTCTTCTTCTTTCTCCACTACATCGACATCGATGTTGTGATCCTAGAAATGAAGATCCATATTTCTCATGAAGAATTTCCAAACTAGTGATATTATTATAGATGATACTACAACAATATGTGGTGAGATGCCTTAAAAGATTGACCTATATGGTGTTGAAGTGAGACCACAGATGTGATATGATGCGATACGGTGTAAGATGATCTAATTTTAGTCTAAAATATTTTAAAGAGCAATGATCATAGCAGTAAAGTAACTAAACATAACATACTAAAGAGATTAAAGAAAGTAACTAACTACTTACCCATAATCTGATCTGCAAGCTATAAAGAAATAGGACCCGACGGCTAGGAAACCATCTAAGATTAGGCTATTCCATGCTTCAACTACCAAATCTAATGAGAAAGGATTTGTTGCTTACCCCAATGGATATTCTCTTTGACTCGGGATAGATCGGCTACTTGGTCGTTCAGATCTCGCAGCAAGATAAAGATCAGGATTCCAGATTTCAGATCTACCATCGGATCTTAGTTCGGAAGCAAAGGATCCGTCCTCTAAAATCCTTGAACACATAGGATCTGTAGAGAAGGCAACAAACAAGACTTTGAGAATGAAGTAAATCAGATTCAAAATAGAAAAAGGAAGGGTTGGATGCGTAGAGCTTGAAGAAGATCGGTAGTAGCTTGTCGAATCCAGCAGAACCTCTACTCAAGGACCTCATCACCTTGAGCTCTCAAGGAACTCCCCATCTTAAGCTCTTAAGGACCTCCCCACCCTTAGAGAAAAACATTAAAGCCTAAACCAGCTTTGTGGAAGAAAGAATGCTTCTTTATTTCATGAAGGAATAATAATTACAAGGGGAGTATGGGGTCCTATTTATAGGATTTTTACATATGAAGATAACATAGGACTCCATTTGAATTTAAATTACAAATTTGAACTTCAAATACTCCTTGGCTTCTTGGCATCTTCCTTGAATTTGAATTTTGAATTGGCTTTTCATGACAACTTGAGATGAGATGAAGGCTTCTGGCTTGTGCGACAAAATTAAGATGTGAGATGGCATTAGTCCTTTCTTAATTTAGCGCTAATCCTCCACACTTCTTAGCATGAAATCCTTCTTAATCTGATTTTTAATCTTCCTTGGTTGTCAACATGAGATAAGAAGTCCTTTTGAATGCTTGAGTTTGAGTTTAAAATCCTTCCTTGAATTTGAAAGAAGTTTGGATGAGGGGGCTTCCATTTTCATCTCTTATCTTATGACACTTTGAATTTAAATTCTCCCTTAATCTTGGAATTCTTTCAAACTTCAAATAGGCTAGCTATCTTGGAATTGGCATCAAGAAAGGAAGAAAGTAGATGGCACACATTCATTTGGGTGTGAATCCTTTTGGTGTGAGAAAAAGGCATTTGGATAAGGATAAGGCTCCCTTTGAAATGTAGATGATTCCATCTAATCTTGGATTCTTCCATTTAAATTTGAACTAATCCTTGGTATGGGCGTCATTGGAGTGGAATGGGTGACAATGAGAGGGGGGGCACCAGATGAAAAATAGAGTCCTCCTTTACTCCTCTTAAATGGGCGCCTCCTTGAAATTGAAATGGGCGATGAAAAATAAATGGGATGGGGCACCTCTCTTGGACAAGGATGACTTTGTCTTGATGTCCAAATGTTTGGATGTCCCAATGTCCAGATGTCCCAATATCCAGATGTCTGGTAAAAAATTTGGACAACCCTTTTTTGACCTAGAATTATCCACCAAGGTGATGATGACTTGGGTCTTGGGTACTTATGACACCCCTTAACTTATTTAAGTACTAATTACAAACTCAAAATAACTGGGACTCGAGTGTTCTTTGTGAAGAACACATGGACTTACTCATTGGTGATCCAAATTGAATCGGAAAAGGTTTGCTTCTTCCTGGCTCTTGTATCCTCACCAATTCTCCAGGGGTAGGAGGAACTCGACCCCATCGAGTATGGGTCAATTCGACTCTAGTAACGTTCTAGCAAGTCAGGGTTCAACTTTTGAAGATCCTCTCTGTTGATCCAAGAATCCTTAGACTCAGGTCTCCCTTGCCAACGAACCAGATATCTTTGGTAGTTCTTATTTCTAGTAATTATGATCTTATCATCCATGATCTGCTCAATCTTTTCTCTCCTCTCTGGTAATTTGGCTGGTGGACATTCTAGGATAGGGTCACTCTCAAAGGTGGGATCAGGCTCAAATGGCTCACTAGGTATCACCATTAGTTCCTTAAACTCGATTAGATCAGATATGTTGAAGGTCGGACTAATACCTAACTCAGATGGTAATTCTAGCATATAAGCATTAGGTCCAATTTTCTTTATAATCCTATATGGCCAACACTACGGTCGTGTAGTTTTTTCATGGTTCCGACTGGAAACCATTCAGGTCGTAACCTGAACATGACGAAGTCCCCTTCGTTAAACTCTTGAAATCTCTGATGTAAGTTAGCCTCGTGCTCATATGATTCATTACTCTTTTTAATTTTGTTATTGATTTCTTTATGCAATGCTTTGACATGTTGTGCAAATGACTCGGTTGATTCGGAAATGCAGGCATGCTTGGGTAATGGAATCAAATTTAAAGGCTTTCATGGCTTGTTCCCATGTACAATCTTAAAAGGACTCTTACTAGTAGACCTATTGACTGAACTGTTATAGGCAAACTCAGCTCTAGACAATAATAGATCCTAATTGCCAGTATTCTCCCCTACCAGACATCTTAACAAGTTTCCTAGACTTTGATTCACTACCTTGATCTGGACATCAGTTTGAGGGTGATAAGTAATAGAAAAATTTAGCTTAGTCCATAACATATGCCAAAGGGTTTTCCAGAAATAACTTGTGAATCGTACATCCCTGTCAGACACAATTATCTTGGGTAAACCATGTAATATGACCACCTCATCTAGGAAAAGTTTGGTGACTCTAGAGGCATCGAATGTTTGTGAACAAGGAATGAAATGCACCATTTTGGAAAATCTGTCAACCACGACAAAGATGGAATCATGTCGCCTCATGGTTTTGGGTAAACCTAGAATAAAGTCCATACTTAGATCTTGCCAAGGGTAGTCGGGCACAGGCAAAGGGGTATAGAGGCCAGTGTTCTGCTTTTGCTGCTTCGCAATAGCACAAGTTCTACACCTAGCCACTATTTGAGCTACACTTCTCTTAAGACTTGGCCAGAAGAATTGGTCCTCCATTACCAGAATAGTCTTATATATTCCAAAATATCCTGCTAAGCCTCCAGCATGGATCTCCCAAATCAAAAATTTCCTAAGGGATGTTCTAAGTATGCAAAGCTTATTTTTCTTAAAAAGATAACCATCTCACAAAGTTTAATCACTATCCAAACTAGATGGTCCTTGCTTGACTTTCTAATAGATTTTTCCAAAATCTGGACAAGACTCATACTGCTCCTTGATCTTGTCAAATCCAACAACCTCAGTATCGATACAATTCAACAACATTGATCGGTGACTAAGGGCATCTGTAACCTTATTCTCTAAACCAGCTCGATGCTTCAATATGAAAGTATAAGACTGGAGATTGGTGGAGACACCAGGATCAGACACAGATCACTGGATCCCAAATGGTTTACCTAGCCATGTGTCAAAGTTTTGTAATCAACTAGGATTGAGTCCTATAATAAGTTGAGGTTAGTTGATTTATCTCAACCCTCAACCTAGTCCAGTATATTGAGTCCTGTATATCAGTATGAATCCAATATGAGTCCAAATCTTGTACAAGAGAGAAAGTTACCATATTTTAGAGTTCCACCAGGCCTTATTCAAGAGCCAGAGGCAATTACATCAGCTAATGGGAGCTCAATTGACACCTAGGAGTCCTAAATGCCCTCCAGATGCCCTCCAGGTGCCCTGATTCCCTCCAAATGCCATTTTAAATGTCATATTCCCTCCAAATGCTTTTGAAATATTCCATAAGCTAGAAGCCCATGTTTTCCAAGTTATCTCAGCACTCCAGGTCTTCAAATTCAAGTCCAAGCATCATGCCCAGGTCCATTAAGAAGCAAGATTCCAAGAATATTCCTCTATCAGGCCATCCTAGCTTCCAAGGCACAAAGCCCATGCACCAATCCAAAGGAGGATGACCCCTTGCTGCCCCTTGAAGCCCAACACACCTAGGATAGGTGTCCTCCATGAGTTGACCAAGTCCAACATGGTGGAAGAGTTCAAATACAAGGAGTTTGAGTTTTTATTTCATTCAACTTGTATACTCCTAGTTCTAGGTTTATTTTATAGTCTTTCTCCCACTTAAATTATGTAAACCTATTCTAACTAGGAGAAGACTTGTAATCCCTTTAGGAGATGGCATGGGAACTCTATAAATACCCCATCCCTCCTCCTCTTGTAATCAACTTTTTCTTATGAATAAACCTTGCTGAAATTTGGATTAATTACCTTGTGTTTGAGTTTTGGTTCTTACTTTGAGTGCTCTCCTTGTGTTCCTGTTTGAAACCCCGCTACCCTAGCACCCTCTTGCATCCTTGGAAACCAGCCATGCCCAAGGATTGGAAGCCCTAGTTGTCGTCCAAGACCAGGAGCTTCTTCTTTCCCGGCTGCCATCTTCTAACCCTAATCTCGAATCCTTCCAATCCCTAGTTCCTTTTCTCTTTTTTATTTGCTATTTTGATTGACCTCTGATGCTTGTAGGATCCTCGAGGTGCTTCCTCCCCCTGAGGAGGCCTTCTTTGCTACCTGGACTGCCCAGATCAGCCATCAGATTCAAGGGAACCGAGGCTTCTTCATCCAGGCTCCGATCAGAGTGTGAGTGATCCCTTCTGTTGCTGAAATTTAATCTCTGAGTAGTAAGAAACCTTCCATTCTCTTATTATCTGATTTTGATGAAGATAAACTATCCTAAACTAGGAGTTTCTCAACTCTCGGGTCTTGGCTATTCCATTAGTTTGCATGAGTTTGCCTGCGATCCGATGATTCTTTGTACTGCTAGTCTTTCTACTAGTTCTTACTTTATTTTAGAAATCTAACTTGCAAATAAAATTATAAAAATCATAAAAAAAATTAGTTTACTATTTTTCATGCATGTTTAGTAGTCTTAGAGTTTTTCCATATCAGTTTGGTATCAGAGTTGGTTTAGGATAGTTTTTTATCTGCTTTGCATTCACAAACCCTAATTCTGCATTTTGTCCACTGCATTAGGTGTCTAGTTTCCATCTGATTTTGGCATCTTAAACATTTTATTTTTTTATGAAATTTGCACTGCTTGTCCTTTGTTCTGTCCTAATAATTATCAAAATTTTTAATTAATTTTGTTGAAAATCTAAATCTCTAAAATTTGGCATATTAGAAATCCTAACAGAATCTTGATAATTTCTGTAGCAGTCCAAAAACCCTGGAATTTGAATATCATATCATTTCTTTTCTACATGAAATTTAGTAGGTTTCATCATCATCTTCTATCCTCTGTTCCATATTTTTTTATTTTTTTCTGCATCGGGATCTATATCAAATTCTGTATCATATGAACCCTAATTTTTCTGATTTCTGTTATTTCTGCATACGTAACTCAACCTAACCTAATCAACTTCCAAACCCCCAATCCCAAGCCAAACCTTGTTTGCTAACCCCAATTAACTTGAATTTCAATTTGTCACAGCATAAAATAATAAAAAAAATATTTTATTTTCTGATTGTTTTAGATTGCATCAAGGCCATCGATTGCCATCATTCTTAACCTAATCTTAAGGGCAACTAATATCTCAGATCAAGGTAGGATTTCATCATCTGTCCTGGGCCCAAAACAACCATCATCATACTAACCCAAGCCTAATTAAAATCAATTAGACCTAATTTATCCTGGTGGGCTAGGAGACATCAACAGGTCGGGTCCGAGCTGTGTGGGCCAACTAGTGCATTTAATCCTTTAGTTATTATTGAAAGCCGGTGTCTAAGGCTGGGGGTCCAGAGTCAAACGACCTAAGTGGTGTTGTGGTTTTTAATTGGGTCCTTGTAAAAGCAGGGGGGCCTCTCACACTCCCATCCCCTACCTGGCTAGTGGAAGGATTAGCTACTGGGTTAGGTGTAAGTTGAGCTGACCCACCCAGTTTTGGCTCTAGGTCTAGGAAACCCTAGATTAAGCTAACCCATTTTGCATGCTTGACTGCACCACATCACTTTGCTTGCTTCTTTGATTGTTTGCATTAGATTAGGAACCCAATACCATAAGTCTAAATCCCAAACCGACTCAGCCATGGATTCCAATTTGAAGGTCATCCTAAACCAGCTTGCCCTATTAACTACCTAATCTCAAACCCAGTTTGTCCAAATAAAACAGTCCAATATCCAGACCCAAAATCAGTTAGCCCAGACCCAAAGCCAGCTTGCCCAAATAAATCGTAGGTTTGACCAATCCGATACTAAGCTTGACCAAATGAATCATAGATTCAATTAAGTAGACCAATGATTTGATCAAGCAACCTATAGATCTAAGCCCACATCCTATTAGCCTAATAGGATTAGTACCCCTAACTATCTGCTTAGAGCCAATCAAATTTTTCTCAGTCGATTAGAACCCTATAGGATTGATACCCCTAGATTTAAATCCATAACCTTTAAACCCATAACCTATGAACCCATAACCCTTAGTTTACCCACCCCTGTTATCCCAGACTTTAGTTAATTTTTCATTAGCCAAACCCCTCTTACCATCCCATTGGTTCGCCAAGATGACTTAGAAGAAGAAATATATGAGGCTAACCCAAGTTTGGTAAAGGAGTATGAAGACAATGAGTTCATAGAAGAATTAGAGGAAGACTCACCTATAGAAGACCCAGAAGTAGTTGACCATGACCAAACCCAGATCGCAACCAATCTAGTGTTAGTTGAGTCAATAGAGACCCAGGTAGAAGCCACCCTAGAATCGGTTGACCCCAACCATACCCAAGTAGTAGCCAATCTAGATTTAGCCAACCTTGACCATAATCAGTTAGTGGCTAACCCAGAATTAGATAACCCAGATCACACCCAAGCTGCAATGGAAGAGCAATTAGAGGAGACTTTAGAAGAGGATCCAATTGTAGAGCCTAGTCCTGAATTTCCTGAGCCAAAAGAGTTTATTGAGGGCTTGGCTTATCTCACCCAGTACCCTCAAGATGAAGTCACTTCCTTGATCCCAATTGAAGATCTTTTTCCTGAAATTAGTGACCCATTCTTCTATAAGACAGACCCAATAGATAGACACCAACCCCTTAAGGTCAACATTATTAGTTTAGGATTAATCCCTGACACCCCTTCTTATATATTAGTCTATCCAATTAACCCCGAACCCTTTTCTTACTTTCCACCTAATCAGACTAACCCTGAACCCATCCCTTATTTTCTACCATTTTCAGAAACTTCTTCTGTTTTCTTTATTATTAGGTTGCATTTTATAGGAATTTGCATGATGCATTCATTCTTTAAGCATGTCATATTTGCATCTTACTTTAGGAGAACCCTATGGAACCAAGTAGGAGTACATAGTAAGTTCTCATGTGCAAACCATGCTAGGGTCAAACCTAAAGAGTCTATAGTCTGTTAGGTTTTGTCCCTAGAGTCCAATAAATTTTATTTGATAGGGAAGTCTAGTTGAGTCTATTAGGTGTTAGTCTAAAGTCCAATAAATTTACATACCCAACTACCTGTCCACACATGCACTAACCTTTGCATAGCATATGCATCATAAAATTAGTAAAGAGTTGAACCTAAGTAATGAACTAAATAACAACTTAGCTAATTCTTAAAGAAAAAATAAAGAATTTTCTGCAAAGGATTTTATGATTGCAAAGAGATTTTCTACTTGCGAAGCTGGCCCATCCAAAATAATGAAGAGTAATGGACCCGATGCTTATGTGCATGAGATACGACTTGATTTAGGTATTACCTCCACCTTCATCATCTCAGATCTTATAGAGTTTAGGAAGCTAGCAGTGATACCTAGTGAGCACCTTGAGCCTATCCCTCCCTTTGAGAGAGAACCCATCCCAGAGTGTCCACCAACCAATTGGCCAAATAGTGAGGAAAAGATTGAGAGAATCCTGAATGATCAAGCCATATATACCCGAAATAGAGGCTATCAAAGGTATTTGGTCCGGTGGCAAGGTCGGCCAGAATCTGAGAACTCGTGGATCACCTGTGAGGATCTGCAGCACCTCAATCCAGACTTACTCGAGCACTATGAGAGCCAAGTTATCCCACACTCGACGGGGTCGAATTCCTCCCGCCCCGAGAGAATTGGTGGGGACACCAGGATCAAACACAGATCACTGGATCCCATATGGTTTACCTAGCCATGTGTCAAAGTTTTGTAATCAACTAGGATTGAGTCTTGTAATAAGTTGAGGTTAGTTAATTTGTCTCAACCCTCAACCTAGTCCAGTATATTGAGTCTTGTACATCAATATGAGTCCAGTATGAGTCCAAATCTTGTACAAGAGAGGAGGAGTCCAGTATGAGTCCAAATCTTGTACAAGAGAGGAGGTTACCATATTTTGGAGTTCCACCATGTCTCATTCAGGAGCCAGAGGTAGTTATATCAGCTTATGCGAACTCAATTGACACCCAGGAGCCCTAAATGCCCTCTAGATGCCCTCTAAGTGCCTTGATTTCCTCCAAATGCCATTTCAAGTACCAGATTCCCTCCAGATTCTTCCAGAATATTTCATATGCCAAGAGTCCATGTTTCCTAGGTTATCCCAGCACTCCAAGCCTTCAAATTCAAGTCCAAGCACCAAGCCCAGGTCCATTAAGAAGCAAGATTCCAATAATTTTTTCCTATCATGCCATCCCAGCTTCCAGGTCCCAAAGCCCATGCACCAATCCAAAGGAGAACGACCCCTTGCCGGCCCTTGAAGCCCAACACACCTAGGATAGGCATCCTCCATGAGTTGACCAAATCCAACATGGTGGAAGAGTTCAAATACAAGGAGTTTGAGTTTTTATTTTATTCAACTTGTATACTCCTAGTTCTAGGTTTATTTTATAGTCTTTCTCTCACTTAAATTATGTAAACCTAATCTAACTAGGAGAAAACTTGTAATCCCTTTAGGAGAGGGCATGGGAGCTCTATAAATACCCCACCCCTCCCCCTCTTGTAATCAATTTTTTATTATGAATAAACCTTGCTGAAATTTGCATTAATTACCTTGTGTTTGAGTTTTGGTTCTTACTTTGAGTGCTCTCCTTGTGTTCCTGGATTGAAACCTTGCTTCCCTAGCACCCTTTTGCATCCCTGGAGATCAGCCATGCCCAAGGATTCGAAGCCCTTGCTGCCGTCCAAGATCGAGAGCTTCTTCTTCCCTGGCTGCCATCTTCTAACCCTAATCCCGAATCCTTCCAATCCCTAGTTCCTTTACTCTTTTTTATTTGCTATTTGGACTGACCTCTGACACTTGCAGGATCCTCGAGGTGCTTCCCCCACTGAGGAGGCCATCTTTGCTACCTGGACTGCCCAGATCAGTCATCAGATTCAAGGGAACTGAGGCTTCTTCATCCAGGCTCCGATCAGAGTGTGAGTGATCCCTTCTATTATTGAAATTTAATCTCTGACTGGTAAGAAACCTTTCCTTCTCTTATTATCTGATTTTGATGAAGATAAACTATCCTAAACTGGGAGTTTCTCAACTCTCGGGTCCTCACTATTCCATTAGTTTGCATGAGTTTGCCTTTGATCCGATGATTCTTTGCACTGCTAGTCTTTCCGATAGTTCTTACATTATTTTAGGAATCTAGCCTGCAAATAAAATTATAAAAATTATAAAAAAAATATTTTACTATTTTTCATGAATGTTTAGCAGTCTTAGAGTCATCCCGCATCAGAGATACTCTACCCACTTAGCATGTCTTGGATTTAATTTCTTCTGAGAGTTTAGAAACCTAAGTGCCTCATGGTCAGAGTACAAAACAAATTCCTGTGGTAGTAAATAATATCTCCAATATTTCAACGCTTGTACTACAACATAAAACTCTTTATCATAGGTTGAGTACTTGGATTTAGCCTTATTTAATTTTTCACTAAAAAAGGCTACAAGATGACTCTCTTAACTAAGTACTCATCCTATGCAAACACCCAAAGCATCACAAGCAACTTCAAATACTTTAGAAAAATCAGGAAGTCTCAAGATCGGGGCTTGTGTCATCTTCTCTTTTATCTCTAGAAAGGCTCTATCAACATTCTTGGTCCACTTAAAGGCTCCCTTCCTAATGCAATCTGTAATCGGTGCCACAATGGTGCTAAATCCTTTAATAAATCTTCTAGAGAAGGTTGCTAATCCATGAAAACTACGGACATCATGGATATTCCTAGGTATAGGCCACTAACTATTGATTTGATCTTCTTAGGATTAGCTGACACTCCCTCTGGGGTCACTACAAAACCTAAAAAGACTATCCTAGTGGTCATGAAGCTACACTTCTTAAGATTGGCATACAGGTTCTCTTTCCTAAGTGTCTGACATACTAGATAAAGATGGTCTAGGTAATCCTTCCTTGTCTTACTATATATGAGGATATCATCAAAGTATACAACCACAAATTTTCCTATAAAGGCTCTTAATACTTGGGTCATTATCCTCATAAAAGTGTTAGGAGCATTGGATAAGCCAAAAGGCATTACCAACCATTCGTACAAACCATCCTTAGTCTTAAAGGCTATTTTCCATTCATCTCCAATTCTGATCCTAACTTGATGATAGCCACTTTTAAGGTCAATCTTCGAGAAAATGGTTGATCTGGCCATCATATCTAATATATCATCCAAATGGGAAATTGGAAACCTATTTTTAACAGTGATTTTGCTGATGGCTCTACTGTCGACACACATCCTTCAAGTACCATCTTTCTTGGGGGTTAACAAGGCTAGAACTGCACAAAGACTAAGACTCTCCCTAATGAATCCTTTTTGAGAAAGCTCCCCTACTTGTCTTTGCATCTCTAAGTGTTCTGTAGGGTTCATCCTATAATGTGGGAGGTTTGGCAATGTAGTTCCTGGAACTAAGTTTATGGCATGTTGGATGTCCCTTAATGGTGGTAGTTCATTTGGCAAGTCTTCAGGAAACACATCCTGAAAGTATTTCAAAAGCTCTACAACTTCCATAGGGTGTTCAGGTTTAGGTTGTTCAAGAGTCTCTTTAACCACTAAAACTCCAATGGGTCCACCTCTAATGATTTCTCTTTCTATTTCCTTAGCAGTAATTAGGTTCAATCTTGGCTTCTCTTCTTTCAAATTACTGGACCCCCTCTTAATGTTATCCTTGGGTGGGGTTGAATTTATGACTATCCTCTTACCCTGATAATTAAAAGAACAAGAATTTGATCTTCCAAATAGGGTAACATCATGGTCATATAACCAGGGTCTTCCCAAAATTATGCTACTGACTTCCATTGATAACACATCACACCAGACCTTCTCTTGGTATGACTGGAAATAGATTGTGACCTAACAAATCAACTTATTGGGAATTGAGGTTGCATCAATCCATGAAATCTTATAGGGGTTGGGATAGGGTGCTGTAGGTAAACCTAAACTTTTGGCTGCATTGGTAAAAATGGCATTGATACAGCTCACACTGTCTATAATGATCTTACACACTTTGTCCCCTAATTTGATAAAGGTTTGCAGGATGTTGGTCCTATGCCAGTCCTTGTTCTTCCTGGTCTAAGCTAGAATACACCTAACAACTCCTACAAGGTCAGGTGACTTTATTTCCTCTTCATTACCTTCATACTCCTCTACTAAATCAAGCTCAGCTTCATATACTTCATCTCCACACTCTTCAGCTGCTTCAGGTTCCTCTTCTTTTCCCATCTCACCTATGTGTAGGTTCTGTATAGGGCATTTGTTAGCAAAATGGCCAACCTAATGACACCTATAACACTTTACATTCTGACTTCCTTCTCCATGTACTATAGGTGCTCTTCCTCTATCATTCATACGACCTATTGGTGCCTTTCCTCGATCATCCACTCGACCAATTGGTGCCTTTCCTCGATCATCCATTCGACCTACTGGTGTGGGTTGACTAGGCCAACTAACAGGAACTTGGCTTGACCTATTTCTAAGGTTACTAAACCTATTGAGTTCAAGTCGATAGATAGGTTATCTTCTTTGAAATCATTCACAGTCTCTATCAACCTAGTAAGCATGTTCCAAATCATGTACTTTCCTTAAAAATAGTTCCCTTCTAATATCCTCATTCAAGCTCTTTCTAAACCTAGATAGTATCATAGATTCTGACTCGACTACACCACGTCGCATAACAAACTCATCGAACTTGGCAATGTACTCGGTCACAGTCTTACTACCTTGGGTCAAGTCCTGCCAATGATCCAATAGCCTTTGTTGATATGTTAATGGCACATACTTCTCTCGAAACTTGTCCTTCATATCCCTCCATGTAACTATAAGCATGTGTCCTCTCTGAAGGGTCAATCTCTCAGTATTACCCTAATACAATCGTACTTCTCAGACTAACTTGAACTTTGCAAATTTCACCTTTTGCTCCTCCGACATTTCATACCATTCAAAATATTGATCCATGTCGCTCTCCCAATCTGTATAGACCTTAGGATCTAAGATCCCATCGAACGTGGGTACATCAAATTTGACACTTCTAAAGGCTCTATCTTCCTTAGTTTCATCCAGAGTTAGGCATCTAGGATTTGGATTAGGAATAGGATCAGGGCGTTGGGCTCTAGGAATATGAACTGGAGTGGGTCTAGGAGGCATAATGTCTGGCTAAGACACATGAGATTCCTCAAGGGTTCCCATTCTATGCTTAATTTGGTCTAGCCTACCACTCAACTACCTAAACTGTTCAGTCAAAGTATGCCTAAACTGTTCAGTCAAAGTATGCATCATGCTTTCTGGACTAAAATCCATAGATGCAGATGTACTAGCTTGAGTCTGTTGATCTTGGTATGGGGTACCTGCCCTAGTAGTCATGCAGTGCAAATAATACAAATCAACCTAAGTCTAGGGTTTCTAGACCTAGGGGCCAATATAGTGCTAAGTCAAGGTAATAACCAAGACTGTAGTAACTCCTCGATTGGCCAGGTAAAAGGTGGGGTGATGCGAGGCTCCTCTCACTTTTATGAGATCCTAATTAAAGAACCACCAGTCTACTTAGGGCATTTGCCTCTAGACCTTTAGCCTTATACATCAATTCTCAGAAGCACACATAGAAGTAACTACTACAATGTGTTAACATGATATAAAACCCGACCTATTGCTGTCCCTAGCTTTAAGTGCTACTCGATTTTAATTAAGGCTTAGGACTATGCAAATAGGGTTGGTTATTTTGGGCTAAGGAAAGGGTCTCAATCCTTCCCTTATGTTATATTGCTTGCCCTTAAGTGTTTTCAAGTAAAATGAATGCACAACCAAGATAGATAAGATAACACTAGCAATTCAAAATTTAAACTTTAAATTTCAAATTTTAAGTTTAAATTTCATATTTGGATTTTAAGTTTTAAATTTTTAAATTTTAAATTTTAAATTGCAGAAATTAAACTTTTATGGAATTTAAACTATATGCTGAAATTTTAAAACAAAAATGTTCTTAGGCAGTAATCAGGCTTGCAGAAATTTTACAGACCAAATTAAATCTTAAGAAAATATCAAAAAATAAAACCAAATGTAACAAATCCAATGAAATAAAAATCAGAATTTTTTGATCTTCATATATACAGAAATAATTAAAATAATATACCATGTACTGGAATAGATGGGATGCAGAAAATTAATCCTAAAGATGTATTTCTCTTCGTTTTCTTCTTCAGGGGTCAATTCACAGCAGCACCCCTACATGCCATAGAAAATCTCCTTTGAGTGGGATGTGAGGGTTTTGCAGCCCTACTTTTTTCTATGACCGGACAGCCATGGTGAAGCACCCGATCCGAGTACTTAAAGAGAATTCAACAAGCATGAAATCCTAATCTAACCAAATGCTCTGATACCAATAAGATGATGCGGTACAATGCAATACGGTGTAAGATGATCTAATTTTGGTCTAACATATTTTAAAGAGCAATGATCATAGCAGTAAAGCAACTAAACATAACAGACTAAAGAGATTAAAGAAAGTAACTAACACTTACCCGCAATCTGATCTGCAAGCTATAAAGAATAAGGACCCGACGGCTATGAAACCATCTAAGATTAGGCTATTCCATGCTTCAACTACCAAATATAATGAGAAAGGATTGGTTGCTTACCCCAATGGAGATTCTCTTTGACTCGGGATAGATCGGCTGCTTGGTCGCTCAGATCCGAGACTCCAGATTTTAGATCTACCGTCAGATCTCGATTCGGAAGCAAAGGATCCATCCTCTAAAGTCCTTGAACACTTGGGATCTACCGAGAAGGCAACAAACAAGACTTTAAGAATGAAGTAAATCAGATTCAAAATGGAAAAAGGAAGGGTTGGATACGTAAAGCTTGAAGAAGATTGGTAGCAGCTTGTTGAATCCGGTAGATCCTCCACTCAAGGACCTCACCGCCTTGAGCTCTCAAGGACCTTCCCGCCTTGAGCTCTCAAGGACCTCCCCGCCCTTAGAGAAAAATAATAAAGCCTAACCCAGCTTTGTGGAAGAAAGAATGCATCTTTATTTAATGAATGAATAATAATTACAAGGGAAGTATGGGGTCCTATTTATAGATTTTTTACATATGAAGATAACATAGAACTCCATTTGAATTTAAATTATAAATTTGAACTTCAAATACTCCTTAGCTTCTTGATATCTTTCTTGAATTTGAAATTTGAATTGGCTTTTCATGACAACTTGAGATTAGATGAAGGCTTCTAGCTTGTGCGACAAAATTAAGATGTGAGATGGCGCTAATCCTTTCTTAATTTAGCGCTAATCCTCCCCACTTCTTGGCATGAAATCCTTCTTAATCTGATTTTTAATCTTCCTTGGTCGGCAACATGAGATAAGAAGTCCTTTTGAATGCTTGAATTTGAGTTTAAAATCCTTCCTTAAATTTGAAAGAAGTTTGGATGAGGGGGCTTCCATTTTCATCTCTTATCTTATGACACTTTGAATTTAAATTCTCTCTTAATCTTGGAATTCTTTCAAACTTCAAATAGGCTGGCTATCTTGAAATTGGCATCAAGAAAGGAAGATAGCAGATGGCGCACATTCATCTGGGCATGAATCCTTTTGGCATGAGTGAAAGGCATTTGGATAAGGATAAGGCTCCCTTTAAAATGCGGACGACTCCATCTAATATTGGATTCTCCCATTTAAATTTGAACTAATCCTTGGTATGGGCGTCATTGGAGTGGAATGGGTGACAATGAGAGGGGGGCACCACATGAAAAATAGAGTCCTTCTGCTTTACTCCTCTTAAATCGGCGCCTCCTTGAAATTGAAATGGGCGATGAAAAATAAATGGGATGGGGTGCCTCTCTTGGATAAGGATGACTTTGTCTTGATGTTCAAATGTTCGGATGTCCCAATGTCCGGATATCTGGTGAAAAATTTGGACAACATTTTTTTGACCTAGAATTGATCACCAAGGTGATGATGACTTGGATCTTGAGTACCTATGACACCCCTTGACTTATTCAAGCACTAATTACAAACTCAAAACAATTGGGACTCGAGTGTTCTTTGTGAAGAACATATGGACTTACTCATTGGTGATCCAAATTGAATTGGAAAATGTTTGCTTCCTCTTCCTGGCTCTTGTATCCTCACCAACCACTTTCTAAGGGAATATGGAAAGCATCGGCCATAATCTTTACATCTATTATTTCATATCCTCTTACATATTACTTGTTAGTATGTTGAATTTGTATTTCTAACCCAAAGTTCGGAACACTATCACTTTGGTCTTGTACTCATTATGTCATGTGTGTACACAAAGGTTCAAAGTCAAGAAGGTACGCACAATGTGCTGTGTCTAATTTTAGATTTTGATGCTCAATTTTATATTTGACTGCTCAATTTTATTAATATATTTTATATAATTTAGGGTTTTTATTATGGTACAATTATGAATTTTGTTGGGGAATGTTAGTCTCGAAATTTAATTGAATTCAAATCTTGGATGCTAATTGGTTGATTTGTTGAAGTCATTAAATATTAGGTATGGTGACTTTGGTTTAGTCTCACTCTCACCTTCATTTTGAACTCATGTAGAAACATTTTAGTACCTCTACCTTAGCTTCTATTTTCCACAAGATTTTTGATTGGGTGGAAGCACAGCCCCCACACCCAACCATTGCACTAAAATTACATCTGCATCACACCACGTGCTTGGACAAATTACATGCCCAAATTGTGCATATGCAACCAAACTAAATATCGATCGGGCTCCGAAAACAGAAGCTATGCAGATGCAACTTGGATTCCAGATCAAGCAACATAGAAGTTTTTAAAGCGAATAACCAGAATGAATTGGACACCAGATTTTTCTGAACATAGAAAAATGCATGATTGGGAATCCCTGATCCATGCTTAAGTAAATTGCAGCGTGCGTCCAAAGCAAAATGCAACCCCTGCAACCAAAACTTTGTTGAAAGCTAGCATGTCTTGAACTCATATAAATTTATTAACACAAGGCTATTGACGTCCAACAGGCCTCGATCCGTGGACGATATGATCCTCTTTAAGCAAGCAAATATATATAGCATAGTTACTGGAATCTATTTATCACATATATACTTCAAAGGACATCATGGCATAACCATCGAGATGAGTAAAAGCCTGAAAGATCGAAGGAAATGATATATAGACAAGTAAACTCCTTACGAGTTCGAAGTATCCCCTTTAAAGGGATTCATCATTCTCCTGAAGTATCCCCTTTAAAGAGATTCCCCTTTAAAGGGATTCATCATTCTCCTGAAGTATCCCCTTTAAAGAGATTCATCGTTATCCCCTTTAAAGAGATTCATCGTTCGAGAAGAAGTAGACTATTCAAAAATTTCATATTTTCATTTTGTCATAACATAAATAATTTAAAATTTTTTTTAAAGTTGCAAACATGGCCAGAAATTGGGTTATCCCTCGGGATGGAGAGAAAAAAGAAAAACAATTCAACCAAAAGTTAAATAATTTTATGCTTGAAAAATTATAACTTATAGAAGACACAGAACTGCTTATATATATTTGTAAAGTATGGAAAAAAAAATTAGAAAGGAAGGATAAGAACAGAGCAGAAAACAACATAATTCTTGGCGACACCGACAGTAACAACTGATAGGTTGATTAATCTGTAGTGCATGTGAACAAGTTGCAAGAATAATTCAAGACCAATTCAATTCATGAATTGCATAAATATTTTGGATATGGTTATACTAAAGAAATAACCGTGCCAATGAAAAATTAGCAAACAATTAGAGAGCTTCCCATGACTAATATAATAAAGAATATTGTTACTCTTGTTGGAAAGTGTCCAACAAGTCAGGATATACTAAAATGATACTAGGAAAGGACCTAGACAAAAAGCAGTAACCGATACCCGTTTCCTGAGCTTGAATCCTTTTCCTTGGCTGGAGCATATAAAATGCACCAACCAAACAAGAAATCTTAAGCAGCAATCAGGTTAAACAGCATTACAGCATTCATTACGATCCATAAGCAAGTTTAAAATGGTCCCCATACAAAGTATTATCCTGGCTTGTAATATTTTCAGATTGGAAGAAAACAAATAGAGCAGAAGATTGTTACAAACATAATTAGTCAGAATCATGCCACCTCTTTTCCTTCTCTCCACGGTGCTTCCGCTTGTCATCATATTCATCAGACCCTTTTTTCCTATGCTTCTGCCGTCTCTTCTCCTTCCCTTCCCTCTCTTCACGCCACCGCCTCTTTCTGCTCTTCTCCTCAGTCTCTTCTTCATCACTTTGTACCTCTGGAGTTTCATCATCCCTGTCAGGTGCTATCTCCTTCAATTTGCCTGGTAGAAAGCTCGATTCTGTTTGATCATGGGGAAACCTGAAGCCACCAGGGTACGAATTTAGCCATTCACCACATGTAAAGAACAATTGAAGACCGCTGATTTAAATGCTCATTGGCACCATTACAAATATTTAAACCAAAGCAATAAACAATTTGACCTAGATCAATCACACATTTGGTATAATTTGTGACAAGCAAAAAAAAAAAATATCAATCATCGCACTAAAATTAATAGTGCATTACTTATTTTGTCCAGGTTAGATCTTACTTGTATAAGCCAAGGCCTTGAACTTGTGCTGCCTCTGCATGCCCAGCACCCAAATCCTCAGCGGTTGATCCTCTCTTCACAAGTTCTGCATACTCATGCTTATCCAGTCGATTGCCTTGGGGTCGGTTGGAACGTTTAGGAGCTAAACCAAGAGCCTCACGCATAGTCTGTTCTTCCTCTTCCTTGATCCTCCTTATTTCTTCTTTGACTGCCTCCACATCTGCAGCCTCAGATTTCTTGTCCCTCGTGTACCAGAATAAATCCTTTCCTGATGGTTGAAATTTAAAGAACAGAATAGCTAAAGGCTTTCTTTCTTGCAAAAATAAGTTGAAGCCCTCAGGGAAAGCAGTCTTTTTAAATAATTAAACAAAGATTATACAGAATGCAGTTCTTAAAGAGTTGTACTCAAAATGATGGCTCAACCAAAACCAATAGCGAATAATAACCCAGGTGAAGCATGTTCATTATCTTGAATATATGATAACAACATTGTGAAAAGAGAACATATTTCTCAGTAATCAGTACAGACATAGAAGTATCATAAAGTGGGTTCTTCCATTACTGCATGCCATAAAGAAAATCAATGGATACAACAGCCATGAAGCTGGTTTTAATTTTTAGAATTGAATATGGGAAATAAACAATGAGCAAGCATATATTGTAACTAGTAAGTATGCAAGAAAGACGACTGCTGTAGCATGTGAGCGGTGAAACTACTGAGAAGGGTGGCAGGTTTTTTGGCAGGGGGATATGTCACAACCATCTCCATTTTCATTGCATGAATTATTTTTTCAGAAGCAGTAATTAGGGCATGGGCAACAATGTTGAGTAAAAGTGCATATGGGTGGTGGAATAAAGAATGGAGCTACGCTTGTGCTGAAAGCAATAATTGCAGGCAAAGATATGCTTAAGTTTCCGAGCTTTCCACAGTTTGTTTTGGAATTCAAGATCACAAGCTGATACTAATTGGCTACAGAGTACTAGAGTAGTAGGTGAATTTCTGACGGATAGAAGCAACAGTGAGTGAGAAAAAGGATTTCTTCTTCTCTGCCGTGGCAGGTCAAGGGTGTACCAGAAGGAAGTTTTGCAGATCCTAATAAGCAGGGTGATGTTTAGAAGCTAAAGAGATAGGCATGGTATTAATGTTCTGATATGTCACGTGGATTAGCTTAACAGAATACCATTATATGAAGTAATTTTGTGAAGACATCATTTTCCTTGGAAACAAAGTTGTGAAGGGATTGCACAAAAGTGGGATACAATTCCCTAAGGGCTACAAAACTAGATAATCGTGCAATAATTAGGAGTTCAATAACAAAACATGGATTTAAGTGCTGATCAGCATGGAACAATGTATGTCATGCCACTGCCTTACTAGCACATGGCATTGCAACTGGAATTTGGAATGCTACCATGCCAAGTATGCCATACACTGTGGCATAGAATGGCACAGCGCCGCAGAGTATGGACCATGAAAATGCCAAGCTGCCAATCTACTGGCATGTGATGCTCCAATCCTTCAATTTTAGAAAAATGGCCTTAAATTTCTAAAATGCTGCAAATTGTTGATATAAAAGCAAATGAGTTATATGTTTGTTACTTTTGATAATGCAATTGATTCATCTTAAACCTGCACATATCTTGCAAGCATGGACAAAAAATTCCAACATGCCCCATCCACAGAATTAGAAAAATACATCCCTGTTAATTTATTATCTGTGACAAGAACTGTCGATTGTCTTCTAACTTTGTTGCCCGGACATTCTAATCATGCATCCAATTAAATTAAATCCAAAAAGCTGAAAAATAGACTGAGATGAGCAGCATGTAGGAGACTAGGTAAATTGTGAAAATATATAAAAAAAAGAGCATGAAATATTCTTGATATTCTACAATTTTACCATTTTTGAAAAATTCTATAAACCATACCAAGTGCCAAATGAAATTAAATTTTTCCAGTGAAGCATTTGCACCACGATAATGCAAAATAGAAATAAAACCCAAAAATGGACTTTATGCTGACATTACCTTTCTGCCATCTTCCAACAGGGGCCTTGATACTATGACCAACATAGTTCTCTCGGTGTTTATCAACTTTTACATCATCCCATTTGAATTCTGTGAGATTGAACAAATAGACATTCAAGTCACTCACTCCAATTCAAAAGCCACTTGGTAGAATAATGCAAAATGGAAATAAAGGTAATAAGCAACATAGATAGTCTACACAAGCAAGTAAATACTGCTCTCTATTGGTAGATGCATGCTAGTTAAAGTTCTACAGCAGTTGTTCCTTAGTTTCTATCTTGGGGCATAGGACCCTCTTTTGTAACCAAAAAATTAAAGACAAAGTACAAATGACCAGTAAAAGGATCCCATCAACGGTTATCACCTAACCATCTACAATTACCATGTACAAGGCAGCACAATCACCAGAGAAAAACAATTTGAACATAAAAGTGTCTAATGAAGCATATTGCAGAAATCAAAGGCATAAATTAAAGCAAGTAATTCCTATCATGCAACAAAAAATAAAACTGAATGAAACAGATTCTGAAGAATTCACATGATCAATTTTCTGTCTACCTAAATAATAATCACGTAATCTTTTGTTTAATCAAAAAAACAAAAATGGCCACTGAAATAATGCCACAGGGAAACTTGTAATTACTTTTTTTAATACAAATATATAATGATTGAAGCATGGGAAAAAGCCTTAGAATTGACTCCCACTAAATTCAATGTGCAGTTCGTCTATGTTAATAGTATGGGAACATGATGCAAAAACTGGAGATGGAATGCATAGAGAATGTGCAGCCAGGGTGATAGAAAGAGAATTGTACTCTAAAGAATTGGAAAAGAAGTAAAACAGAGTTTGATTGGTACATTCTGGTAGTAGGGGAGCGAATAAGATGAAAACATACCATTAAATTGATCATCATTCAATGGCTAAAAGGCTGTCATTGCACATACGGAATGTGCAAAATGGGTAAAAAATTCACATCATAATCATTATCCAAGAGTTCCCCTCAAAAGAGGGTTGCCTGAGGAAGTCTATGTTGGGAGGTTTCTATCCCTCTAAGAAAAAAGCAGTTCGGAATCAACTAATTGCAACCACAATTAGCTGTTGGATGGCCAATAGTGGGCAAGGGATAAAACTAATTGCAATTGCAATGCGTTGTGACTAATCCATTTACTCAAAGATATGGGGTAGAATTTGAACTTTAGATGGCTAGTTGGCAAGCAGAAAAAATTTCCTTATCAGAAACAAATAAAAACTCATAGAATCAATGAGTCATCCTCTTATGGTCACCTAAATATAGATGAAGAGGAATGCAAAGGTTTCATATAAATAGTGATTGATTGAATACAATTAACAAGGGCAAGTAATTCAAAATAGACACAATTAATAGGTTGAAAAATTCATAGGTATACAATATCAAGTTTTAAGCAATTAAAAAAAAAAAAAACCCAAGAAGCCATCCATGCATCGATAAGCATCGATAATAGGCAGGACAGCCCCCCAAATACCTCAAGTATAGACTTGTGGCATGTCTAGGTGGCCCGAACCTTCAGCAAGCATCTAGGCATGTTGAGCTATCCATGCACATGGATATCCAAGCAACCTAAGTGGGTCGGGCATCCAATAACCTGTAAAAAGCTTGGTAAAATGGACAAGTCCCTCTCTGGCTCCCATCCAATGTATAACTCAACTAAGCTTTAATCCCAAACTAGTCGGAGTTGGCTACACAAATCCTTTTCCTTCATTCAACTAAGTTTAGGGTCACATTAAGATATCAAGTTTTACTTTTTACACACATCAACTTACTCCTTTGTATTGGTGCATCCCTTGTCCTACTCTATACATGGTAAAACCATCTAAGTCATCCTTCTCTAAATTTATCCTCATTTAATGCTATCTTCATCTTTTTATGAATAACTTCATTTCTCATTCTATTTTTCTTGTATTACCACATATCTATTTAGCTCCTCCATCTCAGATAAATTACACTCAGCAATGATAGAGAAGAGAGAGAAAAAAAAGTTTAGGCACAAGAAGAACCAAGGGAGACCCATAAGGTGGTGGCAGGCAGCAGGGAACCAAGGTAATGTACAGTCGCCACCTCTCCTCACCCCCCCCCCCTGCCTTCTTTTTTTTTTTCCTCCCACCATCTTCTGAGTGTTATTTCTTCTTCACATTATTTTTTCCCCTTTTTTCTCTTTGTATGTGCTTGTTGTCAATGGTTGCAGCTGGTGCGATTGGCATCACCATGGAAGTACATAAAGTTATTTGCTCCATGGTGGGCAATGGTTGAGTCACAGTTTGCAATGGCTGCTTTATTGTTGCAGTAAGTACCATTATTTGTAATGGCTTTGATCAAATCGGAAACTCTTTTTACTGTTGCAATTGCCTTGACCTCTGGACACCTTCCTAGACAATAGGAGATGGACAGTCCACTGGCTGCCAGCTGATGTCAAATTGTATAGCGATACATTGGTTTAAAATAACAAAAAAATTGAAAATTTAATTTTCTTCAGTTCTAGTATTGTTGTAATAAGAATATGCATTTAATCAAGTTTAGATACCCTTTACACATCATTTTATTACCGCATGATTTTCATGCATGACAATCAATTTTTCCCATTCATAAACATATAATTACTTTCCAGAAACAACTCCATATTGGCCAACATAAAGTCTACAAAGAACAATATGATCAAAATTTCAAGAGATACTAATGCTCAGGATAAGATAGTTACTGAAAATTTTCCCAGTGTAAAAACCTATTGTCAACTTTCTTTTTCCCTCTACACCAGTCATCTTTCACTTGTAACTAACATTTTTAACAACATCACAAACTCAAATAAATGAGAAAGGGACGGTATAAGGGACTTGTCAAACTTTTCCTTTCTTAGAAGCATTTTGATCAAAATTGAACCAAACCATCTGGTCTTACCAATCAGTTTTTTTTTTGCTTCTTGACCAACCCCAAAATGATTGAAAGCATCCAGCTTTGAGATCGATGTCTTGGTTGAGGAAGGGAACATTGGTTTCTCATTTTAATTCATTCTCACCCATGGAGCATGAGGATCACACAGGGACTCCTTGCAACAGGGATCAGTTGCAGTAGAAAAGCAGGGCACAGGGTGCACCGAGCAGGAAGAGTCAAGAAGGCTGGTGCCACATGTAGGTGAAAACTAGCACTTAGGGAAGGGCAAGGTCACTAGGGGATGTTATACCAAGGAAAGCTGCAGCAGCTGGGTTTGAGATGGAAGGAGAGAATGATAACAGTGCTACAATTTTGTGAAAAAAAAAGGGGCAAGGATGGAAAGGGAGTGTTGCTGCTAACTCCCTGCTAAGATCGGAGGTTGCTGGAGGAGAGGTGCTCGCAAAAAGGACCTAGAAGAAAGTCCCTGACTGGAAGCAGTTCCGGCGAAGACCCTTTGACAATCAAGTCAGGAACTAGGAACAAAAAGAGGGAGCAGAATCAAGGATACTTGTGGTTTACTATGGGGGTTCCCATGGATCCACTTTTATTGACAATGCCCAGGGGCCTTTTCGGAATGGAAAGATCCCAGTGGGATCTGGTAAGATGTGACTGCTACTGGAGGGTTAGGTGAACAGGATTTTCCGGATCATGCCTAATCCATATGAAATCAGCCATATCCTTTAATCAGGCCCTTGTCTCCTGCACGAGATCGGCCATACCCTTTTTAATTAGGACCTTGTCTCCTGCAAAAGATCGGCCACACCCTTAAATTAGAAAGATTTGCTAGACGTTATGGCATACAGCCAGATTTTTCTGTTACGCAACTAAGCGCATGGGGAAAAGCAATGGTCTGGCGATCCTTCGGGTCGTCCGAGAGGATGTTTGTTCAAGGGGCCTAATAGCTCTGTTTCAGACGAATGCAGCAAGGGGTTAGAATCAGGTCCCAGCTATTCCTACCAAGGCTTAGGGTCAGCTGAGATGAGAGGGTCTGGAGCATGACCTTGCATCCGAGGGATGGTAGGTTGCAATAGCTGCCTCGGTTGACGAGGTTCCGCCTGCGCGGCTTTGGGATCCCAAGGGGTACCTCATTCCTCTACATCAGGGTGGATAGAAGGATTATTTGTAAAGATGAGCAAAAGGAAGATTGCACTCAGGGAGTGTAGAGGGATTGGCTGTTAGAAAAGGAAGTAGAGCAAGGTGGAAATAGGTACATGATTTAGAAAAAACAAACATATAAGATGGATTGTGTTGCTCAAAAATTTAGAAACTGCAATATCTATGCCCTCCCTGTTTCACTCCTTCGATTCCTGTCATTGGGAACACCCTCACATATTGTAGATAAATCATAGATGGTTCGATAGGATACCTGGGCATATCTAGAGCCCTTTTGTGTCTACAATTAACTGAAGAAGATATTCATATCATAAACGACAATATCGTTACCCACAAATTTTATCTGACAAACAAATTAAACCTTTCAGAGAGACTCAATCTCCAACAATAACCATTGCAATTTAAGCAATATCCAAATTGATTGTTTCCAGCTCCAACTGGAACCAAAATTTTCAATTCTCTTCTAGCCAACTCGACCGCAAGAGGGACGAGGAGATGTACACATATTTATTTCATCCCACTAGAAATTATTTAAGGCAATCATCTAGCATACGTCAAGACACCTAAAAGCCCCTTTTCGTATAACCATACTATTACAACCTCGCGAGCAAAATTGATACCAAAAAATCCAGCAAAGAAGCGATTTGAGCATAAACATCACTAGGAATCAATAATTTGAGGGATAATTGACGAAAGATGAGAGGTTTCAAATGATATACTTCAGAATTCCAAACCCTAGAGAGCATAAGAAAAGGAAAATTCTTAGACGGACAGCGAAGGGCAAGAGAGCTTACGATCTCGACCGCCTCGAACACCGCCTCTCGTAGGATGATACATCTCTCTCCTCCCTTTTCTTCGATGCGGCCTCGCCCTTTTCTTATTCTGCTCGATCCCCCGACCCTTTGATAAAGGGATGGAAGACTTTTGGCGTTCGCGTCCGAGACCTTTTAAACCGACCCCGGGTGGAGGAAAAATAAAAAGACATCCCAGGGCACGTAAATACATCATAAAAATATTTTTTTATAATAAAATTATGGTATCAATAGCTTGGATTATAATATTTTTTTATTTTAAAATTATGATATTCGATATAAAAATATTTTTATCATTAAGAATTTTAAAAATTTTAAAAATAATTTTTTTTATTTTATAATATATTGCGAATAAAATTATGATATTTTATTCATAAATAATTATAAAAAAATTTTCGTCATTCAAATATATATTTAATATTTACGATCTATTTCATAAAAAAAATTTAAATAATAATTTTTTTTTATTTACGACAACTATTTATGAATAAGATGTCATAATTCTATAATCATGTTCATAAGATATAATACGATCGAGTATATTTTTATCATTCAAAATTTAAAAATAAGATTATGATATCTGTTTATAAATTAATATTATAAAATAAGAGCATTTTCGACATTCAAAAAAAATATTTAATATTTATTGTTGTGCCCATTCGGCTAGTCCTGGGTCAGACCGGCTCCAGGCATCCGGTCGGCCGACCCTCGCGGGAGGATCCGGGAGGTCGTAAGGAGAGAGGTCCGGCCCCCCAGTTCTTGAAGAAGCCCCCGCAGTCCCTTTCCCAAAGGACTGACCTGGAGAACCTCGAGGGTCGACAGGCACCTCCCCGCGCGTGCGTTGGCTTCTTTGAGGCCCTGACGGATGCCACGGTCGGCCAGACGACTCTCCCCGGTCGAGGCTGATCTACCGTTGAAGGGGCCGCCCGAAGGTTCGAGGAACCTCTCTCCCTGACAAGTTTTGACATTCTGTTGTAATGGACTCCACCGCATAGCCACGACTCTTGCCGCCAGGCCATTACTCTAACGCTCCTGTCACGCCGCCAGCCCACGACCTCGCCACCACGCCAATTCTCCTAGGGGCGAATCCGAGTTTTCCTAGCTTATCCTCCAACAGAATTTGGCGGCACTCCATGCCTATAAAAGGCACCCGGGGGATCTCCGAGAGAGGTGACTCTTTTCTTCCCCACCGTGAACTCCTTTTCCTTAGTTCTTTCCATTATGTTGCTCTGATTCCTCCTCTAACTTAAGCATCAGAGTGTCCCTCGCCGGAGCCCCTCCGACGCCTAGGGACTTTCTGCAGGTCGACTGGTCGAGGAGCTCTTCAGTGTACCCATCGAGCCCGGTCTAGGAGGAGGAGCGGCAATGATTGGCGCTAGAGGAAGGGGCTCGAACCTTCGCTGCGTTCCTTGTTCTAAAAGGAAATATCGACGGGAAAGTTCCGGCCATGGCAAGAGGAAGAACCCGAAGTATTTCCGCAAGGAGAGGGTGTTCTAATCATAGGCCCGATGCACCCCGTGCGGAAAGCAATGCCGCTGCCACCACTGAGCCCACTATCACCCTGGGGTTGCAGCAATTCCAGGTACTGGTAAACCTCATTGAGATGCTTATCTTAGCGGTCCAGTGCTTCCAAGAAATGGCTGACCATCAACAGCAGTGTCGGCGACTTCCTACGTCAACAATCAGCTCGTCGCTGGCGTCAACCAGCGGCCGGAGGCGCCTCAGCCCCCGTCCCTCGCTATTACAGAACCCCAGGGGTCCTTAAGGGCCCGCACTAAAGGAAAGAGGGCGAGGTCAGCTTCCCCCTCTTTCACCAACTCTATCCCTCTCGACGGTCGGTGCCTTGCTGCAGACCTGCACAACTACGGCAGCAAAATCATGTGCATGGAGGAGTGCATTGCCGCGATTGTTGAGCGGCAAAATGGTGAGGGAGGACAGGCGCGCGACACTCGCCCGCCTTTCTTCGCCAAGATTCTAGGGGAGTCTACCCCGACATTTCAAGATCCCACAAGTGGACCCTTACGACAATACCACTGATCCATTGGACCACCTGGGCACCTACAAGGCCTATATGATGGTGCAGGGCGCATCCGACGCCCTCCACTGCATCGCCTTCCCGGCGACTTTGAAGAAGGCCACGCGGATGTGGTTCTCCGCCATCCGCCCAAGTACGATCTGTTCCTTTACTCATCTCAAAACCCTTTTTCTTTCTCATTTCAGGACTTGCAGTTAGACTCCGAAGAACACCGACTGCCTCTTCCTCATCCAGCAAACAGAGGGAGAGATCCTCTGGGACTACATGGCCCGCTTCAACTCGACCGCTATGTTGGTCCCCAACTTGAATGAAGCGGTGGCCATGTCAGCCTTTAAGAGGAGACTCCGCTCGTCCAGGCTCACATTCTCCATGGACAAGAAGCTTCCGGCGAGCTACACCGATCTACTGGCCAAGGCGCACAAATACGCCCTGGCAGAAGAACAATCGGCGAACCGACGCCAGGCTGAGGGGAGGTCAGTCCCAAAGAAGCGGGGCGACAAGGTCCCTGCAGTCCGACCTCCCAGCAACGACAGCTGATCCACTCGGCGCCAGAGCCCCAAGCAGAGGGACTACTTCAAGCGGTTCAACAACTATGCACCACTCTTCCTACCGCAGGAGAAAATCCTAATGGAGATCGAGAACGAGGCCTTCTTCTAAAGGCCCCGATCGATGAGAGGTCCTCCTGCCTCCAGGAATAAAAACAAATACTGCCGGTTCCACAGAGACCATGGGCATGACACAAGAGTGCCTCCAGCTGAAAAACGCCATCGAGGACCTCATTAGGAGAGGGTATTTGAACAAGTACGTCCGACCCCGCCAGGATCAGGCCAGGACTTCAACTGTTGGAGGCCCCCCGGAGGAGGCTGAGCTCCCCAATCAGCGCCCAACAGATGGAGGCGTTGGCATGCTGCACCGACGATCTGATTGGGGGCTGAAGGAGGGCCAGGATATTGTAAAAAGGTCCAGGGGATCCAATGTAATTAGTTTCTCTGATGAGGACCTCTCGGAGCCTCCTCTCCCGGGCGATGACCTTGTGGTTGTGTCAGCTATCATCGTCAACTATGATGTAAAACGTGTCCTTGTCGATAATGGAAGTTGCACGGAGGTTTTACTGTATGACGCTTTCATCCAGATGAACTTGTCCAGATCTAGGCTGCGAGAGTCCATGGCACCGCTCACTGGCTTTGGGGAGAACTCTGTCGGGGTTGAGGGGGAGATTGCCTTACCCGTGACCCTCGAGACGGAACCTTACCAGCGAACCTTCTCCGTTAACTTTGTGGTCGTCCGTACGATCTCGGCGTACAACACCATTTTGGGTCGGCCGGCCCTCAACAAGTTTCGGATCATTGTATCCACGTACCATCTGCTGGCCAAGTTTCTGACCCGTGACGGAGTTGGGGAGCTGAGGGGAGACCGTAGAGTAGCCAAGCAGTGCCTAGCTATTCACGACAAGCAGCTGGATGGGCGCCCCACACTCGAGCAGCTTGATCCCAGAGATGAAGCCGACAGCCACGGTCAGCCCGTCGAGAAGATCGTATTTGTACCCCTTAAAGAGGATGATCCCATAAGAGTCCTCCAAATAGGGAACGCTCTGGAAGAGGGGGCTAGGCGAGAGCTGGTCGGCTTCTTAAGGAGCAATGCAAATATCTTTGCCTGGTCAGCATCAGACATGCCGGGTATTCTGGCAGATATCATCACCCATCAACTCAGGGTGGATCCCACCTATAGGCCCATCCAGCAAAAGAAGTGGAGCTTCGCTACTGAAAGGCAGAGGGCCATCGAAGAGGAAGTGAAGAAGCTCTTCGATGATGGCTTCATCATGGAGTCTTATTACCCAGAGTATCTGGCCAATGTCGTCATGGTAAAGAAGGCTAGTGGGAAGTGGAGGATCTGTGTAGATTACACAGACCTCAACAAGGCGTGCCCCAAGGACAGTTTTCCCTTGCCGAAAATTGATCAACTGGTAGATGCGACAGCCGGCCACCAACTCTTGAGCTTCATGGATGCTTTCTCTGTGTATAACCAGATCAGGATGCATCCCGAAGATGAGGAGAAGATGGCCTTTGTCACGGACAGCGGCCTGTATTGCTATAAGATGATGCCTTTTGGCCTAAAGAATGTGGGTGCCACCTTCCAAAGGCTGATCAACTGAGTCTTTAAAGCTTAGCTCATAAGGAACATGGAGGCGTACGTTAATGATATGATTGTCAAAAGTCTCCATAAGGCCGACCACATCAGGGACCCGCAGGAGTCCTTCGATGCGCTGAGGCGCCACAGGATGAAGCTGAACTCCACCAAGTGTATCTTCGGGGTGACCTCCGGGAAATTTCTCGGCTTCCTGGTTACTCAAAGAGGTATTGAGGTCAACCCTAAAAAGATCAAAGCCATCATCGACATGACTCATTCGACCACTAAAAAGCAGGTGCAAGAGCTTACAGGTCGCATTGCTTCTCTCAACCATTTCATCTCTCGGTCGGCTGAGAGATCCCTCCCATTCCTCAAGACCTTGCACCAGTCGGATCACTTCTAATGGACTGATGAATGCCGGTCGCCTTTGAAGCCTTGAAGGACTACTTGAGGAATCCTCCGCTCTTGGCCAAACCAACAAAGAGGGAAGTGCTATATTTGTACCTGTCGGCCTCTAGTGAGGCCGTCAGCGCTGTCCTCATGCGGGTGGGGGAAGGCGGCTAACAGAAACTGTCTACTACATCAGCAAGGTCCTCCACGATGCCGAGGTAAGGTATCCTAAGGTGCAAAAGCTGGTCTACTCACTGGTTATAGCGGCAAAGCGCCTCTGGCCTTACTTCCAGGCACATCCGATCATCATACTGATGGACCAGCCCCTCAGGGCGATCCTCCAAAGCCCTGACACCTCCGGACGACTCGCCAAATGGGTCGTCAAGTTGGGCGAGTTTGACATCTCCTTTCAACCACGATTGTCCTTAAAAGCCCAAGTAATAACTAATTTCATTGCGGAATGCACCTAGGGGATGGAGACAACCCCGACAATGGCTGAGATGCCTATGGCTGACCTCGCAGGAGAAGTCGAGCCCGTTTGGACCCTGCACGTAGATGGAGCTTCCAATCTCTCAAGGTGCGGTGCAGGCCTGATCCTAGCTGACCCCGATGGGCAATGTTTGGAGTACGTCCTGCATTTTGCATTCCAGGTATCGAACAACAAGGCGGAGTATGAAGCTCTGCTTGCGGGACTGAAGATAGCGAATGAATTGGGCATTGGTAGGGTTCGAGACTTCTCCAACTCCTAGCTGGTAGTCAATCAGGTGAAGGGCGAATTTGAATCGAGGGATCCTTCCCTGGTCAAGTACTAGGACAAGGTACGGGATCTGGTATCACAACTTAGATTTTTTGAGATCCTTCATATACCTTGGCAACAAAACTCCTGGGTGGATGCCTTGTCATGGCTGGCCACCGCTACGGTCGGTACCTTTGACCGGACCTTCGTGGAACATATGTAGCACCCGAGCATTGCCGAAGAGTCGATGGAGATCCACCAAGTTGAGCAAGGAGCCTCGTGGATGGACCCGATCCATGCATTCCTGGTGCGAGGGACCCTTCCGATGTCCCAGCGGAAGCCAGGCGTGTCCGCTCAACGGCCTCTAGATACATCATCCTCGATGGGGCCCTCTACAAGCATTCATTCTCACAACCATTGCTGAAATGCTTGGGGCCGACCGATGCGGACTACGCGCTTTGGGAGGTGCACGAGGGCATCTGTGGTGATCATCTCGGAGGGAGGTTCCTAGCTTTCAAAATCATCCGGCAGGGATATTATTGGCCTACAATCCAGAAGGATGCATTATACTTCATACGAAAGTGCGAAGCATGCTAGAGGTACTCCGGCATCTAAAGGAGGCCCGCTAGCCAGCTGGTCCCACTCACAGTGCCTTGGCCATTTTCACAGTGGGGTATGGACAAGTTGGGACCTTTTCCCCTAGCCTTCGATCAGCGAAAGTTCCTCCTCGTGGCCATTGATTATTTCACTAAGTGGGTAGAGGCAGAAGCATTGGCGCAGATAACGGAGGTCAAAGTGAAAAACTTTGTCCAGAACTGCATTATCTTCCGGTTCGGCATTCCGAAGATGATCATCACCGACAATGGAAGACAGTTTGACAACTCTTAGTTCCGGGATTTCTATCAACAATACCACATCGCCCATCGGCTTACTTCGATCGCTCACCCTCAGTCCAATGGAGAGGCTGAGGTCACTAATAGGACAATCATGCATGGGTTAAAGACCCGGCTGAATGAAGCCAAGGGGCTCTGGGCAGAAGAACTTCATTTAGTGCTTTGGACGTATCGGACAACCGCCCGAATGGCGATGGAGGAAACCCCGTTCAACCTAACCTATGAGAGTGACGTGGTCATCCCCGTGGAAGTCTCTTTACAATCCCTATGAATTGACTGGTTTGCCAAGCCAGCCAACTCGGAGCAACGGAGAGCTAACCTGGATCTGTTGGATGAAACCCGGCTCCGAATGAGTATGAAGATGGCGACCTACAGTCAAAAGATGGCTAGATATTACAATTCACGGGTTAAGACACGGACTTTCCAAGTTGGAGATCTGGTCCTATGAAAGGCGGAGGTTTCGAGGCCAACCGAACAGGGAAAACTCTCCCCCAATTGGGAAGGCCCTTATCGGGTTACTGAAATAATTCGAGTGGAACCTACTGACTCGCACACTTGAACAGATGGCAGATAACGCGCCCGTGGAATGTAGACAACCTTCGCAAGTACTATCAATAAAGTCTACAACTTCTTCAACTTCTTCCAGCCCACTCTAAAAGTCCGACTCCAGTCGGCAGAGGCTCTATGATGCAGAACGAAAACTCTGATGCCAAAAATGATGCAGAACGGATATGTGGAATGCGGAAGCAAATTAAAATTAATATATATATATATTTATATATTTTCAGAAGTCGGCTTTGACTCAAAGGAAAGATAAACTAATGTTGAAAGAAACTAAGAAATGATAGAAAGCACAATTAAAAGGAGTGGATTATCAGAGTAACTCAGAAATAAGATCACTGAGGATTGAGAAACCCCCAGATCTAGGGTTTGCTCTGAGTTTCAATGAAACAGACAAAGTGAGAAGGGAAGGTTCTTGTTACCTAGCAGTGATATCTCTCCATTTGGTGAAAAAAGACTCTTTCGAGCAGATTATTGGAACCCGAGAGTCAAGGTATCTTCGCAATGGATCCTCAGATAATGGTCCTTGGCAAAGTTGGCCTCTTCTTAGACCCTAGATCCTGGAGAGAAGAAGAACAAGGTTAGGAACAAGAGACTCAGGGAAGAGAGTTACCAGAGTAGAAGAAAGGATGGGATCTGAAGGTCTTCAGCTAATCTGGAACTCCTAGGCTGCGGATTTGGGACTTCTTCTCCTGGATCTGCTGGATGGACTCTAAAGCAGTGGTAGCTGACTTGAAGATGGCTAGACTGGGGTCCTGGGGGTCGGCCACCCTTTGGAAGAAAAACCTTGGAGATAGTGTAGAGGCTAGGGTTTGGTGGTGGTGGAGTAGAGATGGGTGGACTAAGCTAGGGTTTTGGGGTTGGAGATCTCACACCTCCTCAAGGTTCCTAGGGAACCCAGATTTACTCCCTCACGGAGCTCAACACTTGAATACAAGTGCGAAAGAGAGAAACACAAAGTTGCTCACAAAGAAATTGATTTCATTCATCATTATTTTTTCTGAAAACTTACAAGAGGGGTCTATTTTATAGACCTTTACAAGAAATCAAGTTTTTACATCTTCTCATGTGGGACTAATGGGATGGACTCTCAAATTAGGCTTGTAGAATCAAATCCTCCTCATAATGGCCAGCCAAAAGCTTCCTTAAATGTTCATTGGTGGCTCCAAATGGCAAGAAGATGGCGCCTCCTAGCCTTGCTCTTCAAGACAAGCATTTTCCTTCCATGCTTGGTTTTATTTGGAAGTATTTGGGCGCCTCCTAGTCTTGCTCCCCAAGTGTTGCTCCTTTCTTTTCATAGCTTGGCTCTTATGGAAATTGTTTTGGACGCCCCCTTGGATTGAGGATCCTAGATTGATCTCTCCTTAAGTGGCGCATGAAAGAAGGGACCTGCTTTCTTGTGGTGTGGGGACCAAGGCACACTGGGCAAGGGATGTGGTGCCTCATGGGCTCTGGCATGTGGCTGGGAGTGTGGCGCCCACTTGCTTGGGCCTTAACTTGGCTGGAAAAAAATGGCACCAACATGGAGAAGACCTAGACCACTACTAGGACTTGTACTGAGTCAACATGACTCAACAAAATTTAAATTGCAGGAAAATACAGACTTAATATTAAAATTGAGTTGACCAAGTCAACCCTTATTACAAAACTAGAAAACCCTAATTCTTCGGGCAAGGTCAGTCAGAGATCCAGATGGAACCCTGAAGTCTTCTTCTGATTCTGGTGCCCGCACCACTCTAGGGCAGCCCACTCCGAAAGTCCAACTCTGGTCGGTAGAGGCTCTAGGGTAGCCCACTCTGAAAGTCTGACTCCGGTCAGCAGAGGCTCCAGGGCAACCCATTTTGAAAGTTCGACTCCGGTCGGTAGAGGCTCTAGGGCAGCCCACTCTGAAAGTCCGACCCCGGTCAGCAGAGGCTCTAGGGCAGCCCACTCCGAAAGTTCGACCTCGGTCGGTAGAGGCTCTAGGGCAGCCCACTCCGAAAGTCCGACCTCGATCGGCAGAGGCTCTAGGGCAGCCCACTCCGAAAGTCCGACCCCGATCGGTAGGGGCTCTAGGGCAGCCCACTCCGAAAGTCCGACCCCGATCGGCAGAGGCTCTAGAGCAGCCCACTCCAAAAGTCCGACCCCGGTCGACAGAGGCTCTAGGGTAGCCCACTCCGAGAGTCCAACCCCGGTCAGCGGTCATCCTAAAACAACCCCTATGGGACCGTGGGGGAGACAAGCCACAACATGGGCTGACTCGCGGACGGGGACCGGAAGCAGGTGTTCAAAAACCTGGCTCAAATTAAGCTACCATTCTCAACTACCCTACCAGCTTCTGGCCCGGGTTAGCCAACCGGACATACTTAGGAGTTCCCCTAAGGAGGTCAGGCTCAAGTTATGTTAACGCCCGTCGGCCGTTTTAAAGGAGCTCGTGACCCCGTAATACCATGGAGCTGACCGAGGGTACTTAGAAAAATTTCAGAAGAAAGGTACTTGTTTCACGCCCACATACATTGAAAAATTTCAGAAGAAAGGTCTTCTCATTTATTCCAAAAGAGGGTGCTTACAAAAGGTGGGTCAGACCTTTACACACTCCTTAGGCCCGACCCACGGAAGATGCATCAGGGGCCACAACCCTGGCCCCATCGGCTACAAATGGGGGATCGACCGAAACCGCAGCAGCTGGAGATTCCACTGGGGAGGCCACCGCTTCGGTGTCGGCTGGTGTTGGGGTTTCGGCCCCAACCACTCCTGCCTTACCTTCCGCTGGAGGCTCCGCCTGGGGTTCCTCTCCCTCTGTCGAGTCTTGCAACTCGGTGCCCGACAGGTCCAGCCCCGGGAAGAGCGAGGCCACCTTCTTCAGGCAGTCATAATAGCCTTCCCTATAGAAGTCCAACGCCGCCTCCTCCACGTCCTCAGTGAAGCCATCGGAGGCTTTGTATGCCGCCACAGCTTCCTGGGCTTGCCTTGCGGCCAGTTCTTTGGCTCCCTCAAGCTAAGTCGCCAACTGTGCCGCCACCGCCCGTTCGGCCTGGGCCCTCTGGTCGACCTTCATGGATCGCTTCTCTTCCTTTCCCAGCCGGCGGGCGAGTGAGTCAATCTTCGCCTTCCACTTCTTCAACCTAGCCTCATGGTCGGCCAGCCAGCTCTCGGCTTCTCTCAGAGCCGCTCTCGCCGACTCTATCTCCACTTGGGCTGCCACCAGGCTTTCTTCAGAAGACTTCAGAGATGCCGTTGCAGCCGCCTGTGCCACCTCTAGCTCCTAAACTCTCTTCGCGGAAGTCTTAGCAGCATGCACCACCCGGCAGATGCCATCGTCCATTAGGGAAATGTTATGGAGGAGCTACAAACGTAAGGCCAGATCAGTACCATGCCTGAAGAAAGAAAAATGAAGGAGTAAAGAGACAAGTTAAAGTCCTTACCCTCATGAAGTCGCGGTAACACTCCATGGCTACATCGATCAGATTTCTCTGGATCGACACCTCCCAATCGGCATCTGTCATGGCCCCCTTCAGCAGGCTCCGTGCCCTCCTAGGGTGGTCAAGTGCGTGCCAGTGCTGGAATTCTTCCTGGCAGATTTCTTCGTCCGACTGTTCGGCCTCGCTATTAGCTACCCCCTCTACGGCCATCCTCTTGCCCTTGTCAATCAAGGGGACTACCTCCTCCGGACCGGCGGGTGTAGGGGTTGATGCCGTAGCTGTGTCGGACATCCCCGGCCACTCCTGCTCTGGTCGGATGGCTGGACCCCTCGGTGGAGCCGGCACCCCCGCCTTTTTCCTTGCCATGCGCTTGGTGAGGGGGATGCCATCTTCATCTGACTCGACCTCGATGATGGGGACGGGTCGCTCCTCCTCCTGTCTCTTCTTCTGTCGTTCGGTGGTCGACGTGGAGGCCGATTCTAGGATGGCCCACTTCCGCACTGCCCGTCGGATGACTTTGGATTTGTCAATCCTCTGCATCCTTCCTCTTGTCACAGGAAATTCAGAGTTAGTGAGAAAGAAGGAGAAAGAGCTAAGGATCTATAAGAGAGGAGGTCGACCCTTTCCTAGGACTCCTTGGGGGCTGATCCCCACCTGGTGAAGGGTTCCCTCCCCCAACAGCTCGAATGCTGCTGTCGGGCCAGCTTTACTGATCTCATTGAACTTATCCTGGTCGGCTACCGAAACCGACCTCCCCTCGCGAACTCTCAGCCGCGGTTCCCTCCATAATGGCTGGAACCTCCAAGGTTGGAGACTACTGACAAAGAAGAACCGGGTCTTCCACCCGTGGACGGTGACGAGAGGCACTTTAGGATTTTTCAACCTTGGCGGGGGATGAACAAAACCCATTCCTGACTCCTAAAGTCCCTCTTTAAGTAGAAGAAATTACCGAAGAGGGACAAACTAGGCTCGGACCTAACCTTATGGCACAATACAATGAAGCAGCATATTGCCCAAATGCTGTTCGGGGTCAGCTGCACCGGGGTTACCCTGTAAAAGTTGAAGATCTCTACGAACAGAGGGTGCATGGGAAACCTCAATCCGACCTTAAGGTGAGACTCGTACATTGGGAGGGTCCTTGGTCCTAAAGGGTTATTCGCTCTCCCATCTCGGCCCAGGAGCATAAGGTGCAGGGTGGAGGGAATGCCGTACACTGCCCTAAGTTTCTCGACCCATTCCCGGTAATGGTCGAAGGTATTTCGCTTGGCCCAGGGTCCCTAGGCCTATGGGTCGGACCCCCACTACCAGATGCCATTAGGGCTAAAAAGGAAGAAGGAAGGCTGAGACTAACCTGGGACTGGACTCCTAAAAGTCGGGTTTCACGAAAGGAGGGGACTCTATCTCATGAAGCACAGGCGCAGCAGGAAAAATCCTCTCGTGTTGTTCCCCCCTCCTTTTATAGGCTCCCGGGGGAAGGGGGGAGAAGGAAGGAGGGGCGGCAGCTGCCCGTCCTGTGAGCATCCCAGCTATCCCATCAGGAGATGCGACCGCCCGTATTTCAGAGTTCGAAGCATCCGGAGCATCTCGTTGTGCGGATGGAGATTCGCGTAAGTGCTGGATCAGTGGCGCAAGACCAGCCTAGGGGGCTATGTCGACCAACCAGATGCCGCCACATGGCGCAGCGCTCTACTCCATCCCGGCTCGACGCAGGACAGCCTGGCCTTTATTATAGTGCTTGATTCGCATTAACTGCCCCGCCTACGCTCCAACGAGTGGCTAACAGCTGTCCAAAGAGCCGTTCAAGGGGGATTCGAAGCGACCCGACGCCTCGACCCGGGATCCGCCGCAGGTGCACGCAATCATGCTCCTGCCCTTTGAAGACACGTGACCCCTCAAGGCCCAGGAGCAGGGGGGCAATTGTTGTGCCCATTCGGCTAGTCCTGGGTCGGACCGGCTCCAGGCATCTGGTCGGTCGACCCTCACGGGAGGATCTGGGAGACCGTAAGGAGTGAGGTCCGGCCCCCCAATTCTTGAAGAAGCCCCCGTGACCCCTTTCCCAAAGGACTAACCCGGAGAACCTCGAGGGTCGACGGGTGCCTCCCCGCACGTGTGTTGGCTTCTTTGAGGCCCTGACGGATGCCACGGTTGGCCGGACGACTCCCCCCGGCCGAGGCTGATCTACCATTGAAGGGGCCGCCCGAAGGTTCCAGGAACCTCTCTCCCTGACAAGTTCTGACATGCTGTTGTAATGGACTCCACCACATAGCCACGACTCTTGCCGCTAGGCCATTACTTTGATGCTCCTGCCATGCTGCCAGCCCACGACCTCGCCACCACACCGATTCTCCTGGGGGCAAATCCGAGTTTTCCTAGCTTATCCCCCAATAGAATTTGGCAGCACTCCATGCCTATAAAAGACGCCCGGGGGATCTCCGCGAGAGAGGTGACTCTTTTCTTCCCCACCGTGAACTGCTTTCCCTTAGTTCTTTCCATTATGTTGCTCTGATTCCTCCTCTAATTTAAGCATCGGAGTGTCCCCCGCCGGAGCCCCTCCGGCGGCTAGGAACTTTCTGCAGGTCGACTGGTCGAGAAGCTCTCCAGTGTACCCACCGAGCCCGGTCTAGGAGGAGCGACAACATTTATAATTTATTATTTTGAGAATTTTGAATGATAAAAATATTTTTTCTTTATGATATCTTTTTGTGAACAGGGTATAATAATCATGTTCACATGATATCATAAAATCAAAGATATTTTCATTATTAAAAAATTTAAATTTTTTAATAATAAAAATATTTTTTGATTTTATAATATATAAGTGTCATAATCCAAGTTAAGGGATGTCATAATCTAAGCTAACCGTTGACATGATTCAAGTCAAGGATGTCATAATATATGAGTGTCACAACTTTATTATAAAAGAGAGATATTTTTGTTATTCAAAGTTTTTAATAAAATTTAAAGTTACAATAATTAAATGTATGTTGAAAAATAAAATTTATAGGACCCTTATTTTTATATAATAAAAAGGGTGCATTTTTTAATAACGGGTGAGAATTACTTAAATCTAAAATATTAAAAAAAAAAAAGAAAAGAAAAGAAAAGAAAGAAAGAAGGGTGGCCTGCTGGGAGACGGGGCTTGGGTTATGGGTTAAACCAGGCGTAGATTGCTTAGCCAAAGTCCTGCAAAGGAGAATTTACATGCTTTGGCATGCACGTGTATACGATCGATCACAGCCATCTTTTTCATAATAATCTATTGAGTTATACCCATTTGGCCAGCTAGGGTGGGCCGGACAAGGCGTCCAGCCGGCCGACCCGGGTTCGAGCTCCCACTGATCAGCTCTCATGGAGGTTCTGACGGTTCCCCACCGGAAGTCCAATGAGCCGACTGACTGCAGGTCCGACTGGTCTGACGGCCGACCCACCAAAAGCCGACCTACTGAAAGCCTACCAGTCTGAAGACCGGCTGATCCACTCCTGCTGAGCTCGACGAACTTATCCCCATCCAGGGAACCGCTTGAAGGTTTTGGAAGATTCCCTCCAGCTGGTACCGGAATTCTGTTGCAATGAACTCCACGACGTGGCCACGACTTTATCCCACCTGGCCATCACTCTGATCCTCCCAGGGGCAAATCAAGGACTTTATTTCTATCCTCTAACGAATTTTGGCAGTATCCCACGCCCATAAAAGGTATCCGGGGGACCTCCGCTGGGGTAAGATGTTCTTTCCTCTCCACACTACACTTTTCTCATTTTCTCTCTCCACTATGTTGCTCCAAACCCCTTGCTAACTTAAGCATCGGAGTGTCCCCTGTCGAAGCACCTCCGGTGCCTAGGGGACTTTGTGCAGGTTGACCGGTGGAGGAGATCTCCAGCATAGTGAGCCGAGCCCAGTCCAGGTAGAGGCGCGGCAACAGATTGTTGCTAGAGGGAGGGCCTGAACCTTCGTTCCGCTCTCTACTCTAAAAGGAGAGATTGATTGAGGAAAGCTATCAATGGTAAGGGGAAGAACGCGAAGTGTCTCCGCCAGGGGGAGGCATTCTCCCCACAAGCCCGAAGCACCTCGCGGGGAGGATGCCACGGCCATCGCCGTCGAGCCCACCATCACTCTGGGACTGCAGCAGTTCCAGATGCTGGTGAACCGCATCGAGACACTTACCTCAGCGGTCCAGCATTTTCAGGAAGCGACCGACGACTGGCGGCAGCCACCCGTGGTGTCCTGCATCAACCATCAATCGGCTGCCAGGGGGAGTCAACAACCGGAGATGCCACCACCTCTTTCCCACGCCGCTCCGGAGCCCCGAAGGTCTTTGGGGGCTCATGCTAGCGGGAAGAGGGCGAGGTCGGCTTCCCCATCTTTCATTGACTCCATCCCCCTCGGTGGTCGGCGCCCTGCTGAAGATCCATATGACTATGGCAGTAAGATCATGCGCATGGAAGAGCGCATGGCGGAGATTATCGAGCGCCAGAAGGCCGAAGGGGGGCAGGCGTACGACACCCGCCCACCTTTTTCTACTGAGATCTTGGGGGAGCCTATCCCCCGACACTTCAAAATTCCCTAGGTGGACCCCTACGATGGTACCACCGACCCACTAGATCATTTGGGCACTTACAAAGCCCACATGATGGTACAGGACACCTCCGACGTCCTTCATTGTATCGCCTTCCCAGCCACCCTGAAGAAGGCTACCCGGATGTGGTTTGCAGCCATCCGACCAGGTACGATCCGGTCTTTTTCTCAACTTGAGACTCTTTTTCTTTCGTATTTCAGGACATGTAGTCGAGTCCCGAAGAACACCTACTGCCTCTTCCTCATACTCCAAAAGGAGGGGGAGACCCTCCGAGACTACATGGCCCGTTTTAGCTCAACGGCCATGGAAGTCCCAGACTTGAATGAGGCAGTAGCGATGTCAGCCTTCAAGAGAGGGCTCCGGTCGTCTAGGCTCACATTCTCCTAGATAAGAAGTTCTCAAAGGACTACACTGAGCTGTTGACTAGGGCCCACAAGTATGCCCTGGCAGAGGAGCAGTCTGCGAGTCGCCGCCAAGCGAAGGGAAAATCAGCCACCAAGAAGTGGAGCAACAAAACTCCTACAGTCTGACCTCCCAGCGATGACAGCCGACCCACTCGGCACCGAAGCCCGAAGCCGAGGGACTTCTTCAAAAAGTTTGAGACTTACGCGCCCCTCTCCCTTCCAAGGGAGAAAATTCTCATGGAGATTGAGAACGAGGCTTACTTCCAAAGGCCTTGGCCGATGAGGGGCCCTCCTGCCACCAAAAACAAGAACAAGTACTGTCGATTCCACAAGGACCATGGACACGACACTGAGGAGTGCCTCTAGCTGAAGGATGCTATCGAAGACCTTATCAGGAGAGGGTATCTAAGCAAGTACGTTTGCCCTCGCCGGGATCGGGCCGAAGCCTCAACTGTCAGAGACCCTCTTGAAGAGGCTGAACTCCCCAATCAGCATCCGATGAGCGGAGGTGTTGGCATGTTGCATCGGCGGTCCGACTGGGGGTGTGAAGGGGGCCATGACATTGTAAAGAGGCCCAGGGGCTCTGGTATGATCAGTTTTTCTAATGAAGACCTCTTGGAACCCCATCTCCCAGGAGATGACCTTGTCGTTGTGTCGGCAATCATTGCCAACTATGATGTAAAACGTGTCCTTATTGACAATGGAAGCTGTGCGGAAGTTTTGCTATACGACGTCTTTGTTCGAATGAACTTGTCTAGGTTGAGGCTACGGGAATCCCTGATGCCACTCACTAGCTTTGGGGGAAACTCCATCGGAGTAAAAGGAGAAATCACCTTACCCGTAACCCTTGGGATGGAGCCTCACCAACAGACTTTTCCATCAATTTTGTGGTCATCCGTACGACCTCGGCGTATAATGCCATCCTAGGCCGACCGGCTCTTAATAGGTTCCGCGCCATCGTATCCACTTATCATTTGCTAGCAAAGTTCCCGACTCGAGATGGGGTCGGGGAATTGAGGGGAGACCGCAGGATGTCCAGACAATGTCTAGCCATACATGACAAGCAGCTGGATGGGCACCCCACACTTGAGCAACTAGACCCCAGGGATGAAACTGATGACTACGGTCAGCCTGTCGAAAAGATTGCATTTGTTTCGCTCAGAGAGGATGACCCTACTAAAGTACTTCAAATCAGGAGTACGCTAAGTGAAGAAGCCCAACGGGAGCTTCTGGGGTTCTTGAGAAGCAACGCCAACATTTTTTCCTGGTCAGCCTCGGACATGCTAGGCATCCCGTCGGACGTCATCACTCACCAACTTAAAGTGGATCCAACGTATAGACCCGTCCGACAGAAGAAGAGGAGCTTTACTGCCGAAAGGCAGAAAGCCATCAAAGAAGTGAAGAAACTCCTCGATGCCAGCTTCATTAGGGAGTCCCACTATCCGGAGTGGTTGACCAATGTCGTTATGGTGAAGAAGGCCAGTGGAAAGTGGAGGATCTGTATAGACTACACGGATCTCAATAAGGCCTGTCTGAAGGACAGCTTTCCTCTGCCAAAGATTGACCAACTGGTGGATACTACGGCTGGCCACTAGCTCTTTAGCTTCATGGATGCCTTCTCTGAGTACAACCAAATCAGGATGCTCCCCGAGGATGAGGAGAAGATGGCCTTTGTCATAGACAGGGGGCTGTATTGTTATAGGATGATGTCTTTCGGCCTGAAGAATGGGGGTGCCTCCTTCCAACAGCTGGTCAACCAAGTCTTTGAAGGGCAGCTCGAAAGGAATATGGAGGCTTATATCGACAATATGATTGTTAAGAGCCTCTGAAAGGCCGACCACATCAGGGACTTGCAGGAATCCTTCGACGCATTGAGACGTCATTGGATGAAATTAAATCCTGCCAAGTGCATATTTGGGATGACCTCTGGGAAATTTCTTGGCTTTCTGGTCACTCAAAGAGGTATTGAGGTCAACCCCGAGAAAATCAAGGCCATTATGGACATGACACACCAACCAGTAAGAAGCAGGTGCAAGAGCTCACGGGCCGTATTGCCTCTCTCAGCTGTTTCATTCCAGGTCGGCTGAGAAGTCCTTGCCCTTCTTCAAAACTTTATGCCAGTCGAACCGCTTTCAGTGGACCGACGAGTGCCGATCGGCCTTCGAAGCCTTGAAGGACTATCTAAAGAACCCTCCACTGTTGGCCAAGCCATTGGAGGGGGAGGTGTTGTACCTATACTTGTCAGCCTCTGATGAAGCTGTCAGCACCGTCTTTGCGCAGGTGGGGGAAGATGGCCAGTAGAAACCTGTCTACTACATCAGCAAAGTCCTCCATGACGCCAAGACAAGGTACCCCAAAGTCCAAAAACTGGTTTATTCATTGGTTATAGCAATGAAGTGCCTTCGGCCCTACTTCCAGGCGCACCCGATCGTTGTGCTAACTGACCAACCTCTCAAGGCAATCCTCCGAAGCCCTGACACCTCCGAACGGCTCGCCAAGTGGGCTGTCAAGCTAGGTGAGTTCGACATTTCCTTTCAATCCTGATCGGCCTTGAAGGCCCAGGTAATTGCTGATTTTATTGCAGAATGCACCTGGGGGTCAGAGGCCACCTCTTCGATAGCCAAAGTTCCTATGGCTAATCCAGCGGAAGGGGTCGAGCCCACCTGGACTCTCCATGTAGATGGAACTTCCAATCTCGCTGGATGTGGGGCAGGCCTGATCTTAGCCGACCCCGATGAGCAATGTCTAGAGTATGCCCTATACTTTGCATTTCAGGTATCGAACAACCAGGCGAAATATGAAGCTTTACTTACAGGGTTGAGGATAGCTGGTGAATTAGGCATCGACAAAATCTGGGCCTTCTCTGACTCCCAGTTGGTAGTCAATCAAGTGAAGGGTGAGTTTGAAATGAGGGACCCTACCTTGGTAAGTACTTGGACAAGGTACGAGGCTTTACATCTCTACTCAAGTTTTTTGAAATTCTCCATATACATCGGCTGCACAACTCTCGAGCAGATGCCCTATCACGGTTAGCTACAGCAGTGGTCAGCACCTCTGACAGGACCTTTGTGGAGCATCTGTAGTGCCCAAGCATTGCTGAAGAGATGACTGAAATCCATCAGGTTGAGTAGGAGGCATCATGGATGGACCCGATCTGTACCTTCCTGGTTCAGAGCACTCTTCCAGATGACCCGGCTAAAGCCAAGTGTATACGCTTGATATCCTCTAAGTACGTCATCCTCGACGGAACCCTCTACAAGCGATCATTTTCATAACCATTGTTGAAGTGCTTGGGGCCGACTGACGCAGACTATGCGCTCAGGGAAGTACATGAAGGCATTTGCGATGACCACCTTGGAGGAAGATCCCTAGCCTATAAAATTATTCGGCAGGGATATTACTAGCCCATAATTCAAAAGAACATGTCAGACTTCGTGCAGAAGTGTGATGCATGTCAAAGGTAGTCGAGTGTCCAAAGGAGGCCCGCCAGCCAGCTGACCCCGCTTACAGCACCATGGCCATTTGCCCAGTGGGGATGGACATCTTGAGACCCTTTCCCCCAGTGTCCAGCCAATAGAAATTTCTCCTCGTGGCCATCGATTACTTTACCAAATGGATGGAGGCTGAAGCAGTGGTGCAGATAACGAAGACCAAGGAGGAGAACTTAATCCGAAACTGCATTATCTTCCGGTTCGGCATCCCATGGACGATCATTATAGATAATGGAAGACAATTTGACAACTCAAGATTCAGGGATTTTTGCCAGCAATACCATATTTCCCATCGGCTCACCTCGGTCAGCCACCCTCAGTCCAATGGAGAGGCTGAAGTCACCAATCAGACGATCCTGCATGGGTTGAAGACTCAGTTGAATGAAGCGAAAGGACTCTGGGTGGAAGAGCTTCACTCGGTACTGTGGGCATACCGGACTATCGCTCGGACAGCAACCAGGGAAATTCTGTTCAACTTGACCTATGGGAGTGAGGTAGTCATCCCCGTAGAAATCTTCTTGCAATCCCTGTGGGTTGATCACCTCACTGAGCCAATTAATTCGGAGCAATGAAGGGCGGACCTAGATTTGCTGGAGGAAACCAGGCTCTGGGCAAGCATGAAGATGGCGACTTATCGGCAGAAGATGGCTAGATATTACAATTCGAGGGTTAAGATGCGAACCTTCCAAGTTGGGGACTAGGTCTTGCGGAGGATAGAGATTTCAAGGCCGATCGAGCAAGAGAAACTTTCTCCTAATTGTAAAGGTTCTTATTGAGTCATTGAGGTAATCTGGGCTAGGACCTACCGGCTCGAGCAATTGGACGGGTGACAAATATCACGCCCGTGGAATGTAGACAACATTCGCAAGTACTATCAATAAAGTCCACAGTTTCTTCCATCACCACTCCAAAAGTTCGACTCCTGTCGACAGAGGCTCTAGGGCAGCCCACTCCGAAAGTCCGACTCCGATCGGCAGAGGCTCTAGGGCAGCCCACTCCGAAAGTCTGACTCCAGTCGGTAGAGGCTCTAGGATAGCCCACTCTGAAAGTCCAACTCCGGTTGGCAAAGGCTCTAGGGCAGCCCACTCCGAAAGTTCGACTTTGGTTGACAGATGCTCTAGGGTAGCCCACTCCGAAAGTCCGACCCCCAATCGGTAATCGCCGTAAAATAACCCATGCAGAACCGCGTGAAGAACAGGTGGCAAACCTGGGCCAACCGACGGACTAAGCTGAGAGCAAATCTCTTGGTTCATGAGCCTGGATTAAGCTGACGCCCCTTCCGGCCAGCGTATCAGCTTCAATTCTCAAAAGGCCGACCAAAAATACTTGGGAGTTTTCCTAAGTATCTAAACTGGATCGGCACTGAACGACCGTCTGGAAAAGAAGGTGACCTGCAGTACAAAGAAGCCGACCGAAAATACTTAGAAAAATTTTGAAAGGAAAAGAAGGTGACCTGCGCTACGAAGAGGCCGACCGGAAATACTTGGAAAAATTTCGAAAGAAAGGCATTTGCTCCACACCTACATACACCAAAGATGACCAAAAGGTCTTTTCATTGATATCAAAAGCAGATGCTTACAAGGAAAGTGGGTCGAACCTTTACAAACCCCTTAGGTCGGACCCACGGAAGGTGAGTTAGGGGCCTTAACTTTGGCCCCGTCCACTACAACTGGAAGGTCAACAGGAACTATAACACTTGAAGGTTCGGTCGGGACATCCGTAGCCTCTGCTTCGGCCCTGGCCTCCTCTGTCTTACCTTCGGCCTAGGGCTCTCCCTCCTCCGCAGGTCCTTCCAGCTCCGTGCTCGACAGGTCCAGCTCTGGGAAGAGTAGGGCCACCTTCTTCAAGCAGTCATTGTAGCCTTCTCTGTAGAAGTCCGATGTCGCCTCTTTAACCTCCTCGTCAAAGTCAGAGGAAGCCTTATATGCCATCACTGCATCTCGGACCTACCTCGCAGCCAGCTCCCTTGCTTCCTCAAGCTGGGTCGTCAACTATATTACCATTGCCCATTCGGCTTGGGCCCTCTTATCGGCCTTAGAGAATCGACCCTCCTCCTCTTGCAGCCGGCAGGTGAGAGAATTCACCTTCGCTTTCATCTTCTTCAGCTTGGCCTCCCGGTCAGCCAGTTGGCTCTCTGCCTCCTTCAGAGCCTCTTTCAACGATTTGGCCTCTGCTTGGGTGGCCGACGACCTCTCTTCTGCATATTTCAAAGATGCCCTCATGGCAGCCTGGGTTGCCTCTAGGGCAGCTTGAGTTGCCTCCAGTTCCTACACCCTTCTACCGGAGGTCTTGGCAGCGTGAAGCACCCGGCCGATGCCGTCGCCCATCAAGGAGATATCATGAAGGAGCTGCAAACCCAAGGACATGTTAGGACTATAAGAGAGAAGAAAAGATACGGGGAAGTAAGCTAAGTGCCTTACCCTCATGAGGTTACGGTAGGACTCTACCGCCACGTCGCTCAGGTTCCTTTGGATTGACCGCTCCCAGTCGACGTCAGTCATCGCCCCCGTAAGTAGGCTCCATGCTCTCCGGGGGTGGTCCAGAGTGTTCCAGTGCTAGAACTCCTCCTGACGAACTTCTTTGTCAGACTCCTCTTCGGCTGCCTCATCTTTAGCCCCTCCTCCTATGGCTGTCCCCTTTCCCTTGTCCACCGAGGGCTCCACCGTATCTGGGTCGATGGACGTAGAGGCTGACACTACTGCTGTGTTAGGTAGCTCTAGCTGGTCCTACCCCCGTGGGGCGGCCGACTCCCCAGCAACAACCGAAGCCCCGGACGCCTTCCTGGCCAACACCTCAGTAAGGGGGGTATCGTCCTCATCGGACTCCACCTCTACGACGGGTGCAGGCTGTTTCTCCTCCCGTCTCTTCTTCTGTCTTTCGGCGACTAGTGTTGGGGCCGGCCCCGAAGCGGGCCTCTTCTGTACCACTCGCTGAACGACTTTAGCCTTGTCGATTCTCCTCATTCTCCCTCCTGTTATAAAGAGATTAAAGATTAGTTGAAGGAAGAAAACAACAAGGTCAAAAGGGCGGACCGTAAAGAAAGAGTTCGGCCCTTGCCTAAAAATCTTTGGGAGCTGATCCCTGCCCGGTGAAGGCGATCTTCCCCCAGCAGTTCAAATGCCGCGGTCGGGCTAGCTCCGTTGATCTCATTGAACTTAACTTGGTCAGCGATCAGGATCGACCTCCCCTCGTGGAGCCTTGCCCATGGCTCCCTCCACAAAGGCTCGAACCCCCAGGGTTGGAGACTACTCACAAGGAAGAACTGGGCTTTCCACCCGTGGACGGTCGATGGGAGACACTTTAAGATTTTTCGGCCGAGACGGGGACTGAACATCCACCATTCCCGGCTCCTAAAGTCCTTCTTTAAAAGAAAGAAGTTACCAAAAAGAGATAACATGGGTTCAAGTCTGACCCTATGAAACAGCACGACAAAATAGCATATGATTCGGATGCTGTTCGGGGTTAATTACGCCGGGGTTATCCTATAGAACTTGAAGACCTCTACAAAGAAGGGGTGCAACGGGAACCTCAAACCGGCTTTGAGGTGAGATTCGTACATTGGTATGGTTCCCGGCCCTAACGGACTATTCGCTCTCCCCTCTCGGCCTAGCAACGTGAGGTGCAGAGTAGTGGAGATCCCGTACACTGCTCTAAGGTTCTCGACTCGCTCTCGGGACATGGTCGATGGAATCTCACTCGGCCCTGGCTGCCTAGATCTATGGACTGGACCCCTACTAGTGGTTGCCATTAAGATTGAAGAAGAAGGAAGACTAAGGAGCTAACCTGAAGCTGAACTCCTAAGAGCCGAGTTTCGCAGAAGAAGAAGAAGGAGCTCTCTCTCGCGGGGCACAAACACGACTGGAAAATCCTCTCAAAGTGCCTCGCCCATCCTTTTATAGGTCTCTGGAGGGGCACCGCCTTTCACTTCATGGGCGTCCCAACCACCCCATCGGAAGACACGACCGCCCATATCTCCGGGATCGATGCGACGGGCTGATCCCAGTGGCAGACGATGATCCGTGTAAGTGCCGAATCCACGATGCAGGAACTGCCTAAAAAAATGGAGTCGGCCACCCAGATGCCGCCACATGGTGTGGCGCGTCCCTTCATTCTCGCTAGTACGATCGCCAGCCTGACCCCTCGTCATGACGCCCCTTTAGCATTAACTGCGACCCCTGCGCCTCCAATGCGGGGCTGACATCTGTCCAGGAGGCTGATCATGGGAGATTTGAAGTGATCCATCATGATAATCCCGGATCAAGTCTAAACGGACGCGATTTGTACCATAAATGATGCTCCTGCACTTTGAGGTCACGTGCCTCCTCAAAGCCCAGCAACAAGGGGGCAACTATTATACCCATTCGGCCAGCCAAGGTGGGCCGGACAAGGCATCCAGCCGGCCGACCCGAGTTCAAGCTCCCACTGATCGGCTCTTGTGGAGGTTCTGACTAGTTCCCCACTGGAAGTCCAATGAGCTGACTTACTGCAGGTCCGACTGGTCTGAAGGCCGACCCACCAAAAGCTGACCTACTGAAAGCCAACCAATCTGAAGACCGGCTGATCCATTCCTGCTAAGCTCGATGGACTTATCCCCATCCAGGGAATCGCTTGATGGTTCTGGAAGATTCCCTCAAGCTAGTACTGGAATTCTGTTGCAACGAACTCTACGACGTGGCCACGACTTTATCCCACCTGGCCATCACTCTGATCCTCCCATGGGCAAATTAGGGACTTTATTTCTGCCCTCTAACAAATTTTGGCAGTATCCCACACCCATAAAAGGTATCCGGGGGACCTTCGCTGGGGTAAGATGTTCTTTCCTCTCCATGCTATACTTTTCTCATTTTTTCTCTCCACTCTGTTGCTCCAAACCTCCCTGCTAACTTAAGCATCGAAGTGTCCCTCGCCAGAGCACCTCCGGCACCCAGGGGACTTTGTGCAGGTTGACCAACGGAGGAGCTCTCCAGCGCAGCGAGCCGAGCCCAGTCTAGGTGGAGGCGCGGCAATAAGTGTAGATAAGTATTTGATAAATGATACTCAAGAATAAACGGCATGCATGACGAAATGGTGCAAGCTGTGTAGATATAATTCCTGCCTATGATAGCACTCCATTAAAATGAATAACTAAGTATTGAAAAATAAAATAACTCATTTTTGTCATTTACAAAACTGATGTGCTTGGTCTGGCATCGATGAGTAAATAGTAAAATGGGGGAACACAAAATATTATAAAAATTTGTAATTTCATGGTTTGAGGATTTTTATAAACCAGTCGTTTGGCATGTGCATGCAAGATCACTCAAAAAAAAATAATAATAATTGATTTTGTTGAAATTTTTTATGTATATAGTTTGTTTGATATATAGATTCATTTTCTAGCAAAACAAGTTTAATTGTACCACCGGTGAGTGGTGCAATTGGTTGTGAAACTTTTCTCACAACAAGGACTGGAAAGTTCGGGGATAAAATAAAAAATAAAAAAATAGTCCGAGAGTAAAATCAAAAAAAAAAAATAATAATAAAATAATCCCGGAGTCTCTGTTGGCTGGTGGTAGTGAAAAAGTTGGAGATATATATAATAAATCCCGTTCACTTGGCTGACGCCAGTGATAGTCAGGTTGACGTACTCATCTTCGGATGAGAAACGACTGCGAAAAAATTAATATGCGCCGTGTATCAAACATTTCCTGGCTGGAGTTGGGGGACCGTTAACGTGTAATTTTGATCAGCTACAATATACTATTAATGCAAGATACTATTAAGTGCCTATCTGAAGTGATCTTTCCAGTAAACATGTGTAGTTAGGAAAACAAGCACCCGATCAAGCGCATACATTTTAACATTTAAGTGCACAATTTCGAGTGGCACACTCATCATATAAGCTTTTATAACTAATGTGAGGGAACATCCCATCCTCGGTATCCCGAGCATGAGGACATGCACTAAGGAAGTAGTCACCCTCCACCCTCCAAATAAGATAATTTGAATTCTCTCAGCCTCTACAATCCTCGACATTGGAATATCTACCCTCGGATTATTTGCATGCAAAGCATTTTTTTTTTTTTTGATTAAGAAAAGGGTTAGGGGGATAAATCCCCGATGTAGCTCCCCCGTTGGGCCCCACCCTACCAGGCCATTGTTCGATTCGGGTTGCATCAATCAAATGGAGCATTTGTTTAAATGGAGCATCAATCAAACATCTACAACAAGAACGAATCGGTATTATAAAAGATATCACTTGAGTTTCTTGATAGAACAACACCAATTACATATTATCTCTAAGGGATACCTCATCCAATATTCCTCCTTGGTATCCAAAGGTGCGAGTATACTATTGGGATCCTTTGGTCCTAAAAAAGGACCTTTACCCTCCCGATATTCGAAAAATCTTGGCCCAAAAGAGTTGGGAATAGCTTCTTGGGATCCTCGGCTAATTTCCTGCACAACTTAAACTCTGACATCAATGACTTCATCAAGTTTCCTAATCATGTGTGAATAGCTGGAGCGTAGCTAAATTAACCCTTTGCTTATAGGCCTAATAGCCTAGCTGATCTTCCTTCCAACTAACTCTCGATCGATGAGACCTTTGGGCTAATCAAGCTTTAGCACTCAAATAGTTCCATTAAAACTCCCAAACACTGAAGGGTGATCCTTAGATTGCTAGAGGCCTAGGTCCCTCCTAGCTACGTAACCCTTAGGACAGGAGAGAATATGTTTGGGAATCCTTCGATTAAGTACACTATTGGCCCTTAAAAATCACCCAAAGTAATAGAGATATGGACTTCTTCAAACATGTGTCCCAAAGAGATCAGTACTCACTTGGAGATCCTTGGCCAGATAAACCTTTGCTTCCTCATCTCGTAAACCCTGAAAAACCTTGTCCTTGATGCAAGTCCACCCAGCTCCTAGAGATTGAGACCCGTGATGATGATACGGCATCCAAAGAAGAGGTCGATCACATCTAAGAGAACCACAACCTAACAGACTTCTAAATTTACCGAAGTTCTTAGTCTTGTGAACCTTTGACCGACAGGCCAACCCCCGACACTTGGTGCAGATACCAGGGCCAGAAAAAAATGACAGGTTGAACCTTCATCTCTGTGGATCACTTGTGAATGAAGCCCTAAGCCCAAATCCCAGATCACTTGTATATAGTTTTCTTAAATTTTGTTATTTTAGCTTAGTTGAGTTTAGCACTAAACCCCAAAATTGAGTCCCTGTAAAAACCCCTGGACCTAAAGTTGAGTTTGTAAAAAATCTCCAATTTCAATTGGATCATAAATTCTATTATAATGGTCCATGTTAGTTAGACCTTTTTACTAATTAGGGTTTTGTATAAAAATCCTATTTATCAGGTTGTGTCAAAACCTATTTAAACCTGATGTGGCGGGATCGCTAACATGGAACACCTGTCAGATGCCATGTTAGAGTCCGCTGCCACGATGGATATCTCCTCCCGGGCTCCTTTCCCGGGCCGAGCTCTCTCGTCGAGCTGAGCTCCCTAGAATGGGGGGGCCGCCTGCCGAGATCGAGCACCGTCCTCCGCCAGGTCAGCTCTCATGAGATCGGGATGCCTAGGCCAGAGCCCAGTGACTTCCCCAGATTGGGCCCCTCGAAGCCGAGTTCCACTGTCCGGAGTCGAGCTCAGCCCTCCTTCGCTATATGGAGCCCCTTCGAGGTCGAGCCCTCCGGTCTGGGGTCGCGTGCCGCCCTCCTCCACCAGGTCAAACCCCTCGAAGTCGAGCCCCATGATCCGGAGTCGAGTCCAACCCTCTTCCGCCACGTGGAACCCCTTTAAGGTCGAGCCCGGCGGAGCCTAATTTTGCCCTCCAGCTCAGCCACCACCTCGGCTAGGGCGCCAACCGCCAAGGAAGTGGCACCTCCCCTCCAAGGACACCGGTGGGTCACCCGAGGGCTGCGAAGCAGTGCCCGCCATGCCGTAATAACTGTCCGCCACTGTCACTTACACCAGAAAGGAAAGAAGCTTCCTAACCAAGGCACCATGCCGTCCACCAACCACTCGTACCACCAAAAAAGGGGAGCCAGCCAGATGGCACGAATCCTGGGGATGGCGGCCCGTCGATCGAGACCCTGCCAAGTTTTCCAGAATGGGGCAACTGGAGGGAATGTCGGGGCGTATGGAAGCTTCCCCTACTGCATGTCAGGAAAGATGTCCCATCCATGGTAGGTACCTCACCACACGTGCCTGCCAACTAGGGGAGATCCCGAGGCAGGCCAAACTAAAAAACCCAGCAAGAGTAAGCCAAAACAACAATGAGACCACTCACGCGGGTAACGAAAGAAGAGAGAAAGGCCACACAGGAGGACCCTTCCACCTCGGCTATCACCTCTCCCAGCCCGCTCTCACTTCTATTCACACCACACTCACTTCTCCTAGCATGGAGTCCATCAAGAGGGGCTCAACCAGGAGGATCTGTTCCTATGGATCGTCACTGACTTGACTATCGAAGCACCCCCACCGGAATCCCTGGCCCGGGTCTCTAACGTTGTTTCCTTGCAAGTCCCGAAGAACGAAGAGCTCCTGGGAAGATGGTTGGCTGTCCGACACCCCCAACAGCTATGGGCCATGGCGATCTTGGCGGCAACAGATTGGAGTGCCAAGAAGGGGCACCAAAAGGCTAACTGTCAGAAGGACCCTTTTTGCTCCGAAGGGCTGGTCCCTTTGCAAGTAGTTCGATGGAAGGATGGTGATGACATGCACGAGAGAGGTTTCCACTAGCCGTGCGAGAGACTCTCCCTTCCGGGGGAACCCGCACGACCCAGAGATGGAACTGTCACTCCAGCTCAACCGCCTCCGCTGAAATCTCAGCTGGCTGCACTCACCCAGTAGATGCAGATCCTCGCCATGGCAGTTCTCCAGCTTCAACACTAGCACCGATCCTTGGCTACTCACCAGCAGCCAGGGACTCCCATGGCCCATGCTGCAGCCCTCCGCGATAGCCTGTGTTCCTTCCACGGAAGGCCTTCGCAGTCGTAGGCCATTACTGACAATAGGGGTAGCCACCAAACTCCTGCGAAAAGGCAACGAGTCGGGTCTGCCGACATGGAGAGCCACTCGCCAAACCTCGAGCGGAGAGTATCTAAACCTCACCAAGGTAGAAAGAGCAAGACCCCCCGTCAGGAACACCATGCACCCATGTCGCGTTCTCCGTCTCCTTCGGTGGAGGGGTCCATTGATGAAGCCGTCAAGCGCATGGCAAAGAAGTGCCTGGAGGAGCATGACCGCAAGCTGGCAGAATTATCCTGCCAGTTTTCCAATTTATCGGGCTCCACTAGCGAGCAAGCGGGCTATGATGCCCGTCTCCCATTCTTCCAAGAGATCCAAAGGGAGCCGATCCCGTGTCGGTTCCATATGCCATAAGTGGATCCTTACTATGGGACCACCGACCCCCTGGACCACCTAAAAAGTTACCGGGCCCTCATGAGGGTCCAGGGGGCCACCAATGCCCTCCTCTACATCGCCTTTCCTACTACTCTCCGGAAGGCAGCCCGGGTGTGGTTCACCTGCCTAGAGCCAGAGAGCACCAACTCCTTCATCCAGCTAGGGCAGAGGTTCGTGGCCCACTTCGATGCCTGTCGGAAGATGCCACGAGAGGCAGACAACCTCTTCTCCATTAGGCAGTATGACCGCGAGCCACTGCGGGACTACATGGCCCGTTTCAAGGCTGCCGCATTGGAGATCTACAATCTTGAGGAGCCGGTTGCGATGCTGGCTTTGAAGCGAGGACTCAGGACCTCCTGCATGACCTACTCGCTCGACAAGAGGCCCCCGAAGACCTACTCCAAGCTCCTCCTTCGAGCTCAGAAGTACATCTGTACTGAGGAGGTGGATCGTACGATGCGGGAGCTTGACAGGAGGCCGTTGAAGAAGCCGACCCCCGTCGAAGCATTCGGGATGCGAAAACAAGGACCGCCTGCTTTGAGCTCCTGGCAAGGATCGAGGCCGAGAGGCTCTCCCATCCCTGAAGAGAAATTAAAGGCGAGAACTATTTGAGGCGCCCCCCTCCTCACCCCGAGGATGAAGATCCTCATGGAGATTAAAGGCGAGAACTATTTGAGGCGCCCGCCTCTGATGAAGCCATCTACTGGCCATGATAAAATGAAGTACTGCCGCTTCCACCACGACCATGGCCATGACACCGAGGAATGCCACAATCTCAAGTGGAAAATCAAAGAGCTCATCAAGAGGGGCTGCCTCGGAAGGTTCATGGGAGGCAGACCTCAAGCAGAGCCCCAGGCGCTTGTCACTCTCCTGCCAGTTCTGGCAGTCAATAACTGCCCTATCGAGAAGCCGGTAAGGATGATATGCTGGGGAGTCGAGCGCGCACCCAAGAAGGCCCATGGGGTAGGGCATTCTGAAAATGTACTCCCCTTTATGAGGGAGGGGGAAGACGGGGAAAAAAATATAAATAATGATGCCATGGTCGTCGAGATGATGATCGCAAAGCATCTTGTAAAACGTATCATGGTTGATAGTGAAAGCTCCATAGATGTGATTTTCTATAATGCTTTCTCCAGGATGAATCTTTTTCCTACTCAACTCAGACCTGTGCATACTTCCCTTGTTGGTTTCACAGGTGACTCTGTAAGGGTGGAGGGAGAAATCACTCTCCTAGTCACTACCAGGACCCCACCTCGACAGAGCACTTTCATGGTGACTTTTATGGTTGTTAGACTTCCTTCAACCTACAACATGATCATGGGCCGACCCAGGCTCAACCTGCTCAACGTCGTCGTCTCCACCAAGAAACTGCTTGTACAGTTTCCAAATCCTTATGGCATCGGGGAGATGAAGGGAACGTCCCAACCGATGCAGCATTATTTCCAAACCCTCCCAGGGGCCAAGGCTTTCGAGGGTGACCCTAGGGCAGACGACCTCGACCAAAGGGCATAAGACCCCAGGGGTGGCCCGGTCGAATGCCTGCTATCTTATTCACTCGGAGCTGACCAGACGAAGCCAGTGCAAATTGGGGCCTAGTTACCAGACTAGGAGAGGGCCCACCTGTTGAAGTTCCTGCAGGCAAACATAGATGTGTTTGCCTGGATGGTGGCAGACATGTCGGGTATTCCCCCTGACATCATCACTCACAAGTTAAGCCTTGATCCAAAGCACCGGCCAGTTTGGCAGAAGAAGAGAAGTTTCATCTTGGAGAGGTAGGTGGCCATCAATGAGGAGGTAGACAAGCTCCTCGCCACCGGTTTCGTTTGCGAGGTGCAGTATCCAAGCTGGCTGGCGAACATGGTGATGGTGAAGTGATGCGGGATGACTTTAAGATTGCTAATCATATAGAAAAAATAGTAAACTAATTTTTTATGATTTTTATAATTTAGATTTATAGGCTAAATTTCCAAATAAAAGTAAGAACTAGCAAGAAGAATAGTAATGCATAGAATCATCGTATCACAGGTAAACTCATGCAAAATAATAAATTCCAGGACCCGAGAATTGAGAAACTCCCAGATTAGGATAGCTAATCTTCATCAAATCAGAAATTTAAAAAAGGAAACGATGTTACCAATCAGTGATTTGAAGAACTTTCGATGAAGAGATCACACAGCACTCTAATTGGAGTATGGATGATGAAGTTCGGTTCTCTTGATTAGATGGCTGATTTTGATGGTTCCGGATGTAAGGAAAGCCTCCTTTAGGGAGGTGAAACACCTCGAGGATCCTGCAAAATGTCAAGGGTCAATCAAAATAGTAAGTAAGAAAAGGAAAGGAAACTAGGTTTAGAAGGAATCAGGTTTGGGATTAGAAGTTGGGCTGTTTGAAGCTTGTTGAAGATCTCCTTGCTTGGCAGCCTAGGGCACTCTTTCTTGGACGTGTGAAGGCTTGGATGGTAGTGAGTTAGGGTGTGGAAGGATGCTAGAGCAGCAAGGAGTTTGTCCAAGCACAAAAACAACAACCAAAGAATCCAAACAAAACACCAACACAAGGCAATAACTCAAAATTTCAACAAGGTTTATTCATAAGAGAAATATGCTTACAAGAGGGGGAGGGGTGGGGTATTTATAGAGTTTCCATGCCCTCACTAACCATGGTTACACTTGGGTTACAAGTCCTCTTCCAAATTGGAATACAAGTCCTTTCCTAGCTAGGTTAGAATTACAAAGTTTAAAAGGATTAGAAATCCTAACTAGGTTAGGAATAAACTTGGTCTTCTCCTTCTTCTCTTCAACTTGGACTTGGTCAAACCTCTTTAGACGTAGTCAACACTTCAAGGATGCCTAGGGGGTGTGTTGGGCCTTTAGGAGCTGCAAGGGGCCGGTTCAAAGGGGCTTGGGTGCATGGGTTTGGGCCTCTAGAAGCTGGGGTGGCCTGGTAACCTGGTAGCAGGAATATTTCCTGAAATCTTGCTTCTTAAGGGCTTGGACTTGTCACCTGGGCTTGATTTCTTTGGGCTGGGATGCAGGTTGACCTCTAGAATCATGGATGCCTTGGTTTAGGAATATGCTCTAACATCTGAAAGGGAATCTGGGCATCTGGAGGGTATCTGGAAGGAATCAGGGTTTCTGGAAGCATCTTGGATCCTGGGTTGTCACATAAAATCTAATGGGCTGATGTAGTGGCCTCTGACTCCTAGATATGGCCTAGTGGAACTCCAAAATAGGGTGACCTCCTCTCTTGTATAAAATCGGGCTCATACTGGACTCATAATTGATGTACAGGACTCAAAATACTGACTAGGTTGAGGGTTGAGACAAATCTGCTAACCTCAACTTATTACAGGACTCAATCTTAATTGATTACAAAACTTTTAAAACTTTGACACATGACTAATTAAACCATATGAGATCCAGGGATCTGTATCTGATCCTGGTGTCCCCACCAATTCTCCCGGGGTGGGAAGAACTCGACCCCATCGAGTATGGGTCAATTTGGCTCAAGGAGGGTCTGGGTTGAGGGGCTGCAGATCCACACCAACATTCCACAGGTCCTCAGATTCTGGCTGACCTTGCCATCGGACCAAATATCGCTGACAGTCTCTATCTTGGGTACCGATAGCTTGATCATCCAAAGCTCTCTCAATCGTTTCCTCACCATAAGGCCAAATTATTTATGGTCGCTCTGGGATGGGTTCTCTCTCAAAGAACGGGAGTGGCTCAAGGGGCTCGCTGGGTATCACTGCTGGCTCCCTAGACTTTATAAAGTCTGAGATGATGAAAGTGGAGCTAATACCTAAATCAAGTGATATCTCAGGAACATAGGCATTGGGTCCATTACTATTCATTATTTTGGATGGGCCAGCTTCGCGAGCAGAGAATTCTTTGACAGTCACATATTCCTCTACATAAAAATCTTTATCTTTCTTTTGGGAATTAGCCAAGTTATTATTTAGTTCATTAATTATGTTAAGCTCTTGACTAATTTTATGATGCATATGCTGTACAAAGGCTAGTATAGGTGCAGGCATACAGATTGAGTCTATGGACTAACATTCAGTGGTTGTTTCATTACATACACCTATTTCTTTTGGTTGTTCTTTAGGGATTTGATCCTAGGCTTCCTCTATGAACAACTCTTGTAAATTATTAGTTTCACCCATAAAGTTTGATCCTGGCTTAATTACTTCTTCAATTATTAAAGTAGGTTCAGGATCAATTCTTATGAATTTCTTAGTGGGTTCAGAAGGGTCTATCTCTAATTCTTTAGCCTTAATCAGATTAACTCCTTGTTTTGCTCTAAGGCTACTAGAACTTCTTGAACTCCTAGGCTAAGTGGGGTAAATCACAAATCTTTTCCCATGGTGATAAAAGGTACAGGTATTGGTTTGACTAGATAGGGCAGCTTCATGATCATATAGCCATGGTCGACCTAGAATGACACTACTAACCTTCATGGGAAGGGCATCACACCAAATCTTTTCTTCATATGATTGCAATTTAATTAAGATTTGGTACCTAGACTTGATTGGCATAGAGGTGGAATCTACCCATGATACTTTATAGGGGTCAGGATGTGGAACTAGGGTCAAGTCTAAAGATTTAGCTGTCTCAATAGTAATGGCATTGACACAACTACCACTATCAATTATAATCTTACATACTTTATTCTCATACTTAACAAAAGTCTGTAGGATGATAGTCCTACGCCAATCTTTTTCAGGTTGTGTTTGGGTTAAAATACATCTAACCACCCCTACTTGATCAAATTCCTCCTCATCTCCTTCATATTCCTCTATCAAGTCTGGTTCAGCCTCAAACTTCTTCTTCTACATCCTCATTATTGGGTTCAGGCTCTTATTCCTTTAGCTCCCCTATGTGTAATGACCTGGTGAGACACTGGCTAGCATAATGACCTACCTTATTACACCTAAAACAAGCATTGGGGCTGGGGCTTGGAGCTTTCTGAAACATGGGCGCCTTACCCTTATCGATTCTAGCATGTGCAGAATTACTAGAACTAGATGGACTCGGACTCGAGTTAGGTCAAGATGGGTTAGGGTTGGGTCGATTTGGGTTGGAATTGAATCGGATTGGATTAGGGTTGGGTCGGACTGGGTTAGGGTTTGGCCTAACTGGATTGGATTAGGGTTGGGTCGGACTGGGTTCAGCATTAGAGTATTGGGTTTTCTCTATAGTACCTAATCGATTCTCTACTTGGTTTAGTCTAGTGGTTAATTGGTCGATCCTAGTGGTTGCCTGGTCAAATTGTTGGTCTACTTGGTTGAACCTATAGTTTATTTGGGTTATCTGATCATTGGTTTGGTCAAGATAGTATTAATTTAGGTATTGGATTAGTTTAGTTGGGTAAACTGGTTTTGAGATTGGATGTTAGCTTGGTTCATTTGGGTAGTTAACTGGGCAAGTTGGTTCATGATGGCTTCAAAATTGGGATCCATGGCTGAGTTGGTTTGAGGTTTAGTCTTATGGTATTGGGTTCCTAATCTAGTGGTCATACACCCAATCAAGCAATCAGAATGGAATGGTGCAGCCAAGCATGCAAAATAGGTTAGCTTATTCTAGGGTTTCCTAGACCTAGAGCCAAAACTGGGTGGGTCAGCTCAACTTACACTTAACCCAGTACCTAATCCTTCCTCTAGCCAGGTAGAGGGTGGGAGTGTGGGAGGCCCCCCTTGCTTTTGCAGGGACCCAATTAAAAACTACAACACCACTTAGGTCATTTGACTCTGGACCATTAGCCTTAGACACCAGATTTCAGTAATAGCCACGGGATTAAATGTACTAGTTGGCCCACATAGCTCCGGCCCGACCTGTTGATGTCACCTAGCCCTCTAGGGCAATTTAAGTCTAATTAATTTTAATTAGGCTTGGGTGAAAATGTTGGGTGGTTGTTTTGGGCTCAGGACAGGTTATGACCTCCTGCCCTGATGTTATATTGATTGCCCTTAAGATTAGATTAAAAGATGATGAACATTCAATGGTCCTGATGCAATCTAAAATAATCAGAAAATAAAATAATTTTTAATTAGTTTATGAGATGTCAAGTTAGGTTTAGGTTAACTGGGGTTATCAAACAAAGTTTGGCTTGGGATTGGGGTGTGTGGAAGTTGATTAGGTTAGGTTGAGTCAAGATGCAGAATTTAGCAAAAATCAGAAAAATTAGGGTTCAGATGATGCGAAGTTGACACTGATCTTGATGCATAAAAAAGTCAAAAACAATATGGAACATAGGATGGATGGTGATAATGAAACCTACCAAATTTCATGTAGAAAAAAAATCATATGATGATGCAAACCTAGGGTTTGTTTGGACTGCTACAGAAATTATCAGGATTCTGTTACGGTTTCTAATTTGCTAAATTTTTATAATTTAAGTTTTCTATAAAATTAATTAAAAAAATTATAAAATATAGGACTCAATAGAGAACAATTCATGCAAAACTCAGAGAAAAATAAAATTTTTAGATGGTCAAAAATAGATGCAAAACTAATACCTAATGTAGTGGACAGAATGCTGAAATTAGGGTTTGTGATTGCAATGCAGATAAAAACTATCCTCAACCTGCTCTAATACCAAACTGATGTGGGATGACTCTAAGATTTCTAATCATATAGGAAAAATAGTAAACTAATTTTTTATGATTTTTATAATTTAGATTTATATGCTAAATTTCCAAATAAAAGTAAGAACTAGCAAGAAGAATAGTAATGCATAGAATCATCGTATCACAGGCAAACTCATGCAAAATAATAAATTCCAGGACCTGAGAATTGAGAAACTCCTGTATTATGATAGCTAATCTTCATCAAATCAAAAAGTTAAAGAAGGAAAAGATGTTACCAATCAGTGATTTGAAGAACTTTTAATGAAGAGATCACACAGCACTCTAATTGGAGAATGGATGATGAAGTTCGGTTCCCTTGATTAGATGGCTGATTTGGATGGTTCCGGATGTAAGAAAAGCCTCCTCTGGGGAGGTGAAATACCTTGGGGATCCTACAAAATGTCAAGGGTCAATCAAAACAGCAAGTAAGAAAAAAAAGGAAACTAGGTTTAGAAGGAATCAGGTTAGGGATTAGAAGCTGGGCTGTTTGAAGCTTATTGAAGATCTCCTTGCTTGGCAGCCTAGGGCACTCTTTCTTGGATGTGTGAAGGCTTGGATGGTAGTGAGTTAGGGCGTGGAAGGATGCTAGGACAGCAAGGAGTTTGTCCAAGCACAAAAACACTAACCAAAGAACCCAAACAAAACAGCAACACAAGACAATAACTCAAAATTTCAGCAAGGTTTATTCATAAAAGAAAGATGCTTACAAGAGGGGGAGGGGTGGGGTATTTATAGAGTTCCCATGCCCTCACTAACCATGGTTACACTTGGATTACAAGTCCTCTTCCAAATTGGAATACAAGTCCTTTCCTAGCTAGGTTAGAATTAAAAAGTTTAAAAGGATTAGAAATCCCAACTATGTTAGGAATAAACTTGGTCTTCTCCTTCTTCTCTTCAACTTGGACTTGGTAAAACCTCTTTGGACATGGTCAACACTTCAAGGATGCCTAGGGGGGTGTGTTGGGCCTTTAGGAGCAGCAAGGGGCTGGCCCAAAGGGGCTTGGGTGCATGGATTTAGGCCTCTAGAAGCTAGGGTGGCCTGGTAGCCTGATAGCAGGAATATTCCCTGAAATCTTGCTTCTTAAGGGCTTGGGCTTGGCACCTGGGCTTGATTTCTTTGGACTGGGATGTAGGTGGACCTCTGGAATCATGGATGCCTTGGTTTAGGAATATTCTTTGACATCTGGAAGGGAATCTGAGTATCTGGAGGGCATCTAGAAGGAATCAGAATTTCTGGAAGCATCTTGGATCTTGGGTTGTCACACAAAACCCAATGGGCTGATGTAGTGGCCTCTGACTCCTTGATATGGCCTGGCAGAACTCCAAAATAGGGTGTCCTCTCCTGTATAAAATCAGGCTCATACTGGACTCATAATTGATGTACAGGACTCAAAATACTGACTAGGTTGAGGGTTGAGACAAATCAACTAACCTCAACTTATTACATGCCTCAATCTTAATTGATTACAAAACTTTCAAAACTTTGACACATGACTAATTAAACCATATGGGATCCAAGGATCTGTGTCTGATCCTGGTGTCCCCACCATGAAGAAGAGCAATGGTAAATGGAGGATCTGTGTAGACTACACCGACCTCAATAAGGCGTGCCTGAAGGACAGCTTCCCCTTGCCGAAGATCAACCAATTGGTGGATGCCACCTCGGGGCACCGCCTGCTTTCATTCATGGATGTGTTCTCCGGGTACAACCAGATATGGATGCACCTGGAGGATGAGGAACACATTGCCTTTGTCACCGACCAAGGGATGTACTGTTATAGAATGATGCCCTTCGGTCTAAAGAATGCTGGGGCCATGTACCAGCATCTGGTCAACAAGGTCTTCAAAGACCAAATTGGCCGAAACATGCAGGTGTACATGGACGTGCTGGTCATGAGAAAGCCGAGCTCGAGCCATGTCGTCGACCTCGTCGAAGCTTTCCACAACCTCCGGAAGCACTAGATGAAACTCAACCCAGCGAAATGCATCTTTAGGTTGGCGGCTGGGAAGTTCCTCGGCTTCATGGTCACCTAGAGAGGCATTGAAGTTAATCCAGAGAAAGCCCAGGTAATCATCGACATGGAGCACCCGACATCCAAGAAGCAGGTCCAGTGCCTGATGGGGTGGATTGCAGCCCTAAGCCAGTTCATCTCCAGATCGGCCGATCGCTGCCTATCCTTCTTTAAGGCACTGTGCAAGATGCATGACATCACCTGGACAGAGGAGTGAAAGATAGCCTTTGAAGAACTGGAGTTCCAGGCCTCTCCTCCTCTGCTCTCCAGATCGAAAGAAGGGGAGGAACTCCTACTCTATCTGGCGATCACACCTGGAGTCGTCAGGTCGGTTCTCGTCCGTGCAGATGAGGACGGATCCCAAAAGCTGATGTATTATACCAGCAAAATCCTTCATGACGTGGAGATCAGGTATACTCACTCCGAGAAACTCATTTTTGTACTAATAATGTCTGCTAAATGTCTCAGGCCCTACTTCCAAGCGCACCCCATTGCGGTTGTGACTGATCAGCCCCAGAGGACCATACTGAGTGACCCCGAAACTTTCGGGAGGTTGGCCAAATGGTCCCTGACGCTGAGTGAGTTTGACATCATATATCGATCGAGATCATCACATAAGGCCCAAGTCCTAGCAGACTTCGTGGTCGAATGCATAGGACCCACCGAGGAGCTAGAGCACATAGCCCCGGAGCATCAAAATGAGCCCGGACCATGGGAGAACCCCTGGATCCTCCACGCGGATGGCGCCTCCAACTCCAGCAGGAGCGAAGCAAGCCTCATCCTCACCAACTGTGACAGGGTGGTGGCGGAATGTGCCCTCTGCTTCAAGTTTGCCGCAACAAATAACCAGGCGAAGTATGAAGCACTCCTCGTGGGCCTGAAGGTATCTCGCGAGCTGGGCTTATAGAGCGTGAAGGTTTTCATCGACTCCCAACTGGTTGTCGGACAAGTCTCTAGAGAATACAAGGCCAGAGATTCCCAGATGGTGAAATACCTGGAGAGGGTCTACTCGAGCATAGTAGGCTTCCATCACTTCCATATTTTCCACATCCCCTGTGGGGAGAATGCTCGTGCGGATGCACTATCAAGACTCGCGACCCTGCCGAGCTCGTCACTAGGGCACGCCCACATTGAGTACCTCGATAGTCCAAGCTACGAAAGCCCAGAGGAGGTGCAGGAAGTAACCCCCGAGCTAAGCTGGATGGACAGGTACGTCAGGTACATCTTGGACGGCACCTTACCAGAGGACCGCAGGGAAGCCGACCTCGTCAAGAAAAAGGCCTCCCATTTTGTTCTGATGGATGGTCAGCTCTACTGCCAATCTTACTCCTACCCACTCCTGAAGTGCCTCAAGCCCATAGAGGCACCTTCGTGCTCTAGGAGATACACGAAGGCCTTTGTGAGAATCATGTGAGGGGGAAGACTCTGGCATACAAAGCTCTTCGCCAGGGCTACTTCTGGGAGACCATGAGGGAGGACATGGCCAACTTCGTTAAGAAGTGTAACAAATGCCAGCACCATTTCCACATACAGTGCCAACCGGCAACGTCGATCTCCCAACATTCATCCCCCTGGCCCTTTACCCAGTGGGGGATGGACATCTTGGGACCATTTCCCACCGCACTGGGGCAACGAAAGTTCCTGCTAGTGGCAATCAGCTACTTTACAAAGTGGGTTGAAGCGGAGCTGCTAGCTTGAATCACAGAAGCCAATGTTCGCCAATTTTTTTGGAATTCAGTCATCTGTCACTTTGGACTCCCCAATTGCATCATCACCGACAACTGGTGGCAATTTGACAACTGGGAGTTCGAATGGTTCTATGCCGAGCACGGCATCCAACACAAGTTTACCTCGGTAACTCATCCCCAAATAAACGGAGAAGCCGAGGTGACTAACTGGACCATCCTTCAAGGACTTTGGACCAGGCTGGCCAAGCCAAGGGCAAATGGGTAGAGGAGCTTCCAAGCATCCTATGGGCCTACCACACAACTCCCAGGACGGCAATGGGCGAAACACCCTTTAACCTCATCTTCAATGCCGAAGCAGTCATCCTGATCGAGCTTAGCATGCCCATGCTGCGGGTGCAGCAGTATGACGAGACACAGAACTCTGTGCACCTCCTGCTCAATTTAGACCTCTTAGAAGAAATGAGGGACAAGGCTCGGCTCTGGATGGTGGCACATTGGTAACGAGTGGCCCAGTATTACAACACACGGGTGAAGCTGAAGATCTTTTAAGCCGACGACCTGGTGCTGCACCGAGCTAAAGCATCTCAACCTTGAGAGTACGGTAAACTCTCACTGAATTGGGAGGGTCCCTACAAGGTGGCTAAGGCCCTCTCGCATGGGGCCTACTACCTTGAGGACTCGAATAGTGCCAGATTCCCTCGAACATGGAATGCCAACAATTTGAGAAGATACTATCAATAGTGTAAGGTTTTCTTCCATTAATAATAAAGATTTTCCTTTGGGCAAACGGTTATCTGCCTTGCAGGAAGGTTCCAACAGTCTTCGAGCCTAGCTCCAAGACACCAACTCCTAAGCCCAGCTCTCAAGCATTCAAGCCCGGGGCCCAGCTCTCTAGCACCAAGTCTTCGAGATCAGCTTCAAGACACCAATTCCTGAGCCCAGCTCTCAAGCGACTAAGACCCAAGGCCCAGCTCTTCGACCGACAAGTCTTCGAGCCCAGCTCCAAGATACCAATTCCTGAGCCTAGCTCTCAGAAGACCAAGACCCAGGGCCCAGCTCTCCGACCAACAAGTCTTCGAGCCTAGCTCCAAGACACCAACTCCTGAGCCCAGCTCTTAGGCATTCAAGCTCAGGACCCAGCTCTCCAATACCAAGTCTTCGAGCCCAGCTCCAAGACACCAATTCCTGAGCCCAGCTCTCAGGCGACCAAGACCCGGGGCCCAGCTCTCCGAAAGACAAGTCTTCGAGCCTAGCTCCAAGACACCAACTCCTAAGCCTAGCTCTCAGGCATTCAAGCTTGGGGCCTAGCTCTCCGGCACCAAGTCTTCGAGCCTAGCTCTAATACACCAATTCCTGAGCCTAGCACTCAGGTGACCAATACCCGGGGCCTAGGTCTCTGGAAGATAAGTCTTCAAGCCTAGCTCCATGACACCAACTCTTGAGCCCAGCTCTCCGACACCAAGTCTTCGAGCCCAGCTTTAAGACACCAATTCCTGAGCCCAGCTCTCAGGTGACCAAGACCCGGGGCCCAGCTCTCCGGCCGAAATGTCTTCGAGCTCAGCTCCAAGACACCAACTCCTGAGTCCAGCTCTCAAGCCAACCCAGATCGGGGCCCAGCTCTCCGACCGACAAGTCTTCGAGCCCAGCTCCAAGACACCAATTCCTGAGCCCAGCCCTCAGGCGACCAAGACCCGGGGCCCAGCTCTCCAGAAGACAAGTCTTCGAGCCTAGCTCCAAGACACCAAGACTTGAGCCCAGCTCTCAGGCATTCAAACCTGGGGCCCAGCTCTCTGGCACCAAAGCCTCAAGCCTAGCTCCAAGGCATCCAAGACCTGAGCTCAGCTCTCAGGCATTCAAGCCCGGGGCCCAGCTCTCCAGCACCAAGCCTCGAGCCTAGCTCCAAGGCATCCAAGACCTGAGCCCATCCCTCAGGCATTCAAGCCTGGGGCCCAGCTCTCCAGCACCAAAGCCTCGAGCCTAGCTCCAAGGCATTCAAGACCTGAGCCCAGCTCTCATGCATTCAAGACCCGGGGCTTAGCTCTTTGGAAGACAAGTCTTCGAGCTCAGCTCTCTGGCATCAAAGACCTGAGCCTAGAAAAAGTAGAGCCCTCCTCTCTAATCTCCCTACACAAAGAAGAAAGAGAAAGAGAGAGAAGGAGAGAAGAAAGGGAGACACATTTGCACCACGAAAAAAAAAAAGAAAAAGGGGAGTTGGATAGATAAAAGTACTCTTCATTACTTCATAAAAAGTATTACACTATTCCTCGGGTCCCGACATGCCAGGCTACCCAGACTAACAAAAAGAAAAAATTACAAAGGGCCTAAGGGTCCTACTCTACTCAACCGGTGCCTTCCCCGGACGTCACCCGACCCGGATCTCTCCCACCTCAGCCTTCGCTGCTGGGGTGCATTCTTCAGCGATCGCTGCTGGAGGAACTTCCTCGGTTGCTACTGCCCTTGAAGCTGGTTCAACTGCCATCATCGCTGGAGCTGGTTCGGTCGCTGCCACCTATAGAGCCGGTTCAACTATCATCATCAGTGGGGCCGATTCAGTGCACGCCGACATAGCCGAGGTCGCCCATAGAGGAGGCCCGGTCGTAACGGTGCTTTCCTCCACCACGGCCTGTGCCGAAGGTGAAATCTTCATGCCTGGGAGTCGAAGCACGACCATCTGCTTGTCCGAGATGATGCCGTGCAACTGGGATCAGCAGTAAGCAAACCCCTTGAAAAAGGAGTCCGTCGTCGCTTCCTTGAAATCCACCAAGTACTCCGGGGAGGCCTTGAAATTGGTCACCGCATTGGCAATATCTTTCCTCGCGGCCTCCACCTGGCGGGATGCCTCAGACGACTTCTCCTCCATGCGTTCAGCCCAGCGGATCACCTCAGCCATCCCTCTCTCCGCTGCCTCGATCGAGCTGGCGGTGGCGGAAGCCTTCCCCTCCATCTCTGTGGCCCTTTGCTCAGCGACCGCGGCCTTCTTCTCAACAGAGATGGCCCATTCTCTCGCTGCCTCTGACTCGGCTCGAAGCTCCTTTAGCCGAATCCTCTTCGCATTAAGCTCCCCCTCGAGCTCCCTCTTGAGCCGCTCGTTACTGGCGACCTCGCCTGTGATGCTCTTAACCTTCATATTGTTGAGAATTATGTCCCAAAGCCAATCATCTAGTCTATAGATGGTTGTGCTATTTTATATTTGTATATGAATTTTTAATAATAAATAAAAGTTATTTATTTTTGGCTGTCCATCATTTTACATTTTCCTGTAATGAACTCTTGTATGATGGAGTCCTTAGAACTACTTTGTTTGATATAGAGTAAATATATCAAGTAGTTCTTAAACTGGTTTACAACCAAATGATATATTATTATAGGACGATGACGTATCAAGTATAGATTGTTGTATGTCACATTTGTTGGTTGTCCTCTTAACCAAGGAGTGTGGAGACACTGGTATGACATACAAGTGAAGTGTATGATATTTCACTGAACGTGACCATTTGCGGAGCTCCCTTCTGCCAAAGGGTTGCTCGCGAAGGGATATGGATATATGTGTCCCTCAAACCTAAGGTCACCATGATAGCTTGCAAGCAACTCACTGTACTTTGGTGCCGGACTACCTGGATTTTTAATCCAGTGATGGAAGGTTTCTGGGTGCAGTTAAGTACTTGTGGAGCGGTGGTGAATCAAAATGGAATTGACCTCTCCAAATAGTTTGGAGTGAATGACTCACTATGTCTCAATTCAGCAAAACCTTGACCAGGGTAGTTCTTGTGAGGAGTCACAGAACTTGTGAGGTTGAGACATGATCTGGATAAATCATATTAGGGTTGGTAGTCTAACCCTAGGTCATCCTGAGCATTATAAGGTCAAAGGAATGAATTATGCGGCAACCATATGCCAGAGGTTCTTGTGAGGTGCTCTGCATCTTCGACCTATCCGGATATCGGGTATCATTGCTAGATGAGGATTTTGACTGGTACCGAAAATATTCCAGTGCTACTGGTTTAGTATTCAAACCTATGGGGTCACACACCATAGAGGATTTCTATCTAATCTTTTGGGATAATCAATAATTGAGAATCGTTTACCATCATCTGAAGTCAATATGGTTGACTTTGTTCCAAGTGTCGACACTTGAAATTTTATAGGTGTCGACACTTGGTGAAGTGTCGACACTTGGCCATTTTCGAGTGTCGACACTTCCTATGATGAGCAAAAACCTGGGAGGTTTTCGTGAGAGCTTTTTGGGCATGTTTTGACATGGTTTGAATTTTGAATTCAAACCAGTTTTGGCTTCAAGGCTTTATGGTATGAATGTCATACTTACCTTAATGGGTTGGATCCATTTGGAATGGCCTTGATCCTCTCCCCCATTCTCTCCCTCCATCTCTCCTCCTTCCTTCTTCTCCTTCTCATGGCAGCTCCTATAAATAGAGGTCTTTATAGTGGCTGCTGGGGTTACAACAACAACACAACATAAAGAAAAGAGAGGAAGAAGAAGGGCTTTATGAGAGGTTTAGGGATTGGGTGTGAGCCACCTAGCGATCAAGCTAGGGATTGGGAAAGAGGTTTGGGAAGGGGTTCCTGCTCTCATTCCAGTCTTCTTGGAAGAAGAAGTTTAGCCAACGAATCTCAAAGAGCTAGCACTCTGAGGGAGTTGATCAGAGTCGAGCCCAAGTGTGGACATCCTGTAAAGGCTAGACATGATTGTGGCTCAAGCACCCTCCTTCTCACTGCCCTTTACTGCTTCTCTCCTGCACTCTCAGAGGTATAGAGGTATGACCTTTATATTTATGTTCTTCTGTAGTTTTTGATGTTATATGCATGCTACATTATTATGCTAGGTCCTGTTGTGGGCAGATCGGTAGATCGTTTAGATCTATCTACCGAGCCTTCCGCTGTGCATAATTTAAAATAGTTTTAAAATGCATATTCTCTGCCCTGTTTTTCTTGCATATTGTATGCTAGGTGTAGGTGTTTTCACCTTCATTGGTATCAGAGCCAGATTCATTTTGTAGTATAATGATGCTAGCATGCTGATAACTTCTCCTTTCTTCTTGAGTACTTGGATTGAGTACTTCACCAGGTCGTCCAGTCATAGGAGAGAACTAGGGCTGCAAGACCCTCTCTTTCCATTCAATGAGGTCTCTTATGGCGTGTAGGGGTGCCACTGTGATTGACTCATAAAAAAGAAAAAAAGAAGAAAATAATTTGTAGGTTAAAAATATTTTAATCTAATGACATAATCATAAAATGACTTTAGATAAGATCTAAAAGTTATTTTTGATCAGTTTTTGTTTGTATGTTTGGAGAAATATCGGATTTGAAATCACTGTTTTTCGTTATCTCAGGCTGCGAGTTGACACTTAGCCTTTGAAGTGTCGGCTCATGGAAAAATTTCTTGAGATCTGTTTTTTATTTTTGTTCTAAGATAGGCTGGAGTGTCGACACTTATCCCTGAAGTGTCGACACTTGAGCTTGAAGTGTTGACCCTTAAAGTGTCGACACTTGAGGCATGCCAGAAAACATGTTGTTCTTTTTCTGTTCCTTGTCTCAGGCCTTGTGTCGACACTTGATCTAGAAGTATCGACACTTGGCCACAGAAAATGTTGAAAATAATGAATTTAAATTTTTAATTTATTGTAAAATTATTTTACATGATAAATTAAAATTATTTTAATTTATTTAAGGTCATTGAACTTAATTTTGAATTAAGATTGACTAAGTACTCTAGAAATATGATTCAAAGACCTTAAGTCATTTCAACAAGCCTTAAGGGTCATGGGTTAGCTTCTATTAGATCCTTGATTGGGTTAGACCTAAGTTTAGATTCATTGGACAAGTTAAAGAACTAATCTAATCAAAAGTTGAGATAGGATTTCTTCTCTAAATTTATTTAATAGTTAGATTGATTAGTCCATAATCTAAATGGATCTAATTTGTGGCTCAGTGAAAAGCCTGAGTCTTTAGGCTAGTCTAATCGAGTATGATGAACCGATTGGTGTCGAGGTAAGTTTGGCATTGTGATCATGTTTTTTTGGGGCTACCTCTTACCTGGCTAACTCTATTGGTGTCTAGGCAAAATGGTTAATGGCGAAACCCAACCCATGATCTCACTTACCTGGCCAATGTGGTCAATCAAGATTGATTAGATAGCTCATTGACTCGTGTTAACCCTTGTCACCCAAGGTTAATGAGTCTTGACTGATTTTAAGTGTCCATGGATCATTAGTTATGTGTAACCCTTCTTGATTGCGAATGTGGTCTGTGGAAGGTTAATCCATGTCTTTTCATCTCTTCATCTATCATATTAATTAAAACCCTCTAAATTATTAGGTCCTTAAAAGGACAAAGTTATAGAGATAACCAAGTCCTAGCCTCCCATTAAGTGGGATAGTAATGTGTCCATTAGTTTGGTGTTCATTGGCAGATCCAAAGATCGGGTGATCATTGGGCTATTGGAATTGCTGTTCCTAATATGATGGCTCAGTGCGACTCTCTTAACGGTGGTCAAGTGAACCGGCCAAAGTCGGGCTTGACCATTCGTTAGTTAGAAGTATTTAATTTTGTCATGTTAATGGTTAGACCTAATCAGGACCTTCAATAGGAGGCTCAAAGGCCGATTGAAGTGCTTCTTGGGGCAAAACTCAATTGCTAGAGGTTACTTGGAGAAGTAATTGGTTAAAGAACCTACCTTTAGACATACATGGGTGGGCCAACCAAAGTCGGGCTCATGTGTTGTCTATTAGACTCTAGTACCTGCTAAGGAATTAAAGTAATTCCTCGGATTGGAGGTAGAGGCTACGAATCTGTGTAAAATAGTGGGAGGGACCTTCAGACTTAAGTCCATGTCTTTAGGTTAATAATTCATATACACTAATTGGTTTTGGTTTTCCTTTCAGATGTCTTCCAACCTATCACTCCGATCTCTTCTCAACAATAAGATGCTCAATGGACCCAACTTTGATAGCTAGTATCAAAGGCTCAGGATTGTCCTGGAGCACGAACGGATCCTATATGTGATAACGGATCCGGCACCTGAGATCCCTGCTGCCAATGCTCAGGGTTCAGTCAGAGATACTTATCAGAAGTGGCTCTCTGACAGGACTACTGTTCGATGCATTATATTAGCTGCGATGAATGATGAGTTCAGTCGCACGTTTGAGGAAGCCCAACCGGAAGAAATCCTTCAAAAATTGAAGGAGTCTTTCGAGACACCAGACAACGTTGAGAGGTACAGGGTCTCTTGTGCTATCTACAACACATGGATATGTGATGGGGCCTCAGTCACTGAATATGTATTGTACATGATCGAGATGATTGAGCGCCTGAGCAAGCTCGGCTGTCCCTTGCTGGTGCGGGCACCAGACTCAGAAGAAGACTTCAGAGTTCCATTTGGATCTCTGATTGACATTGCCCGAGAAATTAGGGTTTGTAATAAAGGTTGACCTGGTCAACCAGTTTATTTATTTTTATTTATTTCTTGAGTCACCATTTAAATTTTGTTGAGTCATGTTGACTCGGTGCAAGTCCCAATGTGGTTTCAATTTGGTCCAAAATGGTGCCACATTTCTCTTCCAATCAAATCAAGGTTCAAGCAAGTGGAGGCCACACTCCAAGCCACACGCCCAGCCACACTCCGAGCACACGCCAGAGTCCAGGAGGTGCCATAGAGGCATCCCAGTATCATGGTCCCCACATCCAAAGAAGAAAAAATCAAATTGGAGGCTAAATTAAAGGAGGCGCCCATACCTGCCTATTTTACCTAAGCAAAGAAGGAAGAAAACTTCTCTTGGAGAAGAAATCAAAGAAGGACATCCAATTGAAGTTCAAATCAAAATCAAAGAGCTTAACTTGGAGTGGAAGAAAAGAAGAAATGCCATAAGAAGAGGAGGACTCCAAATCCAAATCCAACTCCAAAGGAGGCGCCATAAAAATTCCAAAAAAAATTCCTTTATGGCCGTCCAATTTTTTTTGAAGTCTTGGTCGACCAAGAGAGGGGGGTTTTCTACCTAATCTAGAGGTTGGAAGAGTTTAGTCCCACATGGGAATTTGTACAAGCTAGGAGAAAATTTTAGGTCTATATAATAGACCTCTCTTTGTAACTTTGAAAAATCAATGAAGAAAATTATTTTTTTTGCTACTCTCTTGTGTTGAGTGACCTAGGTTTCTCTTCTTCTGCACTATTCTAAGTGTTGAGCTCCGTGAGGGGGTAATCCGGGTTCCATTGGAGCCTTGAGGAGGTGAGAGATCTCCATCTTTATCCAAAACCCTAGGTTAGCCACTTGAAATTCCAAAACCCTAGCCACCTTCATTATTTTCAATCCATCAAACCCTAGATCCATCCATCTCCCACGGCCTCTCTCTCTCTACAAGTCCAGGCCGTCCACTTTCATCCAGATCCAGTCCGGCTACTTCAGATCCAGAGCAAGTTCCAAGGAAAATCACATCAGCATCCAGGAGAATCCAGTTTTCAGCAATTTCGATCTTCAAGTTCATCAACCTGGTAAATCTTTTCCTTGACTCTCTGATTCCATCAATTGTTTTTCTTCTCTTCCAGATCTTGAGTTCAGGAGAAGCCAACCCGCCAAAGGACCAGTATTGGAGGATCCATTACGAAGATATCCGACTCCGAGGATCCAACAATCTGCTCGGGAGAGTTCTTCCACCAAAATCTGTGAAGATCATTGTCTGGTTAGATAAACCTTCCCTTCTCTTTATTTCTATTCTGTTGAAAGCTCGGAGTGAAACCCTAGGTCTGGGAGTTTCTCAACCCCCAGCGATCCGTTGCTTCTAAACTACTCTGATAATTTAGTTTCCTTAAAATTGTGCTTTCAATTATCATATTAGTATCTTTCAATGTTAGGTTAACTTTTCTTTGATTTGAAGCCAACTTCTACAAACCTATAAAACAACAAAAAAATTAGTTAATCTTAATTTACTTCCGCATCGCATCCCTTTATTTGTTCTGCATCATTTTTGGTATCAGAGCCCAGTCTAGGGTTTCTGATTTGCTTGCTTGCTTGTTTTGATTGTTCTCTTTTTATTTTGTCTGCTCGAAGTAGACTCCCCAGGACGTCCGGTCCTAGGAACTAAGCGAGGCGCAAGCCTCCTCCTCCCATTCCACGGGGTGTTCCTAGGGCGTGTAGGGGATCCATTGGGTTATAACTTCGTAGCAGGGATTATAAACGGGGAAGACAATCTAGTTGCAGCCCGTAATTGCCCTGTTGTCTGAATTATTTCTCCCAGCATAAAACTCCGAATTGCATGATTTTTGCTTCGTTGAAACCAGTATAATTGAACCTATTTTTCATAAGTCTTCTGTGATTTATTGGTTTCGGTAAAAATTCTGAGAATTAAAATACAGCAACTCTGTTTTTTGTGTTCTGCAATTCAATTCTTTTTGGAGTGATCATCTCATAATTTACTTAAGGGCAATTGAGCATCTAAGATAAGGGGAGGAGTTGATTACCTCTCCTTAGCCCAAAACCACCATCCAATCATTCGAACCTAGACCTAATTTAAAATCAGTTAGACCTAATTTGCTCTAGTGGGCTAGGGACACCAATTGGTCGGGTCTAGGCTAGTGTTGAGTCAGTTTGCCGAGTTATTCTGTGTGTGCTTAGCACTCAGTGTCTAGAATGGTGGTTTAGGGACTACGTCCCGAAGGGCTTGTGTGCTGGTCCGCCTACCTGGCCAATCACTGATTGGTGTCTAGGATTGGCAATCAAGGACCTAACACTCCCCTTACACCTGCCTGGCTGAGTCCTGAGTTACTACAGGCTAGCTTGCCACTCTGATTGGGCATCTAGTTTGGACTCTAGGTCTAGTGATCCAGTAGTCGATTTAGTCTAGTCTCATTTTGTGTGCTTGCTTGAATCGTCATGTCTACCAGAAACGGAGTGCCATATCAACCTGGTCAAACCCAACCTGATTTAGAGGCCATGATCAGAACTCTTACTGAAAGTATGGCTAAAATGAATCAGGATATGACAAACACTGTGGCCCAGTTTAGCGCACAAATTCATGAGGATCTTACCCAACTTAGGGACCGAGTCCAAGTACTTGAAGAACCTAGACATCGGAATTGGACTCCTGACCCCGATTTTAATGTGCCTCAGCCTCACCCACATCAGGAGCCTAGAAGGCCTTTATATAGAGATCCTGAACCTAATCATAGGAGGCCTGACCCAGAGCCTGAAGATAGAGATGATAGGTTCATCAGGAACATCAAATTAGATGCACCCACTTTTGATGGTAGTCTGAACCCTAAGGTGTATTCTGATTGGGAGGGTGAGATGGACCAATACTTTGAGTGGTACGCTATGTCTGAGGAGAGGAAATACAAGTTTGCCAAGATGAAATTAGTGCGTCAAGCTAGGTTATACTGGGGAAACATTGAGCTAACCACTAGGAGACGGAATGTTGAGCCCATAACCACTTGGCAGGGTATGAAAGAAAAACTGAGAGATAAATACCTACCCATTTCATACCAGCAAAACCTGTTAGACCAATGGCAAAACCTGAAACAAGGAAACCGATCTGTCTCAGACTACATAGCTACTTTTGATGAATACCTAATGAGATGTGATGTGAGTGAAGCCCACGAAGTCACTTTGTCTAGATTTAGGGCTGGACTGAGGGAAGATGTCAAGAGAGAACTATTTCTGAGAGAGGTTACTGATCTAGACCAAGCCTACCAGATTGCACTGAACACTGAGAAATTTCAGAAAGGACCTATACCTTCTAGGGTTAGTGCCCCAATCCCAAGGAATGGACCTAGCCAAGTTATCCCTAGTAAACCTTTTCAGGGTACTTCTACCCCTAGGCCCATGGACAAAGGTAAGGCACCTGACACCCAGAGAACCCCTAGTTCAAATATCACCTGTTTTAAGTGTCAGAAACCAGGTCACATTTCCAGTCAGTGTACTGCCATAGCCTGTTTCAAGTGTCATAAGGTAGGTCATGTTGCTAGCCAGTGCCCACGAAGACCCTTTACATAGAAGAGGGAGAGAATGATAATTCCGAGCCCAGTGAGGAATTTGAAGAAGAAGTTTATGAGGCCGGAATGAATTTGGTTGAGGAGTATGAAGGAGAGGAGGGACCCAATGAATCTGACCAATTAGGAGTTGTAAGATGCATCCTATCCCAGAATCTAGTTCAAGAGGATTGGCGTAGGACTAACATCCTACAGACTTTTCTTAAATTAGGGGATAAGGTATGTAAGATCATCATAGATAGTGGGAGCTGTGTAAATGCCATCTCTACTAGCACTGTCAAGATGTTAGGCTTAATCCCAGTTCCCCATCCCAACCCCTATAAGGTTTCTTGGGTAGATTCTACCTCCATACCCATCCAATCTAGATGTCAAGTCCAAATCCAAATGCAATCTTATCACGAAAAGATTTGGTGCGATGTTTTACCCATGGGGGTGAGCAGTATAATTCTCGGAAGACCTTGGTTGTATGATCATGATGCCACCCTCTTAGGAAAATCCAATACCTGTGTCTTTAGTTTCAATGGGAAGAAGATTACGATCCATTCTGTTCCCCCTAAGGACAAGGTAACTAAAGGAGCCGGTAAGGTTAAGGAGATGAAAACTGGAGTGAACCTAATCAGTGCTAAGGATCTAGAACAAGAAATTCATAGTGGTTCACCCATCTGGATGTTGACTGCTAAGGAACTTAGAACTTCGGAACCCTCAGAGCCTCCTCAAGAAGTTAAACCTGTGTTAAAAAAATTTGAGGATGTCTTTCTCGAGGATTTGCCAGACCACCTTCCACCTCTTAGGGATATCCAGCATGCCATAGATCTAATCCCAGGAGCGACTTTGCCCAACTTGCCCCATTATAGGATGAATCCATCTGAGCATGAAGAACTGCAAAAGCAGGTTGGAGAATTATTGAGGAAGGGGTTTATTAGAGAAAGTCTTAGCCCTTGTGCAGTCCCAGCCTTACTGACCCCAAAAAATGATGGCACATGGAGGATGTGTGTTGACAGTCGTGCCATCAATAAAATTACAATCAAATATAGGTTTCCCATCCCTAGACCAGATGACATGCTTGATATGATGGCTGGTGCAATGGTTTTTTCTAAGATTGATCTCAAAAGCGGCTATCATCAGGTTAGGATTAGACCCGGGGATGAATGGAAAACTGCTTTCAAAACTAAGGATGGTCTTTATGAATGGGTTGTTATGCCTTTTGGGTTGTCCAATGCCCCTAGTACTTTCATGAGAATTATGACCCAGGTACTTAGAGCTTTCATAGGAAAATTTGTGGTGGTCTATTTTGATGACATCCTGATCTATAGTAAGACCCCAACAGATCACCTAGACCACCTTAGAGCAGTCTGCCAAGTTTTGAGGAATGAGAGACTCTACGGTAATCTTAAGAAGTGTGAATTCATGACTAGTAGAGTTATCTTTCTTGGTTTTGTAGTAACCCCTGACGGCGTGGCGGCCGATCCTGAGAAGATTAAGTCCATAGTAGACTGGCCAGAGCCAACCAATGTGCATGAAGTTAGAAGTTTCCATGGCTTGGCTACCTTCTATAGGCGATTCATCAAGGGGTTTAGTACTTTAGCTGCTCCAATCACTGATTGTATTAGGAAGGGGGAATTTCATTGGACTAAGTCAGCCCATAAAGCCTTCCTAGATCTTAAGGATAGAATGACCCAGGCACCCATTCTGAGATTACCCGATTTTTCTAAAGTATTTGAGGTTGCCTGTGATGCTTCAGGTGTAGGAATAGGTGGAGTCCTAAGACAAGAGAATCATCCCATAGCATTCTTTAGTGAAAAACTTAATGATGCTAAGCTTAGGTATTCTACCTATGATAAGGAATTTTATGCGGTGGTGCAAGCTTTGCGTTACTGGAGACATTATTTGCTACCGCAGGAATTTGTACTATTTTCGGACCATGAGGCTCTTAGATTTCTGAACTCCCAAAAGAAGCTTAACCCTAGGCATGCTAAGTGGGTAGAATATATCCAGTCCTATACTTTTGTCCTGAAACATAAGGCTGGAGTTGAGAATAAGGTAGCTGATGCCCTTAGTCGCCGATCTCTGTTATTAACTTCTGTTAGAACTGAGGTCATAGGGTTTGAGCAAATCAAAGAGGAATATGAGTCTTGTCCGGATTTCACAACTGTGTATCAGGATCTAGTTCAAGGACCATCTAGTAATCACCAGGATTATACCCTTGTAGATGGTTTTTTGTTCTTCAAAAATAGGCTTTGCATCCCTAGAACTTCTCTTAGGGAATTTTTGATTTGGGAAATCCATGCTGGAGGTTTAGCCGGCCATTTTGGAAAAGACAAGACCATTCTAGCTATTGAAGACCACTTTTTCTGGCCTAGCTTGAAAAGGGATGTAGCTAATATTGTAGCTAGATGTCGAACCTGCGCTGTTGCCAAACAGCGAAAACAAAACACTGGCCTTTATACCCCACTCTGTCCCAGATCGTCCTTGGCAAGATGTGAGTATGGATTTTGTGTTAGGTTTACCTAAGACCCAGAGGAGACATGATTCTATCTGTGTCGTAGTCGACCGATTCTCTAAAATGGCCCACTTCTTGCCTTGTTCCCAAACCTTTGATGCGTCTAAGGTAGCCACGCTTTTCTTCAATGAGATAGTTAGACTCCATGGCCTACCTAAGACAATCATTTCAGATAGGGATGTCCGGTTCACCATTTACTTTTGGAAGACCCTTTGGCATAAGTTAGGGACAAAACTTAAGTTTTCAACTGCCTATCATCCCCAAACTGATGGCCAAACTGAAGTAGTGAACCGTAGCCTAGGAAATCTGCTGAGATGTCTTGTTGGTGAAAACACCAGAAATTGGGATTTATACCTACCAAGGGCAGAATTTGCGTACAATGACTCGGTCAATAGGTCTACGGGTAAGAGTCCATTTGAAATTGTACATGGGTACAAACCTCACACACCTCTTGACCTAGTCCCTTTACCTGTCCACACTCGAGTCTCCGAATCTGCTGAGAATTTTGCACAGCATGTAAAAGACTTGCATAAAGAAATTCATGCCAAAATAAATTTAAGTAATGAAACTTATAAGAAGTTGGCTGATACTCAAAGGCGAGTCAAATCTTTTGTTGAGGGAGACTATGTGATGATTAGGTTAAGGCCTGAACGGTTTCCTCCTGGAACCGTTAGAAAGTTACATGCTAGGGGAGCTGGACCATTTAGAGTGGTGAAGAGAGTAGGATACAATGCCTATGTGCTCGAGTTGCCTCCAGAACTAGGCACAACAAATTCATTGGACATAGACTCGGAAACATTTACGTGGTTAATCTTAATGATCTTGCCATGTCAAGTAGTTCCAGTTTACTTGCAATGAATGCTAAGACCAAGGAGTCTTGCTTATTATGGCATAGATGATTAGGACATGCTAGGATGCATACTATTGCCAAATTAGTTTTCAAAAACCTAGTTAGATGCATGCCTAAGTTTAAAGTAGACTTTGATCATGTTTGTGATGATTTCCAAATGGGTAAACAAACTAGGGGGAGACTTAAATCCAAAAATATGATTTCAACTTCTAGACCTCTAGAACTACTGCACATGGACTTATTTGGACCAACTAGGACCACAAGCTTAGGAGGTTGAAATATGCCCTTGTGATTGTAGATGATTTTTCTAGATTTACATGGGTTTTGTTTATTGTGCACAAAGATGAAACCTTCAAAGTATTTCAAAAATCTCATTAAAAGGTTTCAAATCAGAAAAATCTTTCAATAATTTCAATTAGGAGTGATCACGGTATTGAATTTGAAAATCAATTTTTCGATGATTACTGTACTGAAAATAGCATTGATCATAACTTCTCTGCTCCTAGAACACCACAACAAAATGGTGTTGTAGAGAGGAAAAATAGGACTTTGGAAGAGATGGCTAGAATGATGTTATGTGAAGGTAATCTTCCAAGATACTTTTGGACAGAAGCGGTGAACACTGCTTGTTATATTTTAAATCATGTTTTGATCTGTCCTATTTTGAAGAAAACCCCCTATGAGCTTTGGAATGAAAAGAAACCCAACATCGATTACTTTCATGTATTTGGATGTAAATGCTTTGTGCTTAATAATGGTAAGGATGATATGGAAAAATTTGATGCTAAATCTAATGAAGCAAATTTTCTTGGTTATTCACTACATAGCAAAGCATATAGAGTATTTAATAAAAGGACTCTTACTGTTGAAGAGTCAATGCATGTTATCTTTGATGAAACTAACCCTTCACCTTCTAAAAAAGAAGAGTGTATAGATAATGATGCAGGTACAACTTAAAAGGAGATGAAAGACATGAGTATTCAAGAAAGACCAATTGAAGAAGGAGAAGAAACGGTAAGTAAGGATCATACTGATTTACCAACAGAATGGAGGTACGCTACTTCCCATCCTAAAGAATTAATTATTGATGATCCTTTACAAGGTATTAGGACTAGGTCTGCACATAGAACTGCACATGACTACCTAGCTTTTGTATCTCAAATAGAGCCTCATACGTTAGAAGAAGTTGAAAATGATCCAAACTGGATGATGGATATGCATGATGAATTGAACCAGTTTGAAAGAAATAAGGTTTGGACATTAGTTGATAGACCTAAAGACCACCCAATTATAGGAACAAATTAGATGAACAAGGAAATGTCATTAGAAACAAAGCTAGATTAGTAGCTAAGAGATATAATCAAGAAGAAAGTATTGATTTTGATGAAACATATGCACCCATAGCAAGATTAGAAGCCATTAGATTACTTCTTACATTTGCTTGCTACATGAATTTTAAATTTTTTCAAATGGATGTAAAAAGTATATTTTTAAATGGTTTTATCTCTGAACAAGTTTTTGTAGAACAACCATCGAGTTTTGAAAATCATGCTTTTTCAAACCATGTGTTTAAACTTAATAAAGCTTTATATGGTTTGAAACAAGCCCCTAGAGCTTGGTATGATAGACTTAGCACCTTTTTGATTGAAAATAATTTTTCAAGAGGAAATATTGATAAAACCCTTTTCATCAAAAAGAAAAATAATGACATATTAGTTGTACAAATTTATGTTGATGATATTATATTTGGTGCAACTAATGAAAGTTTTTGTGAAGATTTTGCTAAGCTAATGCAGGAAGAATTTAAAATGAGCCTAATGGATGAACTTAATTACTTCCTCGGACTTTAAGTAAAGCAAACAAGGGAAGGAATCTTCATTAACCAAGACAAATACACCAAGGAAATAATTAAGAAGTTTGGTATGGAGACAAGCAAACAAATAAGCACACCCATGAGCCCATCTTGCAGATTGGACAAAGATGAGAATGGATCCAATATTGACCAAAATCTATATAGAGGTATGATCGGATCCTTATTATATTTAACTACAAGTAGACCAGATATGTTGTACAGTGTATATGTATGTTCTAGATTTCAATGTAATCCCAAAGAAACACATATGCTTGCTGTTAAAAGAATACTAAGATATTTGAAAGGTACAAGTAATCTTGGTCTTTGGTTTTCAAAAGAATCATCTTTGAATTTAATTGGATTTTCAGATGTTGATTATGCTGATTGTAGAGTTGATAGAAAAAACACTAGTGGTACTTGTCAATTTCTAGGGTTGAATTTAATTTCATGGCATTATAAGAAGCAAAACTTCGTTGCACTGTCCATGAGTGAGGTAGAATACGTTGCTGCTGGTAGTTGTTGCACTCAAGTGTTGTGGATTAAATAATAGCTAGAAGACTTCAATGTTACACAATGCAAAATACCAATCAAGTGTGATAACACAAGTGCTATAAATTTGACCAAAAATCTTATTTAGCATTTTAGGACTAAACATATAGAAAGTCGAGAATTCATTGGTTAAATAGTTCCATGTAATCTTTTCTTGAACTTAACTCTTTCTATTTTCACTTCAAACACCCTACTCCACTCAGAACCTTTACCAATCTCTTAAGAACCATTCCTAGATCCTTGATTTCCTAAATCCCACTGCAATGGCTTCATGAAGATCTGCAAGGAAGACTCTTCAAGTAGGTGAATCAAGCACCCGTCGTGAAGATGCAAGAGAAAAAAGAGAAAAGAGGAAAAGGTCTATCACTGAGCAACGGGAAGAAGAAACTCCTTCTCCTCCCGGACAGATTATATCAATGGCTAACTGGCCTGTCACTTATGGAAGAAGGATCGATTTTACCTTTCTAGAAGAAATGCTAATGAAGATCGGAAAATGGATAGAAAGCCAGGGTTGGAAGCACTTCTGTTCTTTGGACATCTTAACCTACCCCTCACTGGTACGGATTTTCTATGAAAACATAATTCTTAAGGAGTATCACTTGGAATCTACAGTTAAGGGAATGAAAATCATCGTGGATGAAGAGAAGTTGGGCAGTTTGCTTCAAATGACAATGGACGGTGCCACTAAGCTTACCCTACTGGACAAAGAACACACTCTAAAACTCATTTTGGAAAAGGAAGACATGAGCTCCGTTCAACATGTACAGGCCAACTTACTGTCGAAGGAAATGAGTCTTCTTCACAATATGGTCAGTAGGATTTTTCTTCCCAGAACAGGTCGCTTTGATTGGGTAAGTGAAAAAGACATGACTTTTATGGGATATCTAATTGAAGAAAAGCCTCTTAACCTTCCCTACATAATGATGATTCAAATGACTGAAGCAGCTAGAAAAGTTAAAGCCTGCCTACCCTACGGTATGGTTTTTACTCTACTATTTGAAGAAGCTGGAGTAGACTTAACCAATGAGATAGGCAAGCCTCTACATCACTTTGACACTTATTCCTTCAATTCACTGAAAAGAATGGGTTGCAAACTACAAGAAAGAATATGGATTAAGAAAGTGTCCAGTCAGTTTACTGCTACTTCTTCAGGAGATGATGAAGCTACTGCTATTGAAGAAAGATCTGAAGGTACAATAATTACTCCATCTAGCCTTAAGAAACTAATATTTCAGAAGATGGAAACTAATCAAACTCATTGATAGATCACATGAATTCTACAATTGATGAAATAAGAAATACAGGTAATATCAGCTTGCAGGAAATAAGATTTGAACAGAAGTTTCACAAGGAGCAAATGGCAAAAGAAATGAAGGACTTTAAAGAAGAAATCAGAAGTATCTTGCTGCAATCTCAGAAGGAAACAGTCACTGCTAAAAATACTCTTGTGCAGATCATCAAGGAGTCACTTGAGACTCCTACTCCTACTCCTTCATATGATCCTCCCTCAATCAAACCCAAACCTATTGAAATCAAGAAGAAGACAAAGACCAAAATGACTAAGACTTTTAGAGCCCTTGTTAGAACTAGATTTAGGGATTTAAGGTTTAAACCCCCGAAAACTAAGACCTCTAATAAGGTTATAGAGGTAGGCTCCTCTTCTTCTAGTGAAGAAGAAGAATAGGTTGTTTAGAACAGTTAGTCTTTTTGTTATTTTGATCACATCTTTGTACTTCTCACTTTTTAATGTATGAATGCTTTACTTTTTATCCTTTACTAAATGAATGTACTTCTTTCACACCTTGTATGACATATCTATCAATGAAATGAAAGATCTTTTATTATGATGAGTTATCCTTTCAATGCTTTAGTACAATTATGATGAATTTTTAATTATAATTTTCAATTTAAGAAAGTAAAATTATCTCGAACAAATATTAAATACTTTCTCAATCTATTTCAAAATCTGACCTTTATTTGAAATCACCTTTTTGATTGATTGACAAAAAAGGGGAGAAATGAAAAATGGAAGAATGGGAGAATAGTATCAATATTAATGATGGAACTATCATGAAAATCTTTGATATCTATATTGAGCTCTACCAATTATTCTTAAAGTGCTTAAAAAGAATGAAAAAGGGGGAGCACAAATGTGATAGTATTCGATTGGACTATTCAATTGGACCTAATTGCTTAATTACTTCAAAACCTAGAGAAAGGGGTAGATTATCTTGAATGGTTTTGCTCTGATTGCTATTGCTCTACAAATTAATCTTAATTATGTCAATATTTTTTCAAAACTCTGATACTCCATGTTTTGTGCTAACTATAAAGCATGAAAAGTTTAATACCTTGATGATATACAATGATATCATCTCTTAAGCTCTGATACTTATTTATAAATTTAGTTAGCTCCAATACATGTGAATATTTACTTTCAAATACTTTTATACATGTAAGTGTAAAGACTTTTTCATGCCCAGTGTTTTGTCATCATCAAAAAGGGAGAGATTGTTGACCCCATAAGTGATCTTGATGATAACCAAACATTGGAGCATGTGCATTTATTTCTAACAACTCTTTAAGTGTTTTACAAGTTTTTGTAGGATGGTTTATTTGTTCAAACTTCAATTCCTACATCTTTGTTTCTTGCTTGAGTTGTGTTGTAATTTGATTTTGTAAAGAAGAACCCAATGAAAAAGCTAAGAAAAAATCTATAAAAAGGGTTACTTCTGCTTGTGTGTGCCTTTAATTATTTTGAGTTGGTTTGCTTGAAAAAGTGTAAGAGTGTTGGTGAGAGTTTTCCTTGAGTTCAATTATAAAAATTCTGAAGAAGTTACTCGAGCAGACCTAGCATGCTGAAGAGCCGACTCCACTTCATGGCACGAAGCAAGGATTCTGGTAAGCAGCAATCCAAGCAGACTCGAAGGCAATCGAGTCGACTCTAGTGAATCCGAGTCGACTGGAATATGTTTGAGCCGACTCCTCTAGAGTCCAGTTTTTGAAGATTTCTGAGAATAGCCAGGCGAGCCGACCCGAACTAGAAAGAGCCAACTCTACTAGACCTAATATTGAATACCTGAGAAAGCGAGCCGACCAGAACTGCATCAAACCAACTCTTCTAGAGTGTTAATTTTAGAACCTAAGAAGAAGAGCTGACCCAAGCTGAAAAGAGTCGACTCCTCAAGTTCAAGTTTTTCAAAGATAGAAGTTCGAGCCGACCCGAGCTATTAAGAGCCGACTCGTCCAGAGTGAAGTTTTGCACCCTGAGACAAATAGTCGATTGCACTGAAGATTTTTGTGACTCGACCTATCGACTCGAAGGATTCGAGCTGACTCGAAGGAATCCAAGCCGACTCGAGTATCGCTTTTAGGTATCCAATGGCTAGTTCCAAAATTTCTTTTTAAATTCCAAAAAGTGCTCCAATGGTCACAAATCACTTTCCAATGGTCTACAATGGTTAGAACTGCCTTGGAGTGATGGAAGACCTTATATTTGAAGGATTTGAACTTCTTTAAAGTAATTATTAGAGAGTTCTTCAATGTTTTGAAAGCTCTATTGAATATTTTACCTACCAACAAGAAGAAGAGCACAAGAGCATTCAAGTCACCCTTTAAGTCTTCACTAACTCTTATCTGAAGCTTGAAGCAATTTGGAAAGAAGCCATTGAAACAATTAAAGCTCATTCAAGTGCATTCAAGTGGACTTCTATCAAGCTACACCGGTAACTATCTGACAAATTGAGTTTGTCATTTTTGTTGCATTTATTTCAATTCATTTTTGAATTGTTTGGGTTATCGGTAAGCCCGGTTGAAAAACCAAATAGATTCTTGGTGAGCCTTTGATAAAAACCAAGTGTTGGGTTATTGGTAATCCTGGTAAAACCAAGTTAGGTTCTTGGTGATCCTGTGAAAACCAAGTTAGATTCTTGGTAATCCTGTGAAACCCAAGTTGGGTTTCTTTGGTGAGCCTGTTTAAAACCAAAGGGTGCTGGGTTTTCTTTGGTGATCTCGTTAAAACCAAAGTGTAGAGATTTTGGATTGTGATCCTGAAAAATAATCCTACTGTATTCGGGTATGAATATAGTGGAAATCCTAAGTGGTATCTTGGGTAGTGGATGTAGGAGCTGGGTTGCTCCGAACCACTATAAATTTTGTGTGTTTGTGTTGTGCTTATTTGACTCTTTTTAGCTTCTACAATTTATTATCTTGCCACAGCACCTAACACCTTCTAAGAGATTTTTAATTGCACATTATCTTGCATAATTTTTTAAATTTTCAATTCACCCACCTCTTGGGTTGCCACCTGGGCAATAGTAAGCATTTAAACTATCCTAGTGCAAAAATTAGAAATTATAAAAAAAATATTTGAAACAAAAAAATAAAATTTTATTGTAAAAAAATAAAATTTTATTACTAAAAAACTCTAATTACAAAAATATTTAAGCCATTAATAATGCTTGGTGTTAAAAAAATAAATTTTTTTTAGAACCTGATAAAGGCTCTTTTTCTCTCAGCTCACTCTCCTTCTCATATGTTAGAAGGGTAGAAAAAGTGGAAAGTGTCTTTTTCATGGAGTATATAGGCCTTTTTATAGGTGTTAGGGGAGAAGGATTATTTATATTCTTTCGATATGAGACTAAAAAAATAAAGAAATTTACATTTTGGATGAATCCAACCATAATTCCCTTCCCAAATCGTTGATGAATCTCGTTGCAAATCTCCTTGAAATTTATTGATGAATCTGGCCCAAAATCTCCTTCAAATTTATTGGTGGACTACATGAAGGCTTCTTATGGACAAAGCTATTGGTCCATAGTGGATCGATAGCATGTAGACTTTTTTGGGCCACCTTCAAGATGGGTGTTGGTATCTAATTATTCACTATTTGGACTCTAATTTGTATCCTTTAGGCCTATAGATTGGGCTCTTTGCTATGGTGCACCTCTTTCCTATAAAATACAAGAAAAAGCATCAGTTCTAAAAAATAAAAATAATTTGATCTAGAAATTAATACTTTTATAGCTAGATTTATGCACTTATCACTAACCACTATTGAAAAAGTCATAACTGAATCATCATATTATGAATGATAATTCCAATATCGAGATAAACACCAAGTATATGTTGGACCCATTACCATTCACCTTAATGTGGACTTAGTTATCTACATAACTTTATCATTTTAAGGATCTAATAATTTAGGAGATCTGGATATAAGTTATAGAAACAAGAGAAGAGATGAGCCAATAATCAAAAATCCTTCCATTGACTTTACCAAGTCTTTGAAGAGGGTTTAAGACTAACTAGTCCATTGGCACCTAAATCAATCATATTGATTTAACCTAGATAGCATGGGTGAGCTTGAGTCACTTAGCGACCTTTTTCAGAATTGTTCAACCAAACTGGCTAGGTAAATAAGATTAATGGAAGGGTTTTGCCTCTTTCTTTTTTCTTAGACACCAACGTAGTTGGCTAGGGAAGAGAATAGCCCCAACTAAAGACTACAATCGAAACTTATCTTTGATACCAATTGGTTTATTAGTTTTATATTGATCAATTAAAAGACTTTGGCTTAACCACAGAGCCATAATAAGGTCCATTTAGAAAAACAAGGATATGGACTTGATCAAGCTATAATTACTAAATTTGATCTAGAGACATCTTAATCTAATTCAACTCTTGATTATATTTTAATTTCTCAATTTGGTCTATAACTCATTAGATTCTAATCCTAGATCTAACCTAGTTAATTGACCTGATCGGAGCTAACCCATAACCCCATAATTTATGAAATGGCTATAGATCTTTTATTATCAAATCTAGATCTTTAATCTGCATATTGTAATTCTAAATTAAGTATATGAACATGAAAATATTGAAATAATTTCAATTGTAAATCTATTTTATAAAATTTCATGCAAATAAATTTTCTATCCACAACCATGAATCAACTCACCTTGGACATGAGTCAACTCATTAAAGGAATAGAGACATGTTATTCTCAATCTACATGATTGAGTTGGCTCATCAGAAACTTGAGTTGATTCACTAGGGTCATGAGTCAACTCACTAGGGACATGAGTTGACTCAGCAAACTGATAGCAATAGGTATAGATTTCAGATCTTATTTTATCCTAAAACATATAACATAATGAATCATAAATCTATCTTAGATCTAATCTAAACTTATTTATGATTTTAGATCTCAATAACAATGATTAAAATATCTTTTTTAAAAAATTATTTTCATGTTTTTTTTATGAGATTGATTACAGTGACACCCCTACATATCATAAGAGAATCCCATCTAATAAGAAGAGAGGGACTTTAAACCCTGCTTCTTCTTTTGACTAAGCAGTCATGGTGATGCTCTCAATCCAAGCATTAAGCAAGAAAGGCCACATCATATATGCAATAAATTAAGATCTTAGATTTATATGAATATAAGATCATGCCAAAAGAACCTATGCTCTGATACAAATTGACAGAAACTAAAGGTGGTTTCATTCATATACTTTGAATCTTTCTTCAAAGTTTAATATAGGAAAAAGATTTAGGTTAATCATGTTAATCTAAAATACATTATATTTGATCTAAAAATACCTACAAAAGGATCTATGACATGATACAATGCATATGCAAAGATCGATCAAAGGAAACAATGTGCATAGATCATATCTATGAAATATAACAAATATTATAGATCATATTTATGACATCTATGAGTTCAAAACTTAACACCTGAGCATGGGTTAAAGAACTCCATAACTGATTTCCATGGATTTAAGGTCCTTCAAACCACACAAGTGTATGGCCTCTATAGGACATCAACACAAAGCCTTGAACTAATCAATCTTTTTAGAATGCTAGCTCCTTGCAAAGACCACTCAACAATGGATTAAAACTCCTTCAGATCACTAGGATAGTCTAGGAGATGAAGAAGGACCACAAGGAGGATATGAAGTAGTGTAGAATGAAAAAGTTATAGGACACTCATTTTTCTTTCTTTACAAAACCCTAGGTCAACCCCTAGAGTTCCCATGCCCAAGAGTAATTTCTTTTACCCAGAAACCCCACAAACCCTTTTCTTTTCTCGGTAAGAAGTCTCTCTTCTCTCTTTCCACATGCCCTCTAGCCATGTTCATAAAAAGTGGCATCTAAGGTGTTTAGGATAAAAGAATTGTGCCCTGAAAGCCAATCACAGTTATTGTATCAATGGCATTTTTGTATTCTCTCAAATCAAGATTTATATTAATAAAAGGCATTTATTGATTCATCATACTACAACATCTTATCAAGATTATGATAAATCCCATAGATTAGGGTAATAGAATTAGGATTATGATGGCGGTGAGACCTAAGTTCCTATAAACCCTAATATAAAATATTTCTAGTTATTGGATCATCGATTCAGTGATCGATGTTTCTAGAAAGACTAGCATATTTTATGTATGCTTGATGGAGAGGGTGGTTGGTCTCACAGCCATTTATGTAGGGACACTAATATAAGGATGTGGGTGCTCACTAGGATATGAGTTTACTAAACTAATCTATCTTAAGAACATCTTATGGAAGTCTTACTACTTGTTAAAAGATGGTTCTCATTGTGGGAGTTGTGCAAGTGATCCTTAGACCTGAGATCACCATGGTTCCATATGCACATAAAGTCATGTTTTGGTTCATACTCATTCTTGACAAAGAGAGTCATGTACGGGGTGTTCTCGGATGTGGTGGATGTGCACGAAGGATATGAGTGAATCAACAAGGAATCGATCACTTCTAATAAGAGGACTTATCCCATATAATTTCTTCGATTGTTGACTTAGGAAGTTTTTGATCAAAGTAGGATGAGATTAGAAAAGATTTTTAATCTTTCATTGATCAAGTCTTCATTAATGAATTAAGATTCAAAAGAAATGAGTCCTATGGATTTACAATTCTCCATACCCATTACTTATTCGAGATAAAGGGAGATCGAATGATTGAATTATACGGTAACTTTTCACTGAAAAATATTTTAATAATTTCTACCAAATTCTTCATCTTTCGGGTAGGCATGACATGTTGCTAGATTTTAATCATGTATTGTAGGTTTTCATGAATCAAATTGGATGGATTTATGGGTCAATTTGGAAATTGGTTCGAATTGGCTAACTTGGGTCAGCTCGATTTGATCTAATTGGGTCAATTAGTTTTGATTGGATCAAAATAGCTTGGACCTAAACCTACTATTGGCTAGATGTGGAGCCCAAAGGGTCACACACAATAGCAATTGATCAAGGAAGTCAATTAGATTTGGGTTAGGGTCATTGGATCCTAATAGGCTAGCTAATTTGCATACTAGCATATGCATGCTAGCCTAACTCCTAACCCAATTGGATTGGGTCAGTTTGCTTTCTATTCTAGCTAACTAATTTAAGTGGGACTTAGATTGGGTGAGTCCTAATTGGGATAGCATTTATCTATATTTATCTAGAATTAATTGAGCATTATCCTTGTATTATGGAAGGGTCCAAGTGGGACTGGACTCTTTTCACTATGTTTGTTATGCGCCAAGATTAAGGGGCGCAGAAGGACCAAGAGTCCTTATGCCACTTAACCACTTATTCCAGATAAATGCTAAGTCACTCTACCTTATCTCCATACCCATCTGGATTGGACTTGACCGGTCAAAAGATTGAATTGGCATGGAAGAATTATGGTGCACAAAATGAACGGACACATCCCTTCATGTGTGGCATGCAATCTTAAATCCAGAAGTCCTACTTGAAGGCTTTTGGTTCTCTGATACATCCATTGGAATCTAACATCCTTTAGCCAAGTTTTGACTAGTTACTTGCCACATAACAAGTGAAAAAATTGCTGGAAAATTGAAGAGATACATATATGTCTCTTAGCATAGTAATATGACATATCATGATAAGACCTTTCACCCAAGGGACTCCTTATACTTGAAGGGTCCTATCTGATTATTATAAAATCAAAACAAGGGCTGAGGAAAAGGTTTATCAGGCACCCCCTCACTCAGTATGAAAAGGCATTAGTATTCTAATGCCAAAAATATCAAAAACAATCCGAAAGAAATCCTTTCTATTTCTCTTCCATCTCTTAGGATAAGAAGTCTTCTTTAAGACAAGACTTGTCATTTTAAGACAAGAGCCTAAGAAGAGATATAGGATGGATAATCAAATTCTGTGAGAGGATTCAAAAAGATCTCTGAGTGCCCTACAAGAGGGTAGGGATTCTAGCAAAGGGAGAAAGGTCGCTAAAGGAAGAAAGGCTATCGGGAAGAGTCATAATCAAATAAGCAAGCTTTGTAGGAGTTCTTCCTTGGTCCGATTCCTATATGGATCACCTTTGGAGGGTGTACACTTGTATGCCTTATAAAAATTAAGGAGTATAATGCTTCAAGTATTCTCTATAACCCTAAATTATGATTTATTAGTTGTCATTGTCAAGAGGTCCTTGGGTTTAGGGTTTCGGCTGATTAGGGTTTCAATAATGAAAGTTTTGAAATCCAGTCTTCCACTATGTCAACCTGAAACCCAATAGTGGTATCAAAGCCATCTTGATTCATGTAATTAGTAGTCATTTTAGTATTACTTTCTTGCTTTGCTATGACCCTTGTATGATTAGTTCATATTTCATATGTGATATGTTATGCTGCTAGTAACTGCTTCGGATTGGTTTAGTCACCATGACCGTCCAGTCATAAGAGCTAAGTAGAGTTTAAAGGCCCTTCCTTTTCATTCATAGGGTCTCCTATGATATGTTGGGGTGCCGCTGTGGCCTTATCCCAAGAGCAAGTGAGGTGAACGGATTGTTATTTTAATCATGCTATGGTTATGCATATTAGGGTTAATATGCTTATTTGATAGAATATGTGTCATGTTGGCATGGTTAATTAGGATGTGTTTGAGACTATTAAAGCCCTCATAAAAATTATATTTAGTTATAGTGTTATATAAAATCTTGATGTAAATCCTTTTTAGGGTTTGATTAATCAACTGGTGTCTAACAAAATTTATTCTGGGAAGGTAAAGAAATGTGGTTTTTAATTTGTTCTATTACTTACCTGGCCAAAATTATTTGGTGTCTAAGGCAAGAATGGGGAGACTCCCACATCTCTTCCATATACTTGGCCAATTCGATTAAATTTAGACCTTAGAATTGGAAATGCTAATTGATTTTAAACACACTACAATTTGCCTTCCTTCATGCAATGATAAATTTGTATCAAAACTATAGTAGGTTTGTTGGAAAAACTCAAGGCTTACTTTAGGGTTTGATAAAAGAAAAATTGACATGGTGCATTTTATGCTTTGTAGTATTCTTGATAATGTTACTTTGTTGAGCAAACACAAGGGTGACATTATTCAATCATTACTATATTAAATGAAGGGTCCAACTTGTTGCCCAGTAAGCAACCCAAGAGGGGGGTGAATTGGGTTTCTAAAAATTTAAATGCAAGTGTATGAACCAATCCAACAATAAAACTAAGTACTATGAATGCAAGTGCAAAGTGCTCTTTAATGAGTATGCAGCAGAAATATAAAAGCAATAAAAGAGCAGTAAATGAGAGAGACAATAATACAAACACAAAGGAAATATAGTGGTTCGGTGCTATCCAATACACCTACATCCACTCCCCAAGACCTACTTGGGAATTTACTATAATCTCAACCGATTATAGCCGATTAGATTTTCGAGCTCACTAAACAAACCTGACTTGTTTTCACAAGGCTTATAAGTCAAAACCTCACTTGGTTTTCTGGGCTAATCAAGAACCTAATTGGTTTTAAGGCTCACCAACAACCTTCCTTGGTTTTGCAGGTTGACCAAGAACCTAATTGGTTTTCAAGGCTCACCAATAACCTCCTTGGTTTTCTAATAGGCTAACCAAAAACCTTTACAACAAAAATAAGTTTGAAGTAAAGAAACAATGAAAGCTTTCTAATAAAAGCAGATATCTCTTTGAAGCTTTGTTGTAGTATTGCCTTCAACTTGATGAAGCCGTTTTTAATTGCTCAAAAAGGTTGAACTTGAAAGGATTATGCCCTATAAGCCAATATTTGTATCTCCCAGACCATTGTAAATTGACAAGTTAATAAAGGCAATATTTTTTTTCATCATTCGCTGTGTCATTATATGATGAACCCCATAGATTAGGGCTATGGTTCTAGGGCTATGATGAGATCATACCAGTGAGATCTAAGGCCTTAAAACCCTAATCTAGAATATTCCTAGTCATAGGAATCCTGAGTTGGGGATCAGGGTTTCCGGTTAGACTGGCACATCCTATGTATGCTGAAAAGGGTGACTGCTCTCACAGTCACTTGTGTGGGACACTAATACAAGGATGTGGGCGCTCATTAGCGAATGAGTTCACTAAATAGATCCAGTTTGAGAACATCTAATGGAGCCTTAGCTGCATGTCAATAGATGTTTCTCATAGTGGGAGTTGTACAAGTAGTCCTATGACCTAAGACTGCCATAAGACCTTATGTACATGAACCCATGCTTTGGTTCAATCTCAATCATGATACTGGGTCATGCACGAGGTTGATGCTGGGTATGGTGAATTGTATATGAAGGTAATGAGTAGGTCAACAAGGAATTGATCACTCCTAGTAGGAGGAGATTGCATCCAGCCAAATTAGGTCAGATGATGATTCAAGAAATCTTTGATCAAAGTACAGATATTGGAAATGATTTCTAATATCGAATTAATTGAATCATTAGTGTATGACTGAGCTGGGAATGAGTATAAGCTGGTTTTGACATGTTTCCATATCCATAGTTATATTCGGGATGCAAGATGATTGAAGGATCGAATTATACGGGAACTTTCCACTGAAGGGTAGTTTTGGAATTTCACCAGAATTTCCATATCTTCCGGGTAGACATGACACGTTGCTAGACGTCAATCTTGTCTTGTGGGTTGATCAAATTAAATATTTTAATTGGATCACTAATTAGGAGGAGTCCTAATTGACTAACTCGAGTTAGCTCGATTTGACCTAAATCAATTAGAATGAGTTCTGATCAAATTAGGTCAACTTGCACTCGGACCCACTGCTGGCTAGGTATGGAACCCAATGGGTCACACACTTAGGACAGATAATCAAGGATTTAATTTGGAATTAAATCTCGTTTGCATATGAACACACTAGCATGTGTTGCAAACCATGGCTTCTACTTGAATCGGATTCGAGTTAGGGTTCCGATTTGATCTTTTTTAGATCCAAATTCATTCCGGTTTGAATCTAATTGAAGATTCAAAATATTGGGCTAACAGTAGGCTAGAAATTGGGCTAACCTAAGAGGCTAAACCCCTTTCCCACATCGCCTAAGCCCCTCCCCCTCTCTTCCCACGCGCGCGTGCAAGGAGAAGAGTCCACGCGCGCATGGACTCTCTCCAAGTGGCGTCTTTGCATGAAAAAAAAGAAAAGGGATCGGCGTTTTTTGGCTGAAAGGGCGTGGAAGAGAGTCCACCTAGGCGTGGACTCTTCAAAAAAAGGGGATTACCGTGAAAGAAAGAAAGAAAACACCGAAGGGGCGCGACTCCTCTCTTCTGCACGCGCCCTTCTGTGTTTTCTCGCTACTCTTTCTTGCGTCTTCCCATCCCAAAGGCCGTGAGATTAAATCAAGGGCTGTGAGATGAAGGGAAAGGACGTGAGAAGGGAGAGAGGGGCGTGAGAAGGTGATTCCAGATGGATAGGCACCTCTCTGTCGCCTATTTAAGAAGAAGGCTTCACCGTAAAATTTATTCCAAGTTTTTCTACAGCGAAGCCTTGCCTCTTTTTCTTCTTCTCCCTCTCCAGAAGATTGTTTCCCCCTCCTCTCTTTCCTCTTTGATTCCTTTACAGAGCCTTGGCTCTGTCGAATCTCAGAACAGAAGGAGAGTCAGAGAGAAACTCTCCGACGGTAAAGGAAGAAGGTGCCTCTCCTTTCTTTCTTACATTAAGACAATCTTGTCTTAATTTTCTTCTCCCTCCAAGACAAGCCTTGTCTCATTTTAGGACAAGGGCTTATTCTTAAGACAAGAGTGTCTTAAGGGGCCAAAGTTGCTAAAAGACAAGGAGAAGGGTAAGAGAGAAGGTTTAGTCCCAGTTTGGCTAGAGGAGTCCTAGCCAATAGTCCATATATCAAGTTCTTGGGTTAGAACTTGATTGGAAGGTACCCAATTAAGGAGTCAGTGTCTTGATCATCTGCCCATGTGGATCACCATCGGAGGGCGGACAAGTGGACGCCTGGTGTGTTCAAGAGGCTACTCAATTTGGAGTTCATTTCTCCATCAGACTGGTAATAGCGATCTTAGGTTAGTATTTAAACATTGTTTAAATTTGGACATGCATGTAGTCATAGTTTTAATTGCTAATAAGGTGATTTGGGATTAGGGTTCGGACCTGGTTTCATAAATTTTGAAATCCACGCTTCCACACTGGTTCACGAACCCAACAGTGGTATCAGAGCCTCCTTATTAGGATTAAAACTTATGCAGTTCAATTCATGATGTAGTATCATGTTAAAGTTTTTATATTGATGCACAATGCATGTCTTTGATTGAACATGAGTTTGATGATTGCCACCAGTTAGGGTTTTCCACTGAAACCCTAATTGTCTTAGAGATATGATTAGCCCTGGAGCCATCATACTGAAATAAGGTTGCCCTGGCATAATGGTGTATCCATTATGTGGTAAATGGTTGTCCTAGTATGATGGCACACATTTCACATATTTGCTTAGTTTAAAGCATGTATTAATATATGTGATAGCTTTTAATTGAATGTGCTGGCATTGCATGAATCCCTCTTAAAATTATATTAAGTGGTAGTATAGTTAACCGATAAGCATTATTAGTCATGATGGATAATTAGTCATTTCGGTGTCTAGAAAGGTGGTTCTGGGAAGGTAAAGGGAATCGTGGTTTTTAATTGGTTTCGTTGACTGACCTGGCCAATTTTAAATTGGTGTCTAGGAAAGCAATGGGGGGACCCCCACATCTCTTCCACTAGCCTGGCCGATCTGATTGATTTAATTCTTGACTAACATGCTTGGTATTAAAATACTATTATTGGCCTTCCTTCATGATAGGTCATTATTGTGTTACGATCTATACTAGGTTTGTTGTGTACACACAAGACCTAATATGGTGACTAACACAATTTTTGGCCTAATAAAATTATTTGTTTATGGCATGATTTAAAGTAATATTTTGTTGTGTACACACAAGGGTATTACTATTAAAGTCATGACTATATGGCTATGAAGGGTCTTACTTAACTAAAATATTATAGTTTGTTGTGTATACACAAGGCTATTAATATTTTAGAGGCCGGGATAAGTTGAGAATTGTACGGGTTACAATTGGAAAGAGTTTTCCTACCTATGAACTTATATAAGATTTGTTGTGTACACACAAGGTCTTTTATAAGGGATTGGGATCTCAACCCCACTAAGAAAGACTAATTAGGGTTTTCTCGATCATCATATAGAGGGTTATGATGCTCGATAAAATAGTGGGAGACATAATTAAATTAAAGTCCTAATTTAATTATGTGTTGTCATTTCATGGTTGTTTGCTTATGTATTGTTCTTTGTTTAAATGTAGATAAATGGCCTCTTCACTCTCACTCCGTAGTATTTTAGATGCCAACAAATTGACTGGGCCTAATTATGTTGATTGGCTGAGAAATTTAAAAATAGTACTCAGTCAAGAAAGAATTTCCTATATTCTTGATACCCCAATTTTGGAACCACCAAGGGAAGATGCCTCGCAAGAGGAGAAGACCACATATAATATGTGGCAAAATGACTCACTTACTGTCAAGTGCGTTATGCTTGCCTCTATGACTAATGAGTTGCAGAGGCAGCATGATAGCATGGATACTAACTCCATACTGCTCAATTTAAAAGAGCTTTATGGAGAACACAGTAGAACTGCTAGATATGAAATATCTAAGCAGTTGTTCCGTGCAAGGATGACAGAAGGTACATCAGTACAAGACCATGTATTAAAGGTAATTGATCTAATCACTCGATTAGGTCAATTAGGTTTTGTAATGGATGGGGAGTTGAATCAAGACTTGATCTTGCAATCACTCCCAGAGTCATTTTCATAGTTTGTTCTTAATTACCATATGAACAAACTTATTTCTTCTTTGCCTGAGCTGTTGAATATGTTGAAGACAGCAGAGAGCCATGTAAAGAAAAATAAGGCTCCAGTTCTTCTTGTGGATAAGAAGAAGACAGGCAAAAGGGGTTCCAGTAAGAGGATGAATCCCAAAGGGGGCATTAAGAAGAAGAAAGGAAAGAAGGCCTCCGGACAGATGACCTGCTTTCATTGTGGCAAGCCGGGTCATTGGAAAAGGAACTGCAAGGTTTACCTTGCAAGTGTGAAGCCTGGTGCATCAGAGGCACCAAAAGGTATGAAAGAAGTTCATACTATTTTGTCATTGGATTCTTCCATTTCAAATACTTGGGTGTTGGATACCGCCTGTGGTCATAACATTTGCAAATCATTGCAGGGACTTTAGGGGCTTAAAGTATTGAAGGAAGGTAACTTTGAGCTCTACGGTGCTGGAGGGGACCCCATCCAAGCAGAAGCTGTAGGGACTTATATTTTGAAGTTACCTTCAGGGAAGATCTTGGAGCTAAGGAATTGTTACTATATGCCAAAAATCATTAGAAATATCATATCTGTACCCTTGTTACTTAAACAAGGATATACTATGAATGTAATGAGCAGTGGCTGCTCAATTTCTTTATCTAATGAAATTATATGTTATGGCATATTCTGCAATGGTCTATTAACTCTTTCCACTAATGACAATATTTTTCATGTTTCTAACAAACGGAAAAGAGATGATGTAAACAATACCTTACTTTGGCATTGTCGACTTGGACATATTAGTGAGACTAGGATTAACAAGTTATACAAAGAAAATTTCTTTGATCCTTATGACTATGAGTCATTAGGAACTTGTGAATCATGTCTCATGGGTAAGATGACCAAGACTCCATTTAGTGGACATGGAGAAAGGACAAAAGAGTTATTGGGACTCATACACACAGATGTATGTGGGCCTATGACAACTCAAGCCTATGGTGGATACTCATACTTCATCACATTTACTGATGATTTTTCAAGGTATGGATTTGTGTATCTAATGAAACATAAGTCCGAGGCTTTTGAAAAATTTTTAGAGTATCAAAGTATGGTAGAGAAACAGACAGGAAAAAGTATAAAGATCCTCCGATCAGATAGAGGAGGTGAGTACTTATCCACTGAGTTTCTTGATCACCTTAAAGATAAGGGGATCATCTCTGAATGGACTCCTCCTTACACACCACAATTAAATGGTGTTGCTGAAAGGAGGAATCGTACTTTATTGGATATGGTACGGTCCATGATGTGCTTCACGGAGTTACCTTTTTCTTTCTGGGGATATGCTTTGGAAACAGCAACTTATATCTTGAATAGAGTACCATCTAAAACTGTCTCTAGCACTCCATATGAATTATGGAGAGGTAAGAAGCCCAATCTTAAGTATATTAAGATATGGGGATGTCCAGCCTATGTAAAAAGAAATTTTGGACATAAACTAGATGCTAGAGCAGACAAATGTCTATTTATGGGATATCCTAGAGATAGTATAGGATATCTGTTCTACCACCCTACTGAACAAAAGGTTTTGGTCAGTAGGCATGCCACTTTTATAGAAAAGGAATTCATCCTACAAAAAGGCACTGGTAGAAATATCGAACTTAATGAGATTCAACAAATAGACACTTCTCAGTCAAGTAACAACATAGTTAATATAGAACCTGAACACACTCCTATCCGTAGGTCTGATAGGGTGCGAAAGGCACCTGAGAGGTATGGGTTCATAATTGAAAATAATGAAGCCCAAATCATTCAAAATGATGAGCCTCTAACCTATACGGAAGCAATCATGAGTAGAGACTCAGACAGATGGCTGGAAGCCATGAGATCCGAGATGGACTCCATGTATGTCAACCAAGTATGGTCTTTGGTTGATGCACCAGAGGGTATTAACCCTATTGGGTGTAAATGGGTCTATAAAAGGAAGATTGGGGCAGATGGCCAAGTTGAAACTTATAAAGCCAGATTGGTGGCTAAGGGTTTCAGACAAAAACAGGGAATAGATTATGATGAAACATTTTCCCCTGTTGCCATGCTCAAATCTATTCGGATTATGCTTGCTATAGCAGCATATCATGATTATGAGATCTGGCAAATGGATGTAAAAACTGCATTCCTCAATGGTTTCCTTGAGGAAGAGGTTTATATGTCACAGCCAGAAGGTTTTGTCTTGGAGACTAAACCTAATCAGGTATGTAGGCTAAAGAAATCCATTTATGGATTAAAGCAAGCATCCAGGAGTTGGAACATCCGATTTGATAAAACAGTCAAAGAATTTGATTTTTTCAAAAATGAGGATGAGCCTTGTGTGTACAAGAAGACTAGTGGGAGTGCCATAGTTTTCTTAGTTCTATATGTTGATGATATACTTCTTATTGGGAATGATATCCCAATGTTACAATCAGTCAAAGTGTGGTTATCGAAACAGTTTTCCATGAAAGACTTGGGAGAAGCATCCTATATACTGGGTATAAAGATCTATAGAGAAAGATCAAGAAGGATGCTAGGCTTATCCCAGTCTAGGTACATTGACCAGGTGCTAAAGAGATTTAGCATGGAGGAAAGTAAAAGAGGTTACTTACCTATTGGTCATGGCATACGTCTTTCTAAGAGGATGTCTCCTAAGACACCTGAAGAAAGAAATAAAATGAGTTCTATACCTTATGCTTCGGCTATAGGGTCGATTATGTATGCTATGTTATGTACCAGGCCTGATGTGGCATATGCCTTGGGTGTAGCCAGTAGATTTCAGGCTGATCCAGGAGAGGATCACTGGAAGGCTGTGAAAAATATTCTTAAGTACCTGAGAAGGACTAAGGATATTTTTTTATATACGGAGGGTCTGATCTTAAACTAGAAGCCTATTCAGACTCTAGTTTTCAATCAGACCCAGATGATAGTAAATCCATTTCAGGGTATGTCTTTACCTTGAATGGTGGAGCAGTAAGTTGGAAGAGCACTAAACAGCAGACTGTAGCTGACTCAACTACCGAGGCAGAGTACATAGCTGTCAGTGAAGCCGCCAAGGAAGCTGTCTGGATGAAGAAATTCATCACAGAGTTGGGAGTAGTTCCTGAGATTGAGAGCCCGGTGCCACTCTATTGTGATAACACTGGAGTAGTTGCTCAAGCTAAGGAACCAAGAGCCCATCACAAGTCCAAGCACATTCTGAGACGCTTCCATCTTGTCCGAGAGATAATCGAGAGACAAGAAGTCTGCATCAATAGAGTGGATACAAAGAACAACATAGCAGACCCGTTCACTAAGGCTCTACCACAGCGGGAGTTTGATCGCCACCTCGATAGTATGGGGTTAAAGAATAAGAGCGATTGGCTTTAGTGCAAGTGGGAGATTGAAAGGATTATGCCCTATAAGCCAATATTTGTATCTCCCAGACCATTATAAATTGACAAGTTAATAAAGGCAATATTTTTTTTCATCATTCGCTGTGTCATTATATGATGAACCCCATAGATTAGGGCTATGGTTCTAGGGCTATGATGAGATCATACCAGTGAGATCTAAGGCCTTAAAACCCTAATCTAGAATATTCCTAGTCATAGGAACCCTGAGTTGGGGATCAGGGTTTCCGGTTAGACTGGCACATCCTATGTATGCTGAAAAGGGTGACTGCTCTCACAGTCACTTGTGTGGGACACTAATACAAGGATGTGGGTGCTCATTAGCGAATGAGTTCACTGAATAGATCCAGTTTGAGAACATCTAATGGAGCCTTAGCTGCATGTCAATAGATGTTTCTCATAGTGGGAGTTGTACAAGTAGTCCTTTGACCTAAGACTGCCATAATACCTTATGTACATGAACCCATGCTTTGGTTCAATCTCAATCATGACACTGGGTCATGCACGAGGTTGATGCTGGGTATGGTGAATTGTATATGAAGGTAATGAGTAGGTCAACAAGGAATTGATCACTCCTAGTAGGAGGAGATTGCATCCAGCCAAATTAGGTCATATGATGATTCAAGAAATCTTTGATCAAAGTACAGATATTGGAAATGATTTCTAATATCGAATTAATTGAATCATTAGTGTATGACTGAGCTGGGAATGAGTATAAGCTGGTTTTGACATGTTTCCATATCCATAGTTATATTCGGGATGCAAGATGATTGAAGGATCGAATTGTACGGGAACTTTCCACTAAAGGATAGTTTTGGAATTTCACCAGAATTTCCATATCTTCCGGGTAGACATGACATGTTGCTAGACGTCAATCTTGTCTTGTGGGTTGATCAAATTAAATGTTTTAATTGGATCACTAATTAGGAGGAGTCCTAATTGACTAACTCGAGTTAGCTCGATTTGACCTAAATCGATTAGAATGAGTTCTGATCAAATTAGGTCAACTTGCACTCGGACCCACTGCTGGCTAGGTATGGAACCCAATGGGTCACACACTTAGGACAGATAATCAAGGATTTAATTTGGAATTAAATCTTGTTTGCAGATGAACACACTAGCATGTGTTGCAAACCATGGCTTCTACTTGAATCGGATTCGAGTTAGGGTTCCGATTTGGTCTTTTTTAGATCCAAATTCATTCCGGTTTGAATCTAATTGAAGATTCAAAATATTGGGCTAATAGTAGGCTAGCAATTGGGCTAACCTAAGAGGCTAAACCCCTTTCCCACATCGCCTAAGCCCCTCCCCCTCTCTTCCCACGCGCGCGCGCAAGGAGAAGAGTCCACGCGCGCGTGGACTCTCTCCAAGTGGCGTCTTTGCATGAAAAAAAAGAAAAGGGATCGGCATTTTTTGGCTGAAAGGGCGTGGAAGAGAGTCCACCTAGGCGTGGACTCTTCAAAAAAAGGGGATTACCGTGAAAGAAAGAAAGAAAACACCGAAGGGGCGCGACTCCTCTCTTCTGCGCGCGCCCTTCTGTGTTTTCTCGCGACTCTTTCTTGCGTCTTCCCATCCCAAAGGCCGTGAGATTAAATCAAGGGCTGTGAGATGAAGGGAAAGGACGTGAGAAGGGAGAGAGGGGCATGAGAAGGTGATTCCAGATGGATAGGCACCTCTCTGTCGCCTATTTAAGAAGAAGGCTTCACCGTAAAATTTATTCCAAGTTTTTCTACAGCGAAGCCTTGCCTCTTTTTCTTCTTCTCCCTCTCCAGAAGATTGTTTCCCCCTCCTCTCTTTCCTCTTTGATTCCTTTACAGAGCCTTGGCTCTGTCGAATCTCAAAACAGAAGGAGAGTCAGAGAGAAACTCTCCGACGGTAAAGGAAGAAGGCGCCTCTCCTTTCTTTCTTACATTAAGACAATCTTGTCTTAATTTTCTTCTCCCTCCAAGACAAGCCTTGTCTCATTTTAGGACAAGGGCTTATTCTTAAGACAAGAGTGTCTTAAGGGGCCAAAGTTGCTAAAAGACAAGGAGAAGGGTAAGAGAGAAGGTTTAGTCCCAGTTTGGCTAGAGGAGTCCTAGCCAATAGTCCATATATCAAGTTCTTGGGGTAGAACTTGATTGGAAGGTACCCAATTAAGGAGTCAGTGTCTTGATCATCTGCCCGTGTGGATCACCATCGAAGGGCGGACAAGTGGATTCCTGGTGTGTTCAAGAGGCTACTCAATTTGGAGTTCATTTCTCCATCAGACTGGTAATAGCGATCTGAGGTTAGTATTTAAACATTGTTTAAATTTGGACATGCATGTAGTCATAGTTTTAATTGCTAATAAGGTGATTTGGGATTAGGGTTCGGACCTAGTTTCATAAATTTTGAAATCCACGCTTCCACACTGGTTCACGAACCCAACAGAACTTGAATGCTCTTGAAGGCTCTTCAATGCTTGGAGACTTCTTTTTGCTTGAAGGTGGTTGAACTCAATGAATAGGAGTGAATGTACTTCTTTTCTTTTCTCTTGTTTTTTCTCTTTTCATTCTCTTGTATTTAGATTTGAGTTGAATCACTTAAATACCTTCCCAAGGTCTCAAATTTGGTTTATGGCCATTAGACATGAAAAACTAGCCATTGGGAGCCAAGAGGAGCAAGTTCTGTATTTGAAAAACTAGCCATTATTGTTTCCAGAACTCCAAGTGTCGACACTTCAAGCTGTGAGTCGATAGTTTAGGGTCAACACTTGCACTCCATAAGTCGACACCTAGTTTAAATATCTTCAATGAAGTTCTCTGAAATTCTCAGGTGAGTCGACACTTCCACTAGTGAGTCAACACTATGAGTCGACAGTTGACGTCCATATGTCGACACTTCAGGCAGGTCTTCAATTTCAGCAAGTTCTGTAACAAAAAGTCTCAGACGATGAGCCAATCCTTTAGTCGATACCTTGAGTCGACACTTGACTAGCATGAGTCGACACTTTAGCCATGCCATATAAAACTCTTTCTACATACCGGCTTGAGTCGACACTTTCACTATCATGAGTCGACACTTGGGTTGTGAGTCGACACTTTGAATCGATACTTGACTGAGATTTCTTCAAAAATAACTGAACTGCTGAAACAAATTTGTGTTGAACTTTTGTATCCTTTTAATCATTCTTCAACTACCAAAGTCCTCTTTAAGCAAATCTTTCATCCATATTTGGGACTTTTTCAATCAAACAATTTTTGTTAAGTTGATGAGCACCTTTTTTCTATAAAAATATACTTTAAAGAAATAGTTAGTACTCAACTTATACTTAAGTGTTTTGCTTATCATCAAAATCAATAACGTAGTCAACAATCTCCCCCTTTTTGATGATGACAAAACCTTTAAGTATAAATTGCATAATAAGCTTTCAAAGGAACTTTTCAAAGTGCATAGAGCATATTGCAATAGGTATTAAAATACTAAAAGGGATGTATTAGAGTTAAGAGTATTGCAATAGCTAAGAGTATCAAAGCTTAAAATATATAAGAGATAAAATCATGTATCATGATACTCTCAAAAAAATGTAACAAATTCAGCAATAAACATAGTGATGAGTATAAATACTTCCCCTGAAGAGATGAACTATAAAAGAATGATTTCTGAATATCTTTTAAACATCTAAAGGTAAGAATTGAAATTCTTAGCAAAAAAATAGATTTTTCAATACAAAGGAGGTATTACTCCCCCTCACTCAATAAACAGAAATTTTTAGATTTTTAGCATTTTTCAGAACTTATCTTTTATTCACTGCACATATATACTTATTTCATCCCATATTCCATTTATACTTATTTCTCCTCCTTTTTGTTATCATTAAAAAGGAAGGAAGAAGGCAATAAACTCAAACATAAATGTAAGGGATTCACTCATTCATGAAGGAGGACAATGAAATTCTGAAAATAAGTAATATATTTTATTCATTCAAAGTCATAACATAATAAGATTGCATTCACTTAATACATAACATTGCATTCACCTGATACAAGATTGCTACAAAAAGTGAATATCAAAATATACAAGGAGTACAGAAATATAAACTATCTAAATGTAAAAACTATCCTAAGCATCATCCTCATCCTTTGAGGATCCAATCTCGATCGATCCGGTATCAGTAAAAGCACGAGATCGAGGCCACATAGATCGAAGATCACGAAGATGAGTCCTGGTCGATCTAGATGGAGAAAGATGACCTTGTCCTCTACATCTAACATAAGTCCTCTCTCTAACTGGAGCAGAAGAGGTTTAAGCTATGTCAGCAGTAGGAGAAGAACTTATCGAAGTGACAAAAATATGTGGTGTATGATCAAATAAAGGACCGGAATTAAGAGGATGGAAACTAGGAGTATAGAATCCTAGCTCCTGGATAAGGGAAGATGTATGCAAAGATGGAGTACCAACAACAGGTGTATCAAAAATAAGTGTATCAACTAAAGACATAATAGGTATATCAATGATAGGTGAAAGTATAGGAATGGCAGAATGATCAGCAGGTCTAGAAGGAGGTGTGGGTAGTATAGGAGTCTGGATAGATGAACTCAAAGGATCATGAATAGGACTCCTAGAAGGGTCAGCTGCTGTCTCTGGCATTGGCTCTATCATCAAATCTGGAAAGTCAAACTCATCAGAGTCAGTCACCTCATCATCATCAACATCAATGTCTGGTCCCAGAGCAGGTGGAACTAGAGTAGAATTAGCTAGAGCTGAAGTATCGGGAACACTCCCAGAAGACGGTCTACTCAATGCGGACAATATAGCAGAGATACCATCCCTCAATCCTCGATGGCTCTCTCTAGTTTCTATAATGAAACTGTCAAGTCGTTGGCGAACAATCATAATCTCCGTCTCAATATGAGTGACTCTATCCACAAGACTCTCAAAAGCTCCTGGAACATCTGATCATGCTAGCTCAGGATAAGAAGTAGGCTCTGGCTATGCTATAGGCTCGGGCTGAATCTCAAGCAAATGTGTCTTTGAAGGTCCTGCCTCATCCAAAAATATGCGCTCCTCCTCCATAACATCCTTATCTTTGTCAACGGCCTGACCTGATACTCATCGTCTCCACTGCTCTTTGACCAACTAATATCCCATTCGGTGAAGTGATCTAATGTCACAGACATCAGTGTGTAGTAACACCCGGTAGGGCTCATCATCCAATACTACACCATATGCTCTAAAGAGCAAAGTTAAGCCCATCCCGTAGGGAAAACATAGTCTCTGACTCGTAGATGCCTCCATCATCTGATGTACCATAAGTACCAGAAAGCAAACAGGTGCATGCTGAACCAAAGAGACCATCACCAATAGCACTCTCTCTGTGATAAAGTCAAAATGTCTGGTCTTCGATAGAAGGATCCGAGCAATAATATGATGAGGTAACCTCATCTCAGCAAAAATTCTGGATGCAACAACAGTGGCTCTCTCAGGCAGGTCATCTGACTCAAAGATACATCAGAGATCACTGAACCTATCCACCAAACTATCAACAATAGATCCTCTCATAGGTATGTCCCATACTCTGCTTAAACTCTCAGCTGTCATTGGAATATCTCGGCCACGAACCTGTGCAATCCATCCATCACTGCCTCGAACTAAAGATCCATAGAACTCGCGTATCAAGCCCGGGTAGAATCTCTCAGTCAAAGAACAAAAAGGAACCAAACTAGCATCCCTAAGCCACTGACCTATCCGAAAGTGCTGCTGGTCGATGAATGCGAAGTCTACACGGCATCCTCCAATGATGTTCTTTGTACCCATCCGTTTGGCTACAGGAAAAAGAGACCAAGCTAGGGGATCCGGTGCACTGGCTTAATGTCTGGCCTTAGTTCTTCTTTCATCTTCTTGGTTGGATGGCCGAGGGCGACGAACAACTTGTTTCCTAGGTTCCATTCCATAGATTCAAGGATTGAACAGAAGAGGAGAGGAAATCTAGGGTTTCAACAGTCCAAAACCTAAACGGGAGAGGGAATATGGCAAAAATTGAACCAAAAACCATCCAAATCGGGAATTTGAGAGGGTTTGAGTTGAGATTTGGATGGAAGAAGTAGATAGAACACTGTTAGGGCATGTGTCGGCTCAATTTGGGAGTTAATAGAGCAAGAAAATGCTTCATTTTTAGATTTTATCTCGGTCTGTCACGTTCAAGTATCGACTCATGACATAGGACCAAGTGTCGACACTTCAAGGTATCGACCTTATAGGTGTCGACACTTTGACTTAAAATTGAAAAATTGAAAATGAAGTATTGATCAAAATCACTAGAATTACTGTGAATTTCAAGAAAATTGAAAGTAATTAATATAGAATTTGATCTTTCATGGGTCAAAAAGTAGAAGTTTTCAATCAAAAGGATTGATGACCCCAAGTTCTCTTCTAATCATACTGAACCAATCTTCTTGGATAGGCTTAGTCAAAATATCAGCTAATTGCAATTCAGTACAAATAAATTCAAGCACAATATCATTATTTTCAACATGATCTATAATAAAATGATGCCTAATTTCAATATGTTTGCTTCTAGAATGTTGAACATGATTTTTAGTTAAGCATATTGCACTAGTATTATCATATTTTATGGGTGTCTTAGTTAATTTGATTCCAAAATCTTCAAGTTTTTGCTTAGTCCACAAGATTTGAGCACAACTTCCTGCTGCAATATACTCAGCCTCAGCTATGGATAGTGCAACTGAAGTTTGTTTCTTGCTAAACCAGGAGATTAAGTTAACTCGAAAAAATTGATAAGTTCCACTCATACTTTTTCTATCAAGTTTACACCCAGCAAAATCAGCATCATAAAATCCAATTAAATCAGCATATGAGTTTCTAGAATACCACAAGCCAATATCAATTGTACCAGATAAATATCTAATAATGTGCTTAACAGCCAACAGATGAGATTCCTTAAGATCAGACTGATATCTAGCACACATGCATACATTGAACATTATATCTGGTCTACTAGTAGTCAAATATAATAATGAGCCAATCATATCTCTATATAATTTTTGATCTATAGATTTACCATGCTCATCTTTATCAAGTTTACAAGAGGGGCTCATAGGTGTACCATTGACTTAGTAGTCTCCATCCAAAATTTCTTTAAGATTTCTCTTGTATACTTAGCTTGGTTGATGAAGATTCCATCTTTGGTTTGCTTGACTTGAAATCTGAGAAAGAAATTGAGTTCTCCCATCATGCTCATTTCGAACTCTTCCTGCATTAGCTTAGCAAACTTTTGATAAAGGATCTCATTAGTAGCACCAAAAATAATATTGTCAACATAGATTTGCACTACTAATAAATCATCATTTTTCTTCTTTAGAAATAAGGTTATATTAACATGGCCTCTAGAAAATTTATTTTCAATCAAAAACTTGCTGAGTCTTTCATGCCATGCTCGGGGTGCTTGCTTTAAACCATAAAGTACTTCGTGCAATTTAGAAACATAATCGGGATGTGCATTATTTTCAAAACCATGTGGTTGTTCTACACAAACTTCTTCTACTATATAACCATTTAGAAAAGCACTTTTAACATCCATTTGAAATAGTTTGAAGTTCATAAAACAAGCAAATGCTAATAGTAGTCTAATTGCCTCAAGTCTAGCAACAGGAGTAAAGGTTTCATCAAAATCAATTTCTTCCTCTTGGTTGTAGCCTTTGGCAACTAGCCTAGCTTTATTTCTAGTTACAATTTCATTTTCATCTAATTTATTTCTAAACACCCATTTAGTGCTAATAACCAAAATATTAGATGGTCTTTCTATTAATGTCCAAACATTATTTCTATCAAACTGAATTAGTTTATCTTGCATAGCATTTAACCAGTTAGGGTCATTTTTAGCATCTTCAAAATATTTAGGCTCTACTTGAGAAACAAAAGCAATATAATCATATTCATTTCTAATTGAGGATCGAGTTCTTACTCCTTTTGATGGATCACCTAGGATTAATTAATTAGGATATCCATGAGCGTACCTCCACTCCTTAGGTAGATTTTGATGCTTTCGTGTGGATTGTATGGCTTTACCTTTTTTATTTTTGTCTTGATCTTCTTCACTTTGTTGAGAGGGTTGATCATCCAATGTCAACTTTTGTAACTTATCAGCACCTGCACATGCATCAGAAGTATCCTCTTTTCCGGAGGATTTGTTAGTAGACTCTTCAAAAACTACATGTACAGACTCTTTACAATTAGGGTTCTTTTGTTAAAAATTATGTATACCCTACTTGATGTAGAGTATCCAAGAAAGATACCTTCATCAGACTTGGCATCAAATTTTTCAAGATTGTCTTTACCATTATTCAAAATGAAACATTGACAACCAAAAACTCGAAAATATTTTAAAGTTGGTTTTCTTTGATTCCAAAGTTCATAAGGAGTTTTCTTTAAAATAGGGCAGATTAAAACTCGATTTAAAATATAACAAGCAGTATTAATTAATTCAGCCCAAAAATATCTTGGTAAATCATTTTTGCAAAGCATAGTGTATGCCATTTCTTCTAAAGTACGAATTTTTCTTTCTACCACCCCATTCCGTAGAGGTGTCCTAGGTATAGAAAAATTGTGTTCAATACCTTTCTCATTACAAAATCTTTCTAAATCTTGATTTTCAAATTCAAAACTATGATCACTACGTATGCAAATAACTGAAGTACCTTTTTCATTAGAAACTTTTCGGTAAAACTTCACAAATACTGAAAATAATTCATCTTTATAAGAAAGAAAGAAAATCCAAGTAAACCTTGAAAAATCATCCACTATAACCAATCCATATCTTTTGCCTCCTAAGCTAGATGTTCTAGTTGGTCCAAAGAGATCCATATAGAGTAGTTCTAATGGCCTACTAGTAGTATGAAATCCTTTAGGTTTGAAAGATGTTTTAACTTGTTTACCAAATTGGCAAGCTTGGCAAATTCTATCTTTTATAAATCTAAGTTTTGGTAAATCTCTTACTAAATCCTTTTTGCAAAGTTTTGATAGCAAATACATACTCGCATGTCCTAGTCTTCTATGCCAAAGCCAACTAGTCTCATCTTTAGTAGAATTCATTGCAACTAGGCATTCTCTATTAGGCAATGATAGATCATCTAAATCTATCAAATAAATATTGCCATGCCTTTTTCCAATGAATTTTACTCCATTTTTATCAGGACTAGCAATCATGCAATAAGATGATTTAAAAATAACTTGAAAACCTTTATTACAAAATTGACTAATACTTAAAAGATTATGCTTTAAGCCTTCAACTAAGAGTACATTGCTAATACATGTAGAAGGGCTGATGTGAATCTTACCAATACCAATGATTTTACCTTTGCCATTATCACCAAATATCACACTCCCTCCATTTATTGCCTCAAGAGAGGTGAATTGCTTCACATCTCCTGTCATGTGTCCTGAGCAACCACTATCAAGATACCATAGCCTTTTGTTCTCCTTGGTTGCAAGACACACCTATAAAACAAATCAAGTTTTGTTTTTTGATATCCAAGCCAACTTGGGTCCTTTAGGGTTAGTACTTAAATTGATTCCTTATGGAATCCAAACTTTTTCAAAGTTATTAATTTTTCTCATATTACATTGAAAAGCTTTGTGTCCTTGTTTTTTGCACGAAAAATATGTAATACTAGATGATGTAGGTACAAAAAAGTTTTTCAAATACTTTTGCTATTTTTGAGATTTGTATCCTATTCCTGCTTTGTTAAAAATAGCTCTTTGGTTGTTTAAAAGAAGATTTAGTTTTTTTGAACTATAAGTGAACTTTTCAACAAAGGGTTTCATTTTATCAAGTTTATTTTTATAATTTTTATTTTCTATTTCTAAATCTTTATTTTTCTTCAAAAGATTACCATTTGAAATGATAGTTTTAGGTCTCCTCAAAACATCATTTTTTATTGTTAAAGCCTTATTTTTCTTTTCTAAAATATCAAGTTTAGTTTTCAATTCACTAACTTCATTTAACAAAGAATTGTTTTCATGAGAAAAACTATTTGCATGCTTTTTTAATTTTCTATTTTCAGATAAAATCAATTTATAATCATGCATTAATTCATCAAAAGTATTTTTCAATTCATTAAAGGTAAAATCTACTTCAGTATTAGAAATTATCTCTTCTTGTTCTTGTTGTGCCATGGGACATAGATTTGCAATTTTAGCTTGTTCTTCTTCTGAGCTGGAGTCCTCACTATCACTCCAGGTTGCCATCATGGCTTTCTTCATAAGCTTCTTCCTTGATTTCTTTAGGAGAGGGCAATCAAATTTGTAGTGTCCAAGCTTCTTGCACTCGAAGTATGTAGGTTTCTCCTTCTCCTTTTCTTTTTCTTTCTCTTTTTCTTTTCCCTTTTCTTTGTTTGTTTGGAACTTTTTCTTATAAGAAAACTTCCTTCTTTTCATGAATTTTCTAAACTTTCTTGCTAGAAGTGCTTCCTCACTCTTATCTTCTTCTTCTTCTTCTTCAGATTCTTCATTTGAGGATTCTTCTTGAATAGTAGACTTGAAGGCTATCCCCTTTTTCTTTATATCCATATCCATAGATTTTTTCTTTAAATTCAGCTCATAAGTCATGAGCGATCCCACCAATTGCTCCAATGGTAGTTTGTCAACATCTTTAGCTTCTTGGATGGTGGTCACCTTTGGATCCCATGATGATGGAAGTGACCTGAGAATTTTGTTGACAAGATCAGCATTAGACATTATTTTTTCTAAACTTCTCATTCCATTTACAATGTTTGTGAATCTAGTGTACATGTCAGTGATAAATTCATTAAGTTCCATTCGAAACATTTCATAAATGTGCACTAACATGTTTACTTTTATATTTTTCACTTGATCGGTACCCTCATGGGTAACTTCAAGTGTGTCCCATATTTTCTTGGTAGATGTACATGTAGAAATCCTATTAAACTCACTAGGATCTAATCCAAAATAGAGGAAACTCATTGCTTTCACATTGATCTCGGATTGTTTAATGTTATTTTCATCCCAATCCTCTTCGAGCTTTGGGATGGAAACACCATTCACAATAATTGAAGGAACATGAGGACCCTTATCAATAACTCTCCTTAAATTATAATCAATAGAGTGCATATATATCTTCATTTTACTTTTACTTTTCTAATAAGTATAATTTGTTCAATTGAAATATGGAGGTCTATTTGAGGCTTGTCCCTCAACTACACTAGTACCGATAGGGGCTGCCATAGATCTTTACTCAAGATGGTTAGACCTAAAAACTGAGAACATGGCTCTAATACCACTTGTTGCCCAGTAAGCAACCCAAGAGGGGAGGTTAATTGGATTTTTAAAAATTTAAATGCAAGTATGTGAACCAATCCAATAATCAAACTAAGTACTATGAATGCAAGTGAAAAGTGCTCTTTAATGAGTATGCAGCAGAAATATAAAAGCAATAAAAGAGCAGTAAATGAGAGAGACAAAACAATCACAAATACAAAGGAAATATAATGGTTCGGTGCTATCCAATGCACCTACATCCACTCCCCAGGGCCCACTTGGAAATTTACTATAATCTCAATCGATTATAGCCGATTAGTTTTCCGAGCTCACTAATCAAACCCGACTTGTTTTCACAAGGCTCACAAGTCAAAATCTCACTTGATTTTTCGGGCTAACCAAGAACCTAATTGGTTTTAAGGCTCACCAACAACCTTTCTTGGTTTTACGGGCTGACCAAGAACCTAATTGGTTTTCAAGGCTCACCAATAACCTCCTTGGTTTTTAATAGGCTAACCAAAAACCTTTTCAATAAAAATAAGTTTAAAGTAAAGAAATAATGAAAGCTTTTTAATAAAAGCGGATATCTCTTTGAAGCTTTGTTGTAGTGCTGCCTTCAACTTGATGAAGCCTCTTTTAATTGCTCAAGAAGGATGAACTCGAATGCTCTTGAAGGCTCTTAAATGCTTGGAGACTTCTTTTTGCTTGAAGGTGGTTGAATTCAATGAATAGGAGTGAATGCACTTCTTTTCTTTTCTTTTATTTTTTCTTCTTTTCATTCTCTTGTATTTAGATTTGATTTGAATCACTTAAATACCTTTCCAAGGCCTCAAACTTGGTTTATGGCTGTTAGATATGAAAAACTAGCCGTTGGGAGCTAAGAAGAGTGAGTTATGTATTTAAAAAATTAGCCATTACTGTTCCCAGAACTCCAAGTATCGATACTTTAAGCTGTGAGTCGACACTTAGGATCGACACTTGCACTCCATAAGTCGACACCTAGTTCAAATATCTTCAATGAAGTTCTCTAGAATTCTCAAGTGAGTCGACACTTCTACTAGGGAGTCGACATTGTGAGTTGACACTTGACATCCATGTGTCGACACTTCAGGCATGTCTTCAACTTTAGCAAGTTCTATAACAAAAAGTCTCAGGCGATGAGCCGATCCTTGAGTCGACACCTTGAGTCGACACTTGACTAGCACGAGTCGACACTTCAGCCGTTGCATCTGAAACTCTTTCTACATACCAGCTTGAGTCGACACTTCCACTATCATGAGTCGACACTTGGGTTGTTAATCGACACATGACTGAGATTTCTTTAAAAACAACTAAACTTCTGCTGAAACAAATTTATGTTGAACTCTTGTATCCTTTCAAGCATTCTTCAACTATCAAAGTCCTCTTTACGTAGATCTTTCATTCATATTTGGGATTTTTTCAATCAAACAATTTTTGTTAAGTTGATGAGCACCATTTTCTATAAAAATACACTTCAAAGAAATAGTTAGTACTCAACTTATACTTAAGTATTTTGCTTATCATCAAAATCAATGACGGAGTCAACACAACTAAACAAGACATTATGGTTTGTTGTGCAAACACAAGGTTATAAGTGTCTTAGAGGCAGGTATTATGTTAAGAACTGCAAGGAATGCAATTGAAAAAGAATTTCCTACCCTTGAACTTATAAATGTTTGTTATGCAAACACAAGACATTTATAAGGAATTGAGATCTCAACCCTACTAAAGAAACCAAATATTGGTTTCTTATTTATCATAGTTGAGGTTTATGGTATTTGAATAAAATAGTGGGAGACACAATTAGATTTAATGTCCTTATCTAATTATGATTATCATCTTGAGTAGTCTGCTTATGTATTGTTCTTGTCTGACTGTAGATGTAAATTAATGGCTTCATCATTATCACTGCGAGGCATACTAAATGCCAATAAACTGACCAGACCAAACTATGTGGACTGGTTAAGAAACTTGAGAATAGTACTTGCTCAAGAAAAAGTATCCTATATCCTCGATTTTCTAGATCCATATCCGATCGAGGGTGATGTGACAGAGGAGGAAAAGGCCACTTATAGAATGAGGTAGAATGATAGCTTGACTATCAAGTGCATCATGTCAGCCTAGATGAGCAACGAGCTATAGAGGTACCTTAAAGATTTAGAACCTTAGTCCATACTGCTCAATCTTAAAGAGCTATATGAAGAGCATAGCAGGATTGCTAGATATGAGATATCGAAGTAGTTGTTCCAGGAACATATAAGTGAGGGATCACCCGTAGATGTCCATGTTCTCAAGATGATTGACTTAATCACTCGATTAGGTCAATTAAGTTTCATCATGGACAGGAAGCTTAATCAAGATTTGATCCTACAATCACTCCCAGATTCTTACTCTCAGTTTGTCATGAACTACCACATGAACAAATTTAACCTTTCATTACCAATGCGGCTTAACATGCTTAAGATAGTTAAGATCCACTTCAAAGGTAATAAGGCTCATCATCTTTTTCTAGTTAATGAGAAGAAGAAAGGAGTAATAAAGAAGGGTTCATAGAGAAAGCTGAACCCGAAGAAGAGCATAAAAAAGAGAAAAAAGGCAAAAAGGTCTTTAAATGATGGATCCTATTTCTTCTACAATAAGAAAGGATATTGAAAGAAGAACTGACATATCTTGCAAATCTGAAGTAAGATGCCAATGGAGCATCAAGAGATTTGTTTATGATACAAACAAACTTATCATTGAGTTCTTCAACTTCTGATTCATGGATATTGGATACCGTATGTGGGTCTCACATATACAAATCTTTGCTAGGACTCCACAGGATTAGAAGATTGAAGAAATGTGACTTCGAGCTTTATAGTGTGAGTGGAAAGGCCATTCATGTAGAAGTTGTTGGAACCTACATGTTATTGTTACCTTCGAGCAAGATATTGGAATTAAAAGATTGTTATTTTATTCAAAATATTGTTAGGAATATTTTTTCTATATCATTGTTATCAAGATAAGGTTTTGAAATAAAAGTTGAGAGCAATGGTTACTCCATTTTTCATTCCAATGACTTTTTTGGAATGGATAAATTTGTAAATGGTCTTTTAATTGTATCCCTCAATGATGAAGTATTACTTGTAGAAAACAAAAAGAGAAAGAGGGATGATACTAATAAAACATTTCTTTGGCATTGCCAATTAAGTTATATAAGTGAGTCAAAGATATTAACATGTTATACAAAGATGATTTCTTTGACCCTTATGATTATAAATCATTAGGAACTTGTAAATCTTGTCTCATGGATAAAATGACCAAATCTCCATTCACTGGACATGGAAAAAGGGCAACTAAGTTGTTAAGATTAATACATTCAGATGTAAGTGGACCTATGTTAACTCAGGCTAGAGGAGGATACTCTTATTTTATCACATTTATTGATGATTTATCTAGGTTCGAATATGTGTATCTCATGAAATATAAATCCGAAGCCTTTGATAAATTTAAAGAGTATCAAAATATGGTTGAGAAATAAACTAGAAAAAGTTTTAAAGTACTTCGATCTGATCGAGGAAGAGAATACTCAGCTATTGAATTTCTTAATCATCTTATGAAAAGCAGTATTCTCTCTGAATGGACCCCTTCATATACACCATAATTAAATGGTGTAGCAGAAAGGAAGAATTGTACCTCGTTGGACATGGTAAGGTTTATGATGTGCTTCACAGATCTTTCAATATCTTTTTGGGGATATGCCTTAAAAACTGCTGCATATGTAATAAATAGGGTACCATAAAAATCAGTACCTAGCACTCTATATGAATTATGGAATGGTAAGAAACCATGTCTTAAACATCTTAAGATTTGAGGTTGCCCAGCTTATGTTAAAAATAAATTAGGACATAAGCTAGGTGCTAGGGTTAAGAAATATAGGTATATTGGCTATTCTCAAATGGGTATTAGATACCTATTTTATCATCCTACTAAACAAAAGGCCTTTGTTAGTAGCCATGCCATTTTCTTGGAAAAGGAATTTATCCAAGAAGAAGGTAATGAGAGAATAATTGATTTGAGTGAAGTTCAAAATGAACAAACTCAAGTTTCTCAACCATAAGTACCAATTGATCAAGTATAACCACAACATACACCTCTCCATAGGTCAGAAAGAGTGCGGGAAGAATCTTTAAGAATGGTTTTATGATTGGAAACAATAATAAAACCAGCATCATTGAAGATGACGATCCATTGACCTATACGGAAGTAGTCATTAGTAAAGACTTAGACAAATGGCTTAGTGCCATGAAATCCAAAATGGACTCCATATATGACAACCAGGTTTGGACCATGGTTGACCCACCTGAGGGAATTGTCCCAATAGGGTGCAAATGGATCTTCAAGAGAAAGATTGGAGTAGATGGGTAAACATAAACCTACAAGGCTATGTTGGTGGCAAAAGATTTCAAGCAAAAGCATGGATTGACTATGATGAAACTTTTTTTTCAATTGCCATGCTCAAGTCCATTAGGATTATGCTTGTCATTACTGCATACATGATTATGAGATCTAGCAGATGGATGCTAAAATTGCATTCCTCAATTGAAATCTTGAGGAAAAAGTCTATATGTCACAGCCCAAGGGTTTTGTCTCAAGTGGGAGACCAAACCAAGTATACAAGCTTAGGAAATCCATTTATGGATTGAAGCAAGCATCAAGAAGCTGGAACATTCATTTCAATGAAACTATTAAAGAATTTGATTTCATCAAGAATATGGATGAGCTATGTGTGTATAAGAAGACAGGTAGGAGTGCCATTATCTTCTTGGTCTTGTATGTCGATGACATACATATTTTTGGAAATGATATTCCAATGATACAGTCAGTTAAAAAACATGGCTATTGTTGTCGATCTTACCGCGGTGGCCTATAGCTTGTGAGCTAGCACCGATTCTCGGATTCTCCTACCTCGAGATCTTCAAGCCTCCGGTCCAGCAAAACAAGGTCAGAGACCCGGGCCGGGGATTCCGACGGGGGCACTTCGACGATCAAGTTAGGGAGCAGCAAGATGGAACAGGTCCACTAAGGTAGGTTGCCAAAAGATTCACGTGCTTAGAGGATATTTAGATGAAAGAAGTGTGAGGAAGAGAGGGGTTGAAGCCTGGCTTCCTACGCTGGGTTCATCGAGCTCGCGCTTGAGGACTTTCGGGGGTCCCAGGATCGTTCTCTCGGCACCCTTCCCTCTTGTCCACCTACCTTTTCGTTTACTTTTATTATCTCTTTTATACCACCAGACCGCCTTCAGTCCCCGTCCCCTCCCCGGAGGCTCTGGGAGATCTCTGGATCTCCTCCTTTCTCCTTCAAGTCCGGGAATTAAGTGGCCGGCATGCCTCATCCGCCGTGTGTCACGAAAGGAAAATCTAGCGAGACCTCGAGCCGAGCACGGGAGCCCTCCTTTCAGGGCATTGATGGTGGATTTCCAGTGTTCTGGGCTCCTAACCGCAAGGATTTAATTTCTCGTTCGCGGGGCCCTGCTTAACTGATGTAAATGAAGTTGCGCGCACCACTATGGGCTGTACTGGCACCCTGTAGGGATGCAGAGCATGCCGATACAAGTGGCAACCTCGTAACCCATGCCTCTACCTCCCCAAGGCTTTGTAGAGTAAGGTTGACTTCGACCGAGGTGGTCCTATTAAGGGGTGCCACCTGGTGATGGAGTAGAAGGGCCTGGCTTAACCTCGACAAAGGTGGACCCATCTCGGGATTCCGCATGGCGGAGGAGTAGGGGCTGCCAGCTTCGGCCGAGATGGACCCCTCCTGGGTGGACACCTAGCGAAGTGGTAGAGGAAGGCTTGACTTTGGCCGAGGTGGACCCATCTCGGGGTGCCACCTGGCGAAGGAGTAGGAGAGACCGGCTCGACCTCGGTAGAGGTGACCCATCTTAGGGTGCCACCTAGCGAGGGAGCAGGGGGCCGCCAGCTTTGGCTGAGGTGGACCCCTCCTGGGTGGACACCTGGCGAAGTGGCAGAGGAATGCTCGACTTCGATCGAGGTGGACCCATCAGGCGGTGCCACCAGGCGAAGGAGCAGGAGAGCCCGGCTCGACCTCGACAGAGGTGGACCCGTCTTGGGGTGCCACCTGGCGAGGGAGCAGGGGGTCGCCAACTTCGATCGAGGTGGACCCCTACTGGGTGGACACCTGGCGAAGTGGCAGAGGAAGGCTCGACTTCGGTCGAGGTGGACCCATCTTGGGGTGCCACCAGGCGAAGGAACAAGAGAGCCCGGCTTGACCTCGATAGAGGTGGACCCGTCTTGGGGTGCCTCCTGGCGAGGGAGCAGGGGACCACCAGTTTCGGTTGAGGTGGACCCCTCCTGGGTGGACACCTAGCAAAGTGGCAGAGAAGGGCTCGACTTCGACCGAGGTGGACCCCTCTTAGGGTGCCACCTGGTGAAGGAGCAGGAGAGCCCGGCTCGACCTCGACAAAGGTGGACCCATCTTGGGGTGCCACCTGGCGAGGGAGAAAGAGGCCACCAGCTTCAACCGAGGTGGACCCCTCCTGGGTGGACACCTGGCGAAGTGGCAGAGAAAGGCTCGACTTCGACCGAGGTGGACCCGTCTTGGGGTGCCACTTGGCGAAGGAGCAGGAGATCCCGGCTCGACCTCGGTAGAGGTGGACCCTTCTTGGGGTGCCACCTGGCGAGGGAGCAGGGGGCCGCCAGCTTCGGCTGAGGTGGACCCCTCCTGGGTGGACACCTGGTGAAGTGGTAGAGAAAGGCTCGACTTCGACCGAGGTGGACCAATCTTGGGGTGCCACCTGGCGAAGGAGCAGGAGAGCCCGGCTCGACCTCGGCAAGGGTGGACCCATCTTGGAATGCCACCTGGTGAGTGAGCAGGGGGCCTCCAGCTTCGACCGAGGTGGACCCCTCCTAGGTGGACACCTGGCGAAGTGGTAGAGAAGGGCTCGACATCGGCCGAGGTGGACCCGTCTTGGGGTGCCACTTGGCAAAGGAGCAGGAGAGCCCGGCTCGACCTTGATAGAGGTGGACCCGTCTTGGGATGCCACTTGGTGAGGGAGTAGGGGGGGCACTAGCTTCGATCGAGGTGGACCCCTCCTGGGTGGACACCTGGCGAAGTGGCAAAGAAAGGCTCAACTTCGACCGAGGTGGACCCGTGTTGGGGTGCCACCTGGCGAAGGAGTAGGAGAGCCCGGCTCGACCTCGACAGAGGTGGACCCATCTTGGGGTGCCACCTTGTGAGGGAGCAGGGGGCTACCAGCTTTGACCGAGGTGGACCCCTCCTAGGTGGACACCTGGCGAAGTGGCAGAGAAAGGCTCAACTTCGACCGATGTGGACCCGTCTTGGGGTGCCACCTGGCGAAGGAGCAGGAGTCCCACTTCCCGAGCATGGAATTTTGAAAGAAATATCCACGTGGCACCAGTGGCATCCTGTTGGAACTGACACACATTCCATGTCAGCGATGTAGCCATATCAGTTGCCCCCCATCCCCAGGTCCCATCGAAGCGTTGTGGCTTGGGACGTGGGGAGTTAATGCGAAGATGACATGGAAAAGGCAAAAATCCCATACCATAATTGTCATGATCGTTGCCATCGCTTCTGCTATGCCCGAGACCCTGTGGGAGGCTGCCATGTGCGTGCATCTGATGGGCCATTAATATGCCGTTTCAAAATCGAGGCAGTTTCCATCGGACCGAAGCGTCGATGTCGGGCGTGCCTCCACATGGTGGTCATCTGATGGCTCGGGATGGAAGGAGGCGTACGGCTGCTATTGATTGAGTTTGAAAAGGAGGGGGACTTTCCAAAAACGAGGTCTCTTGGCTTTCTCACACCTCGCTAGTAGTTGCAGCGATCTCCCTTCATCTCCCAATGGTTGCCAATCCTTCGATACAAAACATCCCGATGAGTGCCTACGACATTTTCCCCTCTTCTTCCATCTCCCAACTCTTGTGCTACTCCGAACCCATCTCCTTCTTGCTTCTTCTTCCTCAATGGCGTGTCGCCGTCACGTTTCTTTAAACCCGGACGAGGCCGATCCTTCCCAACTGAGGACTCCATCGTCTTCCTCCTTAGAAGGGGAAGAGATTCTGGTTGAGATCCGGAGGCAGCTCCGACCGGGAGCCATGACCATAGGCGTCCCTAGGGGTCCTAGGTCTCCCCCTATAGTTTCTGCACGTCCCATTTCCTCTCTTCCTCCTCCGGTGGTGGAGGTCTCTTCTTCTGGTCCCTTCGGTTATGCCTCGACGATGACTAGAGACAATCTTTCTTGGATTCAGGATACCTATGGGGTCCCGAATTCAATCCATCTTTCACTCCGAGGACGTAGGGACCGAGTAACCTCGAGTGGCCCTGGGAGGGTCGCCTTCTATGAAGACTTCCTTGTTGGGGATCTTCGTTTCCCCCTTCATCCCTTCTTTCTTTCCTTTCTCAGTCACTTCTGCCTTATCCCGGCCCAGTTGGCTCCCAATGCCATCCGAGTCATTTTCGCTTTCATCATTTTTTGTCATTTTCATGGGTTTGTTGCCCCTTTCTCACTATTCAGGGCCCTCTTCACCCTGAAGCGCTATTCTACCGATGATGGCTAGTGGTATCTTTCACCCCGGCCTAGGTGACTTAGGCTCGACCTTCCCACTTCGATAAGGGTTGGAAGAACCACTTTTTCTTAGCCTCAGTTGAGGATGTCGACTGAGCCTGGAGTGAGCTGGACCGGTCCCCGAACCGAAACTCCCAGGTTGAGCCGACAGACCAAGAGGTCTACACGCAGATGCTGGGTGACGTGGTCCCAGCTCTCGATGTTCTGCTCTCGGAGCAGAATTTATTTGAGGTAGGAATCAGTCCCATTCGGGAGTTGGGTGAGGCCCCGGATCTTCTTCTTTCGCCTTCGTTTTCTGCTCTGCGCTTCTTTTCTTCCAAACTGGTCTAACCATTTCTTTTCTCCAGGTATGAAATTCTCCATCGAGAGCTTGATGGAGGGTGCCCGGAAGAGGGATGCCACTGAGGGGAGCCAGGAGGCTCCTGTAAAGAGGGCCCGTACCGAGGCGAGCTAGGGGCCTGCGCCCACTCCTGCTGCTATTGGCCCCGGGGTGAGGGGTCCGCCTCAGTCTTGTGCACCCGATGTCCCTGTCATCGAGCTCGATAGGGTCGGGGGAGAGAGGAGACCGGAGCCCCCTCGGGCAATGCCCGCTCTGGCCACTATGCCAATCGTCTCCATGGTGGCCACCAGGGTGACAGCAGCTCCACCGGCGGCCGCACCGCCCAGCGGAGGGATGGCCATCCAGCCTACAACCGATGTTCGCCCTCCACCCTCGGGACTCAACGCTAGCTCCACCATCATCCACGATAAAGGGCTCATCGAGAGGATGATGGAGTTCGCGAGCATGCCCCGAGACCACCGTCTGAGGGGCGGCCAAGACTACATCGATGCACTGTTAGGGAAATTCCCTCTGCTTTTCACGATAAGTCCCGAGCTGATGCAGAACGAAAGAGATGATGCGATGCGGAAGTAAATTAAGACTAATTCTTTTTTTTTTATATATATATTTTCAGAAGTCGGCTTTGACTCAAAGGAAAGTTAAACTAAATTGAAAGAAACTATGTAATAACTGAAAGCACAATTTAAAGAAACTAGGTTATCAGTGTAGTTCAGAAGTAAAGGATCGCTGGGGGTTGAGAAACTCCCAGACCTAGGGTTTCGCTCTGAACTTTCAACAGGACAGAAGTAAAGAGAAGAGAAGGGTTACAGACCAGGCAGTGATCTTCACAGAGTTTAGTGGAAGGACTCTCTTGAGCAGATTGTTGGATCCCCGGATTCAGGTATCTTCGCAATGGATCCTCCAATACTGGCCCTTTGGCAGAGTTGGCTTCTTCTAAACTCAAGATCTGGGAAAGAAGAAGAACAAGTTATAGAACCAGATACTCAAGGAAGGATTTACCAGATAGAAGAATTTGAAAGCTGATGTTGCTGAAATCCTGATTCTCCTGGAATGCTGATCTGACTTCCTCCGGGATTTGCTCTGTCTTTAAAGTAGCCGAACTGGATCTGGATGCTGGTGGTCGACCTCTACTTGGAGAGAGGGGCCGTGAGAGATGGGGTAGGCTAGGATTTGGTGGAATGAAGAAGATGATGGTGGCTAGGGTTTGGAATAGAAGTGGCTAACCTAGGGTTTTGGTAGGGTATTGGGGTTGGAGATCTCACACCTCCTCAAGGTTCCTAGGGAACCTGGATTTACTCCCTCACAGAGCTCAACACCTGAATACAAGTACGAAAGAGAGAAACACAAAGTTGCTCACACAGAAATTGATTTCATTCATCATTTATCCTCTAAAATTTACAAGAGGGGTTTATTTTATAGGGCTTTACAAGAGGTCAGGGTTTTACATCTACCCATGTGGGACTAATAGGATGGATCTTCAAATTAGGCTTATAGAATCAAATCTTTCTCATATGGCCGGCCAAGAGCTTCCATAAGTGTTGATTGGTGGCTCCAAATGGTAAGTAGGTGGCACCTCCTAGCCTTGCTCTTCAAGAAAAATTTTTTCCTTCCATGGCTCAACTCTTTTGGACACCTCCTTTTCTTTCTCCCCAAGTCATGGCTCTTCCCAACCTTGCTTTGGTATTTTTAGGCATGGATTGGGCCCCTTGAAGTGCTCCCCAAGAAATGCCTCTTTTCTCCTTTAGCTTGGCCTTTTAAGATATATATGGGGCGCCTCCTTGATTTTGGCTTCAAGAAAAATTCTTGCTCCCTTGGGTGTGGGGACCAAGACACTGGGATGGAGATGTGGCACCTCCTGGACTCTGGCGTGTGGCTGGGAGTGTGGCACCCACTTGCTTGGGCTTGGGAGAAAATGTGGCACCCTGGAGAAGACCTAGACCACTTACTAGGACTTGTACTGAGTCAACATGACTCAACAAAATTTAAATTGCAGGGAAATACAGACTCAACAAAATTGAGTTGACCAAGTCAACCCTTATTACAAAACCAGAAAACCCTAATTCTTCAGGCAAGGTCAATCAGAGATCCAGATGGAGCCCTGAAGTCTTCTTCTGAGTCTGGTGCCCGCACCAATTCTCCCGGGGTGGGAGGAACTCGACCCTGTCGAGTATGGATCAAGCTGGCTCTGGTATCTCTCCAAGAGGTTTGGGTCCAATTCTTGTAATTCTTCTCGGGAGATCCAAGAGTCATCAGAATCTGGCCTTCCTTGCCAGTGGACCAGGTATCTTTGGTATCCTCGATTACGAGTAGAGATAACCTGATCATCCAGGATCTTTTCAATCTGCTCTTTCCTCACAGGCCAGTTTGTTGGTGGACACACAGGGTTGGGTTCACTCTCAAGAGCAGGATTAGGCTCAAAAGGCTCACTGGGAATCACAGCTGGCTCTCTATACTCTACTAGGTCTGTAATATTGAAAGTGGAGCTAATGCCTAGTTCTGAAGGCAACTCGAGCACATAGGCATTGGACCCTACTCTCTTTACCACTCTAAATGGACCAGCTCCTCTAGAATGTAACTTTCTAACGGTTCCAGAAGGAAACAGTTCAGGCCTTAACCTAATCATTACATAGTCTCCCTCAACAAAAGTTTTGACGTGCCTTTGAGAATCAGCCAACTTCTTATAAGTTTCATTACTTAAATTTATTTTGGCATGAATTTCTTTATGCAAGTCCTTTACATGCTATGCAAGTGCATCAAGAGACTTGTGTGTGTGGGCTAATAGTGAAATCAGATCAAGTGGTGTGTGAGGCTTGTATCCATGAACAATTTCAAAGGGACTCTAGCCTATGGACCTATTGATCGACATATTGAATGCAATTTCAGCCCTGGACAAAATACAAATCCCAATTCCTAGTGCTCTCAATCAAACCAAAATCTGAGCCAAAGCCTAGTAAAGGGTCAAGAAAACTAAACTAGACTGACGACGCATTCCTAAAGAATGGACTTTATTCCAAAGGAACCCTAGGTCTAAACCTAACAAACTAAGGCTCTCTAGGTTTGACCTTGGGTCGGAGGAGGGCATGCAGAGCATGAAAACTTATTATGGATGCCTAGTAGGTGCCATAAGGTCTTCCAGAAGTAGGTGGCAAACCTAATAGGTTCTAAGGAGTCTTGCAACCTAGAAATCTCAGTAAAGTGTAATCCCATAGCTCTAGAAACATGAGAAGATTCAAGGAAGGGTAGGAAATAAGAATCAAAGTTTTGAGGTGGCTTATAGGAAACAAGAAACAAACCTTGGTTATTCAGGACGACCTTAAAATGAGGACATTGTTCTATAGGTGCACTCATCCAAACCTCATGATTTGCTCTAGGAGGGTCTACAAGTGCAAGTTCTAGGATAGTCTGGGTGCTCCTAGAAGGTGGAAGGTTATCAGGAAGGTCTTTGGAATGTTTATCTAGAAAGTCCTCTAAGCTACTGTCTTTTTCTTGTTCTTGGACCTTCTCAATGGGCAATTCTTGTGAACCCCTTCCTTCTTCACACTTCTCTACCAGATTTGACTCAGGGGTGTCTTCTTTGGATTCTTCAATGAGTTCAGGGGTATTCTCACTTAAACTTTCATTCGGTGTAATTTCCTCTTCCTGAACTTCCTCAAAAGGGTCTTCTCTTAGGGTTAGCTCCTGAATTCCTTGAGTGGCAGGGGTCCCCTCAATAACCCCATTAGGTAGGAGTTGGTTAATTGAATTATCGGGAGAGATATCCTCAAATTCTTCTTCTTCATATTCATCTATCAAACTAATGTCAGGCTCATATATTTCTTCCTCAATCTCACTGAAAGGTTCTAATCTATTCTCTTTGGATTCCTCTTTAAGTACGACTCTGGTTGGGTCAACTAATTTTGGGATGGCCATGCCTAACTCCTTCTCAGTGTTATCCTTCTGGTCAAGAGGTAACACAAGTGGGAATTGACAAACAAAAGTCTGGTTCACTATGGATGTCGGATCAATCAGAACTTGACTCAAGTTGGTAGAGGTTGGCTTTAAGTCCAAAGTACTTGATTGGTTATATCTTAAAGACCACTCATAGTCTAGGGCTTCTTTGTAGGCTCGGTCTAACTTATTGGTCTTTTCAAGGCATAGCTTCCTATAAATGTCTGGGTGTAACCCAACCCTAAACCTCGATGTGATCTGAGCTTCGATCTCAATGGTATTGCATTTCATGTCATACCACTAGAAGTCCTCGATATATTTAGACACAGGCCTATTACCTTGTCGCAATTGGTACCATTGGTCTAAAAGTCTTTTCTCATAGGATCTACCTAGGTACCTACCTCTCAACTTACTTCTCATATCTATCCAAGTATATATTTCCTCTTTTCTTTGATAACACTCACGCTCAATAGCATACCAATGCGACCTAGCATGTTTGGTGAACTTGGTTTTGGCCAACCTAACTTGTCCTAATTCTGATATGTTAGTGCACTCAAAATACCGATCCATTTGTTCTTCCCACTTAATATATGTCTTTTGTCTTCCATCAAAAGTGGGTGAATAAGGTTCGGTGTTCCTAACGGGTCCTTTCTCTGAGTCAACCAAGTATGGGTATAGGCTCCTAGGGCTAGACTCAGGGGCAAGATCATGGTCATAGGCTCTTAGATCAAACCTCCAATGATTAGGTTCAGGATCCCTGTATAAAGGTCTCCTAGGCTCTGGGTGTGGGTGAGGTTGGGGTCTACAAAATTCTGAGTCAGGGGTCCAATTTCGGTGCCTAGGCTCCTCAAGTACTTGGGCTGAGTCTCTAAACTGGGCAACAGTATCAGTCATATCCTGACTCAATTTGGTCATACTTTCGGTAAGAGTTCTAATCATGGCCTCTAAATCAGGTTGGATTTGACCAGGTTGGTAGGGTACTCCATTCCGGGTGGACATGATGATGCAAGCAAGCACACCTAAATGAGACTCGACTGAAATGACTACGGGCTAACTAGACCTAGAGCCCAAACTAGATGCCCAATCAGAGTGGCAAGCTAGCCTGTAGTAACTCGGGACTCAGCCAGGCAGGTGTAAGGGGAGTGTTAGGTCCCTAAATGCCAATCCTAGACACCAATCTGAGTTGGCCAGGTAGGCGGACCAGCACACAAGCCCTTCGGGATAGAATCCCTGAACTACCATTCTAGACACTGAGTATAAAGCACACACAGAGTAACTAGACAAACTGACTCAATATTAGCCTAGACCCGACTTGTCGGTGTCCCTAGCCCACTAGGGCAAATTAAGTCTAATAAGTTTTAAAATTAGGCTTAGGATCGAATGAATGGGTGGTGGTTTTAGGCTAAGGAGAGGTTATCAACTCCTCCCCTTATCTTAGATGCTCAATTGCCCTTAAGATGAATTAGGAGATGATCACTCAAAAAATTGAATTGCAAAAATACAGAAACAGAGTTGCTGTAATTTAACTCTCAGAAACTCCACAGAAACCAATAAATTACAGTAAAATTATGTAAAATACTTTCAATTATATTGGTTCCAGAAAAATAAAAATCATATAATTTGGAGTTACCTACAATGAGAAACAATTCCTGAAACAAGATAGTTACAGACTGAAAACAGAATGCTTCCCCCGTTTACAATTCCTGCTATGAAGTTGTAACCCAGCGGATCCCCTACACACCCTAGGAACACCCCATGGAATGGGAAGAAGAGGTTTGCACCTCGCTTCGTTCCTAGGACCGGACGTCCTGGGGAGTCTACTTCGAGCAGACAAAGTAAAAAAGAGAGACACTCAAAACATGCAAGCAAGTCAGAAACCCTAGACAGGGCTCTGATACCAAAAATGATGCAGAACGAAAGAGATGATGCGATGCGGAAGTAAATTAAGACTAATTTTTTTTTTTTATATATATTTTCAGAAGTCGGCTTTGACTCAAAAGAAAGTTAAACTAAATTGAAAGAAACTATGTAATAACTGAAAGCACAATTTAAAGAAACTAGGTTATCAGAGTAGTTCAGAAGTAAAGGATCGCTGGGGGTTGAGAAACTCCCAGACCTAGGGTTTCGCTCTGAACTTTCAATAGGACAGAAGTAAAGAGAAGAGAAGGGTTACAGACCAGGCAGTGATCTTCACAGAATTTAGTGGAAGGACTCTCTTGAGCAGATTGTTGGATCCCCGGATTCAGGTATCTTCGCAATGGATCCTCCAATACTGGCCCTTTGGCAAAGTTGGCTTCTTCTAAACTCAAGATCTGGGAAAGAAGAAGAACAAGTTATAGAACCAGATACTCAAGGAAGGATTTACCAGATAGAAGAATTTGAAAGCTGATGTTGCTGAAATCCTGATTCTCCTGGAATGCTGATCTGACTTCCTCCGGGATTTGCTCTATCTTCAAAGTAGCCGAATTGGATCTGGATGCTGGTGGTCGGCCTCTACTTGGAGAGAGGGGCCGTGAGAGATGGGGTAGGCTAGGGTTTGGTGGAATGAAGAAGATGATGGCGGCTAGGGTTTGGAATTGAAGTGGCTAACCTAGGGTTTTGGGGTTGGAGATCTCACACCTCCTCAAGGTTCCTAGGGAACCCGGACTTACTCCCTCACAGAGCTCAACACCTGAATACAAGTGCAGAAGAGAGAAACACAAAGTTGCTTACACAGAAATTGATTTCATTCATCATTTGTCCTCTAAAACTTACAAGAGGGGTTTATTTTATAGGGCTTTACAAGAGGTCAGGGTTTTACATCTTCCCATGTGGGACTAATAGGATGGATCTTCAAATTAGTCTTGTAGAATCAAATCCTTCTCATATGGCCGGCCAAGAGCTTCCATAAGTGTTGATTGGTGGCTCCAAATGGTAAGTAGGTGGCGCCTCCTAGCCTTGCTCTTCAAGAAAATTTTTTTTCCTTCCATGGCTCAACTCTTTTGGACACCTCCTTTTCTTTCTCCCCAAGTCATGGCTCTTCCCAACTTTGCTTTGGTGTTTTTAGGCATGGATTGGGCGCCCCCTTGAAGTGCTCCCCAAGAAATGCCTCTTTCCTCCTTTAGCTTGGCCTTTTAAGGTATATATGGGGCGCCTCCTTGATTTTGGCTTCAAGAAAAATTCTTGCTCCCTTGGGTGTGGGGACCAAGACACTGGGATGGAGATGTGGTGCCTCCTGGACTCTGGAGTGTGGCTGGGAGTGTGGCGCCCACTTGCTTGGGCTTGGGAGAAAATGTGGCACCCTGGAGAAGACCTAGACCACTTACTAGGACTTGTACTGAGTCAACATGACTCAACAAAATTTAAATTGCAAGGAAATACAGACTCAACAAAATTGAGTTGACCAAGTCAACCCTTATTACAAAACCAGAAAACCTTAATTCTTCGGGCAAGGTCAATCAGAGATCCAGATGGAGCCCTAAAGTCTTCTTCTGAGTCTGGTGCCCGTACCACGAGCTCTCCTCTTTTAATGTTCCGGTTGGATTTCTCTAACGTCCTATCCTATCTCTGACATAGATCGGGACTGACGTACTGCTGTTGAGGAACTTCCTCTCCAGCTATGCCAAGAAGGATGCCGAGAAGGAGAAGAGGCTTGTCAAACTCGCAGCTGACGTGAAGGACCTCATGGAAAAGGGGGTCGAGCTGCGGGAGAACAACCAGGCCCTTCGAGCAGACCTGGGTCACGTCGAGGGGCACGTGAGGGAGCTCGAGACCTCTCTGTCAGAGAAGAGGATCTCGAACCAGTGCCGTGCTGAGGACGACGCGACGGAGGTGTCACACCTCAGGGCTCAATCCCGGTCACTGGAGCATCGAGTTGAGGAGGTCCTCAAGGAGCTTAGCACAGCCAAGGACAAGAACTCCTACATCAACAGGCTGCTAGAGAAATCCAAGAGGGAGGCGCAGGAGGCTGTGTCAAAGTTCCTGGCATCTGAGGAGTTCATGGTCGAGCTGCACGTGACGGCCATCGACTCCTTCCTGAAGGGCTTCGAGGTGTGCCGGGAAAAGGTGAGTTCCTTCTTCCCCGAGCTCGACCTCAGCGAAGTCATCCTGGGTGGCCGGAGGGAGGAGCCCACTAAGGGATCTTCAATTGCGGTGGCTGTTGAGGTGGCGATCCCTGAACAGCCTTCTGGCGATGTCGCCAGCGGAGAGGGTGCCCCCCAGCCGGAGGAGGATGCGGCTACAACAAAGTAGCCCTATGGGTCCATTTGTTTTCACTTTGCCTTCGTATGAACTTGTTTTTTTTTTCTTCTTTGGGTCACCCAACCTGTCGGGGCCCTTTTTTTTTATAAGAAACTTTTTGATAGAAATGAAGATCTTTTTCCATCAATTCATTCCCTCTTTTTTTTTTTAATCATCCGGACTGAACCCCGGTGCTAGCCACCGGGACTGAGTCCCATGGTGCATTTCGGGCTGAACTCCATGATTTCATGGGTGAACTAGGTTCTACTCCACCTTCCAGATTGAGGTCCGGGACTTCGCCTTGGAACTAGGTTCCACACGAACTTTCGGATTGAACCCCGGGGTCGCAGGCTGGAGTTGAGCCTTGCATGACCTACCGAGCTGTTCTCAAGGAGTTTTGTAGGACTGGAACCTAAGTCTCCGGGACCTCTTCCGGACTGAACTCCAGGGCCACATGTCAGAATTTAATTCCGTGCGACATTCCGGACTAAACTCCAGGATTTTTATGAGAGGGGGCTTTGCGCCTTCGCGGATTTTTCGCTGTGCCCATGCTCGCCGAACCTAGAGCTGGATGGTGATTGTCACTATTGGTAATACATCCTTAAGTTTGAGGTGTTCCAAGTCCACAGAAACTGGGATCCACCTAGCTCCTCCAGGTAGTACGCCCCGTGGGGAAGTGCCTCCGCTACTCTATAAGGGCCTTCCCAATTTGAGGAGAGCTTGCCGCACTCCCGTGGCTGGGAAGCTTCAGCGCGGCATAGCACTAGGTCTCCCTGGTGGAAGGACTTCGGTCGCACCTTGGAGTTGTAATCTTTGGCCACTCGTTGATGATAAGCCACCATCCAAACCTGGGCCCTGTCTCTCGTTTCTTCAAGGAGGTCCAGGTTCAGCAACAGCCATGCCGGGTTCTTTGCCTTGTCGTATTGCTCCACGTGCAAGGTCGGCAGGCTGAGCTCTATTGGAATAACCGCTTTCACCCCGAAGACGAGGTTGAAGGATGTCTCGTCTATGGCCATCCTTGGGGTAGTGTGGTATGCCCACAGGATGCTTGGAAGCTCTTCTACCTACCTCCCCTTGGCCTGGTCCAAACTTGTCCAAAGGCCTTGCAGGATGGTCCTGTTTGTTACCTCGACTTCTCCATTTGTCTGAGGATGTGCCACCGAGATGAAACGATGATGGATCCTGAGGTCGTTGCAAAACTCCTCGAACTCCTGACAATCAAACTGGCATCCGTTGTCGGTGATGATGGTGTGGGACAACCCGAAGCGGCAGATAATCAATTTCCAAAGGAACTTGGTGATATTTTCCTCCGTGATCCGGGCCAAGGGCTCGACCTCGACCCACTTCGTGAAGTAGTCGATAGCCACAATCAGGAACTTCCTTTGCCTGGATGCCAGGGGAAAAGGTCCGAGGAGATCCATGCCCCACTGAGCGAACGACCATGGGGCGGAGAGCTGGGAGAGTGGAGTGGCAGGTTGACGCTACACCACAGCATGTCGCTGACATCGATCACACATCTTCATGAAGTTAGCAGCATCTTCTCTCATCGTCTCCCAGAAATAGCCTTGACGGAGGGACTTATACGCCAGCATTCTGCCCCCCACATTGTTCCCGTAGATGCCCTCATGGATCTCCTGGAGTACAAGGGCGGCTTCGGTGGGTCTCAGACACTTAAGGAGTGGGTAGGAGTAGGACCTCCGATATAGTAGCCTGTCCATCAATACAAAACGTGCGGCCTTCCTCTTAATGAGGCCGGCCGCCATGCAATCCTCTAGTAAGGTACTGTTGGTGATGTACTCGATGTACTTATCCATCCAGCTGGGCTGTGGGGTAACCTGTTGGACTTCCATGGGTGTCTTATAGCTCGGGGCTTTGAGATGCTCGATGTAAGCGCGGCCTAGTGATGAGTTTGGTAGGGTTGCCAGGTGGGAGAGGGCATCTGCACGAGCATTTTCCTCGCGAGGAATATGGGAGATGCTGAAGCACCTAAAACCTACCGTGCTCGTTCGTACGAGCTCCAGGTACCTAGCCATTTGGGGGTCCCGCAACTCATAATCCCCCAAGACCTACCCGGCCACTAGCTGCGAGTCGGTGAAGACCTTGAGGCAGGCCACGCCTAGCTCGTGGGACACTCTTAGCCCCACGAGGAGGGCTTCGTACTTCGCCTGGTTATTGGTAGCAGTGAACTAGAAACGAAGCGCACACTCGGCGATGACCCCTTCGCCGTTGGCTAGGATGAGTCTGGCTCCACTCCCACCAGAGTTTGAAGCTCCGTCCATATGAAGGATCGAGGCGTCTTCCTCTGGTCCAGGCTCTGGCTGCCGATCTTGGGGGTTCTCTTCTGGCCCCTCGCTCAGGCCTGCACACTCAACCAAAAAATCAGCGAGTACCTGTGCCTTCATGGCCGACCTCGACCAGTAGGTGATGTCGAACTCGCTGAGCTTGAGTACCCACTTCGCTAAGCATCCAGACATGTCAAGTCGGCTGAGCATCGCTTTCAGTGGTTGATCCGTCAATACCGCAATAGGGTGCGCTTGGAAATAAGGCTTGAGATGCTAGGCAGACACGATTAGCACAAAAATCAGTTTCTCAGACCGAGAATACCTGAGCTCCGCATCGTGAAGGAGTTTGCTTGTGTAATACACCGACTTCTATATCCCTTTGTCATTTGTCCGAACCAGGACCGAACTGATGGCTTCCGGTGTGACCGCCAGGTACAGGAGGAGCTCCTCTCCCTTATCCGGCCGGGAAAGCATTGTTGGCGATGCCAATGTCTTCTTCAGCTCTTCAAATGCCTCCTGGCACTCCTTCATCCAGGTGAAGTCATGCATCTTCCTCAGTGCCTTGAAGAAGGGTTGGCAGTGGTCGGCAGACCTCGAGATAAATCGGCTCAGGGTGGCTATCCGGTCGATGAGTCGTTGCACTTGCTTCTTGGAGGTGGGCTGCTCCATGTCTAGGATTGCCTGAAACTTCTCCGGTTGGTCTCTATCCCTCTTTGGGTCACCATGAAGTCCAGGAACTTTCCTGTGGATACACCGAAAATGCACTTTGCTGGATTCAACTTCATTTGGTGAAGACGGAGGTTACTGAAGGTCTCCACCAGGTCACCAACGTGTTTCGAAGTTGGCTTGCTCATCACCAGCATGTCATCCACATACACCTGCATATTGCGGCCAATTTGGTCTTTGAAGACCTTGTTGACCAGACGTTGGTACGTGGCACCTGCATTCTTAAGGCCGAATGGCATCATTTTATAGTAGTAGGTCCCACGATCGGTGATGAAGGCGGTGTGCTCCTCATCCTCCGGGTGCATTCGGATATGGTTGTACCCGGAGAAGGCATCCATAAAAGAGAGGAGGCGATGCCCCGCGGTAGCATCCACGAGCTGGTTGATCTTAGGAAAGGGGAAACTATCCTTCGGGCAAGCTCGATTGAGGTCAGTGTAGTCCACACAGATCCTCTACTTGCCGTTGCTCTTCTTCACCATTACCACATTCGCTAGCCAACTGGGATACTATACTTCTCATACAAAGCTGGCGGTGAGAAGCTTCTCGACTTCCTCATTGATTGCCTTTTGTCTCTCTACAGCAAAACTTCTCTTTTTCTGGTAGACCAGGCAGCACCTTGGATCAATCTTCAATTGGTGGGTGATAACCTCCGAGGAGAAACCTAGCGTGTCTACAGCAGACTAGGCGAACACATCAGCGTTCGTCCGAAGGAAATCTAGCAAGCAGGCCCGCTCATCTTCCAGGAGCTGGACTCCTATCTGCACCATTTTCTGAGGGTCCGATTCGATGGGGTACGTCAATAAATGCTCCATAGGGCCTCCCCTGGGATCTTGCGCTCTTAGGTCAAGATCGTCGACGTCGGAGTTGGGTTCGGCACTCCGGGCCCCTGGGACCGTCTGCAGGCAATGCGGGACAGGTTGGGCCGTCCCTCTCATCACTCCCATCCCAGAAGCGGTAGGGAACTGCACGAGCAACCTTTTGATGGAAATGATCGCATCCAACTGGTTGAGCCCTGGATGGCCTAGGATAGCATTGTAAGGTGATGGGAGCCTGACGACGGTAAATGTCATCATGACCGTGCTCTACCGGGATGGAGATCTGGCGGTAATAGGGATAGTGATCTCTCCTTTGACCCCCACTGAATCTCTGCTAAAGCCCACAAGAGGGGTGTGCACTGGCTTTCGCTGATCATGATACAAATTCATCCGGGAGAAAGCATCATAAAAAAGAATGTCAGTAGAGCTCCCACTATCCACCATAATACGATGTACAAGATGCTTTGCGATGGTCATCTCGACCACTACTGCATCATTGTTTACATTTTCACTTTCAATCCCCTTTTCAAAGGGAGTACATTCTCAAGGTCTCCTGCCTCCCGGGCTCTCTTCGGTGCGCGCCCTATCCCCCAAGAGATCATGCCCACCGGCTTCTCCGTTGGATGGTTGTCAACCACGGGGATGGGGTGAAGGGCTGCAAGTGGCAGTGCTCCTCCGGAGCCTCACTCCTCACAAACTTCCTGAGGTAGCTTGATCAGCTCCTCGATCTCCCATGAGGTAGTTCTCACCCTCAATTCCCATGAGGATCTTCATTCTAGGAGCGAGGAGATGGGTGAAGGCTCGCTCCGGGGCAGCACCATTCTTTGGCTTCGGACCCGGATGTAAGTCTGCAGGTGGTCCGGGCCTCCCAGGGACATCCCTTGGGGTAGGCTTTTTCGAAGGCTTCCCGTCCAGCTCTCTCTTGGTGCGGTCGGCCTCCTTAGCATGGATGTACTTATGGACGCGGAGGAGGATCTAAAAATACATCTTGGGGGCCTTCTTGTCCAGGAAATATGTCAGGCAGGAGGTCTTGAGCCTACGCTTCAATGCCAGTATGGTGACAGGCTCGTCTAGGCTATAAATCTCCAGGGCGACGGTCTTGAAGCGGGTGACGTAGTCCCATAGCAGCTCCTGGTCTTGTTGGCGGATAAAGAAGAGGCTATCCACCTCCCTTGGCACCTTTCGGTAGGCGTTGAAGTGTGCCACAAACTTTCCTTCCAACTATTGGAAGGAGTTGATGGATTCTGGCTCGAGGCGGGTGAACCAAACTCGAGCAGCCTTCCAGAGGGTGGCCGGGAAGGCGATGCATAGAAGATCGTCCACCGCTCCTTGGACCCTCATAAGAGCCTTATAGCTCTCTAGGTGGTCCAAGGGGTCAGTGGTCCCATCGTAGGGATCCACCTAAGGCATGTGGAACCGATTCGGGATCAGTTCCTCTTGGATTTCCTTGGAGAATGGTGGTTGGGCGTTATAGCCCACTGGCTCGGTTGGGGAGCTTTGCATGTTGGCAAAACGGTGGGAGAACTCCACCAACTTGTGCTCGTAATCCTCCAGATGCCTCTCGGCTAGACGCCTGATGGCCTCATCGGTGGAACCTTCCACTGAGGCTGCTGGAGAAAGGGGTGCCGATCGATCGCGGTGATGGGCCTTGCCCCAATGGTGCTTGCTGTGCTGTACTGCTTCAGCATCATCGACCGGGGATCGACTCTCATGATCCGCCGAACCGATATGGTTTCTCTTCGTGGGAGTTTGATGGCTCCTACGGGGATTGGTTACTGCCCACGGATGAGAAGGCCCGCCTTAGATGGAGCGTAGGCTTCCACGGGGGCTCGCAGCTCGGGCCGCAGGGGTTCTCGGTTGGGGCTGAGTTGCCAAGGAGCGTTGTTGGTGCTACAGCTGTCGCACGGTCATAGTCAGTGTTTGCAGCTGCTGGACGATGGCTACGAAAGGATCGTCCACCGAGGATGGCTGAGGAGGAGGGGGTGGAGCAGGAAGTTCCCTCTCCGGGCTGTGCAGGCCCGGGGGAGAGGGAACCTCTCCTGCTCGGTCAGTGGATGCTTCGCGCCCACGTGTCACCATCATAATCGATGCACACTCTTGCTCACTGAGAGCTTGCTTGTGTAGGGATTGTTGTTCTGCCCCCTACTTGGCACGCCAATCTATTACCGATCTTACCGTGATGGCCTGTAGCTTGTGAGCTGGCACTGGTTCTTGGACTCTCCTATCTCGAGATCTTCAAGCCTCCGGTCCTGCAAAACAAGGTCAGAGATCCGGGCCGGGGATTCTGACAGGGGCACTCTGATGATCAAGTTAGAGAGCGGCAAGATGGAACAGGCCCACTAAGGTGGGTTCCCGAAGGATTCCCGTGCTTAGAGGAGATTTAGATGAAAGAATTGTGAGGAAGAGAGGGGTTGAAGCCCAGCTTCCTGCACTGGGTTCACCAAGCTTGCGCCTGAGGACTTCCTGAAGTCCCAAGATCGTTCTCTCGGTACTCTTCCCTCTTGTCCACCTACCTTTTCGTTTGCTTTTACCATATCTTTTATACCACCAGACCGCCTTCAGTCCCCGTCCCCTCCTAAGAGGCTCCCGGAGATCTCTGGATCCCCTCTCTTCTCCTTCAAGTCCGGGAGTTAAGTGGCTGGCACACCTCGTCCATCGTGTATCACGAAAGGAAAATCTGGCAAGAACTCGAGCCGAGCATGGGAGCATTCCTTTCGGGGTGTTGATAGTGGATTTCTAGTGTTCCGGGCTCCTGACCACAAGGATTTAATTCATCGAATGCGGGGCCCTGCTTAACTGATGTAAATGAGGTTTCGCGCACCGCTGCGGGCTGTATTGGCACCCTATATGGGATGCGGTGCATGTCGATACTAGTGGCGACCTCATGACCCGTGCCTCTGCCTCCCCGAGGCTTTGTAGAGTAAGGCTAACTTCGACCGAGGTGGTCCCATTAGGGGGTGCCACTGGTGATGGAGGAGAAGGGACTGGCTTGACCTCGGCAGAGGTGGACCCATCTTGGGGTGCTGCATGGAGGAGGAGCAGGGGCTGCCAGCTTTAGCCGAGGTGGACCCCTCCTGGGTGGATACTTGGTGAAGTGGTAGAGGAAGGCTCGACTTCGACCGAGGTGGACCCGTCTCAGGGTGCCACCTGGCGAAGGTGCAGGAGAGCCCGGCTCGACTTCGATAGAGGTGACCCATCTTGGGGTGCCACTTGGCGAGGGAGCAGGGGGCCGCCATCTTCAGCCGAGGTGGACCCCTCCTAGGTGGACACCTGGCGAAGTGGTAGAGGAAGGCTCGACTTCGATCGAGGTGGACCCGTCAGGGGTGCCACCTGGTAAAGGAGCAGGAGAGCTCGGCTCGACCTCGGTAGGGGTGGACCCATCTTGGGGTGCCACCTAGCGAGGAAGCATGGGGCTGCCAGCTTCGGCCAAGGTGGACCCCTCCTGGGTGGACACCTGGCGAAGTGGCAGAGGAAGGCTCGACTTCGGCCAAGATGGACCCGTCTTGGGGTGCCACCTGGCGAAGGAGCAGGAGAGCCTGGCTTGACCTCGACAGAGGTGGACCCGTCTTGGTGTGCCACCTGGCGAGGGAGCAGGGGCCACCAGCTTCGACCGAGGTGGACCCCTCCTGGGTGGACATCTGGCGAAGTGGCAAAGAAGGGCTCGACTTCGGCCAAGGTGGACCCATCTTGGAGTGCCACCTGGCGAAGGAGCAGGAGAGCCTGTCTTGACCTCGATAGAGGTGGACCCATCTTGGGGTGCCACTTGGCGAGGGAGCAGGGGGCCACCAGCTTCGGCCGAGGTGGACCCTTCCTGGGTGGACACCTGGCGAATTGGCAGAGAAAGGCTCGACTTCAACCGAGGTGGACCCGTCTTGGGGTGCCACCTGGCAAAGGAGCAGGAGAGCCCGGCTCGACCTCGGTAGAGGTGGACCCATCTTGGGGTGCCACCTGGCGAGGGAGCAGGGGGCCGCCAGCTTTGGCCGAGTTGGACCCCTCCTGGGTGGACATCTGGCGAAGTGGCAGAGAAAGGCTTGACTTCGACCGAGGTTGACCCGTCTTGTGGTGCTACTTGGAAAAGGAGCAAGAGTGCCTGGCTTGACCTTGATAGAGGTGTGATGTGGGGCAAGGGGTTAGGGCTAGGGATGCTAGATGCTAGTAAGGATGCTTACGATGCAAAGGAATTCTTTTTAGGGTTGATGAGTTTTTTTTTTGTTTCTTGTTGTTTTTTTCCTTAGGGTTTCGATTCCCGATCACAAGCAAAGGCAAGAAATATGAAAGAAGAGTAATGTAAGCTTACGTTAGTAGTTCAAAGCCCTAAAAGTGAAAACGAGAACAGGACCCCAGGATTAAGAAACCCCGGTAGGACTAGCTCGACATATAATACCTACTTAGGAGATAGAGAGAAAGCAAACCTCACACTTCTAAAGTGCCCGGTGCAGAGATCGCTCAACTCGGTGAATGCGGCATGGATGCCCGAGCAATCAAACCCGTGGAAGAATTGGCTTTGGGTCGGGAGGTCATGATGGCAAAGCTGACTATCTCCAATGCCCGATATGCCAGGGAGGACCTGTAGGCAAAAAAAAGAAGGATCAGCGAGATGTGGAGATGCACAAAAAGGAATTGAGAGGGAGTTGAGAAGGGGCTTCGAGCCTGGTGTCCGGCTGGATTCCGAAGTCGAAGTTGGAGATAACTTGGGGCCTCGCACCCTGCGACATCA